>OX463244.1:68973158-70223158 GCA_949820135.1 Sylvilagus floridanus | reverse complement strand
TTGCACACAACCTTTCAAATTAAAAAAAAAAATCAACAAATAAGGTTTTAAAAATAAGAGTAAAAAAGCTACTTTTAATTTAGGGTAATTGTGAACCAAATGAAAGCAATTTACATTAAAAGGATTAGCACATGTTCAGAGTTCAAAACACACCCACACACCCCAGCTGCTACCTTGATACTGTAGAATTAAAATTCAAGTCCTAGAATAAACTTACTAATGGATTGCTCTCCTATCTTTCCTGCAAGTGATCTTTCTTTGTATGTAGAGTTGTAAAGAGAATTCGCATGGGAATAGCAAAGGTGAATAATCAGAATAGAGAGGAGGAGCCAGCGCCACAGCTCACTAGGGTAATCCTCCGCCCGAGGCACCGGCACACCGGGTTCTAGTCCTGGTCAGGGCACCGGATTCTGTCCCGGTTGCCCCTCTTCCAGGCTAGCTCTCTGCTGTGGCCCAGGAGTGCAGTGGAGGATGGCCCAAGTGCTTGGGCCCTGCACCAGCAAGGGAGACCAGGAGAAATATCTGGCTCCTGGCTTCCGCAGCGGTCATTGGAGGGTGAACCAATGGCAAAGGAAGACCTTTCTCTCTCTCTCTCTCACTGTCTGTCCACTCTGCCTGTCAAAAAATAAAATAAATAAACAAACAAACAAACAATAGAGAGGAGGAAGAAGAAAGGAAAATGTTGACTTCGAAAATTGAGTGCATTGTGGGAGATTCTTGCTTTAATACCAGTGATAAGTCTTTGGTAAGCCTTTGGAAATTCCATGTATTGTGGGAGGTGTATACTTTAATACCAGTGTTAAGCATCGTGGATGTTGGGCAAAGCTGTGAAAAATGTAATATTGGTACCTGCAATACTGATTCTGGCTCCACTAATTATTTAATTTATTGTTCTAGTCCTTGACTTCCTAAAGGAACTGCAGGATATTTCCAGTGTACTCAGCTGGGGCTCACCCTTCCTTTTTCCTATTTCCTTTGAAGACCCTTGAGGGTTTCAAAATTCAAGGGTGGTGGGGTAGGAGGGCTGAGTCACTTCTAAGATGCTTATCCACTTGTGACATTGTGGAATGTACACTTTTTCAGTACTTTTGCTTGCTGATGTATAAAACTGGATCATATGATATTCTTTTTTCAATTTACAATATATTATGGAGAGGTTTCAGTGTCTGCACAGGTAGAGCTACATAATCACTTTTAATGGCTGCATAGAATTCTATTACATGTTCTCCTATTCTGTTCAGGCTGCTATAACAAATCCCATGAGCTAGGTGACTTTTCAACAAGTGAAATTTATTTCTCATAGTCCTGGAATATAAGAAGTCCAAAATCAAGGTGACGGCAGACTCATTGTTGGGAGTGCTTGCTTTCTGGCTCATCGACAGCCTCTTGCTGTGTCCTCACATGGTAGAAGGGGTGGGCGGGGGGGGGGTCTTTTCCTCTCCCCATCTTATGAGGGTACTACTTCTTCCCCATGATGTAATCATCCCTCAGATTCTATCATTGAGGGGGTTAGGGTTTCAACATATGAATTTTGAGGAGACACTGACATTCAAACCATAGCACATACTCATAATTTATTTAACCATTTTCTTATTAATGAATGTTGTCCTTGTGTCTAGCTTTTTTGTTCTTTTATATATATATATATATATATATATATATATATATAAAGCTTTTATTTAAAGAATATAAATTTCCAAAGTACAGCTTATGGATTACAATGGCTTCCCCACCCCCCATAAATTCCCTCCCAACCGCAACCCTCCCCTTTCCCGCTCCCTCTCCCCTTCCATTCACATCAAGATTCATTTTCAATTCTCTTTATACACAGAAGATCAGTTTAGTATATATTAAGTAAAGATTTCAACAGTTTGCCCTCACATAGAGACATGAAGTGAAAATACTGTTGGAGTACTAGTTATAGTATTAATTCACAATGTACAGCACATTAAGGACAGAGATCCTACATGATTATTTTTTTAAAATTAATTATGCAATTTCCAATTTAACACCAAGATTTTTTAATCATTTTCAATTATCTTTATATACAGAAGATCGATTCAGTATATACTATGCAAAGATTTCATCAGTATGCACCCACACAGAAACACAAAGTATGAAAATACTGTTTCAGTACTAGTTATAGCATTACTTCACATTGGACAACACATTAAGGACAGATCCCACATGAGATGTAAGTACACAGTGACTCCTGATGTTGATTTAACAATTTGACACTCTTGTTTATGGCGTCAGGAATCTCCCTAGGCTCTAGTCATGAGTTGCCAAGGCTATGGAAGCCTTATTCTGGCAGGGTCATAGTCAAAGTGGAAGTTCTCTCCTCCCTTCAGAGAAAGGTACCTCCTTCTTTGATGGCCCCGTTCTTTCCACTGGGATCTCACTCGCAGAGATCTTTCATTTAGGTCTTTTTTTTTTTTTTTCCCAGAGTGTCTTGGCTTTCCATGCCTAAAATATTCTCATGGGCTCTTGAGCCAGATCTGAATGCCTTAAGGGCTGATTCTGAGGCCAGAGTGCTATTTAGAACATATGCCATTCTATGAGTCTGCTGTGTATCTCGCTTTCCATGTTGGATCATTCTCTCCCTTTTTGATTCTATCAGTTAGTATTAGCAGACACTAGTCTTGTTTGTGTGATCCCTTCTACTCCTAGACCCATCAGTGTGATACATTGTGAACTGAAGTTGATCACTTGGACTAGTGAGATGGCCTTGGTACATGCCACCTTGATGGGTTCTTATAAACACCTGTGGACTTTATCAAAAATACAACTGTAACATTAATCTGATTTTACTCTGGTAAGTAGTTTTGTATTATATTAGTCAAATTGTTGGGTGTAAGAGTACATATTTAGAGTTGCGTTTCATTTCGTCACATTGAGCTATTTTTCCTTTCCCATAGGAGAATAGTTATAAAATAGTCACTGATATATACTCAGATGTGTTTATACATATACACACATATATATGTATGTATATATATTTATATTATATATTTTATGTATTATATATTTATATATGTTATATACATTTTTATATATATATATATATATATATATTTGAGAGTTTTTTCAATTTTCCTTCTATTTCATTTTTTCATGCATTTTTGAACACCCCCACCAGGCTCTGTGTGTGTGGTGGCTTTTGATATTTATATAATACTTTCACCCTGATTAAAAAAATTTGACACTCTTAATTATCCTAGGAGGTAAAAGAACAGTTCTAATATGAAATTCATTTTTTTATTTGAAAAACTGAAAGACATAGAAAGACACAGGGAAATAAACACTTCTATTTACTGACTCAGTCACCAAGATAGAAACCTGGAACTCAGTCTAGGTCTCCCAGGTACTAGTAGGGATCCAACTACTTCAGTCACCACCTCCCAGGGGTACATTAACAGGAAACTGGAATCAGAAGTAGATCTGAGATTCAAATCCAGGCACTCTGATATGGGATACCTGTGTACCAAGAGGCAGCTTAGTTGCTATCCCAAACATTGTTCCTATAATACCCGTTTTTGTTTTGTTTTGTTTTGACAGTTGAATACACTATAATACAAGGTATATATACTGCTTTGGTGGCCCAACAAATGTTGTTTCCCATGTTCTTTATCTCTGTGTGAAGTGTCCTAGTCTTTCTGTATTGCTGTAACAGAGCATCTATTGACACTGGGTGACTTATCAAGAACAGCTATTTATTTCTTACAGTCACAGGGTTAGGAATTCAGGTGTTGGTGTTTAGTGAGAGCTATCTGACTGCACCATCCCATGACAGAGATGAAAGGAGAAGAGAGAGGATGAAAGAAGGAGTAAAAGTGATCAGATCCCCCCTTTTATAATGAACCAAGTTGTGCAGTAATTCACCCACTCCTGAGAAAATGGTGTTTATCTATTCACTCTTCTCTCATGGTCTAATCACTTCTCATTGGATCTTACCTCTCAACACTTGCATTGGGTATTCATTTTCTAATTTTTTTTTGGCTGAAAAATTCAGACCATTCCATGGATATATGATAGTTAATTGTTTTTATAATTTAGATCTGCTATTTTAAATATCTCAAGGTTCTGCTAAAAAAAAAAAAAAGTAACGGTTGGCCTTTCATTGACATAGAATTTGCATCCATTTCCTTGAATGTCATGTATTGAAATCCTCTTGACCCCTTATTAGAAAAGCCACCTTTTTTGGTATATGCAACACAGTGCTATTCTGCCTCTGAGGGCTACTTCTCCATGGATTTTCTTTTTAATAATGCTATTTCAACAATACCCATGAGATTTGATTTCTCTTTTGATTCCTTTGTAATAACCCATATAAATTGCCCTTCACTTAACACCTATAGCATGGTGAAGCCAAATCTGGAAGATTTAAGGGACACACTATTAAAGGGAAATCAACAGAGTGTGCATGTCATGTATTTATGCTGTTGCAGACACTGGAGACTAATATAATCATGCATTCCCTTACATAAACACTCATGCAAAAAGGTTTTGAATATTAGTAAAATTCCTGGGCTCCCTAGAGTCCACATAGTGACCATAAATGTTAATCTTAAAAATCTCTGGTGGAGATAAATATGGTTTGAAAATATATATCTGAAATTTTTGGCCTTTTGTTGACTTTTAAAAATTTTTTTCTTGCTTGAATTTTTTCTCATCTTGGTAGATGGCATCCAACACTACATTCCTATATACTTAGACACTCTGAAGTATAGATCAAGAGAGGCCAACTCTTATTATTACTGAAATTTAGGCCCCTTTCCCAACAGAATAGTTTAGGTTCTTCCCTGACCTCACCTGTTACCTATTACCAGGAAAAAAATAGCTCTGTTTCTATATAACACAGCCATCACAGCACATATACAACAAAACAAGATAAAACCATACAGAATTATGGTAGGAAGACCTTCCATCCTCTTGTTTTATGTTTCCCTCAACCCCTTTCTAATGTTTGATGTTGTTTCCTTTTTGTTTGCTGAAAGAAAGAATTTAAAGTTCTATATTATGTTGTGTTCTCAGAGATTCTATAGCTTGAAAAACTCTCTTTCTCTGTATCTTAGAACAGTTGCTAGGAGACACTGGCTAAACAACTATAAATCAATAAGCCTGTGATCTATGTTCCCTCGAAGCAGAGGGATAGTGTGTCCTTTTGCAGCAGACAATATACGAGAGAGAACTGAGCAAACGACCCAGGGACAAGATCTCCTAGTTCTTGGCAGAGTATGAGGGAGAATTGCAGAGAACAGAATAACAAAGATGATTTCCTCAAAAAGGAACTTCTGAGATGATATTGAAAACTGAAATTTATGCAGAACTTAAAATGAGGGTTGATTTTAAAAGAAAAGGATGATTTTCTGTAAAACCAGGTAAAAATTTTAGAAATGAGTGAGCAAGGTGTTCTCTGTAGGTATTTTGCCATGATGCTTTGCTCTCTAAACTGTAGTGCTGAATGAAACAAATGCCTCTGTTTCATTCTGTAAGTTAACAGAGCAGTTATCCTCAATTTCCCCATATTTAAATGCAATAAATGTTGTTCATTTTCCTCTACCACCTCCATAAACATAAACAAACCAGTTGTTCAATGGGGCTTGGAGTGTGCCCTCTCCTCCTAGTGCCCAACTGTAGAAGGCTTTACCCTCATTTTGTGATTCCTGGAGCAATAAAATGATTATGTTGTATCGCTGTTGTTATTGTTCTTCAGTAATTCTATCTATTCCAGAATTTCACCAATTAGAGATTTATTTCCTTGTCTATTAAAATGAAGGACATGTTAAGCATGCAGCATTTGGAAGGAAGAAAGGAATGAAGGAAGGAATTGGAGAGGAAGGAGGGCAAAGGGCCAGACCCTGGTGAAGAGTAATACTCTACTTTTATCAGCAAATACTTTAGAGGAATTAGCTGCTGCAACCTGAGCAGAGCCTGGGCAGGATGGATGCTTGAGAATGGATTGAGATCCTGAGAGGAGAAATAGGTTACTTAGTTCAGCAGTTTTGCCAGAGGGAAGGCCAGACCTCTAAGGATCATATAAACTCTGAGAGGCGAAAAAGAAAATTAAAATATCCAACATGGGAGGCCAATTTGGGCCATTCACTTATTCCAAAACAGGATCAGTGCTTTGTATCGCTGTTCTGTACAGGCACCTTGCAGCTCTTTGATCCCTGTTTACCAGTGTTTTTAATACTCTGTGCTTTTTTGGTCCTTTAGGATCTTGAATAGCATCTCCTCCAAATGTACACCAAAGAAAATCTCACCGCCATACTAATAGTAACGGCCAAAGGCTTTTTCATCTCGATACAAAGGATGACTTCTTTGCTTTCCATGCACATTTAGTGTTGGTTTATAAAACCTGCCTGGTCTTAGGACTCCCAATGACCTCGGCCCCAGGAAATATCCATATGGGTTAAAAAACCAAGTGTAGTGCTAACTGTTTTAGACTTGAGATAAAGCAGGATTCTGGTTGTGACCGTGCTGTAACCTTTTAGCTTTGACAGGTCACTCTCTCTGTTTGGGGCTTAGTTGCTCCATCTGTACAAAGAGGATTCATTTGGTCTTATCAAGTGGTTGCTTACTAAGAACCTACTGTGCATGGGGCACTATGAGTCTAGATAATTCTTAACTCTCCTTTTTATCCATAATCCTTCACCTTTGATTTTCACCCCAGCCCAGAGCAAGGTTCATCACTGAATCCGATTTGCAGCTGATTATCATGATAGGGTGCCTGGATCCAGTCGAAAGATTCCTTATTTCTCAGTAAGTAGTGCAGCTTCTACATCAAATCCTTTAGGAGACTGTATTTTCTCTATGTGATTTCCAGTCCTTCCATGATCATTACTACCAATATCCTTGCCCTTGCTTATTAACTGCTGTTGGAAACTCTATTTCTTTTTGTCCTTTTTCCTCCTTGAAAAGACATTTTGACCTGGTCTCTGACCCTCAGTTCTTGAGATCTGCATCCTGATTTCCTTTACATTGATCAAAGTCTTGATTTCTGAATGGCCCCCATTCCGATAATCCACCCACTGAGCAAGCACACTTGGTGCTGGTTTTCCCTCTAGAGAATGACTCTGCCACATTCTAATCCCAGTTTTGACAGAACTCTGATTAAATACACTAACCAAAGAATAAAATATGCTTATGCAAATCTTCAGGCAAATATACTATACTTGGTTTGGTTTGATTTTGCTCCTTCCCTAAGTAGAAATCAGAAACAGCAAGTACACTCTATTCTAGCCAGTAACATACTAAAAGGGAGCTAAGTGCTGCATTTCTGTTGTCTCTGATCCTCCAACTCTGTTATACTTTATTCTTGATTCTGTGTCAAGTATCTGTGTGTGCATTGCCCTCATGACTCCCAAGCATTGGCTCCCTTCGGAGCTTTGATTTTAGAAACATGCGCACATATATATGCAATTAAATGCAGGCTTTGACTTTCCGCCTGGGAATTGGAAGGATAAGGTGAGCTAAGCTTTTAATTACAAGTACCCATTTTGGGAGACAGGGAGTTGGAGCTTCCGACAGCTACCGCTGCTCAGGCTAATCCCATCTTTCAGGGAAGAAAAGAAAAAGCCGACATGTATCTATCTACGAAAATGTTGACTTAATGTGTTTGACATTTTTTTCTATATATTTACTAAAGCAAATCCTGCTTTAAAACCAGAAAAAAATACAGTGTTTTTGTTAAGGTGAAAGCTATGTATGCCTGTGTGCTTTTGATTTCTCTTAGGTTGTTCTATCTCTGTTTTGTTTAAGGTTGAATTTTAATAAACAGAAACACTAGTATTCTGTACTTCTCTAACTGCTTCTATCCAGAATCCCAAATCTCTTTACAAATACTAATTACTGTGGTCTTGTGTCACTGAAAATTGTTAAATATGCTCCAAAGAGATTGAACGCTTTAAATCCTGATTTACAAATTAAAAGCTAGAATGTGGAAAAACTGAGCTGCATTTGGGGATTAAAATAGGCTTTTGGTTGAAACAAGTAGAAATGACAGCTGTCAGCCCAGTCCCCTATTCCTTGAATTCATGTGATATCCTACATTTCTTGAATGATTAGACATGTGGAATGCAGGTTGCCATTGTGAACTGAGACACTGAAGATCTCTTTTCCTCCAAACAATATAGAGCACCTAAAAATACTGCTGTAGGATGATAGCATTTTTCCAGGTCAAACTTTGAAATTTTTTTTCTTTTGGAATTCATTCTTTAAAACCAGGGATTGTAGTCATTCTACCTTTCTTCAGCAATTTCTAGATGTCCACCAACCAGTTTCTGTTTTGTAGGTTAAAAAAGAGAGATGTACATATGTATCTTATGTATAGATTTGTATATGTTCTTGCAAATATCATATACACATGAGGGTACTTTCAGAAGTTTGTAAAACTGGAATCAAAAGATAAGATTTATTTTGGTGCAAAAAATTTTTTAAACCCTTGCATACAAGAAATTCTCAAAAAGTTCATGAAAAATGCAGTATTATGGAAAAAGTATGCATGAATTTAAAAATTCTTGCATTGAATTATACTCTACTTTTAATTTTATTTTTCCATAAACTTCTTGAAGTATTCTTATAGTAGATACCATATATATCATATACGAATGTGAGTATGCAAACACAAAATATACAACAAAAAATTGGCCTCACTTAAGATCTCGATATGAATACCAAGGATATGAGAGTCCCATGTGTATCATGCAAATATGTGTCAAAATGTTTTTAGCATTGCCTTCTTATGTCTAAAGGCTTCTCTGTTTTTTGAGATTTTGTGAAACAGCAGAACATAACATTTATATACAGGAGTTCATAGTATGATTTCATCTGTGCATTACTTTATTATATTCTCCTTTGAAAAATTGTTGAGTCAGAGATACCCCAGAAGCTAAATTGAAAGTAGGCATACATAGACCAGAAAATGTCTCTAAAGAATGACAATGATCTTAAATAGGTGAAAGGTGGCAAGAGTGTTAATAGGATCTTTGTTGGCATGAAGTAAACTGATATGACTACAGGAGATATCAGAGTACCCCTTTGATGGGAGACAGTAAAAATATGCAAGATGATCTCCTGTGTATAGTTGGGAAATTTAAAATGCCTGCTATTATTGGCAAAAATGGATTTTTATTGTGATTGCATACAGACCTCACTGGGCTATATTTTAGAATATTGGGCCCTTTGTGTCTGAATTTAAAAAATGTATTTTCCTACCTGAATATGAATGAAATAGTATTTTTAGATGGCTCCCTTGGAACTGAAGGATATTAGGAGAAGGAGAAATTGGTTGGTGAATGGATAAGAGGCCAATAAGATATGAAATTTAGCTGCCAGAGCATTCTTCATGCTTGTCAGATGACTGTAGCGATTTATTTCCTATTCACAAACCCATTTATTAGAATCTTAATTTAAAAACACCTCCAAGTATCTTTCCTGATTAAAGTGGTGATTGTAACTTGATATGTTTCTACCAATTAATTTCCCTTAAAATTACTTCTGATTAAAAGATGATCTTGGATTTTTATTATCTGAAATTCTTTTTGTGGAATAACATTCTCTAAGTTGAATTGATTCCTACAGTAGTTCAACACTGGGAAAATGCTAAAAGATTTAACTTCAGTTCCACACTAGATTTTGAAACATGAGTATGAGCATCAACTTTCCTAAACCTGGAACCTGTAGACTGTTGCTTCCAGTTTCCTTAATTCTATCTGATAATTGGACAATTTGGACATAAAAGATAATGTGAAGATTAAGGGGAACTGGCACTCCATGTGGTTTATACCTGTATTTATATATCTACTTCTCTACATAGTATATATATTACATGAGTTTACTGGTATAAAGCATATATGGTAGTATTCACTTTCCCTTTTTTAAAAAAAGAAGATTTGTTTATTTATTTGAAAAGCAGGATAACAGAGGGAGAAAGAGAGAGAGAGAAAGGCAAAGACAGAAAGAGAGTTTCCATATGCTGGTTCACTCCCCAAATGGCTGTAACAGCGGGGGTGGGCCAGGCCAAAGCCAAGAGCTTGGAAATTCTTCTGGGTCCCCATTGTGGGTGCAGGGGCCTAAATACTTGGGCCATTTTCTAATGCTTTCCCAGGCTCATTAGCAGGGAGCTGGATCAGAAGTGGAGCTGTCAGGACTTACACCAGCACCCATATTGCATACAGGCACTGCGGGTAGCAGCTTAACCTGCTGCACCACAGCACTGGTCCCACGATCCACTTTTTCATCATTTTATTTTTGGTGTTTTCAGTTATCAAAGTCAACAGTGGTATGAACATATTAAATGGAAAATCCCAGAGATAAAAAAGTCATTAATTTTAAATGGCCTATTGTTCTGAGTAGCATGATGAAATTTCATTCTGTCCTGCTCTCCCCCCACAGGACATGGATCATCCCTTTGTATCAAGAACCCGTAGTCCACATTCTTTGCTACCTGCTCGTTCATTACTTAGGGGCCATCTAAGTTATAAGATTGACTGTCACAGTATAGCAGTACTTATGTTCAAGAAACCTTTATTTTACCCAATAATGGCCTTAAAGCACATGAGTAGTGAAGCTGGCAACTCTGATACGCCAAAAGAGAAGCCAAAAAGTGCTTCCTTTAAGTGAAAAGGTAAACATGCTTCACTTGAGGGAGAAAAATCTTATGCTGAGATTGCTCAGGTCTACTGTAAGAATGAGTCTTCTATCCATAAAATTGTCAAGAAGGAAAAAGAAATCCATGCTGCTTTTGCTGTCATAGCTCAAACTGAAAAGTTATAGCCATAGTACATAAGTGCTTTTTGAAAATTAAAAAGCGGGGCAGCAGATTCTGTCCCGGTTGCCAGCTGTCTTCCAGGCCAGCCCTCTGCTGTGGCCCGGGAGTGCAGTGGAGGATGGCCCAGGTGCTTGGGCCCTGCACCCCATGGGAGACCAGGAGAAGCACCTGGCACCTGGCTCCTGCCATCGGATGAGCGCGGTGCACCAGCCGCAGTGCGCCGGCCGCGGCGGCCATTGGAGGGTGAACCAATGGCAAAAGGAAGACTTTTCTCTCTGTCTCTCTCTCACTGTCCACTCTGCCTGTCAAAAAAAAAAAAAAAAGAAAATTAAAAAGCAAGAAGTTGTGGGTGGAAACATGAACAGTAAACATGTTCCAACTGATGCGAAAGGTTGTACCAGAAAGCATTGAGCCTATAAAAGGCTAGTGCAAGGTATCTACTGAGCTGAATGAGAGGAAGCTTTGTTTTGCAAGCAAGGGATGATTATACAAATTCGTGACTAGGGGAACAGGTTTGGGCCCTGTAGAAGCTGCATCTGCCAATGAAGAAACTACTGCTACTTTTGCAACGGAGATGAAGTTGATTAAAGAGAAAAGAAATCTTCCCCAAAAGTCTTTAATTGCAATTAAACTGGGCTTCTGTTTAAAGAATATGCCTAATAGAACCTTTACGCATAAAGATACAAAGGAGGCATAAGGATACATGAATTCTGGTACTGTGGGACAATGCTGGAGGGCATGTGATAAACCCTGGTACAGTTTACAGATGAAAAGCCTGTGTACTTTCGGAAAGCAAAAACAAAAATTATCAGAAAACATGGGTGACAGCCATTTTGTTTATGGAATGGCTCCACTGGTGCTTGGAAGCAAAATGCTTGGAAGAGGAAAAGTTGGAATTTAAAGTCCTACTAAAAATAGACATTGCGCCTTCCATTCTGAATCTGTTTGCTATAAAATGCCAAGGTTTTAATTTTTCAATTTTCATTTATTTATTTGAAAGAGAGCCAGACACAGAGAAACGGGGGTGGGGAGCACCAGAGAGAGAAACTGTCTCCATCTACTGTGTCATTGCCCAAACACCTGTAACAGCTATGGCTGGGCCAGGCCAAAGCTGGGAGTCAGGAACCCAAACTGGGTCTTCAATATGTCTGGAAGAGACCCCAACATTGGGTCATATCTGCTGCCTCTGAAGGTGAACATTAACGCGAAGCTGAAATGGGAAGCAGAGTCAGGATCAGACCTAGGTACTCCAATATGGGATGTGTGCATCCCAAATCAGAATCTTAACGGCTAGGCCAGATACTTCCTTCAAGGTTGTATTTTTACCTCCAAATAAAACCTCAACACTCTCCCTTGCCCAGGACATTATTCTGTTTGTCAAGGCCACATACATCCTCCTGGTGCTTTACAGCATTTCATCAGCAAAGCCCTAATCGGAACATAATGCGCTACTGGAAATCATTCACTATTTCTGACGGAATAACATTCATCAAAGCTGCAATGGATGAATCAAAAGCAGAAATTTTAAATGCCTGCTGTAAGTACTTTGGAGCAAAGTCATGAATGATTTTAAAGGCTTCTGGAGATCAATGGATATATTAGGAAAATTATTTACACAGCAATACAACTCAGTGGAGAAGGATTGACTGACATGCTTAATGAAGAAGTGGAAGAATATATTGAAGACCACCAAGACGTGTTCACAATGAAGAATTGGAAGAACTTGCGGAGTCATGTACAGAGAAAGATGGAGGTAAAGAAGAAACTGAAGCAGAACCCGCAACATTGACATTACCAAATTTTGCTGAATTGTTTCAAATCACAAAACATTAAGAAGAAAATTATAGAACACAGTCCTCAGGAAAAAAAATGTTGTATTAAAAAACTCATATGTTCATTGAAGGTTTACAACCTCTGTAGCAATGCTTTGATGGGTTAAAAAGAAATAGGTAACAATATCTGATTCTGAAAGTCTCCAAAGCATTTAGTGAAAAAGCCTTCAACTATTAAGGGTACCAAACCATTGATATTGTCTACTATTGACATCCAACCATCACCATCATAGTTCAGTGATTCAGGGTCACCTAAAACAGATAATCCTCCTTTTTCATATTGTCAGAAAGTCACTTATAGCCCATGCTACCATGTGTCACAATGAATGATGCCTACATCAATCGCATCACTTCATTTTGTAATAGAGGCATTGTATCAACTCATCACCACAAAAAGTAAGGTAATTACAATAGAATATTTTGAGTTATGTATGTATAGAACAAACACAATACATATGTATGCTGATCCGCATGTGAAAATGCCTACATGTACAGCTATGCAGTGCTCTCAGTGGAATACAGAGAAAGTGAAATTATATCTGATTTGGAACTAAGCATTGTACCAGAATGAACTTTGAATCATACCCTATAAGCCCAGGGTTATTATCCATTATCACACATGTGAATAACCTCTCTATCTTGTCACTGCCTCTGCAGCATTTTCTTCAATTCTTCTCATCACTGCAATTCATCTCTCTAGTCTCCAGGCAAGGTAGTTTATCCTACCTGCTACCATCATCATCTATACTAAGAGCATGTATTGCTAACAGTCAGATAATATCTGCCAAATTCCTCAAATCTCTACAAACTAATAGTGCTGTGTTGCTCTTTAGATCAATGGCTTTGAAATCAGTCTGATTTGGCTTTATGTCTTTTTTCCAACTTATGGATGAGTGACCTGATGCAGGCTATTTAATCTCTCTGAGTCTTCCCTTTATTGTCCATAAAGCAGTGACATTAATAACTAAATTTAAGAAATGGCTATGATGACAAAAAATAGGATATGTAAGGTGTTTGAAACATAGCAGGAATTGCTTAAATAAGAAGAACATCCAAAACACTTACAATTATATTTTGGCATGGATGAACATTCAGTACAACTCAGTTATTATTAATATTTGCTTCTTTGGCCCTTATTTTTCTGTAAGTGTCTTCTTCAATCTCTCCCTACCTACTTTTCCTAGGTCTTTTGGGAGAGAATAATAGGATAATGAACCATCTCTGACCTCTTTCATCCTCTGAATTAGGGGTAGAAAGAAGAGAAATATTAATAAAGAGTTATAGACATTGTTAGTAGGGAGAAATTGATTCTGACTAGAGAAGGGGGTGACAACCAGGCTTCATCAATAGGTGTTGAGCTGAGCCTTGAATGACTGAAACTGACTATTCATTAATAAAGAGTAGGAATGAGAGAAGGCCATGAAATATGATCCAAGTCAAACATGTTTGATCTACCATAACTTGGCGGGTGATAGGAGTCGGGTGAGCAAAGTGGCAACTGTGTCCTGAGACATTGGCTCTAAGAGAAATGTTTCTTCAGAATAATTTGACTAAATACTCATTCACTGTTTTCTCTTGACTCTGTAAAAGGCTCCACAGCAAGAAGAGGCCTATCCACTAAATTCTTAATTTTGTTGTTGCTTTAAAACATTTATAAGATGTAATGAATTGAATTTTTCTCCCAAGAGACACATTTATTCTGAGTCAGAGATAAGGTGTTTTGTTTTGACATTCTCCCCACTTCCCAGCCACTCACCACACAGGCAAATCTATGAACATCTAATACATCTGTTTAATCATAAATAAAATAACAATGAAAGTATAAACATTCCTCTTTTCAAATTCTAATCATGACTTACCAAAAGTTGTCTTGGTTTTTTAAAGACATCAAAAAGAAAATCCTTCTTGACAGTATAGTTGCTTGTGCTCACACACGTATCTTTGCAAAGAGCATTATAGGAGCCAGAGCGGTTGGTATTAGACTTAGAGGAGAGATTAGCAGGGCTCCATACCAGGAAAATCATTCTGGGGATCACTTGTCACTTGTCATTATGCAGAAGTCCTGTTGGTCTTCTGGCTTCAGTTTCAGCTTGGACTTAACTTAAACTTGAGAAATCACTCTTGATCTTCCTCTCTTCTTGTATTATTCACTGTATTCATCTGACTGACTGCCAATTTACCCCAACTATTCTATTGCTCACCTTCAGGCTCTCTTTCATTCTCCTTCCTAAAGCCAAAATAAATAACTTTTTGTATTTGTATATGAGAATCAATAGCACATAAGCTGCTGTGTTGAACAGGATTACTCAAAAGATGCAAAGCCTAAACAAGATACTCAGCACAGGATGGACAGAATACTATTAGATCACTCCCAATCATGTTTGGATGATATTTAGAAATTCCATGGAGTCAATCATGGTCAAATCCATCCTTCCTCATTTATAAACTTGGATTTTGGAATAAAATTAAACCAGATATTTTCCTAGGAAATAGATGCTCTTCTGAATTAGGGTTCTCCAGAGAAACAGAACCTTATGATGTGTAGAAATATATAGTAGTAAGAGTGAAGGTACTATCTTCCATGATCAGATCTTAACAACTTGGCCTACATATAATTGTTATAACCTGGGATTTCCATACTACCGAGGGAAAAGGAGACATAAACTTTCCTGGCTTGACCTGTAAGAAGGTGTATTAGAAGTTACGTATTTGAGTACAAATTGGTTGAGGTGTTAGACGAGGAGACATGCTTGATTATGGAAATGCAAGCTCAGAGCTGATTAGAGGAGGATATAGGAGTTTGGTGACCAGAAGAGTAAAGAAGTCACCAAAATGGTGGTTCAAATAGAATAGAGGTGCTGAGAATACACATTTTTGTTGAGGACAGGATATAAACACTTCAGTAAGGTGAATTATACTTGTACTGTACATATTAATAAGATAAATATGTTCTCACCTGCAATTGATAGCTTGTTGAAAATGAATAATATCTTCTTCTTGGCAGTAATTTCTACTGATTTACTATTAAGATAGTATTCCTGGGTGGGCATGATTTGTATCCTACATGACAGATAATCGTTTCTTTCTGTCTCTAAGAATATACTTAGAACTCTTTAAACGATAGCATCAAATAGAACAGGACTGACCTCTGAGATTTTTGGGTTTTCTGTTGATTTTTAGTACTTCCCTAACTGGCATAAATTTTGCAATTTCTTTCAACTCAGATGAATTTTCTTAGTATGTTCTACCTATTTGAGGAAAAAAGCCCTTTGAATTGTGATAGTATTATGTATTATGAAACTTCTGTATTATGAAACTTCTATCATAACTTAGATGTCAAATGACAGGTATTTTTGAGCATTTAGTAAATATTTAGGCATTTGAAAAAACACAAGACTTTGTAATTTATCAACTTTAGGCAAAAGTGAAGACCAGAGATTATTCTATTTCTGTTATAGTACTTAATTATATGATATTTACAGTAGCAAAGAGCTCTATTAACTCCTCTTTGAGGTGTGACAGTGGTGTGTAATGGTGCTGTGACTCCAGTTTGACTATTCAGAAAATAGTAAGGGTAATTTTAATTCCTGCACAATTACACATATAGATTATTTATGCTTTTTAATTCTACAGTCACATTCTACCCTTACCCTAAGCATTTTCTTAGCCTGTTATTTTTTTCATATCCTGAATACATGTACTTCTTTAAACATAGACCATTTCCGCCCTGTCTTTTCACAACCATTCTTTCCTTTTTACCACCTGTATTGCCCCGTGCAAACACATGTTTCTGCTTTGTGCCTATTCACATCATTCTGGACTAATTTTCCCAGGGCTCTATCCTTTGACTAATGATATCTAAGTTCAAGATTAAAAAGCCCATGAAGTCAGAAGTTTCTATTTCACATATTTCCCCATTGCTTTTTCATCAGATTGGGCTGTGCCTTTTTTCACTTGTTCTAAATTAAACTTCTCTCAGGAGTAGATTTTACATGAATTCCTAGGCTTCCTAAATCCCTAACTCTATCTGCTCTCTCTCTCAAATCTGTAAGCCAAGTGTTACTTGTCAGTTCATTGATTCTAGCTTGAAACTCAGGAAAAGCAAAGCTCCCTACCAGATGACTTACTTGTTCTGCATTCCCATTTTATGATAAAAAACAAATCCTGTGTCATATTTTTTTTTAATTTATTTTATCCAAGAAGGAGAGAGAGAGAGGAAGAGGGCTTATCATATAGTTCACTCCCCAAATAACCGCAATGGATCGTGGCCAGAATTGAAGCTCAGATCCAGGAAACCCATCCAGCTTTCCCATGTGGATAGCAGGGACCGAGTAATTGAGCCATCAACTCTTGCCTCCTAGCAATAACAGGATCTTGAACCCAGGCAGTCCATGACATGAGATGTCAGTATCTCAACAGGCAGCTTAACTACTATGCTATCACCTGACCTGAGGGAAATATTTTTTAATTCTTATTAATAAAAAGAGAACTGATTTCATCTATTTCATAAGTACAATTCTAAGAATATAATCTCACTTCCCTCCCTCAATCCCTTTCCTTCCTTCCTTCCTTTCTTTCCTCTTTTTTCTTTAATTTTTGCAAAAACGTCATTTCAGTCCACTCTGTAATCACAGGCTTAATGTACCACTAACCATACTGTTTAATAAGTGAATAGTAGAAAGACCACAGTTCCCCAGGAGTATAAACAAGGGCTAACAGCAGCAATCAAATCACAAGGTGTCCATTTAATTCCTGTACATTTTTTATATTCTTTATCAACTACTACATGTAAGAAAAAACATATGATATTTGTCTTTTTGTGATTAACTTATTCCACTAAGCATAATAGTTTCCAGATGCATCCATTTTGTTACAATAGACAGGATTTCTTTTTTCTTTATGGCTGAGAAGTAGTCCATAGTACATATATAACATATTTTCTTTATCTAGTTAACAGTTGATGGACATCTGTGTTGATTGCCTATCTTAGTTATTGTGAAATGAGTTGCAATAAACATGGGAATGCAAACAGCCCTTTCATATGCTGATTTCATTTAGTTTGGGTAAATTCCTAGGACTGGGTCATATTTTTGTTTTAGAGTACTATTCATAAGGATAAAGGCTTATCAGTCATTTGAACTGCTTAAAATTATGCCTCCTCAGAAGGTGCCATCAGGAGCATTTTTTAAAAAAGATTTATCTATTTATTTGAAAGGCAGGAAGAGAGAGAGAGAGAGAGAGAGCGAGCAAGCTAGAGCTAGATTGGAAAGAGAGCAGCCACTATGTGAACCTACACTCCAATACAGTGTGCTGGTGTCTCAAGGGGCAGCTTAATCCGTTATGCCACAACACTTAACCCTAATGTTTTGTTTGTATAACATGCATGAAGTATAACTTTTCCTAATCACAGTTCACACTAAAAATAATTTAGCATTAAAGATAAAATTTATGACTCTAGTTATAAAAAAGGTCAAAAGTAGCACTAAGAAAGATTTCTTAACTAAAGGAAATTTCATGGCCTAGATCCCAAGGATAGCCTTAGGTTTCATCATTATGTTACCGGCGAATGGCAGGGTTCTTGTCTTCATGCAAGAAAGAATTCAGGCGTGAGACAGAGATTAGTAGAAAGTAAAATAGCAAGGTTTATTAGGGCAGGGACATCCATAAGAACGGATGGGCGCCTCTCCAGACAGAACCTGAGAGTGCCCAGTCACTCGGACTGGGGGAAGAGCGAGGTTACATGGTTGAGTGGAGAATACACATGACCAGGCCAGGTGGGAGGCTCAGCAGAGAGGCAGAGGACTGAGTGTGCAGTCCAGTTGAGGCCGGGGGTTTTAAAGGAGATGGGTCTTTGTCTTCACACATCTCATCCTGAAACAAAAGACTTTATGGATGTAAAAAGAAAAACTCCTATCTGAGTTTTCTCCCTGAAGTTATCAGACAGAGGGAAGTCTGGCTGGCACTGCCCCCGTTAGAGGAAGGGCAGGGAGGGCATTTGAAGTGCAGATACTGGGCTGCACCTGGAAGGTTATCAGGCAGAAGGGGTGGGGACCCCCACCTGGCAGGTTATTGGGTAGGAGGGGGCAGGGCAGGATGCGAACACTGGGCTGCCCCTGAAACGTTATGGGGATGACTTTGAGATGCTTATGCTGGATATAGATGGCTTTTCTTTAGGCCTTTGTCACACACACATAAGCTCATATCTGACTTCCTACCTAACAATTATATTCATCAAATGAGATAATGCAGGTACAAATTAGAAGGACATGGGGCACACAGAAGACACTAAGTACATCTCCTCTCATTTTATTACCTGTGGCTTTTCTGTACCATTCTCTCACACTCTTCCATACACACATGCTCTCTCTCACTGGATACCTAAAGTATGTATATGTACCCGAGTATTTAATATAAAGGATCATAAATCTTTCTCTTTGAAATCAGAGAACATTTAATGACTGCTATATGGGATATGGTATGGCTTTGTGAATTTCAGCCTTGGAAGTGAGAATTAGATTGTCTCCCAGATTGTGTGGTAGCAGAAAGTCTCCTGCATTTAGGCACTATAATGCACAATAAACTCCAGTAACCATAATGACCTCAGAAGTAGTGGATATTGACCTCTTGTTTACATGCTTTTTGACTTCCCAATCAAGGACAGCCACACAGAGAGCTTATGTTAGTCTAACAGCTGGCAGGTCATACACCCTTCTTTTTCATAAACTTCCTTCTATTTTCAACTGTTGAAAATAATGTGTTGCCTCCTACTATATCTACAGAGTTTCTAATTCAATCCTTACCATTTCTGGGCTAGCTTTTATTTTTGGTTGTTGAATAAACGAGCAGAATATGAGAGTATTACTTTTATGGAAGTGCTTTCACAGCATGTTCTGAAGCTGTTTTACAGTACCCTTTTACCTTCTTCATTGAATTTTAGTTTCATAGCTTTAGTATCTATCACATACCTAGGAACTTTTCTATTAATCCTTTGCTTTGCTTTGTCCAATTTTGCCCATTATGAAGTACAACTGAGGTGAAAGGAGTACACATATTGCTAATTTCTCAAACAAAAAAAAAAGATTAGCTACAGTCTAATAGTCATAATTTGTATAATTAAAATAACTAATTATTTATAAAGTGAAGCTCTAATGAACTTAAATGTACTTTCTATTCAGCTCTAAAATGTTTTATTTCCCTGGAATTAGCATTATTACTTTATCATTTTATGAATATGAATAAAACTTGGATGGATTAAAAAATAAAGCACCTTCTCTCAGTAGCCCTGCGTGCTTTACAACTTCTTCATTCATTAACATGCAATTAATGGGTCTTTCAGTAACACTGAACGTGATTCCATGGAACGTTACAATGGAGTAATGTGTTTCCCCAACTGAGATGGTTGTAAATGTGTGTGAGTTTAGCTTATTCCAACTTTTAGCCTGTGACCCCTTACCAGAATCACTAAGTTTAGAATTACTCTAGCAGTCTCATTATGAATTTCACTTTTGAATAGTTTCTTATAGTTTAATTTGTCCATTTTGTTCCTTGATCATACACTCTATTTTTTTCAGAATTTATAACTTTCAAAAGGTATAAAATAATTATCAATATCAAAATAATACTCATTCAACAAATGCTTATTGACAACTAATTCCTCAGGTAACTCATTTGTCCCTGAGGAGAGAGAATTCTCCTGGAAGCTTTCCTTGAGGGAAGAACTGGGACCACCAGGAAGGTTATTAGGGTCTGGGCAGCACTTTGAAGAGCAAAATGCTGGGCTTCTAGAACTTCCTCAGTAGGTACTGGTCTTCAGGCCTTTCTCACACACACATAGGCTAATTTCTGACTTCCAACCTAATATACCATTCACAAGGGCTCTTTCCTCATGACAAAATTACCGCCAAAGTAATCATCTTCCTAGTACCATCACATAGGGGATTAGTAGTTTAATAAATGAATTTTAAAGGAACACAGTTATCCAGTCCATAGCAATGCAACACTGATCTGGATACTGGAAAATCAGAACCATAAACACGAAGTCCTTGCCCTCATAAGCACTCACTCTACTTAAAGGAGATAGTTGGTCGAACAAAAATAGGTGAATATTTTAGCAAGTGGGATGATGTTAATGGTTAAGGGAAAAAAAAAACAGTTAAGGAAATGGGGGTTCCTCTGATATAGGGGATTGTTTTCTCTGTTATTATTTATGTGTCTATGCATGTGTGTAGGTGTGATGTTGTATACTTATTTGTGTGTGTTTGTGTATTTAATTTTAATAGGGTTGACAGGGTAAGTTTCTTAATATCACATTGAGGGGAGGTGACATTGTGACGAAATGAGTTTAGCAGCAGCTTGCAGCTCTGACATCTCATATGGATGCCGATTTGACTCCCAGCTGTTCCACTTATATCCAGCTCCCTGTTAATATACCTGGGAATGCAGCAGCAGATCACCTGAGTCCTTGGATCCTTGCACTCAAATGGGAGACCCCAGTGAAGCTCCTTGCTCCTGGCTTCTGCTTGGCACATTCCTGGCCATTGCAGCCATTTGGGGAGTGAACCAGTGGATGAAAGACCTTTCTCTCTCTCTGTCTCTATCTCTCTCTCCTTCTCCCTCTTTCTGCATCCCTCCCTCCCTCCTTCACTGCTCTTCTTTCTCTTCCATCTCTCTCTGTAACTCTGCCAGTCAAATAAACAGACTACATCTTTTAAACAAAAAAAAAAGAAGAAGAAGAAGAAGAAGATGACATGCAGGCAGACACAGATACTAAGGAAGTAGTAAGGAAATTGTGTGTCTCTGGGGAAGAGCTTTGCAGTTGGGAAGAGAAGAGTGGATATGAAGGGTCCAAGGGATGACTTTGTTGTTTTCAAAGAACATCAAAGCTAGTTTGGGTAGAATAGAATGATGGAAAGGAGTGTGGTAGAGGAGATCAGAAAGCACCAGTGGGGATGAGGTAAAGCAGATCACGCTCCAGCTCTGAAAGCCCTTGTGAGAATGCTGTCTCTATTACAACACTGACAAGATCTGGCTTGAATTTTTTAAACTGTATTTCTTTGAGATGGAATTGATAAACAATGAAATGTACTGGCCTTATCTTTCCAACTCTAAGAGACTTGACAATTACTTATTTATTTTTTAAAGATTTTTATTTATTTACTTGACAGGTAGAATTACATACAGTGAGAGAGAGAGACAGATAGAAAGGTCTTCCTTTCGTTGGTTCACTCTCCAAATGGCTGCAACAAGCCAGGAGTCGGGTGCCTCTTTCTGGTCTCCCATGCCGGTACAAGGGTCCAAGCACCTGGGCCACCCTCCACTGCTTTCCCATGCCACAGCAGAGAGCTGGATTGGAAGAGGAGCAACCAGGACTAGAACCGGTGTCCACATGAGATGCCAGCACCACAGGCGGAGGATTAACCTAGTGTGCCATGGCACCAGCCCCGACAATTATATATTTATATAGACCCATGTCACCACCAGCCAAACAAGATCCATAACATTCCCATCATACGACAGCATTCCATCTTATATTTTCCATTCAATTCTTCCCTTTTTCTGTTCTTAAACTTTATGTAAATTGAACTATGTAGCATGTAATCTTTTTTTTTTCTCTGTATATAAAGCTTTTATTTAAAGAATATAAATTTCCAAAGTACAGCTTATGGATTACAATGGCTCCCCCCCCACAACTTCCCTCCCTCCCGCTACCCTCCCCTTTCCCGCTCCCTCTCCCCTTGCATTCACATCAAGATTCATTTTCAATTCTCTTTATATACAGAAGATCAATTTAGTACATATTACGTAAAGATTTCAACAGTTTGCCCTCACATAGCAACACAAAGTGAAAAATACTGTTGGAGTACTAGTTATAGTATTAATTCACAATGTACAGCACATTAAGGACAGAGATCCTACATGATTTTTTTAAAGAATTGATTAATTATCTATGCAATTTCCAATTTAACACCAAGATTTTTTAATCATTTTCAATTATCTTTATATACAGAAGATCGATTCAGTATATACTATGTAAAGATTTCATCAGTTTGCACCCACACAGAAACACAAAGTGTAAAATACTGTTTCAGTACTAGTTATAGCATTATTTCACATTGGACAACACATTAAGGACAGATCCCACATGAGACGTAAGTACACAGTGACTCCTGATGTTGATTTAACAATTTGACACTCTTGTTTATGGCGTCAGGAATCTCCCTAGGCTCTAGTCATGAGTTGCCAAGGCTATGGAAGTCTTTAGGGTTCGCCGACTTTGATCTTGTTCAGACAGGGTCATAGTCAAAGTGGAAGTTCTCTCCTCCCTTCAGAGAAAGGTACCTCCTTCTTTGATGGCCCCGTTCTTTCCACTGGGATCTCACTTACAGAGATCTTTCATTTAGGTCTTCTTTTTTGTTTGTTTGTTTTTCAGAGTGTCTTAGCTTTCCATGCCTAAAATATTCTCATGTGCTCTTGAGCCAGATCCGAATGCTTTAAGGGCTGATTCTGAGGCCAGAGTGCTATTTAGGACATCTGCCATTCTATGAGTCTGCTGTGTATACTCTTTTGTGTCTGGCATCTATCCTTATTACACAAAGTAATCCATTTCTTATTGCAGTGCATTTCCAATGTGTATTTGTGTATATTATTTATTTATTATTATTATTTTTTATTTTTTTGACAGGCAGAGTGGACAGTGAGAGAGAGAGAGACAGAGAGAAAGGTCTTCCTTTGCCATTGGTTCACCCTCCAATGGCTGCAGTGGCCAGCGCACCACACTGATCCAATGGCAGGAGCCAGGTACTTCTCCTGGTCTCCCATGGGGTGCAGGGCCCAAGCACTTGGGCCATCCTCCATTGCACCTCCGGGCCACAGCAGAGAGCTGGCCTGGAAGAGGGGCAACTGGGACAGAATCCTGGGACAGAATCCGGTGCCCTGACCGGGACTAGAACCCGGTGTGCCGGTGCTGCAAGGTGGAGGATTAGCCTAGTGAGCTGCGGCGCTGGCCTGTGTATATTATTTATGTATCCAGGTTTTTGTTGATGGGTAGTCAGTTTGTTTCCAGTTTGGAGCTGTTATGAATAAGACTTCCATGAGGTATTTTTGAGGACATAGGATTTTTTAAAGTTTTTGAGTATTTACTTAGCAGTCATGTTGGCTCATGGGGTAGACGTGTGTTTAATTTCATATCAAAAGCTTCAAAACAATTCTGCAGAGAAGTTGTATCATTTTATACATCTATGAGCTTCCCTAAGAGTTGTGACTGCTTTCCATTGGTACTGCTGGTCTTTTTCTATTCTGGCCATACCAGTGAGCATGAAATGGATTATTTGTTTTCCTTTGCAATTTTCTGATGGCTCATAATGCTGAGTGACTTAATGGCCACTTGAATATATTCTTTCTGATGTGCCTCCTCAAATATTTTGTCTATTTTGAAAATGGGTCACTTGTCTTTGCAGCATTCATCTCTGTGAAAGTTCTTCATATAATCCATATCTATAAAGAATACAGCTATATTTCTAGAGTTACATATTACAAACTTCCTCTCGGAGTTCACCTACTTCGTTTTCTAAATGGAGCTTCTGATGAACAGAAACGTTTGCTTTTAATAAAATCAGTCTATCTTTATTCTTTTCAGGCCAGTACTTTATGTGTCCTGTTGAACACATTTTCACAAACTGACAAGTGTTGTTGCTGAACAACACCCCAGATTGGGTTAGAGGCATTGCTGTAGAACCCCCAATTTGGGGTGTACAGAAAACCAATCACTGACTTCAGGGTGGAAGAAGAAAGTAGGTATTTATTGCAAAGCGCAGAGCAAGGATTGGACAACTATTGCTTAATAGCTGTCTGAGGAGTTAATGGTGGAAGTTGTTATATATTGAAATTGGGGTTGAAAGATACTTGTTCAGCTCTTGTCCAGCTTCCTGGTTGGTCAATGGAACTTGTGACCTTCCTTTGATTGGCCAATAATGTTGTGCCCTTTAGGGAATTTATGATGCCCAGATGGGCTCCAGTTGGTCTGGGGGTTGAATGAGGCAGTAACATTCTGCCCAGACCTGGAATTCCCCCACACAAATTACACCAAGATACCAGTAACCATCAAGGTTCTTGTCTATTGGAGAAGAAAATGGCTCCTTGAGTACAGTGATTAGAACTTTGCAAGGTCAGCTGGAACACTCCTTAATCAGTGAATTTGTTTTGGAAAAAGGACAGGCAAGGACACCTTGGGCTAAGGGAGATAGACAGGAGGCTGGGTCCAGCTTTTATGTTACAGAGATTCAGTTTCTATTTTCTTCTAGTGGCTTTATACTATTTGCTTTTACATATAGGTTTATAATCTCTCTCAAGTAATTTTTTGTTTATTGTTAGGTAGAGAGAGAAGAGTGGTTTTTCCACGTAGATATAAACATTATTAAAAAGATTCTCTTTTCCCCATCACATTGGCTTACTAACTTGGGTGAACATTAACTGACCATGTATGCTGTGAATGTTATAAAGA
The DNA here is from genome assembly GCA_949820135.1 of Sylvilagus floridanus. Classification (NCBI taxonomy): domain Eukaryota; kingdom Metazoa; phylum Chordata; class Mammalia; order Lagomorpha; family Leporidae; genus Sylvilagus; species Sylvilagus floridanus. The sequence goes on along the minus strand of OX463244.1, from coordinate 70,198,053 downwards.
TCACTGGCTCCCGTGTTCATAATATACTTTGGTAAGTATATCAAGAAAAGAATTTGAACCATTTAAAGGCTATTAAAATAACTACAGGCTTAGATAACAGTGGCAGTAGATTTAATTTTGGACACAATTTGGAGTTAAATCAAGATATTCCCATAAACTGAATACATATAAGGATAGAGTGGATAGATGGACTGAGCTCCAATCTGCTAGTGTTCTCTTCAAATGCCTGCAAAAGCCAGGGCATACTGAAGCTGGGAGATGGGAATTTGCATACAGGATCTCACAATTTGGGTATTTCACATTGGTGACAGGAACTCAACTTCTTGAGCCATTACCACTGCCTCACAGGATCATCATCAGTAAGAACCTGGAGTCAGAATCTAATGTTGGGAATCAACTCCAGATACTTTGATGTGAGACAGAGGTACCCTAATCAGCATCATAACTGCTTGACCAAACACCTGTGGATATGGTTTTGAAAGAAGACATGATATAGAGGGTGTAGGTCAAGAATGGAGCCAAGTTTTCTGGCTTGAATATAAAGTAAAAAATAAAGTTACTATTCACTAAGATGAGGAAATAACATTGAGGTTTATAATATGTGTGTATATATTTAGTATATATTTATTTGCATCTATGTATGTACCTACGTGTTTGATTTCCAAGTGGTTATGTTCACAGATATGAACAAAAGTCTTAATATCCTCTCCATTTAGAAGCCATGTGTGACTTGGCCATTAGGTAACTAATATTTACTCAGGAATATTTATGGAAATCAAGATTCATATATCCAATTTTCTATCTATGATGCACTTAAGTATATCAATATTACTGTTTATAAAACTAAACTTAACAACTTAACCCAAAAGCAACTGTTCTCTCACTTTTGTTCTTTATACTTCTTTTAAAGTCAATATGATATTCCTAAACATTAACAGTGGAGTCAAACCAGATGCTTTTCTTCTCTTCTTATTGTATCTAAATCATATCATTTACCAATCCTTACCAACCTACATATTACAAATATCCAAAGGAGTGGGCATTTGGTCTAGTGGTTAAGACACAAGTTAAATGCCCATTTCCCATATCAGAGGGCCTACTCTAGAATTCTAGCTCCACACCCGATTCCAAATTGCTGCTAATGTGCATGCTGGAGAGGCAGCGGGAGATAGGTCAAGTAGTTGGATCTCTGTCACCTAAATGGAAAACTGGGACTGAGTTCCTGGCTCCTGGCTATGGCTTGGTCCAGCTCCAGCTGTTGTAGGCATTTGGGGGCTAGACCAGGGTGAGTGTGCATTCCCTCTCTGTCTTTTTCTCTCTCTCTCTCTCAAATAACAACAACAATGAAGAAGACCAAAAAAGACCGTTCATTTATGTTGCCTTTATAGGTCTCACCTAAGATTTTTTGGGAAAACATTTGTAAAAATTGCCATGAACTTTGACCCTCATAGATTGCTGTTTAAGAAACTCTGGCTCAGTTGTAGAGTAGTTAGTACAATATATGTTTGGTGGTTTGGGTTAGGATCAGGTCTGTATTAGAATCATGATTCTGCCTCTTCCTAACAGTATGACCTCATGCAAATTAGAATACATCTCTGTAAAATAAAAATAAACTTCGGTTGATAAAATCATTAATAAGTCTAAGGTTTTAGTGCCTAACACATGGCATTCAATGAAAGCTAGCTCTCCTTCTCTTTGTATCTTTATTATTTGTAACCATAAATGCCTCCTTTAGATTCAGACTCATCATCTCTCATTGGATTCCTCATTACACTAGCCTCCTACCTGGCATCCTTAACATCGGAAGGCAAACTCTGTTAGTGATTTTTCCCCCTCTAAAATGAGAGCTTGTTCAATTGATTCAATGAGCTAAAATCCTGCAGTGACTCCCACACTCTCTTTACAATAATTCCGTACTCAGTGTGTGGCATCTGTAATGTTATCTTGCATCCTTCCTCTTTCCAGTCTCCTTTCCTGTTGCTTCTTTCAGTGATAAATTCCTTCAAGGTTCTTCTTCGTTTTTTTTAAAGATTTATTTATTTATTTGAAAGTCAAAATTACACATCGAGAGGAGAGGCAGAGAGAGATAGAGAGAGTGAGAGAGTGAGAGAGTGAGAGAGTGAGAGAGAGAGAGAGGAAGGTCTTTTATCTGATGGTTCATTCCCAAGATGGCCACAATGGTCAGAGCTATGCCGATCCAAAGCCAGGAGCCAGGAGCTTCTTCTCTGTCTCCCACATGGGTGCAGGGGCACAAGGACTTGGGCCATCTTCCACTGCCTTCCAGGGCCATAGCAGAGAGCTGGACAGGAAGTGGAGCAGCTGGATCTCGAAGCAGTGCCCATATGGGATGCTGGCACTTCAGGCCAGGGTGTTAACCCACTGCACCACAGCGCCGGCCCCTCAAGGTTCTTCTTCAAGTCTCTGCAAAGCCCTTCTCTTTGTAAAACAACTTTGCTAAACTTCCCTTCATGTTTTTCCTTCACTGTACCTTTCAGATCACTCCAAAATGTCATAGCAAGGCAACGTCTTTATTGTCTGAAGGGTTAACATCACATTTAGCTCAAGAACTTCATTTAGAAAAAAAACCATTTTAGTAATCTGCCCAGAGTAGAAGGAGGAACATGAAGTGTGTACAAGTCAGTAGGAACCCAGGCCTCAAGGCATAAGTAAAGCTATTCTTTATGAAATACTGAGGGAAACGTGTTTTGTTTGTAATTGGGTCCTGAGAGGAAGAGAGAAAAGGGTAGCTAGTGTGAGATGAGGGACTTTATAGGAGAATAGATACTTGTTTATGGGAGCTAAATAAGATTTAGTAACAGATCAGCTAAATGCTCAACTTGAAGGTGTTTGCGTTTCCTGAAATTCTCTTCTGCGTCCTCCTTACATCTTCAGTAAGATTTGCTACATGTGCTATGTACATGGGGTGTGTGTATAAGAGTGTGTGTGGGGGGGGGGGGGGTTAAGAGGAATCAAGGAACATCTGAATTTCACAGAAGGGATAATGCAGTGTGAGTAAGAGACAACACACAAAGAAGCCTGGATGAGACATAGGTAAGATATGTCAGGGGCCAGATTTCAGGATCGCTTTATTCAGCCCAGTCACTGTGGTCTTTATTCCTTTTAGACCCTCCTGTTAATATATCACCTAATTGGATGTATCATAGTGAGTTTTCAACCTAAATATCTCCTCAGGACATCTGGCACTGTCTCTCCAGGGGCTCAGCTAAATTCCTTGATTCCATGATTTCTGACACAGATGTAAAGTTCTTAAATATCTCCTATGGGCATTCAGCAATGTTGAAACTATTTTTGATTGTTCTGTTGTAGGGAAAGGGGGTTGGCTGTGTTACTGGCGTCCAGTAGGTGTAGAGGTCGAGCATAGTACTGAAAATCCTATAATGCGCATATTATTATTCAGTACAGAGTGTCAATAGTGTTAATATTGCAAAGACCTGGTGTGGTCTACACTCCCAGGCCAAGAAAATTTATCTCCAGGAATAATTTGTCTGGGGTGATAATTAGTCCAAGAGTAAATCTTTTTGTTTTAAGGCAGAAAGAAAAATAATTTGGATTCCTTATAAAATAATGATTTTTTCTTACTGGTTATTTCATTTCTAGACAATAAAAAAGGGTGGTATTTTAATTGTCAGAGAAGGAAGCTGTCTCACTTAATGTCCTTCCATACTCTATCTAAGAACTCATAATCTAACAGGAAAGTAGGAGGAGAGACAGACAGGCATGGCTTATATGATTCTGGATGCTGACAAGGCTGAAATCTGTGTGGGTCAGGAAGACTTGCTGGGAACTCTCAGGCAAGAGTGGGTGTTGTAGCCTAGACTCAGAGGTGGTGTTTCTTTTAGATAATCTCACTTTTTTCCCTGAGGCCCTTCAAGTGATGGGGCGAGCTCATCCAGATTATCAAGAATAATCTCCTTGAAAGCCAACTGATGGTAGATGTTGACCACATCTACAAAATACCATTACAGCAACACCTATGTTAATGTTTACTTGAATAATCAGATACCATGGCTTAATCAAATAAACATATAAAAGTAACCATCACAGTCTTTTCTGTCTCACTTATGGATTCAGTTATTTAGGTCAGCATGAACTTGTTGGTCTTTATTTTTTACTCGAGGATGTAATCCAACATTATTTAATTCCTCACTCTATTCTGGCTTTTGCCTTAAGAACTTTCTCATTTGACAACTATGTCCCTTTGACACTGTCCCACCTCCTCTGTGTGTTTGTATCCTTGTATATGTGTATGTTTGTACGTGTTTGACACTTCTTCACTTTCAAGCACTGAAAAATGCTCTAAGCTCATTTTATGTACTCCCTGGTCTAGTGCAAGGATCAGCTGTTCATCCAAGGAGCCTGATTCCTTTTATTGAAGAATGATTTAGAAACCAAGATCTGAGTGCTAGATGTGCCTATTGTTATCAGAGTTCAATTACTTCTAACCCTCTTAACTTACTGAACCAATAAATATATATGTGTCTAGTAATTCACATAACCTGAAAATATTTCTGTTTATTTCCAACTCTAATCTGTTACTATGTGGATCATCCTAGCCTCTTACCCGTGCCTATCTACATATTCCCAGTCAAGAATAAGAAACTTGACATACACTGCCTACCATCCATTTACTTAATTTTAATTCCCCTGCATATACAGTGGTTTGAGAATTGTTAACCTGTACCACTATAGGAAACAACTTTATCAACCTGCGGAATATTTAGATCATTACCCACCCTCTTAGTAAAATTGTTTCATATAATGAGGTTGTAATGAAGTTAGATTTTTCACATTCTGTATTCCAGCATAGCGTTTTTACCACATAAATGATTTCTATTTTTAATTTGCACACATTAAGGTAAACATTTTAGGGCCGGCGCCAAGGCTCACTAGGCTAATCCTCTGCCTGTGGCACCGGCACACCGGGTTCTAGTCCTGGTCGCAGCACCGGATTCTGTCTCAGTTGCTCCTCTTCCAGGCCAGCTCTCTGCTGTAGCCCGGGAAGGCAGTGGAGAATGGCCTAAGTGCTTGGGCCCTGCACCCACATGGGAGACCAGGAGGAAGCACCTGGCTCCTGGCTTCGGATCGGCACAGCGCGCCGGCAGTAGCAGCCATTTGGGTGGTGAACCAACAGAAGGAAGACCTTTCATTCTGTCTCTCTCTCTCTCACACACTAACTCTGCCTGGCAAAATATATATATATATATATATATATATATATATATATATATATATACATACATATATATTTAAAAAATGTAAACATTTTGTGCTGTGAAGTTCTCTAATTTTTAACAAAGTCATAGCATCATGTATTCACCATTACTATATCGTACAGAATAGTTTCTTTTTTTCATTTTTAAATATTTTTATAAACAGAAGATCAATTTAGTATATACTAAGTAAAGATTTCAGCAGTTTGCACCCACACAGAAACACAAAGTATAAAGTACTGTTTGAGTACTAGTTATACCATTAATTCACATAGTACAACACATTAAGGACAAAGATGCTACATGGAGAGTAAGTGCACAGTGACTCCTGTTGATTTAACAATTGACACTCCTATTTATGACATCAGTAATCACCGGACTTCCATAGCCTTGGCAGCTCATGACAGAATAGTTTCACTACGTGAAAACAAAGCAGAAGAAACCATTCTTTATCTATTCACACTCCCCTGGTTCCCTAGAAACCATTGGTTTTCTTTTCTTTTTAAAGTTTATTTATATGTTATTTAAAAGGCAGAGCTAGAGAGAGAGAGAGAGAGAGAAAGAGAGATCTTCCATCCACTGGGTCATTCCTCAAATCCCTCAATAGCCAGGACTGGGAGATGCCAAAGCCAGGAGCTAGGAACTATATACAGGTCTTTGAAGTGGGTGACAGGGACCCAAGTACTTTAGCCATCATCTGTTTCCTTTCAGGGTGAACATAACAGGAAGCTGGACTGTAAGTGTAGGCTGTATTCTGTCTCAGGCATCCTGATACAGAGTGTGGGTATCCCAAGCAGAAGTTCAACCCATTGCTCAACCACACCCTCCCAACCACTCATCTTTTTATGTCTCTGTCTTTGCCTTTTCCAGAATATCATATAATTTAAATAATACAATAAATAGACTTTTCTATTGGTTTCTTTCATCAAGCAACATGCCTTTAAAACCATCCATGTCTTTTCACTTATTTCCTTCTCTCAATAAGTAATATTTCCTTGTATGGATATACTACAATTCAATTATTGAAATGGAATCTTACTGCTTCAGGTTTAGGGCACAGTGACTTCTTTTTAATGATTTATTTATTTATTATTTAAGAGGCAGAGTTAAAGAGAGATGGAGAAAGAGAGAGAGAGAAGTCTTCCATTTGCTGGTTCACTCCCCAAATGGCCTCAACAGTTATAACTGGGCTGATCTGAAGCTAGAAGACAGGAACTTCTTCCAGTTCTCCTACATGGTTACAGGGGCCCAAGCACTGGGGCCACCTTCTACTGCTTTCCCAGGCCTAGCAGAGAGCTGGATCGGAAGTGGAGCAGCTGGGACTAGAACCGGGGCACATATGGGATGTCGGCATTGCAGGTGACAGCTTTACCCACCAAGCCACAGTGCCTGCCCCACAGTGATTTTTTGATTGGTAAAAGGATGCAGTGTGGGACTGAGTGAACAGAACGTTCGTTTCAGTCTTGAAACTGAGAAAAAGATTCCAAGCGTCCTTCATTTATCTTAACTGTTACTTCTTTGATGGTTCATTTTTTTGTCCATCCCATGTCCACTTGACTGGGAATTCATTTCCATGGCTAATCAGTGAAGAATATAGATTTAAAAAAAAAATAAATTGTTTCATTACTATTGTGCATAGTTTAAATTCAGTCATGAATGTAAGAAGAAAGAAGGCTGCAATAGCATCCTCTTTATTTTGAAGAATATATGGGTAAAATCTATTAGACAGAAAATGTAAAAACAAAATAAACATACAGCTATCAGGAATAATCACAAACAGACTACAAATATCATATTTTTAATTCAGGTACTACATTTAAAATTCTCTATTTCTTGGCTTTCATGTACCTATATGTAAGTTTTAAAATTTGATGGACAGGAGATAAAATACCTGAAGATCATACTTTTATGTAAACATTTAACTCTCATAGCATTTTAACAGAAAATGTAGATCCAAATGCTGTCTTTACTTTTTTTTTTCTTTTTTTAAAATTCTCTACTCAGCCTCAAAATCTCTCCAGATTGGAATGCAACACCCTGTATCTTGTAAGGAAAATTTGTATTGGGGCACCACGTCTGAAGCAGGAAACAACATACACGATCCTCACTGAAGCATGCCAATTCCATGGCTGATTCAAATTCCAAATGGAGTTGTTTTGCCTTTCTTAGCTTTCCTTTGAATCTGTTTCCAAGCTATAATCTGTAGACAACTGTTCGCCCACGTACCTGTGGTTAGGGCATTGTGAGACAGCTTTGCCTTTATTCCATATTAAATGCAGAAATTACTTTAATGCAGTATAGAAGTAAAATGCTATAGGCATTCTAGAAAATAAAAGCTAGAAATTTCTAATTTAATGGTCCTGCAGAAGAAAAATCTAGGCTTCATTGTGCATCGTATGCATATCACAATGTACTTTTGACATAAAGCCGAAAGATAAGATAAACCACTTTCATCTTACTTCTTATTATGAAAGATTAGAACGAGATATCCAAGGAAAGTTGAGGTCTTTGTTTTGTTTTTCTGTAAATCTCTGAGCAGGGAGAGTCAGATTTCTACAATGAGCAGATGAGATGAGAAGAGAACTTGACTCAAATATAACAGCAAGCTACACTTATGTCCTTTCAATAATATAAACTATCAGTCTGTTTTTGCACTAAATAGTTTATTTTTTTTTTTTACTTGTGGAAGGCTCATTCATTTCATTAACAAATATTTCGGGGCCAGTGCCATAGCTCACTTGGTTAATCCTCCGCCTGCGGTGCCGGCATCCACATGGGCACCGGGTTCTAGTCCCGGCTGCTCCTCTTCCAGTCCAGCTCTCTGCTGTGGCCCGGGAAGGCAGTGGAGATGGCCCAGGTGCTTGGGCCCCTGCATCTGCGTGGAAGAGCAGAAGGAAACACCTGGCTCCTGGCTTCGGAGTGGCGCAGTGCCAGCGGTGGCGACCATTTGGGGAATGAACTAACAGAAGGAAGACCTTTCTCTCTGTCTCTCTCTCACTATCTATAACTCTACCTGTCAAATAAATTAATTTTAAAAAATTGGCCGGCGCCGTGGCTCAACAGGCTAATCCTCTGCCTTGCAGCGCCGGCACACCGGGTTCTAGTCCCGGTCTGGGCGCCGGATTCTTCCCGGTTGCCCCTCTTCCAGGCCAGCCCTCTGCTGTGGCCCAGGAGTGCAGTGGAGGATGGCCCACGTGCTTGGGCCCTGCACCCCATGGGTGACCAGGAAAAAGCACCTAGCACCTGGCTCCTGCCATCGGATGAGCGCGGTGCGCCGGCCGCAGTGCGCCGGCCGCGGCAGCCATTGGAGGGTGAACCAATGGCAAAGGAAGACCTTTCTCTCTGTCTCTCTCTCTCTCACTGTCCACTCTGCCTGTCAAAAAAATAAAAAATTAAAAAAAAACAAATATTTCTTGAAAGTCTACTTTGGCCATGTACTGATGATAAATTTTGAAGAAATACCATAAATTTAGGGAAACAGATCTGAATTTTTATCTATTTGAAGAAGAAAGACTAATAAGACATTAACAACAGGACTATATTGTTACATGTCTAGCAAGTGATATAGACCATTAATCCAGTGGTATTAGATGATAAAATTAGAAGATCTGTTGGAGCTAATGTTACCATCAGAATGGCTACAAGAATTTAGGAGATAGAGGAAGAGAGGAAGAGAGAGAGAGAAAGAAAGAAAGAGAGAATATGAATGAACATTATAGAATAAGAATATTTTTAAAAAATGTTAGAAAGCAGATAAGAAAATCATAAGGATCTATTAGTTTTTTTTTTTCTGCATAACAAATCATCCCAAAACTTGGTGGTTTAAACCAACTAATTTATTTAGTTAGTGATTTTGTGGATACTTGCAGGTTGTTCTGGTCCAGGATGATTCTGCCTATTCCTATGGGGATCACTTCTACATGGATAGGCAGCTAATGGCTAGCTGGCTGGTGAATAGTAATTCTGTATGGTGTTATTCACCATGGTTTTCTGCTGTCTCCTATAACACCATACATCCTACTACTTAAGGCTGCTTATCATTGTATTCTTAAGGTTTCAGTGCAGTAAGTGTGAGAAATCCTAATTCAAAACCACTATTCAAATCTCTACTTGAGTCACATTTGCTATTATTCCAGCAGAAAATGGATCACAAGCCATAGTACACAAATAGATGCAACATTTTGACTGGAGGAGCTACAGATTCAAATTGCAAAGTGGCATTCATGTGAGGTTCAGAAGTCTATGGCACATTTTTTCAAAGTACCATTGTTGTAAAGCAGTGACCAAAAATGTAGCAAACATGTGGCAGTGGCCAAAAATGTAGGTGAATATTGAAAAGATGTGGAGAAATGTAGTTGGATTCCTTGGATTAACCACTAGAGGGATATTGCCCCAGAAAGTAAAGAGTGGCTATCAACATTTTACAAATACTAATCTTAAAGTTGGGTTGAAGATAACTTGGAAGAAAGAATCTAGAGAAAAAAATTTAATATTTGTGTATTAGTCAGCCTCGAGTTACTGTTAGGAAATATCTGAGGCAAATAACTTTATAAAGAGAAAATTCTTATTTATCTAACAGTGTTATAGGCTGGAGTCCAAGAATGGGGGCCCCATTTGTCTGGCATTTGTTGAGGACCAGAATGCAATCATGAAAGCATCTATTTGAATGGGTGGTCACATATAGAGCTAGGTACAGAAAGAGAAGATAGGCCCAATCCAGGCCTTTATAACAACCTCGTGTGACAACTGAAGCGATAACCTGGAACTACTTTCTGAGGACATGACTGCAAATGACTCGAGGGTCTCCCACTAGACCTCATTATCTAAAGGTTCCACCACCTCCTCAAAGTACCGCCCTGTGGACCAAGTCTTTGAAACACAGAACTTGGGGGATAACCAAACTAAAATACACATTTTTCCCCAAAAGTCCAAAAGGTCCATGTTCCTCTCATAGTGCAAATTGTATCCATCCTCTCCCCAAGAATCCCAAATTCTTAATGTTTCAGCATTGCTCATAAGTCCAAGTTCAAAGTCTTAATTGAGAATCAAGGAAAACTCAGCTGTGAGATCCTGCAAAATGAAAAACAATATACTGAAAGAACAGTGTAGAATCAGCACAGGGTAAACATTCCTATTCCAAAAGGAGAAAATGGGGAAATAAAGAAGTTGAGTCACCCCAAAGAAAGACTGAAACTCAGCAGGGAAAACATTCAATCCTAAAGCTTCACAGTGGCAGAGGAAGATCCCCCATTGGCTTGGGCAGCCATGCCCCAATGGCTTTGTTGATTGAAACTCACATGGCTGCTCTCTAGGGCTGCCTGCACATGTCTATGGCTTTCCAGTGCTTAAGTTGCAGATAGCTAGTCACTCTACATTCCTGAGGTTTCTACATCAGCTTCAGTCCCATAACTTCACTAAGTATCACCCCATCAAGGGATCCATGCAGGGACCCAACACGGCAGTGTATTGCTTTCCTTAAAATCTTGGTGGAAGCCACTATGACACTATTGCACACTTGCGAGACCAGCATCACCTGAACAAGGCCAAGGTCTGTGTCCAGCATGGGCCTATCTGAGCTGTGGCTGTAGCTATAGAATTCTTTACTAGCAAGCTAGAATCTGGAGCTGTCCCTGGTGAGCAAGGGACCCTGGTGAGCAGGGATCCCTGGGGCTCTTTCCTAAAAGGATTGTGTTCCAGAAGATTGACACAAACATGCTCTTCCAGGTTTCAGAGGTGCCCTTGAGGTGTCATTCCTATTGCTCCAAGGCAAACCATTTGGCTCTTCTTTATTGGCCCTAAATTCCTTAGCAACCTCACTCTTCTTGACTGTACAGTTGCAGGTGTTTTTTCTCCTTTCCTGCCCAGGCTGTGAATTTCTCAAATCTTTCTATTCTGTTCTACTCCAGATTCACACTATGCAACTGACTGAAATTATCCCTCCCGAAAAGTTTTGTTGTTTTGAAATCTCTTCCGAATTAACTACCCCATCATGCATGATCTCAGCGTCTGACAAAGTCTCAGAATACAAACACAGTATAGCCAGGCTGTCTGTGATGCTGCAACCACTGTGGCCTTTAAACCTTTTCCTGAAGAATCCTCATTCCATTTGAAACCTCATCAGCCTGGCTTTTATAGTCCACATTTACATCAGCATCTTACTGTTCTGAGTCCTCATCAGGATCACCCATAATGCTCTGCTTACAACATTCTAGGCTTTCTCTAGACTTCTTGTTTATATTCTTCCAAATTCCCTATGTAAACCATTCCCAAAGCAATTTAACATCCTCAGGTATCTTCATAGCAGCAGCCCCATGCCTCGGTACCAATTTTCTGTAATCCTTAGCCTTTTGTTAGTAAAACAAATACCTGAGGCAGCCTAACATTATAAAGAAAGAAGGTTTATTTTGACTCATTTCTCTGGGGTGGGGGCGTGGTCTAGGTGTCTTCTTGCTGGGAGGCACACAGTGTCACATGGCAAGAGATAGGGAGTACACATGTGTATCTACATCTCTGTTACCTCTTACAAGCCACTGGGATTCAGTCATGGGAGTGCCTCCTTAGTGACCTAATCAAATCTCATCACCTAACAAATATGTCACCTCTAACCAAGTACTGTTAGTGATGAATTTTTCAATCCTCTTATTATTATCAGAGGACTTTGGGATTTGAGCACCTGAGTTTAGGAAGACAAATATGCAACCCACAGCAGTTTATGAAAGCAGCTAGTAGTTTTGGCACTTAGATGATACTCACTAAAGGAATCCAAATGTAAGATAAGAAGAACATGTACTGTAGCAACAGCATGGATGTGACAACAACCAAATGTGCCAGACGGGAGAAGGAATTAAGAGTGAATTATTGCTATGCCTTGATTACTGATGGATTCGAGGGTTCGGGTAAATAAGTCAAGAGAAATAAAGAAGATAGCTTTCAGTTTTCAATCCTTGGTGAGAGGAAGACTGGTAATACATTAGCACATAGAGAGAAGGAAGAAAGAATTCGCTCATAACAAACGTGAATGGATGGCAGCCTATCCCATTAATCATGTTCAGTGTGGCATTGGAACTGTGGGTGCAAAGCTTGAGGAAATGCCAGGAATATATGAATGGATATTCTTGTCCACATTTCTCATAGAGATGATAAGAATAATAATAGTTGGATGGATTATCCAAGACAGAGTATAAAGAGAGAAACATAAGGTAGAGATAAGAACTTTAAGCTCTGATCATTAGAAGAACAAAGAGGAGAGGCATGAGAAAGGGATAAGTGCAAAGAGTGATGGAAGAATTGGAGGATAAGGAAAGGCATTGTTGCACAGTGTTAGACATGAATGTTAGGAAAGTGTTTCAAAACAACTCTGAGTTTTTTTTTATCAAGAGAATTGGAAAGAGAAGTCATATTGTGTTATTTCATACGAACAATAACAAACAAGAGGCCAGCAGGGGGTTGTCAGAAATGCTAAAGATCAATCTAGAACCATGAAGGAAATGATGGTGATAATTTCAGTGGGAGGTGATTGCGGCTGAACTCTCGGTTACTATACCCTTAACAGGAGAAGTGCACAAACCTCGCGGGATCACTGTTGACGTTGTGGTCATTATGGACAGAGCACCCTAGAGCTGTGTAATGTGAAACGTGTTTGACAATTTGCAGTGCTTTTGGGTGCAAAGAGATCATCTCTAGATTATTTACACCCTGATATGGGGGAGCCATAATTAGAAAGAAAAAAACACTGCCATGGGCAAATACAAAAATATTTATTTCATGGAAAAATAAGGCAAAGGAATAGGTGACTAGAGTGGGTTGTGCAGAGGTTCTGAGAAGTTTTTATTTTATAAGAGAAATACATAGACCAGATCTTATCAAAGACAGCACATGCTGGGGAGAAGTAGATGACAAGGTGGGAAAATGAGATACAAGTATGCGGGTCTCCAAATGCCAAATAAAATAATTTGGATATCATCCATAGGCTATAAAGAAACTTGAGAGATAGAAACATGTTTAAAGAATTTACAAGAGTGAAGGGAAGCAGTTAGGGAATGCTTTCAGGCAATTACCTTTATTTTTTATTTTAAATGCTCTGTACATGTAAAAGAGCATAAACTTATCTGATCTGCTTAGCCAAAGTAAATATCCTGAGAGAAAGCTAACTTCTGCCCTTCAGATTTATTTTACAATTTATTTCTGATTCCCTAGGAACATTTTATAAACTGGGTACTTTTCATGTGTTCCTGATTCCTCATCCTTGTGATGTAAGAAAACTTAAATACACACATTTTATATGAACTCTAACCACTAATTAAAAATGAATTTACAGGGCTCAATGCCAAGCATATTGTCCTAGTATATTCTTATTCTTCCATTTGAAATTAAATGATGTAAGTTAACACTGTCATAATCTTGTAGGCTTATTTAATTTGAGAAGCAGAGTTGTCATTGAATTGATATGAACAAATCAATGGCTAATCAGTTTAAATAGCAATCACTACTGAATATATTTATGGGAGCTTAATTACTGTACAGTAGTACCATGTCAAGTGTGAAAAAGCATTAAAATATACCAGGATGTGTCAACTGGCAATGTCAGGAAGTGTAATGGACTATGAACCCATTAAACTTTTATATTTTTAAGCACTTTTCTTGGGCAAATCATCAAATCTCAGTGATAACTTGCAAAATATGCAAATTAGTAATTTTGCACTTCCAAGTAAGCCAGGACACATTCTTGGCCTATTTGTTCAATTGCTGTGTTCAACACAACACAACTTAATATCAGGGTTGTTGTTGTTCAGTAGATCCCATAATCTGTTGTCGAAAAGTTTGGTGATGATCTGGGCAGGTGGTGAAAACTACATTGTCTTTGTCAGCATTTTAATCTAAAACTATCTCATGTCTTTGCAATGTTTTGTACTTTATATTCTAGCTTCATTTATCAGTCAAGCTTGTCTTAAATAATAGAGACATCATGCATGGAAACAGTAGAAATGGAATTTTAGCACAATGGTTCAGAACTCTGTGTGGTTTTTAACTTGGCCAGGAAAAATTCCTTCAGAGTTAGGAGCTAAAGTGAGGGCTCTCTGGTGATATGAGGAAGAAGGAAGTGACTGGTGGGGTGAGAGGCGTGGGTAGTACTAGGAAAAAAACATGCCTATTTCAGATTTCTGAAATATTTCTAGATTCAGAGATGACCATTGTATTGATGGTAGGAAGGCAACACCTACTGAGGAATGTTTCAACAACTGCCACTTCTATCCATCTCTCTCGCCACTTCTCAGATATAAATACACATATACCATACACATGTGTGCACAAACACACGCCCTTTTATTTTCACAGTTAGAGACAATAAAATAGACACTGTTGCTATGCTTTTCTCTGAACTACTCCTCTTCCCAGATTCCTCTGCTGAGTTGTTATCACAAACTCCATTCCAAAATTAGCTGATCAGTTGGGAAGAGAAATCTGCTATTCAATGGATGCTTTTGACTCCAATTTTGAATCAAAAGTGAAGTGAATAAATGAAATCTGTTTCTTGAACTCATTTTTTCTCTATAGTTTCCAACTTCTTGACAAGATCACTTGTGTCTTGAGGGCTTTGCTTTTGCATCTCTTCTTTCCATAGTTTCTATATAAGAGATATGATGTTTCTCTATATTTCCACCTTAATATAAAGGGTACCTGGAAAATAAGAGGGAAGTAAATGAAAGGTAAGAAGTGGTCATTTTTGTCCAATAATAAATAAAAAGAATGACAAACAGACTTGGAAGCAGAAGTAAAACCAGAACACATGGTGATTGAGAAAGCCAGAAGGAAATAAAATACAAAAGTATGTGAGCTTGGTCAAAAGTAACAAGAAACATCTGACTGATATGAGTTTTCTGTTTCTTCGAAGTCTCAGCTGCCCTCGCACTCACTCAGAAGCTTTCAAAACCTTTTTTACTCCCCTGACCGGAAAGAGCAGCCTCTAGATAGATTATTGCTGTGCTAATTGCACCCCAAATACAAGGCTCTTCTTTCCTAAGTTATGGCGGTAGGGCCATGGCCTTGCAAATGGCTTCAAGATTGCTGGCTCCTGTCAAAGTCAAACTCATTTTTCAGTCTCTTGAAAAGTGAAATTTACACAGTCTTGTCTGTACACACATTTCTTTAAGAAAGACTCAGTTCTATGTCTGTGTGGTCGTGGGACCTGTTCCCAGACTTTAGCTTATCGTAGATTTCCTCTTTCAACTTAGAATCATTTCTAAGATCCAGATTAGAGTAAGACTATCAGGGAAGATGGTATATTATCAATTCTATTAAACTACATACAAAAAACAAGGAAGGAGCCATAAGAACGAAATCACAAAAGTCGGGGAGTACAAAGGGTCATGACTTTGTGTTGCCAAACACGAAAAGTAATGATTGTTCGCACGTACAGATTTTTTCATCAAATAGATATGATATTCATATGGATATTTTTTACTGAAATATGTGATCAGACAGGTGAAGAGAATGTTTTCTATAAAAGACAGGCATTCTATTAAGTTCAAGGAAAATATGTTCTGGAAACAGGAGGATATTATAAGTGATATTTCTTCCAATATTTTATATAGACAATGTTATGAGAAGAGCTGAAGCAGCTGGTGATTGAAAGCTGTTGATGAAAAAGCTCTGAATTATCCATGTTAACTCTGTACTAAATCAAAGTTTCTGGAAAATTTTTCTTTTCTCCTTTCTACTTTAAACCTCAGGCCTGGATTCTTGTGCTTTGTCCATTTAATGAGAGTCCCATCCAAAAGGAAACAAGCTGACCTTAAAATTGGAGGCATGTTGGAATCAATCTCCTTTGAAATGAGCTACTACTGTTTCTCAGACCAAAAGTAGAACATGAAATCCATACTGGCTCATTAAAATCCTACACTTCTTCAGACCATCTGTAATCATGACATGTAGTAATCAATGTGATTGCAATACGCACTTAATGCTTTCATATATCAACACATGCATGCTTGTCACATGGCTTGGAGTTGTTGGAAATACTTCAAGATGGTTTTGAGTGCTAAGATTTCAGGCTGCATCATGGCTTCTATTCTATATTGGAATTGAAATGGGTGATGATCCAGCTAGGAGAGGAGAAGCTGGTAATGTGACTTTTTCCCCCATTGTGGGCTTTGTGGGTTTCAGCAGCCCAGCACTCTCAGTCCTCAGTGTGATACCCCAGATACTGAGCAGAAGCCACACCGGTATCTAGTGTTAGCACTCAGAGATAATACAACCAGCAAATGTTTCCTTTTGGGAAGCCTCTGAGGATCCCAATTACTCTGAATCAAGAGAGAAGTCAGTCAGGCTTGAAGTAGGGGTTTTCATTTAAAATCAGCAGTGAGGGAAAAGTGTGATGAACGGATGAAGTTTCTTGGCTTGTCAGAGCTGCTGAAAACCATTACTGTCAAACACACCTCCCTCCTTCAGCCCCTCCTGCTCCTTTACAGTATCGATAGGAAATGCAATAAGATCCATTCCTCTTCGTCTCCCTGCAACAGCACAAGGCTGCTTATTGACATTCTCTGAATTTCCATCCGAGAAGTCATTTTTCAGAACAGAATCCTGGAGGAGTCTCTACATGTCTCCTCATTCAGAACTGAAACCCATGGAGTGCTTCTCAGGGAGCAGAAAAGAAGAAATGTCTACAGTTGTGTGTGTTGCCAAAGGACTTAATGAAAGGTTGCAGGTGCCATATCCGCTTTAATTGAGTTTCAGCTTGCTTCACACATGGGAGTCCGGTTGCCACAGGGAATAATAAACAGACACATTGCCCTTCATGGCTATGGAGGCCACTGGAGTGGAGGATGAGAAGATCATTATTCACGGAGATTGTCCATGCCTCCTTAGAAGGGGTCTGATCACAGCAGTTCTTGGACAGGGAGAGGCAGCAGTTACGCTTCCAGGATGCTTTTGACAGTGTTCCCAGCCAAATACTACCAACTCTTTAAATACCCCCCCCCCCCATGGTTGTATTGAGAAAGTGTACAAATATACTGAGTACATTTCTAAAACCAGCAGTCTGAATCCTCAGCAGACTGAGATTCCTTTGGTCAAGTAGTTTTATTATAGATTATGCTCTGCATCTTCATTAATAATTAATTTTTTTCAATTCAGTAAAAAATACATAGCCTAGAATTTCCATCCTAAATGTTTTTAAGTATTTAGGTCAGAAGTGTTGAGTTGTTGTGCAATGGATCCCCAGAACTTCTTCCTCTTACAAAACAAACTCTATACCCATTGAGCAACAGTCAATCCCTGGCACTCATCATTCTTTCTATTGTTCTAAGTTTGATTACTTTAGATGCATCATGCAAGTAAAATCATACAGTGTTTGTGTATCTTATGTTTTCATGTAAGTAGCTGAAAAGTAGCTACTAATGACTTAGCACTAATTCCACAAAATTGAATTATTATATCCTAGCAACTAAAGTAAGTCCTGGGACACATTTGAACCCTTATGCCACATGAGGTCTAGTGGGAAAAATGGTGCCATATAAAGACAGTAACAGTTATGTGCCTGCTCAGCAATATCATTTTCATGAACAAGCATGATTGTTTTTGTGCACAAATGCTTTATAGCACGTTTCTAGTATCAGAAATTTTCTTTTGCATTTCCATCTTCTTGCCAGTGTTGTTACTCCCTAAAGACTAAGATCATGTTTAAATCCTCGTGTTAAACATCAAAGATCACATTCTATTTTCTATACTTGTGCATTGATTCATAGTATGTTAAGTCATGTAAGCACTGTCACTTTTTCTTTTTACTGAATTATAGTTAAAAGTCTCCTCTTCTTCTTTTTTCTCCTTCATCTGTCAGTTCCATTGTTATCCATCTGATGTATGAGCATTTTTCTCCATCCTCTTAAGATTTCAGGGTCAAGACCCCTCAATCATCTTGAAATGCCTCTGCCATGTGTTCTTCTAAACTCTGTGAGAAGCACTGTATCCTTTCTTGAAATCCACATTTTTGGTATTAAAAGATGCCCTTGATTTTAAAAAAAACACAGAGTAACTTGACTTTGAAGATCTGTATTCAAAAGTTTCTTCCAAAACAATGATTTTTAAATTGTGGTGAAAATTCTAGTTGTGCCTATAATTTCTATGCAGTTTTTAAAAATAATAGAATTGTTCTTAATGGACCGTAAATATTATGGGCATCAATGCTTCTATTTTGAAAACAAAGAAAATAAAGTTTATAAATAGGAAGTGACATTTCTAAGATCAAAGTCTTTAAAGATATATTTTGAGGCTTCTTCTGGCTCACGCATTTATTCTCATTTGAATTAACAGAAGTGGGTAACAAATAGTGTGTTGCATGAGTTTGGGAGTCTCGGCATCACCCTTGGGTAAGTGTTAGGAAGATAACAAAACTCTCAATCAGCCTTGTCAATCTGTATGAAGGCACCTCTATAAGTAACTGCTGCATATCTTCCTCATAAGACTTGTGATAAAATGCCTTGAATTTATTAGTGCCTATAAATTCTCCTTAATATAATGTGGCTCATGGGAAGTAGCTGCTTCTTCAACTATTATAAGAAGAGATACATAACAGCTTTATATTAGGAAAGACAAAGTTTTTTCCTCCCTGTTGTCTGCATCATGTCCTTCCTCTAAAATACTCCAAAGCTCCATTACCCATTCATGCATTTTTTCCACAATGGCCATTGAGCTCCTAATGTATTTCAGCCATTGTTATGTGGCACTGGTCATAACTGGTGAATAAGATGAACTGGGTCTCTGCCTTCAACTCTTTGCTCTCAGAACTATCTCATAAGGCTATTGTATTTTCCATCTGAATGTTTTCTTTTAGTTAGTTCAAGGAGTATTTTTTTGTTAACGCAAGTGTGAGGGTAGAGAAATATTATTTTTAACTAGATCCATAAGTCATCAGCACATCTAATAGAAGGAAACCAGTGTGAGAGAGACCCTCTTCTATGACACCAAATAACTGATTCCTTGACCGTTTTCCAAACTGCAAATTGAAACACATTTCTCTACCTTATATGAAAATACCAGTGTGAATGTTGAAGGTTGACTGGTTTTGAGGGTGGGAATTTTCCCTCTCTAGACCTGTACACCTGTCGCATGTGCATACATTCAATAGCCTAAAAGCTGTTAACATAGTCATGGGCAATAGCATGTCTATCTAGTTAACCAACACGTAGTCATTGTTCTGAAAACAGGAACAGCAGCAGGAATATAATAAAGAGCCAATACATGTAGAATATGTGCAAGGGAAAATGAATGAATGAGTTTTAGAAACTTAAATGCTTATATGCTGGCTTGTCATTTTTCTTCTTTATTCCTCAGTCCTAGAAACTACCATTAATCTGAAAGGGGTTAGTATTTGGAATTAATTTGCCTGAACCTTACTGTGATTAGAGCCTTGTTAAGGAAAAATGGTTTTCAGGAGTCTTTCTAAAAAATTCAATACTGCTTCCCCTACATCTACTTTGTTCACCCCCTTTTCTCTTAGCACCTGCTATCCTTAGAGCACTGACGTACCCCACCAGACTGAGCCTATCTGGAGTTACCTCAGCAAGGCTTGCTCTGGGGCAAGGGCTGAAATAGGTCTGTTGTTAGCAAGACACTTTTCCGGTGTAGCCACCACCCACAATCTAGAACAGATTCTTGCTTTGTGCTTCATTTCTCTGCCTGTGTGATGGACTACTTTAGAAAAAGTATGAGGCAGAATAAAAAAAATATATATTGGCTTAATTTCTTTTTCATTTAGTAATTACTTCACTGCAGCAAACTGAACTGGGTCTGAGTGATTGTTGACATCTAATTTTCAGGTTTTGAATTACTTGGAGAAAAAAGCATACCCCTCCGTTTTCATCTACTAACTTTTCACTGTGAAGCTACTATGCAGAACAGAGTATGATCTTCAGCAGTGTTTAGCACAGGTCATAACTGGAAATAAAATAAACCCTTGCTTTTAGGATTAGAAAATGATTAAAGACCCATAATCTTGGCAGAGCCATGGTGCTGTCATTTAATACATATACACTTGCAAGGCATTGCAATGACCACTTCAAGACATTCATAAACTGGCAACATTATTTGGAAGCCAGCCATCCTTATCTAACTCTTTGCCCCATTGTTGGGAGCACATTCCATTTCCATGAACAAGATTGTATTTATTTATTTTCTATAAATTTTGTTTATTTGGAAATGCATGTATGTATGTGCAAGTTGTCTTCAATAATTCTTAGAAAATGGAATTAATATTGTTTATTGGATGCAAAAGCATTTTGAATTCCATGCATTTGGGAAGTTTTCAGAAAGTTGATGAATTGATGAAGGGCAAAGTTTTTGGCTTAGCAATTAAGACACCCATGTACCATTCAGAATACCTGGGTTTGATTCCTGATTCGGAATCTTGACTCTAGCTTCTTAACAGTGAAGACCCTGTAAGGCAAAAGGTGATGGTTCAAGTAATTGAGACCCTGCTACCCATGTGATTTGCCTGAATTGAGTTCCTGGCTCCTAGATACAGCTCTGGCTGTTGCATATATTTGAGAAGTAAAGCATCAGAACTTTCTCTCTCTCTCAATTATCTGTCTCTCTCTGTGTCCATCTGTCCCCAACCCCCAAAATCCATGGAAATGATATTATGAAAAAAAATCTATGCATGGATTTCAGTTTTTTGCACCAAAATAAACATCTCTTTTTAAAAAGATTTGGTTATTTGAAAGGTAGAGTCACAGAGTAAGAGGGAGAAAGAGAGAGAGAGAGAGAGAGAGAGAGAGAGAGAGGAAATCTTCCATCCATGGTTCATGCCCCAATAGTTTGCAACAGCCATAGCTGGGGCAGGCCAAAGGCAGCAGCCTGGAACTCCATCTGGGTCTCTCAAGTGGGTGACAAGGGCCCAAGCACTTGAACCATCCTCCATTGCTTTCCCAGATGCTTTAGCAGGGAGCTAGATCAGGTGTGGAGCTTCAAGAATTTGAACCAGCACTCTTATGGGTGCCTAACCTGCTGTGCCATAACACCAGCCCCAACATTATATTTCAATTTCAGTTTTTCCACAAACTTTTTGAAGTATTTTCCTCAGGTTCCAAATGAACTATGAAACTGGGGAAATGGAACTCTAAATAGAAATTAACAAAGAACTTAAATTTTAGGACTATTGTTTTCTAAAATGATCACATTTTAATTCATTTTAATATTTGTCCAAGAGTTAGACAAACTGTACAGCTGAGGCAACAATCCCCACTATACTTCCCTTATCTAAAATACCGGTTGCAAACCCTTATGTCCTCAGGGTCACTTTCACCTCAGCACATCTCACTACAAGTTCAAGGATTCCCATGACCTATCTGCAATCTGATAAATTATGAGGATGAATCACAGAACTCAGTGAAATGCTGATTCATAACAGCAGTTTATTATACTAGAATAATTTAACTTAGACCACTCAAGTAAAAAAGACAAATCAAGCAGAACCTGGGAGGATTCAAAGGACAAAGTTTACATTGTCCTCATGGGTATGCTATCTTCCAGCACTGAGACTTAGAAGCCATCTGAACTTTGATCTACAGAGTTCTCATTTTTTTTTTTTTTTGGACAGGCAAAGTTAGACAGTGAGAGAGAGAGACAGAGAGAGTTATAGACAGTGAGAGACAGACAGAGAGAAAGGTCTTCCTTCCATTAGTTCACTTCCCTAATGGCCACCACGGCTTGTGCTGCGCTGATCTGAAAAGCGGGTGCAGGGACCCAAGCACTTGGGCCATCCTCCACTGCCTTCCCGGGACACAGCAGAGAGCTGGCCTGGAAGAGGAGCAACCAGGACTAGTACCCAGTGCCCCAACCGGGACTAGAACCTGGGGTGCCGGCGCCACAGGTGAGGATTAGCCAAGTGAGCCATGGCGCTGGCCCCTCATTGGGTCTTATGACATGGCATGGTTCATGCAATCACTCCCTACATGGTTAAACTCAAACTCCAGTGTCCTCATACCTGAGTCAAACCCTGTAATCAATAAGTGGTCTTTCTTTTTTTTTTTTAAGATTTATTTTATTTATTTGAAATACAGAGTTACAGAGAGAGGTAGAGACAGAGAGAGAGGTCTCCCATCCGCTGGTTCACCCCCCAGATGGCCTCAACAGCCAGAGCTGCACCAATCCGAAGCCAGGATCCAGCAGCTTCCTCCAGGTCTTCCACACGGGTGGAGGGCCCAAGTACTTGAGACATCTTCTACTACTTTCCCAGGTCACAGCAGAGAGCTGGATTGGAAGAGGAGCAGCCGGGACTAGAACCCACGCCCATATGGGATGCCGGCGCTTCAGGCCAGGGCATTAAGCCGCTGAGCCACAGCACCGGCCCCAAGCAATGGTCTTTCTGGCATCGGCACCCCTCAGCCTGAGTCATTTCAACAGAACAGAGTGCCTAGGGACCCAACATGACTCACCTTGTTAGCAGACACTTTCAGGTATGCTTGCTGAGTCCATATCATGAGTAACAAAGGCCCTCCCCCCACCCAATCTCAGTCCTTCATTCCATGACTCTAGAGGTTTTAGCTAAGGCAGAGCAAAAATTTAGTTTGCCCTAAGAATGACCAGCATCACTAATCTCTTGGATTAGTAACTGAACTCGTTTGTCTTACACAGTTACCTCCCTTATTCCACTATGTCATCTGTTTGTTATAAATGCAAAATAAGCATGAAGTCACCCTTCTGATATCTTCTCCTATCCCCAAACCCTGCTCCCTGCCCTCAACACCCTGGCCTTTCTTGTGTTCTTCAAATGCCACCATCTTTCTGGCTTTGGGACCTTTGTGTGTGTATTCACTGTCTCACTGTCTCTTATCATTCAGGTCTCAGTCCACATGCCACTGCCTCTGAAAAGCTTTCCCTGAACAGTCCATCCAACCACCCAGCCCACATCTCTTCTCACACATCCCCTTACTTCGTTGTGTTCTTTGCAGAATTTGTTACTACCCACAGCCATCCTACTCATTGTCTATTTGCTGGTGTATTATTTGTCTTTTCCTGGGGAATATAAATTTCCGGAGAGCACAGTTTCATTGATCACTACATCCCACACATCTAGTTTCTAGCTGAAACAATGCCTCATAATTTTAGTGCTCAATAAATATTTATAAAATGAAATAACAAACTGGTTCAACTTCTAGCACTGAAAGAACAATAATTTCCCTGACTTACTGTCATAGGAGATTGGCCTTATGTACTACTAGGTGGGAAAGTTAAGTAGGAAATTGCACTAAATTCTTTCCCAATTATTTTTGCCTAGAAAAAGCTCAGATCCAAGACTTCAATATTCACCTGGGAGCAATGTGCCACATTCAGAGATTAGCTTTTGAGTATCATCAGCAAACATCCCATAGTTACTCCTTTAATAAATCTCAATGTATGAATTCTGAAAAAAGCAAAAAATACAAATTGATAGCATAATTTATAGGGGAAACACATTTTAAGTGCTAAACCCCTATTAAAATAATTATGCTTAGTAATTTAAGGGCTTCAGAAGTTCGTGGGAGAATAGAATTAAAAGATAATACAAGTGTCTATGAACATTCTGAAGCTCCCTCACCTAGGACACAGTTAATTCAAGATCAGCATTCATGTTATGCCTGTAACTGTGGACTGAGGGAGAAAGCCTTTAGAGTCTAAGACTCAGTTTTAAATCTGAAGAAGGAAAGGCAGCACTGAAGTGGACATAAAGTATGAAGCAACACTCAAAACTCAGAGGAAAAAAAGACTACTGAATCAGGTTAAAGAAAAGTGAGAGAAGAAAGCAAAGTTAAAAAAAAAAGAGAGAAAAATAAACAGTAATGATGTTATTACCAAAATGAAGAATAAATCATTTACTTATTAGACAAAAAGTGGGGAGCACTCCATTTATGGTTCACTTCCCAAATGCCGGCATCAACTGCTGCTGGCCTGGGGTCTTCGCCAGGAGGAAGGAACTTAATCAGATTTCATACATGGGTGACAGAGACTCAACTTGTGAGCCATTACCACTGCCTTCCAGGCTCTGTATCTGAAGGAAGCTGGAATCAGGAGCTGGAACTGGGAGTCAGATCCAGGCACTCCAGTGTAGCTTAACTTCTAGACACAAAACCTGCCAGGATAAATAATTACAGTCACAATGCTGGAGACTCCTCATGAGATATACAGGGAAAAAATGAAATTTGTGGAGATGAAAATACAAGTTGATGTTGACGATGATGCTTTTGTCTACATTGCATTCCTATTGACTCACCAATCTGTAGGATAATAAAGAACAGTGTTGTCTTCATGGATTCCTTCTAAAAAGACCCTGCTAGAATGGAATGAATAGATGTGGCAGTGTTTCAAGTCCTCCTTGCTTTACAACTCTGCAGCATTTGGAAAGCTCTACTCTGCAAAACTCAAAAGTGACATATTTCATAATCTCATGCTTTTTCTCAAAGAATAGATACATTAAAGTCATTAACAGGGCAATTAAAATATGAATGTGGACATACACACACACACACACACACACACACACAGAGAGACAAGCAGAGTCGTGCCCTGGATGTCCTAGGATATTTGAAGACCCACAGGTGCTGTAGGGTATTCTTTTGTTGGTGATCCAAGATGGATGCATAATAATAGCACTGTTAATTGCTTCTTTTAATGATTATTGTACCTTATGACTTCAAAAGAATTATTGAAAGCAAAACTTTGCTGTCAAAAAGGTTAAAATGTTTCTTTTCGAAGAGGAGGTTTTGCCACATCTGTGAATTGTGCACTTAATACATCTGAGCCTCAGCTGTTTCTGTTGAAAGGTGGGGCATATGATTCTCATCCCTTGTCTGTGCTGCAAAGACCATGGAGAGTAAATGAAAGGATGTCCCTAAAGTTCTCTTAGCTGCTGACTGCTTCACAGATATGAGGTCATTGGTAATTTGATTGGTCAGGATTCTTAATTCTCATCCCTTCTACAAAATGTAAAATTAGGTCCCATTACATTGGAGGCCCCCTGGAGGCCCAGAGAGCCATCTGGTTGCTTACCTAGAGGAAAAAATTGGATGTGGAGCTGAATGGGAAAAGGACCCCTGGAGGAAGGAATGGCCTGGGAATCTTCCCAAGTCTGGGAGGCGTTTGTTCACCGCTGCTCTTCTGGGAGCCCTCCCTGGACTGCAGCAATGCAAGGGAAGCAAATGAGGACGCGCAGGTTACTCATGGGATCACCATGCTGGAAGAAAGGGAATCAAAAGATGGACCCACGTACTGCAGTTGAGCAAATGGGAAAGGAACCTTTTCAAAGGGGTTCGATCAAGCAGGAGGCTTTAAATACATGAAAGGACAAACCATGCTTATCTTGCCATCTGTCAGGAATTTAGGACTCATTTTTGGAAATTTAGCTCTTCATTTATTTTCCTGGGGGTTTTATTTTCAATGTAAATAATTTATAAAAATTCATTCCATTTAATCTTCTAATTTGGAAATTTAGGTTATTATAAAAGTACTTATTTATTTGAGAGGTAGAGAGAGAGATGGAGAGACAGAGAGATAGCAAGAGCACTCCTATGTAATGGTTCACTCTAAATGTCCCCAATGGCTAGGGTTGGGCTAGGCCAAAGGTTGGAGGCAGGAAATGAATCCAGGTGCTCTTATATGGAATGTGGGCAATGTAACTGCTAGGTGTAGCACCTGTCCTTAGAAATAAGCTCAGGAGCCAGCATGGTGGCTCCCTGTAATGCACCTGGGAAAGCAGCAGAAGAGGACCAAAATACTTGGGCCACTACCAATCACATGGGAGACCTTGATGAAACTCCTGGCTCCTGGTGTCAGCATGGCCTAGCACTGGCTGTTGCAGCAATTTGGGGAGTGAACCAGCAGACAGAAGATTCTCTCTCTCTCTCTCTCTCTCCCTCTCTCCCTCTCTCCCTCTCTCCCTCTCTCCCTCTCTCCCTCTCTCTCCCCTTTTCTCCCTCTCTCTCTTTCTCTCTCCCTCCCTCTCTTTCTCTGTCGCTCTCACTTTTGCTCTTGTTCTTTCTCTTTAACTCTGCCTTTCAAATGAACAAATAAACCCTTAAAAAAGGAATAATTTTAACTTACAAGAAGGCTGCTAAGACAGAGGATATCTGTGTACCCTTTTCCAGTTTGCCCAGTGTATACATCTTTTTTAAAAGATTTATTTTATTTATTTGAAAGACAGAGTTACAGAGAGAGATATAGACAGAGAGAGAGGTCTTCCATCCACTGGTTCACTCCCCAGATGTCTGCAACAGCCAGAGCTGAGCCGATCCGAAGCCAGGATCCAGGAGCTTCTTCCAGGTCTCCCATGTGGGTGCAGGGGCCCAAGGACTTGGGCTGTCTTCTGCTTTCCCAGGTCATAGCAGAGAGCTGGATCAGAAGAGGAATAGCCAGGACTAGAAACAGTACCTGTATGGGATGCTGGCGCTTCAGGCCAGGGCTTCAATCCACTGCACCACACTGCTAGCCACTGCTCAGTGTATACTTCTTTGTCACCATTGCTCACCCATTAATTTTTTAAAATATTTTACTTATTTTATTTGAGAGGTAGAGTTACAGACAATAAAAGGGAGAGACAGAAAGGTCTTCCTTCTGTTGGCTCACTCCTCAAATGGCTGCAACGGCCAGAGCTGTGCCAATCTGAAGCCAGGAGCCAGGCACTTTTTCCTGGTCTCCCACGTGGGTGCAGGGGCCCAAGGACCTAGGCCATCTTCCACCACCCTCCCAGGCCATAGCAGAGAGCTGGATGCAAGTAGAGCAGCTGGGACTAGAACCGGTGCCCATATGGAATGTCGGCATCATGGACAGAGAATTAACCTATTGCACCATAGCGCCAGCCCCATCACCCATTAATTTTTATAATATAGTGCTAACATATTATCATGGATATTATAGTCTCATATATATTATATTATTATACTTATATACAAAGAGAGAAAGAGAGGCAGTTTAAATTCAAGCACTTAAACATTGTTTCCAAATTTGTTCAGTCTATAGCCCATATTCCAGTTTTGTCAAATTTTTTATTTTCATAGCATTTTTCCCCTGCAATACAGGATCTGAAGTCATTCATTTAATCTAGTAGTTAATATCTGCTGCTTTCTTTCCATTCCATTCAGATAACATATGCCAGGTTAGATCATGATACAGGGGGTGAATTCTTGTGAGGATGCCATATCTTGAGCTCCTTGTCTACGTTCTACTCATTGGTGGTGTGAATTTGGATGCCTAGGTCAAGTTGTTGTCCAACTTCTCCACTGTAGAGTAACCATCCTCCCACCCCCATCTCTTAAGGCTAATAAACAATCTATAGAGATAGAGATTGAGATTATGAAAATATTCTGTTTCTCATCAAACTTCTCTCCCTAGATGTAGTATCCATTGAAGATTCTTGCCTAAAGCTAGTTGTTCTGTGATGGTTGCAACAGAGAGCTTTTCCAAATCAATCACTTGTCATTCAGCATTCAACTGTTGGGAAGACACTTTCTTTCCCATTTTCTGTGTTCATTAGGCCCTCATGGACTACTGTTTTATTAATTATGTTAAAAACCATTGAATTACTTAATTTTGATGCTGAATTTTACCTAACGCATTCCGTGGGAACCCCGTAAGCTGGTTCCTATGTCTTTTAATGCACCTCCATTTTATTGTATTCTCAACAACCAGACGTTCATCTTGTATCTTCCCTGCTCCCGTCCTGGAATCAGTCATATCTTCATTTAGCCTTGTTTCTTCTTCGACATTTAGAAAACAACATCTAAGCTGTAAGAATGGTCATTATTCCTGATAAGTCACTGCATCTTGCCCTTTCAGTGGACATAGGAAATATGTGTTCCTTTTGATGCCTCCAATGTCAGTCTAATCCCACTGGATCGTCTTTGCCTCCCTTCATTTCATAGTCCATTTTATCACAATGAAAACCCTAGTTTCCTACCACTTCACTATATTTACTTATTTACACAATCTTAGCAATACACACAGTACTTCTGGAATTGTTACATGCGTACCACTATCAAAAACAAATGAAAAAACTAAATAAAAAATGTAAGGTTTGCTTGCAGATTTCCCTCTGGATTGTGGGTATTCAAACAAGGAACTCTGTTATAAACATAGTTCTAGACACGCATAATGGACCAAGATCACATGCTGAAGTCCTAAGTCCCAATATGATGACATTAGAAAATAATTAGGTTTAAATAATGTATCATGGTAGGATCCTCATGATAGGATTAGAACCCATACATGAAGATACTAAACAGCTTGCTCTCTCTTTCTCTCTCTCTGCCCTGTGAGAACACAGAAAAAAGAGTGCTATCAGCCATCCAGGAGGAAAGCCCTTACTTGGAATGAAATTGACACACACCTTGATCTTGGACTTGAAAGACTCTAGAACTATGAGAAATGAATGTCTACTGTTTAAGTCAAATAGTTTATGGAATTTCATTATAACAGACTGAAGTAAAACAAAACTTATAGATGATCTACCATTCATTCACAAGTTACGATTTCTCCAACAACTCATTTTCTTATTAAATGAATGAAATATGCTAGTAGCGATCATATTGTCTAATCCCAAACATTGGTAAGATAAAGTAGATTGTAATAAAATATTTGAAAGAATAATTTCCCTGGAAAGTCCAGGACAAATGGTAACTTTTTAATGTTCCACAGAGAATCTAAAGGCCAACAGTATATGATGCTCTGCAGTCATGTCTTCCAAGACTACCTGTTGCTGCACTTCCTGTGCCTTCCATCCACCTTACAAATATTATAGAAAGTGAATCGGACACTGAATAAGTGGAGTGGACAGAGTGGGAGACTGATGAATTTTGCTAAGTGTCTATTACTTATTGGTAATTGTGCAATAATATTAAAATACGTTGACTAGTTCTTTGCTCTTCCTCCGTGATTACTCCATTCATTTGAAAGACAGTTGTGATAGTTTCTGTTTGTAGTCAATTATCGGTTGTTTTCTTTCCATTCTTACTGGTTTAATTTTTATTTTTGAGTATACAGAACACAAGTTCCACAAAGCCCAAAAATGAACGAAAAATTATACTCAGTAAACTATCATGTTCTAGCCTTTCCTTCACAGTCTGCCTCCCCACCCTACCTGCCCCTGCACAGTACCTTGTGTATATAAACAATTTCTGTGGTTATTTGGATTAAATCTATTGTATTTCTCTTGTAAAAAGAAGCAAGTGCATGCATGTGTTCTTATTTCCCTCTTTTTCTACCAAAAATTCAATATGTGACATATATGTTTTTATATAATAATCTGTTCATGAATTGGAGAAAATGCTACTATGATACAAGGAGTTTTAAGATTACTCATTGGCCACATTAGGTGTCTAAAGACACAAGATGAAGAGAGTTCTGATCAGCCGTGTCTTTAGCTCTGAAGTCTTCTATCCAGTTACTCAATCCTCTTTTATTTGTAGATTCTTTACTTGATAATTAAACACGAAGGCTCTAGGGCAGTTCTTAGTTTCATATTCAGCTACACTTGCTCAAAATCTTGGTTTTATTAACGTAATGGCTTTCTCTCACCACACCACCCCCTTTTTTAACCTCCACCAAAACCATACAATCCTGAGTCACTCCTCAACAGAAAGCCTAAGCAGAAACCCATTACCTCTTGTAGAACTTTTTCTCTTCCCCACTTTCTCTTTACTAACAAATTTTCCCTTATTATTGGACTCTCATCCTCACTGGGAGAGGGCATACAAATTAAGGATCCAGGACTAACATCATATATCACCCCACCATTGCCTGATTTTTTTTTTTATTTTTTCAAAATATTTTGTTGTAATAGCTGCTATGAAGCATGTTTTTTATTCTAGTAATCATTTAGGGTAGTAGAAGCAAATCTGGACAGGGTGCCAGGAGATACTTACACTTCATGAGATACGATTTTTTCCTCTAACTTGTTTGAACTCTAAACTAAATCAGAAGTCTGGGCTGTGCTTGTATATGCAGTATAGAATTTGGCCCCACCTCCATAGAGATGTAGCCATTTCTAGTCTAAGCCCTTGGAGTTTCCTCAGTGCCAGCTATGTCTATGACGTGTCACTATTTCCCACTCTGGAAAGCTTTTCAACAGATAAAGGTCTAACAGCCCACGCAACCCTCACCCCAATCCTCACACCCAAGGTATGTACTCTGGGAGACCACAATTTTACAGAGACCAGGAGACAGACCCACTCTCCATTTCTTGCTCAGCAAAAGATGGCTTTTTTCTGAATTTTCTTTTAGGATAAAAGGAGTTTATTTAAATAAAATTATAGTTGCCAGCATCGTGGCATAGCAGGTTGAACTGCTGCTTGTGACACTGGCATCCCATATGATTGCTGGTTCAAATCTGGGCTGCTCTACTTCACATTCAACTCCCTGCTAACACACCTGAGAAAGCAGCAGATGATGGCCCAAGTGCTTGAGTATCTGCCAGCTGGGTGGGTGACCTGGGTGGAGTTCCAGGCTCCTGGCTTCAGCCTGGCCCAGACCTGGCTGTTGTGGTCATTTGGGGAGTGAATTAGTGAATGGAAAACAGGAACTAATGGAGTTGAATCTATACCTGGTTCTTAACCATAGTTACTGGTTTGACCTCAGATTTTACCTGGCCATCCTTTGGTCACTGTGTACCACTCATCCAGTTACTTCACCTCCCTAGGTCTCATTTTCCTCTTCTGTATAACTAGGATGCTAACAGTGCTCACATGACAGGGTTGTTGTAAGAATAATGTCAAACGAGATAATATATGGAAAGCACTTAGCACAATGCCAGTTGCCTAATGACCACACCACAATTACAGCAGTTAGCAACAATAATAACCACTCACATTTACATAATGCTTAAATTTTACAAAGCATCCGCACATGCATGATGTCATTTACTGCTTACAATAATTCTGTGAAGCTCATTGTATTCATGTATTGATATGCCATACTGTTCCCCATAAATGTGCATAATTATTGTTAATAGAAATATTTAAATGGTTTTTAAAATGTATGGGAAATAAGACATTTGGAAAAATAATTCTTTCATGCTATATTACCTGCATAACTTCATGCAGCTTTAATTAGTCAAAACTGATTTTAATATAAATTCCTACATTTAATGAGTGACAAATGTATTTGAAGGAAGGAGGCAAGGAAGGCAGTAACAATGACCTTTAGGACAGCTATGTGATAAGGAGAATAAGTCTAAAGTGGATTTTTTTTTAATTTAGAATCTACAAACTGCCATTTCATACATGGATGATGAAATGGTCAACCTCTTGTGTATATTAATTTGTGCCATTAATGCAATATCTTTCATTCTCTTGGAGAAATCTTGTTATGGATTCATAGCTGAGTTGTGTTCTAAATTAGATCCACACACTACTCATTAAGTAATGCAGATGATCTGGTATATTTTATTTCAGACTTGTTTCTCTGGCATGCAGCCAGATCTGGGAAGCAACATGGCCTCTCTTTAACAGATACACAACTTCATAAATGTTTCACATGGGACTAAAAGGATCGCCTTGCCATTTCAAATGGCAAGGAGATTTGGGGCGCCACCATCAACAGAAATGCCTAGTTAAGCTGCATCTGTGTGGTACATGGTACTCTTAGTAAACCCTGTAAGTGGTTAAGTACTCAAACTGGGATTTGGCTAGTGCCCTGGTGCACTGCTTCTTCTCTAGCACAACTGTT
This sequence comes from Sylvilagus floridanus, assembly GCA_949820135.1. Lineage (NCBI taxonomy): Eukaryota > Metazoa > Chordata > Mammalia > Lagomorpha > Leporidae > Sylvilagus > Sylvilagus floridanus. The sequence goes on along the minus strand of OX463244.1, from coordinate 70,166,134 downwards.
TTCTCTCCTGGTGTAGGAATAGGGCCAAGTGGACCAGAAGTGGCACTTAGGAGATTGATAGGGAAATGCTGCCATGAGATAGTTTCCTGTGTGTCCCAGCTGTGTCTTCAATCTCACCACCCTACCTTCAGGCATTCTTCCCTCTTTTATTCAAAGAACCTGACTCTACAAGAAAGACACCATCCTTGACAGCCTTGTTATGCCTTCAGGTCAATGCCAGACACAAAAAGGTCACTGGCTTACAAAGGAAAGAAATGTATCTTGCTCTGCCTCAGGCAAATACAGGACTGGAATGACTCCATGAGCTGTCTTTGTGTCCTTTTCCTAACCTAAGATTACCTTAAGCAAAAGTATAAAATAGTTGAAATCTGCGGTTCATATTGGCTTTCTACCTTCCTATATCCCATTCCTCTTGCTTTGATTTTTCTTATTATTTAGGACCTACACTGTGCAAGACACTGGGGGGAAGGCTTTACCAAGGTTCAAAGAGGCGTAAGACACAGATCTTCTCTAGAGGAACTTTGTGACCAAAATATCTAACGGGGAGATTTCTGGCATGTTAGCTCCTGAGAAAAGGGGCTGATATAGGATGTGTGGGTTTCCTCCTAGTTACAAGTAGATGACAGCCACCAAACCTGTCTTTGAGGGAGAGAAACACACCACAAACAAATAAATGTCATGACCTCTGATGGTGTTTGTGGGGGAGCCATTGAGTTGACAGACTGGATGCATTGAAAGCAGCACTTGACTCTGAGGTAAAGCACAGGTATTATAAATCAAGAATCATGATTTTAAAACTCTTTGGGTATAACAGAAATAACTAGTTTATAGCACATGATTGCTGCTCACGATAAATGCTGTCTAGTATTGTAGAGGAAATTCGGCCAGAACCAGAGACAAAGAAAAGCGGACCCCTCCTCCTGACACAAACCTTGAAAAGTGGCTGCTTGCAATTAACTAATGAAGCAGCTGCCCACTGTTTTCTTGTCTAGAGAGGGAAGATGTCCTAAGTTCTGCTTCTGTAAACTCCAGTCATAAATCTGTCCTAATAAATCTGCCCCTGGTATCTTTTTTACAAACATGGCAGGCCCACCTACCATTAGAAATGTAGTCCTAAGTCACGTAGCTGCAATTTAAACCCACCAATGCTGTTACAGCTAAGGTATGACATGGATGAATCTATAAATATTGTAAGAAACTTGGGATTATTGCTCAGTTCTCAGGAAAAGATACCAACTGAGCCTGCTGGTGTAATAAACTGCCTTGATCCTCCACTGTCTCTGGTGCCTGTTTGAATGGAGGGAGTTTTCCCACCCCAGGTCTCTATATAACAGTATTTGTTGATTAGTTTGATCACAAATGCTAGAAGATTCTAATGTAATTTATTGGACCTCAGTTTGATTTATTTATCACATTTACATAAACTGGCTTTCCAAACTGCTTTCCAGAATTCAATGCAGCCAACTTCTTCTGTAATACAAAATAGCCAACAACTGAAATATGGCATAAAGAGCAAATGAAAAGATGGAGTATGTTGCATCTCAGGTTATAATTGAATTATCTATTTGTCATATTTCCATTGCTCTAACAAAATATTTGAAGCTGGGTAATGTAAAAAGAAAAGAGAATTATTTAGCTCCCAGTGTCAGAGGCTGAAAATCCAAGCAACATGATGCGGATTCTCATGAGTGCCCTCGTAGCTGCATCACATTGTGGCTGATGGCTTCATGAGGGAACACTTGTGAGAAGGAGCAATCACATGGTGAGACAGGAAGTCAGAGACCAGGAAGCACCTGTCTTGCTCTTTTATGACCACTGTTTCTTATGGTAACTAACTCAGGGTCCTCATAGATCTACCGTGATTCTTAATGGAGGCAGCATCCCCAGCAAGACCTTAGGCTCCAACTCTTAAATGTTCAGTAGCACATTTTAACGTCATCACACTGGGACCAAGATTCCAAAACATGAAACCTTGGGGGACAAACCTCATTCAAACCATGGCGTGCAGGGGCCAAGAGCCATATGGATATTTATAACATACGTTGTGGGCCATAAAAAATTATCAATTTAAAAATTAGCCTACTATAGATTTATTGGATTTTGGATCCCGAGTGCAGTTGCGTTCTCAGGGTCAGACCAAATGATTTTGCAGGCCTTATATGGCACACAGGCTCAGACGTTCCCGCCCCTGAGAAAGTCAATTTTTTTTTCAAGTACTGTTTAATGAGCAGGGATTTCATTCACAACAAACTTCACAGTGTTGAAATGTAAGAATGCGAAACCACCAATGCTCAGAGTAACATTCCAGAGCTCTAATTTAAGATACGTATCCCCCACCATTTATGCATTCACATGCATATGCACACCCCAGCCCATATCCAACTCTCTTATATCAGTCCATCTTACATGTAGTTTACATTATTTACAGATTTGGAGGAGGCAAACATTTCTGCTTCCGGTAATTAATTCTGGACTACATTCTCTTTGTCGTTCCCCCTTGACCTGGGTTTGTTGTATTATACAGAAATACTAGTTGGCATCAGAAACTTAAGCTTAAGTCTTGACTTAGTCATTTATTATCTGTGTCCTTTAAAGCATTACTTGTCCTCTATGAACCTTAGCTTGCATTATGTATAAAGGTTAATTATAGCTTGCAAGTATTAAATAATCCACAAGGATGCAATGTATATCATAAAATATAACTGAAAAGTATGACTTGAATGCACATGTAATTTTAATAGTTTAAGTTGAATGGAATCCAAAGTGTTGTGTGTGTGTGTGTGTGGTTATTATTCCTCATGTTCACTCCTTTTATTTGATGATTAAAGACTTGACTAATGCTTTTAAACAGTATGGGAGAAAATCAGATCTAAGTGTCAATTCAATGTTGAGTTGCAAGTAACAGAATCACATTTTATAGTAATTTCATAATAATTTATTTTTCCCATAAATCAGGAAGGGTAGATTCAAGAGGCTGTGGCTCTTGCTTCAGTATCTCTTTGCTGTATAATGCGTCTCCAATATCTTTAGTGTTTCCTTTGTAATGGTAAGATGGTGGCTTCAACACCCAAAATTTAGCTCCGTACAAGGCAGAAAAAAGAGCAGAGGTACAATAGTCACAAATGTCTTCTTTCATCAGTAAATCAAAGACTTTTCCAGAAAACATCAGCAGAAATCCAATTCCATCTCGCAGGTTAGTACACAGCAGTATAACCATCTTTTGGGGCAAACAGGACTGCAAATTATCAAATATTTACCTAGGCACAATGTTGTTTGGAAGCCAGTTCTGATTTTTTAACAATGGTTGGGACAATTAAACTTGGGCATGTGGCTCCAAGTAATCAGGCACCTATATTTTTGTTGCATTGAGACTTCAATCACCAGCATCTGAAGAAATAGATATAGTTGTGTGGAACATTTCTATTTACTCAGATGTACCCGTTCTCAAACAGGGTGACTATATTTGGTATTAAACTGTTTCCTTCTCATTTCTTACTCTAATTGAGGAATATTTAGCATCTTGGAACAGACACTATCCAAACCATATTTTTTTCCATGTCTGTAACTATAGAAATCAGTAAACAGTGAGAACCAGATCAGCAAGGCATTCACTTATACATACATCTAAGTTTACCAACAGTAGCTAATTAGTAGTTGTTTATAGATGAATGATACATAATAAAAGCATTGAAAATTAGCAGCTATGACAAGAACCAATGTTGTCCTTCTTATGGATTTGGAGAGAGAAATACATTCAAGCGTATGTGCATCAAAGACTTCCTGCTCATTTGGTGGTTGTAATAAGAGTTATGCCTTTCATGTCTCACTACATTTACCCGTGAGTTTGACAATTTCTATCTGGATCCATAAAGGGAAATACAGGGGCAGCGCTGTGGCGCAGTAGGTTAATCTTCCACCTGCAGTGCCGGAATCCTATATCAGTGCTGGTTCTAGTATTGGTTGCTCCTCTTCCGATCCAGCTCTCTGCTATGGCCTGGGATAGCAGTAGAAGATGGCCCAGGTGCTCGGGCCCCTGCACCTGCATGGGAGACCTGGAGGAAGCTCCTGGCTCCTGGCTTCAGATCAGTGCAGCTCCTGCCATTGTAGCCATTTGGGGAGTGAACCAACGGAAGGAAGACCTTTCTCTCTGTCTCTCCCTCTCACTGTCTGTAACTCTAACTCTCAAATAAATAAGTAAAAATCTTAAAAAAAAAAAAGAAAAGAGAAATGAGCAAAGTAATTGAAAAGGCATTTTTCAAAAGAGGAAATTCAAATGGCCAACACATGGCACATGAATAAATGCTCAGGATCACTAGCCATCTGGGAAAAACAAATCCAAACCACAATGAGATTGCACCTCACCCCAGAAAAATAAATAAATAAATAAATAATAATAAAAATAAAACAATAAAAGATAAAAGAATAAAAGGAAATACAATAACATCCACATAGTCAGTATGAGGGTACTTCAAAAAGTTCATAGAAAAATGCATATTATGGAAAAAATATGCTCATATTTCAAAATTTTTTGAACCAAAGTAAACTTATCTTTTAATTTCTCTTTTCCATGAACTTTTTTTTTTTTTTTTTTTTTTTTTTTTTTTTTTTTACAGGCAGAGTGGACAGTGAGAGAGAGAGACAGAGAGAAAGGTCTTCCTTTTGCCGTTGGTTCACCCTCCAATGGCCGCCGCGGTCTGCGCGCTGCGGCCGGCGCACCGCGCTCGTCCGATGGCAGGAGCCAGGAGCCAAGTGCTTTTCCTGGTCTCCCCATGGGGTGCAGGGCCCAAGCACCTGGGCCATCCTCCACTGCACTCCTGGGCCACAGCAGAGGGCTGGCCTGGAAGAGGGGCAACCGGGACAGAATCCGGCGCCCCGACCGGGACTAGAACCCGGTGTGCCGGCGCCGCAAGGCGGAGGATTAGCCTGTTGAGCTACGGCGCCGGCCTTTCCATGAACTTTTTGAAATAGCTTTAAAAAGTGATTGCAGAATAAGAAATCTGCCCTAGTTACATGATTTAAAGGTGATTTTAAAGAAGAGTTTATATACAAAGATCACAGCCTTTGGGGAAATACTATATAAAGAAAACATAGAAACAGGAAAAAAGCAATCTGTACTATCAAAAGCCAAGAATGTATTTATTTACTTCTCTTCCATATCATTCTTGGATGTAGCTATAGTAGCAGGGGGAGTAATGTTAAAAAAATGCAGCTTCAGTTTTGGGATTACAAAGAATTTTGAATGTGATATGTTTTCTTTGAAAGGAGCTTAAACATGCAGGGCCCTGTTGATCTCAAAATGTTTAGTTGTTTATTTCTATGGGAGTTGAACTACCTCTTAGCGACTTGATTCATGAAAAGGAAAAAAATGTGAAAATTTTTCAGAAGATGAAGAGATATAATATCAGAAAACCTGACATTTTCATTTAAGCGCCAACATCAAACAGTATTTGATTGTCTTGGTTTACTGCATTAATTTGATTGAAATTGGGCCCAGTACTGGATATTGGGGAAATTCTGGTTAGCATACTTATAGACTTCTATAGGCCATCATCAATCAGAAACTCATGAATAACAGAAAGGTTTTTGGCTACAATTTAGTGTGTTACTTTTCATAAATTCCAATTGCAGGAAAATGGAAGATCTAACCCACATTACTAATTCACTTTTAAAAGTTTCGAAACTGGAGGCTGGTGTTGTGGCTTAGTGGGTAAACCTGCTGACTGTGACACCAGCAACCCATATGGGTGCCAGTTCATGTCCCAGGTGTTCCACTTCTAATGCACTTGGGAAAGCAATAGAAGGTGCTCCAAGTGCTTGGGCCCCTGCTCTCAGAAGAAGCTCCTAGCTCCTGGCTTCAGTCCAGCCCAACCCTGACCATGGTGGCCATGTAGGGAGTGAGCCAGAAGAGGCAAGACATCTCTGTCTCTCTCTCTCTAACTGCCTTTCAAACAAATTGAATGAATCTTTTAAAACAAATAAGTAAAAGTTCTGAAACTTCTAGTAGATGTAGAAAACTACACTTCTCGGAGAAACTGGGTCGTTCCAAGACCGTGTGATGGGTTTTCCTCTGGCACTGCTGATGCCCAGCCTGCGTTGTCTCTATAATTAGGAAAGTGGAACACTGAAACAATAGACCCATTAGTATGCCAGGACTGACAACTCTGTCCTGCAAACCTCAGAAGCTTAGAGGAGAGGACAGCACCAGAACTTACTCCCTACACTGTGGGAAACATTTTGAACTCCAGAAAAACATCCCAACTACGTGAGATAGCTCAGGGGTATCTGTAGACAAAGGACCTCATTAGTAATACTCATGAACCAAAAAAGAAAAAAATGAAACCTAGCAAACTACTTCAATATATAACTGATGACAGTGGACGTCAGTTACCCATCTACATAAATAAAAACTTACCACAAGCACAGTTTCCATTTGAGAGACAAAACCAGGCTTAGCCTTGGACAGTGAAAAACTAATTGGTCGGCTGGTGCCACGGCTCACTAGGCTAATCCTCCGCCTGTAGCGCCAGCACCCCGGGTTCTAGTCCCAGTCAGGGTGCTGGATTCTGTCCCAGTTGCCCCTCTTCCAGCCCAGCTCTCTGCTGTGGCCCGGGAAGGCAGTGGAGAATGGCCCAAGTGCTTAGGCCCTGCACCCGCATGGGAGACCAGGAGGAAGGACTGGCTCTTGGCTTCAGATCAACACAGCGCGCCGGCAGTAGCAGCCATTTGTGGGTGAACCAGCAGAAGGAAGACCTTTCTCTCTGTCTCTCTCTCTCTGACTGTCTAACTCTGCCTGTCCAAAAATAAAAAACAAACAACAAAAAAAACTAATTGATCAATAAAGTGAAAAGTGATTGTTTTTGCTTTGCTTTTCTGTCAGTCATTCCTTTCTTTGAGAATCATCTTGTCCTAGTCTCATAATCTGCTTGCCCATAGAGACCCAGGAGGGAGTACTGACTTAAAGCTAGAAGCTTAGGACTCTTTACCGCCCACCCCAACCATGGTGCTTGACTCCGGAGTGCTCATGGGACCCAGCCTGAAGACTCAGAATCCTCAACAGGCTGTGTGGAAGCTGTAGGGTGAAAATGCTTTCAAAGGTGCATGTAACAACCTTTCCATTTTCCAGGAAAGAAAATGTGCCTGCAGTGAAACCAAAGGACACAATGCAAAACTGAGAGATTGTGTTGGGTGGGAGAGGGAGGTCGTTAGCTGAGAAGCTGCACCCACCTGTAGAGCATCCTCGATCTATCATTGATCTTTTAATGCCATGATATTTGTTTTTTGGGATTTTGACTATTCTATCAAACACACAAAATTGAAAGTACAATGAATTCCACAAACTGCCTCATCCTTTAAAGCATTTTTAGAACACAGCCAAAATGTCATCGTACGAATACAGCAAGCCAAGTCTGAAACTGACTTGGCTGTCGCTGGTCATATTGTCAGTGAGATATGGAATCTGGATCTGCTAACCTTGTGAAATCTGGCACATTAAATGATCTCATCACTGTTAGTACAGTTCACCTGCAGAAGTCTCTGAGCTATCAGCTCTGTGCTCTAAGATAACTGACAGAACACTTTTCATGGTAACTAGAACTCAGAGCCCAGCAGAGAATCAACATTTACTAGGAAAATACTCAAGAGTAAGCAAGGTGTCTGTTGCTGGAAACTGAGGTTACTTTTGCTAGAAATAACATGAGCTAAAGCTAAGGCTGAAAAACTCATTACAATGAACCTGAATTCAGCACTCACAATCAATTTGCCATGATAAAATGTTGCAGTGTTACCTGGTCCAAGGCAGGGAAAGGGTCCTATTATTATTCTGAGGATAACACAGTGAAGGGGAATGGATCCTTTAGAAAGTTTTGCTTTTCTTAGGGGACTTAAAATTTAATCTTATGGCATTGCTTCTCTACCCCCAACTATTTATCCATAAGCAGTATGGGTTGTAAAGATTTATGTACAAACGGGATGAGATAAATGGGAATCCTGAATTGTGACTCTAAAACAAAGCCAGAAGAATAACACAGCTATCTACGCAGGTGAAAAAACAGAATCAGCACTGCTTATCTGTCAAAGCTTTTAACCAAAAAGCCATAGAACAAAAAAGGAAAGGGACACTGCAGACTTGAAGTTGAACTCCTTTCCAGATCAAGTTCCCTTTGCGCTTGACCACTTGATAGCCATTAGTCCGGTGTTTTGTGACTTAATAAGCGTGTTGTGGGGCTCATCTGGATCAAGAGTCTTGTACACATTGGCTTTTTAACAGCTCCCTGAGGGAATTGATCACAGATACTCTAGCTTTAACCTCAGAGCATGGGGTAGGCGTAGTTAAGTGCACTCACTGTCAATATTTCTCCTCCATACATAATGCAGAGCACATGCTCCAAGTACTGACTTGGTAATTTGGAGTCAATACATAGAGTGAGAGAAGGAAAATCGCACGTTAGGCTTTGTAACTGTTGCTATTTAACACTTGGATCCAAAGGTTTGTGTTAATCACAACTCGGGTGCATTTTACTAGTACAGGAATGGCTAGAGGTTATTTACTCCTATTCTAGTTGATTCCCTGTGGAACAGATGTTACTGGTCAATGCATGAAGATGTTTCATTCTCTTTGTGATTGCTGGGGGGCTTGCAGTGAAAGGGTAATGGAACATTGGTCTATGGTACTCTGAGTCACAAATTGTTATAGGGTAATGTATTCTGATTTTTCATAAGCAGATAATATTGCCACTGGTTTTTTCTCTTAATTATATATATATGTATAAGTCTATATATTTTATGTATGTATCCCAGAAACTGTTTGATAGACTGACTAGCTTGGATAGCTAGAATACATTCAACACTGCCCAAGGAGCTAGATGGTCTATTAGGAGTCCACAAATCAGGTAGTCCTTTTCCTGTAGCTGGTCTCACACTTTAGGACTTTACCTGGTTGATTCCCACAACTGCTCTAGTATGTTGACTTTATTTTTCTTGAGTTCCCCTACAAAGGGAAGCTGGTAGAACCACTGGTGCTGATAGTTGCCTCATGTACACACCAGGGATTCTTATTTCTTGAGCAGCTCCTTTGAAGTGGAAAGACAGGGAATCTTATGCCAGCACGGGGACTACAGTACAGTTCAAACCCTAGAGGTGGCAGGAGGACTCATTCTCTTCTCAGAATAAATTCTAACTAGACCTATTCAGGGTATCTCCAAGGACTTCATTGGGTTTTGTAATACTGAAGGATTAGCTTTTATCTTTTCGTAATTTTTTTAATTTTTATTAAAATTTTTTGACAGGCAGAGTGGACAGTGAGAGAGAGAGAGAGAGAGAGACAAAGAGAAAGGTCTTCCTTTTCCGTTGGTTCACCCCCCAGTGGCCGCTGCAGCTGGTGTGCTTTGGCAAGCGCACTGCACTGATCCTAAGCCAGGAGCCAGGTGCTTCTCCTGGTCTCCCATGCTGGTGCAGGGCCCAAGCACTTGGGCCATCCTCCACTGCCTTCCCAGGCCACAGCAGAGAGCTGGACTAGAAGAGGAGCAACCGGGACAGAATCCGGCCAGAACTAGAACCCGGCATGCCGGCACTGCAAGGCAGAGGATTAGCCTAGTGAGCCCCGGCGCCAGCCTAGCTTTTATCTTACACTTAAAGCAACAGTTGGATAATCCCACAGGTATTTTTTCCCCAAAAATATAACTGAGAATTTATCCTAATTTTATTATATTTGTAAAAGATATATTTGGGACAATAATATCCTAGTACAGTGTCACAGAGGCCTTTGACACAGTAAGCAAGGTGTAAATTATGAATATACTCTTCCATTCTTGATCTCTAACATGTTCTTTTGAGAAGTTATGGTAGAGAGGAAAGTGTTGGGATGTGGGATTATGAGCCAGAAATACAAGGTTTCAGTGCTTCTGAACTTAATCACTAGATATAATGAGAAAGTCACTTAATTTTCTTAATTTTTTTTTTAGTTTCCCTTCCAAATGAAAAATAAGAAAAGCTTTTATCTAAGCTTGTGTCATGTTAGGCACTGTGGAAACTAAATATTCAGTGTTCATCATCCAGAGTTTCAGTACAGCCCCATGAAGTACACAGACGAGGGCACTGGCACTCGGCGAGGTTGACATTTTCTGTGTGAACTCAGAAAGGCTGGAAGTAGTGAAACGGGAATTAAAGGCTAGGAGAATTTTACTCTAGAGACATCTTTAGTAATTTTTATATTCTTCTGATTCTGCTAGTTACTTTATAGAGTTACCATGAGATTAAAACTTGTAAAAGTGTACATGAAACCACTTTGTGAAGTGGAAGGTACACATAAATGAGTTGATGTGTTATCTTCAGTCATAGCTACAAGTCCTGCTCCTCCCTTGCTGATTCCCTACTGCTCTGAATCTTGCCTAACTTCCTAGTACAGTGACTCTCATTCTTTTTAAGTGAGATTAAATTATTTTTAAATGTTTCTTTTTAAAAATATTTATTCATTTCTTTCAAAGGCAGAGAGACAAAGAGAGAGGTAAGGGAGAGAAAGAGATCTTCAGTCCACTGTTTGACTCTCCAAATGCTGGCAAGAGTCAAGGGATGGTCTGGCCAAAGGCAGAGCCATGAACTCCATACAGGTCTCACATGTGGGTGAGCAAGAACCCAAGTACTTGGGCCATCATCTGCTGCCTCCCAAGCACATTAGCAGAAAATTGGATTGGAAGTGCCGAGTACCAATGGCTCAAAACAAGTACTCTGATATGGGATATGGGTGTCCCAAGTGGCAGCTGTGCCTGTGCCTCCAAATGTTTATGATGCCCTTCCAACAATTCTTTCCTGTTCTTATCTGTCACACTTCTGTTACTGGATGAAGGCTAGCAAACTATTTTCTATACTCAGTGTATTAATAGTCTGTGATATATTCAATATATTTCTTTTTCAGGTTAATATATTCATATTTTAAGAGGTAGCACTAGGGGCTGACAGTGTGGCTTAGCTAATAAAGCCTCCACCCACAGTGCCGGCATACTTCCAATCCAGCTCCTTGCTAATACTCCTGGGAAAGCAGTGGAGGATGGCCCAGGTCCTTGGGTCCCTGCACCCACCTGGGACTCCTGGATGAATCTCCTGCCTCCTGACCTTGGGCTGGCCCAGCCCTGACCATTGCAGTCATTTGGAGAATGAACCAGTAGGTGGAAGATCAATCAATTAATATCTCTCTCTCTCTCTGCCTCTGCCTCTGCCTCTCCTTCTCTGTAACTCTTTCAAATAAATAAGTAAATAATTTTTTAAAAAAGCAATAGCATTGAATACTCACCTCCATACTTTAATTAAAAATGCTTTTATATCAAACAACATGATACGCCTAAGAGATAAAGTACTTTTCAGTTTGTGAGATTCTTCCATAAACTTCTCATGGAAAAGTAATCTCTGAGCCACATCCTCTCAGGGTCTGGCATCAGATTCATACAGCATGTCAGACCCCCACGCCTCACTTTAGGACCCTGATTTGTGGAATGGGTATTGTGACACAGCAAGTTAAGCTGCTGGTTTGAACATCTCCTACTGGAGTACTAGTTCAAGACCAGGCTACTCAGTGCTTCCGATCCAACTTTGTGCTAATGCACCTGGGGGGCAATGGATGATGGCCCAAGTACTTGAGTTCCTGACACCTAATTGGGAGATCCAGATGGAGTTCCTGGCTCCTGGTCTCAGCCTGGCCTAGTCCCAGCTATTGTAGGCACTTGAGAAATAAAGCAGCAGATGGAAGATTTCTCTCTGTATTTGTCTCTCTCTTTATTCTTCCTTTCAAGTAAAATAAATCTTAAAAACATTCTGATTTGGTTGCCCCAATAAGATCTTTAGTTGAATCATAAAGATGTTGTAGTTTGATGTTTACTGCTCTAGAGTTAATTACATGTCTCACTCACTCTATAATCTCCTACAGACAATTTAATGCACTAGTATGTATTTCCCAAAAGTGTCTGGGCCAATTTACTCAGAAGTGTTTTTGACTCTCAAGGATGAGCATTTTATCAAGTTAAAAAAATTCATAAGTATCTTGAATGAAGCAGCAAATGAGTTGTATAAAGGTGGTCCACTCATTAAAAAAATCTCTGGTCAAAGGTCAGGTGATACTTTCTTATCTTGATTTACATGGTACATTTCATGGAATAAACCAATGATGCAAACCCAACTATTCCACACAGTTGCTTTTGTGGAGGTGGGCATGGAGGATATGGCTAGTTGATCCACTTACAACTTTGTTTCAAATAGTTTTCATTTTCCTAAAATAAGATTAATACCTGTGCATTTATCTTAAAAAGTAGACATTTCCAGTGTCACTCTTGTATAGCATATAAAAGACAAGAGATAAAAGGAGCCTTCTTCCAGGTCTAACCATATTCCCACCTAGTCAGTGAACAGGAGAAAAAGGGTTATTTAGGAGTAGTGTCTCTCTGACACAGTAGTAAGTTAGAAAATAAGAGCTTTTCCTGTGACTGAAAGGGAGGGAGAAGAAAGAATCAACCATCCTAGGAACATTGAGGTCTACTGAACCATGTACACTAAGCAGCCAGAAAATTCTCAAGTCTCTCACTTCAAAGGTGTTGGAAAACTTTCAAGTGCAAATGCCAGAAAGCGAGGCTCCAGAGTTGAAAGTAAGGAGTGTGGTTTTTGTTTTTATTTTCAAAGCAAAATGATGACTTCTGCAATCATCACGTATGTATGATTTTGAGTGAGGGTATTTTCCATTTAAGGGTCTCTGAAACCGCACAAAATATATAAAAGTGATTGTGACACAGGAGAGCACTCTCATTCCCTGGGGTCTGTCAGTCTTCATATTTCTTGCCCATTCTCGCCCAGCTGTATAAATTGGCCCCAGGGTGCAGTATTTGACACAGAAAGCTTCAGTCTCAGAATATTTCCCTCAACCCAATTTTCCTTAAAATTGGTCTGGCTATTAAGTTAGAAGACAAAAAATAGAACAATTGTGAGGGAGGTACATTCACAAGGATAGCTGCCACTCAGAGCAACTGCATTTCCACAGACAATCCTGTTGTCCATAAAGCACTGAAATGCCAACATCCACAGAAGAACATCTGAGCAAAATTTCAGAGACTTAGCAGATGAGTTTGTAAAATTGGCTAGAGATTCCTTTGTTTGAGCAAGCTGGGAGCTGTTCCTTGGAGATCCCACTCAAAGCATTTTAAAATTTTCAGAGTTCCAAAAACAAAGGGAACGGTGTTGTTGTAGGTCATGGCTACACTAGTAAATCATTTATTTAAAGAGGCTTACTACAGAATCCCCTTAAAAACCCATGCATTATAAATAGTGTAAAATGGTTCACACCTTTCAGAATCCATGCATAGACTTGATTCTCTGCTAATGGATGGCCTTGAGTCGCTTTAGGGTTTTAGCAACTCATCCTCCCTTTTGGTGTTTGCACACACTAAGGAGGAATTGTTCTCTGTTGTGGCTGGTGTTCTGTGTGAAGTCCTGAAATCTTCAGAGTCACATTTAACAAATCAGTTCTAAAATTGAGTTGTTCTTCAAGCTGCTAAATGAAGGTTTTTGAGAAATTGTCCTTTGAAAATAATGGCTGTTGATCTGATGGAGCCTTTGCCTGGGTGAGATCCCCTTGCTAACAGTGTTATCACGATCTTCAAAGTTTGGTTTTTGCTCCATTTGGGTGGTGGAGGCATGGTAACATTTTTCTGTTTTAAAAATGCCTATGATATTTCACTGGATGGTTAGTGGTATGTCTCTAAATTTTATACATATGTCTAAATTCCTTGTTACTGACTATAGGTCAGTATCTGGTGTTTGTCTATTAAGTATCCCTTCCGTGCGAAGAGTGGCATTGTTCATTTTTCAGGGAAGTATCAGAGATAATCTTTCATTTATTCATTCAACAAGTACAAAGGTCCTTCAAAGAATTTATGGAAAAGTAAATCAGTCTTTTAATTCCATCTTCCAGGAATTTTTTGAACTGCCCTTATATTTTATGGAGTATCTAATACACACCAAGCACAGTTTTGGGCGTAGAATTGTAACTGTGACCCAAATAGGCAAAGTTGCTCCTCTCATGGAGCTTATATTTTATGCAGAGCTGACAGACATCTCTTCTGTTCATCTTAGGTTCTTTGTCTGGGACCCCATAACTAAGATTACCAAAAGACAGATTAGCAGAAGAGAAACAAACAGGAGTTTCTTCATTTGAGCATCACACAGATGGAAGTCCCTCAAAGGGGTGATTAGAACTTGCAGGCAGAGCTCACTTCAGGCTAACAAAAAGGAAAGAGATTTGAGGCTGCTGGGCTGTGACCTTCCAAGTAGTGGGAAGGTATCCAAGAAAAATATGGCAAACAGAGGTAGTTTAGTGAAGTTTGGACTTTTCCCCACTCCTTCTCTTGATACAGGGAAAGGAGATATCTTTACAAATGGGAGTTCCCTATATAAATGTGAATTTTCTTTACAAAGAGAAAAGCCTATTTTAGAGCTTTTCCTAAGTCTGATTTTCATGGGCCCTTAGTTCAAAATAATCCATATGCCCAGGTGACATATTTTGAGATGGCCTAATGTGATACCCTTCAAATCACAGGGTGACATGAAGAAAAAAATACAAAGGGCATAGAACATAATGATGTAGAAAGGGGCAGATGAGACTATGTATGTCAACAAACCAAAGATCATCAGCAACTGCAATATGCAATTATATTTATTTACCATGTAGAAGAAAATAAAAACTTCTGATTCTAATTGTAAGATGCTGATACTGGGAAAATTAGGCTGGTGCTGCTCCTGTCTGAAGGCCAATTTACCAGAAGCAAGAATTGGTGAAAGGAAGTCAAGTTCATTCATGAGGGTCATGATGTTAAGGTGCAAATGGACATGTCTGCTTTTCCCCATTTACAAGTTATCAAGAGGGCTTTTAAAGGACAAAACAGAAGTTGGGGTAACAGAGAGAGGATAATGGGCTTCCTTGGTCATTAGGCAGATTTCCAAGGTCAGTTCCAATAATCACCTTAAAACAAGTTAAGAGGTAGAAACTCTTGACCAGGCATGGTCTTTTGGGCTCCATAGTTGTAAATTCCATCCTTATCTGAGACCTCACCATTTTAGCCAATTATCCACAGTTAATTTCTTAAAATCTTAAGCAAGCATTATTTATCTGTTGAGTTGAATATAGGTGCAATTAGTCACAAAGTCAGCAATCAGCATTTGTTAAGCAGAATGTGGAAAAAGAAAATTTATTCACTGTAGTTAATGTTACAATGATATCCATTGCAAGATGCACCTGATTCACAGAGACATTAAAACATAAAGGAGAAAAAGAAATCATCTGAACATATTAAATCAAAGAAATGGATTATACAGTGGATTGTCAGGAAGACTCAACTAATATAGTAATATTTAAGTGATGGACAAGGAACTGAGGGTGGGAGACAACTTTTGGAGCAAGAGAGTATTGAAAAGGGGTCAGAGGTACATAGTTCCTGAAATGGGTGCTTGCTTTGAATGTTTTATGTTGGAAGTACAGCTTGCAGGTTTCAGTGACTAGAATATAATGGGAAACAGGCAGAAATCGGAGGGCCTTTTAGGCTATAATAAGAGATTTGGATTTTACTGTGAGGGAGGACAAAGGCCAGTGTAGACATGGAGTAGAAGAGGGATACAATCTGATTTAGAAAATCAAAGACGCGCTCCAGTTGCCCTTAGTGGAAGAATAGACAATTGGAGAGAAGTGGTAGAAGCAGAGCAATAATGTATACTGGCCAGTGGGTCAAGTGCTAGCAGTGAAGCTGAAGTAAAACGGTTACATTCTTGGTGTGTTTCGAAGTTGTAATCCTTGAGAGATAAAAGCTTATATAACCCAATATCTTTTTTTTATATGATTTATTTATTGTTTGAAAGAGTTACAGAGAGCCAGGGAAAGTAAGAGAAAGAGAGATCTTCCATTCTCTGATTCACATCCCAGATGACTGAAATGTACCAGGCCAAAGCCAGGAGTCAGGAATTTCTTCCAGGTCTCCCATGTGATTTTTTGGCCCAGGCATTTGAGCCATCTTCTGCTGCTTTCCCAGGAGCATTAGCAGGGAGATGGATTAGTGGAGCAGCTGGGACTCAAATCGGTACCCATATGGGATGCCAACACTACAGGCCACTGGTTAACCCACTGACCACAGCACCGACCCATAGCCCAATATCTTAAAAAAAGTCTGTCCTATGCTGTAGCTCAATATCTTAAAAAAAATCTGTCCTATACTGTAGGGATGTCAATCATATTTGTTAAGCAACTGAGCCAAGATCTCAGGGCGCTCTTTTGATAGGAAAGATTAAATCAATAGGAGGTCCTAAGGAAAGAGTAGAATTTATAGACAAAAACATATCAATGTCTAGGATCTCTGGTGGAGAACCTCAGCATAGTTCCATACTTGGGCATAGAAGTGATACTGGACAGCAAGTGCTGCCTGTTAGCCAGGTTCTTGACTTTGCCTCAAGAAAGCATTCAAAAGGCAGTCAGAGAATAGTGCATAGCAGTTATCAATCATTTTACTGAGAAAGCAGAAGTACACACCGCACAAAGTATGGGCCACTCCCCAGTCTCTGAATGGTGTTTAACATTACATGGGTTGTTTAATGGAAGAGGAGGTACAATCTAATAAACAGCAGGAATATTCATGGTTTTTCTGTGAAGAATGTAGATATTTCCCAGAATCCACTCACATCCTTTTTTCTACCCTAATATGTTCCAGTGTTTCCTGCCATGGAGGTTGGTAGATGTGTCACTTAGTGTCTTTATGTATTACAACAAGAATATAATGAGCTGTAGGTCAATCAAAGTTGGTATTGGCCCCATAAACTGGTATGAGCCACATCTGGGAAGGGAATCTTTTTATCTTCAGAGCAAGAGCAATTAAATCCATATCCTTTAGGCCTTGAGATACCAGCAACTACCCCAGGTGGCAAAATTGCTCCCTCTGCTGCCCTAGGATGCGAGGCTAAAACTGTTATGGGTGAAACAGCGGTTTAAAGACAACACTGGATCTTTGTCTCACGTGAAAAATTTCCACGCAAAGCAATGAGCAAAGCAAGATTTATTTTTTAGAAATCTCCTGCCTCAGCAACCAGAAAGGGGGCTCCAAGAGAGGCAGACCTGAGAAACTGTGATGGTCAACTGTTTTAAGCACAATTTTTCGGGAAAAAAAAAATAGAACAGCAGCTAGCAATCAGTCAGGGTGGAGTCTAAACCCAGCCTGTCTATCCTGTCTAGCTTGCTCATGATAAAACAAACAAAAAGCCACCAGAAGGGTGGGATGGGTGGCTACTTTCTCAGAAGGGTGAAATCATTACTTCCTTGTTATTCTCATTATAAAACTAGAAACTTTAAAGGAGTGGGATTGGTACTTTTTCTTGCTGAAGGCAGCTTTTTGGGGGGAACAAGCATTTTGCACCATCTTAGACATCTGCCTCCTCCCAAAACTATAGATTAAAGTAGAATTGTTTGGAGAGCCAGAACAGCCTGTGTATGGAAATAGTGAATATACTGTGGAAAATGAAACTAATGTTGAGAAAAACTGGTGAGATGAGTCTGGGCTTGTGTCCTGATGTCGAGGAAAATTTATGAGACTGGACACAATGGGTGAGAGAGGAAGTGAAGTTTTAATTAAGAGGAAGAAAGACTCCCAGCAAATGGAGGGGCTGGTAGAAAGACAAAACTTCTGAGGTCTCATTGTTTAGTAGTGCTTAATGCCCTTAACCGTTATCTCCAAGGAACAAAGGTAGTGATTATACACTAGTTACTCTGATGGCCTCAGCAGTCTTTGTGGAGCCCTTCTTAGCTTGTTTTTATGGAAACCTAGAGCTTGCCATCAAAACCTAGATCTTGTCATGGGTGATAAGTATTTGTTACAAGGGGCTTCCATCCCTTCCTGTTTTGTGTGCATGTGCTGGGAAGGCACTGCAGTTTGTGTGTGCTGGCAAGGAGCTGTGGGGGCATTAGTCTAGACAGCTTATAGTCCTCAGTTCCCTTTACTAGTTGACACTGGATGAGCAGAAGGAAGGAATCTGTCAACCTAATATCATTACCTAGACCAATTGACGATCCCAGTCCACACTGTATTTTTTTAAAAGATGTATTTATTTCTTGAAACACAGAAGGTAAGAGAGAGAGAGAGAGAGAGCAAGAGAGAGAGAGAGGAGAATTTTCATCTTTTTCATTCCCTGAAATGGCCACAATAGCTAGGTCTGGGCCTGGCAGAAGCCTGGATCCAAGAACTTTATCCTGGTCTGCCATATTGGTGTTGGGGGCCCAGCTACTTGGGCCATCTTTCACTGCTTTCCCAGGCACATTAGTATGAAGCTAGATCAGAAGCAGAGCAGCTGGGACTCAAACTGGCAATCCAATACAGATACCAGCATCACAGGCCATGCCACAATGCTGGTTCTCCACTGTTGCATAAACTCTCTGCCTGGTAACTCAATCTACTTCTATAATTTTTTTAAAGAGCATACCATTTAGTCAAATTCCAATGTTTTATTAATGAAAAGTAAGGGACAATGGTAAATGAGCAAGGCAACTTTTTACTTTGAGGTCCACATCCTAGGGTTGAATGACAGAGCTGAATTTCTTGTTTGCCTAGACTTTGGAAATTTACTTCTCAGAACAACCTCTGAAAAATGAGTCTAACCATAGTAATAACAACTTTCTCATGGGACCATTATAATAATTAAAGGAAATCAAAGTTTTGGCTTTAGTACAACAGATGGTACAGAGGAAATTTTCAGTAAACATTTATGGTCATAAAGGTACAAACCTGTAAAAAACAGCATAATGGCCTAGAGGCCAACCTGGTGACAGCAGCCATACTTCCAGTTGGAGAACCCAGGATATATGCAGACAACTCAAACTCAAAAGCAAAAGAAAAATGAGAGTTCAGCTGTGTGGTTCTTCTCCTACATGAGTTTTCTTCCCCCACACAACCTTTTCTATGCCCCTGACTTGCACGGCCATATTGACTCCCGTTTATCTAGTGTCTCACTTAAGTTCTCCTTCCCATTAGAATCTCAGTGTTATCCAGTGAGAGTGGCCTAAGTTAACAAGGTCAGCAGGTGGGAAACTCGGGACCTCTGTCATGCTCAATTGGGAGTTCATCTTCTATTGTAATTGTGCACAGTTGATGGGATCTCAGAGAAGTTCTGCTGAATGGGACTGTGTTCAGTTTTTTGAGCTAAGCTCTTTGAGTTTAGTTTGGTGTTTCTCCTATTCTGTCTTTGAATCTTATTTTCTCCTGCTGATGCCTGCCTAAAGCATCATCTAGTTCCTCTCCTGCCTCTCTTTCTTACATTTTCCATCTGTTTGTCTCTCACTTTTCCCCATATTGGTTTGTCTACACATGCCTATGACACCTTTCGTTGGAGTTCCTCAGAGCTCAACAGAGTTGTTATTCCATGGGCTTTACAGAAAGCTCATCAGTGTTTCTATCAAAGGATCAGTTAAGTCTGTTCTCCTTTGCCAACCTGGAGGAAGGGACCATGCTGTTCCTGGTTAGCTTAAGGCAGCTGGGAGCTAATTGTTCCTTTAGTCAGTGTGGTGGTAAACTCTTTTTATGATGTTCACAGGTTCACACCCTGCTCTTAAAAGAACCTATTTTTACTAACTTCTTGGCTGATTACCACCCTGACTATAATCCATTCTTATGGCAAGAAAGGTGCTGTCAAGGCAGCTCCAGGCAAAGGGGGATAATACAGTGTTTTTTGACACCTTTCCACAGGAATGCTGGCTTCCTTAAGTGATGGAGACAGCCTGCATCATTATTTTTAAGAAGAAAGATGTCAGTGTGTGGCTGACTTTGTGTTCACTAATGTGCAGATTTGGGAGGCCATCATTTTCTATTTTCCTAGGATGCATTGTCAAGAGGTGGACAAAGGAAAGTGGGCCCCACTTCACAATCAGTGCTACAGGGCTTTGAAAAGTGTAGGCATGCTACAAAGACTACTATTTACAAACAGTGCTCTCATACCCATCTGTGCATTAGTTAGGCTATAGTTAACACCTGCATGCCATATGTGAATGCTAGAAATATTCATGGAAATGCTAAGTGCAGGCAGCATATATTAAAAAAAAAATCTCCATGTATCTGAGGAAAAATCTTCCTGTTTTTGATATTATGGAGGCAAATATGCACAGTACAAAAGTTATCCATAAAAATTAGTAATTAACATTTGCTGTTTCTATATACACCCTATGATACAGCCATCATCAAGAAAGATAATTTCTACTAGTATAAAATATGCTGTAGGTGTATAATAAATATTAAGCTACTACTAATGCAATAATTGAAAGTTAAAAGCAATTTTATAGAATTGATTAACTGATACTAATTGTATGATATTTCTTTTCATCTCAACACACATAGTCGCACTCATTCTTTTCCTTTTCTATCACAACGTCTTCCTTCTCCAAATCTTTCCTCATCTCCTGTTCTAGTGGAAGGAAGCCTTTTCCCTTGATTCTTTAATGTTTGTTCTGTATATTATTTCAAATGGCAAATTTCAAGTTGTCTTAATAAGTTCTAATTGGCCTCTTCAATTCTATCTCTCAAATTCAATTTCGTATCTAAATCCCACAGCTTCTACCTTTAGTGTAGATGTGCATTCACTCTGCACTGCTGACTTGCCCTCAGTTTGCCCTGCATATAAAAAATTCATCCTTTCCATAGCTTCCAAAAAACTTTTTATTTCTTGTCCTCCCCCAGCCCACTGACACTGTCCCTAAGCACCTAATGAGTCACATTTTAGCTCTAAACCCAGGTTTCAAGAACTTGTGTGAACTGCATGTCGTCTTTCCCCAGTAGCATGTGTGTCACCCTAACTCTTGGCATGCCTCCGTTGAGTTCAAGTCTGGTTGCTTGCCTCCCCCAACCCTTACTCTTGACTCATTTCATTCCTGATGTGCAGGAGCACTTCATACAGATTTCCCTGCAGGTGCCTGGACAGTGCATGGGCTGCCTCACCATAGGAGTGTTTCAAACTGCTCACCTTCCTGGAGGTGTTTCTGAGGATTGTCATATGTCTCTCTGGGTATTGTACTCTGTATCATTTCACTTTGTATATCAATAGTGCCATCAGTCAGGTTTCACTTCTTGCTCTGTTATCTGATGATCATCTCTCTCAAGGACTCCCATATGTTTGTTTTCTTGCTCTGTTAAATTATAAGCTAATGCTTATCATTGAACTTGTTCACAAAATGTTTGCATTTTTCTGTATAAAACTGGTTTCTGGTATAAAACTGTATACATAATAGGCATAGTTATTTAGCTAACTCTTCTCACTGAAATATTTCTATGTCACTATTCTGTTCATATTGATGTAAAAAAAGTTCCCTGGTTTGACATGAAACTATATTCTTTTAACTTCTATGAAACTCTGAATTCTATGAATAATCAAAATTTTCATGATATGCTAAAATAAAACAATGGTATTAAGTGATTGCATTGGTATGTTTCCATAATTAATAGAAAGGCCTAGCTCTTCTTTTGCAACTATTTCTGCAGTTAATCTTTTTGTACTTTCCAATTGCTTTGGGTATCAGCATTACATTTACAGAGAATTTGTAAGCTCTTTTATAGCAGAAACTTTGACTCCTATACTTGTGTCTTTATAGTACACTATCCTGGAAAAGTTGAGCTCAAAAAGCAGTAGATGCTAAAAAATAATTTGCTGAATATCTTCAAAAGGAACAAAACTCCCCTCTGTTCAGAAAACAACTTAATAGACTCAGCAGTTGAGAGCAAGGCCTCTGGAGCCAAGCTATTTGAATTTGGATCTGAACTCTACTCCTTTAAGCTGTGTGACTTGGTCAAGTTGCTAAACTTTTTTGTGCTATAATTCATGCATTTGCTGTAAGGAAATCACAGCAGCGTGCACATGGTAGGGATGTTGTGAAGACTAAATTGAGTATATATGTGTATATAAGTATACACACGCATATATAGTGCTTATTGGGAAATAATACTACTTATTGGATGAGTAGTAATTACTAAAATAAATATGTTTATATCTGCCCTTAAGCATTGTTTTCTTGTGGGGTAGTTTCAACTTTATTTTGATATTTATGGCAAGAATAATCACATTCTACTTGGAAACTTTTCCAATAAAAATATTGTGAAGAATGCATGTTGCGTTAACAATGCCTCATGCTCCTTTTTCTGCAGAATGATATTAATGATCGATTATGTTAATATATGTAGGCCCAGGAATGCTAGTATATAACATAACAAAAAGGGATTATGAAGTCAAATAGAATCTACAGAGAACATACAGAACATAGGCCCTCAAAATGCAAGTGTAACTAGTGGCTAGTTTGGTCTTGCAGCACTCTGAGCTCCTGACAAGAAAATGTGAAAAAAAGGAACATTGACATGTACAAAGAGATGGTTTTAAAAACAGGTACTTTTCTACATTTTTCTGAGGGAAATTTTAATTCTGCTTTGGCTCTGGGTGCCTGGATCATGCTTGATATATTTACACTTAGCTCAGGATCCTCTTCTCCTCCCATATTCATCTAAAACTGCATTTTATCCACCAGGCTAATTCTTACTCATATTTCAAAACTCAGCTTTAGTGTCACCTCCTAATTCTTTGTTCTTCCACCTCTATCTCCACTCACCAAAATCGAATCAGTTTACAAAGCTCCTTCCACAATGTACTTACCTTCTACCATTGTATGTATTACCTGTGTTCTAAATTATTTGTTTTTATGCCTGTCTTCTGTTGGCTTACTTACTTGATGGGTAAGGTCTCTGTCACAGGTTTCCTGCCTAGTTTCTAGTACATTTAACAATCCAAAGTTTCTGTTGAGTTTTCATTTGTTTATTTGTGTGTTTTTTTAAAGCTTTTATTTAAAGAATATAAATTTCCAAAGTACAGCTTATGGATTACAATGGCTTCCCCCAACCCCCATAACTTCCCTCCCACCTGCAACCCTCCCCTTTCCCGTTCCCTCTCCCCTTGCATTCACATCAAGATTCATTTTCAGTTCTCTTTATATACAGAAGATCAGTTTAGTACATATTACGTAAAGATTTCAACAGTTTGCCCCCACATAGCAACACAAAGTGAAAAATACTGTTGGAGTACTAGTTATAGTATTAATTCACAATGTACAGCACATTAAGGACAGAGATCCTACATGATTTTTTTTAAAGAATTGATTAATTTTCTATGCAATTTCCAATTTAACACCTTTTTTTCCCATTTTCAATTATCTTAATATACAGAAGATCGATTCAGTATATACTAAGTAAAGATTTCATCAGTTTGCACCCACACAGAAACACAAAGTGTAAAAATACTGTTTCAGTCCTAGTTTTAGCATTACTTCACATTGGACAACACATTAAGGACAGATCCCTTATGAGACGTAAGTACACAGTGACTCCTGATGTTGATTTAACAATTTGACACTCTTGTTTATGGCTTCAGTACTCTCCCTAGGCTCTAGTCATGAGTTGCCGAGGCTATGGAAGCCTTTAGGGTTCGCCAACTTCGATCTTATTGTGACAGGGTCATAATCAAAGTGGAAGTTCGCTCCTCCCTTCAGAGAAAGCTACCTCCTTCTTTGATGGCCCCGTTCTTTCCACTGGGATCTCACTCACAGAGATCTTTCATTTAGGTCTTCTTTTTTTTTTTTTTTTCCAGAATGTCTTGGCTTTCCATGCCTAAAATATTCTCATGTGCTTTTGAGCCAGATCTGAATGCCTTAAGGGCTGATTCTGAGGCCAGAGTGCTATTTAGGACATCTGCCATTCTATGAGTCTGCTGTGTATCTCGCTTCCCATGTTGGATCATTCTCTCCCTTTTTTATTCTATCAGTTAGACACTAGTCTTGTTTGTGTGATCCCTTTGACTCTTAGACCTATCAGTGTCATCAATTGTGAACTGAAATTGATCACTTGGACTAGTGAGATGGCATTGGTACATGCCACCTTGATGGGATTGTATTGGGATCCCCTGGCACGTTTCTAACTCCATCATTTGGGGCAAGTCCAATTGAGCATGTCCCAAGTTGTACATCTCCTCCCTCTCTTATTCCCACTCTTATATTTAACAGGGATCACTTAAAATCAAGTTTCCAAGTCATTTATCAAAATGTTAACGAGTTGTTGAATGAGGACCCCTCAAAAAGAGTACTGAGCATAATAGCAGGAGTGCTAAGAAATTCTCTAAACAGTAAGCAAGAAAAAAATGCAAAAGTTACAAGGTAAAGATCCTTAACATTAACTATGTGTTCTGGAAGAAACAGACAGAACTCTTTAGTATGTCTGCTCCTCATGTGAAGAGTTAGAATGACACAAACCAGAAAAATCAGTGGCATTTTCTCACTGAAGGGAATAGATGCACAAGTCACAGAGAGAATTAAGAATTGAAAGAGTGTCTGAGAGTTGGGATGGTGGGTGGGTGGGTAATGTAAGAGGAGCATTAGAATCAGATGGATTTGGTTCTATTTCTAGTTCTGCAACTTATCATGTGGCTTTAGGAAGTTAACTAATCTTTTCTTAACCTCAGTTTCCTATCTGAAAAATGAGACCTACTTCTGAATGCTGCTATAAAACTTAAATATCCCAAGCTTAAATGGTTAGCATAAGTAACTGCAGAATATATGTTAACTGTTAACATCATTAGAGCAGATAAGATCCAGATTCATTAGTGGAAGCAGTATAATAATAGGACCATTATCCTAGTGGCTTAATTTAGCAAAAGTTCTGTTTTTTAAATTATTTTAACACTGTATTAATTCTAGAAGCAGAGAGAGAGAGAGAGAGAGAGAACAAGAGAGAGACAGAGACAGAGAGAGAAGGAGAGAGAAATAGAGAGAGATCCCTCCTCCATTGGTTCTCTCCACAAATGCTACAATAGCCAGGGCTGAGCCAGGCCAAAGCCAGGAGCTAGGAGCCAGGAACTTGATCTTGGTCTCACACATGGGTGGCAGGAACCCAGATACTTGAGCCATCACCTACTGCCTGTAAGGTAGAAGCCAAATTTAGCACCAGGGACAGAACTCACACCCACCACTCTGATACATGGGCTGAAGCACTCCCAAGAAGAACCTTAACGACCATGCCAATTGCCTGATGCATACTTTGCCAAAATTCATGAAAGCTAAATCCATAGAACTTTGTTTCCAAAATATTCAAATAATGGTGTTACTAGAAATATTATTTGATATTTATATCTGTATAGAGCCATTTCATCACTATATACCAAAAAATCCTTGCATATAATTTGTACTTTTAAGAAGAAAAATCCTTGATTACAAAAATTAATTTTAGTATAGTGAGTTAAGGGTATAATAAAATAATGATGAACTATCTTTTAATGAAATTTAATATAAGTAGTGGATGTCCTCTATTTTGAGATTTCAGGAATTAAGTATGTGATGAGGTTCTAACTCATAGCTCATCAATATTTTAAAACAAAAGTTCAAATTTGAGCATCCACTCTTTTCATTTTTAGTATATAAACCTGGTGAGCTAACTTCTGTGTGAACACAGACACATGCAACTAGACTTATTTCTACATATGACCGAAAGATGAAAACCTCTCTCAAGATATCTAGCACCGAATTCCCCTGTTTTAAAGAAATGTATTTTATTTACTTGAAAGGCAGAGAGACAGAGGGAGAGACAAAGAAACAGATTTTTCATCTACTGGTTCACTCCCCAAATGGCCACAACAGCTGGGCCTTGGTTAGGCCTAAGCTAGGAGCCCAAAGCTCTATCTGGATCTCCCATGTGGGCGACAGGGGCCCAAGCACTCGTGCCATCTTTCACTGCTTTACCAGATGCTTTAGTAGGAAGCTGGGTTAGCAGTGGAGCAACATGGACTGAACCAGTGCTTCAATATGGAATGTCAGCATTGCAGGTGGTGGCTCAACCCAAATGCCTCAACACCTGTCCCCTGAATTCCCCTCTTAAACTTGATAAAACTAATTAAATGTTGACCATACTTTCAGAAATATTAGATGTAGATTTGCATTCCATCCTTTCCTAAAACTGGATACTGAAATGTAAAGAAAAAAGAATGATTTTGAAAATTTCAACTTTCAACATCATGAGAAATAGAATTAGTGTTGCAGTTTAAAACAAAAGATTTATTGGGGCTGGCACTGTGGCGCAGCGGGTTAACACCCTGGCCTGAAGCACCAGCATCTCATATGGGCGCCAATTCTAGTCCTGGCTGCTCCTCTGCCGACTCAGCTCTCTGCTGTGGCCTGAAACCAGTGGAAGATGGCCCAAGTCCTTGGGCCCCTGCATCCGCATGGGAGACCTGGAAAAGGCTCCTGGCTTCAGATCAGTGCAGCTCTGGCCGTTGTGGCCATCTGGGGAGTGAACCAACGGATGGAAGACTCTCTCTTTCTCTCTCTCTCTCTCTCTCTGCCTTTCTCTGTAACTCTGTCTTTCAAATAAATAAAATAAATCTTAATAAGAAAAGATTTATTGATTGATTTGAAAGTCAGAGAGAAGGATGTATATGTATATGTATATGTATATGTATATGTATATGTATATAGAGAGAGAATCTTCCATTAGCTGGTTCACTCTCTAATGGTCTTAACATCTAGAAATGAGCTAGGCTGAAGCCAGCAGCAAGGAACTCCATTCTGGACTCCCATATGGGTGGCAGGGGCCTACATGCTTGGGCTTTGCATTAGCAGAGAGCTGGATAGGAATTGAAATAGCCAGGACTTGAACTGACATTCCAATTTGAGATGCTGGCATTGCGAGTGGTGGCTTAATCCACTGCACCAAAATATAGGCCTGGTAATTCAGTGTTTCAGAGCTACTATTTAAAAATAAATTCAGTATTGTAACATGATTTCATTAACATTTTTATTGCCAGTAAGTTCAAGGGAGTGACCATCCAATAAAGCAAAGTAAATTCTTGTCTCTTCCATTATTCTAAATGTCTGTAAGCACAACCTCATGCCTGATGCATTGTGGAGGCATGATTGACTAACAGTCTGTATCTATTATAGGAACCCTGTTCCATCCAATATGAGTAGAATCTAACATGGTCCTTGCTTAGTATGATTGCTTGTTATTTTTATATCATTTTATTAGCTGTGTATTTCCATGTGTGGTAGGTTTTACTTCCATCTTGAGAAAAAAGAGCAACACAAATTTAATAATTTTTCCAAAGTGCGAGGTAGATTGCAGCAAAGATAAAATTCAAAGGGTAGTGTTAGAAGGATTGCTAAATATGGTAAGCTTCCTAGGAAATAGTTAAAAAGTAAATCATTAAAAGGTACTGGAAATTTAGGCTCTGGAAGAAAAGCATTAGGGTATAACTGGAAGGCTGGAACCTCCCTTGATAATAAACTGTTTTGTGGACACAATTTCTTTTATAGTCTTTCTCTCTTCATTTCCTATTTTCAGTCTTTTGCCCTTTGTTTATAACTAAGGTCCTCCAAAGTTTCCATTATAAGCAGATGGCCTATGCCACTCACACTATCTGCCTGCTCATACACATTCTGTCTTAGTTTGACAGCTAAATTACTTAATCACTACTAGGCTCATCCTGGCACTGACACCAAAACCTCTTTCTCTTGGAAGAAAATAAGAAAGAAAAATAAAAAAGAGGAAGAAAAACAGAGAAAAAAGCTCTAATACATTAGTATTTCACTTGCATTTACCCTCTGTTTACTTACTTATGAACAGAATAAGCTAAAATTTCTAACTAAAATATCTCAGCAGAAAAAATGCTAAAACCATCTTCATGGGGCCTATGGCATCCCATATGGTGCTGGTTCAAGTCCTGTCTGCTCCATTTCCAATCTAGCTCCATGCTAATGCACCTGGGAAAGCTGGGGAAGGTAGCTGAAGTATTTGGGCCCTTGCACCCACATGGGAAACCTAGAAGAAACTCCTTGCTCCTGGCTTCAGATCAGCCCAGCTCCAGTCATTGCAGCCATTTGGGGAGTAAAGTAGCATATAGAATATTGCTTGCTTGCTCGCTCTCTCTCTCTCTCTCTCTCTCTCTCTCTCTCTGTGTGTGTGTGTGTGTGTGTGTGTGTGTGTATGATAACTCTGCCTTTCAAATAAACAAATCTTTTTTTTGCCAGATAATATTATATCTGTTAATGTTCCATTGTATAACATACTGAATTATATTACAAAACCTGCTGTATAATATTCCATTGTATACCCCTTTTTATTTATTCATTAACCAGCTGTTGGACACATGGATCTATTGTGTGTAATTCAGCTATAAACATTCAGGTTCAAGCTTTTGTGTAGCTAGATATTTTCATTCCTCTTAGGGACATACCTAGGAATATAATTGCTGTGTTGTATAGTATATAGTGTTAGGTTTAATGGACCATGGGTTTCCAAAGTGGTGCACTATTTTACCTGGCAGTGTCTGAGGGTTCTTATTTCTTCATAACTTCATCACTGCTTCTCATTGTTTGACTTCTTTGTTCTAGCAGATGGGAAGTGGTGTTTTATGGTTTTGACTTGCATTTGCCTCATGACGAATGAATTTGAGTGTCTTTTCATGTACTTATTGACCATTTATTTGTATATCTTCTTTGGAGAATATCTAATCAGGTCCTTTGCTCATTTTTTAGATTTATTTTTTAAGTTTACTGATCTTTTTATGCAATTTTAAAAGTAGTAGTCTCTGCTGAAATGGCTTTGGCACCTTTATTAAAAATCAATTGTCCATATATACATGGTCTTATTTCTGGAATCTCAGTTGTAGCCCATTGTTGTTTCTTATGCCAGTACTATGCTGTTTTTTTCCCAAAGAAACCTTTTATTTAATGAGTACATATTCATAAGTACAACTTTAGGAATACAGTGAATGTTCCCACCATACCCGCCTCCCCCTACTCCCACTCCACCTTCTCCTCCCTCTTCCATTCCCAGTCTCATTCTCCATATCTTCATATTTATCTATATATAAAACCATCTGTGTATATTCCATGATTATATTTGAAGATGGTGTTAATGTTATATATAATGCAGTGATACATTGTGCTTCTATCTAGTACAGTGTCCATGTTGAAAGAATCCACAGGAGATTAATAAGTTAAAGAAAAATAAACGCTAATCTCCATCTATCCTTTTCTATATGATCTTAATTTATAGGTGTCAATCACTCAGAATTTTCTAAGAGAATTTGTCTCAATTTTTCCTATACTAAATTTCTAAAGATTGATGCTATCTTACTTTAAAGCTCACCAGAAATAGTTTTCATGTCTAGGAACTAAAAAAATAAGTTCTTTGTTCAGTATCTAGAGAGGACTTGAAAGCCCTAAAATGCTTGTCAGTCCTGGGTATCTCTGAGCTGGAATGAATCTGTCAGAGATGACTCCTGCTGTAGGCCACCATAATGATAGACTTTCTTCAAAATAAATGGAATTGTGAATGGAATGGTTCTTTCAGTGTGGTACTTGGGTGACCCATTGGATTCCACATGAACTGCACTCTTAGATCAAACAAAAAGTAAATGTACTCCTAATAATTCCTTCAAAATTTATTTTTACTCTGTGTTTGTGTATTGTTGATAGACCAAAACAGGTTTCAGAGTTCTTATAATGGTTTGGCTCATTTTAAGATCATTCTCATTTAACCTTCTAAGGTAGCAGAGATTTTAGGGATGAGGAAACGGTAAGGTTTTTTTTTTTTTTTTTTTTTTTGCCTTATTATGGTATTGTGCAAGTCTTCACCAGAATGGAAGTGCTTCTGTGATTCTGACACTGCTTATCTCTGTCCATGGTTCTGAAGCAGAACAGGTCTATGTAATTTAAATGCCTGCAATAGGCCTAAAACCTCCTTTTAAAAGGTTTATGGTTGCATATTTTTTAACTGTAAATTTTTCAAGTTAGTTTAGAGATATCAAACAGCGAATGGGAAGAAAGGGTAAATGAGGATGCAACAGAAGTTCATTTAGCAGGTTAATCTGACAAGCACTTAGAGCAGATACTCAGTTAACTTAGTTAATTCAGTGTTGCTTTCTAGATTTATTAAAACTACTATTGAAGTGAGCAACATACATGGTATGGCAATTTTTATGTAAATCTTTAAATACTCCAAGTATAGCTATTAGAAAATTAGGCAATTTCACTCACTGAGGAGTACAGAATTTGCATTTTTCATTAGTAATTCAGAACAAAATACAAAAAGAAACTTTGATATTTTATATTTGTACTCAGATCATTAAATCACATCTGGGTTATGAAACTTAAGGTATTGAAATGACCATAACTACTATACCAGAGGTAAAGAGTTATTGATTGTGTTGCAGGAATTTGTAATACATCAATTTAAATAAATTCTATCCTTTGTGGGAAGGAAAATAAAATACTCTCCCAGGGTTCTGCTAAAGAGATTTCAACCTTCTACCCCCTGTTAAGTATTCCTGTGATTGTACCTGCTTCATGTTAACTAGACACTGACTGAAAGGGCATTCCCCTCTGTGTGGCTTTCCAAGGAATCTCTAAATTTGGTTTCTTCTCTCTACTTGAAACCCATATATTGCACGTTCTTTTGGCACATCAAAGAATGTGAATAAATACAAGGGCAGCATCTATTTAAGGACATAGAGAAATTAATGTCTCCAGGTAGACTAAGCTTGTCAATTTTTATTTTTAAATTTTGGGGGTATTGACTCCTCTTTCTTAACCACAGCACTTTTATTAGCTTCAGAGCTGGAAGAGAATTAAGCACAGGGCTTCCAAACATCACTAAAACTCACTGCTGATGTGTAAAGGAAGAATGGACCTACTCACTTCTCTTACCATTCTGAAAAAAAAAAGTTCAATCTTCTAGAAGGTAGTGTTTTCTGAAGAATCCTAAAAATATTTGAAAAGCAGAAAGTATCCACCATTGCACAAATATTGTGCAATTTTGATATTATTTTAAATAGAGTATAGAAAAATATCTTGTTACTTGTTTGAGGATTTCAGGACATTGAAGTTGGTATTTGCCATAGTTTTATGTATTCAAGACATAAAGGTAAAACCCACTTTTTTTGCATGAGATTTTATCTGAAATGTATTTACTTCCTTCTTTGTCTTTGGAACTGTATACATTTTAGCAGGAAATAGGAAAGCTATGCCTTTTTTAAACTTTTATTTAATAAATATAAATTTCCAAAGTACAGCTTATGGATTACAATGTCTTCCCCCCATAACTTCCCTCCCACCCGCAACCCTCCCCTTTCCCACTCCCTCTCCCTTTCCATTCACATCAAGATTCATTTTCAATTCTCTTTATATACAGATTTTTATATCATTAATTCACTGAACACTTGTGTAATAATGTTACCTCTTTGGTGACTTGTGATCAAGTTTTCTCCTCGTTTACAACAATTTAAAAATAACTAAAATATTGCTTTCATTATCATTATTGGAAATTGAGTTATTTTGACTTCTCCTTTTTCTACTCACTATGTCTAATATACCCAATAACTACTGTTGTTTGTCTGCCTACTCCATTCTTTTCATTTCTGTCCCTTAGGTGGGTCCTCACTGCTAGAGTCCTGAATTATTGCAATGACCCCCTAAGACTCCTGTCTCTCTCTTTTCTATGTTACATATAATAAATATAGCTCCCCACTGTTTAATGACATTTTTAAGATATTATTTTGTAATAATTTACAATTTCTTAAAACATTTCAACATATCCCTTCATTTATTAGAATGTTTTAGTCTGACATTTAAAGCCCAAATTCATCTGACTGAAATCTGTTCTCCCAATCTTTCATTGGATTGATGTTCTGTATTAGTGCTTCTTTTTGAATAAAGCCTCCTAAGGACTGGTTACTGGACAGTCCATCCTAACTTCCCCTCCTCCATCTTTCTGAATCCTGTTCATTGTATGTTCAGGACTTGGGTTGCCTAACTGTGGTTATGGTGCCATGAATCTTCATGTCTTCAAACCTACTGAATTATATGCCCTAAATAGATAAATGATATATACTGTAAGGTATAGAAGACTGTTTCAAATGGTCCTGTGAACAAATCCTTTTTAGTATAGATGAATGATAAATGGCCATTTGTACCATTTTCTCACTGATAATCACTTACACACTGATAAGAGTGAAAAAAACAATGAATTTCCCAGCTGCTTCTTGAACTACTTGTCCTGTTCAAAAGGAAGCAGAGGAATTGTTGCTGAAGGAGGAATTACATTAAAGGTTGGAGTTTCCTTTTCCTGGATCAGTACAGGCTAAGATGAAAGAAGCCAGGAGTCCTCAGAGAGCTACGTCCTTTCCCAAGTCAGAGCGAGGACAGGAAGTCTATAAGAAGGTTCCAGGAAAGGACAGTCACACTGGTATGTGTGTGTATATTGACTTCAGGCTATCTTAGAAAGAACTCAGCAGATTCTCCTACAGTTAGCTGGATACCTTCTGATTTTTACTGCCCGGGGATTGCATTAAGTTAAACAACTTAATCATTTGGAGATTGACCAATTGTCTAGGAATGCCTTGCACAAGCTCTAAAGACTGTACTATCTGGAGAAAACAGAAAGCAAACCAAACTCACTAATCCACTTAAAATACATAGCATAAGTGCCTAAATTCAAAAGGTAGCCTTTTTTGTTTTAAAGAATTTGCAATGCCTCTTTATGAAGTTCTATTAGCCAACTTTTGTCTAGGACATACAGATTTTATTTCAGAAAATGATCTAATGATCAAGAAAGAAAGTCACATTACTTAATGGGATGAGGCCCAGAGCAGGCCAGGGAATATTGACAAAACATTGCACTATTGGCTACACTCTTAGAAATCTGCCCCTGAGTTATCTCACTTTCATTAATGTACAGGATTATGGTTGCGCAGGTGTATCTCATATGTTCATCAAATCAGCAAAGAGGCCATAAATGATATTCAGAGCTGCAACTGTTGTCTGATCCTTCTTGCCTTTGAATCCATCCCCTAACATAAAGTATAAGGAAATCTAAATGTCAACACCACCTGCCATCAGTTGTAAATCATCCCCTCTCACTACCAGAGGCTTTCTCTGAAAAAGCAAATTCTCCACATGACACTTTGAAAAATAAACAACCAAAGGAAATCTTCTATGGAAAAAAGTTATTTAATTACATAAACAAAATATGTCATACAGATTATGTACTAATCTTACAAGTATCACTGACAACATCTGTGTGGGGCTATATCTTCTAAATGAAAAATAAGTGTGATTATACACCTAAGGCAGTTGGCAACAAGCACTGCCCTATTCACAGGGACAGATTTCAATATTAACCTTTCAAGAACTTACACACATACACACAGCAAAAATTTTCAAAGTTCTCTTCCCTTCTCTCTGTTGACTCTAAGTTTTCAATATCTTCCTCCCTCGATTTCTTTGTTTTAATGAAATTACTTGAAAGGCAGAATGACAGAGGGATAGACAGATATCTTTTATCCTCTGATTCTCTCTACAAATGGGTGCAAATGTCAGGTTTCGGCCAGGGTGAAGTCAGGAGCCAGGAAGTCCATCCATGTCTCCCACATGGGTAGCAGGAGTCTAAGTACTTGAGCTATTTTCTCATGCCTCCAGGCACATCAGCAGGGAGCTGAATCCAAAGTGGAGCATCTTGGACTCAAAGCAGAACTCTTATATGTCATGTCAGCATCACAAGGGACAGCTTAACCTGTTGGAGCATAAGACCATCCCCCACCTTGACAATACTGTTGCAATATTTAACATAATATGTATCTACTCGTATCTGTACAAATATCATGTTGGGAAATGCTTTTGACTGGCCACAGTTGCTCAATAATATCCCTCCAGATACTTTTATATACTCTCCCCTGGGTGTGTTTGTGTGTATCTATTTGTATGTGTCTTTATGTTTCTTGATGATTACAGCATATATAGTACAAAACTGCTGTTCTGAAAAAGGACTATTTCTCTTGGACAAAATTTAAAATTGTCCAGCTCCATATTCCTCCCATTTTCTGTCTCATTTTCCACACACTCCTCAGTTTTGCATAGTATCTTTGATTGGGCTGCAGGAATTAGGGGGAAAATGGGCTCTTGCTGAAAAGAAGAAAATCTCAATGACAAATTGCAGGTTGTCTCAAAATGGCTTACTGGGAATTGTCTCAAGGCATCTCAGTATTAAGAGGAGTGTTGGAATTCCTCTAGGTTTCCAAAGTGAAGCACTGGGGAATACTAAGTTTCTGTAATCATTGTAAGTAGAACTGCTGCATTTCCTAGGACTGAGATTGAAACAGGGATATGAAATATCTTCAGGACCAAGCATGATTTTCCAGTCACTGAGACATATGCCAACAGAAGAGTTATGTAGTTTTCCTTTTACATTGAAACTTTCATCTTTTTATCCTTTCCTCATTGGTAGATTCTGAAAATTTATATATCTGCTCACTCACTACTGCAATTTGCAGAAGTTAATAAACTGTTACTAGTCCCTTATAATAAGAACTTATAATAATAAGTTCTCTTATTATAAGAGAAATTTATTGTTCCTCATGTTTCATTTCACCAAAGCCCCAGCACACAAAAATTCCAAAGATTGAATTAATTATTCATTCCTATTCCCTGTTAGCAAAAAAGCAGTGTGATGTTCAGCTGTGTTTTGTAAGAGACCATAATCTTTCTCTACAGTGATGACCAACATGGCACTGTGTAAAATTTATTCCTACAAAGAAGGGTGCCATAGGTCCAGAACAGGCTCTGATGGGGATGTGAATAACATTGTCAGACTGGTCATGCAGACAAGATCTTTACCAAAAAATCCTTCCTAGAGGGTTTATATATATATGAAGTATATTTTATTTCATTTCTTGACTTGTGAATTAAACTTATGAAATATTTACATAAATCAAATTTAATGCACACACACTTACACACACATACAATCACGAGTTTATGTTATCAACATCTTGCTCGATACTTCTCCCTGCTTTCTGCCATCACTATCAACCACACTCCCAATAAAGGTATTGGATATGGTAGAGTGCTTAGGTGTGAGTGTGAATTCTGTGTTGAAGTCCAGTCACTTCATGAGTAAACTCAATTATGACCATAGACTCCCATTAGGCACCCAAGGTGTGAAGAGCTATAACCCACCTTTGCATTCTCGCCATAGAAAGAAAAAGCATGTGTGTGGAATTTAATGGATTTGCTCAACTTTAAGAAACCTTAGAAGATCTTTCATCTCATCTTATTCTCCATTTCCCTCCGCCTCACAGTGGAATTCTGTTGACATTTTGTGATGGAAATGTGATTGGATGTTATATAAACTTTAATGCCTCCTTTATCTGAGAATACTAAATTAGTGACAGCTATAAACATAGTAGCTCACAACAGTGGATTTGATATCATATAAAAAAGAAAAAAGATAATGATCTTGGATTCCTGCAGTGGAGGCTGAGGCAACCAGCAGGCAAAGGGATTGGGGAAAGAGAAGAAAAATACCAAGGCCTTGGGTGCCTACGGGAACAAAGCATGGCTGCAAGGGAGCAGTGGAACAGATGTGACCTAATTTTAATTATACCTCAGGCACATAGACTGGAGACTTAGCTTTAGAATTTTATGTAGGCTCTCCTGAGTCATTTTCTCCTGCAATAAATACTATAAAAAGCTTTATAATGAAAATTCAAGTTTCTATATTTGTAGTGCATATGTACACAGGCATATGATGAGTATTTTGGGATATATTCTTTGAATAGGTAAGTTTTTGTTTGAGGATGAATGGTGATACAGAGAAACAATTTTTGATTTGAAAAGGATTTTCTATACAGAACCAAAATGACTCATACTCAAGGTCAGCCATTTCAGTCCAGACACTACATAAACACTGATAAATAAGTAGATCAATCAGCCAAAAGGCCATATTTCATGCTTGGAGTTTGGAGGGAAAACATTTTTGATAGACCTTAAGTTTCCTGCAGGAAAATAAATATGCACTATATACATTATATATACATATACACATATATATATATATATATACATATGTATTACATATATATGCATTATATTTTTGAGCTGTATTGCCAGTTATTAGACAGCTTTACTCTCAAAAAAAGGTTACAAGCTTAATTTCATATACTTCACAGCTTTTGAGAATATAACTGTTCCACAAGTATTTATTGGGTGACTACTATAGGTAGGGCATTGGAGGTTACAAGCATGCACATGATTACACAAATTTCCTTGGTATCAGAACCTCAGTGTATAAGGCAGATATGTAAACAGATATATGAAATATTTACTAACAGTAAGTTTGTACATTATTTTTGCTATGTGCCAGGCACTGTCTTCTAAGAATATTATATACATATAATATATAAAATATATTATATATATGTATACTTCAAAGCAACACTATGTTAAAGGAAACAATATTATCTCATTTTACAGATAAGGAACACTGAGACATTAAATCAACTTGTCCAAAATCACGTGACTATTAAATGATAGAGGCAACATTTAACATTTGCCATCTAGTCTCTAGGCAATTTAACCTCTGAGTTTGTGATTTGAACCATATGCTATGATGACAAAACTTATGAAGTATAATGGCATACATATGAGGGAAGTTTGGGAAGGGATGGGAGGTGATGACCTCATGGGGACTTGTGAACCTGAATTTATTCATTAAAAATATGTAACAGTGAGGGTCAGGGAGAAAGGAGAAAGAGATGAGGTTTATTTTCTTGGTCATCTTTTTTTTTACTAAACAAGGCTTCTATACAATGGTTTTGATTATTTCCATTGAATCACCTATACTTCAATTAAGAAACGGGATGGTGGAGTGCAGTGGCATTATGGTGCACTGGGTTAGGCCCCCCTTGCTGGTCTCCTAGCTAGGAGTGCCAATTTGAGTCCCAGATGCTCTGCTTCCCATCCAGCTCCCTGCTGGGAAGGCAGCAGAAGAGGGAAGATGGCCCAGATACTCAGACCCCTGCCACTCACACAGGAGACCAGGAATGTGTTCTGGGCTCCAGGCTTCAGCCTTGCCCAGCCCTAGCCATTGTGGTCATTTGGAAAGTGAACCAGCATGTGGAAGATCTCCTTTTGTCTCTTTCACTGTGACTTTGGAATAAAGAAAATAAATCTTAAAAAAAAAAAGAATGAAGGGAGGGGCTTTTCTATTATACCATGATGAAATATATTGGCAAATGTGATGGAGGGAGAAAATTGTTACACTGGTTATGTGGTGGGGTTGGGTGGAATAGCAATAACTTAAAGTGATATAGAAGTGATACGAACACATCTTCCAGATGCAAAATATTACCACTACCACTACATCTATGGCTTGGTATTACAGCATTTATCCAGCAGATGTTATCTGGAAGGATTGAGACCTTTGAAGGTCATTAACACAGTAGCTCACGTTACATTTATCAGTTCCCTAAAAGAAAGCAAAAAGACTGGAGGACTGGCCAGTGAGAGAGAGGACAAATCGCTTATGATTGGTGGAACTCCTGGGAGCAGATAAAAACAGAGGAAAAGGCCACCCTCAGGGGCTGATAGCAAACCTTGACCAGCAGTGACTCTAGGTCACCACTAGCAGATGGTGGCAATCTTTGATCTCTGTTGTGTAGCTAAATGTTGCTCAACTGTCCAGGAGTGTTGATCTTGGAAATACAGTTCCAAGCGGAAAGGGGTATTTGTTATTCTTTCCTGTTAATTTGGAGCTAGGATAATCATCTGTATCCTGAATGGGCAGAATGGTGAGGAAACAAATTTGAGGGCACAGATTTCTTCTTGACTGGTTATATGTATAGTAAAGGTGTTCAGAAGATGTTAGAGTTTGGAGTCCATCCAATTCCCTGCAGTGAGTGTCAGGTTTGATAGCCAGGGTTGCTCTTGTCAGTTCCATTGTCCTTCTCAAGTTTTACTGCCCTTGATGGAGCTGCTCACCGCCTCTGTGTCCAGACGTTATTCTGCAAACTCATAATCTTCCCCAGATCACAATGTTCCTTGCAGGAGCATGTGGACACTGAGCGGAATCGGTGCCTCGTTTCACGCTCCCCTTTTGCATGAAGAATGGCTTTCACTTTCGTTGTTTCGTTCCCTCTCGAAGATGGATAGCTGTGTCCAAAGAAGATAATATGGCAAAGGTTGCCAGATTTAGCAAATAAAAATAGAGAATGCTTATTAAATTTGAACTTTCAAAAGATAGTGATACTTTGGGGACATAAGTACATCCCATGCAATCCTTGGTACCAACTTTATGTTAAAAATTACTTTTTGGTCTAATGACATTAAAATTTAACAGGATTTCGTGTATTTTATCTGCCAATTCTGTGTACAACAGAGTGGAAAGAAAAGAGGGCCTGATATTTAGCAGAATAAGAATTCATATCCCAGCTCTTTAAGAAATTAGGCTCTCAGATTCTGTTTCCTTTCTTTAACAACAGAGATAATTCAAATATCTGTCACAGCATTGGTAACAGGATTAAATAAGGTATTATTTGGACTATTGGTGGAATACCAGGAAGTTGAAGTGTTTTGATAATTGATGACTAAATCTGGGTTACAACAGTACTCAGACAGTCTTACAAAGCTGTCAACAGTCATTGCTGATGAAGTTCAGTTCTCTAACATTCTGGAAGCCTTTTAATTGTATAGCTGTGTGACCAACATTTAACTTCTTTATAAATGTCAATATGTTTTTAGTAACTGATAGGTTTCAGAATTTTAAAAATACATGTATTTTTATTTTGAGATATGGAGTTGGGAGACAGAAAGAGTAAGCGAGAGAGAGAGAGCGAGCAAGCTACCATCTGCAGGTTCACTTCCCAAATACTCACAATTGTCAGGGCTGGGCCAAAGACCAGACCAGGAATTGGGAACTCAGTGCAGGTCTCTCACATGGTTGGCAGGATCCAACTGCTCAAATCATCCTCATTGCCTTCCACGGTTTGTGTTACTGAGAAACTGGGATCAGAAGCCAGAGCTACGCATTGAACCTAGGTGCTTTGATATAGGATCCCAGCACCTAAACCACTAGGCCCAGTGCCGCCACTTGGAACAGTCTAGTATGTGAAACTTTTCTTAATCTAACTGAAGGCTACCAGAGCTGATCTTCCTGTTTGCAAATCCATACTTTAAAAAATCGCTTGGTGGGCTTCTGTGTTAGATTTCCAAAGCACTAGAGTGATTTTGTCAGTTCCCAGTCAGGCTTTGTTTCCATTAGTGCAGGTGAATTCTACAGTACTGTAACCCCCTACCAGTGAATTTTCTGTTTGTCTCTCTTTCTGTTTATCTGTCTGTCTCTCTTTCTGTCTCATACAAACACACCCACCCACCCACACACACACACACACACAATCACCTACCCTTTCCTGGGGGGGTAAAAAAAAGAGCCCTTACATCTGCCTCAAAGAGAACAGGATAGGTGTTTTAGAGATTTTTAAAAAACGTGTTTTATATTTAGAGAGAAGAGAGAGAAGGAAGGAGGGAGCAAGATAACCCCCAAGAAAGTCAAACTATCTATTTATTTAGTTATGTGTTTTGGGTTGCATTTTGCATTAATCGCCGCCACACACAGGAGCCCTGCAATTTATTATTGGTGATAAGTGTGGACAGTAGCTATTATTTTCTCTCCCTGTTCTAAAATGTGGCATAGTGGGACACTTAGATTTATGGAACATGCATTATTCAAAACTCTAGTTCTGGGATGGTTCAGCAGGAAGACTCTAAGCTATTTCCATAACCTTTTTTCAAAAATTCCTGCTCACTTGCTTTCTTCGTTTCCATATCACAGTGTTAGAAATCACTCAAAATGTAGAAGTGGGAGAATTCATCATGAAAAATCTCTTGGTACAGTATCTTTCACAAAGGGGAATGACTAAGAATCCCCTTATCCCACAAAATCCACAGGGGAGCCCGAGAGGAAGCAAGCAAGACTTCCCTTGAAGGCAATGAGAGCAGCAAATTCTTTAGATGTTAAAGACCCAAATGATCTATTTTTGTTTCTGAACTTGAGGATGCCTAAACTGGAATTATTCATCATCAATCACTTTAGGACATTTTTCATTCAATATCCTTGTGTCATACATGTCTATGATACTTGAGGGGAAGAATATAAAATCAAGTATCTGAGATGAATGCACAATAAAAAATAAAGAACAGAAAATGTATCCGTCTCCCTATATTAATAGTTTATATATAATTACACATAAGGTTTATTAATTTAAATATAAGCCATTTGGAATTGTCAGAGTATAATACTTACCATTGCCGCTAGTGGCAATCATCATTGTATGTAGGCAACTTTATGAGATGCCCTTTATCAGTGTTAACTGAGCATATTTAAAAGGTGTTCAGGGGGCCTGCCGCTGTGGTGTAGTGAGGACAGTCGCCACCTGTGGTGCTGGCATCCCATATGGGCA
This sequence comes from Sylvilagus floridanus, assembly GCA_949820135.1. Taxonomy (NCBI): domain Eukaryota; kingdom Metazoa; phylum Chordata; class Mammalia; order Lagomorpha; family Leporidae; genus Sylvilagus; species Sylvilagus floridanus. Next base: position 70,125,775 of record OX463244.1, on the reverse strand, counting down.
CTGGTTCTTGTCCTGGCTGCTCCACTTCTGATCAAGCTCTCTGCTATGGCCTGGGAAAGCAGTAGAAGATGGCCCAAGTCCTTGGGCCCCTGCACCAGTGTGGGAGACCTGAAGGAAGCTCCTGGCTCCTGGTTTCAGACTGGCCCAGCTCCGGCTCTTATGGCCATCTAGGGAGTCAATGAGCGGATAGAAGACCTCTCTCTCTCACTGCCTCTCCTCTCTCTGTGTAACTCTGCCTTTCAAATAAATGAATAAATATTTTTTTACAAAAAGGTTGTCTGCTTGTTGAGCATGAGAACTCCTTCTGAAAATGTCTCTGGGCTAATAAGAGAGGTATAAGCTCTAAAAGAGTGAGTCGGGAAACCTACCAATGAGAGAAGACTAACATGATGTTTTGATGTCATGTTAAAGTAAGAAGAATCAGTAAAATAAAGTTATCCTTGGCTATAAACAAAGAAGAATAGATAGATAATGTGGGAATGTTGTTATTAGCCTGAACTCAAGATAGCTGTTGTGTAGTTCTAATCCGGTTTGACAATTATTTTCCTAGTTTTCAAAAGGCTAGTTCTCTGCCTGATTTTCATGAGATTTGTGAGACTATAAGTTTCTTAAGGGCAGGAACCACATTTCATATAGCTCCTAAATGCCTAGCTTTGTGACTTTATCCATTTTTAGCTGTGTTTACATATGAGAGATAACTATTTATAGACACTATTATATGTCAGCCACTATGTGTGTGTGTGTGTTTGTTTATGTGTGTGTATTTGAACTTGTGTTGAATATTTATAACACCCTGGTAAAATTTTTATTTACATTTCCATGTGTAAGATGCTGCAAAAGTTTGTGAATTCTTAAAGAATTTCCCAATATTGAGAGATTTGTTTCTCAGTATTTATTGAGAAGATAAAATATAACTGGTTCACAGAGAGCCACAATTGTTTCAGTTAATGCTGTGATTTACTGTTATACCTGTAGGTAGAAGCAGTGGGGCCAACTCAGCTGAGAAAATTCTGTCCAACAGGGTTAGGCTACATCTAATGTGCATTCTGATGTGTGTACTGGATCCTCCTCCAGGCCCATTTCAGGATAGTGTAGTGGCTAAAAACAGACCATGCTACTTGGAGTTGAACCCCAGTCATGCCATGTACAAGTTATCCAAGTGGGAAAAGTGATAGTAGCCACGTCATCGGTTTGTTGAGAGAATTGATTTGGAGAAAGACTGTGACACACTTATAACAATGCCTGGCATGGGATGAGTGGGATGTAAGTGTCAGCCATTTTAATTACCTGCACGCTTGTATCCACATGAATTGAGATTTCTTGAGGACTTTCTCCATTGGGAATAAGTGGAAGTCTTTAGAGCAGAGCAGGGAGGGCCCCAGGCTCTGCTAAATTGGGGTGGAGAGATAAGATGTAGCCTTGACTGCCACTTCTGTTTCCTCAGGTCAGCTCACAATTTCCTAGGGAAAACAGGGATGACAATTCAGACCATTTGAATACCCCGTGATTCTAATTGGAGAGAATGAGAACATGCTACCAATCCAATGTCAAGCAGAACCCAAGGTGACCCCTCTCGTGGTAATCTGAAAAGTGCTTTTCCCAAAAGTGTCAACTTTTATTGTGCTGTGGTTTAACACATAGTAGAATATTCTGCTCACCAAAGTGAGAAGCATCCTTAAAGTGAAAGCCCTTTCTTTATTTCATTGTTTACCGGATTGGTGTGAATAGAGGGCACTTTGTGGAAAATAGGAATTGCCAGGGAAAGGTAGAAAATGAGACAATTAAATATGGCAAGAAAAAGTCCCTTGGTTGTTCTGTTCTGTGTTGGAACTCCCGGTAACACTAAGATCGCTAGGGTCCATATTGGGTGAAGGAAAGTGGTTGAAGTGCTCAACTGGAGAGCCTGTTCCAAGAAAACTGAAGAAACTTTTATCTGGCCTGTGAATTACTGAAGAATAAGTTTAGGAGGCTGATGTTGTTTGTGGTGGTGGAGTGGGTTAAGCCGCCATCTGCCAAGCCAGCATTCTGTAGAAGTGTCTATTCTAGTCCTGGTTGCCCTGCTTCTGTTTCAGCTCCCTGGTAAGGCATGGCAAAAGCAACAGAAGATGGCCCAGGTGCTTTGGTGCCTACAATCATGTAGAAAACCCAGATGGAGTTCCTGGCTCCTAGCTTCGGCTTGAGCTGCTCTTGGCTGTTTCAGCCATGTTGGGAGTGAACCAGCGGATAGAAGATCTCTCTGTCTCTCTTTGTGTAATTCTGCCATTCAAGCAAATAAATAAAATATTTTTTAAAAAGTAAGTTTAGGTTAATATCAAAGCATGAACATGAGTTTTTAGTTATCAGAAAAAAGGAATAGACAGACTGGACAGAAGACATATTTTTTAAAAGATATATTTATATGAAAATCAGAGTGATAGCTGTAGACAGACAGAGACAGAGATAGAGATCTTCCATCTACTGGTTCACTTCCCAAATGGCCTCAGTGGCCAGGGAAGGGCCAGGCTGAAGCCAGGAGCCTCTTCTGGGTCTTCTGCCTTGGTGGCAAGAGGCCCAGACTTGGGCCCTCATATGTTGCTTTCCAGGTGCATCAGCCAGGAGCTGGATCAGAAGTGGAACAGCTGGGGCCGGCGCCGCAGCTCACTAGGCTAATCTTCCACCTGCGGCACCAGCAACCTGGATTCTAGTCCCAGTCGGGGCGCCAGATTCTGTCCCGGTTCCAGACAAGCTCTCTGCTGTGGCCCAGGAAGGCAGTGGAGCATGGTCCAAGTGCTTGGGCCCTGCACCCGCATGGGAGACCAAGAGGAAGTATCTGGCTCCTGGCTTTGGATTGGCGCAGCACACCAGCCACAGCACACCGGCCTTAGTGGCCATTTGGGGGGGTGAACCAACAAGGAAGGAAGACCTTTCTCTCTGTCGCTCTCTCTCACTAACTCTGCCTGTCAAAAAAAAAAAGAAAAAGTGGAACAGCTGGGACTTGAACCCATGCCCATAAAGGATACAGTGTTGCACACAGCAGCCTTACCCACTACATCACAATGCTGGCCCCCAGAAGCCACATTTTTAAGGCATACTTTATATGTATTTTCCTGTTTACCCTAGTAAGACGTGTTGGTGTGTGTGTGTGTGTGTGTGTGTGTGTATGCATATATCTCAATACCCAGTTATAACCAATCTTAACATTTTGGTGTGTAATTTCTCACCTTTTTCCTATGCATATATATAGTCATTCTATTACTATTATTTAATATCAGTGTAGCAAAATAAATTAATATATAAATAAATATATAAATCTCTACATTTCAAATTCCACTTTATTTTAAAAATATATTCAATTGAATGTATTACAAATCCACTTCTCAAACAATATAAGCCACATGACAATTCTTCATTAACTCATTTGAATATTTTCAGAGTTGGTTAATTTTTAGAGGTCCATGCTGTCTTCTGCTCTCCTGAATGAGATGATCTATTTGATCTTGCTCTCAACAAGGTCATGATGTCCCAATCAGCATCATGATTTGATAAGCAAGCTCTTCCCAACTCTCCTAATGATGTTTCCATTTAAGTGAAAGTCGTTGGGTGACTGAGGCCTCAATAATTAGAGGGTTTCCCTTAATATCAATTATGATGCTGATGACAGTTCACCTTCATCTCTGCTTGACTAATAGAAACCATGGTAAAGGTATTGCATGCTTCCTTATATTGCCTGGCATTTAAAAAAAATACGGTGAACACCTTTATTGTTAATTCCACCACAAATATCATTTATTGAAAGGATATGTTTGAATGGATGGGGCCTTTTTAAAAAAAAATCAAAACTAAAAGTGTTATGGTGGAATAATGAGAACTGAGACATTTTGCTAAATTTGTTTGACTGAGACATTGTTGCTAGATTATTTCTCTGCTACTTAACTTTTCACACTTCTATGTGTCTCATTTCTTTATCCATAAGATAGAAGTGCCAATTAAAATTATTCAGTCAGATGAGTCAATATATTTTGAAACAGGTGCCTGGTATAAAGTATATTTTATATAAGACTTAGTCTAGGGATCTAAATAAATATGTAAATGTGCATGACCAGGAAGCATTTAGATGGTCCCTTTCAGTGTCCCATTACATGGAGGTAAATTTGCTGTCTGATGAACATTGTACTCAACAGGGACGGTAAAAGGATGCTCATACTTAAGCCCTCCACTCCCCCAGCGGAAATGACTTTCACGTTTGCTATTTATCCATGTCAGCTTTCTTCAGAATGTAGAAGTATTCTCCATTCCATCGGAGTCTGAAACAGTAGGTCAGTGTACTCCCTGCAGCTTTTTAAAATTTAATTTATTTTAACTTGTATTTCAATCTTGGTGTTTCCAGTTCCCAAGTCCTCCAGAGCTGGCCAGATGAGCATCAGATAATTGTCCACCAGAGCATTGCCTACCTCCCAGAGTGCTGGTTGCCTCAGGGTGGGAGGGAAAAATAAGCAGTCATGTCCTCCCTGGAAGTGCATAATTAGGGTTCCTGGGCTCAACCCTAGCAGTCTTTAGGGGATATGACTTTGGAGAATGTCAGAACATAGCTATGTACTCACCCATAAGGAAGTATGGCTACATTAAAGTTTTAATAACCACTAGCACTGAAATGGTATGCATGTTGAGTATCAGTCTTGTACACATGTAAGTATAAGCTCTCATGATTCTATTAGGTTTTAACATTATATGATAAACCTTTTATGTGAAGCCACTGATTTTAAATGATAAAATACCCTAATAAGATTTGAACCTCTCTAATTTCCTCAGTTTGCTAATGCCTTTCAGAGTTGTGGATTTGTCTTGTGAATTAGGTATTTTACATCCAAGGAGTAAGTCACCAAATGTTTAGGGGGAAAAAGGTTAACTTTTTCTATTCTTAAATTTATGAAGTATACTTTTTTTTTTTTTGAGACATGAGGCTTCTTTAGAAGCTCCAAGTAGTTCTACCTGGAGGGGAATTGGAACAACTGATATTACAGAAAACACCATGATAACCAAAAGTGAATAGCAAAAATGCTGAAGAAAAGTTCTGTGAACTCTCTTTAAAATGTTGAGTTTTTGAAAGTTATTTTGCTTTTTTAAATAGAGAGATATTGTGTTCTGGACTGAAGGTATGCAAATGTTGCACTATATCATTCATTTGCTTTTAACTTACTGGTCATGAATATGGATACCATTTTCCCTATAATTAAAATATGGGCTAGTAATTTACACCTGAATTCAATTACAACCTTAAAATAGGTTCTCCACTGAGACCTTGTAAAGTAACACTAAGTTATTTCATTCCTGTTCTCATGTTGAGTAATAATCCTGACGAGTGCTTTAGCCCACTACTCTCCCTATTCCCTTGCTACTGCACACAGACACTCTTCAACCCATGTTTGAGCCTCATTAACCCTAGTTTGAGTATACGCTTTGCTTAGTACACTAGCATTCTACTTCTAGTTTCATAAAATAGACAAAATGTACAAAAACTATATATATATATATATATATATATATATATATATCTGTGCAGCTTTTACTGTACTCCTTTGTCAATCTTTATCACTTTGTATCTTCTCTTTCTCTTTAGCCCTGTTACTAAAATATATGATTCTTGAGAACAAGTGTTTGCTCAATTCATGTTGGCATCTCTATACTTAGCATGGTTGCTTATATAGAGATGGTATTTGAAATGGGTTGATGTATGAGGCAATAAGTAAGTAATGCAACATACAAAATACCACAATAGATATAACTATTATTATCTCAGCACTCATTTTTAGTTGTAGTTAAAAAAAAAGAAAAGGTACACCTAGGTAGACAAATATAATTATTGTCCTGAATTATGATTATCACAAAATATAAGGGGTGTATTCTAACTACCTGAACTTTCTCTTGAAAATATTTTATGAATGGGTAATTCATGATTTTAAGTAAAATCTTCTCTATCTTGTATATTTCATGATAATGAGTTGAAATGTTTATTTTTAGCTTTGTAAGTTAGCATTTCCTTTAGCTAATTGAAAGATAAATTATCCAAGCCTTAGGGGGGTCTTCTATTTTATTACATTAGGGCCCAGTGAGTAAGATCACTTTATTTATTTATTTATTTTTGACAGGAAGAGTTAGAGAGAGAGACTGAGAGAAAGGTCTTCCTTTTCTGTTGGTTCACCCCCCCAAATGGCCGTTATGGCTGGCGCTGCACCAATCCGAAGCCAGGAGCCAGGTGCTTCCTCTTGGTCTCCCATGAGGGTGCAGGGCCCAAGCACTTGGGCCATCCTCCACTGCCTTCCCGGGCCACAGCAGAGAGCTGGACTGGAAGAGGAGCAACTGGGAGAGAATCTGGCACTCCAACCGGGACTAGAAACCGGGGTGCCAGCGCCGCAGGTGGAGGATTAGCCTAGTGAGCTGCAGCGCCCGCCCAAGATTACTTTCAACAGAGCCGCAGCTTTCACTAGTTTAGAGCTCCTATCCTTCAAAACAACCTCATCTCAAAAGTGTGAAGTGTCTTAGAGTTTTGGTTTGACCTCATACTGCATGCGCTTAGCTAGCTGGTTTCATTCCCCTTAGAGTTTAAATCATCAAGGACTGTATTTTGTATCTTGAAAAAAGATGGCAAAAATAAATTATGCCATTTTACATAAAAAAGTGTGATTTCTGTTATAAGTAAAATGATGAACAGATTTTATTTCCAGTTCCTATTGATTAAGATCAACTTCCTATTCCTTATCTTTCCGTAGTTTCCACTAATTCCATGTTTTCAGTGATTAAAAAGAATAGGTCCTAACCTCCCTTTGGAGGTTGTACCTGTTAGGCTCAAAATTAATCAAAGGCCTGTACTTTCTGTCTGAAGAAACTATTTGAATATGGTCAAATAAGTATCCATTATCAACCATGGTGTATGAGAGAGAGAGAAGGCAACAGTCATGTGCTCTTCCTATATTTTAATGTATGACTATTTCAAAAATTTGTGGACAAATCGAATTATTTATTCTGATACAAAAAAATTTTGAAATCCATGCTAAGTTTCCTCATAATTTCTTCATGCATTTTCCATGAACTTTCTGAAGACTGATTGTACATGCAGAATGTGGAGTAACCTATGAACATGAAATTTTAGTGTTCATCTACTTCATCTTTCACTAACTGAGTGGCAATAATTAAAACAGGATGCCACGAAGGTAAATGAATGAGTCCATTGGAATTTTTCAACCAAATCCATATTGACTGCTTAGTTTTCTATTTTTCTTAAGATTTTTAAAATTTTATTTGAAAGGTAGAGTTACAGAAAGAGAAGAGCCAGAGATCTTTCATTTGCTGGTTCACTCCCCAAATGACCACAATAGCCATAATGAAGCCAGTGGCCAAGAGTTTCTTCTGGGTCTCCCACATGGGCGCAGGGGTCCAAGCACTTGGGCCATCTTTCACTGCTTTCCCAGGTGCATTAACAAGGAGGTGGAGCAGAAGTGGGGCAGCCGAGACACGAACTGGCACTGATATGGGATGCCGACACCCAATAAGGTAGCTTAATCCACCAGACCACAGCACCAGCCCCTCTATTTTTACTTTACCTAGTATCTTAGTTTTTGCTGATGATACAAGGTACCATAGCAATATTGCATAGTTTATAAACAGTAGAAATTTATGGTTCTAGAAGCAGGGATATCCAAGACCGAGGTTCTAGTCTCCATTGATATCTCTGTTAACTAAATTTGCCTGGTGTTAGTCTTTAGTATTTTCTCTGATAATGCCTTCTGTTTATATGCACATCTGTTCATTGATTAGAGTTTCTTTTTTTTTTTAATTTATTTTTATTTTATTTATTTGAAAGTCAGAGTTACATAGAGAAAGGAGAGGGAGGGAGGGAGGGAGGGGGAGAGAGAGAGAGAGAGAGAGGTCTTCCATCCATTGGTTCACTCCCCAGATGGCCACAACGGCCAGAGCTGCACTGATCTGGCTGAAGCCAGAAGTCAGGAGCTTCTTCGGGGTCTCCCATGTGGGTGCAGGGGCCCAAGGACTTGGGCCACCTTCCACTGCTTTCCCAGGCCATAGCAGAGGCTTTGGAAGAGGAGCAGCTCGGACTAGAACCAGTGCCCATATGGGATGCCAGTGCTTCAAGCCAGGGCTTTAACCCATTGTACCCCCTCCTTTTTCTTTTTAAAGATTTATTTTATTTATTTGAAAGTCAGACTTACACAGAGAGAGGAGAGGCAGAGAGAGTGAGAGGATTGCAGAGAATACAGTTATGAATATCTTCAGTCTTATGATATAGGTTTTTTCAAAAAATTATTTTTTAAAGATTTATTTATTTGAAAGTCAGAGTTACACAAGAGAGAGAGGAGAAGCAGAGAGAGAGAGAGAGAGAGAGAGAGAGAGTTGTGTCTTCCATCCACTGGTTCACTCCCCAATTGGCTGCAATGGCTGGAGCTGAGCGGATCTGAAGCCAGGAGCCAGGAGCTTCTTCTGGGTCTCCCATGCAGGTGCAGGAGCCCAAGGACTTGCGGCATCTTCTACTGCTTTCCCAGGCCATAGCAGAGAGCTGGATCAGAAGCAGCTGGGACTCAAATCAGCTTCCATACGGGATGCTGGCACTGCAGGCACCAGCTTTACCCACTATGCCACAGCACTGGCCTCAGGATAGGTTTATTTTTGGTGATGAAGAGTAAAAAATTATAGAATACATTTGCCATGAGTACATAAATGTTTTCCTGGGTCCTGGGTTTTCCCATGAGGTACCTGATACTATTTAATCTCAGTGTCTTTGTCAACACCACCAATTCTGCATGCTTCTCTGAGATTGAAGAGTTATCTTTCTAACAGTCACATAATTACACGCAATACCTGCCCAATCTGCCTATCTAATTGTGGAGAACTGACATTCTGGTAGCTCATATATATATCCCACCAGTCCCCTCAACCCTACAGCACCTCTCAGCACCACTGTTTAGAAATCCACAGTTCTGAGTCAGAATTAGGTGGGCTCAAGGAATGGTGATTATGGGGAAAACAGCAATTACTCCTGGATCTTAGCCCTAATATTTATGCTTCAGGTTTCAGGAAACTACAAGATACACCTGAGTATGATTATGCCTTTTCCTTTCCTGAAAATAATTTGGGGGTCAAAATAATCATAAAAATGTTGAGATATTACTCTTCACAAAAGCTTATAAGAATTGAGTAGAAGCACGAAATGAACATTTGTTGTTCTCCTATAATGATCCAGATAAAGAAGAAACTTGTTTATACGTTATCACATTAACTCCCAGAACAGTTTGGTGGTACAGGTGGCATTTGATTAATTTTGGGGATGAGAATTCTGGCCAAATTTCATATGATTAAAATCTGAAAAAATATTTCTAGTTGGAAAGCTCATGAGTGTTTTCACTGGTTAGCCCTGTCTCAAGAATTTTGTGAATAAAGATGCGTGTCAACATCAAGATGTAATGAAAGTCTCTAAGGAAGGCAAACATAAAACATTGCAAGTTTCTGTTCTTTGGGTGGATCCCAGTGGAATGAGATTACCATCGCACTCTTCCTAGGGCAGTTCTTGAGAAAGAAGAGATGGTCTGTGAGTTCCTGATGAAAGGGAAAGGAAATGGATGAGCAGTGAATAGAAAAGAAAGTTGGTCCCCTTGATTGTGTTGAAAGTTCTCACCTTGACGTTATCCCAACTCTGCCTGAGTAATGAAGGCTGTCACCAGGGAGACTGAAAAAGACCGAATACCTCACACTGACGATCATAACATTTCATCATTGGTAAAAATATCCCACAAGGGGCTCATAATATTCCCAGGGACCATACATGACTCGCACATAATGGCAGAGGCTCCCATTCTGAATAGCTTCTGAAGACATTGGAATATGGGCTGGCAAAGCATTTCTGCTCCATCGAGAAAGACATCTTTGTCCAGCACAGAAGCTGATGAAATAACACTACCTGTATGTACCCTTTTTCTGTGTGTGTGTGTGTGTGTGTGTGTGTGAGAGAGAGAGAGAGAGAGAGAGAGAGAGGGAGAGAGAGAGAGAGAGAAGGTGGAAAGATGAAAGGTTAAGGTAAGATTTAATAGTATCGTGTACTTTTCTGTAAAATATGAGATTTGCTAGTTCTATATATTGAAACATGAACTAGACCTCTTTAAAAAGGAAGCAAGAAGAAGATAAAGGTAATTTGATCTAAACTGAACAGAGAATACTATACCCACTTCCCTCCCAGGCTATGTGTAGTATCCTTTGAACATTAGTAGAACTACCAGTGGATTTTATGCAGTTCAATTATGCAATGCCAAAACATTTGTCTGGACCTTGCTTTCAACCTCGTGTAAAAGCCACAAAGGAAAACAGTGGCTTAGCTTTATTCAGTTGCTTAACATATATCTAAACAACCAGACAGTGGTTTAGACAAACAGGTACTTTTTTTACTATGAGTACAAATGTAAATTGGTACAATCATTTTGAAACAATTAAAACATAAAATTGTGTTTTTATTCAGCAGTTCATATTATATAACATTCATATAGAACTAGTCATATAGAACTAAAGGGGTATGTGTGTATGCCCCTTATGGAAATGGAAATAAAAAAGTTTATTTGGTGCAAAAAAAAATTCAAATCCATATATATGAGAGGGTCTTCAAAAAGTTCATGGAAAAGATGTGTTATACAAAGCTGCATGAACTTCAAAATTTTTGTAACAGAAAAAGTTTACTCTTTTTTCTAAGATTTATTCGTTTATTTTGAATGTCAGAGTTACAGAGAGGGAAAGACAGAGAGATTTTCTATTTGTTCACTCCTCAGATGGCCACAATGGCCAGTGCTGGGCCACTTCAAATCCAGGAGCCAAGAACTTCATCTGGGTCTCCCATGTGGGTGACAGGAACCCAGACACTTAGGTCCTATTCAGCTACTTTCCCCAGGCCATTAGCAGAGAGCTGAGTAGGAAGCAGAGCAGCCTCGACTTGAACTGGCACCCATATGGCATGCTGGCATTATATCAGGCTTTACCCACTGCACTACTATGCTGCCCCCCAATAAACTTACCTTTAATTCCATCTCCGTACAAATTTTCTGAAGTTCCCTTGCATACATGTGTGAATTTTCATTTTTGTAAAACAGTGTACACCCACATACACATATATCTTTGTGTACTTGCAGAAAAAATTATGTGTATACACACACATAAACATATTCATTCCAGCTTTCATCACCATGGCCAAAATATTATAAAAATCTCAATTAATGAGCAATTAATTAGATAAATTTTAAAGAATTAAATGGATCTACATTCAGAGGCATATAAATTTCTAAAACATTGTTAAGTAAATCAAAACTAAGAGCAGAGGTATAGTATTATTTAATTTTGTAACAATTAAAGAAGATATAGTACATGTCTATGTGAGAACACTATTTTACATAAGCAGAAAGTTGCATAGAAAAAATGAATTCAGTATGTACTGGATAATTATTAATGAAATTATAGATGATTTAAAATTCATGCATTTTATGTTTCTATTCATCTTATTTTTCATTATACATATATACATAATTTTATAAACAAAAATATGTACATATATTGATGAAAATATGGAGTAAGTAAACAAAAAAAATGCTGCAAGCCATGTCTGGGGAAGCTTTTAAAGCTACTGGCTGTAGAAGTACATGGGTAATGCTGTTAGGGTCTCCAGTGTGCTTAAAGAAAACATCACAAAATCTCAAAAGCATAGGTCAAAAATATCTAGGATTTAGAGTTCTTTGACATTTCCCAGTTCTCCCTAAATAATTTTCTGAATCTCTTCATACTTCTCTGTCTTCTCTGTTTCTTGCTGACTTGTCTTCTTACATGGCTCTTGGTGGATCAGAGAATAAGAAGAAAAAATCCCCTATAAGAACAATATGAAACTTGGCAAGCAGCAAAGCCACTTAAGATTTTGAGGTTTGTAGCCTAGAAGTTGAGGGAGGTTGCTGCATTTCACATTTCCTGGTATATTAGGAATATTTAGGATTGTCTATTGATGAAATGCTGTATGGTCAAGGTTGCTGAAAAAACTTTCTAAGACTGAAGAGATACATTGTTACTATTCTCTTTTTTAAAATTGAAAAAACAATTTTTGAGCAACAGAGTTTTCAGCCTGTGGTTCACCAGTAAGGGTCCTGGGTGGAAGACAGAAGCAAGAGTGGAACCTTGTTCCAAGTTTCCCATGTGGGTGGCAAGAACCCAGTGATTTGGGCCATCACTGCTACCTACCAGGGTCTACATTAGCCAGAAGCTGAAGTCAGAGGCTAGAACCAGATAGCAAACCCAGGTACCCAGTATGGGGCACAGGCATCTTAAATGGTACCTTAACCCCAGGCCAAATGTCTGCCTTGTCTGCCCCACCATTCTCGCTACTTCATTTTTAAGAAAAATGTTTGTTGATTGCTTGATTGATTGGTTGATTTGAAAGGCTGAGTGTGTGTCTAAAACAGCTGCGTCTGGGCCTGGCTGAAGCGCGGAACCTGGAACCCCATGCAGGTCTCTCGTGTGATTCCAGTACTTGCACTATTTTCTGCAGTCTCTCAGCATGCACATTAGCAGGAAGCTGGATCAGAAGTGGAATAGTGATATTGGATTCACATGGACAATTTTTGGAGTATAATTTCATGAATTTATGTATTTAATGGGCACAATTTTTTAAATTTGAAACATACCTACACTCATGAAACTGTCAGTATATCAAGTTATCTAATATCCCCATCTCCCACAAAAACTTCCTCCTGCTCCTTTCTCCCCTGTTCTTAGGCAACCACTGGGCTTCCATTTGTTCCTATAGATTGATTTGTGTTTTTTATAATAATGTCTCAATTGACTCATTGAACATTCTTTTTGGTTTGGCTTTTCCTACTTATCAGTATGATTCTGAGATATCCATCTATGTTTCCATATGTATCAATAACGTGTTCCCTTTTATTGCTGAGTAGTAATACATGTTTAGATATACCATAATTTATTTATTTACTTATTGATGGAAATTAAATTATTTTCAGTTCTAAACTATTAATAAATAAAACTGCAAAAACATTTATGTATAAGGCTTTATGTGGATACCTGTTTTCATTTCTCTTGTGTAAAGTGCCTAAAACTAGATGAGCATATCTTATGGGAGGTATACACCTAACTTTTAAAGAAATTAGCAAACCATTCTTAATAATGACTGTGGCATTTTATATTTCCAACAGCAATGCATTGGAATTACAGTTGTTCTGACCCTGGGCAATCTAATGGGTGTGCAGTGGCATTTCATTGTGCTTTTAATATGCATTTCTCTAATGGCAGATGATATTAAACAAATTCTTATATGCTTAATGGCAATGTGCATATTCCCTTTTCAGTTTTTTAAAACGTGTGTCTATTCTTAGCATGTCCTTCATCTTATTACTGAGTTCTATGAATGCTTCATACATTCTACATATAAATTATTTGTCTAATCTATGTGCTGCAAATATTTCCTCCCAGTCTAGGGGCTTATATTTTCTTTTTCTTCATGGAATCTTTTGAAAAAGAAAAATGTCTAATTTTTGCAAATTTAAGGTAAAGATCCACTGTTAATGATAGTCAATATTCTGTAATTAGATTTCCAAAACTTATCCATCTTATAAAGAAAGGTCTGTACCTTTTCCAGTATTTCTACTTTTCTCCTCCCCCGCCCTTTGGTAACCATCAGTTTACTCTGTTCACATCAGTTTGACTTATATTCAGATTCCACAGAGTAATATCACATAATTTTCTTCTTTTTGTGTCCGGCTTGCTTCACTTAGCTTACTGTCCTCAAGGTTCATCCATGTTGCAAATGGCAAATTTTACTTAATTTTTGAGGCTGAATGATATTCCTGTGAGTGTTTCATATCATCTTTATCCATTCATCTGGCAACAGATGCTTGGGTTGTTTCCATATCTTGGTTACTACCTCATCAACATAGTGATTTATTTCCTTTGGGTACATGCTCAGACTTGGGGTTGCTGAATCACACAGTAGTTCTATTCTGAATTCTTGAAGGAACCGCTATACTCTTTTCCTTAATGAATATTGCATTTTGTATTTATTTTGTATTTATACTCATTTTACAAGGGCTCACTTTTTTCCACATTCCCACCAATATTTATCTTCTGATATTTTGATAATAGCAATCCAACAAGAATAAGGTGATTTGCATTACCCTGGTGTTAAGCACTCTCCCATGTACCCATTGGTCATTAATATGTCTTCTTCAGAAAAATGTCTTCTCAAGGTCTTTGCCCACTTTAATAGTGTTATTATTATTGTTTGGCTATTGCATTATATTAAATTGTTACATTTTGGATATTAATTCACTATTGGATATGCGGCTTGTTAGTATTATCTCCCATTGTGCAGGTAGCCTTTTCATTCCATTGTTTCTTTTACCAAGCAGAACTTCTTATTCTGATGCAGTTTCACTTGTTCTTTTTGCTTTGGTTGCTGTGCTTTTGGACATCTATTAAATTCATAATTATGTTTGAAGTCAGGTAGGAGAAATATTTCAACTTGGCTCATTTAAAAAAAATCACATGGACTTTTCTAGAACCATTGCATTTCCATATGAATTTTAGAAATAATTAGTCAATTTCTGCATGAACAATCTGCTGAAACTAAGTATAAGGTTATATAGACTTGGGCTGGCACTGTGGTGTAGACTGAGCCTCCACCTGTAGCGCCAGCATCACATGTGGGCACAGGTTCATGTCCTAGCTGCTCCTCTTTCAATCCAGCTCTCTGCTTATAGCTTGGGAAAGCAGTGGAAGATGGCCCAAGTGCTAGGACCCCAGCACACGTGGGAGACTTGGAAGAAACTCCTGGCTTCAGATCGGCCAAACTCTGGCCGTTGCAGCCATTTAGGGAGTGATTCAACGGATGGAAGACCTTTCTCTGTCTTCCTCTCTCTGTGTCTGTAACTCTGCCTCTCAAATAAATAAATAAAATCTTAAAAATAAAGATTACATATATTGGAACATAAATTTAGGGAAAAATGCCATCTTAAAAACATTGAGTCTGATAGTCAATGAACATGGTCTATCTCTGCATTAGATTTTTAAAAAAAATTCCAAGAAAAATGTTGTTTTTGTGTATTTTTTTGTGTATTTTTTCCTAAGTGTGCTCTTCTTTTGAGTGCATTATAAATATTAATTTCAACTTCTTTTTTCCCTAATTTATAAGAATACAATTTTTTTACATTATCTTTGAATCTAACTTCATCCATTTACTCTAGAAATTATTTTATGGTTTTCCTGGATTTTCTATGTAAATTATTATCTGATTGTCAAATAGGGACAGGATAACGTTTTTATTTCCAATAGTATTCTTTCCAAAGAAGATAAAAGAAAACCAAGTCTTCTACTTTCTCCTGATTCACTGAGACTTTTGAAAGCATTAAGATTTGAATTTTGTGAAGTTATTTTTCTGTACCTGTCTAAAATGATAAGGTTTTCTACTTTAATCTGTTAATATGATAAATTACATTGATTGGTTTTTCAAATGCTACCTACCTTTCCTTTGTATGTATATGTGTGTGTGTGTGTGTGTGTGTGTGTGTATAAAACTATATATATAGTTGAATTCAATTTGTTAATGTTTTGCTAAGGACCTAAAGATCTTATTTATATTTATGAGTAACAATGAATGTTAATTTCTTTATTCATCATGTCTCTCAGGTTTCTCAAAACTACAAAAAGACTTATATTTTTCCTTTCTTCTTTGAATGCCTGATAGAATTCACTAGTCAAATTACTTGGACCTGAAGTTTTCTTTTAGGAAAGATTTTCTTATAGCAAATTAGATTTCTTTAATAGCTATAAGGATAATAACATTTTCTGTTTTTCTTTATGTTCATTTTGGTAGTTTATTTTCCAATACATTTATCCACTTCATAAAGTTTTTAAATTTATTGTTATAGTATTTCTGTTGATAATATTTTTTATTATCAATACAGAAGATTTTATTATCTTCCTTTTTTAAAAATATTCTAACTGTAGACACACCAAACTTGATGATCTTTTCATAGAAATAGCTTTTGAATTTTAAAACCTTTCTGTATTATCTACTTTCTCTTTCCTTGATTTCTGCTCTTTTTTAAAATTTCCCTTAGTACTTGTATTTATCTTGGGTTAATTTGTACTTTTTTTAGCTTCTTAAGGTGGATAGACAAGGGTAGGATTTTTATTTTAGATCATTGTTGTTTTTCTTAAATACACATTTCAAGTTATAAGTTTCCCCTCTGTGTACTGTTAGTTGCCTTACAGAAATTGTTATATGCTGTATTTTTGTAACCAGGATTCAGCTCAATCTAGTACAAATATATCTTTCTATGTCTTCTTTAAAACATGTTAGTATTAACTTGCAGATAATTGGAGTTTCCTGAATACCTATTGATTTCTAATTTAATTATAGTGTGCTAGGAGTTATTCTTGGAACATCTTCTGTTAGGCTTCTTCCCTCTGTTTCTTCTCCTTTTCCCCATTTCTTTTTACTACTGTCTTTAGATGATTTGAATATTTTTACATTATAATTTACTATTACTGTTTTGGTTACATCTGTGTGTGTAGAAATGTTCTTCCACTAGTGTTACACCTTCATAAACCCATCATAAATTCAAAATATCAGAGTTCAAAAATGCATTGTGTACAGCTAACCTCTCCAAACTAGCTTAGCAACACAGTACACTGTAGGGTATCATTTGCTTGTTCTTGTGATGGTGTGAATGACTGAGAGATGTAGCTTGCTGCACAGCATTGTGAGAACACCATGCCACATATTGCCAGTCAAGGAAAAGACCTAAATTCAAAATATGAAATACAACTTCTACTGCTTTTGTTCCACCATAAAGCTGAAATATCATAAGTTTGCCATGATAAATTGGGAGCTGTCTGTATATTTTCACTAGAGCATTGGTTGGAAATATTTTTCCTTTTCACACATGCACACATGTATAGTCTTATGTCCATGTGTACATATGTACACATAGTTATGTGCGTATGTATCAGTGTACTTAGGGTTAATGTAAAGTGTAGTAATTTTGCCACCATGTAGGATAAATGTTCTAACTTCCCCTCTGGTGCCTTTTGTTATGTAGCTGTTATATACAATGTACATCTACATATACACATACACAGTGTATATTAATACACTTTGAAAGGATAACCAGATGATATTGTAATGTTTGTTTGAATATGTATGTTAAACAACTTAAAAGAAAACAGTATTTTCTATCTGCTCACGTATATTTTGTCTTTTTGAAAGGCAGAATTACAGAGAGAGAGAGACAAACAGAGAGAGAGACAGACAGACAGACAGAGAGATCTTCCATTTGCTGGTTCACTCCCCAAATGGCCAAATGGCCAGGGCTGGGCTAGACCAAAGCAAGAAGCCAGCAGCTTTCTCTAGGTCTCCCATGTAGGTACAGGGGCCCAATTACTGGTATTTTCCGAGGAACTTTAGCAGGGAGCTAGATCAGAAGTGAGTAGCCGTGACTTGAGCCAGTGCCCATACGGGATGCAATGTTGCGGGTGGCAGCTTTACCTGCTACACCACAACGCTGGTCCTGAACATAGACTTCGGAAGCACTTCATTGCTGCCTATGTTGCCAGTTGCTCTTACAGGTTTTCCTTCAGACTGAAACACTTACTTCAGCATGCACGACAGAGAAAGTCTATGTGCATCAAATTGCCTTAGTGTGTTTGTGTAGGAAATGTGTTTATGTGGCCGGCGCTGTGGCACAGCAGGTTAACTCTCTGGCCTGAAGTGCTGGCATCCCATATGTGCACGGGTCAAGACCCAGCTGCTCCACTTCCAATCCAGCTCTCTGCTATGGCCTGGGAAAACAGTAGAAGATGGCCCAAGTGCTTGCGCCGCTGCACCCACGTGGGAGACCGGAAGAAACTCTGGGCTCCTGGCTTCAGATCAGTGCAGTCCCGGCTGTTGCAGCCAATTCAAGAGTGAACCAGTGAATAGAAGACCTGTCTCTCTCTCTCTCTCTCTCTCTCTCTCTCTGTCTCTCTCTGCTTCTCCTCTCTCTGTGTAACTCTGACTTTCAAATAAATAAATCTTAAAAAAAAGGAAATATGTTTATTTCACATTCATTCCTAAAGGCTATTTTTATTGGACAAAGAAATCCAAGTTGATTTTTAAATCCTTTCAGTATATTAAAGATACTTTTCCACTGTCCTCTGCTCCCCATTGTTTCTCAATTTAAATCTGTGAAATCTTTTTTGGAAAAGTTGATCCCCTGTGTGATATACCATTTGGTTTTTATTATTATTATTATTATCTTTTTACAGGCAAAGTTAGACAGTGAGAGAGACAGAAAGGTCTTCCTTCCGTTGGTTCGCCCCCAAATGGCCGCTATGGTCAGTGCACTGTGCCCATCTGAAGCCAGGAGCCAGGTGCTTCCTCCTGGTGTCCCATGTGGGTGCAGGTCCCAAGCACTTGGGCCATCATCCACTGCCTTCTCGGGCCACAGCAGAGAGCTGGCCTGGAAAAGGAGCAACCCGGACAGAATCTGGCGCCCCGACCAGGACTAGAACCTGGGATGCTGGCGCCGCAGGTGGAGGATTAGCCAAATGAGCTGCAGTGCTGGTCAGTTTTTATTATTTTGAAGATATTATTCATACTGAGCATTTATTTTCATCAATTTGGTTATATTTTTTGCCTAGAAACAGTTCTCTTTTATAAAGGACTATTTATTTTCATCTACTTAATAGGCAGAAAGAGAGACAGACAGACAGACAGACAGAGAGATTGAGATCCTCTGTTTGCTGGTTCACTCTCCAAGTGTTTGCAACAAGCAGGGCTAAGCCAGCTCA
Source organism: Sylvilagus floridanus (assembly GCA_949820135.1). Lineage (NCBI taxonomy): Eukaryota > Metazoa > Chordata > Mammalia > Lagomorpha > Leporidae > Sylvilagus > Sylvilagus floridanus. Next base: position 70,106,923 of record OX463244.1, on the reverse strand, counting down.
AAGCCAGGGACCCCGAACTCCATTCAGGTCTTGTACATGATGGGGACGGCCTAAGCACTTGTGTCACTGGTGTCATCATCTGAAGTCTCCCAGGGTGCATTACCAGGATGATGAATCGAAAGCAGAGCAGATGAGACTCCATCTGGCACTCCCCTACCAGGATGCCAGCATTCAGTGCCACAATGCCTGCCCCAAGAAATACTTTTTATTTATCTCATGTGAGGTTAACTTGAGCTTGCTGAATCTACAGATGCATGGCTTTAACAAAATCGGGAATGCATGGGCTATTTATTATTAATTAAAATGTATTTTCTTGAGGACAGTATTGTGGTTCAGCAGGTTAAGCCACAGCTCGTGATACCAGCATCCATTATTAGAGCACCAGTTCAAGTCCCTGCCACTTCGCCTATGATTCAGCTTCCTACAAATGAACCTGAGAAGACAGCAGAAGATGGCCCCTGCCACCCAGGTGAAAGGCCAGGATGGGGTTCCTGGCTCCTGGCTTTGGCCTCGCCCACACCTACCTGTTAAGCCATTTAGGGAGTGAACCAGCAAATGGAAGTCTCTCTCTCTCTCTCTCTCTCTCTCTCTCTCTCTCTCCCCCTCTCTCTGTAACTATTACTTTGAAATGAATAAATAAATCTTACAAAAAATAGTATCCATGCACTTGTTTAATGAAGCCCCTTAAAGCAAAATTGTGAGAACTAAAGGCCAAACAGAAAACTCACTCTAATGCCGCCCTATGGGTTTTTATTCCTTTTAATATTCTGCTTGCTAATGTCTGATTTTTGAGTACTCAAAGTTGGTTTTTGTTTTGTTTTGTTTTGCAGGAGTTTTTATTTGCAATGAGTATGAAAAATGGGCAATAGGAGTATTATGCAACCACAGTGGAATCACAAATATCATTTTAAAATGTTTCATATCTCCATGCATGATATTGAATAAATCCTTTAATCACACAGAAAAATGATTTCATCGCTTGTAAAATGAGGACAGCAACTTTACCACTTATGATAGGATTAAATGAAATATATGAATAACCCACCAACTTCAATGTTCTATTTCCTTATTCTTCTATTTAATTTTTAGACAGTTGAAAAGGTTATTTCCCTGGGTTAAGCTTAATTTCCTACCTTGGTCCTTCAGAGAGACGAAGTACTAGGATTCCTTCCCGATCCGTCTTCAGTTCTCTAAGTTTTGTCTGGTATGGTCTCTCTACTATCCTTGAAGAAAATCGTTTGCCTTTCCCTATATAAGCATATGTAATCTTCATCTTTATATCTGCGCACTGACAGTGAGCAGAAAACAAAATCCTGGAATCATTCGGTCTAATCCAGTCTTCATGAGGAGACTTTTTAACTTGATCAAATTTACAAGCTGATGAACAGATCTAGAGTTTAGTTTCTCCTTCCTGACCCAACTCCTTTGTCAGTTTTTAAAACTACTGTTTATATACTCATTGTGAGATCTTTTTTTTTTTTTTTTTTTTTGACAGGCAGAGTGGACAGTGAGAGAGAGAGACAGAGAGAAAGGTCTTCCTTTTGCCGTTGGTTCACCCTCCAATGGCTGCTGCGGCTGGCGCACCACGCTGATCCGATGGCAGGAGCCAGGTGCTAGGTGCTTTTCCTGGTCTCCCATGGGGTGCATGGCCCAAGCACTTGGGCCATCCTCCACTGCACTCCCGGGCCACAGCAGAGGGCTGGCCTGGAAGAGGGGCAACCAGGACAGAATCCGGCGCCCAGACCGGGACTAGAACCCGGTGTGCCGGCGCCGCTAGGCAGAGGATTAGCCTGTTGAGCCACGGCGCTGGCCCTTCATTGTGAGATCTTAAAACGAGAGAAACATTTCCATGTCAAGACTGTAAAATGTTAAGTAAACTTTATTAAACTTTATCCAGGGGCTCCAGATGTTAAATAAATGTGACATTCTCAGGGTTAAGCGTTCTGCCCAATGCACATTTCTAATAATTAGCTAAATCATTCCTGACAGTGTCCTGTGCTCTGTTTTGGAAGGTATCACATTCTAGATGGCGTTTTAGCTTCTTGAAATGCAGTAAACTCCATGTGGACGTAAGTTCGTGATTTTTTCCTAGATACTCGGAAGTGCCTGGTGGAATAAGGGCTCCTTCTCATTTATATCCTGTGCTATTGTCTCGAGAGCCTCTGATTGCCGTTCCTGGGCCCTGGCCAACTCTCTCTTGGAAAAGTTTATCGTGCAGTTTTGGCTGCATGTGTAACACCTAAGTGCCATGTCAGAGACTTGTTAGGGAAAATGATTTGTAGGGAGGCTGCAGGGCCTGCGGTTGTTTTGAATCCATCTTTGTGCAAACAGGGCGGGGACAAGTTGTTATATCTGTGCCATCCAGATAGATGTTGAAAGGGGGTTATCAGTCACTCTCCTGACAGAACCATATCATTTTGAACACGGTCGTAGCTAGCCCAGTTCAACCACAGTTAAGGTAGTAAATATTTGTGCTTTTAAAATATTGCCTCCTCAAATTTTGGGCTGGCAGAAATAACATCTGATGCTATAGAAAAAACAATGTGGGTCATGTAGCATTGTTCTACACATCCTAGCCCTGGTCCTACTCTTATTTTTGGTTATCATTTCTGCAGTGAGATTATAAGCTCCTTGAGTGTAGGGATCATATATTGTTCATCTTTTACACTGTATCGAGTATAACTTAATGCCTGACACAAAGTAGACTTTCATATTTTTCTAGTGAACTAAAGAACAACATCAAAAGGTTACAACAAAAGACACAATTAGCCAGCACTGGGAAGAGTAATTCTGGGTGAATTGTAGACATATGATTTATTGTTCATGCTTAAAAATCTCAATAACCATGTGTGACTTCTTGTTAGAACCATCAAGGAAAGAATGAAAATGAATCAACTTTTAGGTTTCTCCTTCTTAGAAGACATTGGGAAAATTGTACAGATCTTTTGTAGATTTATTTACTTGAATAACATCACCTCTTCGACCCAACTAGACTATAATCTCAGGACATGTGGCTGCCATATGCATTTTTTTCAGTCTGTTTGTCTTCATTGCCAACAATAGTGCCTGCCACATTAGTAGATATTTAATATAAAATTCTTGAATTATTCACTGAGATTTTCTATTAGTTTGCATGCAATCTCATACTGAAAGTGACATGGAGAAACTTATATAACCAGACACATGTAGAAAATGAATATACTTTTGAAAGTAGAGCAATGAAAAGATGAATAAAAAGTTGGAACAAGAGATAAGTGTACCATAACTCATGGAATATGTCTTGTCTAGTTATCAGATATGGGCTTTCTTTTTTACTCTGTACTTCATAGATGCCAAAACAAAAACTAAATGAAACAATGAACCAGCAACACTACAGCAGATGCTGTGAGTACCCTGCTATACTGCCAACTTTTCAGCGTGTTCCAAATAGCATTCAGCTGACCATACCTTCATCTGTTCTTACAATTATTTCCTTGAAAATTTAAGAAAGAAGAAGAGCTGAGAACTCATCAGCCCAGAGCAGCCTCAACCCACAACTTGTATTAATTGGTGAACAAATAGCCCTACTTCCTCATCACTTGGGAGTAGACATCCTGAGACTTGTGATTAGGCTTCAGGAGCTCACTCTGGTAGCTCTTTCATTTTTCTTTCACTCTGTGTCATCTCTCCAATTCTTTGCTAGTGTTCCTCATCCTCCCAAAGAAACTATATTTATTCTAATTCTAATTGTATCAGAGCATGCTTCTGGGAGGAAGCCAAAATAAGATAGATATATTAATCAAAATGATATTTCAAATATGACAATGATAAAATAAGTTGTATAAGCAGGAAGAAAAATAATTTTTTAACTTTTATTTAGTAAATATAAAATTTCCAAAGTACAGCTTTTGGATCACAGTGGCTTTTCCCCACACATAACTTCCCTCCCACATGCAACCCTCCCATCTCCCACTCCCTCTCCCTTTCCATTCACATCAAGATTCATTTTCGATTATCTTTATATATAGAAGATCAGTTAAGTATATATTAAGTAAAGATTTCATCAGTTTGCACCCACACAGAACATAAAGTATAAAACACTGTTTGAGTACTAGTTATAGCATTCATTCACATTGAACATCACATTAAGGACAGAGATTCTACATGAGGAGTAAGTGCACAGTGACTCCTATTGTTGACAACAATTTGGCACTCTTGTTTTTGGCATCAGGAATCTCCCTAGGCTCTTGTCATGAGTTGCCGAGGCTATGGAAGCCTTTTGAGTTTGCCGACTTCAATATTATTTAGACAAGGTCATAGTCAAAGTGGAAGTTCTCGCCTCCCTTCAGAAAAAGGTACCTCCTTCTTTGATGGCCCGTTCTTTCCGCTGGGATCTCACTCGCAAAGATCTTTCATTTAGGTCTTTATTTTTTTTTTCAAAGTGTCTTGGTTTTCCGTGCCTAAAATACTCTCTTGGGCTCTTCAGCCAGATCCAAATGCCTTAAGGGCTGATTCTGAGGCCAGAGTGCTGTTTAGGACAGCTATCCTTCTATGAGTCTGCTGTGTATCCAGCTTCCCATGTGGATCGTTCTCCCCCTTTTTCATCCTGTTAGTATTAGCAGACATTGGCTTTGTTTATGTGATCCCTTTGACTCTTAGACCTATCAGTATGATCAATTGTGAACAGAAATTGATCACTTGGACTAGTGAGATGGCATTGGTACATGCCCCCTTGATGGGATTGAATTGGAATCCCCTGGCACATTTCTAACTCTACCATTTGGGGCAAGTCCAATTGAGCATGTCCCAAGTTGTACATCTCCTCCCTCTCTTATTCCAACTCTTGGATTTAACAGGGATCACTTTTCAGTTAAATTTAGACACCTAAGAATAATTGTGTGCTAATTATAGAGTTCAATAGTATTAAGTAGAACAAAAAAATAAAGGGATAAAGTATTAAATTGTACATTAACAGTTGGGACAAGGGCTGATCAGGTCACTGTTTCTTATCGTGTCCAGAAGAAAAATAATTTTTGAGAGACGGTCCCTCAAAGATACACATAAAGTGAATGTCAGATGATATTTAAAACAATATCTTTGATGATATTGCTCAGATAATGTCTCTGTGTCCCATGGTTTTGATGACATCTGAGAAGAACCTGAGGAAGGAAAAGAAACATTATTTAGTCCAGCTGCAGAAAGCTGAAAGCAAAACACTCACCTCTTTATCCTGAAGTTCTTTATAAACTAGAAGTTGGACTTAATAACACTGGTCACTTGACTACCATCCCATTTCAGCCCAACCATGACCTGCTTTTGTCACTTTGGTTATACTCATTGGAAGGCTCTTGTTCATTAGCTAAGGTTTTGACTGACATATTGCCCACTTTGCAAGTCTCTCTACATATTTTCCTTGTGAACTTACCTTTTAGGATGAAATTTATCATGCATAATCCCCATGGAGATGTTCAGCTGTTCCTTTGTTTTTTACTGGGGAATGAAAAGAAACAATAAAGGGAGGGATGATGTGATGGCATGCTGAATACTTAAGCCAGACACTCATTAATGGAGCTGAAAGTTTTTGATCATAAGTCTGATGGACAGTGCTAGTCCATTGTGTGTTTGATATTCTTGGACACAGCTAGTTGGGATGACTCTTGAGTATCTCCATGCAACTCTGGCAGGTAACTATGTTTAACCTTTTTAATGTTCCTGTTTCTTTTGCCCACCGTTTGTTCATTCCATAAAAATAAGCAAACATAGTTCCAGAAGAGTGAGAGCTAACAAACAACTTAATGAAAAGAAAGATTCAGGCCATCCTTAGACAATTGAAAATAGGCAGATTGTGCCATAGCTGGGCTAGTTATTTTAGGTTCTCTGACAGCTTGTTCAGAGTACTATAGACAAGCTGTGATTAATTGTTTGGCTATCGCCTGCTAATATGGCAGGGTTTAAAAAAAAAAAAACAGAACCAACTATGCTGCTGCAGATTAAAGCATGTCAGATAGAGCAAAAACTGGGTTCCTTGGCTCAAAATAAAATATTTTCCTTGGCTCAAAATAAAATATTTTCCAGAATAATTAGGTATTGAATAATCAGTGTGAACCACCAGTCTAGAAAATTCAGCTTCACTCCATACCTACCACCCTGTATGCTCTGCCTTCCCCAGCAATACTTTTTTTCACACATCTGAATGTGTGCTATCTTTTTCAGGTTCCAAAGCTGTCAGTTTGTTTATATACGATAGACATTTTAACTAAATGTTAATGGAGAAACAACAGTTGCCTCAATCTAATTTAGGTAAAGCAACATCATTGTGGGCCTTAGAAAAGAGTGTATTAAAAGAATATAAGTCTCTAGGGGCGGAAGTTAGTGCAGAGTTGGAGGCTTTTATTATAGAGGGTTTTATTAACAATAAACACACATTGAAAGCTCATTTAGCCCTAAACTCTCTGCTAAGCCATCTTTTGTTTAAAATTCACAATAATTCTGGAGCAAGCACTGGCATTGTCCTTTCTTCACTCATTTAGGAATTGAGGCAGAACCATTAGCTAAATTGTCCCATAAGAGTGAATAAATGATAGAATTGTACTTTTTCTTAGATAGATCAATTCTAGAACTAATGGTATCCAAACAGCCCCCAAAAGTCAGGAGGCTAGGTAGCTTTGTGTGATGGATAGAGCATTATAAAATAAAAGAAAAAGAAGAATCTAGAACTCTGTGGTAGCTGGAGTTCAAAACAAGACATACTGGTTTTTAACACTTCTAGAATTTTTTTTATTTATTGATTTTTTTATTTTTTGACAGGCAGAGTGGACAGTGAGAGAGAGAGACAGAGAGAAAGGTCTTCCTTTGCCATTGGTTCACCCTCCAATGGCCGCCGTGGCGGTGTGCTGCGGCCGGCTGATCCAAAGGCAGAAGCCAGGTGCTTCTCCTGGTCTCCCATGGGGTGCAGGGCTCAAGCACTTGGGCCATCCTCCACTGCACTCCTGGGCCATAGCAGAGAGCTGGCCTGGAAGAGGGGCAACTGGGACAGAATCTGGTGCCCCGACCGGGACTAGAACCTGGTGTGCCGGCGCCACTAGGCAAAGGATTAGCCTATTGAGCCACGGCGCTGGCCAATTTTTAATACTACCAAAGAAGGGATTTTCCAAGAACTTTATGAAGATGAATATTGGATCAGGAATGGCTTAGTATTGAACATCAAGATTAGATTTTCAAAAAAACCTTATATAGTTTGAACATCTCCGATTCAGAAGTCCAAAATTAAAAATTCTTGAAAATCCAAAACATTTTTGTGTGCTAAAATGATACCAGAAGTGGAAAACTCCATACCATGAACTTTGATTCATGCACAAAACAATCAAAAATATTGTATAAAATTACCTGTGAGCTATGTATATAAGGTGCATACGAAACACAAAAATATAAATGTTTGACTTTTGATCCCATCCCCAATACAACTCATTCTATATACAAATATTGTAAAATTTTAAAAGATCAAAACCACATTTGGTCCTAAGAACTTTGTAGAAGAGATACTCAAGGTTCCTATCAATTACTATACTCTTTCAAAATAATTACCTGTGCACGGTTGTATAGTGTCTTATGAATGGATTACCCAGGCTTGGTTAGCAATGTAAGAGAAGCTTAAGCCATATCTGTGCTTTGCTCAGTGCTGGCTTGTTTCTGGCTATTAGTTGCAGATTGACTGCTAGAAGAGTCAGGGACTTAAGAAGCAACATCAGCCATCCAAACGATTCTCACTGCGTGTGATTCACTGGGCCTTTTGCTTTTCATGAAGGTTTGCATTAAATTTATCTCAAAAATCATTTTGAATCTTGACTTTATTTTGCCCATGCTTGTAGGAACAGAACAAAGAAGTGTTCTTGTGCATTTCCTTTCTGGGATATTTTCAATATAGATTCACCTATAAAAGTGCTGACATAAGGAATTACTACTAATTTGTTTAACCCTCTGTTTCCCAAAGGTATTTGGTTATGGGCCCTATGTTTTCAGAGAATGCATACTGATCTAAATGTTGAACCTTAGATTTCATTCTTAAAAATATATATGATTAAATCATTTCATTTGAGAATGAAGAGGTAATTCATTATAAATATTAATGTAAACATAAATATAAATAAATATTTATGGAGGCCTCTCCATGTGCCTGGCACAATTCTAAATCGTGTTCCTTGCTTGAGTGCCTTGTCTTCTTGAGCCAGTACTGGAAGAACAAAATAACTTCATTGAGAATCAGGAGACTTCAGTCTGTGACTTTCAGAGTCTTCCCCAGAATCAGTCTGATATTTCAAAGAGATTAAAAAAGTGAAGGAAACATATGATATTCCTTCAAAGCTGAGACTTCCAGTTTAATGAAGGCTCTATCAAAATGAGATATGCTTCAGATATCAAATTACATTTGTTTAGTCCAGCACAACTTAATAACCCACAGCCACATTTAATAAATATTTATCTTGTTTTAATCGCCATTTAGTGGTTTCAGTGGTCTCATCTCTCTAAACGGTTCACTTCAATATTTATTAGGTATGATTTCCATTTCTAAAGCAATCTGTACATCTTCATTTTATTTTTATAATTCAAATTTACTTTGCCAACTTCTGAGAGATTTAATTAAGATTATGCCTCGATCTTTAATTTTTAAATACAAATTCCTACATTTTCACAATTAAATCATTACAGAGCAACACCATTTTGGTATTGATGTCCTATAGGGTAATACTAATTATTGCTATATTTGAAAGTTCATCTTAAAGAAGAAGTAATTTTTGTGGCAATTATTCCTCCCTGTTTAAATATATAGATAGATAGGTAGATAGATAATTTAGAAAAATGTAGTCAACAATAATATTCTATGATATATGATACAGTCCTCGGGTTCTAATTAATAAGTGACAAATGAAAATAGTAAACAATTTTAAGAAATATCATCACTGTAGGAGTCATGATAAAGAGCATATTAAGATTTGGTGGAAGGTTTGTTGTTACTGTTAGTTTATAATGAAGTGTGCTGGTTTGCCATTATTTGGAGAGCACTGAATTTGTGTGGGACTATCTGGAAGGTGATTAGCTGTTGTGAAGTTAAACCACATTATTGTAAATCACAGCTTTCACATTAGATGAATAAGCTCCCTGAGGACAATTCCAGAATCACCTGTATTCTTCCAGAGCCAGAAATTTTATATGAAGGGACTTCATAAATATGTGTCAGGTGCCTAAACTCATGAATCAATTAATTAATTAGCCTGTGGATACAGCAGGGAGGCCTGGCTCCTTTAATAACCATTCTCCAAACTTCCTAGGTACAGAATTACAAGTTCAAGAGATGAGACTCATTTGTTGTGTGAATTTCATTGAGTGAAAAGAAGGCAGCTAGTAATTTTGGCCACAACTACTCATTCTTACATCCTGCAGAAAACAGTGAGCAAAAATACCAGAAGGTAAAAGGCAAAGACTAGCAAAGAGAATAGTGTATCTGGAAGAGAGTAAGTGAAAGAAAATCAGTAGGAGATGAGGTCACAGAGGTAGCGTGAAGTGGATAATGGGGGACTTGGTCAGAAATTGGAAACCCGTAGTTAGTTCTAAGCAAAGTGGCAAAACCTAGTGTAGTTTTTGAAGGATTGCTTGAGTGTTGAATAGAGAGTAGACTCTGGGCTAGGGAATTCATTAGGAAAGGAGAAATGTTAGTTGAGGTTATTATAATAGTCACACAGATGATTGGTTGAACCTGTCTGTAGCTGTGATGTTTGTAAGAACTCACCTGTTTCTAGACATATTTTGGGTGAAAAGACATTATTTGTGCATGAATTAAATGTGGAGTGTAAAGGAAGAAATGACTCTAGAATTACTCCATAGTTATATGCTTTTTTTTTTTTTGAAAGGCAGACAGATAAAGAAAGGGAGAGAGGGAGATCTCCCAACTGCTAATTCACTCTCCAAATACCCAACAAAATGCAAGACTGAAAGCAGGTGCCAATAACTCAGTCCTGGTCTTCCATGTGCTTGGCAGAGACTCAAATATTTAAGCTAGTATAAGGTGGGCATAACAGGAAGCTGGAATCAGGAACAGATCTGAGATTCAAACCCATGCAATCTGATATGAAATGCAGGCATCTCTAGCAATATCTTAATGACATCAAATTCCCACCTCACCCCACAGCTTTTAACCTAGTTAATAGAATAATACTAATGTTATTTACCAATATTAAAAAAAAAACTGAAAAGGATCAAGTTCAAATCTGATAATAGTTGAAATGCTGAGTGATTTGGGGAAATTTTGTTAGTTTTGAAATGCCTGTTAGACACCCATATTGAGGTATTGTTAGATAGCTTTAGGATTCTGGATAAAATAGTGTTGGAGCTAACACTGTGGCATAGTGGATTAAGCCACTGTTCTGCAATACCAGCACCCACTGTATGCAGTTCCAGCTGCTCCACTTCCTATCCAGCTCCTGGCTAATGTGCCTGGGAAACAGCAGAATGTGGCCCAAGTACTTGGGCCCCTGCACCCATGTGGGAGACCTGGAAGAAGTTTCTGGCTCCCCTTCGTTTGACCCAGCTCTGGCTGTTGCAGCCATTTGGGGAATAAACCATTGAGTGGAAGATCTCTCTTTTCTCTCCCTCTTTCTGTAACTCTGCCTTTCAAATAAATAAAATAAATCTTTTTAAAAAAATAAATAGGTGGTGTTGTGTGATGACCTAAATTTGGACTTCATTAACATATAAAGGTATCATTTAAGGGACTAGAAAAGATTTCCTGGGAATTCAATGTAGGCAGAGAAGAGAAAAGATCACTAAGTCATGGGGTAGTTAACACATATAGAAGGATGAAGTTCAATTAGCGTGAAATAATTAGGACTATAACAAATAACTAATACTAGGGAAACTGTATTTTGAGAACTAAGGCACGATCAATTCAGTCAGATGTTTTTATTTCCCAGAGGTAAGGTGTTGGAACTATCACCTTTCAAGGTCTGACCTAGTCAATCAGCCTATTGATCCATTTCCTTAGAAGTTCTGCTTATAAAGTGTCCTTTTATATTTTTCTTTTGAGTCCCAAGAATTGTGACACATTGAAATCTCAGCTCTTCTGAAGACAATAGAGTCAAGGAGACCACTGGGTTCAAAATCAGTTATGAGGTAGCCTTTCATCATGCAATTGGTCAATCATGGTTAAATTTAAGGAACAAGGCCCTCTGGAAGTGAAGTCTCAGCTGCTGGTAGACTCAAGGTATCTTGGGTCTCCACAGAACCTTTTACCACTTAGGATAATGAATTCCTGTAAGCATCTAAGTGTCAGATTCTTTTCTCCTGTGGTCCTGTAGAAATGGATACATGATAAAAAATCACAAATAGTCCAAAGTATTAATTCTAACTATTCCTTTGTTTTACCAAGAAAATATGAAAAAGGCATACTGCTGGAATTGAATTCAGTGTAAGGAAGACTCTTCACAACAAGAGATGTTACTGTACTGAGAAATATTATCATTTTCCAAAAACGTTAAACATTTGAAGAGGTTGTGGAACTTCATTTTATTTCTACTAGGCTTACTTTCAACATCACAGATATTTCAAGTCTAGAAGTGTTTTGGTTGTAATTTGGATTGAAGGGCAGTGGCCATTCTAAATTAATGTCTTCCAAGGTCTCAGAGCTAGTACAGGATTTTATTATTTTGTTTCCTTGAGCAGCTTAGCCTCATTTACCTTTGGTGTGGCAGAAATTTTTCTCTTCCTTTCATCATATTTTCCAGATGACTAAGCAAACATTAAAGAGATGCATGACAAAAAGAATAAGGATAAAGAGGGAAAAATGTACCAAAATCATTCAACAGAATAAACCAAGTTAAGCAAATAAACCTCATTTCATGTCATGAAAATCAAGCAGTCGTCTCCCTATCTTTGAGGTGGGGAAAGTCGAGCTCTCTGTGAGAAATTGCCTGCTTCTTCGTCTTCTGAGACTAGACACAATTAGCTCTAGTCATTTTTAAATTTTTTTGATATGTTACATTGCCAGAGAAAAAACAAATTAGATTTCCTAAAGTAGTTAAGATTAAAACTGTGCAAAAGCTACAGACTAAAATCTCAATTGAATACCTAGAAGCAGATGCAATCTGGAATATCTCATGGTATATTACTGAAGAAATAGCAGTGCTTTGCTATTTGACTTGGGATCAAAAGAATGCAGTGAGTCAAGTAAAATTCTATATTATGGAGAAAATATTTCATTATTTGAGACAAATGCAAATGGCTAAATAAGAATTATCATCTAAAATTTCAGATACTGTGAATCCAGCTCATTTTTGTGAAATTTTCTTGAAAAAGAAACTCATGCTAAGGTGGATTCCCACCATTGCTTATGGTTACATTATTTAAAAAGTTGAGAGTTATTTCCACTCTGTGTTTTTCTCTCTTTAGTTTCTTTCTTCCACATTATTTGTTATATCCACATTCCCCTACAAACTTACAAAGGGCACGTAACAAGGACTTACTGTTTGTTACACATTATATTCATTTAGTTTTTATTCCCTTTTCTTAGCACACCACCCTACTCTGTGATTGTCAAGACCACCATCACAAAATTGGTACAAATTGCAAAATTTTTCAAGGAATTATATGCTTGTCCTATCATTGACATTAACAGATGCCACAGAGTGATCTTTTTTTGCACTATAGCACAGTCAGAAAGTGTTCTGGTCATACAGCAGAGCTGTTAAAAATATTGGTAAAAAAATTTGCTTTCTAGCTTCTTCTCTCTCTCTTGTATAAACTGAACTACAAAATGTGATACAGCAAATTGTGTTGGATTCATAAAGTCAACACAGAGAGTCTACCATTTGTTCAATGTTATGGGCAGAAGAGCTCTAGAACCCAAAAAGTTTCAAGAGATTCTCCATGTTTTGTATGCTATGTATTTTGTTCATACTATTTGCTATGTATTTTGCTATGTAATAGCAAAATAGTAAAATAGCAAATAGTAAAAATTTGATATGTATTTTGCTCATACTATTTTAGAAATTTACATAAAGAGAACAAATTTCACATTTCACACACACAGTTTTTTTTTTTTAACTTTTATTTAATAAATATAAATTTCCAAAGTACAGCTTATGGATTACAATGGCTTTTCCCCCCCATAACTTCCCTCCCACCACAACCCTCCTATCTCCTGCTCCCTCTCCCATTCCATTCACATCAAGATTCATTTTCAATTATCTTTATATACAGAAGATCAATTTAGTATATATTAAGTAAAGATTTCAACAATTTGCACCCACACAAAAACATGAAGTATAAAACACTGTTTGAGTACTAGTTATAGCATTAATTCAAATTGAACAACACATTAAGGACAGAGATCCTACATGCACATCCTGTTTTTGACTTAACAATTTGACACTCTTCTTTATGGCATCAGTAATCTCCCTAGGCTCTTGTCATGAGTTGCCGAAGCTATGGAATCCTTTTGAGTTCACCGACTCCAATCTTAATTAGGCAAGGTCATAGTTAAAGTGGAAGTTCTCTCCTCCCTTCAGAGAAAGATACCTCCTTCTTTGATGGCCCGTTCTTTCCACTGGGATCTCACACGCAGAAATCTTTCATTTAGGTTTTTGGTGTTTTGTTTGTTTGTTTGTTTGTTTGTTTGTTTTTGCCAGAGTGTCTTGGCTTTCCATGCCCAAAATACTCTTGTGGGCTCTTGAGCCAGATCCGAATGCCTTAAGGGCTGATTCTGAGGCCAGAGTGCTATTTAGGACATCTGCCATTCTATGAGTCTGCTGTGTATCTCGCTTTCCATGTTGGATCATTCTCTCCCTTTTTAATTCTATCAATCCTATAATGTTGCTTACATTCACCATCCCTCCTTTCTTCCTTCCTTCTTCCTTGCTTTCTTTTTTCTTTTAATTTTTACAATAACACACTTTCAATGTACTTTATAATAGGCTTAATCCTCCACTATAAATGATTCAAGTAGAAAGATCACTGGGCTATGAGTGAATATATGTATCATCTATCACCTTTATCTAATTACCTACCTGTCCACCTTTTGTCTATCCTGCCTAGTGTCTACATAATTTGGGGAAAACAATAAATTTTGTAAAACTCTTGGGGCAAGATCTATAAATGGGAGGACAATGAATTCCTATATATTCTACTCTTAGATAGCATGTTTTTGAGTGATGTGTATGTATGTGGGAGGGAGCTAACTTTTCTTGAACATTTTTACCCAATGGAAGCCTCAATGCTTTCAATATCAAAAGGATTTCATGGAGCTCTGAAGTATAGTACTCCCTAGAAGTCATCAAGAGATTTCATTTTACAAATTTTAAAAAATCCAGGACCCAGTTTAGGTGGCCTTACCCATTAATAGCAGAGCCTGCGTCCTGTACTCACCCTCCCTGATCTTCAATCAATCATAGTCCTTTTCTTCCACCACAGCTTAAATCTAAAAGTTCTTCCTCCATTAGGAGAAACATAAATCAAATATAAATGACTATAAAATGCAGAAGTATTAAAATGGAGGAAAAATGAAGGGCAAGTGCAAGAACAGTTGAAAAGTTATCAGGTTTTGCTTATTTTTCCACATTTAATGTTTTTTAACTCATATATATGGAAAAGTAGGATAAAAAAGTTTGGTTTATACTAAATTGCATTAAATTATTTATTAGTATAATCTTACCTATCACATCGAAATGTTTGTAAAATAAAGAGTCCTTTGAAAAGTAGTTGAAAAAGTCACTTATTAGGCTAGGTGAATGCAATAATATTTCATGATTACCATCATTATGTATGATAAGAGAGAGATGTGATGGTTTTTCCTTAGTTTTGAAAAAGTGGTTGCTATGATTTCAACAGGATTTGGCTCTGAAACTTATGCGGACATTTAACATTTAAACCCCAAAGTCTTATGTTAATTGTACCAAGAGGGTGCAAATGTAATCCAGTTATGCTGTCTGGGGATCCATCTTAATGCCTTTGGGTTTTGCCCTTGGAAATTTTTTCTCAGAAGGGAGTAGGCAATAAAACCCTATGCACAGCTCACTCTCTCTGCTTTGTGACCTTGTGACCATTTCTCTGGACATGGTCCACCACTTCCATCCACTGACCTCACGAGCTAAACAGATGGGCTCCCCCCAGTCTTGAATTGCAAATCTCCTTCCTTCATAAATAGATCATGTTAGGTATTTCACTGTTGTAACAATAAGCTGACCTATTGGTATTTACATTAAATTTTACTAAATGCAAAGTTTCCTGATTCTAGATTAAGAAATAATTCTAACTAGTTTTATACCCATTTATGCCTATATGTAGCCAAGATGAAAATGTCTCCTGATATACCTAACAAAGTAGCTGATATTTAAGTTTGTTTGGGTCACAGCTCTGAGCTGTCTGCTTTTTACAAAATATTAAGGAGTTTCCTTCCTAGATTTCAGATTGCTCTAGTATAGTCCATGACCAATTCTGGTGATTTCTTTTGGGCCAGTGGAACAAGTTTGTTCAGACAGCATCAAGCAGCATACTATCCCAATGGATACTGGGATACTGGGAGGTACTTATGGCACAAATGAAACCATTCACCATCCCCAAGAATTACCTCCATGAAGTTGTTTGTGGACAGAGACCTTTAGACTGGGTGCCTTAGCTTCCTTTACTAATCTCCCTTCTGACTATGGTCTATGATAAGTTCATTGTTATATCCATTGATTATACAAGCCTTTTCATACACCAAATTTTAAGTTTTAAATTTAGCATCTTCCTGACTTACTTTCTGCAAGCTAGTTAACAAAACAATGTGCCATTATTGGGAATCTAGCAGTCATTAGCCTAGGAAAATATATAATATATTAAAAAAAATACTACATTAGAAATGCATACTTTTAGTATTGAAGTTTGATGATTTTTATGAACTGCTTTATCATTAATTCTTGGAAAGCTAAGTAGCAAAATGTTCAAATATATTCAGGGGATAAGTTTTTCCAAAATTAACTTACAATTTTAGGACCATGTTTAAAGTACTTTCTTTCAAATTAGCTGTAAGACCAAATACTGTAACCTTTTTTGTAAGATATTTGCATCATGCCTAAATTGGTTGTGCATGCTACAAAGTAAAAGGCTCTTTCTTGGTTTATTAGTGCAAACATTCATAGTATATAATATTGTTAGAATTTCATCCAATATTAATTATTTGCTCATGACAGGGTAAGGCCAATTATAGCTCATTGGCTAAATCTGGCTGACCACCTGGTTTTGTAAATAAAGTCTTTTTGAGCATAGTCATGTTCATTAATTTACATATTGTCCACATCTTCTTTGTGCTCCCACAGCAGAGTTGAATAGTGGTGATGCCACAACAAAGTCAAGACTACTTTTAATATAATCCTTTACAAAAATAGTTTTTGGTCCTCTGACTTCTGCTGTGATTCAATGGGGAGCTGGCTTCTGTATATCTTTCAGTATTTTCTGGTCACTAATACTGTTTAAAAGTGTTATTCTTGATACTTCATAAATAGAAATTCTGTAATCCCAATTAAACTTTTAATATATCAGTATATATGAGGAGATATTCTCTTTTGAATCCAACGATATTGGGCAGATTCAGCTTATACCTATAGTTTTTTAGAAAATTTTGTGTTTATTATCTTCATTTCTATGAGAATATATCATTTACCTATAGTTATATTTTCCCTACCCTTTTGTAATCCTGGCACAGCTTTTAAATGAGTTATATGTGTTTTAGGGTGAGTGTGGGTCTGTATGCGTGTGTTTATGTGTGTGTGTGTGTTTGTGAACGAACTTTTTTTCTTGATTAATTTCTCATGAATTGGTCTCTTCGCTTATCCTGAAAATTATCCCCTTTTTTAATATTGAGTGAGAAACTTTAATAGGACATCATTCAAGGTTTCACTGCTATAGTATTGTTATTGCCTTCTGTCTTACTCTGCTGTTCTACTCATAGCCACTTTATTTTTCTAAGCATGCTTGGACTTCCCAGTACAGCACTGTGTACTAATTCCATTTGAGCAGAAAAGATAAAACATAGCAATTCACATCTGTGAACAAATTGTTCTGCAGTTCTTTTGGACATCAGAGACATTTTTCTCTTAATTGGTCTCTGGAGATTTAAATTTCTCTGACAACTTTTCACAAACTTTCTCTACTGAAAAGAGACCTAGAAACAAAAAGTGCCATATTGGCAAATCCAGTAGTATTAATCACTGATAATATCAAGCGAATTTCAACTGGACCTTCCACTGGGTAACCTGAGAGTAATGGTAACTTCAGGCACAGCACATGGAAGTGGAGAGAAATCACCTACAGTAAAGTTTTGTTGTATGTGATATGTGATGAATATAAATATAAATGTATCTTTTATGTGATAAATGAAGTAGCAAAAACTATAGTAGTAATTAGGAAGATATGCTTGCAGTTGTCCCAGAGGATTGTGTGCTTCTTCAGTGCAAAAAACTAATATAGGAAGTTAAGCCTCACCAGTAACTGAACAATAAAAATTGTAAATATTGCTTCACATCCTTTGTAAGTGTTGAACACCCACTCCTCACCTTTTTCACCTCTATGATTGTTTTCCCTGGTTCATTGTTAGAAAGAGTAAATATCCACTAGATTTTCTGAATTTTAGTGATATCAGCTTAGAGAAATCGAGCAATCCCAAATTTACCTTCTTATGGAGAATATACTGTTATAAGTAAAATCAATTATGGAGTAAGAAATATATATAAAGAATGAGGATATGAAATTCATTTCAAATAATAATGAACATTTGCTAAAATGTAGAAAGGCAGTTCTGTGTGGTCACCATTCCCATAACATGTTTAATTGCATTTTTTTTTGACAGGCAGAGTGGCAGTGAGAGAGAGAGACAGAGAGAAAGGTCTTCCTTTGCCGTTGGTTCACCCTCCAATGGCTGCCGTGGCCGGTGTGCTGCGGCCGGCTGATCCGAAGGCAGAAACCAGGTGCTTCTCCTGGTCTCCCACGTGGGTGCAGGGCCCAAGGGCCATCCTCCACTGCACTCCCGGGCCACAGCTGAGAGCTGGCCTGGAAGAGGGGCAACCAGGACAGAATCTGGTCCCCTGACAGGGACTAGAACCCGGTGTGCTGGTGCCCCAGGCGGAAGATTAGCCTATTTAGCCGCAGCGCCGGCCTAATTGCATTTTTAAAATTTATTTTATTTGAAAGCAGAGAGAGAGAGAGAGAGAGACAGAGATGGGGGTGAGCAAGAGTTATCACCCATCTGCTTACTCATTTGCCAAATGCCCTTGACGTCAGGGGCTGGAGTCCACATACAGGATCTAGGAACTAAATCTGGTTCTTCCACAGGGTGATAGGGATCCAACTACTTGTGGCATCGCCTGGAGCCTCCTAGGGTGTACATTAGCTGGAAGCTGGAATTGGAAGCAGAATGCAGTCCTGAACTCAGACTCTCCTATGTGGAACGTGGCCATGCCAAGCAGTGATTTGACTGCTGTGCCAATTGCTGTCCCTAATTACATGTTCATATATTCATTCATGGACATGCAAATTTAATCAAAAGGGCAATATGAAAAATAGATGGCATTTTGTATATAACAGTTTTAGCCACATCTTGAATGATTCATTTTAAAGCATCTATTCCCAAGGGCTTCATAGGCTTTAACTCTACAATAGAGAAAATGAACACAGGTTTTCATTCTCTGGAGAGGTTCCTTCTCAATTCACCTCCAAGTCTGAGTTAACGACCACGTGTCAGACAGTGTCTTAAGCACAACTGGAGATTACAAAGATCCATTCCTTCATTCAGCAAAAGGTTATTAAGTATTTGTCATATATAATTCACAAGGGTTAAATACAGTAAATACAAGTGACTACCCTCAAGTATCTTGTAATCCAGTTGAAGAAATAAGATGGCTATATTAAAAATTTTGGTAAGAAGGAACATAAGAGGAAAATTATCCAAATATTATAATCAGTAAATTTCAAAATACCCAGGAGAGAGAAATCACCCCTAGGTGTAAGGTCATAGGCTGCTGGGAGACATGACACCTCGGCTGTATAATAACACAATAACAAGAACTAACAAAATCATGCAGGAGAATGGAGCCTACAGGAGACTCCAAAACAGGAATTAGGTCAGCAAGTAACCAAGGGCCTTCATTTTATCCATTTTGTATTCATTTAAATATGCTGTCAAGTGTGAGCAGAGGTAGGGGAAGTGTGAAAAGAAAACCTGTGAGAAAAATAAGAATGTATTCAAGGATGATAGGAAACTTCTGGCTAAACAACACTTTGCCAAAAAGAAATATTCATTTTTATAATTCTAAAATTATTTTTGATATGTTTGCTACTCAACAAAGTGTTGAATTTTTAAAATTATTTATTTCCATTGTTTGACACACACATATATATATATATGTATGTGTATATATATCTGTATATATTCATGTATACATGTATATATACACATATATGCATGTATATTATATATACATATGTGTGTGTATATATATATATATATATATATGCAGAGAGAGAGAGGGAGAGAGAGACAGAGAGAGAGAGGAGAGAGAATGTACTTCCATTCATTGATTTACTCCCTACATGCCTGCAATGGGCAGAACTGGGCCAAAACTGAGAGCCTGGAATTCAATCTAGGCTTCTCACATGGGTGGCAGAGCCTCAATAATTTAAGTCGTCACTTGTTGTCTCCCAACGTGCACATTAGCAGGAAGCTAGGTTCAGGAATAAAGCCAAGACTTGAGCCCAGATATTCCAATATAGGACATGGTGTCTTAACTGCTAAGCCAAATGCCCACCCCTTCTGAATCTGATATTGCCAAAGCTATGTCTTTGTGTGTTTACACATATAAATTTATTTATATATACACACACATTTTTGGACCCTAATGGATTGGCATTTACTATTAGATTTTTTTAACTTCTATTTTAGAGATAATTAATTGCAGTATTTCAATTAAATTGGTTTTGAGGGGGAAATTTTTCCCCCAGAACATGTCTACTATCTATTACATGTTAATTTGAATGTGATTTAATATCAATTTAATATAATTGGTTATCAAAAATGTATATATATATGCATTTGTTTCTTACTGAAGTATTAGGCTGCATTAGTAGCTTTTGAATCAGCCTTGATTGCTTACCATACATTGGTTCTTCAGTAAAAATGTCACTATTCTAGTTGAAAACTCTATCCTATCACCAACGTTCCAATCCTAACGAATTTCTTCTTAGAGTCTTATCTCTCTTTGTCCTGTGTTAAATTCTGTCTGTTTTTTTGCAGCATATTTTAATACATTATATAAGTAGAAAGCTCATCAACCAACAAAATTTAGGTTTTAATTGCAGAGAAACAGGGACTGATCCTTTTTTCCTGAGGACATGATGTCAACAATGTTGTCCTTCTGCCCTTATACTTTGAATTTTTAAAATTATTTATTTCCATTGTTTGACACACACATATATATATATATGTATGTGTATATATATCTGTATATATTCATGTATACATGTATATATACACATATATGCATGTATATTATATATACATATGTGTGTGTATATATATATATATATATATATGCAGAGAGAGAGAGGGAGAGAGAGACAGAGAGAGAGGAGAGAGAATGTACTTCCATTCATTGATTTACTCCCTACATCCCTACCCTTCTTTTGGGTGACTCCTACTCATTATCCGTAGGTTCCAGAAGTATGCATATACCTTCTTCCAGGATTGTTTGTATACTCTCTGCACAGGTGTAATGCCCTTTCCTTCCCTTGGGGGGGGGGGCGGGCTTGGTCCCCCTATGAATCCCAATTACTTTTAAATTTAGTATTCAACAAAAGTAACATTAGATTTTGCATAAATAGAAAAATAAACAGAAAATGTAAGAAAAATGAGTAGATTTAAGGTATAAAAATTTTAGATCTGAATTGGTAGCTAAAATGGACTTAGCTTGACTTGGCTTAAGATGTTGTGAATTTCTGTCACCTCAAATATAAAAGAACTTCATGTGAAGGGAATCCCATTTAGTGAGACAATAGCTATCTCAAGGTTTCTTTAGTTTAACAAGGGTTTTTGTTTTGTTTTGTTTTGTTTTCCCTTCAGGCTTTCTCATAAACTGTTGTTCTTTTTTTAAAAACAGGAAGAGATTCCGGGTTGTCTCATGTCATTATTAGGTCAAGCTCAAAGTTTGTGTTCTTTGCCTGGCATTGCCCTTATTGAGTTTTACTTCTCTCACATTAAATCATCTGTTCCTCTATAGTTCTCTGTAAGTGTAAACACTCCTAATTTCCTAACTCACTATTTTTTTCCATTTGATTTGTCTTCTAAAATATGTGCTAGCCAACTGGTGAGACTGATCTGGTCCTGCTCTGTGGGGTAACCTGTAGTATTTAACTCTACCTATAAGAGCCCTGGAGACTTCATGATAGATCGGATTCCTTTCTTGGGGTTAAATGCTCCTCACATCATCTTCCTATATTTGTACCCTTCCCCATTACCAAGTTCCTATTCTACCCTAGAATTTAACTTATTGATTCCTAAAAATCAGATACTAAGGCCAGCTGTGTAATTAAGGTGCCTGTTTGCAAGATGCTAGTAATCTAATGGGGGGATATATGTATTTCTATTTTTATTTTATAATTTTTGACCACTGTATTGCACATGTGTATTTTACATATATATATTACATGTGTTATCTGAGTGGCCTACTAATCTTTGCTAATTTAGAAAGCAAAAATCATTGAATTTTGTTGAATTAATTATTAGTTTTTTTCTTAGCTAAGGTTATCATTTCCTAAGACTTTTGGTTCCCTTTACTGAATCTCCTGTAATTATTTCTAGTGGTATCAGGATCCAGTTTTCCATTACTGTAGATATACAGTATCAAAATTATTTTGATCCTCGATACTAAGTCCTAGGAATAATGAAGTCAAAAAATTTTATGGAAAGGAGATAAAGGTTATAAATAGGAGAATCATGTGAACACTCCTCAAACTTTAATATGCTTGTCTCATAAAGTAAATACTGGCTACTTTTACAAGGAGAGAAGGAAAATGTCACAATATGAAATTAAACTAATAGTATAAAATTTTTAAATACTATTCCTACAGTCAAAACCTTCACTCATTGCCCATCAAAACATCCTTACAAATATTAAAAGTTATATTTTTATTTGTCATCTCTAACTCAGAGATTGATAGTCTTTTGTTTTATCCTTTCAAGGATGGCTTTTATTTTCTATTTTAATCTCAGCATTATATTTTCATTTCTTACATATACTGACAGACCATAAAATACCAACACACCTTTTATGCATATCAAATAAAAATGTACCAGGTGTTTGCTCTGTGTTTATTTGCAAAAGTTGACTCACATGCACTCTCCTAGCAGATATTCTGCACATACAGCTGCTTGGAAAGAACAGCTCTTTGACCTTGACCTTCTCACTCCAGCAGGCTTCTTGGTTGCTTTTGAAGGCAGACACCAATTACATCTTTTTCTAACAACAGGAACCAACCACATGGTGGCATTCTTTCAGAACACAGTATTTCTCTTACATTTTGGTACATGCGTTTTGAAGATATGGTGAATCTTTAGTTACATGATGGAATTAACACATTTTCTACTGTAGTTCCTTTTGGGAATCTTACTGTATTTCACAAAAGTCTTTAGTATGCAGATATTTTAGCACTTTTTATTGCTATTTGTGATTCATTTATTGTGTTTTAGATTTTGTAGCCAAGCCCCTCACTCTGTTCCTTCCTATAGCTAATATTTTCCTATGCTCAAAGTGTTTCAAAGTCTATTTTTCATCACAATACCTAGAAAACAAATCTTAAATAGCTTCCTCACAAAATACAATAATATTGTGTTGTATACAATAAAAATACAGTAATGTGGTTAAGAGCTTAGTTTTGGGAAACAGATTGGATTGAAAACCCATTAGCACACTTTACAAGATATGTGAACTTGAGACAGTTACTGAAAGTTTCTGGTTCCTTCTTCAAAAACACTTTCTCACAGCTCTATTGTTTACGTTAAAGAAGATTATTCTGGCAAAACTCTTGATGCAGGACCTGGTACCTATTGTTTCATCAATGCACAGTAATTCAATAATGACTTTGAATTGCAACAATATATAAATAAACATACTTATGTTGGCTTTATTATTTTTACTTTGTAGATAAGATAATTCTGGGAATAAATTTTCAAATTCCTAGGTAATACTAGTAAAATTTGGACAATATAGGCCTTAGAATTAGAAATACTGAAGTCTAACTACAGCTTGACCATACAGTTGCAACACAACCCAGGGTTGTTGAAACTAAGGCTCATTAATCTCCCCTTATGAAAAAGTGTCAGTTTTTGTCTTGCAGGGTTTTAATGAGATCATGTTATAAAGTTCAAGTTTATAGGTGGAAATACACAGCACAGTGTTTGCCATGTGCTTATTCATAAATGCCAGTTTCCACCTGTATGACGTTAAATCCCATATTTCTCTTAATGATCCCATGGAAAAAAAGATGCACTACGATTGCACTACTACTTGGTTGCTCCCTCAAACTCTGTGTTAAAATTTATCTTTCTTAGAAATAGCAGAAGAAATAAACAATCT
The DNA here is from genome assembly GCA_949820135.1 of Sylvilagus floridanus. Lineage (NCBI taxonomy): Eukaryota > Metazoa > Chordata > Mammalia > Lagomorpha > Leporidae > Sylvilagus > Sylvilagus floridanus. The sequence goes on along the minus strand of OX463244.1, from coordinate 70,083,296 downwards.
ACTAATGATCGTATTATGCTTTCTAAACTTATTAATAAACACAACCTAACTAGAGGTTGATTTGGGAGACTGTTTTAGACTGGAATAGCAGATGCTCAATCCAACAGTTTATCACAGTAGCCATTTATATCTTATCTGGATAGGTGTTCAGTTCAGCAGAAAAAAACCTATCCCAAGTGAGCATTAACAGACTGTGGTTCCTTCCATCTTACTGTCTCATCATCCCTTAAAGTCATGTCATCCTAATATCCCATCAGAGAAACAGTACAGAGCAATCATGGAGGAGGTCCACCACGTTTTGGATAGCCTTGATCTGGGAGCAGTCCACATCACGTTCCTCAGATCCACTGGTGTGACACAGTCATACAGACCCACCTTGCTAGGAGAGCAGATGTGAAACCACAAGCCTCTTCCTGGAGGAGAAAGTGTAATAGAATTCAGTGGATAATGAGAGATCTCCACCATAGTGCGTGAGAGAGCATCTATATAGCAATTGTGCTTTTGTTTACAACAATGACTTGCTAGAATATTGATACTCATCCATCTTGCTGAAGAATTCCTCAAAGGATCATAATTTAAATTCTGTGTGTCCCCAAATGAGTAGCTCTCCATTTGGGAGTGTGGGTGGCATAAGTTGCAGAAGGGGGTGATCGTTCTTAATGTAATTTTAAATAACAGACCCAATTTAGTGCAGCACCAGCAAAGTATTCAATTAAAATCACATTATTAAAATAAAAATTAATGTTCTGTTGCTGAACTGCTTGGCTGGGTGCGCCAATTAAAATTTTTCTTATCTTCCTGACCCCCCTCTCCAATCTCTTTGGGAAAGAGAAGACAAATGCACACACAACTTTCTGACTAAATAAACTGAGGCTGAAGATAAACTTAAATACTGTAATCACACAATTACCTATAGTATTTGTAACATGTAGCAAATGGAATAAAAATACCTAATGCAGATACTTTATTAAAGAAGCATAGCTTCTGTCTTAAAATTGTTTTGTAAACAATATTTAACTTAACCTTCTCCCTTCTTCTCCTTATTTCCTTAAATTATTTGAAAGTCACCAGGGATATTTGAGAATAAGGAGAAAATAAATGAGAGGATAATGACAGTGGAAAATTGTATATCTGTATTCTAAACTGTACATAGTGATGGTATACCATGCAGTGTTCGGTATGTGTGTATATTTTGTGGTGTCCAATCAGAGTAGATATTTATATGTCCTCAAACATTTAGCTTGAGTTTCTGCTCTCCTAAAGAAGTCAATAGATCAGGAAAGATGTCATCTTACGACATAGGAGCTGGATAAATCTTGGCCACTGCAAAACCATTTTCAAACATGTCATTTTCTCTTATTTTTCATGTTCTTCTCCATCCACGTTTACAAGATATTTCCTATCCAGTGTCCCTTAATACAACCCAGTGTGAATGTGCTTCACCAGTCTCCTCTCACCTTTTGAGAACACTGCTCCAGTGACTATGCCTTGGCCTTTGTCCATGTCCTGACACGGACAAAGTTCCTTCCTCCTCAAGATCTCGTTGTGGATACATGCGATTTAGAGTCTTGGGAAGGAACACATTTTCCAGTTTGATCCAGTTGTATTTCCCCTCTTCCTTGAGCCATTCTATTTGAATAGAAAAATCTACAAGGTTATCTGTGAAGATTTGGGTTCAATTTGAACTCCCACTGTTTCAAGCACTCTGCATGGCACTAGGAATGCACAGATGATAAGAGCAGTTACTGTCAAATTGCAAAGTGCCTTTCATATTTGTGTGCATCTGCATATGGTAAGTGATGTATATTTTGTAAATTGCGATAAAGTCAAGTCTCTTTTGTTTTTAAATAACTCAGCTCTCCCAATAAAAATGGCTAGAATACTAATTGTTTGAAGTGTTTTTAAATGCAGCAAGTGGAGTTACCACTAATCACATTTTCTAAATGACTCCCTTTTGACATGCCTGTGTGATGGAGCAACAGGGGGTAAGACGTGGATATTACAAATGGAAAAACTAGCTTATGCAGACAGCAGTCAAGAACGGCCTTTTGTCACATCAGAGTTTAGGAAAGGAAAGGCAGGAAAATCTTTCTGGAAAGAGCCAATTATATGAGTCATAAACGTAGGTACATAGAAACCATGTAAATACCCAACACATACACAGCTGGTGTCAGAGACACCTGCATGCAAATACATAGTAAACATCCACATGCTCCAGTTAAAAAGTAATGAGGAGTGGCTGATACTGTGGCACAGTGGGTTAAGCCACTACTTGTAATTGTTGGTATTGGAGTGCCATTTCAAGTCCCGATTTCTCTGCTTCCAATCTAGTTCCTTGCTACTGTTCATAGCATGGCAGAGGAAGATAGCCTTGGTTGGGCCTGCCAACCAAGTAGGAGACCAGAGTGGAATTACTAGCTCCTGGCTTAGTTCTGCCCCAGATCTGGCTGTTGTGGCTATTTTACGAGTGAACCAGCAGATGGAAGATCTCTTTCTATCTCTGTCTTGTCATCTCTCTGTCACTCTGCCTTTGAAATAAATAAAATAAATCTTAAACAAAATGGTGTCTACCCCTAAAACTTCTACTACTTAATTATTTAATTTTCTTTCCCACATTGCTGGCTGCTTGGGTAGTCTTAAATATTCTAAAGGTACTTCATTCTTCCATACTTCTAAAATTATGCAGGTAACTCCTGGATGGTAGTTAAAGTCAAGGCCACATCTGGAGAACATAGTTCCTCATCCTAAAAAATATGGTCATTTACTGCAAAAATGCAGGAAGATGGAAAGCCATGGGGCCTTGCTTAGGATAGTGACTTGAAATTACCATAAAACAAGTTCATTAACAGAAAGTGTTCCTTATCTCCAGAAATGCTACCGGTGGTTAATAAATCCTTTCACATAAAGATGTACTCTGTCATGTCTGTCAAAGGAGCATGTATCCGAAGGTGTTTCTTTTCATTTTTTTTTTTGTGTTTGTCAATTTGTTTGTTTTGTTTTAAATATTTTTATTTATTTGAGAGGTAAAGCTACAGACAGAAAGAGATTGAGAAACAGATAAAGGTCTTCCATCCACTGGTTCACCCGCCAAATGGCCATTTATAATGGCTGGAACCAGGCAGATCCAAAGCCAGGAGCTTCTTCCAGGTATCCCAATGGAGTACAGGGGCCCAAACACTGAGACCATCTTCCACTGCTTTCCCAGGCCATAGGTAGGGAGCTGGATTGGAAGAGGAACAGCAAGGACTGGAACCAGAGCTCGTATGGGATGCCCACTCCTCAGGTGGAGGCTTAGCCTACTATGCCACAGCACTAGCCTCTCTTTCTTTTTAAAGATTTATTTATTTATTTATTTATTTATTTATTTGAAAGGCAGAGTTACAGAGAGAGAGAGAGAGAAGGAGAAACAGAGAGAATCTTCCATCTACTTGTTCACTCTCCAGATAGCCACAAAAGCCTGGGCTGGGCCAGGCCTTCGCCAGGAGCTTCTTTCGTGTCTCCCACATGGTTGGCAGGGACCCAAGAACTTGGACCTACTTCTGCTACTTTTCACAGATCATAATCAGGGAGCTGGATTGGAAGTGGAGCAGCCGGGACTCAATTCAGTGCCTACTTGGGATGCTAGCATTGCAGGCAGTGGCTTTACCTGCTAGGCTGCAATGCTGGCCCTCTGTATTTTCTTATATCTGTTTCTTGACATGCTTACCAAGAATAAGTTGGCTGCAGCTTGCAGGCAGTCCATGATGAATTCCTGTGTATTTATTTCAAGGAGTAACATTCGTTGTTCCAAGATCCTACAAAGCCAGCAGAGGCCAGGAATAATTCCCAGGCAGTGTGTTCTCCACTTGTGACAATGCTAAATTGTCCTTTACTAAATTAAGCAGAGAGGGCAAGACACAGAGAAAGAAGAGATGTTCCATCCTTTGGTTTACTCCCTAGACAGCTGCAATGATTAGGGGGAGGTCATGCGGAAGCCAGGAGCTTCATCTGGGCCTTCCATGTGGGTGATAGAGGCCCAAGCACTTAGCCATCTTCTGCTGCTTTCCCAGGACTTTAAGTAGGGAGCTGGATCAAAAGTGTAGCTGCTGGGACTTGAACCGGTACCCATATGAAATGTAGGTGTCACAGGCGGACAGTTTTACCTGCTGTGCTACAGCACTAGCCCCTATTCGGCTATTTGTAAACAGTTAAAAAATGCCTTTCTCAGGAGGTGGCTCCATGGTTCAGCTCAAAATTAACCAAATCACCTCAAAATTAATACACCTTACTCTTTCTATTTGATGGAATTTACAAAGAAAAACTATATAAGGTCTTATATTTAAATATGTTTTCTATGAGACTGTAGATAAACAATAATTGCTTTTGTCTTAAAAGGGGAAGATGTATGAACAGATTGCTCTCTCAGTGGGTACGAACTCCAAATTTCAAGCACAGGGATGACCTAGAATCTTAAAAAGCTGAAAAGTTCCTGGGAGGAGGGAGCCTCTCAGACTCACATGTCTTCTCACCCCTGAGAAGTAGAGAGTACGTATTGAAATAGGTCAGCATGTAGGGAAGATATTGAGTTATCTGAGTCATGTCATCCAATACTTTATATTACTAGGAAGAAAAGAAAGAATGCATTAGAGCAAACCAGGCCCAAATTTACAAGCACGTTTTGACTCTCTTGTGACAGATTCAGCCTTGAGCTTAATTTAGGTAGAAGGGCCAGAGGTGGAGGCTAGGGACTGCAAAAAGAAGTCAGAATGCACGCTGTCATCTATATTGTTTCTAATTCACCTATGCTTAGATGCCTTTGTCCTCACTGTATATAATACCTGAGGAAGAGTTGCTTGCAATAAAATGAAATGAGACTTCTAGTTCGTTCAAGGAACCTACAGTGGGAAAGGGCCAAGAGAAATGCTAATGTTCACATTTAATTTAAATGAATAAGTGAGTTATAGTTGTATACCTGTCTGACTCAGTCTGTGACATGAGGCACGACACCTGGATTATCCCATTCAATTCTCCCCCAGATTCAATGAGATGATTATATGCTTGTTCCACTTTATAGGTGAAGAAGCTAGAGTGAAGCAATGAGCCCAAGATGACACAGTTTCTGTACCTAACCTCTCCAAATGCATATGTGCTTTCATATAGCTGCCAGAGAGACCTTCTTGTATACCTCTTTGATCAGTATTTAATTCCCTAATAGTTTGTTTCAGTGGTCCCTCTGTAATAAAATAAAACCAGGTAGTGAATTTAAGAACCTGGAGTCAGATTCATACTTTGTTTTGCCTGTAGTATCCAGAATCTCACAAGACACCTTCTTCTCTTGTTGTTTCTTTACCAACATAACCTTTGCAAAAACTGAATCTTTCTTTATGGACTTCTTAGTACCTGTGTGCGGGGGACCTATTCTCCCTGCTACAGTGAAGAAAGGACGGTCATCCTGGCTGGGTCTCTGCCATGGCACCTGGCATTTGCTCAATCCTACACCTGGCTGTGCTTCTCCTCTGATGACCACACTTGCAAAAGTTGTCTTCAATTATCAACCTCTGTCATCTTCTCAAGTCAGCTGCCTATATTAGTTTTCTTTGGAGGCTACACAGAAAAGTACCATAAATTGAATGTCTCAAAAAAAAAAAAAAAAAAAACAGAAATGCATTGTCTTATGGTTATGGAGGTTAGACGTCTGAGATCATGGTATAGGCAGGGTGAATTCCTGCTGAGGGCTGTGAGGAAAGAGCTGTTCTGTTACTTAACTTCTGGTGCTTTGCTGGGTTTGCTGGGTTCCATTGGCTTCTAGAAGCATCATCTTGATTACTTCATCTTCACATGGAATTAACCTGTCCAAACAACCCCCCCCCCTTTTTTTTTGATAAGGACAACCATCACACTGGGTTAGAGTCCACCCCTCATAACCTCACTTTAATGTAACTTATTACATTGGCAATGACCCTATGGAGAAGTGAGATCATCTGAGGTCCTGGAGGTTAGGGCTTCACATCATACGGATTTGGGAGTGAAACATTTCAGTCATCATTCTGCCCTGTTATTTATCTAGTATTCAACTATGGCTCTTTCTGTTATGCCTTGCAACTGCCCACCGAATGAGATATATTCATACATTTGCTCTTTTTGGCAACATCTGCTAACCTCTGCATCTTGGCAGGACTTTCGGAACTGAAAGTAGTTAGAACAGGTCCTATGTTAAGCCAACTCTGATCATCTCTGTCCAAGTTACTGTGTCACAGATTAGGGCTCAGCAAGGGGCAGAGAGGGCATGTGTATTCACAGTTATTTGGAAAGAGGTACTTTCAACTTCGTGTGATGCATTTCAGTCATGAACTTGACAGTTTGAACATTATGGCTATGTCAGCAAAGGCACAGCCTGATCATATAGGATGAAGTATGGCTGAATAGTAGAGCTAGAGCCAAGAAAAATCTCATTAAGTCCTTCCAAATGTCATTAAGTTAGTATTTCAGATCAAATCAGGTGGATTAAATGATTCCTTCCTGCACCTGGAAGAAAAGTGTGAAATATAACTTATCAGTGTCTCCTTGAGTTACCATGTAATTCTACAAACACATTGCTTTACCCACATAAACCATAATGGGGCATTCACAATGCTATTATGACTCCATAGTGGCTACCAATTTGGCCTGTTAAACCAATGAGCTGTTTTTAGCTTTTGGTGGCTGTCACTGTGACTGGGTTGAAGAATTGCTTTGTCCTTTTATATTCAAACCACTTTGGAAGATTAATAAGCACAAAACCTATTTTTGAAGCAAAGATCAGAAAATATTTCAAAAGATTGTTTTGAGGTTTGTAACTCAAGCTATACCAGTATGCTGTGATCCCTGTTCCAAAAGAGAATTCAATCAATATTTACTAGTAATTGGAAAGGAATAAATGCTAGAAAAAGCCAAAGGAGTAAAAACTAGAAAAGAGAATGAGAGTTTTTGCTTCAAATTAAGTATGTCAAAATTACATAGTAAAAGTCAGAAGTTTGTAGGTAATTGGAAGATTAAAAGGACTAAGTAGACTTTTAACCACTTTTTAAGTTCCATCCTTTCCCATTTATATCCAAGCTCCTTCATTTGCCATATACCTATGGAAAATACTAAACTTTCAGGAGACTTGACTCAAAGCTATTTCCTCTCAACATGCAGGCAGTCACTGAGGCTGTCAGTAAAATACAAAGAAGAAACTAGCTTGCAAGCATCATATGCAAAGTCAGCCCTATATTTTGAGATCATGAGAATATGGAACTTGGATCACGTCAATGTGGTTTGTCCCATGGACATCAATTGTTTTATTCAGAGTTGCCAAATCTTTTATTAAATTGTGTTGAAGTTGGCCCGAATGCACTTGGGGTGATTTTGACATTTGCTGTCAAAGATTTAAGGTGTCACCGTGACAGGGACATGAAAAGTTGGCAACACAGACAGAAATAGGTAGTGACTTTTAAGCCTTTGTGTCAAAAGAAACCAGTCTAATGATATTGGGAAATAATAGGTGTATGGAAGGGATTAGGAGAATGGAGTGCACAGCATAAGCAGATAAGAACGCCAAGTGAAAAGAACAAAGGGCAGAAGGATTCTCCACGATGACACAGGACGTAATCTCAGGGGACACCAAAGAGATAGCAAAGGACTGTATGTATGGAGGAGAGCTAGGATTATTATAATTTTAAAACCTTTTTACAGCTCAATTAATAGTGAAAGGATTAAAGACAATTCTTCCCTGCAGAAAAACAAATACATGATCCCACTATACTGCACTCCTTGGCTCCTGTGAGACCAAGGGGCCATTTAAAAGGCTATAGTTGAACTTTTCTTGTAGGGTATATTTTGACTCTTCAACAGTCATTTAAAACTTCAGTTGCAACAGAGAAGGAAGAAAATAAGGAGACATTAAGAATGGATAAAATGACAAAAGGAAAGATGAAGACAAGGAGATAAGTATTTCCGAAAGGCATGTTTCAGTCAGGAAAAGCCATGTCCTCTGAACAGCTCTCCATGACTTTATGTTACAATCCCTTATTGAGAAAAACAGATTGTCAAATTGTAAAGGTCCTTTGGGAAGGTGTTTTGTACTTTTAATCAAATTTTATTTATTATCTTGGGTGGAATTTTGTACTCAGAACTCAATAAATTAAATTATTTGACCTCTACTTTCCTTAAATTTCTCATCTGTAAAACAAAGAAAACACTAATAAGTTGCCCTAGAGTAGGGTAGATAAACATAATATAGGACTTTCAAACATAATAAATAATCCTTGAAGAATAGCTGTTATTTGTAACAATAATTTCCCACATGAATTAAATAAATCAAAAATATTACCACCTTCTTCTAAATTGAATGAGTGTTTATGTGTGTCTGAGTAAGTGTGCATGTCTGCATCATTTGTATTTTGTTTTTAAAAGGTATTTTTAATGGAAAAGCAATAAAAAGAGAAAGTTTTCCAATCTTCTGGTTCATACCTAAATAGCTGCAATATTTGGGGCTAGGCGGGGCCAGAGCCTGGAGCTAGGAACTCAATCCAGGTTTCCTACATGTTTAGAAGGAACCCAAGTACTGGAGCAATCACCTGTTGCCTCCCAGACGCATGTAAGTAGGAAGTGGGAATGCTGAACTGGCACAGGAATCCAGGCACTCAATAACAGAATGCAAGAGTCTCAAGTGGAATCTTAACTGCTAGGTCAAATGCCCCTGAATGTTGGTTTTTTGGAGGCTACAATGAAGATATTTTAAATCTGTGCTTTAAAAATATAACACAATACCCTGTTCAAAATGATTTTACAACTATCATGCTCTACGTACTTTTAAAGTTCATTTAGAATATAGTTTCAAAAATATTACTTTAGGAATATTATAGGAACAGATGTGTAAGATCCATATATATATATATATATATATATATATATATATATATACATATGTGTGTAATATGCATGTAAACACTCTCTTTTTCATAGTCTCATTTACAAATCAGATACTATCCGGTAAAATACATCACCACTGAGAGAGATTTTTCATCTTTAACTGTGTTTTATCCATTTTTAAAAAATCTAAACAGAGTGGAGAAATTTACTTTTTTGGATGGCAAAAGTAGTCATGTTTGTTGTGGTAAAACATTTTTGAGACAGTCTTTTTTATTCTGAAATCTTCCAAGACAAAGACTAGTTGTTACTGCTCCAGCATGCTCCCCTGCTTCTATCAAGTGCTTAATGCATATTTATGAATAAATGAATAAATAAATCAATAAGTCAATAACTGAATACATGAATGGGAGAATGAAAAGCAAAATGGTAGAAGCAAAGAACAATAAAATAATGGAATGGTCACCACACCTGTCCATTTTTCCCACCAGTTTTCCTTTTGCCAGTTCAACACAGAGATGCTGGGACAGATATTTAGAATGCTGAGGAATGGTTTATTAGACAGGAATCATCCATCAATCCGATGACTCTAGTAGTAGTTGGGAACACTGAGAAAAGTGTAGTGTTCTTTCATTTCTTAATGGTAAAGTCATGGGAAAGCAATTTTAGGCATACATTCTCACCACGAAGTTAAGAATACAAAATGAATTGATAAATAAGAAAGACCATATTTATAGTCTCTTTTTTTTTTTAATGTGTCTTGGACTGTGAGCTCCAGGACGGCAGGAAAATTCTTCACAGCCACATATCCTTGGCACCTAGCCAACACCTTGCACATACTATTTGTGATTCAATAGGTCTCTGTTGAATATCTATGGATGAATTAATGACATGGAAAAGAGGTATTGAGAATGAAGGAACAGAGGTATAGACTGATGGGGGGATGACAGTAAACAGAAGATTATCCATAGAAAGGAAGAACATTTCATGGGTATGAAGAAGGGATTAGAGCCCAATAGAAAGTGAAAAGTATAAAGTTCAGAAAGGGTCATTTTATAAAGATGAAGTTGGGTTTATTTTTTCCTAAGCAAATGATATTTAAGCAATTTGGAAGAGATGCAAAATTCAAAAATCACAACAAAGGCAACTTATGTATTATGTTTCTCTACAGACCTCATAAAAGAGCAATTACTCTTGCACATTCACTAAATGTTTACAAGAGAGAATGTTTTATGGGCTTACCAGTTTTAGATTCCCTTACCATCTTTGACTGTTACCTAATTTGCTTAAAAATTTGTTACATCTAGAAAAAATTTTAAAGGTGTTTTTATAACTGGGGATTTTTGATTTGAAAATTTGGATCTAGGTTGGTCATTCTGTCTCTAATTAACATAGTAATTTAAAGAACCATTTTTTAAAAGGCAGTTATATTATAAATAAGACTAATCAGATTTCAGTTTATCCAAAATCTAGTCATACTTTCAAACTCTTAGCTTATGAATTTATAGGAAATAGGTTAGTGAGAGCCCCAGGAAGCATCAAGTGATATCAGGTATCACATTGGTCCCCTCAAAATAAGAGCTGTCTCCATCTATGATGAACAGTCCCCCTCCCTTGATATATAGTAAGTAGGTAATTAAGAATAAAAATGAGTGATGACTTATTGAGCTGGAGTCAGCATTGTGGCATAAAAGGTTAAGCTGACCACTGGCTTCACCATTCTGATCCAGCTGCTAAAGTCCTGGGAAAAGCAGTGGAAGTTGGCCCAAGTGCTTGGGCTTGTGCTACCCATGTGGGAGATCTGGTTGAAGCTCCTGACTTCTGGCTTCAGCCTGGCCCAACCCTGGCCATTGTGGTCATATGGGGAATGAACTAAGTGGAGGGATCAATCTTTTCTCTGTCTCTGTCTCTCTCTCTTTCAGATTTTTGAAATAAACAAATAATTCTTTTTTAAATAAAGAATTATTGAGCTCATGTCCTTTTTTACAGATGAGGACTTTAAGGAGAAATGTGTTTCTCAAGTTTGTTTTTTTAATTTCTATTTTTTTATTTAGTAAATATAAATTTCCAAAGTACAGTTTATGGATTACAATGGCTCCCCCCCATAATTTCCCTCTCACTTGCACTCCTCCCATCTACTGCTCCCTCTCCTATTCCATTCACATCAAGAATCATTTTCAATTATCTTTATATACAGAAGATCGATTTAGTATATATTAAGCAAAAATTTCATCAATTTGCACCCACACAGAAACACAAAGTGTAAAATACTGTTTCAGTACTAGTTATAGCATTACTTCACATTGGACAACACATTAAGGACAGATCCCACATGAGAAGTAAGTACACTGTGACTCCTGTTGTTGACTTAACAATTTGACACTCTTGTTTATGACATCAGTAATCTCCCTAGGCTCTAGTCATGAGTTGCCAAGGCTATGGAAGCCTTTTGAGTTCACCGACTCCAATCTTATTCCGACAGGGTCATAGTCAAAGTGGAAGTTCTCTCCTCCCTTCAGAGAAAGGTACCTCCTTCTTTGATGGCCCTGTTCTTTCCACTGGGATCTCACTCACAGAGATCTTTCATTTAGGTGTTTTGTTTTTTTTTTTCCCCCAGAGTGTCTTGGCTTTCCATGCCTAAAATACTCTCATGTGCTCTTCAGCTGGATCTGAATGCCTTAAGGGTTGATTCTGAGGCCAGAGTGCTATTTAGGACATCTGTCATTCTATGAGTCTGCTGTGTATCCTGCTTCCCATGATGGATCGTTCTCTCCCTGTTTGATTCTATCAGTTAGTATTAGCAGACACTAGTCTTGTTTATGTGATCCCTTTGACTCTTAGACCTATCAGTGTGATCAATTGTGAACTGGAATTGATCACTTGGACTAGTGAGATGGCCATGGTACATGCCACCTTGATGGGATTGTATTGGAATCCCTTGGCATGTTTCTAACTCCACCATTTGGGGCAAGTCCGATTGAGCATGTCCCAAATTGTACATCTCCTCCCTCTCTTATTCCCACTCTTATATTTCACAGGGATCACTTTTCAGTTAAAATTTAAACACCTAAGAATAATTGTGTGTTAATTACAGAGTTCAACCAATAGTACTAGAACAAAACAAAACAAAATACTAAAATGGATAAAGTATTACATTGTACATCAACAGTCAGGACAAGAGCTGATCAAGTCACTGTTTCTCATAGTGTCCATTTCACTTCAACAGGTTTCCCCTTTGGTACTCAGTTAGTTGTCCACGATCAGGGAGAACATATGATATTTGTCCCTTTAGGACTGGCTTAATTCACTCAGCATAATGTTTTCCAGATACCTCCATCTTGTTCAAGTTCACAAAACTACTCAAGGGTAGAAATGTTAACAAAACTCAGGATTCTTGATCCCCTATACAACATATTTTGCTTATATTATATGTTGAAAAATAGATGGTTGATTATGTTGATAAAACATATAATAAATATTTGGATATCCTAGAAAAGCCATTTGTTGGATATTCTATTTATTTATGTTGTTTGTGAGACAGAGAGAGGGATAGAGGCAGACAAAGCTCCACTGGTTCACTCCTTAAATGCTCACAAAAACTGGAGATTGGACAGGCCAAAATCAGGAAGCCAAGAATTCAATCCAGGTTTCCCATGTGGTTGGAAGGGACCCAACTGCTTGAGTCATCATCCATTATCTCTCAGGGCACACACTAGCAGAAAGCTGAAGTCAGAAGCGGAGCTAGGGCTTAAACTCAGGCACCTCAATATGGATGTAGGCATCCCAGCGAGCAACCTCATTGTTAAGCCAAATGCTAACTCCAGATATTCTAATTTCATGACAGCAAAATCTTGTTTGTTGCTAACACACAGATACTCAAACTTGGGTGGTACTCAGTACATGTATTTTTAAACTGATTTATAACTTACATACAATGACATGCCCAGATCTTAAGTACTTGATCTGATCAGTTTCATAAGTTTAATATATGCATGTAGCCATGGACAGAATACAGCTGTTCTGTGTATGAGTCCTTCATCAGATTATGGATTTTGGTATGCTTTCCAGTCCGAGGTACACCTTTCCTTTTTCTGAATGATGTTGTTTACACCTTTGAGAAATTTCTTCCTGCCACTTTTTGGTCAATCTTTCCCTCATTCCATCCAACCACAGAGATAACCAACCACTTTCTGGTTTCTATCGCCATAATTTTTTTCTATTCTTGAGAATTATGTAAACAATACAAGTAAGGAAGCATAGTTTTGATACCTGTTTCTTTAAGTTCTAATATTTCTGAAGCATTCCTAATGTTTTTGAAATTTATTCATGTTGTTGCCTATACCAAGAGTTTCTTCCTTCATATTGAGAAGTAATAATCTACTGTATGGCTGTGACACATTTTGCTTATTCTTTCTCCTGTTGATGAATAAATGTTATTTGTTCTTTGGGGAAAATCTGACTATGATGTTTTCTAAAGACATTCTTTTATTAAATGTCACCTTTTAGATATTTTGAACATTTTCGTTCGCTTACTGGCCATCAGATTTACTGGTATTCTTGATATATTCTTTTTCAAATATATGAAGGTACTTAAAATGTTTGAATAAAATGAAATTAAACAATAAGTTTATTGTGGTTCAAGACAACTTTGAAATTCATGAATATATTTTTCATAAAATAAATTTTCTATGAAAATTTTGAAGTACCCTCCTAAGTGCCATGAAAATCTTTTCCCAGTCTGTTTTCTTGCCTATTGATTTTCACACTAATATTTCTTTTAGTGAATGTTAAATTTTTATTTATTTATTTATTTATTTTGGACAGGCAGAGTGGACAGTGAGAGACAGAGACAGAGAGAAAGGTCTTCCTTTGCCATTGGTTCACCCTCAAATGTCCACTGCGACGTACCACGCTGATCCGATGGCAGGAGCCAGGTGCTTCTCCTGGTCTCCTATGGGGTGCAGGGCCCAAGCACTTGGGCCATCCTCCACTGCACTCCCTGGCCACAGCAGAGAGCTGGCCTGGAAGAGGGGCAACCGGGCCAGAATCCGGTGCCCTGACCAGGACTAGAACCCGGTGTGCCAGCGCCACAAAGCGGAGGATTAGCCTGTTGAGCTGTGGTTCCGGCCTGAATGGTAAATTTTATTTTTGATGAATTTCAATTCATCTTGCTTTCTTTTACAGGTACTGACTCAGTGTCCCATTTAAAATATGTTTTGTCTTCTAAGATTACCAATGTATTATTCCTATTATTCTTCTGTGTTCTGGTCCTGTGATTTGAATTTAGGTCTAGCATTCATCTTAAATAAATTATTTTGTGTCTGGAGGAAGATGAGTGTTAAGTCCCTACAGTGCTATTTGTTTTTCTTACACTGATTGAACTTTGTGTCTTTTCTGAAAATCAATGGATACAGGATTTGTGTTTACTATTGGACCCTGTTCTGTTCTATCCACCTATTTATTACATATTTAAGTACAGTATTCCACTGCCTTGCTTATTTTAACTTTTGAGGAAGACTTGAAGTTGGGTAGTGTTAAGTTCTCTAACTTGTTTAAAAAGATTGACTGTTTAAGTTATTCTAGATCCTTCATATTTCTACCCAAATTTTACAGTCCACTTACCAGTGTCTTCAAAATGGCCACTTGGAAATTTGATAGGTGTTGTATTAAACCCATAGGCAAGGGGCTGTTGTGCCCCAGCAGGTTAACTTGCTGCCTGGAATGCCAGCATCCCACATCGGAGCGCCAGTTCAAGTCCCAGCTGCTTTGCTTTCCATCCATCTCCCTGCTCATGTACCCGGGAAAGCAATGAATATTGGCCAAAGTGCCTGGGCCCCTGCCACCCACATGAGAGACCCGGATGGCTTCTGCCTGCCCCAGGCTTAACTGTTGCAGTCATTTGGGAAGTGAACCAGCTGTTGGAAGATCTCTCTCTCTCTCTCTCTTCCCCTGTTTTTGCTTTTCAGTTAAATAAAACAAATCTAAATAAAATCTATTGGCAAATTTAGAGAGAAAAGATATCTTTAAGACATCAAATTTTGTCAATGAATGTTTTATAGCTCTCCATTTATTTGGGTTTTGAAAATTTTTCAGCAGTGTTTTGTAGTTTTTGGAGTGAGTTTGCATATTTTAAAATATTTTTTCTATGTATTTACCATTCTTTGGTAATACTATAAATGGTTTATTTTATTTTCTAATGTGTTACTATTTGTTTCAAAAATACTTTTGAGTTTTATGAATTTACTATTTTTTAAATCTCTTAAAAGTTGTATTGATTTATTTATGTGAAAGCAAAGTCAGAGAGACAGATCAGAGTTCCATCCACTGGTTCACTCTCCAAAAGCCTGCAGTAGTCAGGCCTGGGCCAGGCTATAGCCAGGAGCTCTAGAACTCCATCCAGTCTTCCATAGGAATGACTGGGACCCAAGTACTTGGGCCATCATCTGCTGCTTTCCCAGGCACATGAACAGAAAGTTGGGTCAGAAGGAATGTGCTAGAACTATAGCACCCAGAGTTCTTCAAATTTGGTTAAAGTCTTGGTTGATCTCTTCTAACCCCTATCCATGGGGGAATTTTTCTTTTCTTGCCAACCAGTCAGGGAGGAGTGTAGCTTTGTATGTCTTTTGATCTATGGAGTGTTCATCACCAGAATTTACTTTATTTAGCATTTCTTTACACTGTCGCTTTTCTGGTGGGTTCAAAAAAACAGATTTTGTACCTCATCTGATTTGTTGTATTTGTTCTGTGAAAATTTCACTCTTTTATAGCTTTCTGCTTTGCAAACGGAAGTGTAACTATCACTCAATACATACAAAAAATCTTCCATTAGTTCATGAAAAATGCATGTTTGGAAAAAACTAAGCATGGATTTCAAATAATTTTTGTACCAGATAAGTTTATGGTTTTTTAAAAGGATGTATTTATTTATTTGAAAGGTAGAGTTAGAGAGAGAGGGAGTTACAGAGAGAGAGAGAGAGAGAGAGAGAAAGGTCTTCCATCTGCTGGTTTACTCCTCAGATGGCCGCGGCAGCCCAATCTATGCCAATCCGAAGCCAGGAAACAGGAGTATCTTCCAGGTCTCCCATGGGGGTGCAGGGGTCCAAGGGTATGGGCCATCCTCTATTGCTTTCCCAGGCCATATCAGAGAGCTGGATCGGAAGTGGAGCAGCTGGGACTTGGACTGGCGCCCATATGGGATGCTGGTACTGCAGGTGGTGGTTTTATCCACTTAACCACAGCACTGGCTCCTAAGCTTATGTTTGAATTCTGTTTTTTTCCATGAACTTTTTGATGGGCATTTGTGTTTGTTGAAGGAATAGAGGAAATTGGAAAAGCATTCTCTGATATGTTCAGTTTCCAAATTTCTGTTCCTGATTTGCTCCTTTCTGTATCCTTTAGAAAGCTTTTCTAAATATGTGTTTACCAAAATGGAAAAACTGGATAATAATTATGCCTAATTTATATTTTTATAAGAATTAAATGAGTTATAATATGCAAAGTATTTAGAATAATATCTAGAACATAGTAAAAATTATATGACTGTTGGTTATGTTATTTATATTTTGAAATGGAGTTTTTCTTTAGAAAAGCATAAAATGTATTCAAAATCTCAGCAAGACAAAGGATTAAAATAATCACTTGACAATTTGTAATGGGTAGAGTTAAAAAATACTATCAGTTACAAAAACAAAAGGAATTTCTGTAAAGATATTTAGTGTTTAAATCAACCCGAACACTTTCAAGCAACGTGGTGAGTTGGGTGCTGCAACAGGGGAATCAGGTATGTAGTGGAGGAGGACAGTATGTGGTTATATAAGTTAAAATAATTGAAGAGGTAATCTGCCCCTCTGGGTTGGGGACATAAATCATCAATGTTGGTTTGTGTGCCTCCTGGAGAGATGGATCACCATGGTTACAGCTGATGGGTGGTACCCCCACATCTCTTTTATGCCATCCCTCAAGCAGCCAGGGCTGACGGTGCTGGGTTACAGGCTAGTGAGATGCCCCACGAGTGAAAGAAACAAGCTTGAGAAGCCAGGTAGAACATCTCTTCAGCCTCCAGGTCTCCCCTGTTCTCTCTCTCTCTCTCTCTCTCTCTCTCTCTCTGTGTGTGTGTCTTCTCCATGTCAGTTCTACCATTGTAGTGTCTTCTAATTATCTTTACATTTTCTCTCTTCTCATGTACCTGAAACCATAATAATAACTGATAGAGTATCACTTATGTATCAGAGAGATGAATGTATGGCATTCTTCAATTAGTGTATCTTAGTAATTCAGGACTCCAAACCTGTGGGGGAAAAAAATCACATATTGAAAAAGTTTTTTTTTTTTTTTAATTAAAGAAGAAACCCACAACATTTGGCATCATCTGAATTGAATCTAGCCAGGCCAAATAGTGATCTGAAAAATTGTGGCTCCAATCTATGAACTAAAAATTGATAGCTCTGCCTTGTTAGGTCTTCTCATTCTGTCCGGGGGTCTCTCCAGGTTTTAAAAACATGATGAACAGCAAGGTTAGTGTGATGACTTATTATAGGGAGGCAGCCTTGGACTACTGCATTTTTCTTTCAACCTCATTCTTTTCCAACAACCCCTCCCAAGAATTTTCTTTCTGTGTGTGTCAGTCTCTTCCCTATCTCCCTTTCTCTCTCTCTCTCTCTCTCTCCCTGCCTTCCCCCCCCCCAACATACACACTCAGAGCAAGCTGAAAATAATACAATGTATCTATTTTGATGCACTTTCAGGTTCCATGACTGCTGGTTCAGAGATATTTTTAGACAAAGGCTTTTCCAGTATAAAAAACTGCTTATATGTAAGCTTGGCTCCTTTCCTGATGAATTTGCCAAGAAACAAGGGTTTTGGGGATAGGGTTGTGTACATTTTCTGAAGGAAAAAATGGAAAACGAGCAACCTGTATCCCCTTCCATCTGTCCTTGTGCACTCTGCTAGGTGAGCGACCACCATCGGTCACGGATCTGCTCCACCCACCCCACTAATGGTTTGTTTTCTCTTTGCCTTGCTTTCAAGGTTGATGCTCTCACCGAGCCCACAGGCAGGCAGGCAGCTGCGGAAGACAGCAGCACAGCTCTTGAGTCCTGTAGATAATTGCCAAAGGCAGCTGAGTTCAGGAGCCCCACCTGTTAACGAGCTGCCAATTATTTATATGCTTATAAATCACCTTTTAAACACTAACAAGCACTAATAAGCCTTGGCTGTCGGTTGCCATAGTAACTACCAGGTCCCAAAGGCGAAGGAGATGACTGACATATGGACTGTGGGTCAGTGGTCCAGTATCTTCTGGCGCTAACATTTTTACTCCTGCACATGAAACTGTTCTGTCCAAGTATAACCTAAAATCACATGAAAAAGGAGACACAGGACATGATGAAATGTCTGCTTTTCCCCGTGCAGTCCAGGGTGTCTAAAGGGAATAGAATTGTGTGCAACTCCCCATGAGCTATGAGAGCAGGCTGCCCTAACTTGTTAAGTGGCAGTTCCTATGTACAGCCACACAGCTGGTCTATCCAGGCCACCTGCTGTCAGATATTTTATTCCCTAAAGCTTCCAGGGCTGCTAGGCTCCATTGGTCTGAAGAGGTTTTCCTAATACATTCAGTTTGCTATTGCAAATAGATAAGATGATAAGCTACTTGTGGGATGCTCAGTAATATTTAGTGAGATGCAAGGAATAGTTTCAGATGAAAAAGAACATATTTTTGCTCCCAGCAAACTGAAGGCATTTTCTCTCTTCTTTTAAAAGCACAGCAAGAAGGCAACCATCCGTGACCCAAAAACTCTTTTTATAGTAGAGAAAGAAAACTACCTTCTGCCTTTAACTAGTTTCCCAAACTAGATACATGGAAGCGCACCACAAGTGGTATGAGGGGTGATAGGGTAGCTCAAGGAAGCATATGGATACAGGGCATTAATGCATTAATGACCAGTGGCACAACCAGGCAAAAGAACCAGGTGGTTGTAATCTTTTGGCCATGACTGACCCAGAATTGTGTTTTCCGTGCCTTCTAAATGGTTCTAGCTTTCAAAAGCGAATTTCTGATACCACAAAGAAGATCCTTAACCTTAAACATATATTCAGGTTGATATCTTTAATCTCCCAACCTGCCTGCTGTGGGACAAACAGTGTTAACTTTAAGACCAAAAGCAATTATTCAATTTTTTATTAACATCACTACCATTTCTGTGCCTCACCTCAGCTAGATGGTCAAGGAAGTGGATAAGAGTCATGGCAGATCTTTAGATTTTGATGAAAATCATGAAAGGGGTGGGAGTATCCTGTTCATATACTTTGTGCTGTTTCTTGGTCTCTGTAATTCTGCTCCATGATGGAAGGGTTGGGAGTTCAGGGGCTACGTGAGTTTATATATAACAGTACTCCAAAAAGTTTGAGGAAAATAGAATTAAAATAAATTTTTATCTTGACATGATTTTTAAAATTCATATGTAGATTTTTCACAGTATGCTTTTTCCATGAACATTTTGAAGACCTATGTCTGTGTGCTGGGGTGTGTGTGTGAATATATGAGCATGTTCCTTGGAGTTAGGCTTATGGAAAAGCTGGGAAAATCCCCCTGCTGTGGTTTTTTTTTTTTTTCCCTGTGGAGAGTATCAACTTTATATTTGTTCTCCTTACAATCTACCATGCTTATTGGCCTAAATATTTAGATTTAGACTTACAGTATCCATCAAGGAAGAGAGATACGGGCAAGACATGGATA
Organism: Sylvilagus floridanus; assembly: GCA_949820135.1. Lineage (NCBI taxonomy): Eukaryota > Metazoa > Chordata > Mammalia > Lagomorpha > Leporidae > Sylvilagus > Sylvilagus floridanus. The sequence continues at coordinate 70,063,693 of OX463244.1, read as the reverse complement.
GTATGCTACACAGGGTTATACCCAAATGAGATACTCTGTTATGAACAGAATACAGATCCAGTGATTAAAGATCCAGTAGTAGAAAAGATATAGGAATGATGAGAGGTTTAAAGAGTATCAGTTGTATTCAAAATTGTTAAAATTTAAAGATTTCAAAGAATGTCTAGACATTGACATTGATAATAAAAGGATAATCAGCCATATGGAGTTTTGAGAAAAGTTTTATGGAAAATTATGGCTCTCCTGTCTTGCTCCAGCAGGTTGGTGGTGAGGTTGACAAGGTGAGTGAGTAATTTGTAAGTGTATGCATGACTGATGTAATAAGGAACCAAGTCATTTGAAATGTCAAGGGAAAGCAGACAGACTAATTTCCTAGGCAAGTGGGAATTTAGATATCCCCTGCAACCCACTCCAAAACTTCTCTTCATTTGGACTGGTCAAGTGGAAAGATCTGGTACTAGGAAGGAGGACTCCTATTCCACTTGTGCTTCTAAGTAGCTGTATTCTTGTTGGCAATTTATATCTCATTTCAGGACCTTGGTTTTTGTAACTCTTATGCACTTCCTAGGATATGTGAATTTTTAGCAACATAGCTAATGTGCAAATTCTATAAAAGCTGAATTCCCCAAATAAAATATTGTCAGTTTGGAAGATGATAATATTTATAATGATCATAGTGACCCCTCCTGTCTTTAGGCAGTGGACTATAATATTTTCAGAATAGTTGAGAAAAAGATATTGAATTGAATACATTGACAACCCAAATCAAGACTTCTCCACATACAGCTGTGCTGAAGGAAGAAAGGAAAATGGGAGAATTTTTTCAAAGCATGAGTAAGTAGATGCCAATAGGATGAGTAAGTAGATGCCAACAGGATGGAAGGAGGAATTGGAAGAATGGAATTTAGGGAGGCAGAAAAGATGCTTAATTGATGAAGATTCAGAAGACTCTTTTTAATCCTGGCTCTGTCACTGGAGGAGTGACCTAAAACAAGTTACTGAATCTTTCTCAAACTGAAATTTCTCATCCACTAACAGAAAGATCTTTTATCAAATGAAATTGAAAATGGATCCTTAGGGTATAAAAGCAGTTTAAAGTCTTGTTTCTTTTATTGAAAATTTCTCACTGCTCCTACTTCACACTGTGTGGTTTTGGGTCAGCTATTTAAAAATCCAAGTGACCTTGTTGGCACCTAGTGGTCTTTCTTACCACTTCATCCTTGCTGCTGTGATTCAAATGCTCCTAGTGAAATTTGAATTCCCTTAGAAAGACAATGAAAATGGAGAATAAAGAATGTCTTGGGTGGAAAAAGTAGCTTACTGTTGGCTAAGTTCATTGTTAACTAATTGATCTAAAAACCAACATTAAAAACAATAGCTGTAAAAGAGCCAATGTTATAGAATAGAAGCCCAAGAAATTAATCCATGCACCTACAACCAACTAAACTTTGATAAATGAGCTAAAATCAATCCTCAGGGAAAGGACAGACTCTTCAACAAATTCTACTGGGAAAATCGGATCTACGCATGCAGAAGTATGAAACAAGACCCCTACCTTACACCTTATACAGAAATCAACTCTAAATGAATCGAGGATCTAAAACTACAACCTGAAACCATCAAATTGTTAGAGGAAATATCGAGGAAACTCTGCAAGACATTGCATAGGCAAAAATTTCTTGGAAAAGACCCCAGAATCACAGGAAAGTGAAAGCAAAAATAAACAAATGGGATTATATCAAGACAGGAAGCTTCTCACTGCAAAGGGAGCAATAAAGTGAGGAGGAAACTGACAGAAGGGAGAAAATATTTGTAAACTATGCAGCACATAAAGGATTAATATCCAGAATCTATATAGGGCTTAAGGAACTCAAGAATAATAAAACAAGGGATCAGCGCTGTGGTTTATTAGGTTAGCCTTCTGCCTGCAGCGCCAGCATCCCAAATGGATGCCAGTTCAAGTCCTGGCTGCTCTACCTATGATCTAGCTCCCTGCTAGTTGCTTGGGAAAGCAGTGGAAGATGGCCCAAGTGCTTGGGCCCCTGCACCCTAGAAGAAGCTCCTGACTCCTAGCTTCAACCCACCCAACTTCAGCTGTTGTAGCCATTTAGGGAGTGACCAGTGGATCTTTTCCATCTCTCCCTCTCCCTATAATCCTACCTCTCAATAAGAAAATAAAATATATTTTTAAAAATTGAAGTTTTGGGGCTGGCGCTGTGGAATAGCATGTAAAGTCCCCACGTGCAGTGCCGGCTTCCCAATATGTGTGCTGGTTTAAGTCCAGGCTGTTCCACTTCCAATGCAGCTCTCTGCTATGACCTGAGAAAGCAGAAGATACCCAAGTCCTTGGGCCCCTGCACCCATGTGGGAAATCCAGTGGAGGCTCCTGGCTTCAGATTGGCCTAGCTCTGGCCATTGTGACCATTTTTGGAGGGTAAACCAGAAGATGGAAGACCCCTCTTTCTCTGTCTCTGCCTCTATGACTCTGCCTTTCAAATAAATAAATTTTAAAAATTGACATTTTGATATTTGATTATTGTTTATAGCCTTTGTTCATACTCTTGAGGAAAACTTTTTTTTAACCTACTACTGGTTGATTTCTTTATTTAGTGTGGGGTTAAGCTTGTGAAATAAACTGAAAGCATGTCATTGTAAAAATTAAAATAAAAGGAAAGAGGAGAGAGGGCTGGGAGCATGGGTGGGAGGTAATGTGGGGAGTGAAGTATCATTATGCTCTTAAATCTGTATAATTGAAATAAATGAAATTCATTCATATTATATAAATGAATAAACATTTTTAAATAAAAAAGTTCACAAGGAAGTGATATCACACAAATCAAAACTATTTTAAGGATATATAAATAGGAAGAAAAGCAATGAAAATATTTCATAAAATAATAGATTATAAACCCACTTTCCATATTTATTGATATCCAAAGCAGGCTGATGAAACTTCGCAAACTAGATGAAATAAACACCCCAGTATATGCTAGAAGAGGATCATTCGGAACATAACTTCAGCTAGTGCTTGTTCACACAGCTACGTTGTTCCACTCTTTCTGCTTTTGCCCAATATTTTGGTGAAATTTATAAAGAAAAATATTGAATGTGGGGCCCACTCCTGACAATAGGCCACTGGACAGACTGTCCAAGTTCATTCAGCCATTTCCAACTCAGAAGGAGGGCTTCTGGGGACAGGATCCCCCTGCCTTTTCATTGAAGTCATCAATCTCTATCAAAGTTTTTGGCAAAGTGCTAGTAAACAACGCTTTTACAGAAAAAAGCTCACACCACTCGTTCTTCATCTTCAGAATAAGAGAGTATTGTTTGGGGCTCTAAAGCTTTTGGGAAATCCTTAATATTTTCACCTTTTCTTTAAGCCTGAAATTTCAATTTCCAAGTTTGAATTCTCCCAGTGGTCTCAACAAGCATTGCCAGATGGGCTACAGATTTGAGAGAAGAAGTGGAGAAATGCAGTTTAGGGTGGGAAAACACATTTTCTGATGGTCTTATGACAGCGCTTGTCTGTATTTTGTTGATGAAGTAGCAAACCCATGAAATTAGATCTTAAAATAATTTTTATCTCAATAGGAATTTTAAATATTCTACATTTTAATACTCTCAATATAAGTGTTTCAAGTTTCTACAACACCCACTTTTGGGGATTTCAGATCAAATGTTCCTCGCTAAAGATTATAAATCAGACATTTGGCTGAAATCTCACATGGTGAGCCTAATGATCTTGGAAAGTCAGTTTATTTTACAGCTAATATCTAAAGGGGCAAAGGATGACTGAGAGGAAGTAGCATTCAAATATTTATAGCTCCTCCTTTCTTAAGCAATTGAAACATCAGTTCTGGTCTCATCTCTTTCACAGTTTTCTGTCTTCTCATCTTATTAAAAAATTTAATCTCCTGTCGACTTCCTAACTCTTCCTATAAAGTGTGTGTATGCATGTGAGTTTGTGTGTGTGTGTCTGTGTGTGAGTGTGCGTGTGTCTGTGTAGAGGTACAGCAGAAGAAAAGAGAAGGTACTAGGCTTAGAGTTTGGAGGAGGAGAAGAAAAGGAAGTAATTGATTTTATTATTCATTATTTCAAGTCTTCCGTATTGTCAGAACTGTGCCAGAGCCAAAATGAGCATGAATTTGGATGAGAAGCAATACTATACATCATTAATTTAGAAGCAAAAGAAGTGAGGAGGGTGTGTGTGTAATGTGCATGGCAGGTTTGTGTATAGATGCAAAGGAAAGGTGGCCCATATAATTGTATGTGTTGTCTCCCCAACGTCATCATTCTGTTTCTATTTGATTGCTATTGAAAGTCAAGGCAAGTTGTCTGGGTTTGATTCCTTTGTTTCTCTCTAGACTACCTCTCCTACTAATAGCTGCACTTAGACATACTAGACAGCTTGTAGTAGCAATTGAGTAGAAAAATGTATAACTGCCTTCCCACTCCTTTCTCTCCTCGATTTTTAAAACTGTTTAGCTTCAGCATCCTTTTTAACATAAAGCTTTTCTTGAAATGGTTTTCCCTGTTCAGCAATTTTGAGAACGCTTAATCAATCCCACCTTTGTGCCTTCACTCTTCCTCTTACAACTGCCTGTTTGGGAATCCCAAATTTCTTTTTCTTTTTGAATTTTTCCCCAAAGCACCCATTCTTGTTTAAAAAAAAATATAGGGGCAGACATGTGGCCTAGCAGTTGCTATGCTGCTTGGGATTGCCCACACTCCATGTATCAATGCCCAAGTTCAAGTCCTGGCTCCATTCCTGATTCCAGCCTCCTGATATGGCGCCCTAGCAGGGAGCCTGCTATGCATCAAGTGGTTGAGTCCCAGCTACCCATAGAAGAGACAAGAACTGGATTCCTGGCTCCTGGCTTCAGCCTAGCCCTGCCCAAGCTCTTATAGGCACTTGGGGAGAGAACCAGCAGATGAACAATCTCTCTTTCTCACTTTCTGTCTTCCAAATAAATAAAATAAATTGCAAATTAGAAGCATATTTAAGGCATAAATAACATACAATTAGCTGCATATATTTAAAGTCTATAATTTAATAAATTTGACATGTGAATACACACTAAAATTATCAACTGGGTCAATATGGTAATGTGTTCATTTGGACAATATTTCCTGCTCTACTAAACTATGAGTGGAGGATTATATCTGATTCCTCGTTGTATCCTTAGTGTCTGACCAAGTGTCTGGCACCTAAATGTTTAATGTTCTTAACATACAAAGTACATATTTTATTATGGCAGCTTTCTCATGGACTATCTGTAGACTATAAGTGTGAGGATAGTGAAGAATCTCAGTGTTGTAGAGAGCACAGAGCATCTCGTTACTTGCTGTTGGGATTTCACCTGACATGCTGAGTATTTAGACTGGCTGCTTCTCACGGGCACTGTTGGGAGGATATGGCAGAATGAAGAGAACCTTATGGGAGACTGGGGTTTATATCTGAACCACTGTGTATAGATCATGAAGAAATGGCAGGAAAGACAACTGATCAGGACAGGGTGTTTGGCATAGCAGTTAAGCTTGGAATGCTCAAATCCCATATCCGAGTTCCTGGGTTCAAGTCCTAGTCCCACTTTCCATTCCAGCTCCCTGGTAATGCACTCCTTGGAAGGCAGAAGGTGATGACTCAAGTATTTGGATTCCTGCCACGCACATGGAAGACTTGATTGGGTTCCTGGCTCCTGTCTTCAGCCTGGCTGTCGTGGGCATTTGGCAAATGAATCAGAAGAGAGAAAATCTCTCACTCTCAGTCTTGCTCTCCCTCACACCCTTCATCCCCCCGCCCCAGGATGTCTATCTCTTCTCTACCCCTCCCCCTTGTCTCTCTGTGTTTCAAACAAATTGATATAAAAAAATGAAGAAATGAAAACCCCTGATCGCACACTGCCTGCCTCTGCTGCGATTGCATTAGGAATGAGGACAGCCGAACTTTGAGAACAGAGCTGGGAAAAGGATGACGCTCCAAGGGGCTGGTTAAACCACAGAAAATAAAGCTGTGGTTGCCTTTCCTGATTTAAAAGTGTTAAGTTTACAAAAACTGTTTTCCTAGGGCCTCTGGAAAGTTTCTAATTTGATGCAGCAACAATATCTGCTTGGCTCCAAACTGATGGACATCTGCTAATTTTTCTAACTGCTTTAATCATTTCTGGAGCTCTGCTTTAGAAATTCTCCAAATCTCCTCCTTCTCACTAAAGTTTCAAGACTTCAAAGTCTGTACCAATTTTAATACAGGGCTAGGAGGACTACCTTCTGTTCCCACATTTAGTATTCCTATTTAATATTCCATTCTTTGTCTCACTTAAAAATATCAAAATACAGAATAGAGATTCTTAACTTTCTAGGAGCCAGTAACTTACCAAACAAAAATTTGAAATTCAGTCTAAGGTCACACATAGGCAAGAGGTAATCTGCGTATGTGCCTCGCACACTATGGTGTGATGTGCTCAAGGACAAGGAATTTGTCTTTTTCAAAATTTACTGTTGCATTTAGCATCGTCTCTGGTTCGTTTTTTCTTCATTTTGATGGAAGTTGGCCTCTGTTTGCAATTTTAAACACTTCTCAACTAGTGTGGTTAGTAACTAAAAAATGAAGGGAAAGTTAAGAATTAGAACATGTTGTCAGTACATGTATTAAAGAATTTTTAAAATTTTTTTCTTATGGTCCAGAGGAGGATGTCAGGTGTAGGACAAGGGGCAAAGGGAAAAAAAAGAGATCAAAGAAAGATACAAAGGTGCAAAAGAAGGGAGGTTTTAGGAATACCAACTAGATTGACTGTGAGTCAGAAGCACAGGGGAGGTGGGAGAAAACCAAAGAAAGAGAGCGAGAGAGAGCGAGCAGACAGTGCTGTGCCTGCGGAAGCTGGGCGGGCACGTGTGAGTGAGCCGCCTAATTCCCCCACGCATCAGAACTGTCACACTACAGCATGAAAAGGTCTGGACATGCAGCATAGGTTCAATGATCTTCCTCTACCTGTCACTGCAGAAGCAGTTGAACTTGATGGCTGAACCTACTTTGTCTTGTCCTCAAAGGTCTCATTCATACATTCTGAAATTGTAGCCTTCTCTAAATAATGTATTTTTAGTCATACAGGAATAGATGTGATAGTTCAGATATTCCCCAAAAGCAAATCTTCAGGCTGGTGAACAGCTCATTAACTGAAGCATCACCCACTTAAAATGAGTCTTGAAATTCCAGGTTGTCTTTGATAACTTGAACAAAATCACCCTGAATGGATATGAAATACCATCTACATGCAGGGAGAAAGCAAAGATTTCAATAGGTCAGGAGAAGTTACAGGTTTTGTTTCTTCAGAATGATTTAGTGGGAAATCTAAGTGCCAGCGTTGCTTCTGCAAACAACAATTGTCCCACCCTTAACACCCCACCAAAAATATTTATTAGCTAGTTTTTTAGACTTTCTAGGCAATTTAGAGGAATTAAAATGAGCTGCAATATGATAGTGGTAATAAAAGTACACTTATTAATTACCCCAAAGAATAAGATTTTAATCAATATGCTTAATTAAATTGAATGATTTCCACAAACTCCTTTGAACCACTCCCCATCATCAAACACCATGCTAGGCACAGTGCATTTAAAGGCAAATAGGCTATGGTTCCTATTCCGTTATATAATAATATGAGTTCACATTAAGTTCCAATGAGGGAGACAGACATGTTTGCAAAGAAGTCTAATGTGTTTGACAACTGTGCTACCAACATGACTTAACTGCTTTCCAGGAGGATAAAGCAAGGAGGCACTGCCTGACTTAGAGTAGGAAGGCAGGGAAAGATGGTTTCTGAACTGGATGCTGAGTAGGGAGTCAGAATTTGCTGCATTAAGAAAAGATAGGGGAGCCAGCCGGGGCTGTGGTGTAACAGGTAAAGCAGCCATTGGCAGCACCGGCATCCCATATGAGCACTGGTTCAAGTCCTGGCTGCTCCACTTCCAATCCAGCTCTCTGCTGTGGCCTGGGAAAGCAGTGGAGGAAGGCCCAAGTCCTTGGGCCCTTGCACCCATGTGGGAGACCCAGAAGGAGCTCCTGGCTCCTGGCTTCAGATCAGTTCAGCTCTGGCCAATTGGGAGGTGGACGGAAGACCTATGTTGTGGCATAGCAGGTAAAGTTGCTGCCTGCAGCTCCAGCATCCCTTTTGGGTGCCTATTGGTTTCCTGGCTGCTCCATTTCTGATCCACTTCCCTGCTAATAGCCTGGGAAAAGCAGTGAAACTTGGCCCCAGTGTTTGAGCCCCTACCATTCGTGTGGGAGACCTGGATGAAGTTCTTGGCTTTGGCCTGGCCCTACCCTGGCTATTGCAGCCATCTGAGGAATGAACCAGCAAATTGAAGATCTCTCGGTCTGTCTCTCCCTCTTTCTGTGTAACTCTGACTTTCAAATAAATAAATAAATCTTAAAAAAGAAGAGGAAAAAAAGAAAAGTTAGAGCAAGTAGTGGAGGAAGAAGGTAGAAATAGTCTACTCACATAACCAGATTAATAAGCAAACGGACATAAACACACAAGCATATATATACACATATGTGCACAGAGTCATCCATGTTCTTTGCCTGGCTGTCAGCCTGTCTCAGTCAGAATTCTGAAATGAGAACAAGAAGAAATGCTTTTTAATTCTGGCTCTTTTATGACCTACTGTGTGATTTGAGCAGGACTTTTATGTCTTACAGATTTCAGTTATTCCATTTATAAGTGAAAGTGTTGGATTCTTTGGCTATAGCTCCATCCAAAGAAAAAAATTGCAAGATACAGCTGAAATTTGTTTGAACTGGAATTCCTTATTTAAGGGATACAACAATAGTTTCTGAGATGTAATCTAAACTATAGTATTTTTAATATATATATATATATATGAAAACATTTTAAACTCTCATCAGTACAAAATTGCAAATTATATGCCTTTGCTTTAAATTTCATTGCTATTTGGTAACACAGAAATCAATCTCTGGATACATATTTGACATTTTTCCATAAAAATAAAGAGACATGTTTTCCCTTAAATTTTAGATAAGAAAAGGCACTCCTGAGAGTGAGGACTTTGACATATGGTACGTTTTAATACTTTATCTAGCTTTTTCTACGCAAGTGGAGATGATAAAGAACCAGTGCAGTACACAGCACAGAGTTCCAGGTGACAGAAAAAATTGAATGGTTGCGAATACCATAAGAAATTACCAAATCTTTTGTTCATATCGTAATATCAGTAGTATTTTCATTTTTCAGATATGAAAACTCGAGCTCAGAAACTATATGCAATCCCAAAGATAGCCCCAGACACATTATCCTTCCTTCTGCAAGCATCTTTCCTAAACTTGGAGCTCCAGGTTTGTCTTCAGTTTTTTGGTATCACATTTGCTGCAACGGAAAACAATGTGAGCACAAGTAAAAATCAGCCTTGAAATTTAAACTCTGTCCATTTTATATTAGGTGCTATTTATATTATCAATGAGTTACTGGACAAATAACTAACTGGTCAGGAAGTCACCAACTGTCCAGACACTGATGTATTTGCATTGTGCATATAGTTGCGAATGTGTGTGTGAGGTGGTGAGGATATGCTATACTATGTCTTTTAAAATTGATTTAAAATGTTCCTTGAAGAAAATGATAATTTGGTGCTGGTTACCCCACAAGTAATTTTTTTTTCAATTGTAAAATGCTCGAATAGTATCACAATCTTATTATGATTTACAAATTGAAGCAACTACTGAGTTGTGTCATTTTAGGGAATAGATTCCATTTCAGTTTGGTTACAAGAAAAAAAAAATGATCCAGGGCATATTAAAACAACCCTCTTCATAAAGGTCTATAATTCTCCACTTTGGTAATGCTGATAGTCAAGTGAGTCCTTACATCTAAGACTTTCTTTTGGGAACATGGAAGTCTCAGTATAAAACTGTGTGTTAAATTAATGCGGGCCACCTGAAATGTTGAATTAGACATAGAGTACAGTTGGAGAGGAGTCCATTCTTTCCCCCAGGGTGTTTAATCATCTCATGGCACTGAAAGGGGTACCCTAGGCCTTCCCTATTTTGAGCTCCCATCATACTTTGATATCGATCCAATCCAATTAGTGAAGACTGCAGGTAGCACCCTCCTTCTATTTAAAGACCGGGAGTATCTATTATTGTTTTTATGTTTATTATCTTAATACCTGACATCTATAACATCTTTCTTCCAAAGAACTCCCTGGAGTGTTATAAGATGTCAAGTGAAGACAAATGAACATGAAAGCACTTTGTGTTGTACAGATGGAAGGAGCTACTCTCTGACCCAGCTGTTTGCTTGCTCCAACTTGGCAAATCCTACCCACGGTACTCTCCTTACACTCTGCTCTTTTTCTTCTATCAAGTGCACTCTCTCTCTCACACACACATTCTCACATTTACCCTGATCACTCTCAAATCTTGTTTCACCATCAGACCTTTTCTTAAAGCCCAGCTCCACATTTATATCTACCTTGTGTAAATCTCTTCTTTAATATTTAAATTAAATCTAACCTTCTCAACATAAGGCTCATTATTTATTTAACTGTAGAAAAGTATTTTACAGGTATTTGAATGCTTTGTGAAGTATACATTTTTTTAAAAAAAAAATAATCTGACTCCACCTAGAAGTAGATTAGAATAAAGAAAGCCGTAAGAAGTTCAAGGGCACAGGATAAAGATGAATAATGAAATTCACTGAGCATAGTCCAGAATATTTTGGATGCCCTAAGAGTTTGAGGATAAGATCTAAGGAGACCTAGAAAATAAAATGTAGAGTTACATTAAATAGAAATGGATGACAATGAGATTTTATTGAGTAAGGCTTGATTAAGTTTCCTGTTATATATATTTTAGGTATGTTATAAAGTATGTATCACAGTTTTACAGAGTGGACATTAGAAAATAATTAATGCTATCTTATTTATGAGTGCTAACAAATATAATCATCAACACTAAAAAGATCATATGGTTCTGTGTTACAATTTTTCTTTTCTTAATTATTTTCCTTTTTTAAAGATCTATTATTTATTTGAAAGTAAGAGTTATAGGGAGAGAGAGAAGGAGGGAGAGAGAGTGAGTGAGTGAGCTATCTTCCTTTCGCTGATTCACTCTTAACTGGGACCAGGACAGGCTGAGACCAGGAGATTCTTTGGCTGCAGGGGCCCAGCATTTTGGCCATCTCCTGCTGCTTTTCCCAGGCCGTTAGCAGGGAGCAGCTGGGCTCATATGGGACGCCAGTATCACAAGCAGCGGCTTTACCTGCTGTTCCACAATGCAGGCCCGTTATTTTCCTCTCTTAATTTATTTTTATTTTGTAAATTAATTCCCTCCCTGAATTAATTATCTGGGAAATTCATACTGATTGACTTTTGCAGTCCCACCTATTCAGTGACACCTTCCATCTCATAGAATTAGCTAACAAAGGGTGGGCCTGATGTAGTGGAGGGATGAGTTTCTCATCTTGCCCCCAGTCTACTCCATTCTGCAGTTTCAACCCCAAGACCACTAGCAATGATAATCCCATTCTTGAGAAATCTAGGGGGGTGGGGAGATTCATAGCACTGATGCTGGATAACTTCCTATTATCTGTCTCATAGCCCAGCTAGTCAGCAAGTCATTTTGAGCCTTCCCTCCTTATACTTGTTATATTCATCCTTTTTCTCCATTCTCATGGTCAGGTCCTTACCTCTCATGTTGAATTACCGAGATAATGTCCTAGTTGCACATTCCATCTTATGCAGCTGCTACAGTAAATGCCATTTTCAACATTTGCCCACAGAAACAAAAACACTTCTTGTTTACTAATGCATTAAATTTGGATTTGTCCAATATTGTCTTTTAATGCTCTGAATAATCCATCTCCATTCTCTTCATCTAAACAGTTTCCTAGATGCTCTTCTCTGGTCACGATCCTTGCTTCCCCTGCCTGTGGTCTTATTCCATGGACTTGGCTCCTAACACTGTTTTGCTCTGTGACTGGCCCTCTTGAACTTTCTCTCATCCTCTTTTCCAGTCATCAGCACCTAAACCCTTAAGGAGTACATCCCCAAATCCGCCTTCTCAGATAACTTCTCCTTTGCTACCCAGCTCAGTTACCCATCTCTTCCACAAAAACCTTCCCTCCAGTTTGGATTGTGCAGCCTTCTTTATGTGAACTCAACATGTGGGTATCTGTGCAGCTCATACTGTACTGCAAGTGCCCATCTATTGGTCTGCTACTCTCTCCAGGCTGTTTCTTCTTTGAGTACAAGGACTTACTCTGCGCATCTTTGTGGCTTCAGAGCTTAGGACAGGGAAGGTTGAAGTGTTCTCTCCATGTTTGAATTGCTGAGCATTTTTCTCACAATTTCATACTTAATTTTATATTATTTTTCAATGACTTCCCAATCTGTAGGTTGATCTTCTTTTCCTAGAAATGTTGAAAATTTCTTAGTATGAGAAGGATCTTATCACAGAGAGCATACTGGATGGTTCCCATAGAATGTTCAGAGTACCCACTTACATATTAGGTGATCAATCAATTCTTGATATTGAATTAAATAACCAGTGATGAATGTTGTAGCACAGCGTGTTAAGCTGTTGTTGGAGATACTAGAATCCCTATTAGGGTGAATCGTTGGAGGCCAGGCTACTCCGTGCTTCCAATCTACTTTCTGGCTAATGCACTGGGAATGTAGCAAATGATAGTCCAAATACTAGAGTTCCTGGCTCCTGGCTTCAGTTTGAGCCACCCCTGGCTGTTGTAGCCATTTGGAGAATGAACCAGTGGATGGAAGATCACTGTCTATCTCTCTCTCTATCATCATCATCATCTATCTCTCCCTCTGTTTCCATCACTCTGCCTTTCAAACAAATATTGTTGCTAATAATAGCATAAGTCAAAAATAATATAATCCCCACTGGTAGGAATGGAAAGAAGTCACAAATTTTCCCTGTTGTTCCTTAATAAAATATGTTATGGTTTTTGTCCTAAGGAAAAGTATGTTACCTAGTTATGGCATGCTTAAATCAGGTACCAGTGTTAAAATATCCATCATCAGCTGATGAATAAATATGTTCTGTCTCTCAAAACAATTGATTATGTTACAAATTTCCCTTCATTACACTGTACCTCCCTGTTTCATAGCCTATGTTAGTACATATTCCCTCATGAAAACTTACCGCTGTCACAAACCAAAATTTCTCATCTATTTATCCTTTTGCTTACCTCCCCACCTCTCAAAACTGTTTTTATCCAAGCTAGATATATCCTAGAACAAAACTCTACTCGAATTCTATCACAGCAGCAAATATTCCTCCTATTAGCTCATTCCCATTGCTTCCGAACATTACAAGTAGCTTGTAGAGCCACTCACCATCATGACTGTATCCTAAGATCAATACTCTGCCATCCTTTCTAGAAATAACATCATTAAAGGAAGAAGATTCTAATTTTGCTATGGAATACAAAGCTACATAAAAACATTTAATTGACAAATTGTTGTTAGATGTGGATATTGTGAATACTGCCACATGTACTGGAAAGCACCTATTTTTGTGCATTTTCGCTAGTGTTTATATTTGTACACATCTATAAAGTTTCACCATCATTAATTTTTCTTCCATTCCTGAATAATGTCTGAAACCTAAATAACTATTTTTTGAGAGACAAAGAGAAAGTAGAAGAGAAAGAGACAAACATAGGGAGTTCATATTTTCAGGTTCATTCCCCAAATGCCCACAACAACTGGGTTGGGACCATTTTGAATCCTGGAGTAGGGAAACTCAATCCAAGTCAACCACATAGGTGGCAAGGACTGAGGCATCACCTGCTAACTCTCAGGGTGAACATTTGCAGGAAGCTGGAACTAGGACTCCAGCCCATACCCAAGTCCAGGCACTAAAACATGGGATGCCCATGTCCCAACCAGCAGCCTAACCACTGCCACAAATGCCCTCCCTTAACGACATTTTAATGGGCACCAAATATTGAGTTCATTGTTTAAGCTAAATTCTCTCCTATGTGAGTGTATATCATGATACAGTTGGTTCAGCCCATGTATGTTTTTACTTTGTTGTGCTTTTGGATCTCGTAAGGGACTTTTATTGACCCAGAGATCTATATCTCTTGATTGGAAGAAATAAGAGTAAAGGATCTTTTGATTCAAAAATATCTTTTCTACATATTTCACCTAATAAAAATTTACTAAGTTTAAGAAATTCCCTTTGTGTAATAGTCATAGCATTCCAAGGTTTGGAATCTACCAGTAATTCACTCACAAGTATACAATCTTTTAATCAGAATTTACTTATTGCCAAAGGAGAATGGAGATTTCCATTAAGAGTGAGGATGACTTTGGAGAGGAAGATAGTGTTGAATAGTGCAGTTGTAGTAGACTCTCAATGGAATGAGGGCATTCAGGAACAAGGAAAAGAGTGTTCCTGGCAGTGGACGGTGAGGATTCTACTCCAGTTCTTCTACTCAGACTTTCTGTAATGTTCTGGCATCCCTGAAAATCATCTCAAGCCTTGACTATAGTTACAGAGTTGTAGGATGACAGCCCTCTAGTCTGTTCAAACAGCTGATTAAAGGTTGCCTTTAGTGTATTTGTCCCATTGGTGTGCATTCCTTTCATTTTGTTTTTCCTTTGTTTCTTATGCACTTGTCTACACAACATAGCTACGCAGTGTAGATCTCATCCCAAAGAAAAATGCATTGCCAATCTACAACCAGACCACCTGTGTAAATGCTTCAGCTAAGCTTGAAGAATTAGCACCTGACATTATTAGGCAGGCAGCATGTATACTAGAAGAAATACTGGTGTGAGAGTCGGGCTGTCTCAGTGCTAACACTCCTAAGTAACTGCATGAACTTTAAGTTTCAGCTCTAAAATGGTGGCGGTGGTGGTGGGCGAGCAGTAGAGCAAAAAAGATTTTCTGGGTCTTTTCCAGCTATCACATTATGCAATTCTTCTAATTAATTATGTTTCCTGATTTTCCTCTTATTTCATATGAGGACTTACTGGCTTGGCATTTCAAAATAATTTTCTGACAAGCAGGGTGATAATACTTGCAATGTTTATGTCACAGAGTTGTGGTGAAGATAACACATGAAATTTTGAGTGTCACTATACATCGTGAACTGCAAAGTCCTTTACTCATACAAAACAAATTATTATTGGCGATTTCTAGTTCTCCTATTATTCTGCTTTTAAAAGGCTCATGATCCCTCAATGTGCAACCAGCAGAGGGAGACAAGTTAAGATTATATTTCTTCTTGAAACAAAATTCATTAATTGCTATGTGGATATATGTTTTTAAAAATCAAAATGAAATTAATTGCTGGCAAATAGGTCATTAGCTCATAAGCTGTATGCATGTATTACTTTTACAAAAACACAGGAGACAAAGAAACAGGAAAGACACAAGGGAAAATAGAAGGCAAAGAAACTGGATTTCTGAGCTTACTTCTGACAGAGCTGGGAGACAGCCCTCCTGTGAAGAGTGTCATATTCCTCTGACAACTTCCTGAGCATGTCCATCTGGAAGTGCAGCCTATTTGAGTACAATTTTAGGAACAAATCCAGAATTCTAAAAGTAGATTTTCCAAATTCCCTTTCAAACTAGGTTGCTAACTTAGCTTTCCCATCTTATCAGCCTAGATTTTTTTTTATTTATTTATTTTTTATTTAGGAAAAAAGAGGAATCGTGTGCCCTTCCTGTTTCCTCAACATCTATATCCAGTTCGTTGAGAAGCCGATGAGTTCTGTGAAGCTCCCGTACGATGGCCTCCTCTGCTTCCTTTCCATTGCCCTTGCCCACAGCCTGCTTTCACCATCAGTGCCATTTCAGACGTTATAACTGGCTCTCCCGGCAGGCGCCGTGGCTCAACAGGTTAATCCTCCGCCTTGCGGCGCCGGCACACCGGGTTCTAGTCCCGGTCGGGGCGCCGGATTCTGTCCCGGTTGCCCCTCTTCCAGGCCAGCCCTCTGCTGTGGCCCCGGAGTGCAGTGGAGGATGGCCCAAGTGCTTGGGCCCTGCACCCCATGGGAGACCAGGATAAGCACCTAGCACCTGGCTCCTGCCATCAGATGAGCGCGGTGCGCCGGCCGCAGCGCGCCGACCGCGGCAGCCATTGGAGGGTGAACCAATGGCAAAGGAAGACCTTTCTCTCTGTCTCTCTCTCTCACTGTCCACTCTGCCTGTCAAAAAATAAAAAATAAAAATAAAAATAAAATAATAAAAAAACCACAAGGAATTACTACTTCATACTCATAAGGATGACGACTATCAAAAAGAAAACAAACAAAAAAACAAACAAACAAAAAAAAATAACTGGCTCTCCCTCGCTTTGACTTAGCCCAGTCTCTCTCCCACTCTGTGGCTAGGCAATCGTCTTTTTAAAACACACATCTGATTTTGTCAAAGCTTCAGCAACTGCCTATTGCATGCAGAGTAAAGGCCAAGTCATTAGCATGTCTGTCAAACTCTTCACTGACTCCAGCTTACAAAATAAGATATTTTTTTCATTTTACTTTTCCCCCTATCTCCACCCCCTTACCTTTCCTTAGGACTTGCCTTACCCACTGATGTGAAGTGTCTTAAGTAAAGGGCTTTCTTTGCAACATAATTAGTAGGCAGCAGTGTCATCAGTGACGTGTGTCTCTTTCTCATCATTTCATCGACAACTTTACTAGACCTCTCATTCCTTTCTTTACTTCTGGGTTCCCATTGTTAGAATGTCCCTAAGATGTCAGTGTATGGCTTCTCCTCTCCAGAACCTAAAGCAACCTTCTAAGGATGACCTTGAGCATGCTTCATCTTTTTTTTTTTTTTTTTTGGACAGGCAGAGTTAGACAGTGAGAGAGAGAGAGACAGAGAGAGAGAGACAGAGAGAAAGGTCTTCCTTTTCCATTGGTTCACTCCCCAAATGGCCGTTACGGCTGGTACGCTGCTTCCTCCTGGTCTCCCATGCGGAGCAGGGCCCAAGCAATTGGGCCATCCTCCACTGCCCTCCCAAGCCACAGCAGAGAGCTGGCCTGGAAGAGGAGCAACCACCCAGGGTGCTGGCGCCACAGGGGGAGGATTAGGCTAGTGAGCTGCTTCTTCATTCAGGTACTCATGCTTCTTCCTAGGCAGTGTGTCCATCCCCCCTTCTCTCTCTACTCCTCTCTGCTCATCCAGTAAGTCTTCCTTCCTGCAGTTTCGTTCTATTTGAGACTGGTTCTTGTAGCCATCTTTGACATCAGATGGTCTCTTTCTCCATTCTGTTTTATATATTCCAAGGGTTACTTGAATCCTCATGTTCCCAAGAAGCCCCTCTCTGGATCACCTTTTCTGAACTCACATTATCTTTTGATTCTTCCCCCTGGTCAGCTAGTCGGTGGTAACCCGCTGGTCCGTCTTACTCTGCTTCGTGTGTGTTCACCTTACTGCTGCTTCTTCCTTGTGACTCCCCCAGGTTCCTGAGGATGAAGACCTGAGTTTTCATGCTTTTGCAGCATTGACCAGAGGACTGTGCCCAGCCCATGAGTTGATTAATGTTGGTCCTACTCAGTAAGGGAGAGCAGCTTTGAGAGGGCTGCTTTATACGTGCACAGAAATGATAGTCACGCTCTAAGAGGGGCTTCTCATTTCTTTACCTCATTAGACTTGCCCGAGGGCAGGGTGTCTGTTTTGCACAGCATTGTTTCCTCAGTGCTTAGTACAGACCCTGCTATATGGTAGATTTCAAAAAACTATCATTTTAATGAATTTCTCATACATGGCAACACAACTGATGAGGCAGGCCTGGTGAATCTTCTCCCTTGTCCGGGCAATGCTTCTACATTCATTACTGATAGCAGAAGGAGCTGAGGATGTGAATTACAGTCCAGACAAACAAGGAATACTTTGAAGCTGGCAAGCTTCTGGGACCCTTTGAATAATATAATGACCTAACACTAGACTTGGCCTGCAGCTCAATATTGTCAGTAAACTCTGGAGAAAACATATTAGTGTTATTTACATGACTTATAGCCTCGAGATATGTAACTAGGCATCCTATTTAGATTTAACAGGATAGCTGCTGCCTGATAAATCTAGATATGTAGAAAAATCTTCAGTAAACTTTAGCTATTAAATAGCATCTGCTCGCCTTGTTATGCATTTCTTAATCGTTAACAAATACTTTTCTGTTATACTCAGGCTTGATTAACATGTATTTACCATATTAAGGGTAAGCACAGTTTGTTGAAGAGAAGTAGCAACTGGAGCACTTTTTTTTCTCTGACTAGCTGAAATAAATGACAGGCCACTTGTCATTCTGTCAGTTCTGATTTGATGAGTGGTGGTTTCCAGCAAGCGCATACCAGACTTGGACTGGTACACTGAGGAGAAATGCTGGTATAAGGAAAACCTTGATTACTGGTGACAGAACACAGCCTGTTGGGAGGGTTCTCCATCAGGAGCAAGTCTAGTTAACTTGGTCTTCCTTCCATGTCTGTTGCTACCTCTTACTCTAAGCCAGTTGCCACTGGAAGACTCAACTTTCCTTCAGTTTGTCTCCTTGTTTCCACTTCCACTGGTTATTCAATCACTAGGATAAAATCTAGATTCCTTACTGAGGAATCTTGTCTTTATGAGTCTTCCTTCATTTCTAATTTCAAATAGTTTTTCTAACTACTCACCACAACATGCATGCAAACTGCCTTCCAGGTTTGTGTTTTTGATCCAGATATATGACACACCTATTCCCAGCTCAGGGCTTTCACACATGCCTTTTCTTTTATATGAAAAATTCTTATTGTAGATATTTACATGAATACCTCTGAAGATTTTAGGATTTAGATGAAATATCACCTCTTCAAGGGCGCTTTGTTTGATTACTTTTCTTTATGTTCCCCTCACCTCACTTCTAAGCCATTTACACGATCACATGTCTTTATTTTTTTTTACTATAGCATTTACTCTCTGAAATAATGCGATATATATATTTGCTTGTTTAGTGTTTATTTTCATACCTGAGACATGAGTTATGTGAGATAGGAGTCTAGTCTGTCTTTTTTCACCACCGTAACTGTGAAACCACGTTGAGCGGAAGAATGAATCGTAAACCTAGTGGGCATGGCAAAGTATGGAGTTGCATAACTGCCTCCATACTTCCTGGGCCCATTTTCTGATTGCAGGGATCCAAGTCACTGCAACAAGTACCTACAAAGAGTAGCAGTGCCTGATTGCCTGCTGGGACCACCTTCTTGCCAAACTGAAGAAACTGCTATTGCCATTCTTCCAGATATTGAATGCTTGATCCATATATGAGGGGCTGACCAAAAAGAATAGCAGCAACATACATGGTGCTTCTTGGCAGCTGTCGCCTTCTTGTACACAGTGTCAGAGAGGACAGTCTAGGAAAGGATGGGACCAAAGGCCAGTGAGTACATGTCTGTGAAATCATATCGCATCTGAGAATAAGTTTATCGGTGTGCAAATGCATCAGTAAGCTAAGTACATGAATGCTTATGGACAGTAAGGAGCAGAAGCAAGGAGTGATGCAGGTAGCAGCTCAAGAATTGCAAAGACCTTGTGAAAAGTGGGACAGTTCAAAGCATTGACACTTACCAAAATAGAACAAGTAGCAAAGGAGACACGGAAACAGGAGACTGCTATGAAAACAGTGAGCCACACCAAAGCACACACTGAAAAGAAACCGTGGAGTGATTTTAATCATTCAGGATATGGATTGAGTGTTTTACATTACTGGAGGGTCTGTTGTAAGAATTTGTACAATATTTAACTGACTTGAAGTTGACTGATTTCGTTAGATCATGAAATACATGTTAATAAAGTGATTCTAGTTGAAAAACACAGATTCCAAAGGAAACTCACACAAAATTGTGCCTTGTATATGAGTATAAATTGGAATACTTGAATATTGCTAAATTGTGATGAAACCATTGAGAATGTCATAGCAGGGATCCTAAGGAGATGTATTAACAATTCTGCATTTCTAGTTCATATGGAAATGCTAATTCCACTTATGAAAGTAAAGTGCAGGCATGGCATTATTATGATTAAGGCCATACAGCTGTAGAAATGTAGAGTGGTATATTAATAATGGTATAGACACGTTTAGCATAAAATGCAAGCAATGTAGCTAAATTAGTTGTACATTGCAGGCTGCATCTGGATTTCATGTGAGTCTATTACCTTACAAAGCTAAGGAGAAGAATAAACCTTTTTTGCTTCTTAGGGTATTCAGACGTTAGCCAGTTTTTGTTTTCCCTGCAGCATTTGTCCCTGTAGAGTGCCAGAATCTTCTAAAGCCTCTTTTAGAAAAGCTGTGTGTTATTTTAAAGTACTAGTTAAGATCATTTTGCTTGGGTGATGATTGCTGTTTCCCATGGCTAACAGCCATACTTGCCTCACAAATAACTCAGAAGTATGTTCATTTTTGCCAACCCTCTTGGAAGACTGACTATAGTGGTGTACAGCAAAATAGCCGTTGTAAATTTCAGGAACTCATCTATCTGTTTCCTTCTCTACATTTCTTAGGAAATCAAGCAGAGAAGTTGGTATCAGGGTTATGTAGGGAGAATGATCATTAGGATGAGATATGTCATCCGATGTGTATGGACTGTGGATTTATTAGGAAGTGAAAGATGATGTGGGAGAGAAAACCAGAGGGACTTCATGAAGGAGTGAAATGGAGAAGGACTCTGAGTCCTGAAGTGGAAGTAGATAGTGCCCCCACAGGTAGAGTTATTATTCTGTAACTGGGAGGTAAGCCTCGTGAGAGGGCTTGAACATGCTGCCATTCCTCCATGCTCATATCCATCCGTTATGGAGTACTCCCCTGGGCCAAAGGTTGGGTTAGAGAGCTGTGCTTCAAGTGCTGTCTGGGTGTAAATAATAACTATTCAATGATTAACTTACATATTACGTTTCATGATTTTGAAATTGTTCAGAAATCCAATATAATTGAATTATGCTGAATTGCTGAGCAGTCCAAGTTACAAACTTCTAAAAATGTAGTCTTTTCTTAAAAGAAGTCTTTTATTTTCAAGGCTCACAGTAAGTCAATTTACTTTAACAAAAATTGCCAAGAAATGGACTTTATTTAATGTAGCTATTAACAACTCTTAACTGTCTTGTGATTTATAATATATATACTTATGATTTTGTCCTCTTAGGTAGGTCAGACATTTCTGTTATAATTTTGATCACAGCCTTGATTAACTTAAGTTATCCTTTTTCTCAGAGTGATTGTAGATATAAACTCCAGATCTGATTGATTTATTATAAGTTCCACTTTCCTTCTACTTTGTTGTGAATTATGTTGTATCACATTATGTTAAATTCTAGCTTTTATCCTAGTACTACAAGACAAGTTCTATCAGTAGCTTGAGATTATTGGATATATTAATATGTTAATTATTTATGTATTATATTAAGTATTATTGGTATATTAATAGCTAATAATCATGTATAAGCATCATCTGCAACAGATACATTAACAACTCCATTGTACTTCCTAGAACAAACTCTCCCTGTCTTTATACAAAATCTAACCCACCAAAACAAGAAAGTGCTCATACCCTCAGTATGTCTAAACCTTTCCCTCAAAGTATCTTGGATTTTATTGGGGATCATACTAATCACCTAGGACCATATATACAAATAGATGATTCTAGTAGCCTGTGGTTGCTTGCTTCCTCCTGTCCTAGAGAAACACCAGCCAACACAAGAATATATGCTATATCTAAGCCTTCTTTTTTTTTTTTTTTGAGAGAAAGAGAGAGAGAGAGAGAAAAGCAAGATTCATTTAAGACAGAAACCTCCTGCTGCAGTGATCAGGAGTGGGGCGCTCCGAGAGAGGCAGACCCCCAGAACTGTGAGGGTCTGTCTCTTGTAATCTTGGTCAAGATAAGACAAAAAACCATCAGAAGCATGGGATAGGCTTCTTCTTTCTAGTCTCTTGATAAAACCAGAGACTCAGAAGGCTTCTTGATGGACAATTTTGCCTTGCTAAAGGCAGTTTTTGGGGAGAAATATGCAACGGGATTTGGCACCTTGATCTTGCTAAAGGTAACTTCTGGGAAGAAACAAGCATTTTGCACCCTCATAAGGGAACTCCCTTTTCCTCATTTTCCACTGCGACCGATCTAAGTGCCTACTAATTCTGACTCCTCACATTCCCTACCCCAGAAGAATGGACCCTAACTTCTGTTAGGGATATGAGATGACCATTGCTCTGGCTGCTTCATGCTGAAAAGGGAAGTCGTTGAGGGACAGAAACAAGCCATCCTTCTGAGGATCAGATCTAAGGGTCCCCTACAGAATGTGAATTTCCTCAGGGGCATTGTCTGAAGCCTTTTACTAAGCTAATTGTTCATCCATAAGAGCTGGAAGACGTCTGAGAGGGCTGGTCCAGTCTGTTGGTGGTATAGGAAGAAAGCGTGCTCTTTGCCTTGCACACCTGGCAGAGTGCACTATGGAATCCTTGCATTACCACTTGAAGTTCATTATTACATTGAAAGTTGGAAATTACAGGATTATGGGTTTTGTAATTCAAATAATCACTCAACCTAGCCAATTTTTTTTCTGTAAAAAATGAATTCGAAGTTTTAAACAACTGAATTCCAACTTGATGGTGGGACATCAGTGACTTATTAGCTGGAAACTGTTTATAAGCCCTGTCATAGAAAACCTTGATTTATACAAATGAATGCACAGTCCAAACAAAATTAATTGAACTCCATCACTGATTTGTGACAATTTAGATTTCAGTTCTTCAAAGTCTTTTGTTAAAACCAAAAGGTCTTCCTTGCTTTCCTCATATTCTCTGTAAATGAGTTCACTTGTGTTTTCGTCTACTAATAACATGTAGCATCAAAGGCCTTTGAATATTCTAGGGGTCAGAGCAATGTGCCCTCCAGCACCATATGTGTTTCTTTAGAGCTTTGTGCTCCAGTGGGGTCTGTTGCAGATTCTTAAACTTATTCCTTTGTTTTGGGGGTGAGGACACCCTTGACCAAGCATTTCTGTAAATAAGGGGAGTGGGTATGACACCTGTGTGTGTGTGTACTTGTATATTTATGGACTATTTTAGGCAGAAAATGATCCAGAACAGAAAGGCAGGAAACGTTACCTTCCCACCTAGAGTTTCCTCTGTTGACAGATGTAGGAGAGTCCCTGGGATGAGTCAGAAACTCTTTGCTTGAGGCTACAGAACTGCGTATGAAAATGTTTTTGGGCCCTCCTTGCTGCCACGGAGGAAACAGCCTGAACCTGGAGACCTTGCTGGCATAGAGAAACGAAAAGGAGATCAAGTGTGACGATTGGGGGGGGGGGGGTGCAGGCAGGTTTCTTGCTCAGAACCTGAAGGCTGAAGAAGCCTCAGATCCCCATCAAGCCCTGCCAACAACTTCTTTTGGCCTTGTGTGTGTACAACGCTGTAAATATCTGTTGCCTCCAGCCTGGAGAAGTGGGTTGCCTGAAGACAGGAGTAGGACTATAGCTGCAATTCATTCGGGAGCATTTTTGCATGATTTGTTTTTTGCATCTTGTGAATGCATTACTCATATCAGTATAATTTGAAAAGAGGATAAGAAGTCCTTGGCTGATCTAACCCCAAGATTTCTCCCTAGCATCAGTACTGAGGGAGACGTCCAATAGCTTGGGACTTTGACTTGAGTGACTAACATGTGGTAGCCCCTTTCGGCCCTTGTCACTTGCTTGACTCATGGAGTAGGATGACAGGTGACGGTAGCCTGCCTGCCGCTCCCTGGAGTGCTGTACCCAGCCTCTGAGTCTCCCTGGAGACACAAGCGTTCTGATACAAACATCTCCTTCCTTGCAAATGAACAAGTGGAGAAGCTAGTGCCGGCGGAGAGGTAGAGGCTTGGGTAGCCAGAGCAATGTGCCCTCCACAATACCCCTCAGTTGCAATACTCTTGTGTTGGACTGGGTGAGGGATTCCTGGAGAGTGAAGTTGGTTTAGGGATCAGGGATCAGCTGCTGTGGCTGACACTTGGAAAAGACAAGCCAAGCATTCACACCACAGACCACTCAATGCCAGCATTGTCTCCAATCCACCCCTCTTAAGGGGGTTCCAAGAGGGGGAGGGGATGAAGGAAGGCAAGAAAAACAACCTCTTAAACCCTGTACAAGAAAGTGCAGGAGAGAAGAAAGGAGGAACAAGATGCCAGTGTGGAAAGTCGGTTGCCAGGAGTGGTTAGTTCAAAATTCACTTTGGCTTTGGAGCCTAGACCCCGCTGTCAAGTTTCTCTGGATGTCTGGCACTCTGGCCCACCCCGAGGCTCTCCTGTCCTGGTTGCATCTCTCCTTGCTGTCTCCTTTTCTTTCCTCCTTCACCTCCTCCCCTCTTCTTGCCTAACCTCTTTCTCCTGTTCTTGGATGGCGTAAGTCCCTCTTTCGCCCCCCTCTGCCTTGAACAGCCCCTCTAAGCTCCATTCCCACTTCTTAAGGAAATCAGCCAGGCCTCAGATGGAGCTGTTGTCCTGACAACCTAAGGCGCATCAGGCTTTCATTGAGGCTGGCTGCTGCTGAAGGGGGCAGTTGTGCAAAGCGAGGGGCCACGGCGCTGGGAGGGAGGGGGATGACGTGGAGGGGCTGCTGAACGCCAGCGGGGTGGGGGGAGGTGCCGAGGCGGGAGAGCGGCGGCCGGGAGGGGGGAGCGCGGCTCGGGGCTGCCGCGCTGGCGCTGCTGCTGCGCGGCTGTGCCTCTACTCTCCTGGCAGGCTGGGGGCCGGCTCCCTCGCCCGCCCTCCCGCCCGGGAAAGTGGGTTACGGAGGAAGGCGCTCAGTTCGCTGGCTGCCACAGGCGCGCAGCCGCCGGGAGACCAGAGCGGCACCTCTGCCTCGGGCAGCCCTCGCGCCTTCCTTTCTAGGGGCTTCTGTTGTTTTGGGCAATTTGGTTCCTCTGACTCCCCGCCAACCGCCAGTCTCGGCGGCTAGGGTCTCTCAGAGGGTCTTTGTGAAGTCCTGAAGAAAAAAGGAAAGAGCTCGAGCGAGGGAAAGAAAGAGGCAAAGTGGCCAGGACCCCAAACTGGCACAGCGCGTCCCGCGTTGGTGGCGGCGGCGGCGAGCGCCGGCTGTGTGAAGCCCCTGTCCGCGGCCGGCCGGCCGGCAGTGCGCCCGGCTCCGCTCCCGAGGACGCCCGCAGGCCACCATGGGCGCCAGAGTTCAGCCTGACCGCAAACAGTTGCCGCTGGTCCTACTGAGACTGCTCTGCCTTCTCCCCACAGGACTGCCTGTCCGCAGCGTGGATTTTAACCGAGGCACCGACAACATCACCGTGAGGCAGGGGGACACGGCCATCCTCAGGTAGGGCTCTCGGGCAACTTTTCTCCGCGCGCGTCCGTGTGTGTGTGCGTGTGTGTGTGTGTGTATGTATGTATGTGCGCGCGCGGCTGATCCCCTTGAACTACAGCCCCCACGCTGCAGGCGTGTGTGTGTGTGTGTGTGTGTGTGTGTGTGTGTGTGTTTTACTTACTGGTGGCGCCGGAGCAGCCACCTAAATTCAAGGGAATTCTGGTCCCTGTCAGGGTCCAGTGGTGCTGGTTAAATGTTTTGTTCTTAGGATCTTGTTTCTTACCAAAAAAAAAAAAAAATCTGAACTTCACCTATGGCATTGATGACATTTGGGCAGGTTTCCTGCTGTGGTGGTTGCTGAGGCTTTGCACTTCGGAGTCTGGTGGATAGTCTTTAATTTTTTACTTTGGAAAGGAGAGTGGTTGAATGATGGGGCTTACAGAGTGGTACACAGCCCTGCCAGCTCCTTGCCCTGCTGAGTCTGTGTGAATCTCTGTGTGTGTGTGTGTGTGTGTGTGTGTGTGTGTATGAAGGCTCTCAACACTAGCAGTAGTTCTGATAGAGGACTTTCTGTAAAAATCTTCTAATTGACATCAAGGGCAATAAATCAGTTTTAGAACTTTGGTTGATTGCTGAGCCTTTTCTGGAATGTGGGTAGAAATGAGCCCAAGAATAAAGAGAGGGGCGGGGGGGAAAGCCACTTGCCAAATTGCTGGCATTTAAGAATAAGAGTGTTAAGCATAGAGGTTGGGAAAGAATTAACCTGGCATAAAATGGATATTTCAAATTGATTATTGACTTCAAAGTGTTATCTCTGTACAGCTCTGCCAAACTCTTAAATATCATTTGGGATTCAAATTTGGAAAGGAAGAGAGAGTCCCAAGTCCTTGGCAGTTTGACCCCAGAAGGGATAGTGAGCTAGAGAGAGAATAGCACCCAGTGATGATTGTGTTTCTAAAGAGCACTAACCTGCTTTTCCTGTGTTTCTCGTCTCTCTTCCCTTCGCTACCCTTGTCCTTTATTGCTTTCCTTGAATTTCTGGCAAATACTTACAAAAAAAAAAAGAAAAAAGAAAGAAATCACTCTCCTTAGAGATCTTTTAAAATCTCATTTGCTCCAAATAAAATGACCTGGTGTCGGTATGTCTATCTAGCTAATATTGCTTATTGAGGCAATAAAAACCAGTATACGATAGAAAATAAACCTCTAATCTGTGTGCAAGGAGCTGATAGTGCATAAACCTTAGGGCATCGGGGAGCAGTTCTGTAGCAGAGCTGCCAACAGCAGCAAAGTTTTCTTTCTTTCCCCAGAAATAAATTTGGTTGGCTGTCACAGAGTGTCCTGCTTTGGGATCTCTAGTCTTGTTAGCAGGAAGAGTGTGTGTGTGTGTGTGTGTGTGTGCGCGCGCACGTGTGCATGTGTGGGTGGGTGTGTTGTATGTTGTATGTGTGGCTCCACATTGTAAAATGTAAGAGAAAGCTAACGTGTAAGTATTCCTGCCTTCATTTCCTGAGCACCGGGTGATTATGAATCCCAAAGATCCTACTACCCAAAGCAGATTTTCCCTTCTAGCTCTCCAGCCTTGTAAACCTGCGTGTGTGATTTATCCTCGTGGAGTAATAAGATTTATAGAGTAATTTATCTGTTTGCAAAGGGATTTCGACATGATGCAGAAAATGTTTTTTCAAACACATAGGCATGCCTTCTCAACTGCTAGCATTCATACTCTCCAACATCATTAACCCTTTACCAGGCAAACACTCCTTATGTGCAATTCCTAGAAATTTTTCCACTGGTTTCAAGATTGAATATGAGGAAAGTGAAAACCCTGCTTGTGTGAGATTTTTATTTAAATGTCCATGAGCTTCATAAGATCTTTCTAAGCATCATGTGAATCTAAGCTATAGTATTCTAAGAGTTTGAAAAGCACAGAATTGCTAATTTAGGCGAAGAAAGGTATTCTCATGCTTTCATATGTTCCTGTAGGCACAGAAGTCTAAAGTGTGTGAGAGGAGGGCTCGCTGCATAATTATCTGTATATTACATATTTGTACTTCTGTAGGTCTACGGCTTAAATACATGTTTTGTAAGCATTCCACTTTAGTAGGCATCATGGTGTGGAAATGGGAGTAGTGAAAAGCGATGATAAATACAGAACCATTATTCCATGGGAAAGAGAAGGTAGAAAAAAATACAAACAAGTCACCTACAAGAGTTGGTTGATTCTCCAGGCCTCACATGCCCTCATTTTTGTTTCATTTGCCTTGTACAAAGCTTTATTTTGAGATTGTTGAGGTAACTAGAGAGAGAGTCCCCTTTGTTTTCCTAGCTGACCTTCTTCTCAGTCTCTTTCACAGAGTCCAGTACGCTTTGTGGGTCAGTTTCCTGGTGAAGAATGGTGTTCTTGCTTTCTGTTTGCAAGTGCAGCCTGGGAAAGGGGGTGCTTCCACTAAATTTGTAACATTTACTTGGAGCATGAGCTTGTAGGGGAGGAGAGGAAGGAGAACTTGATTCATTGGAAGCCACAGTAGATGTTTGGCACTGAGAAAGTGAAATGGCAAGGAGAAAGAAAACCTCCTCTCTCACTGAGTCTGTGGCCCTGAATAGTCTGAAATGGCACTCACAGACAAGGGGTTTGTAATTCTGTGGTCCAATGACAGCAGTTTGGCTGACTGTCACCATAACATTCACCTTCACTGTCTTACTTCCATGAAGCAAGTATTGCTTTCGGGAGTCAATGATCATTTTTGTACCATTATGAACTTTGAGATGATTTTGCATCATGATAGATTATACTTTAGTCTTAGTGTCTTGCTATGTAATTTCTATCTTTTGATGGAAAAAATAGTTAAGGTGACAAGCCTGGAAGAAAAGAGAGAGAGCTTTGTAAATACATACCTAAACCAGTTGTTCCCAAGACAAGAGTCCTGATCTTTATGAGGAGTTGTCTAAAGAGCTAAGGTGAAGGAATCAAAGTGTGAGCCACACACAGGTAGCAGCAGCAGTAGCAACTGGGTCTCCCTACTAAACTGAATGAGCCGACTTAGAATTGCATGCCCAGGAACATGTGAGCCAGTTATCCACAGGACTCTACTCCTGATGCAGCCTCAGATGTTTAGCTACACAGGGCCCACCTGCCTCACTGCCACTTTCCACAAGAACAGGGAATCATCACTTAATGCTGAGGTTCTAGCACTGGTCCTCCCAGCGCTACGATCACACACAGGCACCCATAGAGATCCATCTTCTGCTTAATCTGGGCAGGTTGAAACCCTGTAGCTCTTTAGGTAAGTCAAAGAAAAGGGTCAATAGGTAGCATTCCAAACCAATGTTGAGAATTTCACTTTTAACAGTCCCATTGGACATGTTTTCAATGTCCATAGCATATGCCTGGAATGATAATTATTATAAATTACTTGATCCCAAAGAGTCAGGCTAATTGCATAATGCATTACTTATCATATATCTGTGCACAAGGAAACTTTGTATAAAATTACATATGCATGCATACCTGGACATAGAGCAATCTGATAAAATGCAGGAGCTTCACACTGTTGTG
Source organism: Sylvilagus floridanus (assembly GCA_949820135.1). Lineage (NCBI taxonomy): Eukaryota > Metazoa > Chordata > Mammalia > Lagomorpha > Leporidae > Sylvilagus > Sylvilagus floridanus. The sequence goes on along the minus strand of OX463244.1, from coordinate 70,034,825 downwards.
ACTTCAAATATTCTAAATTTGAGGTTTTGAAAATGTATTTATTTCACAGTTCTAACCCTAGTTGATGTTTGTGGGATATTAGCAAGTTTTAATGATTATAGATAGCACTGTCCTCATTTCAATGTAGGAATTAGGAATTTCTAAAGAAATGAAGTAAGTGAAATTCTGGTTCTTTTCTTCTCTGTTTTTTTTTTCTTCCATACTCAAGGAAAACAAGAAATGACAAAATAAGGTGTGATTATTGACAGCAAAATGTACAGATTTTTTGCAAATTTCAAGGGGGGAAATGATTTCTCTTCCTTAAGGCTTCTGGAATGCCTACATTCACTAAGAAAATGTCAACACCCAAACAAACTCCTGACACAATATGTCATTTTCTACCTATAATTCATTATTTGAAAACAAACTGTGTGTGCCTAGATCTATAGGACAAATGTGTGTGATAATTATGAATTTTTTGCCAGTAAACATAATCAAAATCTATTGGTCATTACTGATACTTTAGAGACCATGAATTGTCCATAAAACTCATATTAAATGTAGAATATGCTGTGTTTTTCAGTAATATAACATAAGTTATGTATATATTTTATTAAAGGATGTTTGTGCACCTGTGAATGATATCATCTATTGTCTTTTATGACCTGAGAAACACAGGTCACAAATATCTTCAGACAAATACAGATAGTCATCATTTATTTTTTCTGTTTTTATGGAACACATAAATATGTATACATACATATACAAGAATACTGTAAAAAGTTCATGGAAAATTGAATTAAAAATAGGAAGAGAAGAAGGGAAGTAACATTATACTCACAAAATTGTATCTATGAACTGCATTAAATCTGTTCTTTTTGCATTAACATCACATTAACATGAGAACTGATGAGAATAAAAAAGAAAAAACAAGTTAATTTTGTTGCAAAATTTTGAAATCCATGCATCTTGATTTCATAGTAAGCATTTCCATGAACTTTTTGAAGATACTTCTCCCTCCCTATAAAGGTATTTTTCCTGTTTTATGTGACTTGGCTTCAATTGAATAATTTGTAGAACTGTTGAGAGAACTGCCAAACGTGACTGACTCATCCACTAAGTGAGTTGGTGAGGGTTAAACATTTGTGTTTTTCAAAGCTGATTCCACATAACAGCAAACTCAGCCCAAAAAAGGATTAGTGCCTTTTGCTGTTTTCTCTGGGAGCTCCAAATACAAATGCTGTGACTCACTGGCTAGGAGGCTGCCTGAATGTTCTGGTCCCCTTCCCTTGTCATCCCCTGAAGTTAGAGATGCCTCTCCATCAGACCATTCCTTCTGGGTTACAGCCCTTCGCTCAGTTCCTCTCTGAATGTCCTGCCTGTGAGTGTGTAAGACTCAGAAAATCAGGGCTCTAAATTTGGCTCTATCCATGCGTGCATGCTATGACTTTGAGAAAATCCCTTAAATATTTTGAGCCTCAGCTTCATTTACAAGACGGTGAAGCTGTCTATTTTAGTGACTCTGCAGGGTCATTTTAAGAGGCTCACAAGCGGTCAAGTGGGAAAGTTTGCTGAATTGTAGCGTGCTACACAGACATAAAGTATTCATGGTGTTTCAACCACATGTAAACCTAAATCGTTGTTTAGATTTTAGGGAATTCTTTTTTTAGGCAGTGTTTCTAAAACTTGCGAATATGTCTTAATTATGTGGAGGGCTTGTTAAGACACAGATGGCTTAGACTCCACCTTCAGTGTTTCTGATCCAGGAGGCCTCTGATAAGGTCTGAGATTTTGCATTTCGAACAAGTTCTCAGGTGATTCTGATGCCACGGGTCTGGGCCACATTTTGGAGATCCACAGACTCTTGCTACCCCAAGTGTGGGCAACAGATGGGCATCTTAAGTGTCATGTAGTTGCTTGTTAACACTCAAAATCTCATGGTTTGTGCCAGACAGACTAAATCAGACTGTGCATTTTAACAAGCTCTCCAAGTAGTTCAGAGGAACATTTAAAGACACACCACTGTATGTAGTTCACAACCATGCTTGTGTATTACCATCAGCTGGAGAACTTTTAAAAAATATCGAAATCACATTTCTCTACTCTCAGAAATGTATAGTTTGTTGGAAGGGCTTGGACGGAGGTTCTTTGTTTTTTAGTGATTTCTGCTATGTGCCCGGAGGTCAGAACCACTGCCTCTCAGAGAGAGGAATCTCCCCTACAAGCTGTTTTCAGGACAGCACTCAGTAGATATGTGGTGGGCATATAGATTCATGTTGTAGTTTGAGAAATAAATCAACAGTCAAAGATGTACAAATTCAATTGAGACAAGGGAAAAGACCACTATAGATCTGTTCCTTTGCCAACATTATTTCATCACTGCAATATCATGAAGAATAGGGTGACTTTATTCTAATATGGATCCAGTTTTCATGATGTTCATTGAAAAAGCTTTAAAGTTTGATTTTTTAAAAAGAGTGTATTGTCCTGTGTTGTCTCATTCATTTAGGTCATGCAAGACACAAAACAGTTCTAGTTTATGCTTGTTTTTGTTATGAGTGCTCTCTCCAGAGGAGAAAATACAATATTTAAACAAGGAAAATGTCTTTAGTGTTGACTTATTCAAACAGGCCTAATGTTACGCAGAAATGTTGCCATATATGTGAATATATGTTTAGCAAAATGATAGTATTAGTTCCTCAACTTTAAATGATGATAAGTGTTTAGTTGAAATTTAAAGACAAATCATTGTGTCATTGGTAAAGGCTTTTCATGAAGGATATAATAAATTCAGGGTGTTCATTAGCATTGAGCAGGCAAAGATCTTGATACCATGAAATTTTCAAATCTATTAGACTATTCCTTGTTCTGCTACATGAGCTATTTCTATGATCAAATGAAATAATATGGATCAAAGTGTTTTATAAACTATAAAATAGTATGCAAATATAAATTTCCCAAGTAAGTTGTGTTATTACATTTACAACATGACATGATTTTTAGGAAATTGGAAGGGAGTGGACATTTAGCTGTTAAGGTACTGTTTGAGATGTTGATTAAGGTGACATCATCCCATATCAGAGTACCTTGCCTGGAGACCCAGTTCTGGCTCCTGACCCCAACTTCCTGCTATCGCACACCCTATGAAGAAGTGGTGATGGTTAAAATAGTTGGGTCCCTGCCACCCACGTGAGAGACCTGGACTGAGCTCTCAATACTTGGCTTTGACTCAGCCCAATCCTTGCTGTTGCAATCATTTGGGGAGTGAACCAGTGAACAGGAGTTCTATTTCCCTTCCTTTCTTTTTCTGTCTCTCTATCAGATGAATTTAAAAAGTCTGTAAGACCCAAGATAGCTAGCATTTTATAGTAAGAGAGGAAGGAAGGGAGGGAGGGAGGGAGGGAGGAAGGGAGGAAGAAAACATATTAGAAAGATTAGAAAGTAGCAATTGTTTAGGCTAGTGGTTAAGACCTAAGTCAAGATGCCTACCTCTCACATTGGAGTACTGGTTTCAATTCCTGGCTCTGACTTCTGACTTCCACTTAACACACATGCAGACCCTGGAAGGCAGCAATGATGCCTCAAATCATTTAGTTCCTGAAACCCATATGGGACTATGGATTGCTATCTCAGCTTTTAGATCCATCCCTGTTTCATCCCTCATTCTGGGCAGTTAGGGAGTTCACTAATGTATTAGAGCTTTGTCTTGTGTGTCTCTGTCTCTGCCTCTCAAATAAATAATACAATTTTTAAAAAGGGAAAATAAGAAGATTTAATAAAATGAACTTTGTATTTCTGGTTATTTGCTATAAGACATTTTTATTGTTTCATTTCAAGTCCTTTCAAGTTACAATTATCTTAGAATATAATTGCATTTCTTATCATGAGTGCAGAGCAAGTGAACACCTTTTTTGTAGTCACCTGTAATCAAACTGTAATCTCAAGTTAATGTGTGATTAACCTTCATAAAATAAAACCTTTTACTTGAAATTGTTAATTACTGTAGGAAAAACACATTTAGAGCAGAAATTTTGAGTAGGAAAGACCTTGGAGATTAAGGGACCCAGCCTCTCATTTTAAAGTGATACTACTAGACAGAGAGAAATTCAGTTGATTGTCTGAAATTTTGAGTGATCATTTCAGAACTCAAGTCAATCTCTCTCTCTCTCACTTTCTCTTACTTGAGGGGTGGAGTTATAGACATAGAATGAGAGAGAAGGAAAGAAAGGTCTTCCATCCGTTGGTTCACTCCCCCTGAATAACCACAATGGACGGAGCTGAGCCAATCTGAAGCCAAGAGCCAGGAGCTTCTTCCAAGTCTTCCACATGAGGCAGCAGCACAAGCACTTGGGCCATGAGCAGAGAGCTGGATCAGAAGAGGAGCAGTTAGGACACGAGCCAGCACCTGTACGGGATGCTGGCACCACAGACAGAGGCTTAGCCTACTACACCACACTGCCAGCCCCAAACTCATGCCCCTTCATTCTCACTTCTCAGTACCCTGAGGTTATCTTCTTGGTTTTCTTTTTATGCCATCGTCACCATTTGTTACTGCATCCAAAATTGTGCTAAAACACCTCTTCCCCTTCTCATCTCTTCTTTCTTTTCCCCTTCCCTACCCTCCTCTCGCTCTCTCCTCTCCTGTCCTCTTCCCAAATGGCCTCTCCCCTCCCCTGTTCTTCCTCTTTCTCTCATCCCTGAAAATCAGCTCTGCAGTTACTCATGGAGATTTATCCTGCTAGAGATGTTCAAGGAGGACTTTTTTTTTCCTCAGAAAATTACCCATCTCTTCTATGTCTACAACCTGTCTAAACCAACTGAGATTTCTTCCTTCTGCTTGCAGCTTCCGGCTTGTCATATTCCCAAAGCTGTTCTTTTATTTGGCAATGATCCCAAGCCTGAATATTATTCTAGTGTATCTGCCTATTATTTAGGTTTCTTATGTGGATTCAAGCCCTTTCCATAGTTAACTTTAGTTAGGATCCTAAAACCTAGCTTATTCTTACTCATGAGCTTCTAACTGGTTAAATCTTTAGCAAACTTTTGCTCTCAGGGTGACCCTGTTTGGGAAGGGTATGGTAAGATTGTGGTTTGAGTCTCTACTTCCAGTTGGGTGGTCATTCTTTGCAGTCTCATAGAGCGTTCTACATATTGTTATCACAGGAGTTTTGTTAGTTACATCTGTAAAAACTTTTCTATTATTTATTTGAAAGACAGAGGAAGAGTGAGAACTCCTAGCTGCTAGTTTTCTACCCAAATGCTCTCAACATCTAGGGCTGAAGCTAGGAACCTGGAACTCAATCCACATCTCTCATAGGGGTGACAGGAATCCAAGTACTTGATTCATCACTGTTGCCTCTCAGGGTCAGGATTGGCAGAAAGCTGGAGTTAGGAGGCAGAGCTGGCAATCAGACCTAGGTAGTCTGATGTGGGTTTTAGGCATCTTAACTGCTATTCTAAACACCTGTCCAGTTAGAATATATTGCAGATGGTACCCCCACCCCAATTTATATAAAACTGAGCTAACAGTGTGGATGATGGTAGTAAACTAGGAGGAATTGAATATAGATCTATCCCTGGCTTCTAGGTCATGAAGGCACTGCACCATCTGCCCTCCTGCAGGTGCCTGGCATTTCTGGTGTGGTAGAAACAAGGTCTTCTGAGACCTTCCTTAGCAAGTGAGAGGTAGAGCCAAGGAGGTTCAACATGGTTTATCAAGAGGATAAAGCAAAACCAGGGGAAACTAACAGGTTAGCACCCTCAAGAGAGCCTCTCAGAGGGGAAGCCAGGGTCACAGGGAGGTCTGGCAGATGGTGGTCAAGAACAGTCACAGGCTGGGGGTTTAGGGAAAGTATGGAGTCCTTGAGAAGAGGGCAGACTTGAGCAGGCAGAGGACTCAGGAAAGAGGAACTTGGACCCTTGGTGCATTATCAGGACCAGTGACTTGGTCAAGGCATAAGAGAAAGGACCCAGTCCCTAGGATTGGAGCTCTATAGCAAAGCTTTAGTTACCCAGGGGATGACTTGAGGGTGAATCTCAGAGCACTGAGCTCTATCTTTTCAAAGTTCAGAATCATAAAACTTCTTCTAGCTCTGAGATGAAAAGATGGAGCTAAAGACCTAAAGCAGAGTAGCAATGGGTACTACTTGCTTATTCTTGCCTTAGCTAGGTTTACTGGGAAACATCTTCAGTTTGTTCAAAACTTTCAGATCCTAGGTAGTTGGTGTGACTACAGCTCCCCTGACTGTCCTAGGCCTGTTTTGCTGAATTAGCACAAACATCTCTCAAGCCGTCAAAGGCTTTTTTATCATCCAGAGCATAAAGTCACAACTCTTTAACCTTCACGACGCAGGATAGCTTACAATCTCTGCTCATTGGAAGCTGTGTGTACACACAGAGTGCTTGTTTGTACCCTTGTTCATGATGTTATTTCTGGTTGGAAACTCCTTCTCCTCCCTTTTCAACCCCCATGCCACCACTATACTTTTTTACTAAGATACCTCCTTGCCCGTCCTTCAAATTTCAAGATTCAGAATGCTGTATAATTTAAGAAATCTTCCTTAATTCTCCCATGCTGTGCTAACTGCCCTATTTATTATCACTGATAGCCTTTCTCCCTTTCTTGAGCTTAGCATTTCGTGTACTTCTTGTCCTAAGGACAGGCATCTTATCTACATTTCTCTCTCATCCTAGAATTTCACCTAGTACCTGTAAATGGTCAAATAAATATTTGCCTCCTGAATTGAACAGGGAGGGATTGTCATACCATCAATCAAGCAGACTAGGACTTGATTTAAAAGAGGAAACAAATTAGAAGGAGACCAGGTTGAAGGAAGGTGTTTCGCTGGTGAAGTCAACCATGACTAGATCAATTGTGGATCTGTGACTGAAGAGGATTTGTAGTAAAATCAGAGATAGTTTATTCTCTAATTATTCATAGAGTAAATAAAAGGGTTTGGTTCAAAATACCTGCAACATTTCCCATTGCAGCTACTCTTTCAAGTGCGGCTTTCCAGAACATGTGAAAGGTAAATGGAGATGTTTAAGGGAGGTCCTAAGGCTGCAGAGTTTGATACACAGGGGCCCAGAAGAAACATGTTCCTTCTTTGGTAGAGCAGCAATTTCGGTCAGAACTAGGAATCACTCAGTGGCACCACAATGAGAAACACGTCAATTCAGTGGTGAGCTCAGCACCCCAGTAGTTCTTTTTTTTTTAATTTTTTTTTTTTTTTTTGACAGGCAGAGTGGATAGTAAGAGAGAGAGAGAAAGGTCTTCCTTTTGCCATTGGTTCACCCTCCAATGGCCGCACTGATCCAATGGCAGGAGCCAGGTGCTTCTCCTGGTCTCCCATGGGGTGCAGGGCCCAAGCACTTGGGCCATCCTCCACTGCACTCCCTGGCCAAAGCAGAGAGCTGGCCTGGAAGAAGGGCAACCGAGGCAGAATCCGGCGCCCCGACTGGGACTAGAACCCAGTGTGCCGGTGCCACAAGGCGGAGGATTAGCCTAGTGAGCCACAGCACCAGCACCCAGTAGTTCTTAGAGAAGAAAGAATAAACTTTGCCTGGGCCTCTGGTAGTCCCTCCCCCTCTTCCCCCCTGCTAGTGGTGATTGTAACTTTTCAGGCCCTGAGTTGGCAGTTTGGGAGTTTTTTTTTTTTTTTTTTTTGACAGGCAGAGTGGACAGTGAGAGAGAGAGACAGAGAGAAAGGTCTTCTGTTGCCGTTGGTTCACCCTCCAATGGCTGCCGCGGTCGGCGCGCTGCGGCCGGCACACCGCGCTCATCCGATGGCAGGAGCCAGGTGCTAGGTGCTTTTTCCTGGTCTCCCATGGGGTGCAGGGTCCAAGTACTTGGGCCATCTTCCACTGCACTCCTGGGCCACAGCAGAGGGCTGGCCTGGAAGAGGGGCAACCGGGACAGAGTCCAGTGTGCCGGCGCCGCAAGGCGGAGGATTAGCCTGTTGAGCCATGGCGCCGGCCAGTTTGGGAGTTTTTTAAAGGAGCAAGATTGTGTGCAACTGGGGTGTTTACCTCCATCCATTCTGCTGTCTTGTGAAGTGAGGCAACGTGTATCTCACTCACGCTCACTTGACTAAAAGTTACTGCTCATCTTGAATAATGACATCTACCTGGATTTTGCAGTTGAGAGCTCATTACTCACTCCTGGAGAAATTAAAGCTCAGATGTACAGATTCCTTTCTGTATTTCTTACCATAATGTATAGGGGAAATATATCTATATGAAATCTAAGGCAAAGCCTGTAACTCTGGCAAAAAAAAAAAAAAATGCAGCCTAGCTTCCCATGCAATAATGCATTTGTTTGTATCGGGGTGGGGAACATCCTGCTCAGCAGCTGTATGAAGGCTGCAAAATCCCTCCCGCAGGTGGGACTAGAAACTCAATAAAACTAAAGCAGGCTCATTTTTATGTGCTAGTTTTGTATTGCCATGAATGGTGTTAAAAATACCCAAATTACCCTTGGCAGAAAAAAAGGTTTCTAGTGTAATTTTCTTCTAATACATTTCTATATTGAATCTCTATATTTTATCTATAGGTAATATTTTTTTACAGTCATGGTTTAGTCATGTTATTATTTGCCACATAGCCCTACCCATGGAGAAAATATAAAAATGAAAGTAATGCAGAATCTTTGTGACAAAACATTGATGGAGAAATATATGTATGCCATATAGTTTTTTGAACGCCTTCAGTCATACCTCATCGATCACAAATTTACCAGGGCTGCTTATGTGATGGGGTCTGAACCACAAAGGATTGCTATTTTGTAACTGACTTTGGTTATCCTGAGAGAATCAAAGATTATCATGTTATGCATGTACATGATGCAAATACATGAACATATCTTATGATCAGCATTTTATACTGCTGAATCTTTAACTTAGCAGATGGGTGGATTTTCCTTTGACTTTCTTTCTGACCCTCTGTTCTTCTGTCTGACTCTAGTGACCTTAATATGAGGAACTGATCATCCTGACAACAATGAACTGCCTAAAGTCTACAGGATATTAAGAGATTAGATAAACCTTCAGATTGAACATCAAGGGATTTAGGCTTTTAGTTCTTAACTGTGTAAAGTTGGGAACTAACTTCCATTGTACCAATGCCAAAACAGATAAAATTCCCACATGCCTCTTAAACAAAGTAGTTGATCTGGTGAAATGACATGTTATTTAAAGTTGTTGAATTCATCAGAAGCGATGCAAGATATCAATGGGATAATGACATGCTCAATAAAAATCATAGTAAACTCCTAATTTATAAATTCCATAGTGTAAAAAGCTTTATATTTACATCGATGCCTTAATTCTTGCATAAAAATACAGTAGAACTCAAAATTTAAGAATAAGAGGGCGTATTTTACAGAATCTGGATGAGTCATGAATGTAGTTTATGTGTGTTGAATGAATGGCTTTGAACAAAGATCTTCATGTTGTTTTAATTTACTTTTGTGTGTATTACTAATTACATTGTATCATGCTCTATATAATGATGTTTCTGCCAATAATGGAGCTCAAATATGATGATGGTCCATGAGATTATATTGCCTAGTGATGTAGCTGTCTTACTTTGTTTAAGTATGCTTTATCATGTTCATGCAATAACAGAATTGCCCAGGGATGCTATTCTCAGAATATATTCCCTTTAATAAGCAATGCATAACTGTATAAAAAAGGAAAAGCATAAGTGTCCTTTTATATGTACATAAAATTTACATATGCAAAGCATAAATGGAAATGGTATTGTGAACTTGAGTCACAGTACAATTTAATAGTAACTAATTAATTCAAAGCACCAATGATGGCAAGTTTACTGCAGAAAACCAAATATTTTATAAAAAATGTGAATGGATACAATACACGAGAAGTGTCACACGTAACTGTCTTAATTTGCTTTAATATATCTTATTTTTAATTTATCATTATGCAAGGTGCTAAAATTATTTTCTAAGAAGCCACTCTTAAAGTTACTTATTAGATATTGACTATCATGTAGTTCCTAAAGAATAAAATAAAACATGCTTTTTTTTTTTACATATTTATTTTATTTATTTGGAAGGCAGAGCTACAGAGAGAGGGAGAGAGAGAGAGAGGAAGAGTTATAGAAAGATTGAGATCTTTCCCATTGATTCACCCTGTAAATGGCTGCAACAACCAGGACTGGGCCAGGCTGATCAGCCCTTGTCCTGACTGTCGAGGAACAGGTTATTATTTTATTCTTTTTACTGTTTTGTTTTTCTGCTTAATACCATTGGTTGAACTCTTTACTTAACACAGAATTATTCATAGGAATTTAAATCCAATTGAAAATTGATCCCTGTAAAAAATAAGAGTGGGAATAAAAGAGGGGAGAGATGTACAGTTCAGCACATGTTCCCATGGACTTACTCCTAAAGGTAAAGCTTAAAACTTGCCATGGGACACCAAATCCCATTAATTTGGCTAGTAGTAATGCCATCATACTAGTTAAAGTGATCATTTTAAATACGTAACTGATCATAAAGATAGGAATAAGTGTCAAAGGGATAACATAAATAAGACCAAATGTCTGCTAATAACAATAGATAGAATGAAAAACGAGAGAATGATCCAACATGGGAAGCAGGCCACACAGCAGACTCATAGAATGACAAATGCCTTAAACAGCACTCTGGCCTCAAAATCAGCCCTTCAGGCACTCAGATCTGGCTAAAAAGCCCATGAGAGCATTTCAGTCATGGAAAGCCAAGACGCTGTGGCAAAAAATGGCCTACATGAAAAATCTCTGTGAGTGAGATCCCAGTGGAAAGGAGCCATCAAAGAAGGAAGTACCTTTCTCTAAAGGTAGGAGAGAATTTCCACTTTGCTTATGGCCCTGTCTAAATAATGACGGAGTTCGTGGACTTGGCAGCTCATCACAAGAGCCTTGGGTGATCACTGACCTCATAAATAAGAGTACAATTGTTAAATCAGAAACAGGAGTCACTGTGCACTTGCTCCCCGTGTTGGACCTCTGTCCTTAATGAGTTGTACTATGGGAATTAAGGATAAAACTTGTCTTCAAACAGTACTTTATACTTTGTGTGTCTGTGTGAGTGCAAACTATTGAAATCTTTACTTAGTATAGAGTTGATCTTCTGTACATAAAGCTAATTAAAAATGAATTTTAATGAAGAATGGAATGGGAGAGGGAGTAGGAGGTGGGATAGGAGTGGGGGTGGGAGGGCATGTGTTGGGGGGAAGAACTACTATATTCCAAAAACTGTACCTGTGAAGTTTATATTTATTAAATAAAAGTTTTCTAAAAAAATCCTATATGCATTATACCAGGGGTACTAAAACAACTTAAGTACATCATTTTGTAAACACTATTGCTCACATCTGAAAATCAATAGAAAGCAGAAACAATTTTACAATGTTTGTGTCATACAGTTTTATCCTAGTTATAAATAAAAGTGATAATAATATTAAGTAAAATGCACACACACACACCCTTAAGTATTAGAATATAATTTTTAAAAGTTTATAAAAAGAATGCAGTGATCACCAGAAGCTAACATGGGATCCTTAAGAGCAAATTATATGATATTAAATGTTTCTTTAAAATGAACAAATGAAATTCCAGATTGTTGGATCAAAGAAATGCCATTCATTCTGAGTATCTTCATTTCAACAAGTTTTTCTCTGACAAGTTATAAACAGAATGTAGTTCCTAATTGAGCTGGATTTTTTTTTCTAAGTTTAATAAACATGTCAGAGAAATACTGATTGATAGTAATAGAAGATTTTCTTAATCTGTGTTTGCTTATGTTCAACATTTGGATAAAATCATAAGAAGTGAGCTTTCAAACGTGTATCACACACATTTGAAAAAAGGTAACTAGATGTTGGCTGGTAGAATTATAAGATAAATATGAATGAAAACTATATGGAAGCAGATTGCAGCTCTCTATAAGAAACAATGCTATCTGTGTCTATTTGTGATTATACAATATCTCATTCCAAAAAGTGGGGTTACGGAGTAGGGGTAATTATTTATCCACATCCATATCTGGTGCCTGGTTTGAGTCTTGGCTTCTGATTTTAGTTTCCTGGTAATGTGTACCCTGAGAGGCCTTAGGTGATGAATTAAGTACTTAGATCCCTACCACCCACATGGAGGCCCAGAAGTTGTTAGCTCCAGGCTTTTGCCAGGCCCAGCCCTGCTGTTGTAGGCCTGTGGGAAGTGAACCAGCATATGGGAGATATGTCTGTCTTCCTCTCTGCCATTCAAATAAAAGTGAAAACAAATAAATAATTTTTTAAGATGGAAGAAAAAAAGGAAAAATGGAAGGAAGTGAAAGAGAAGGATTTAGGATAGCTTATAATTCAAATAAAATAATTTAATCAAATAAATAAATCAGGTTGAATCACTTAAAAAATGACTGTAGAAATGGCATAGTGGAAATCTCTGGATATCACCTTCACCAATTACCAGCTTTGTAAACATGGGCGTGTCACTTATCCTTGCTGGGTCTCTGGTTCTTCATTTATAAATCAAAGTGATAGTAATGATATTTACCTGTGGGGACCCATGGATAGGCCTGCCATGGGACCCCCCCCCCCCCATGCTGGGCTTGGCTTATAGCAGTAATGTAGATGTAGCAGCTGATTGAACTTTCCATCTAGCTGAGGATCGTGGTAAACAACAAGATGGCGCTGATGCCCTGCCTGCTGCGTGACTCCACAGCTGATCGTGATCAAGTGCTGGATTGGAGAGCTCTGTGCATGGACTGTGATTGATTGACTGTGATTGGTTGAATTCGGTATATAAGCGGATCACGGGAGAAGGAGCGCGCACGCCAGCTTTCCCCCTTAAGGAACGTGCACGCCATCTCTCCCCCTTCTCCCGGTCCCCCACTTTCTTTCCCACTCTAAGTAGAAGTCTACTGAAGACCGATTAACTGCGAGCAGCGTCGTTCCTTTTGCGGCTGGAGGAGCGACATTTACCCTCTGTGTTCAGAAGGTCATTGTGAGAGTGAATCAGGTGGGCCTACAGTTATACTTTCATGCATATTTGTGTGTGTATGCATTTATTTTCTAAATGCCAGTTTCTCATCTGCCAATTGGAGCAGATTTCCTTGGAAGGAAGTACATTTTCAGGCATTTTAGTATTTAAGCAGGGGCCAGTTGACCAGTTAGGAAATGTTATTATTAAAAAAGAGAAACTTCAGGGCCAGCGCCGTGGCTCACTAGGCTAATCCTCCGCCTTGCAGCGCCGGCACACTGGGTTCTAGTCCCGGTCAGGGCGCCGGATTCTGTCCCAGTTGCCCCTCTTCCAGGCCAGCTCTCTGCTGTGGCCCAGGAGTGCAGTGGAGGATGGCCCAAGTGCTTGGGCCCTGCACCCCATGGGAGACCAGCATAAGCACCTGGCTCCTGCCATCGGATCAGCATGGTGCGCCGGCTGCGGCGGCCATTGGAGGGTGAACCAATGGCAAAGGAAGACCTTTCTCTCTTTCTCTCTCTCACTCGCTGTCCACTCTGCCTGTCAAAAAAATAGTGATAATAATAATAAAAGAAACTTCTGCACAGGACAAGATTGAATTGGGTGATTTTCCAAATCTGCTAGTGCTCACATTCTATCAGTCTCTGGCATTCTGAATTTTTACTCTAGTTTGTGTGTTTATTTTTTATTTTTCCAGGCATTCCATTATAATTTCAATTGCTTATAAAGAATTTCATTCAGAACCATGTTCTCTAGTAATTTGCAGTGGGTTTTAATATTCATGCTCTTACTATTTTATTTCCACTGGAGAATTTGCAAACATTTCAAGAGAGGGACTGTGTTTCATTAAAACTTAAGATCTATTTAGGCCTTTCATCTTTCTATGCAGAGCAATATTAAGACAAATCTGGTCTCAGAAAGTTACTTTTATAGTCAGCCAGCTTTGTAGAAATAGATAAGATTAATCAGGTCAAATGGTGACCTCGTCTCTTACGTCTTCTAACTGCCTCTATTACTTTGGCACACATGTTAATATAATTTTGCCTGAAGTTTGCCCTGTGGTTTTCCACATCCCACTGTGTATGTCATCTCTAACTGAACATCCTGCTGCCATCTGAATTTGAAAATTGTGAAAGCAGGATTTCATATGTTAACCCTCAAATCTTCACCTGGTGTCAACTTCTTGATTAATATGACATAGATTGTTTACTTCTCCAAAGAGTAAACATGAGGTCACCTCCAAATCCATGTTTTATATTGGCTGTCCTCCTGCCATCAGGTCTTGAACCTCTCTACTCCTGGCTTCCTCCAGGCCTTGACAGCACTCAGTCACCTCCCCAGCTATGTGATGTGCTCATTCCCTCTGCTGATTCCCACAGCATTATCAGAGGCAGTCTCCATTTTGCAAATGGGTGGAGCTGCTCTTCCTAAATAGAGCAATGCTTTATTTGTGACATTCCTTTCCTTTCATATCAACTACCCTCTCCAAATATAGTGCAGCTGAAAATTTGAATTTCTGATTTCTTGTTTTTACAGTCAAATAGTTTCTACTTCCATCTGAGCCAACAAAGGCACCCATCCACCTATCTTGGTAAACTATGTCTCCACCTGGTGCCAAACCCAGTCTTTTACTAACACCTGCACTTTTGCTCTTTTGCAAATGCATATCTTCTCAGTACATATCTTTAAATGACTTTAATGTGCCTTTAAGGGCAACTGTTAAAAGTAAAGAAACAGCAGCCATCAGAGTATGAAACCAGTCTCTGTGTTGTTGATCTGACATGTCTTCAGCTAATTGCCTCATTATTGCTTTGGCACTGTTTATGGTGAAAGAAGCATCTATATGCAACTTTGTCTGTAGAGCTGGGTGACTCTGAAGTGTGTGATGTGGCATTGTAGATGACAGTTTTCATAGAGCTCAGAAAGTTCAAACAAACAACAATGGGGACTTAAGAGTGAAAAGATAGAGACAGAGTAGGAACAAGCAGATTAGGAAGGGATCAGGTATCAGGATGTCAGCCAGAAGCAAACAACCCCCATTCCAAAATGGGTTATCCATGTTTAAAGCTGAAACTATTCCCAAGAATATCATAATCTCCCAATGGAAAATCTGTGGATATTAAAATAAAAATGGGGTTTGTTAGAAGATGATGACAGGGCTTCCTAAGAATTATCTTAAAAAGTCCTAAATATGTCAAAGTTAATTCCTTGAGAGTAGAGTCCCAGTTTCATTCACTTTCAGGCCCAAGAGAAAAGGTTTAGGCAGTCAATTCTCAAGCTATTAACTTCTGGGAGCTATAAAATTATTGCTGTTTCCCAACTTCCATACATACCCTAAGCACTTTGTGTAGTAATTATATATCTCAAACATAAATTAATTAGTGGTTTTCAAATATTGTCATCTCTTTTATAATGCAAAATGTATCTAAATTTTTCTGAATGTATGGTAAACTTTTTTTAAAAGTTTTTTTTTAAAGTTTCCATAGTTACAAAGAGGTGAAAAAATGGTTGATGATAAAGGATTTAAATTATTATTTCTTATTTGAAAGGCAGAGAAATAAAGGGAGAGAGACTGATAGAGAGAGGCAGTCATAGAAAGATCTTCCATCTGCTGTTTCATTGAGAAAGTGCCCACAACAAGGTAGGTGGGGGAAGCTAGACCAGGCTGAAGCCAGGAGCCTGGGATTCAGTACAGATCTCCCGTGTGTGTAGCAGAGACTCAAGTACTTGAGCCTCCTTCTGCTGCCTCTTACAGTGCCCACCTCGGGAAGCTGGATCAGAATCTGAGGAGGGGAGACTGGAGCCAGGCACTCAGAATATGGGATGTGGGTGCCCAAGCAATGACTTACCTGCTGGACTCAATGCTTACCATGAGAATAGATCTTCTTAATCAAAAAGTTTAGATGCCGTTCTAGGTCAGGTAATGATAGATCTAATTAAAATATAGGTAGAAAATGGAAGTAAGAAAATTGTCAGAATGATAGAGACAGAGACACAGAGACAGAGAGAGAAATCCCAAGTTAATGAGGCAGAGTATGAATGGAAATACAGACATAGAAAAGACAGGAAAACAAATACTAAAGGATGGATGGAATGAAGTTATAATTACTACATTTTCATTTTTTATAAAGATTTATTATTATTTATTTGACAGGTAGTTATAGACAGTGAGAGAGAGAGACAGAGAGAAAGGTCTTCCTTCCGTTGGTTCACTCCCCAAATGGCCACTATAGCCGGAGCCAGGTGCTTCCTCCTGGTCTCCCATGCAGAAGCAGGGCCCAAGCAGTTGGGCCATCCTCCACTGCCTTCCTGGGCCGCAGCAGAGAGCTGGACTGGAAGAGGAGAACCTGGGACTAGAACCGGTGCCCATATAGGATGCTAGCGCCGCAGGCAGAGGATTAACCAAGTCAGCCACGGCACCAGCTCAAAGATTTATTGTTGATTGACAGAGATTGAGGGAAAGACAGAGAGCAAGAGCACTTGCACATGAATGCTGCATCTGCTGGTTTACTCCTCAAAAAGCCACAATGACCAGGCTTGGGCAGGACCAAAAGCAGGAGCCGGGAACTGTATTCTGGTCTCCCATGTGGCAGACAAGGTCCAAGCACTTGGGCCATCTTCTGTTGGCTTCCCAGGTGCCTCAGCAGGAGTGCTGGATAGGAGGTGCATGAGGCTTGAACCAGTGCTCTGATACGGGATGCTGGCATCACAGGTGGTGAATGAACCCATTGCGCCACAACTCCAGCCCCAGTAGTAGATTTTGAAAGTAAGATTAATTTAGTTGGCCATTGAGGTACCATCCAGTGTTCAGGGATAGGTACCTGTTGATGAGTAACTCTGGAGAACTGGGGATTAAGATACATGGAAACATCAACTATTTTTCTATTAGAGGATAGTTTAAACTATGAGTTTAGATGACATTGCCAAGGGAAAGGATGTAGCATGGAGTTAGTATGCATAACCCTGCACTGCACGCTCTGTGAGGGATAAATCAATTCCCAACATCAGTAGATTTACAGGGAAACTTATATTTGGGACTCATTACTTGCATGGACTGTTCCATGAAGCTTGGTCTCTAAATACCTCTAATTTTTAATTTATCATTGAGTTGTTTTTAAACAAAGACTGTGCACTGTATAAATTAGAGCCCCCACAGAAATCTGGATTTATCCTTGTTGTGGTCCCTCAAGGAACTTGTACAAATGAAAAATTTAGCAGTGAGAGCAGTATGTTCCTAACTAGAGTTTAGATGGCTATCACAAAATTGCTGTGGGCCAATGTTTTACTATGGACATTTTTAATGAATGAGCTGAGTCTTAATGGTTGCAGTAAAACTTGAATGGGGACAGAGAGGATTAATAGAAAGCCATGCATTTCAATAAAGAAGTGAGTATACAATAAACATAGCAAACCAATCTCAGGTTGGGAGCTACCAGGAAAAAAATAGAGAGATCTGTTTCCAAGCTTCTTGGTGCACTTCTTTACCTAGAGAGAGATTAGTAATAATCACTACAGCCCACCATACTGTAGACTACCTAGTCTCATAAATCTTCTCCATGAGATACAGCTTTTTTTAAAAAAAATATTTATTTATTTGAAAGGCAGAGATACAGAGAGCAGAGGCAGAGAGAAAGAGAGAGAGGTCTTCCACCCACTGGTTCACTCCCCAGATGGCCGCAATGGCTGGAGCTGGATTGGCCAGGAGCCAGTAGCCTCCTCCAGGTCTTCCGTGCAGGTGCAGGGGCCCAAAGACTTGGACCGTCTTCTACTGTTTTCCCAGGCCATAGCAGAGAGCTGGATTGGAAATGGAGATACTGCTTTAACATGCTGTTGACAGCCCCGTGTTGTTGCAAACTTAGGAAATATGGTAGGATGATAGCCCCAGGGTTCAGGACAAAGGGAGAAGACACAGGCATTCATGGAAGATGTATTCATGTTACAGAGTTGGTTTCCCAAATGCACTGCAGTGCTGTTAGGATTTTATTATTACTATTATTTTGCTTTTATTTTTCTTTATACTTGGCAAATGTAATGAGCTGTCGCTAAGTAATGGGGCTTCTTTATTCCCACTGCAATCACTCTATTCAAAATCCTTATCAGTGCACGACAGTATTACTGACTTTAGTCTTTCCATGTACTGAGTGCTTACTTATCAGACTTGAGTCTTGATACTGACCAGTGAATAAGGTAGAGCGTGTAGTCAAGCCTTTTAGGTTTTTGCTACTTTTTGGATTCTTCTCCAAGTATAGTTTTTTAACAGTTCATTCTTGTGCACAACAAACCAGACTTGGTCAGCAGTCTATGTCACATCAGCCTCAATTTCAAAAGGTCATTGGGTCTGTGAGTGTCTCTAAAAGTCATGCTTACTTTGTCTCAGGAATACCTCCTGATAAGCAATCCCTATCTTTCCTTTTATGTATATTAATGCAATGTTATTCCTCAGGATGTATGGTTTATTTTTTTCCTTCTCTATTTCTCCAATTTTTTTTCTACACTAAGCCCATCATCCTTTAAGAAACCATTATTGGGAGCCACTGCTGTGGCATAGTGGGTAAAGCTGCTGCCTGCAAGACCAACATCCCATATGTACACCAGTTTGAGTCCTAGCTGTTCCACTTCCGATTCAGCTCTCCACTAATACACCTGGGAAAAGTAGTAGAGAATGAGCCAAGTACTTGGGCCCCTGCACCCATGTGGGAAACACAGATAAAGCTCTTGGTTCCTGGCTTCAACCTGGCCCAACCCTGGGCATTATGGCCATTTGGGGGGTGAACCAGCAGGTGGAAGATTTCTCTCTCTCCCTCTTGTCTTTCCCTTTGTCTCTTTCTGTAACTCTGCCTTTCAAATAAATAAAATAAATCTTTGAAAAATACTAAATTCACTTAAAAATAGTTATTCTCTACCTGACTTAATCTTTTCTGATTTATTTATTTATTGGCTTCTAAGCAAGCAGTGTCCATGAATTTAGTGCTTACATGTTTGCTGATTGTTTTCTGCACATTAGCCTTGTATTTTCAATCACATTGTTAAGATCCCCACTTCATAGAATCAAGGTAGGTTTTCAACTACCCAGATCTGAGTAATGTTTCTGTCAGTACTTGTGTTGATATACACACCCAAATGTATGCCACTCTCTGCATTTTAAAGCAGAGAAAATCAAACTCTAGGGGAAAAATGACTTTCCTATGGTCAAGCAGCCTATTACTCGCTGACCTATCCTTAGATGATTATTATTTCCACTAAGCGTTGTGTTCTATGCCTCACATATTGTCTGAACCAGGGCTGGACAGGTTACCAGGTGTTCAGTAATTTCTTTTAATGTTACTTACAACATGAAGTACATTTAATGCTGTGCTGCCTTCTATGCATCATGTCTGGCCAAAAGTAAGATGATAGGGCATTTTTCCCCTGTCATAAGTAAATATGAAGTGGTAAAACTTGTAGGGCCAATGAAAATATCCAAAATGAGCAATTCTTTTGAAATCACTTTCCTGCTGATTTGGGATGATAGTTAAGAGTTGATGGCTTTGCAAAAGCTTTATGAGTCACTATCAAGTCTAAATGCCCAGCACCCTCTGTATCCATCCCTTCACCAGAGTAGACAATTTATTTAGCTTGGCACACTCCACTGTCTTTCTTCATTAGTGAAGTTGGCCTCTTGGGGACGGCGTTTTCAAGAGCAATGCAGATACCTCCTTTCCTATCAATAAAGCTGTGATTTACAGTATTTAATCTAGCTGAAAGGAAAGAAAAACGGAAGGCTGCGGGTGGGAGAAATGAAATTATAATAAAATGGCACATTCCCCAAAGATTTCATAATACATATAGCATTGACCTGGCACACAGCCTTATTTGCAGCATACAGAGCTCCATGCATCAGAAGGATGGAACTCTGACTTTCTGAGAGTCGTATATTTGACTTACTAAAGTCTGTAGATTTTATTTAGTAAATAACATGATATTGAATCCATACTATCTTGTTGCCCTGTATGAGTGTCTATGTAAAACCTGTACATGTTCTTTATAAGTTCTGACCCATACTCATCTGAATTCCACTTTTTATCCATGTAATGCTATCTTCTGCATCATCCCATGACCCTCATTCAATTTTAAAACATTAAACTGGCATTAGTAAGAGCTTTCTCTGATTTTTCCCACCATAGATAATTGCCCCTTGGAGAAAGTGGGACTATGGAAAATTAGTAGCATTTTGTCACTAGCTTAGAGATGCTGGAGTGAAATTTAAATCTTTCCCGAAAGAACAATAAACTGTTCTCCCTTGCTCAGCCTCAAAACTTGAGTGTGATTTAATGTTTATTCAGCACCAACAATGTACAGCCACTTCAAAAAAGCATTCTGTTTATCTAGCACTCTGAAGTTCTAAAGACATGTCACATCCATTGCCTAATTAGTCCTCACCATACCCTCATGAAGAAGAAAAGGAGGACATGCACACTGTCCCCACCATGCACACTGGGAATGAAACTCAGACTTTTTAACCAGGTAATTGAAGTCAGGGCCATAGGACATGAATGAAACACATTCCCTTACCCATTCTGAATAGCCAATAAAGGATATTACTTATTTTCCTCTCCTTATCTTTTTAATCATGTTTCAGCCACCTGTTTTAGACTGTTTCATTCTTGTCTCAAATCTTTTGCAAATGGATTTCTTTTTGATCTTGCTATGTTCTTCCTTGTGTGCAGTATCATTTATCGCTTCCCTCTAACCTTTTCTACTTTCACTTGCTGCTACATTCAAACTACCATGCTTAGATATCACGGTAGGGAGGGCTGATGAGGACACTGAGCTTTTCTTTATCTGTATGTCTGTTTCTCATGCCTGGTGCTACGTACTGTGCTCTTCTCTGTCTCTGTTTCTCCTTTTCCTGGTGCTGTGTTCAGTGTTGCAGACTCTCTGTTCTCTCTGAGGCTGCAGCTTCTCTGCTGAATCACTGCTTTGTATTCAGCCAGGGACCATGGAGTATTCCCAGTGTATTTATTTTCTGTTCCTGAGCTGAATTCTGGGTGCCTCTTTGTCCTGATGCCTTCTGCAAAGGAGTTTGGGAGGTGGGGGATGGAGGGTGAAAGGAGGAGGAGGGGTAGGAATGCCAATAAAGCTTTCTCTATCCCCCAGAGGAATGTGTGTGAATGTCTTTAACATTGCTTTACTCAGTGTTCTCCTCTCTGCTGCCCTTGCTCTTAATTGGATCTAGACCCCAGAGAAAACAACTTTGTTAATGGGATGGTTAAAGAAAGAGAGAGGTGGAAGCTGGCTGTGCTCATTCTGGCAACTTGTCCCCTCTGGGAATAAAAGTCTTGCATGTCTCATCTAAAGAAGGGATTCCACTTTCCTGATCATGAGGAAATACACTTCCCTTCTGTTAACTGGTTTTTTTTTTTTTTAAACTCCCTCAAAATGGAAGACCATGTTTTGTGTCTCCTAAAGGTACATGAAACATAGTAAATAGGACTCATCCATTTACATAACCATTAATGTATTCATCCATCCATCCATTTATTTATTCATTTGACAAATGGCTGGTATACACGTCTTTGTGCTAGATCCTGTGCTATGTGGTAGGAATAAAATGGTGAATGGGAGAAATAAAGTAACCACTCTCATGGGGCTTACATTACAGTCAAGGAGAAAGACAATAACTAAATATGCTGATACATAAAAAAGATAGTTACAGCTTGTGGTAAATGCTAAGATTGGAAATAAACAGAATATAATAAAAACTATGAAGGGGATACACAGGACAACCTTCCTGGGAGAGATTCTCTGAAGAGGTGACTTTGCAGATGAGACCTAAAAGCTGTTTATTTGAACTTATCAGCATCATGTACATATTGCTGGCAGTTTTAAGGAGGTATAATAACACATCACAAAATTCACCGGTACAAAAGATTTCATTTTGATGGTTATTAGTAAGTGCCCATAGTTCTGCAACTATCACCACATCTATTTTTAGACCCTTCCAAAAATATCCCTCATGCTCATTTCTATTTAACTTCCATTTCTGTCTTAGACCCTGGACAACCAGAGTTTCTATATACTTGTTTTCCTCAGACACTTTCTGTATATGGAATCGTACAAGATGTGTGCGGTCTTTTGCATCTGGTTTCCCTCGTTTAGTGTAATGTTCTTAAAAGTCTGTCTATATTGTAGCTTGTATCAGTAATTTGCTCCCTTTGTGTGACTGAATAGTATTTCATTCAGTAGAGTTACCATATTATGTTTAACCATTCACCAGCTCATGAATCTGTGAATTACATCTACATTGAGGCTATTTTGAACAGTGTTGCTGTGGACATTTTTGATCAATTCTTTGTATGAACATGTATTTTCATTAATCTTCTATAGATATTAAGAATAGAATTATTGAATTGTATCATAAATTTATATAGCTGTTTGAATGTGTGTGTAATAGTATTTCATTGTGGGTTTTCCACTCTTTTTTCTTTTACTTATCACATGTTGGGTTTCTTGTGCTTATCAGTCATTTATATATCTTTGTGGTAACATGTCATTCAAATATCATACCTTATTTTTGATTTGTGTGTTTGTGCCTTATTGAATTCTGAGAATCCTTTTTATATTGTTTACCAGTATTTATCTCATGAGAGATTTCTTTCCATTTTCCTTTAAATAGTTAAATTTTAAATTTTAATGCAATACAATTTTTCAAATATTTCTTTTATGAATTGTGCTTTTGATGTTGCATCTGAAAACATTTGATTAACCCGTTATGAAGATTTAATCAAATATTTTTCTAATTTTTTTGTAATTTTATTCCTTATAATTAAGGTCATGATTCATTTTTCATTACTCCTGCATATGGTATATGTAGGTTCCAAATTCATTTATTATAAAGACTATCTTTTCCCTGTAGAATTGCTTTGGCACCTTTACCACTTAACTTATTTTTAAATTGCTCTATTTCTGAAGGGAACAATGGTCCATGGAAATTGAAATATATTAGTTGGTCCTTAGATTAGTCATTGCCAACTGATGCCTGAAATTTATAATACTCTATTCCTGTTGCTACCTTTTTTTTTTTTTAACAGATATATGCAAGATTTGGTCTTTTGTTTGAGTATCGATTTTGGATAAATAAGGCGGCTTTTTAAAAATATTTTATTTATTTATTTGAAAGTCAGAGTTACACATAGAGAGAGGAGAGGCAGAGAGAGAGAGAGAGAGAGGTCTTCCATGCCCTGATTCACTCTCCAATTGACTGCAATGACTGGCACTGCACTGATCCGAAGCCAGGAGCCAGGAGCTTCTTCCAGGTCTCCCATGCGGGTGCAGGAGCCCAAGGACGTGGGCCATCTTCTACTGCTTTCCCAGGCCACAGCAGAGAGCTGGATCAGAAGCGGAGCAGCCGGGTCTTGAACTGGCACCCATATGGGATGCTGGTGCTTCAGGCCAGGGCATTAACCCACTGCGCCACAGTTAGAGTAATAAGGCTTAATACTTCACTGAATGATAAGTTTAACAAGTAAAAAGCAAAAAGATCCTAATTTAGTGGGAATAAACAATAGTAATATACAATAAACAAATGGAAAAATGACCATTTTACCCATATAGACTTTTTTTGTCAATTAGTCATTTATATTTTCATTCAATGAAATAGAACCAATGACAGTATGACAACTAAATATTTGCTATGTGGTTACAAGTTAATAATTAATTAGACTTTAAGCCCTTTCTTAACAGTTTATGCATAGGAATAATTTTATGCAGATAAAATGCAAATAATTTTGTATTATATTTTTTTGTACTCCATTAGTTATAGATCAGGACAAACATATGGTATTGGTCTTTTTGGGACTGGCTTATTTCACTGAGTATAATGCTTCCTAGTTTCATTCATTTTATTGTGAAAGATTTCATTCTTGTTTATGGCTGAGTAATATTTCATAGTGTGTATATACCACATTTTCTTTATGCAGTCATCAGTCATTGGGCATCTGGGTTTTGATTCCATATCTTATCTATTGTTAATTGTGCTACAATAAACATGGGTACAGATAACTCTTTCATATGCCGATTTCATTTCCTTTGGGTAAATTTCCAGTAGTGGGATGGCTGGGTTATATGGTAGATATATTTTCAGCTTTATGAGGAATCTCCATACTCTTTTCCAGCGGCTGCACTAGTTTGCATTCCCACCAACGGTGGATTAGGAAACCTTTTCCCCCACATCCTTGCCAGCATTTATTGTTTCTTGATTTCTGTATTAGAGCCATTTTTTTTAAAGGTTTATTTATTTGAAAGGCAGAATTAGAGGAAGAGAGAGAGAGAGAGAGAGAGAGAGAGAGGTCTTCCATCTGCTGGTTCACTCCCCAAATGGCCCCAATAGCCACAGCTGGGCCAGCCTGAAGCTAGGAGCCCAGAGCTTCTTCCAGGTCTCCCATCTTGGTTAGGGGCCTAAGCACTTGGGCCACCTTGTGCTCCTTTCTCGGGTGCATTAGCAAGGAGCTATATCAGAAGTAGACAGCTGGGTCTCGAATTGTTGTCTATATGGGATGTCAGCATCGCAGGCTGAGGCTTAACCTACTATACCACAACCCTGGCCCCTAAATTTATTTTTTAAAATATTATTGCCTTACTCCAAATAAGTATCTTTTAGATCTTCCTTGTCTTCATACCCTGAATTTGTATCCCATCTGCCCAACTTTTCTCCTGGGTTCCCATTACCTCTATGTAGTCCTGAAATCCAGAGCTTATTTTCTGAAAAAG
This sequence comes from Sylvilagus floridanus, assembly GCA_949820135.1. Classification (NCBI taxonomy): domain Eukaryota; kingdom Metazoa; phylum Chordata; class Mammalia; order Lagomorpha; family Leporidae; genus Sylvilagus; species Sylvilagus floridanus. The sequence continues at coordinate 70,010,120 of OX463244.1, read as the reverse complement.
AAATTTGAACATTTCCAAAATGAATATTATTTAAAATTTCAATAACATGTTCTCAGACTCTCTAGAAACACAGGGAATAGACTAATTACTATAATTTCCAACTTTAAAAAAAGTAAATGTTTTATTGAATATTCGGGGAATTAAAACAAGAGTGAAACCATTTTAATGGGGGTAGTCAAGGAGGACTTCAGAATCTGTGGCTAAAGAAGATTATTGAAGGGGTATGGGATTAACATTCAATGTGGCCAAAAGAGAAAAGCAGGAAACCCTAGACAGTATGGTTTTATTTATTCATCACCATATATAGTGTTACAATATAGGGAAACAGAGGGTGCTTTCTAAGAATATTGATGAGCTACCTATGCAGAATGTGAGACGAAGAGAAACACTTCCAGGAAATATGACATCAGTATTGAGTCTCTAATGTTCAAGTTAGGAGTTAACCCATTAAAATTAAGAGGAAGAAGGCCAAATGCTCTGGGGTGAAGAACTAGGATGTGTAAAGGAAAAGACATCCAAATGTGAGGAAAGCTCAGGGCATTAGGAGTGTGGTATTTTCAGTGTTACAACTAAATACTTCAGTCAAGCTGCTTCTGAAGGAAGGAGGCATATTTTCACTCCTGATTTGGAGGTGCGCAGGTCACGATCAGACAGGCCCCATTGGTTTAACAGTTTGGTGAGGATGGGGAATATTAGTGGTTGCCCCAGGCGGAGGAAGGATCACATGGTGAGCAGGAAGCAGAGACAGCTACTGGACCCAATCCAAGGCTTTCGTTACCAACACTTGTGAGAACTACCTTCTGGGGGCATGCCCCCAGTGATCCAAGGATGTCCCACCATGCCCACCTCCTACCATAACTGGATCAAGCCCCTCCCTTTTAGAATAACTTTGGAACTTAACCATCTGCATGAGTTCAGCAGCCATATTCTGTTCATACCACAGCAAAGAATGAATTAAAACGGGTGAAACAATGTATGCATGTGAGTGTGAGCAAAGGAGGACACCTGGGAAACTCAAGATGATTTTAGGAAATGCTGAGTTTTCACTTGACAAGCATAAATATTGTGAAGAGAATCAAGAAGGACATTTCTGGATATGTAAACAACAATTAGTTATGAGCCATATTAATACTATCATAAGCTATCTGGATTTAATTTTTATTTTATCAAGCAAAGTGAGCCAATTTGATAACTCCCCTACAGTTGTAGCCTATGGGATAGTTTGAAGGTAAGAAAGGCTGGCAGCAGGGATGTCAACTAAGAGCTTATTGTAGTAGCATGTGTGTGATGATATAAAAGATTAAGCTTGGGTTTAGCGCTGTGGTGCAGTAGGTTAACGCCTTGGCCTGAAGCACCGGCATCCTATATGGGTGCTGGTTTGAGACTCAGCTGCTCCACTTCTGATCTAGCTCTCTGCTATGGCCTGGGAAAGCATTAGAAGATGGCCCAAGTTCTTGGATTCCTGTACCCATGTGGGAGACCCGGAAGAAGCTCCTGGCTTTGGATCGGCACAGCTCCAGCCGTTGCGGCCAATTGGGGAGTGAACCAACAGATGGAAGACCTCTCTCTCTCCCTCTGTCTCTCCTCTCTCTATGTAACTCTGACTTTCAGATAGATAAATCTTTTAAGAAGAAAGAATAAGCTAAAGTAGTGAGTGTAGTGTTGAAATGAAAAGACATGAGAAATATAAAGAACTGATCAATATCAATTTGTGACTGGTCTGTTTAACATGGCAATAATGAGTAAGAACTCAAAGATGTCATTAACATTTTAAGCTTGTCAATAATACAGAATTAGGGACTGGCATTGTTGTGGAGCTTGTAAAGCCACTGCCTGCAATGCTGGCATCCCATATGGATGCTGATTCAAGTCCCAGCTGCTGCATTTCCTGTGGAGCTCTCTGCTAATGCACCTGGGAAAGCAGCAGAAAATGGCCCAAGTGCTTGGGCCCCTGCACCCAAGATGCTCCTGAATCCTAGCTTTGGTCTAGCCCAGCCTTTGTCATTTTGGTCATTTGGTAGTGAACCAATGGTGGAAGATTCTCTCTTTTTCTCTCTCTCTCTCTTTTCCTCTCCTGTGTAACTCTGCCTTTCAAGTAAATAAGTCTTTAAAATGATAATAATAAGGTAGAATCAAAGGAAATGAGCATTTTTGTGAGGAGAATGTGGTGAATTATGCTTTAGAGCTGCCAAGTTAATAGTTAATAACTAATTTTTGCTGCTAGTTTTTTTTTTTTTTTTTGCTCATTGTACTGGGAAGTTTTACGGATTGAGTCATAATGTAAAATAAACATAAATGGCATAAAAATGCATTCATTCCTCTGTGTTTGTACAGGGAAATGACCAAGTGAGAAACCGAGTATCTGTAAAAGGAAAATAGAAAAACATGTATTTGTGAAACAAACCTAAAGATAACACAACTTTTGAAGAACACTTCAAAGATACCTTGAAGAGTTTAGGTTATTGAAGTCACTCTGTCTTTTTAGCATGCGAGAATTTCCTCTCCCATGTACAAACATAGTGGGGTCCCTTTCTGTGAGGCCTGCAGTAATAAAACCACTAGACCTACGGGACATAGGCACGGGTAGCTGGAGGCAGAGTGCAAAACAACTTTTACTAATGGTACTCAAAGACACACACAAGAGTTGTGCTGCCCTCTTGTCATCATTTATTTATTATAATCAGGGCTGACAAGGGAAACAAAGGGGCTCTTTTCCTTAAAGGAACAGGAAAACAAGCCAGTTGATTAAAAAAAAAAAGTCTAGGATGTAAGCCAAACTCCCTTTTCTTTCTTTTTTCATCTCCTTGTCCTATTTCTGGTCTGTGTTTTCTTGTCAGCATTTTCTCCAGCGGATCGATTGCTCTTCAGCTGGTTCCAGTGATTTTTAAGCAAAGGGAGAAACTTATTCTTTGCAGGTGAGAGATAATCAAATTGAATATTACACAGCCCCTGAAGTGCAGGCAGCTGATAACAAGAGCCAAACTCAATATCCTGACAGATGTTGTCTTGGATTGATTAATCTCTCCTCACTCTGGTGTAGCCATCCTCCGACAGGGACAGCACAGCCCCTTGGCCTCATCCCAAATGGGTTTCTGCGTGACTGGGCCTGGCCCAGAGGAATAACCCTGTTAAGTGTGCAATAGAATCCCTTCCTTTTCAGGAGGAAATTAAAACCCCGCTTGCTTACCTCTGCGTTGAAAGCCACAGTGGTGGAAGGGCAGACTCTGGGCTTAGTTCTGAGGGCTCAGAATAACGATGTCTTTCCCCTGAGTTTTTGGTAGAGCCACACACAAACATACACTCACATACATGAATACATACTTTTGTCTCAAGTTTCAAGAATTGAGGCATGCTCATTTTTGGGGTAGGAAAATATGCGAGGTTAGAACAAATAAGACTTTATAGAGTAAAATAAGAAAAGGAAATTAATTACAAGGCTGCATCCAAATGTAATCAGAAGAGGCAAAATGGGAATTCATCCTTCACTTTTCCACCTTCTCTCTCCCTTTTGTGTTTCTCTCCCCACTGCCTCCCATATTTTTTCCTTCCTATCTCTTCTCTTCTTTTTAATTTCCTTCTCTCCTCCTTTTATTTTGTACTTTATAAAAATACAAAATTTATTAAGACACTGAATTTGTAGCCATAGAGAGGGAAATAAAAGTCTCTGTTTTCATGGACATGTGTTCTATTTAGGAGGGGACCCAAGAGTTAGACAAATCAGAAAGCGTCTGCGTACTAATTGTTCCAACAGAGTGCATGTGCATGGGAGCAGAAGGACACTAGGTGTGAGAGATCTGCTTTGTCGTGGTCCTTGAAGGATGGTTAGGCCCTCACCAGCAGGGCAAGGAGAAGAAAAGTCGGAATAGTGCTAAGCATGTGCAGAAAGAACTTGGTGTAACTGAGATGGTACACAGGCTATATTCCTGACTGTACACTGCTACAGCTTGCCCCCACACACTGTGATACAGTCGCTCTCCTACTAACTTCCCTTTTGTGAAATCTATTCTGCTTTTATACCTCATTTGTATTCCAAAGAGTACGTCAAACTGGAGATCTAGTTTTTGGAATCTTCATTTACTTATTTGTGAAACAGAGTGACAGATAAACAGAGAGGCAGAAACAGAGAGGAAGCTTCCGTCTCTTCATTCACTGGCTGTTGCCTTCAACAGACAAGAGTCCGGAAAACAGGAGGCTGGAGCACAATCCAGCTCTCCAGTATCTGGGGCAGCACCTCAGTTGCCTGAGTCATCACTGCTGCCGCCTAGGGTCTGGAGTCAGGAAACAGAGCTAGGGATCAAATCCACTATCCAGTGTGGCATGCAGGGTCCTAGCTGGAGGCCTAACTGCTAGGCCAAATGTCCACCTATAATCTAATTTCTTAGTTTACTATGAGTTCTAATTGTATCACTCCCTTAAAACTTCATGTTTAGCATTTGCCTGTCACTATGCTGGTGACTAAAATTGCTTTAGTCCTTTTATTTTTTTTAAGATTTATTTACTTATTTGAAATCAGAGTTTCACAGAGAGAGAAGGAGAGGCAGAGAGAGAAAGAGAGACCCTCCATCCGCTGGTTCACTCCCCAGTTGGCCGCAATGGCCAGAGCTGCGCTTATCCGAAGCCAGGAGCCAGGGGCTTCTTCCAAGTCTCCCATGTGGGTGCAGGGGCCCAAGGACTTGGGCCATCCTCCACTGCTTCCCCAGGCCACAGCAGGGAGCTGGATCAGAAGTGGAGCAGCCAGGACTTGAGCTGCACCCACACAGGACACCGACACTGCAGGCAGCAGCTTTACCCACCACGCCACAGCACCAGCCCCTAGTCCTTTTCTAACCCTGGGAGAAAACACGTGCAGGGACCCACCAAGGAGGAGTGATGCATGGCTTGAAGAGTAAGCAATTAAGTCTGGTTTAACTGGCACATGCACACAGAAATGCTCAATTAGTGCCTGTTGAATCATTTATTTCAATAATGTTTGACTGAAGAAAGATGGCCCAGAAACATTTCCTACACTACCATGGTTTTGCAGCAGAAAGTGAAGTTTTAATCTATGGAAATAAAACCCAGGTGAATTATAACTCTGCCTCTTTGGATTTATGTATGATTTCTGTGTTAGAATTACAAGACTGTACAGTGAAGCCTTTGTGAATGCCATTGCTTTAAGGAAAATGTTTGAATTGGGATAAACATTTTAAAATTTATAAAATTTGTAGAATATATTTTGTACCAGCCCTGCCGCTTTGCTCCTATCCTCAGTACACCACGTGGCTTCCCCTGTAGCAGCTCCTCACCCTGTTCTTTGCCCAAAGCCCTGGGGGCATATTCCAGAGTCTTGTATTTGCATTCTTGGCAAGAACCTATGTTATTTCAGTATCAGCAGCATTACAATGCATCATGAAGGGTAAAGCACTGTTATTATTTATTATGATGCCTTGAGTTTATACATTAGCTGTGGGTGTATACATTACCTGCATCACAGCAGTCTGCAGTAACCATTCATATACCTAACCTGAGGGCACATCAGCTCTCTCTCCTAGATGGATGCAGAAAACCCAGATAATCTGAGGGACATTCCCTGCCATAGGTCCAAAGAGAGCAGTGCCTCCTGCTATGGTTGATTCTGTTATGTATATTAAAAAACATCAGAGAACTTATTTCCTTTTTGCTTTAAAATTTTATTTCATTACAGACTGAATTCCTGTACAACTTTTCTTTAAACATTTTTAATAGGTTCATAAACAGTGTACATACTTAGGGGTACCATGTGGTGTTCGGATACTTGCATACATTGTGCCCTGTTAAAAACCAGGGTAAGCACATCCATTACTTCCGAAGCTTTCCCTTTCTTTCTGGAGAAAACATTGAAAAAAAATTTTTTTGGCCGGCGCCGTGGCTCAACAGGCTAATCCTCCGCCTTGCGGCGCCGGCACACCGGGTTCTAGTCCCGGTCGGGGCGCCGGATTCTGTCCCGGTTGCCCCTCTTCCAGGCCAGCCCTCTGCTGTGGCCCGGGAGTGCAGTGGAGGATGGCCCAGGTGCTTGGGCCCTGCACCCCATGGGGAGACCAGGAAAAGCACCTGGCTCCTGGCTCCTGCCATCGGATGAGCGTGGTGCGCCGGCCGCAGTGCGCCGGCCGCGGCGGCCATTGGAGGGTGAACCAACGGCAAAAGGAAGACCTTTCTCTCTGTCTCTCTCTCTCACTGTCCACTCTGCCTGTAAAAAAAAAAAAAAAAAAAAAAAAAAAAAAAAAAAAAAAAAAAAAAAATTTTTTTTTGAAGCATGTAATACGTTACCATTATCTACAGTTATCTTTGTACAGTAAAACACCAGAACTTACTTCTTCTAACTATAACTTAGTACCTGTTTCTTGATCTTGATCACAAACCTGATGACCAACAAGTTTACGTTACATCAAATGTAACTCTGTTCGCTGATCAATGTCATTTGGGACTGGTGTAGGGATAGCTTGCTTGCTCGCTCGCTCTCTCTCAGCAATATTGAGAAGCAGGAGATAACTTTTCCTGTGCAACAACCATTTATTTAGACTATTTTATCTACAAATCTCTCTCATGTGTAACCTCAAGCTATTTTCCTGAGCTTTATTTTCTTCATCTGTTAGCTAGTATCTAAGTATTGTCAAATAAAAGAAAATGCATTCTTAGATAGGGAGAAGTTTTAATTAGAAAGGGCATTGTAGTAGGAAGAATGGGCTCATCTTACAATCTGTAAGCATCTCCAAACCAAGCAGAAAAAAAATTTTTTATTACAGTGAAAGAGGGGTGAGCAGAGATGAGACAGAGTCCTTGGAGGGGAAGCTTGACAACAAGGAGGAGTGACTAGTGGGATCCCTCAGAAGTGTCTCTCTGCGGCCAGCTGACTGCCAGGAGAAACTGATAAGGGGACAGACTGCACTTTTTTTTTTTTAATTGCTTGCCAAAGCCTGGGAACAAGCAGAGTTAAGGAGTGACCCTGTAGGAAAGAGAGAAGCCTGAGTAAAGAAGTAAAGTTTGGCCAAGACAACTCAGAGGGTAAGAAATGGGGAATGGTGACCATTTGGTCAATGTCCGTTTATAATTAAGAGGCAGGGTATATGCAGAGCTGAGCAGGAGGACCTTAGCAGATCACAAACTCACTGAAGTTCCATGGGACATAGCAAAGGCGTTCAGCACACTAGTTTGAGTCCTCCCACACACCAACTCCTTCTAGAACCTTAAAACACATGACAGACTGTGGTTCAGCACTCTTCAGAGTTAGATGACTTGTAACTGAAACCCATTTCCCACTGAGGCAAGAGGAACCCAAGGTGGCATGATTGCTCTATTTGTTCCAAGTCATTGGAATGAAAGGTCTTTGAGTTCAGACCTAGGTTTTCAACACATGTCTGATGAGGTATGGATGAATGAGTGAACAACTCAGGAAGCACAGGGTTAGCAGGATTGTGATTTACAAATAGGATTACACCTTAAATCATAGAGCATGGATGTGATACAAAAACCTGCTGCACTATTGAGAAAGTGGCCACTGAAGTAGAATGGATATTTTAAGGAAGGATAAATATTCTGCTGGCTTTTTCCCCCTTAATGAAGATTTCTTCCATTTCTGCTCTCATTGTGCCTGTATCCAACAGTGATAAGGATCTCAGATGTGGTACAAATTTCACTCTATAAGAACAGTAAGTTCCTCAAAGTTAGTCTGATGCTCTGACAATGTGCAACAGTTTGCTTTCAGTGAAGGGAATGCTCTTTAAAACAAGAATCTGTTGCTTCAATTATGCATTTTTGGCCCCATTCCCTAGCTCCTCCTTTTCTGACTCATTAGAATTAATTATTAATATAGGCATGTAGTATATAGGACCAGAAAAGACCGATTTCCTAAAGTAGTTTCCTATGTTTCTTTTTTAATAAAAATTCCTGTGAGGTTAGCTAGTGGTTGTTTTCAGCTTTCTTGTCCTTTTCACAGGCTCACCAGAGTCACAAGTTTGCTAGGGACACCTTTGCCTGTTTCGTTGGACAGTCTTTCTCTTGAACTGTACTCTGTGCTTACTCTACCCGGGATACACTGAACTATAACTGATGTCAGAAATGTTTCCTGTGGGTTATTTGCATCAACATCCTTTTGTGCTGAAGGGCATCTTTATGATTGCTTCATGGATACAGGAAATAAGTGTTGAGAAAGCGAAGCTGTTTGGTGCAGGTCCAATTTAAATACAGTGGATTTGCTTAGGGTCACTAACTCATTGGGTTCAGTGATTGTCTTGGCTATGAACAATGCAAAGAAACCTGTAAGTCTTTTGCGACAAGTAAGAGGGCATATGACTCTGTAGGCAGAGACTTTAAAAATATTTATACAAGATATTCAAAGATTTATTTATATATGAGGCAGAGCTACAGAGAGAGGGAGATACAGAGAAAGGGGTCTTCCATCTGTTGGTTCACTCTCCAAATGGCCATAATGGCTAGAGCTGAGCCAATCTCAAGCCAGGAGCCAGGAGTTTCCTCTGGGACTTCCACATGTTTTAGGGATTGTACAGAATGTTTGTAAACACTAGGGCAGTGCCTAATACAAAGTAGATGCTCAATAAATAAGTGTTTTCTTGGTTACTAATGCTACTTTATTATGCATTTTAGTAGATTTCAGGGCTTCAAAGGGAGTCATCTATTCTTTGGAAGAATCCAATTTATTTTAATAAAGTGGATAACATAATTTCATAAATCTTTATCATACATATGATATATATTTGACATATATAATGCCACCAAAGTGTATATATGCCACCAAAGTATGTTTTGGTATGCATATATTTGACATTTATAATGCCACCAAAAGTGTTTTTCCTCAAGAAAAACAAAACATGATTAACCTGAGGTAATTTATAGTTTTTAAGCAGAAAGTGGGGTTATAGGGTTTATAAAACTTGTAGAGACCAATATGTTTCAGACTTGAGCTTACATCAGAATCATGTGCAGGATGTGTTAATTCCAACCTAAAATTGTGTGTATCTAGCAAGTTTCCAGGTGAATCTGATGAAGCTGGTGTGGGGATGACAACATTTTTCTGTTGTGATCGAATGATGATGGTTAAAAACTCTTGAGTATCCAGCTTTTTGATTATTTTCTGTCTGGCCAGTGGAAAAAGAAAATGAGCACGAAGTAGAAGGAGTGAATTTTTTACTTATTTGCTAACACTATATTAAGCTCCCACACACCAGATTTTTTTTTCTAGTTTTGTCCATTAGCATTGGGAAAAATAAAGGACTTTTACTTTCTCTTTGATTCTTAGGTTCTGTATTGTTTAGAATCTCATCCAACCATAACAATGCTAATCATAAAATTCTTTACTCTTTAATTTCAAAATTAGTTTTAACTTAGATTGTTGATGTGACTACTTTTAAGCTAAGTCAAATTGCAACCTTTTTATTGATTTCTGAAGATTTTTCTAAGCAAGGAACTTATTGTCAGTGTTTAATTCTGTCTTGGTAGACAGCCTATGTGCCTATTAAAAACCTGTTTCTCCCTGGGTTGGGTCCTTGGTTTCTCATATTTCCTTAAAAGATAGAAGAGTCCAAGTGTTTTTCCAGAGATGTAAAAGCAATCATCAGTGAAGCGAGTGTTTGCAATGACCTTTGTGCAGAAGCCTGTCATATCAGGACTGGGTGTTTGCAGGGTATTCGGTGCAGGCAGAGCCAAGAGAATCCCCTGTGACTCTTTCTAGAGACTGGATCTTTTATACTTAATCTATTACCTCACCTCCCTGCTAATTGCATATATTTTCACATTCATTCTGACTATTGGGTAGTATAACCAATTGGAACTGTTACAATTACAGCTTCTAGCCATGTCCATCCACGTCCCTCAATAGGAATAGCTCCAAGGGAGTGGGTGTAGTAGTAATAATGGTTTTGATAACACAGCCTTACGGATAGCTACCACCTGTGACTTGGAGGGGTAGAGATACACAGGAGAAAAAATGACCAGGGCAAAAAGGAAGGCTCTGTGATAAACTGAGAAAGTTAGTATGTAACTTTGCTGCTCATGCCTTGGAAGCACAAGTTGGACCACAGAAGGGAAGGCAAGAGAATGCCATCTTATCCTACAGGTTACCGAACATGGGATTGGGAATGAAGAGAGCTAATGTGAATAGGGGTTGATACAGAATCCTCAAGATGGACCTAATGATCACCACTGTGAACTTCTCTGATCATGTGTCGCTTTTGCTATGAAAAGTTTTGGTAAGAAAAGCAGTTAAGGAGGTGTTTCTAATCCGAAGCTAGAAATAGAAGGAAGCAAAGGGTGTCTGTGCCAAGATCAGGAACACTGACTAATATGAAACTGCAACAAAGGTTTTACAATCCTCCAGTTGTTTTCAAAGGTGGATTCCAGCAGATGGTGGAAGAAGGCTCAGAGGGCCCCTTCATGCATATCTTCCTGCTCTGCACTGCCCTTCAGGCCTCCCCCATCCATTAGACTAACACGACACTGTTCAAACCCACTTTTCAGAGCTTTCAGTGTTGGTATTCCCGTATTTAACTAAGCCTCTTGGTGAGGTCCAAGAATTAGGGATTTATCAAAAACATCTGTTTTTATTCAGTATCGTTGTCTATGAAGAATGTTGAGGAAAATCTCGTTACTTAGAGTTAGGATTTATGTGGCATGCAAAGATTTAGTGAAAGCACAGAAATTGTCTTAATGTGATGAAAATTGTATCGTAATAATGAAAACTCAGAAAGGATAGGAAAGTGAGATTCCCCTGAGGTCTACTAAGAGATTGTTCTGGAAAGAAGCCACTCTAAGTGATGGGTGAATTGTTTTACCTGGAGATGCCCTGGCAGAGAGGCTGAAGTCCTTCAGCCTCTGATCAGACACTGGCTGGGAGAGTTGGCTTTAGCATTCCAGTAACTCTCTTTCCTTCCTACAGCTCCGTAAATAAGCATCTTTCTCCTCTGTTAGGCTCCTCCAAAGCATTTACAGCTTCTTAATTAGACATATGTCTGCTATTTATTACCATTTAAAAGGGCAAGTGGTTAATGTCCCACTGTTGAAAATTCCTAGTAATTAATTATTAACTAAATAAATCCAGCTCCTCTCTGCTTACCTCACCACCCGTGGTATCGCCCCATATTACACATTCATGTAGGGTAATTAGAGGGTGGCAGGAGAGGCAGCTCAGAGCTAGCCGGTGTCATCAACATTACATTGGATCCATTGCTCACCTTCTAGTCTTCATTAGCACTGTTTCTGAGGATAGGAGGGAGGCGGCTGATTGTCCCTGCTTCCTCAGGTTACTAGAGCAATTTCTCACTGGTTGAAATTGAAGCAGATTACTTATACTTTCATCTTTTAAAAGGAGGTGTGGTGACTGGAAACTACAGATCCCAGCATGCAAAGCATTATCCTAGCACCAATTGGGGAAAAAAAAAAGACTTTACATGAAAAGATGTTTCATCTACCTGAAATGTCCCATGGCTATGAAGACAACCATGTCATCAAAAATACCTCTGCAGTATGTTTGACTCTGAAAACTCTGCTTTGTCCATTCTTGACTTACATTGTGCCTGAGGCATCTAATGGGAAAATGTTTAAACAGTTGGTGGTTAAGCTTTTACTGTTTTGCATACCAGTGTCAATGGATGCTTTATACTTAAAAGCATCTCTCAACCAGGAAACCCAAAGAACACATGAGAACTCCCAAAAACTTTTCCAGGTAGCCAGGGACAAATTACCTCCAAAGTACAGATGGGGAAGCATTGTAGAAGAAGCACAAATCATGTTTTCTATTTCTGGCAAGTACTCGGCAGTAGTCCTGGGAATAGAATGTACCGCACTGGAATACAGTCCTTTCAGGAAGGCAACTGACCACGTGTTAATGAGGAATTCTCCAGGAGAAAGACTAAAATCAAAGTAGGATCTCTGCTTTGTAGTTAATATTATCAGAGAATCAGTAAGCTAACTCATTTTCATATTGGTAGTTGTTAAACTTTTATGCAGTTATTATGCTTCTGGTGTGAAAGAGACTGTTGATTTTGAAGTTTGATAGCCACCTAAGTAGCTGGGAGATATTGTGCAATCTTTCTGAGTTCATAAGATGAAGAAAATAGTACCTTTCCATGTGTGATGGCTACAAGGGATACATGCCTATCTTTCTATGCCTAATTTTCTATGTGATGAGGAATACAATACTTTTTTTACACCTATAGTCAAGATGGATGCTTCTCAATGTGTTGAACATAAATGGAAAGTTGGAACCAGTCATTCAGATGTGACTAAGATCCTAGACAGGAAAACACAGTAATATCCACTGCTTCTTCCTAAAATAAAATCCAAAAGTAGAAAAATGCTAAATATGCTTGTCCATTCAGATTTCATTTTTTGGAAGTTATACACTGTAGATTTACTAATTTCAAATAAATCCTCTATTTTTATTGGATTTCTCCAAAGGAAGAAAACTTTATTTCTGTACTTAGAGTGCAAATGCACAGTATGGATAAGTGTCTCATCTATTCATTTATTTATTTACAGTAATACTCATCACTGTGCTACTGTGTATTTTTACATGATTCACATTTTCCAATTATAAGAAATTATTATATAATATTTAAATGACACAAATATGTGTAGAGAAGAAAAGCATTAATAGTATTTGGTGTGTTTTTCTATAAGATTTTTTCCAAGAATGTATTTCACAGAGTCCATGTTTGTTCCTGATTATTTATAGGAAATAGATGGCCGAAAATTGTGTGGTGATCACCCCAAAGGCTACTTTTCAATAAATTTTTAGCAGATTCTGATGGACTTTCTTATTCATCATGGTTTATTTATTTGTATATTTTCATTCTACCTAAAATAGAACACAATTAATTGTGTTCATGGGAGCTTGTGTCTTCGCAGATTGTCAGTAAAATGGGTCACCCTGCAGGATGATAGTCAGGTCTGGAGTTAAGAACAAATACCAAGAATGATCACCTGGGAATCTGGGCTCAGTAGGCACTGGTCTCTGGATTGCTCCTGTCATACTCAATTTATAGTCCCTAGCATGAAAATTCATCATTTTACATGACAGGACAAATCAGGCATGCAAACCATGCACCACAGCCATAAAGAGTGCTTGCTACATGAACAGTAAACTAGATTTTAAGATTGCAGAAGCCCGAGCTTTCCTCCGTAAGTCACCATGTGCTTTTGTGCACATGGTTGGGCTGTACTTGGACCTTTATTTCAGCATGAACATCTGTTGCAAAGTTCTGAAGACAGAAAGGATAATCTTGCTGTGTCCTTGTTGGGATGAAAGAGTGACATAGAGGTTCCTCAAAGGCTTGTTGCCATTGAGAATCAACATTATTTAGGATTTGCAATAATCAGTATTGACAGTCAAAGGACAGCAGTTGCTGTAGATTGAGGTTATTTACATTAGGTTTTTATTTTAATTGCTTTCACATTTCTGCATCTAATAGAAAAACTACTTCTTTATTCAAAAGAGTCTTTTAAGGTTTCCTCTATGTTTCCATCCAGTAGGTGTTTGACAGACAGATGGCTGGTTGAAAAATCACATACATAAGTAATATACTGATACAGACAAGTAGATGGAAGATGAACAGAGAGAAGACTTTGAGTGGATGATGAAATGATGAGAATGTACAGTGTGTTCCCTTTACAGACAGATAGGTTTAGCTATTAGCTATTTTTTTAACAGTCCTCTTTAAAAAACTTGAAATTTAAATTTAAAATATTAAATTAGTGAAGGCAGAGTTAGCATTTTTTCATACTCTTAAAGCAGATGCTTTGACAATCAAAGACAGGTGGCTTAAGAATTGCTAAAAAGAGCCATCACTTGTCTTTTTCATTTTCTTGTCATAATTTCTTTGTTTTCATTTCCGTGTTGACTTCTTTCTGCATTCCTGCCTTCTTTCCTTTGCACTTCTATTTTCTACCACCCTATTTGCCAGTTTTTACCCTTAGTTTTCCTGTTTCTCTCTTGATTTTGATCCACCTAATTTCTGTCATGAATGGCCAAGTATTTATAGTCATTTTTGTTTTTTTACATTGGGGGTGCAAAGTGGAAGGAGGAGACAAGGTTTTCTAGAAAAAATGAGTGCTGTTCCAAATTTGACATTGACCCTCTCTGTTGGAATAGTGAATGTAGTCTGCCCAGTCCTTAATCAAAGAAATGGGGGGATACAAAGAGAATTGGAGAGTTAAAGCAGAATGTAAATGAAAAATAGGAAAGGCAAGGTGAAATGTATTATAGTAGAGTAAATGAAGGCGGTTCCGAGAGACATCAGTAAGAGGGCACTCACTAGGACTCTTAACAGTATTACTACTGAAAGCAAGTCATACCTCCATTTGAGATACCATCACTTGATTCTAAACTATGCTTCATATTATGAACTTTACCTTATTTTCATAGGATCATATCCAAGGCATATAAAGAGTTGTTTGGGCAAATCTCCTTGCTTATTTATTTATTCAGTATTTATTTACATAGCATGTACTACTTCATGCAACAAATCCTTCAGTCTCACAAGTCTCAAGTAAGAGTTGAATCAAGATATGAAAGGAGTTTGGAACCTGATTATTTGTTGACCTTTTTTTTTCTTTTTTTGGGGGTAAACATTTCCAGATTTTAACCTGAGCTAAGAAATTATAGGAAAAACTTATAAATCTAACTGTGATGAGAATATTATATCATTTGGATTATATCAAAGTGAATGTAGGGAAAAAACAGAAATTTTGCAGATTTTTTTTGTCCTGAGAGTCTAGACAATTTTCTTAGCTCACACACCAATAGGAAACCTCAAATTTTCCTTGTTTCTAGTTTATCAAACTTTATGTAGGTATTTTTTGTTTTCCCACTATGGTTCATGAATGAGTGCATTCTTCTCAGTAGATGAGAGAGGTAGATTCTACTACTTCTCTGTTATAAACCAATGGCATGGACTTAGACATTTTTCAGTATTAGTGGATTCATTATCTTCACCTGGAAAAAAAGGATTAATCTATACAACCTCTAATGAGTCTTATAGATCTAAATATTTATGAGACTCATTAAAAAATTCTCCTCTTTCTTATTTTATACTGAGTGCTTGTGTTGATCACAAGAACACTCATTTGCATGGAGTTTTGCATGTTGTTTACTTGTTCATGTAGAGTCAAGATGCATCCCCCTTTCCAACTATTTATCATATTGGAACCGTTTCATATTGCTGATGTGTCTATATCTAGCAGTGTGTCAGTCAGACAGAACATCTCAAAGGCTGCCAATTTTGCAACCCAGACAGAGGAGTCCCCAACACTGTCTGTCTCCCAGACACTCCCCACCTGTCTTCTAGCTTTCTCAGGAAGATTAGTAAGTGGCTCATGTTTCCCATACAAATAATTTAGTAGCTTGTCTGTCTAGAAGGTCATGGCATAGCATCCATAATTCCTGCAATTTTGATAGTGTAATATAATAGGATATGAGATACCACCAAATGACAATCCAGACAGCCCTGTAGCTAACAGTGGTAAATTATTCCAGCCTCCTACTGAGGAAAATATTGTGGTTACTACCCCTCATCTTTACTTGTTTTTTGAGTTTTCTCACCCTGCCTCTAGGATACAAGCACATTACCTTTAGATTGTGAGTCTCATAGATAATCCAATTTAAATAAAAACCCTTGGTCTCCAAATCCAATGATACACAGCTCTTTTATTCCTGTTTCCCATTGATTTTCTCTTTTTTATTTTTTAATGTTTGTTTATTTGAGAGGTATAGTTGAAGACAGAGAGAGGGAGAGACAGAGTGAAAGGTATTCCATTCACTGGTTCACTCCCCAAATGGCTGTAACTGCCAGAGCTGGGCTGATCCAAAACCGGGAGCCAGGAGTTTTTCTGGGTCCCCCATATGGATCTTAAGCACTTGGACCATCCTCTACTGCATTCCCAGGCCGTAGACAGACAGCTGGATACGAGGTGGAGTAGCTGTGACTTGAACTGGCACCCATATGGGATGCCGGGGCCACAGATGGAGGCTTGAGCTACTATACTGCATTGCTGGCCCTGATTCTCTTCCTTTTGATAAATCCCTATTTTGTACAATGTTAAGGTATCTGAAGTCTTGTATTGCATTATTGTAGTGACCTCAAGTAAGAAAATGAGATTAGTAGAGGGAAACAGAATTGTCATATGTTTGAACACCTATGTAGAAGACTAGAAGAAAATGTCTAGGGAACAAAATATAACCTATATTTTTCCTTTAAATTTTGAGTATCAGTTATGGTGTTTACCCTAACAAACACCATTTTGTCTTCTCCTTTGGAATCATGTTATCTGTCAAACCACTTAATGAAAACAAAAACCTGTCCATTTTTTAAGTAAATTAAGTATTTTGAGTGATAGAGATACACTGAACTCATCTCTGTGATCATTATCATCATTGATAGAAATGTGAGCATGTTTTCTTTTGGCTGAACAATGTATTTACATCCTACCCATTTACCTTCTTTATGTACCCATCTATCAATCCATTCATCTGTTAATCTCACATGTTTCATGTACCTACTCTGTGTAAGGCACGTTGCAAAGAACTAGAAAATAACTTTAAGAGTTTGCAGTGACTCTCTGTTAAGGCCAATTATACAGTTTTAACTTGGCATATTATTTTTATTAGACATTCTCAGAATGTAATCATAAAAGAGCGTTTTCCAAGGCATTAAAAATAGAATTCCAGATCATAAGATAGAAATACTTAAACTTGATTTTGTATTGGTAGCTGAAGCTAAAACTTATAAACAATATATTTGATGGAACAGATACAATTTTTACAAATATATATATTTTTTTGACAGGCAGAGTGGACAGTGAGAGAGACAGAGAGAAAGGTCTTCCTTTGCCGTTGGTTCACCCTCCAATGGCCACCGTGGCCAGTGCGATGCGGCCGGCGAACCGCGCTGATCCGATGGCAGGAGCCAGGTGCTTCTCCTGGTCTCCCGTGGGGTGCAGGGCCCAGCACTTGGGCCATCCTCCACTGCACTCCTGGGCCACAGCAGAGAGCTGGCCTGGAAGAGGGGCAACGGAGACAGAATCCGGCACCCCGACTTGGACTAGAACCTGGTGTGCCGGCGCTGCAAGGCAGAGGATTAGCCTAGTGAGCTGCGGTGCCAGCCTTACAAATATTTTTGTTAATAAAAATCCACAGTAACATTTCAATTCATGAAATTTTTTCACCGACTTGTTTCTTTTTTTGCTTCTTTAACTATGAATTGAAATTGGGAGAAAAAGTTTTTCCATTCAATCTCCTAATTTTAACATGAAAAAACTCTAAAGCAAGCTTACATTTTGGAAATTTTCATGTGTTTAGTCATGTATGAGAGATACTAATCACATCAATCTTGAGAAAATATGGGGAAAAAAAGCCCATGTACTTCAACCCATAAATTTTGAGAGAGTTTAGAATCATTTTAATTAGACATTTAACTAAATTTTATTAATGTTGACTTGGTAAACACATAACTCTGAATTATAGATTGATTAGATTAGTGCCAAAGAATTTTTATTTTAGAAAAGCCTTGGAAAATAAACAAATTATCTACCAAATTAATCTATCATCAGTGGTGGTTAGTTATGGCTTGAGTAAATAGGAAATGCAAAAGCAAACTCTAAGATGCATATATAGGTGTCTAAATATATTTGTGGTCATTTTTATGGAAATATAAATCCATTGTTGATTATCTCTAACTTTTTACCATCTTTATCCATCCCCATCCTTCTGCCTGTGCCTGGAAGTGACTGCCCTAGCCAGTTTAGGTTTAGGCTGACTCTCCGTCTCTCTCTCCCTTCTTTCTTTTTCATTTTTCTTCCTAGATTAACTCACTTGGTTGCCTCTATTGTTACTACTCTGGCAAGGACAGTACACCAGTCCTAATTTCTACACTGCTGGACAGCAGTAATTGGGATGGAAATGGTTTCTATATTTATGAAGACTCCATCATATTAGATTTTTTGTTGAAAGATTTATTTATTTGAAAGGCAGAGTTAACGAGAGAGAGGATGAGACAGACAGAGAGATCCTCCATCTGCTGGTTCACTCCCCAGAAGGCTGCAATGGCCAGGTCTGAGCCAGGCTGAAACCAGACGCCAGGAGCTTTATCCTGGTCTCCTACATGGGTGGCAGGAGCCCAAGCATTTGGACCATCTTCCACTGTTTTCTTGGGAGCATTAACAGAGAGCTGGATCAGAAGTTGAGCAGTAGGGACATGAACTTGTGCTGATATGGAATGATGGCATTGCAGGTGATGACTTTACTCACTATGTCACAATGCTAGCCTCCATCCTATTAGATGTTTTAAGTCTAAAACGTTTTTAAGATACCGTCCCACAGATAAAATGTCTTTCATTTATCATATGAGCATTGTTGTTTCTGTGGAAACTGGTTATTCTTGCGATAGTACACATAGTTAATACTAACAGAAGAATGGGGGCAAAATTTTATGATGAAAATGTACCCATTGATGCCTAGATATAGAAATGATTGTTTTGTTTTGGTATATTTATGCCATTAAAAAGAAAATTCATTAGAGGCAGACCACAAAGTATTGAATTTCATTAATTTGTTAATTTTAGGAGCATTTATTAAATTTTCATTGAGTAAGGGATATAGGAAGTGTGTCAAGATATTTAAAGACATAAAATTGCCTTAGAATGGTGTTTGAATAGCAGAAAAAGTAAAAAGATAATTTAGAATAATCTAGAAGGGATATTAAGTGATATAAAGGCAAATGGGAGGAATGAGAGAGATTTGAGTTATTTACCTACTTAAAATGTTTTTGGACCCTTGCATAAGCCTTTTAGCCTCTGTGGGGCTCAGTCTCCTTATTTTTAAAATAAGGTCTTGGATTAGATGGTTTACAATACCTCTTTTCTTTAAAGTTTTGTAGCCTATGGAAACCTAACTCTTGCTATCTCCCACAAAAATGACCATCTACAAGATTATGAATGCATTCAGAATGCAGTGGAACCCAAGGTTTTATGCTTATGTGAACATTGTATCTCTTACAGACCATTGGACTCTTTTCATTGTCGAAGATACTATCTCCAGGCCCCTTATCCCAGCATAATTATTAGTAATAGTCTTTCACTCTGAAAAATCTACATTGGCCAATAAATTATTCCATCATTTTCCTTGGAAGGGATTGATTAACTTGGTTTACATTCAGTTCCCTCTCTGGACTAATCACTGTGATGAGAGGAATGGGATACAGGGACTAGCCACATCCAGATCATATGCTAGCACTTGAAGCCAGTGACTTGGTTTGTCAGCTTCTACTTCTAGCACAGGTGTGTTAGAAAGGGTCAGACCCAAAGACATGAGTGGTTTCTATCAGATGAAAACTGTTAAAGAATACTTAATGTACAGGTAAAACACACATATGCCCACTATGCCATAATAGAATGTAAGATAGGTTCAAGAAATTGAAAAGAGGAAAGTCAGCATTAGGTGGGGTTTTATAGCATCTGCTATTAAATATCATAGATTCATTTTTTAAAACTTAAGATACTTAAAATGTGTCCTGTTAAGTAAATCAGCTCAGTTAATTAGGTAGAGTCATGTACCTTACATTCAATCAACTATGGACCAAAAATACTAAAGTAGTGCCATAGGGTTATAATGGAACTGAAAATCTCTTCTCAACTCATGATGTTGTAACCATTATGAAGTTACAGGGTAGAGCATTATTCACATGTTTGTGGTTGTACTGGTATAAGCAAACCTACTTTACTGCTCCCCATATAAAAGTGTAGCACATAAAGTTATGTATACCACATAGTACTTGATAATGATAATAAATGACTGTGTTGCTGGTTTTCGTATGTACTATACTATACCTTTTTATTGTTAGTTTAGTGTTTACTCCTCTAAAACACAAAAAGATAAAAATAGTTTACTTCTACTTAGAATAAAACAGTACAGCAATATGTCATGTTATGCCAGCAGCAGTCTCATATATCTTGCATTTATCTCATGTCTTGATTGCATTATGTGGCTACATCAAGACCACACCACCTAAGTCTGTGGAACTATGATGCTTGCACAGCAAGTAAACCACCTACAATTCTCAGATTGTGTTCTCATTGTTAAGCAACACATAACTATATTGTGTTCAGACATATATATATGCTTGATGTATATGTGCACATATTTGTAATACTCAAATAGTGTTCATATATGCTTGCTCACTTGCAACCTTAACTTGGTTTATTATCAATAAAAATGAACTAATTATTAACAAACTGTCATACAGAATAATGGTCATGTTTACATTTCAATAAGCCACCAAAATGCCCCTCCCCCCTTTTTTTTTTTACTGAAAGTCTTGGGATGATTTTGCTTTTATTTAAAAAAAAATTCCTACCACTAGTCATTGAGATATTGAGATGAGCTGTTTTTTAGTTAGAGTGGTATCAGTAACCTGACCCATTTTACCCTTCTAGCCAGGACTATTCTGTTAGCAGTTTCATTAAGATGTCAGTTTTTAAAAAGAGACAAGATCTTTCCCAAGTGAAAAGTGATTGTTCATCATAATAGAATCCAAATGCAACATAATGAATGGATGTGCTAATGTCTATTTGCTATTTAGATAAATCAACCTAAATTTGGTCTTTAGTTGTAACATGTGACATCACAAATAAAATGCATCATTATCACTTAAAAATAACATCATATCAGCTGGTTTACAATATATTTAGGATGTGAATCAGCAAATGTTTTCCACAATGACATTGTGTAGTGTATTGTTGAAAAGTGACATTGAATAAATTTTCTATTTTGAGTTGCTATTCTAGGCAACAGAAGCACAAAATAAGAATCTTTATGGGGTAGAAAATGGTTTAATTTTCTTCCTAAAAACAATTATTAGCTACTGAATATTTGTCAGGTACACTACTGGGTAGTGAAGATACAAAAACTAGCAAGATCAAGCATCTGATCTCCAAACACCACTATCCACAGAGTTTATACACTTGAACAACTTAACAAATATTTGGTAATATTCTGTAGCAGTACATATGATGTAACCTTAACTTGGTTTGTTGTCCATCAAAAGTGAACCAATTATTAGTATTATGGTACTTCAAAAATCCTGTGAAAAATGGAATTGAAAGTATGAATTTAGGGTCTGGCATTTAGCCTGGCACTTAAGATACTGATTAAGATTCTGGTATCCCATATTAGAATGCCTGAATTCCATATCCAGCTCCAGCTCCTGACTTGGGCTTCCTGCTAATGAAGACTCTGAGAGGCAGTATTATCAAGTGATTGGGTTTCTGCCCCCTACCTGTGAGACCTGGATTAAGTTCCAGGCTCCTAGCCTTGGCCCCAACTCATGGGCATTTAGAGAGTGAACTAATAGATAGGAACTCTTTTTCTCTCAAAAATTTTTGAAAAGTATGAATTTTGAAACAATTTTGGTGCAAAAAAGGTTTTTTATAATAAGTACAAAATGCATGAAAAAACTATGGATGGATGTCAACAATGTTTTTGCACCCAAATAAGCAGGCTTTTAATTCCATTTTTCCTTGAGCTATGTGAAAAAGATATCTAATCCTGCATAGCAGAGGGATTGGGGGCTGTTCAAGCAGGTATGATTTTACAGAGAATATTACATGAGAGTCTTGAAGGATTAGAGGGACAATTAAGTCAGCAAGGGAGAGTGTAGGGCAATAGAAATAAATCATTCCAGATGTTGAATACAGCCTGGGCAGAAAGCTGTTTTTCTGAGAAATCTTTGCTAGATTTTATGTGGAAGCTCTGAGATATTCAGCATGTATCCATGTAAAAGTGGATATTAAATGACCGATAATGTATTGTGAGCCTTTCTCATGGTCATGTCTCAGATGTCTTGGAGGCCATGGTTCATTCAGAAAAATGCACATCTAAAGCAGACATCCATACCATTTATGAGTTTTCTCTCATGGCTGTTTCTAGAGGCAAGGTAACGAAATGGAATGCTATTTTCTAGTGGATCCACCCCAAGGCAGTTAGTGTCATTGCACAGGTGACTGTAGCAGCATGATCAAACCACTATAGAGATGTCAGGAAAATTAAATTCATTATTAAAGAAGGAATCAAGAGTGGAAAAAATATGCACTCATAAAAAGAGGGTGTCACCTAAAAGGAACAAGATCAGAAGTGACTGAAAGTGATGCTGAAGTGGGCAAACCAGCCATGGAAAAGCACCTGCCTTGATGCTTAAGGCTTAATGACAATGCCAAATGTTGACACATCTGCACATCTGTTTACTGAGGCTGTTAGAGACAAGGGAAGCCTTCTCATCAGATAGCTATACCCTAGCAATGCAAAGCAATGGCAGAATAAGTTAGCCAACTACTTTTCTCCTGTAATATATAAGGAAGCAAAGAAATTCAGGCGCTCTTTTGAAATTTGTAGACTGTATTAGTCTAGCCTTAATCTTCAGTCTGCAGATTTTCCTGAGTAGTTCAGAAGGAATGAAGCATAGAAAAACTATTTAAAGCAGAATTCAGTTCTTTTACTTTAATTTTACAGCTTTTCTTTGCTCTTCCATTTCCTTTCTTCACTTCTTGCCCTCAAGCTCAGGGAACACATACGCTCAGCACTCTTGAGTCCAGGATCTCTTGCCATATCTTGCCAATACCTTCTACATAAGTGAGCCCAAGGCAGAGTTTGGACATGTGTATGCTTATACATGTGCAATGAGATGTCAGAGTTGGTATTTTATGTAAGCTTAGGGCTGCTGGTCAGTAGCTGTTGTGCAATGGAGTATAAATTTGTAGATCAAAAGGAATTCTTTCTCTCCGTGATTCCACAGAGACTATGACGTCATCCTGCAGAGTCAGAAGGGTGGACTTAGGCACAATGTTTCTTACTACCAGCTCCCCTGCCCCTGCCCTAGTCCTCAGCCTACTGACAAAATCTGTGTGCCCCCAGGAGTCTTGAGGCTTCAGCTGGTATTTTTCAGTATTGCCTTCCCTGCCCCACCCGTTGATCCAGCCACTTTGCAACCTTAGCTTTCTTCTCTTTTTCAGTGCATTCTATAGTGTGTTCCTGGCAATTTCACTTATCCTATATCCTTTATCTGTCACGTTTCAAACCTTTCCCTTTTTTTCTCCTGTCATGACTACGTATACACAGGCCTAGATTATTGCTTCCATCTTTGAAAGATCCTCCTACTGGCTTCAGTGCTCTGTGTTCCCCTCTAATATGCTATACTTTGTAGGCAGCGCTTTCTAACTGCTGCTTCTACTCTAATTATATCATTGAAGCAATTGTTTCAATTGCTCCTCATTATTCTTGGAATAAAATTAAAATTTCTTTCAAAGGTAAACAAGCCCTTTGTTATCTTGTCCCTACTTATCTACTTCCCTCGTCTCATCTTAAATCATTTGTGTGTGTGTGTAACTTCTCCTCCCACTCTGCCTTCCTCTTACTTTCCAACCTGTTTGCAGTGCAACCATGTGGAACTTCTTCAGTGCCTTCACATGTGTGGTTTTTCTTCTTCCAAATTTTCTCTTGCCTGACTTCAACTTTTTCTTTGGCCCCTTTGTCAGTTTTCATCCCCTCTGGAGATCCTTCTTTGACCTAACTGTTTTGGTGGTTACGTGACCTGATATACTGAATACTCTCTGTTGGATTTATTTATTTTGTTATGTCTCTTGACTCTCAAGAATTCCAACTCTTTGAGAACAGTGAAATCTTCTTCATCTTTACTATCCAGTGCAGAGGCTGGTACTTGTCGGTTTTTGCATATCAGTTTTCCCTTTATGTTGAGTTAGTATTCAATACTTAACTTCCGCAT
Organism: Sylvilagus floridanus; assembly: GCA_949820135.1. Lineage (NCBI taxonomy): Eukaryota > Metazoa > Chordata > Mammalia > Lagomorpha > Leporidae > Sylvilagus > Sylvilagus floridanus. The sequence goes on along the minus strand of OX463244.1, from coordinate 69,986,325 downwards.
TAAAGACCTCTTCTGGGCTTGTACTACTTACCAAACATTCTATAGCTTTCTTAAGTGTGCTTTTCTAAGGTTTCTCCAAATTCATTCATTTTGGGGTAATTTTCTCCTGTAGTGTAGGGACTAGACAAATATCATTTGTTTCCCTTGATTGGCGACGACTAACTGAGCACCAAAGTGGAAACCTGTTGAAGTGAAATGGACACTATGAGAAACAGTGACTTGATCAGCTCTTGTGCTGACTGTTTTTGTACAATGTAATACTTTATCCATTGTAGTATTTTTTTTTATCCTAGTACTAGTGGTTGAACTCTGTAATTAACACACAATTATTCTTAGGTGTTTAAATTTAACTGAAAAGTGATCCCTGTTAAGAAAAACAAATTTTAAAATTCTCCATCCTTTATGGAGATTTGTGGTATCATGGGTTAATATTTTTGAAAGTATCCATCGATTTGTGAGATTAGCATATATACCAAACCACTCACCTGAGGGCTGGAGATTCAGCTGTAAGAGATAACTGGAGAAGACATTGTGGCAGAGTGGGGGAATGCCCCTCATGGGACACCTACATCCCATATTTGAGTGCCTGTTGCGAGATCTATTCAGCTTCTGATCCAACTTCCTGCTAATGCATCCGGGGAGGCACTGGAGGATGGCTCAAGTGCTCAGGTCCCTGTCACCCATGTGGGTGACCTGAAGGAGTTGTGGGCTTCTGGCATTGGCCTGGACCAGTTGTGACTATTGTGCACATTTGGGAAGTGGATCAGCAGATGGAAGTTCTCTCTGTTTCTCTATTTCTGTCTCTCTGCCTTTTAAATAAATAAATATGCAACAATAACAGAAAGAGACAATGTTTCTGATTGCAGGGCACACCTCAATGAATTTTCCAATTATTCTTTTTCCCGTCCTCATTGAGCATCCACTCACAGCACTAATTTGTACATGGATTTTTTTTTTTACAGACTTTTACTCACTGAACAGTTCTTGAGTAGATACTATCAACACAGCAATACTATACATATCTTGAGGATATAATTATGGAGCTCAGAATTTTAATGTAATATTATAAAGCCTAGTTTTATCTTTACTCTTTTAAATGTGTATTTCATAGGTCTTCATTATTTTTGTCTTCATTAGAGTGTAAACGTGGGATGATAGAGACCCTCTTGTTTACCAGTCCTCTATCATAAATCTCCTGCTAAATACAGAGTACCATGTAAAAGAGATAGTGAATTCTGCATAAGAAGTTAATTATTTGCATAGAAGGCAGCATAAGAAAAATTTATAAAACAATATAATAAGCATTTGAGTGGAAGACAGTCATAAAAAGATTACATGGTTGTGTGCCCAAGGCAAGAACTTCAGGATTTTTCTGGCATTTCATAAATAAGCAGTGGCTTAGGTTGCTTGGGAGCCCATCAGTCCCAGTTATGGAAGATACTCAGTCATAGAGATAGAAACAATTCCATGCCACAAGGGCGATGTGCTTTCTCTGAGTGGTGTTTTCCTGAGAATTTTTTTCAGATTGATTTTAATTCATTTTCTACTATATTCACTTTAGTGAGGAAATATTGCCTACCTGGCCATTCATTTGCACATTCATGAAAGTAATTATTAAATATCCATTTCTTGGTAATATTTTAGTATTGGGCATTAGAACAGTGAATAAAACACAAGAATCCCTCTCTTCAAGAAGTTTACATTCTGTTGTATGGACACAGATATAACAGAAATAAGTAAATATTTTAGTAAAATTTATTTGAGGGGAAGACCGAGAGAAAAATGGGGGGGGGGGTGGAGAGAGAGTGAGAGCGAGAGCGAGAGAGAGATCGAGCAAGCATATCCATTTACTAGTTTATTCCCCCAATGACTGTAACAGCCCAGGGTAGGCTGAGGCCGAATGTGGGAGACAGAGAGGCAATCCAGGTCTCCCATGTGCGTGGCAGAAACTCATTTACTTGAATCAAAACCACTGACTCCATGGTCTGCTTTAGCAGGAGGCTAGAGTTGGGAGCTGGTCCTCAGTATCAAACCCAGGTACTCCATCTGATAAGGCACGCAGGGGTCTGACCCAGCATCTTATCCACGAGGCCAGATTTCTGGCCCTAGTATTTTAGATAGTGGTAAGTACTATGGAGAACAAAAACTAAGCAAAAAAGCACATAATTGTCAAAAATGTGGGGAGCTGCACTTTAAATGGGGTAGACAGAGGGAGAAATATTAAGCTTGAAGAAACAGTCATTAAAAAGTCTATGTGGCAGGAGATTTCCTAGAAAAAACCTAAGAGCCACTCAAAAGGCTAGTGTGACTGGAGAGGAGTAAGTAGCGAAGAAGGAAATGAGGTCTGGCTGGCGCCGTGGCTCAACAGGCTAATCCTCCACCTTGCGGCGCCGGCACACTGGGTTCTAGTCCCGGTTGGGGCACCAGATTCTGTCCCGGTTGCCCCCTTCCAGGCCAGCCCTCTGCTGTGGCCCGGGAGTGCAGTGGAGGATGGCCCAAGTGCTTGGGCCCTGCACACCATGGGAGACCAGAAAAAGCACCTAGCACCTGGCTCCTGCCACCGGATGAGCGCGGTATGCCGCCCGCAGCGCACCGACCGCGGCAGCCATTGGAGGGTGAACCAACGGCAAAGGAAGACCTTTCTCTCTGTCTCTCTCTCTCACTGTCTACTCTGCCTGTCAAAAAAAAAAAAAAAAAAAAAGGAAATGAGGTCAAGAGATAGTGAAATGCTGAGTCTATACATCTTTATAACTCACTGTTAAGACAACACCCTGGGGGCAGGCTATGTGGCATAATTAAGGCTCTGCCTGCAGCACCTGTTTGAGACACAGCTGCTCCACTTCCAATCCAGCTCCCTGCTGATGGCCTGGGAAAGTGGTGAAAGATGGCCCAAGTGCTTGTGTCCCGGCAACACCCAGAGGAAGCTCCTGGTTCCTGGTTTCAGATTGGCCCAGCTCCAGCTGTTGTGTCCATTTGAAGAGTGATCCAGCAGATGGAAGACCTCTCCCTCTCTCTGTAACTCTGTCTCTCAAATTAATAAATAATTCTTTAGAAAAAGATTAACACTGTTAATATTTTATACTTAATCTGAAATGGGAAGATGGGAAACCACTGGTGGCATTTGGGAGTAAGAGTGTCATGAACTGACTTTTGTTTCCAAAGAATTACCTGGCTCCTGCATTGCATATAGATAACAGGGTGCAGGGTGAAAAAAAAGGAGACCAATAAGGAGAATGTCCTCACAGTGCTATAGTGATGGTGGCTTGGACAAAAGTGATAACCATACAAATGGAAGATGGGATCATAGATAGAATTTGTTTTGATGTTAGAAATGAGGTTATTTCAAGAAGGCTGAGGCATGGAATGTAACAGAAGGATGATGAACCCAGGGTAATTTGGCATAAGCAAGTGAAAGGGTAGAGCTTCCAAAAATTGAGATAGAGAAAACAGAAGATTTTAAGGGAAAAAGGGCTGAGAGTTATATTTCAGGTAGAGGTAGTTTGACTCTCAATGGAAGATGCTGAGTAGACCAATGGATAGCTCAGTTTAGATTCCAAGGGTTATGTCCAGGATTGAAATTGATGGATACAATGTTAGATCCTATATAGAATAGAAAGAAGCTTTACTATACAAAGGTACTTGAAAAGGCTGATGGACAAATAGAATTAAAAGTTATTTCTTTTGATGCAGAATGCTTTCAAATACATGGATAGTTTGTTTTTTTACAATGTGTATTCTTCATAGACTTTTGAAAATTCTTTATATCATCTCTCTTTTCGAAAAATATGTGAGCTAATGACTAGATGTAATAGATAAGTAAAACGATTAGCAATCAATATAAAGGAGTAGATGTCATTTTTTTTTTGTATGAACAATCTTTTTTTATTCTGCTTTTTATTTAACCATGACTATTTTGCTACATCCTTATTCTTTTTAGCTTAGCATCTTTTTTTAAAAATTTTAATTTAGTAAATATAAATTTCCAAAGTACAGTTTATGGATTACAATGGCTTTTCCCCCCATAACCTCCCTCCCACCCACAACCCTCCCATCTCCCGCTCCCTGTCCCATACCATTCACATCAAGATTCATTTTCAATTCTCTTTATATACGTAAGATCGATTTAGTATATATTAAGTAAAGATTTCATCAGTTTGCACCCACACAGAAACACAAAGTGTAAAAATACTGTGTCAGTATTAGTTATAGCATTACTTCACATTGGACAACACATTAAGGACAGAGATCCTACATGAGGAGTAAGTATACAGTGACTCCTGTTGTTGACTTAACAATTTGACACTCTTGTTTATGGCATCAGTAATCTCCCTAGGCTCTAGTCATGAGTTGCCAAGGCTATGGAAGCCTTCTGAGTTCGCCAACTTTGATCTTATTTAGACAAGGTCATAGTCAAAGTGGAAGTTCTCGCCTCCCTTCAGAGAAAGGTACCTCCTTTGATGGCCCGTTCTTTCTACTGGGATCTCACGCGCAGAGATCTTTCATTTAGGTCTTCTGTTTTTTCCAGAGTGTCTTGGCTTTTCATGACTGAAATACTCTCATGGGCTCTTCAGCCTGATCCGAGTGCCTTAAGGGCTGATTCTGAGGCCAGAGTGCTGCTTAGGACATCTGCCATTCTATGAGTCTGCTCTGTATCCCGCTTCCCATGTTGAATCATTCTCTCCCTTTTTTATTCTATCAGTTGGTGTTAGCAGACACTAGTCTTGTTTATGTTATCCCTTTGACTCGAAGTGAAATGGACAGTATGAGAAACAGTGACTTCTTCAGCCCTTGTCCTGACTGTTGATGTACAATTTAATGTTTTATCCCTTTTAGTATTTTTCTTTGTAGTTATTATTTTTCTTTGTTCTACTTAATACTATTGGTTGAACTCTGTAATTAACAAACAATTCTTCTTAGGTGTTTAAATTTAACTGAAAAGTGATCCCTGTTAAATATAAGAGTGGTAGTAAGAGAGGGAGGAGATGTACAATTTGGGACATGCTCAATCGGACTTGCCCCAAGTGGTGGAGTTAGAAATGTGCCAGGGGATTCCAATACAATCCCATCAAGGTTGCATGTACCAATGCCATCTCACTAGTCCAAGTGATCAATTTCAGTTCACAATTGATCATACTGATAGGTGTCATATTTTTACAAGTATGTTTGTTCCAAAATGAATGGCGAAGAGAAGAGGTGCCATAGCACATCTGAGAAGGGAGATATGCATTCTGGTAGGGTCCAGAGAGAAGACAGGCCTTTACACAGATGTCGGATTTCTGTAATTAGAATGGAGAGAGAATTTCCAGACCCAGCAGTATGGATTAAGAGCACCACAAAAATCTGGAGTCATAAGTGGGACCTTTCTACTGTCTAAAAATATAGTTCTACAATATGGGTGTTCGGCAATTACGGCCCTTGTGATGCCTGAGTTCCATGTCAGATGCCTGATTCAAATCCTGGCTCTACTCCTTATTCCAGCTTCAGGCTTACGTGTTGGGTTCCTCTCACCAACACGAACTTTTGAGTTCCTGGGTCCTTCCTGCAGCCTATCCTAGTCCCACCTGTTCCGTGCATTTGGAGAATGAACCAGCAGATGAGAGATCTCTGTTTGGCTATATCTCCCTATCTCCCTTCCAAATATACTAATAAACATTTAAGAATAATCAAAATAGATGTATGGAAGTCTTAGATTATAAGAGTTAGAATTGCATAAGAAGTGGTCAGGTAATAGGTGTCACTAGAGATTTTTGAGTTAGTGAATAATACATTGAAGGCATTGTTTCCAGCAAATGGATGTAGTAGCCACATTGAATATACTCAGTTTTGTCAATTCTACTTCTGTACTTCCTTCAGCATACCGTCCTTTGGGGCTCTGAAGTCTAATTACTATTAAGAAAAATATCTAATTCCATAGATTTTTAAATCATTTCACATTTTTAAAAACATAAGTACTGTGAGTTGGTGTAAATACTGATATAATTAATATGTTCTTGTTCATACTTGTGACCCATATGAAGTACAGTCATTTACATGTTGTGCATCTCGAGTCTGGGTAGAAGCCATCTTACTGCTCTAGGCAGGTTGTCTATTAAGGAAAACAGGCAATTTTCCTCCAGCCAATAAAAGCCATCCTATAGAAAAGAACATAACAATAGGAACCAAAGAGGTTGAAATACTTAAAAAATCAAAACATGTTTCCTTTCCATGAAGTGGCTGTACTTGCCCTGTTTCTAGTCGCACCTTAGTTTTCCATGCGGACTGTATAATCTGAGTCTTTTTCTGGAGATAATACAGGGTGCAAGCCTCTTCAAAGAAGGGATTTGTGCTTGCTGGCAGCTCTCAGAGCTCTGTTCTGTCTAGTAGTTAAGATCTCCAGAGTGGCTTATGGGCTTTGTGTAATTTCTATCTGCACCCAGACAGCCGGACTTCATTTCATTTTATTTGCATTTAATAATAAGGCATCTTCCCTTAGCTGTTAAATTGTGAATTATCAAACACTATCAAATCCTCCCTTCCCATATTCTGGCTACACTTACCTTCAAACAGACCTATTGGTAGCATGTTGGTTGCAGGGAAGAACTGGGCTATGTGCCATGTATTGCAGAGTGGGAACTACTCTGATATATTTCTTTTGGGGGCTACAAATGCCATTTTTGATCTAATGTGAACACTGGCAGAGTGAGCTTTGTGGTAGATTCATCTTTAATTATTAAAGCAGGAGTGATCATTCATGCTTCTTTGAAGTTCTTATTTTATTTTCAGGAAAGGAAATGGATGTACAAGTCACTACTGTGAAGCGAGGTAGGCAGTGAGGGTAAAAAGACAAAAAGAACAGAAAGGCAGAGGGAGGGAGAAATACAGAGGAATAGTTATATTACAAAGACAAAAGGAACTGTGGAAATGAGAACAAAAGACAGAGGTGGCCTGCCTGGTAGGAAGCTGGTGCACAGATCTCAATAATATTTGGAAATAAGTGAGTTTGAGATCTCCTTACTGAGTCATTGTCAGTCAATTTGTGCCTGTATTTTGGCACTCTGGCTTTATAAAAGCAAATGTTCAAGGAAAGGATAAGGAATGAGAGGGAAAGATTTTGCATAATAAACTTGTTGAATGATTGGGTCCTTTTGCAATGGATTTTGAAAGAAAACACACATATTGCAATAAATCAGGGAAGCTTTTAATGGGTTGAGGAGTAGGGGGAGGGAGAAAGAGTCACTCTAATATTAGACTATAAGGTCATGATATCAGATACCAAAGATTTCAATATGTGACTTTTCTTCAGTTCAAAAGTGCCCAGTTCTGGTAATTAGAAAGTGGACATAATGAGGGGGCTGGTCTGAGTCTTGCTCTAGTGCATCAAAATTATGACAGGCTGGCATCTGTCACATGGAAGCACTTGTGTGTGCTCTGGGGTGGGGCAAGTAGTCATTTTTCATGGGAGAATTTTGCTAAAATTTCACTGTCTTAAGGTGTACTGACAAAATCATTTATGGATCTATATGCTAAGAGGAGACAGACCATTAGGGCAGATTTTAGGAGCATTAATGGCCAATCTAAATATCATTGTCAATGCTAGTAGAATCATAGGTATATTCTAGGCACATATCAAAACTTAATCATTTAGTTGCCTAACGTCTTTGAGGAATTTGAGACTTTTCTGGTTTATAGTGAAATATCCGTAAGATAAGAGTTTGGGTTGGGACTAAGGAGGTGCTGCTGATGTTTACAGAATTTAGATGTTGTCCAATATAATAAGATTCCTCATTAATTTATTGTCCTCTAACTTGAAATCTGCAGGGTTAAAATAAATGTTCTCCAATAAAGAGAAGAATATGGAAAGGAAACAAAAGCTTTTGCATAACAGATATCTTAGAAACATGGATGGAGTCCTGAGCACTGGAGATAGAGGACCGGATTCACTAGGCTCCCAGCCATGCTATAATCAGTTCTAACCCAGGACATGTCCAAGAAACAGTGCTCCAATGCAAATGATATTCCTTGCTGTTCCACATAAATGTATAAACATACAATCTCATCTATTTTTAATGCCACCCACCTTGCAATCTACCAAAAGCTAATTAGAAACAAATTTCCTATTCCATCACAGCTTTATATTTAGTTTATCAATAAAACATTATCTCTGCAGACTCGCTGTAATCGCATACAGCTATAAGTTTCAAGGATATCTTAAACTGGACTCTCAAAAAGTAGATCCTGAAGGAATTGTGTCAAATGGATTTATCAGGAATTATTCTTGAGAAAATAAGTAGAGGAGTAGGAAAATGGATATGAGAGAAGAATCCCAGTGGAGGATACAGTATCATCTAACTGTGGCTGCCTTCCTAGGAGGAATTCTGAGGGCAATGCAAAATCCTGGGTACTTCATCAGCTCTGCATCCTAGGTAAACAATTAAGCAGCTTTGGGACAGCCCACTAACAGTGAGCTTCAGTGCTCCTGTTCTGAGTGAACCTCACTGGCAGACAGGGCGCACACTAACGTTAGGAGATTAAAGGAGATTTTAGTAGATCATGGGCAAAATCTGCTACAGAACCTATGACATTGTAGGCTTCCTGTTGCCTGCAAGTAATGGACGTGATTGATTCTTTTTAAGATTTATTTCTTATTTATTTACTTAAAAGTCATATAGGGAGAAGGAAAGGCAGAGAGGCAGAGAGAGAGGAAGGGAGGGAGGGAGGGAGGGAGGGAGGGAGAGGGAGAGAGAGAGAGAGAGAGAAAGAGAGGTCTTCCATCTGCTGGTTCACACCCCAATTGGCTGCCATGGCTGGAGCTACACTGATCCAAAGCCAGGAGCCAGGAGCTTCTTCTGGGTCTCCCACTTGGGTGCAGGGACCCAAGGACTTGGGCCATCTTCTGCTGTGTTCCCCAGGCCATAGCAAAGAGCTGGATTAGAAGTGGAGTAGCCAGGACTCGAACTGGTGCCCATATAGGATGCCGGCACTGCAGGCAGTGGCTTTACCCCTTAAGCCACAGCGCTGCCCCACCATGGTTAATTCTTAGAATTCCTTTCCTTTCCTTTCCATTGCTGGTCCCATTCCCTTCCAGCTTTACAAAACAAATGCACCCAGTTGTTTCATGTGTTCTTGCCTTTAGTATGGTTTTCCTCTCTGTAAAGCCCTTTCCTTTGATTGCCTGATAAACTCTTGTCCCATTTTTGAAAACCATACACAAAGGCTGGTGCCATGGTTCAATAGGCTAATCCTCCGCCTGGCGGCGCCAGCATACTAGGTTCTAGTCCCAGTCGAGGCACAGGATTCTGTCCCAGTTGCCCATCTTCCAGGCCAGCTCTCTGCTGTGGCCCGGGAGTGCAGTGGAGGATGACCCAAGTCCTTGGGCCCTGCACCTGCATGGGAGACCAGGAGAAGCACCTGGCTCCTGCCATGGGATCAGCTCAGTGCACTGGTCTCGGCGGCCATTGGAGGGTGAACCAACGGCAAAAGGAAGACCTTTCTCTGTCTCTTTCTCTCACTGTCCACTCTGCCTGTCAAAACATACACAAGCCTTACTTTTCTAACTAAACCAGAAAGAATTGACGCTCATTTCATTGTAGAATTATAACATCTTTAGTCTCCAACATAAAGCACATCCTGCTGAAACATACTTTTTTTAGTTTGTATAACTGCTTTTATTATTGTGTTTTTGCTTGTCTTTATGTTTGAAAACATAAAATGCTCAAACCATATTTGGCACATGGTTGATATAAATGAATATTGCTGAAAGTAGCTAATGTATGTAAAAAAATTAATGTGGGAAACTTTTTTTTTACTGTAAGGTTTTTTTTTTTTGAGATAGTTGTATTTATGCTCCAACCTAATGTAGAAATTTCCATTTTTAGGCATCAGCATTTTAGCAAACAGGTTGAACTTCTGTTTGTACTGCTTGCATCCAATACTGGAGTATGTTTGAGACCCAGCTGCTCTGCTTGGCTTGAAGCTTCCTGCTAACCTGCCTGAGAAAGCAATGGAAAATCATTAAGTGCCTGGGTCCCTATCAGAGTTTAAGCTTCTGACTCTAGCCTGGCCCAGGCCTGGCTTTTGTGGCTATTTTGGGGAGCAAACCAACATATACGTTTCTCCCTTTGCATTTCAAATAAATACATGTTTTAAAAATGAAATTGCTATTTGTAGCTTCTACAACCACTGGATATTTGGTATTTTGTAAGCAGTATCCAGCTAAATCTGTCTTCTTTTGTTTAACAAGACAGGATACATATAGCAGTGATAATCACCGGGGAGAGTGCTTGTTTTCTGAGCCCAACCTCCATGCACTTCTCTCAGTAATTCGTTTGTATTGTGCCTAAAGTTCCTTTTTGAGTATTTTGATCAAAATTTTCTCAGAATCAGTAACAGTTGTATTGACAGTCAACACTTTCTGGGTTGGGAAGTCAGTAGAGAATACCAACACAGAGGCTCTATATCATCAGTTCAAAGTTGACACTATCCACTGCTCGTCATTTCATGGGCATTGACTCTCGTACATGTGTTTCACCCTTAATTTATGTCGAAGGACGGGTGTCCTCTTGCTAAGTCTTTTCCTATGTCACTGTTATGCTTCAGTAAATCATTTAACCAAATTTAGCAATGCAGTTTCTGGCTTTCAAATAGTCTAATTTAAGGAGGAAATGAAAAATGAATAATAACCAAAATGTTATCAGAGGAACAAAGAATTCTGAGTTTGGCTAGGATTCCAAGCCTATCTGAAGGGAAAAATCATGGGTGGTCCAGGAGTTAAAGAGGTGTACACTAGATGTAAAAGTGATCACAATGCAAATTTACCAAGCATCATTGTAGCCAAACCAGACTCTCTCTCTGCCTGTCAGCCTGTTGGAAAGCATTCTTTTTGCTCTTAACACAGTCCTTCCACAACAACTGGCACATGTACCTTCCCTTGCCTTTGCTTCCACAGCTGGAAGTTGGCTAGCTTTTGGAAGAGGCAAGAGAGAGCCTGTGTTTGCATTTTTCCTCTATGCCATCTGTTCACAGAATGCATTACAGTTGCCTCCAGTTAAAAAGCAGATTGTCTTGGCCCAAGGTCAGGAGGGAAGTCTCAGCCTCCTGTCTGTAAAAACTTCTTTCCCAACCTTCCAAGGTACAAATATAACATCTGCAATTAGAACTTGGGTTCCTGAAATTGTTCCTTTTACTTTAGCTTAGCAGTTCTCTACAAGAAATTTGCAAATGCGCTGTATCTTTCTGTAACTTGGCCTCTGATCCCATCACCTCAATGTATTGTCAGGTTTACCTTTTCTCTAGCGCAAAAGAAAAGATGCCAGTTGTCAACCTTGGTTTACCTTCAAATGTGCTGATGCTCAGAACTTTCAGAACGGTCATCTCAATGTACATTAGGGTTAGTGCAAACAACTGGAGTTGTCTTTTGCCAGATTTCTTTGGCATCATCTTCAAAGAAAAATTTTGGTTGTTTTGGTATCTTTACTTTGTTTATTAGGGATCAAAATCAGAGAAAGAGAGAAGACAGTGAATCAGAAAATTAAAATCCTTCAAAAGATGCTGGGTTATCATTTTGGAAAAGAAGCAAAAAGATGTTTTGTATACTCTATTTGCTTCCTCCTCTCCAGAGCTTTCTGTTGGCATCTATTAAAAGAAGTCTTCATGCATCAGAGCACTTATTTTCATTTTAAAAATATTTATGAGGGGTTGGCACTGTGGTATAGCAGGTAAAATCACCACCTGCAGTACCTATATCCTAGATGGGTGCTGGTTCAAATCTCCACTTCTGATCCAGCTCTCTGCTATGGCCTAGGAAAGCAGTAGAAGGTAGTGTGAGTCCTTGGGGCTCTTCACCCACATGGGAGACCGGAAGAATCTTCTGGCTCCTGGCTTCAGATCAGCACAGCTCTGGCCATTACAGCCTTCTGGGAAGTGAACCAGCAAATCGAAGACCTCTCTCTCTCTCTCTCAATCTCTCTGCTTCTGCCTCTCTGTAACTTCGCCTTTCAAATAAATAAATAAATCTTTAAAAAATTTTATGAAAATAAAAAGTCCTTTAGTTAGTTCTAGCCAGTTGCAGAGTAGTGTGCCTTTGAGTGATGGAGGCAACTGTTGTTATAAGTTGTCCAGAGCTGTAAAATGGTAACAGTAACTCAAAACTAAGAAGGGAAAAAATCCACAAAACATATGCTTCTTTATATTTACCTTCAGGCAAATTGACCAAAAGGTTCCTTGAAATATTGAAAAATAAGGTCAATGCTTGCATCATCCTGATGACTTCCAAATTTCCTAGTCAAGAGGCCTCAGTTATTTTTCTTGCTATCGCAATATTTGTATCAGTACCACACCCTCTTCATCATATCCATTCCTTTTCTGGCCACAGTGCCCCACTACCCCTACCTCTGCCACATTACCAATCCAGATGTGGGTATCTCCCTATAGTCTCCCATGAGTGCTCTCTTTTGCTTCCTATTATGAAAGTAGATACTATTTCCAATTACACCAAATCTGTGTCCAATTCAATTTCTACATCTGTATCTGTATGTGATATTTCAGTTATTTCATGTCATGAGGTATTTTTACATTTCCATTAGATCCTAATGCTTTTTCATTTATGTGCTGACATGTTATATACAACTTATCTATTCTGTGGGAAAGATAAGATAAAATAAAAGAAAATGCTTTTCTTTTCTAATTTCCATGTTTTCTGCATGGAGCCATGGAATGTTAGTGCTTGAATGCAGAGACTTATTTAACCAGTCAGCTGACTTTTACTCCACATCTCCACATATTAACATATTATAGCTTTCTCTACCAGATCTCAAATATAAATTGATATTAATATGACAATTGCTTATTATATCACCACCTGCTTCGGTCGTTACCTATCCCTATATCTTTATTCCTAAAGCTTTGTCTGAGAGATTCTCCCTTAAATAATGGCTCTGTTTCCACTTCTATAATTCTCCATTCATCCTGTATGCCATTCCTTGTTTAGTTTTTTCCACCCAAATGCTACTCATGGCAGGGCTACATTATTAGAAACCTTCATCAATTACATATGCTTTCAGCAAAAGTCAATATTCCTCCATAATGTGATTCCAAATTTCCTTTCTAGACATGTTTATCATTGTTTTCCTTCTCTACTGCATATTTCAGGTATATATTCAGTTCTAAATATACTCTGGTTCTTCTGTATATCAGTCCATAGCCTCACATAATCGGAGAAACCTTTCCTCCAAAGTTTTAACCCCCACCTGTCAAAATTCTAGCTATCCTTCAAAATCCAGTTTAAGTGTCACATCTTCTATCAAGATTTCCCTGATCACATTAGTTGGAGTCTCCAGGATAGACAATGACATTAAATGAAAATGCATGTGCACTATATGACTGTGCTGGGAATACTGTAGAGGATTAGTGAGCAATGAGACTGGAAATGTAGATTATGACCAGATGGTGCTGTACCTTGAATGTCTGCCTCAGAGAGGTGAATTTAAATGTTAAGAGATATAAAGCCATGAAGTTCTTTTTTTAATTGGAACTGGACTTCAGGAAAATTAGCTCTATAGATGAATATAGAATCAGAGAGGGAAGAGCTCCTCAGATACCCCTTTGATCCCTTTAGCCTGAGTTCTGTTATCTTAGCCACTGTGCCACACTAATTACTGTGTTATGGCAGTTATGTGTGATAGCGGCTCTATGGTGTTCAAACTGATGGCAATTATAAACCTGTCTCTACTGTTCTACTAAATTTACCATCTTGGGCCTCTCTTAGAAATAGCATTCTCATCTAGAAAATGAGATTGAGAATAGTAAGAATTCCTCTGAAATTCTCTAGAGATTTCAATAAAATAATACATTTAAGGTAATTATCACAATTCCTGGCCTATGCTGGGTACTCACTAAATGATAGCTATTTGTAGTAGTATTAATATCAATAATATCCATCTCTTGCTTTATTTTATTCACATTTCAAAAATTTTAATGTACATATACTTACTAAAATCACCAAGGCTAATAATCTTCCTTTGCTTTCATAAAACTCTGCCTCAAACAATACCCAAGGCATTCATTATCTTTTCCATTACTTGCTCCATTCAGCTTCCCAAATGATCACTACACAGTATAGATATTTAAAAAAGAGACAAGCAACCATAGTAAGAAAGGCAGTTCTGGAAAATGCAAGGAGGCTTCAAGCATCTATTAACAATCATGAGAGTCAGTAGCCAGAGACATTTGTAAATCCTTAAACTCGCAAAGAGGAGTGGAGGATGGAGACGTGCCATTGATGCATGCTGGGCAGTCTTCAGTTTCCCCTCACAGCCATCTCTGTGGGCTGGAGATTCAACTTGATCCTATTGGTCTTACAGATGACTATATTCTCTGCACTGTTAGAGTGTTCTTAAGTAGCAGGGTTCATTAAAAAAAATTCGCAGATGGTAAGAATCTGCCTTACCTTGCTGAAGTTAGTTTATGTGTACATTGCTCTTTGTGTTCTGAGAAGTCATCTCATAGAATCATGTCATTTCAAAGCTTGCTGAGAATTAAAAAGTTTCACCAACTTTCTCAGGTGACAGACATTAAAGCTGAATGATTCTATCCTTTTTTCTTCCTTCTCGAATTCACTGTAGAAATAAAAGGAGTTATATTGTGACTCTGAGCCTGGGTAAGCCACAGTGTCCTATAATCCAATCTGTGTTACCAGCTGCTTAGTACCCAGCCCCTCAGTAATTCCTTTCTCATAGTCCTGTTAGCTTTGCTTGGACACCCAGCTTCGGGAAGAGAAAGGAAGAGTAGATATGTGCTCTGAGTGTCCATTTTGATTTTTTTTTTTGAGTGAGAAAGAGGTAACCTCCTCCTGGGTTGAGACATGAGGTAGCAGTGGGCTAGGAAGTATCCAGAGACAGTTGGGAGAATTCTGCTGCGTTCTTTTCTCTTTTCTAAATTGCATGACATGTCATTTTAATCAGAGGAAGACAGTAGATTACTGTGCATTGCTGAGCCGTGATGGATTAAATAATTCTCTGGCCTGATTAATCAGTGTCATCCTAAACAAGTGAAATGGATTTGTATTTATTTAACTTAACAAAGTCCCTTTACATGGCTTATTCTGAGGTTAACAGTTTTATATCTCAGCTGAAAGAGGAAAGTGCTAGTTAGAATGCAGCTATTAGACACCAATACACTAATGAGTCAACTATGGCATCTAATCAATGTGTGAAAAATGGGTAATTCTCACTAATGCCCTGCTAATGTTCTCATAATGATCTGTCAAAGTACTAGAGCTAATTATTGTCATGGCAATTTGGCCCAAGTTCACTGAGATAATCCTGGCATTGGTGAATAAGAATACGAATCACCGGTTTGTCCCCCACTTTGTATCTGCGTCACTATTTTTCCTTGCAGGGATATTCTGTATGTCATTTTTGCATTCATTTGCTTGTTGTCCAAGGTCCATGTTGCTTCTTTTTCCCAATCTCCCTTTTCTTTTGATTGCAAAAATAATGATACGCATACTGATGGAAACTCAAGAGCGCTGGGATCTATTCCTGATTCTGTCTTAATAAAGAAAATTCATTTCATCACCATGTGTTTTCCTTTAGGATGAAGGAACTAGATAGGCCTTAATGTTCCACTTGTTTTAAAATAGAAGACTTCTACATTGCGTATGTGCTCTGTTTGTGTTCATAGTACCATTTTCCCCTCAAGTTAACTTATCATGATGGGAACTTATTTTTGAGCCATGGAAACAAGTGAACAAGCAAGCAAGGTGCTTACTGTTAGATAATGACACAGGAAATAGAGATCACCTTCTATAGAGATTGAGAAGAAAGGCGAAAAGAGTATTTAGATAGGGAAACATACTTAAATATGCACTAATATATATTTAAATGTGACTCTAGAACCTGAGGTTAGCAACTTTTTCCATAAAGGGCCATATTGAAAATATTTTACACTTGGTAGCTACAAAGATTTTGTGAATACCACTTTATTTTTACTTCAAGGACTGTACTGAAACAGGCCTTGAACCAGTTGTAGCCAGAGGTTACCAACCTCTTCCTCACAGTTATATCCATATTGTATGATCCTAAGATCATAAAATTGAACACTGATGTTCTTATTCAGATGCTCATTATAGGGGACATTATCATATCCAGATGCATTACATCACCATCAAGGAAGTTGTCTCTGTGCTAGTCAGTTTGATAGCCATTGAAAAATGACTCATTTCTTCAGGGGAATAAACTCTTCTGGAAGTAACATTAAATTCTAATTAGATGATTACTAAATTCTGTCAAAAATTCATAAAAGCTCAATATATAAGTTGCTGTACAGACTAGATCTAGCTTGTACAATTGATGGGTTTCTAAAAAGTGAGCTAAAATTGTTTGCTAAGTGAATCAATTTTCTATTTTCTGTTTAATATAATGTTAGTGATGCTTTTCCCTGAGAAAAGTATTTTGTCATGAGACATAATAGAGAGCATGCCCTCTATAATACTGATATTCTCTTCATTTTAGCCAATTAATCTGTAGTCATTTAATTCCTTATGTAACCTACAGAGAGAAAAGTTAGTCAAGAGATAACCAATCTGCATTATCTTCATACACATTATAATGTGCAGAAATCTATATGTGTGCACACATAAATACACATTTCTAGATGTCAAGTAGCTAATACCTCTTTCATTGAGCAATCTAGTGACCCATAGAACCTACATATCTACGTTAGAGAATTTAGTTAACAGAGACAAATGAAAATACTATCTAAGGCAAAGCTCACCTATTTACCAAACCTTAAATTAATTTTTTCTTTCACTCATTGAAATCTGGTTAAACCAAAATGGAATAACTTGCAAACAAAAGGCAAGAACATATCTCTTTAAATATAAATCAAACAAGGCTTTGCATGTGAATAATAATGAAGTTTATAACCTAACTATATTAGTGCCCAGCTTATCTGGAGTTTTTCCTTTTGTGGTTTCCCTTACGTGTCCTCAATCACAAATACAATCAAAAATACAATAAAGTACATTAAATTATTTAAAGAAGAAGAGAGAACTCACATTATTTTTATTACAATGTATTGTGATTATCATCCTTTATTATTAGGTGTTGTTTAATCTCTTACTGTACCTGGCTTATAAAGTTTCTCATGGCTCTATATATGTGTGTATGTGTATGAAATGCATTGCATATATGGGTCAAGGCTATTTGTGATTGCATACATGGAACATCATAGTACATATCTTCTGGAGAAGGTGAATGACTACACATTTTTGTCAAAATACAGTTCAATGTGCTTGTGTTATACTCCTATATAGTAAAGAAGATGAAGTAGAAGGCAGCCTTTGATTTATCATTCTAATTTTAACGAATTATCAGTCATAAGAATATAAGTACATGTTGTATTTCTATAATGCTTGAAACAGCAAAACCCAAAGTAAGCTAAAAACAAAACAAAACCCACAAAGCTATAGTCAATAGAAGGATGCTTAAAGATAATGTGGTATGTTTATATTATGAAATATTTTGTAGTCACTGATGAATTAGATCACAACCTATTGATGATGTGGAAAATATTCAGAAAGCATTAAAACACAGTTATTTATACAGTATAATTTCCACTTTTTAAATATAGCCCCTTGCCACAAATACATTTGTTTAAGTTTGTATAAAAATAGAGACATATAAGAAAAAACATATACTAAGGCTGTTATAATTGGTTGTCCCAGTCATTTACCAATGGGAGAAGGAAGGTGTGAAGAAGGCAGGGAAAGATTGGTAGAGAGTGAAACTTTTCTTTAATCCTCAAATTAGCAAGGGAAATAAAGAAGGAAAAGAACAGAAAGAAATTATAGGATATAATTACATAAATGTGTCATTGATCTTAAATAGATAATACCTGTTAATGAGTTATATATCAGTTATATGCCAACCAAGATGTACTAAATATTGACATTAATAGTGATATATTTATATAATTTTAATAAGACATTTAACTAATAACACTTAAAATAACTAACAACTTCATACGGTCCAAATACTATGTTCAGCATTTTATATGGATTATGTTTGTGCTATCCACAGCAATCCTAGGAGGTATATGTAATTCATAACCTAGTTTTACCAATGGGAACCATGGATCTGTGAGGTTGAATCAGTTGCTCATTCATATGACCTAAAGAGACTGTATGGAATTTTAAACACTGGTCTGTCCAACTCTAAAGCTCACATTTTGCTATTATACAAAATGTATGGTAGTTTTCTGGAAAGACTCTAAAACACAGGTTTAACATCAAAGATTCTGGATGCAGAAGTCAGGGTTTATGACAATAACTAAGTTTCCATTTTCCAATCCCACATATGCCTGGAGATGGATGTCTTTCTTTATGCCATTATATCAGATTATTCTTCTATGACTTATTTTCTTGCTTCCCTCTTTTGTCTTCTATACCCATTGAATTCCTATAAAGGATTTTTAAATATTATTTCCAGTCAGCCGATCTGTTTTTTCCATTCCGCATGTCCACATGATCCCAACAGACTTTGATTTAAACAATTTTCTAAAAATGTAAGATCATGTCACTTCTGTACTTAATACTCTTCAAAGTTTTCCAATAGTTTTTAAAATAAAATCTGAATTTCTGTACCTGCTACAAAGTCTCACATGACCTTGCCCTTTCCTACTCTCCATGTCTTGAACTCTTGGTAAAAATGCCCATCCCTGGATCTGTTGAATGTCAATCCTTCTTATCATTCCCATCTTCCAAGAATTATTCCTCTGACCACCCAATCACTTTTCCAGTGGCCTCTTTTAAATTCTCAGCATGATCCTGAAAAACCTGTGAGAACGTATCCTTGGTTAGATCAATTAAACACTATCATCTTTATTTTCAATTAACATAGCAATACCATTCAAAATTAAAAATATAATTAAATTATTCAAAGGTAGTGACTGTTAATGTTGCTAAAATCTACCTTCAGTGACAGCATTTAGAATGCCTGCGAACACACAAATGCTCTTCTCAGTAAGAACAGGCTTATTTTTATCCTGGTAGTATACTTTTTTTGTGTGTATTCTGAAAAGTTAAAAATAGAAAAAAGAGAGGAACAAACATATGTCCTGGGACATACATTATTTCTGCCGTCTACCTACTGTGTGACCTTGACTAAGGTCAGTTGACTTCATGAATTATCAATTAAATTAACTTTACAATGAAATTATACTATTTATTTTATAGTGGAATGGACCCCTGGTTGAGTGAGGGAGAGGGAAAAGGTAACAGGGTTTTCATGGCAATCTTATTTCAATTTTCAAAAGTATTACTAACACTTATTTATGTAGTTTTCTTTAATTTTTTGGTTTTACCACTAGACTGTAAGTCTCATGACATCAATGGATAGTATCTGTGTTGTAAGTATCTATTAATCTTCAGTATCTAATTTCCAAAATATAAAACATAATAATACTATACTAATAACATAACAATATGTATTGAATTAATTGCTTAAGTTCTTGTAAAGATCAAATAAGATGATATATGGAAGAGCTCTTTATGAATTTTAAAATTCACTATGAGTGTATCATATTGAATGATTCTCTCCAATATACTCTTAACCCTTTGGGAACAATGCTTTTTTCCCATTCCTCTACATCTCCATGATACGAAAACTACTCCTAGGGGGAATGGTTTCTGCCCAGTTTTTTTGGTTTGTTTTTTTGCAGAGGCCTTTGTAAGGGTTTGAAGTCACACAAAATTAGTTTGTGGGCACCACTGTGGTAGCCCAATCTCTTGGGATCCCTTGAAAATAGTTACTACACCAGTTACCAGGAGCAAGCATTAAGCTGTCCATCACTTAGAACCTAGCCAGCCTATAGGACCTGATTGTTTGTAGACATCTGGTTGACCTCATACTAAGTATGGGTTTTAAGAAAACTGAAGGAAAGAACCAACTCTGCCTATTTTTAAGCCCTACAGGGAGACATCAAAATTTTGAAGACAGGGACCATACCATAGCACGGCTTTTGGGGCCTGGGTGCATGGTTGCCTCAAAGAGGTGTGCTAGACTGAGTACCTGGCTTTAATTCTTGCGCTCAATTAAATTGTTATTTTGGGATCCAACTACATTCTTTATGTCTTTATGGTTAAAGGGAATCAATTGTGTTTTCATTATCTCATTCTAAGTATTGTATATGGGCATGTGCTTTATATTATTAGATGTGCACCTATTATATAACATATAAATGGTTCTTTGGAATTTATGTATTATTAGAAGTCATAGAATTAAAATAAAGGATGAGAATAGGTTATGACTTGAAGAAAGTGAAGGATACTGACCAATAAATTACAAAATGAGTTGTGTGTGGTAGGCAAGACACTGTTTGTACTGGTAGAATGAAAAAAGGAAGGAATGAAATATAAAAGA
Organism: Sylvilagus floridanus; assembly: GCA_949820135.1. Classification (NCBI taxonomy): domain Eukaryota; kingdom Metazoa; phylum Chordata; class Mammalia; order Lagomorpha; family Leporidae; genus Sylvilagus; species Sylvilagus floridanus. The sequence goes on along the minus strand of OX463244.1, from coordinate 69,965,929 downwards.
GTTGAAATTATTTGCCTTAGTAGTAGTACAAATAAATAAGACAATTTCTGTTGGTGGCTTAAACTGAAAGAGTTGGATCTTTTTCAGATGTCTATGGAACAGTTATTGAATAAGGAACTGACTTGATTGAAAAATGTTTTAGAATGATTGACTTGACATTAAATGACAGGTTATATAAATATTTATAGTTGCTAATTGACCCCAGAGAGTTGTCTTTGAAATGTGTTCTCCTTTAGTTTCCTGTAAGTTTTGTTTTGGTACCAGTAAAAAATACCTAATCCGGAGATAGATATGTAAATCAAAATATTACTCTTATTAATTAAATGTAAAAAATGTACTAAGAAAAAAAATTCTGGAAGACATATTGACAGATGGTATAGAAATACTACTCCCTTGGTGAACCCAAAGAACCATCAACAGCCAAAATTAGACCATGGTTTTCTTGATGTGTTTATGTAGTTTTTTTTTTTTTAAGATTTTTCTATTTATTTGAAAGGCAGAGTTACATAGAGGAACAGGCAGAGCGACAAAGATCTTCCATCTGCTGGTTTATGCCACAATAGCCAGCATCCCATATGGATGCCGATTGAGACCTGGCTGCTCACCTTCTGATCCAGCTCTCTGCTTTGGCCTGGGAAAGCAGTAGAAGATGGCCCAAATCCTTGGGCCTCTGCACCCAGGTGGGAGACCTGGAAGAGACTCCTGGTTCCTGGCTTTGGTTTTGGCATAGCTCAAGCCATTGTGGCTATCTTGGGAGTGAACCAGTGGATGGAAGACCTCTCTTTCTGTCTCTATCTCTCTTAGTAACTCTGTCCTTCAAACAAATAAAATAAATCTTTAAAAAAATATTTTGATATTGTAATAAGAAGGAATCTCTTTTTTCATCACATAAAAATATCAAAAATAAAGGACAATGCATTGTGTTTGAGAAATACGTAATTAGATGCAAGAATGTTTCATCAGTACTCAGTGTGTATTTACCTTATTAAGGTTATATTTATCAGAATTCAGGGACAGTTCTTTCTAAGGGATATATAAGATATATAACAGTTAATTACAGCACCTCTCTGACTTAAACATATTGTGCTTCAAAAGTTTGTTGGCAGGTATTGTTGTAACCAATTATTTTTAAGTTCTGAAGAGTCAATCATGCTATATTAATAACAAGTCTTCCTGAATATTAACAAATATAGTGTATTGTTGGAGCCAAATAAAAATTATAAAAAGTTAATTTATATACATAGCAAAAATGTGCACAGTAGTTATCATCCTCCCAAGAAAGTAGTCATAAATAGGCTGGCGCTGCGGCTCAATAGGCTAATCCTCCGACTGCGGCGCCAGAACACCAGGTTCTAGTCCCAGTCGGGGTGCTGTATTCTGTCCCAGTTGCCCCTCTTCCAGTCCAGCTGTCTGCTATGGTGCAGGAGTGCAGTGGAGGATGGCCCAGGTCCTTGGGCCCTGCATCCACATGGGAGACCAGGAGGAAGTACCTGGCTCCTGGCTTCAGATCAGTGCACTGTGCTGGCTGCAGCAGCCATTGGAGGGTGAACCAACAGTAAAGGAAGACCTTTCCCTCTCTCTCTCTCTCTCACTGTCCACACTGCCTGTCAAAAAAAAAAAAAAAGTAGTCATAAATTGTAAACAATTTCATATAAAGGTTTACATTTGGGAAGTATTTTTATATAAGATGAGAATTTTGTGCACAGAAAAGTGTGGGAATTTAAAAAAAATTCAAAATGCTAATGAGAATCAAATAACTAAGTAGTAATCTAGAGTTATTCAAAGTAAATTCATTGATTATATTGTTTCAACACTTAATTTCAGAATCATTTTGTGATACTCAACTATAATAGCTAAAATATGCCTTAAAGATATTATAAGTGAAATATATCAAGTACTGTTATTATAGATATTAAAAATATGTGTTAGTAAATGATGAGAAAAAGGAATAAGGTAACATTTATGTGTACTATGAAATTTGTAACATAAAAATGAACCAAAATCTTCATTATCAATAATAGCAGCCTAAAAATGTTCAGCATAGAATCCAGCTTGGAGTCCTTTTCCCTAACAGTGGTTCATTTAGCTTCCCTTTCTTCTCTCAGTAATAATAATATACTCAATAATAATATTTATATAATAATAATTACATAAATAATATAATTATATACTTCTCTCAGTAGTAATATACTTTATCATCATAATAGTGATAAAGATGAAGTAGCATGAATTTGAAAAGCATAACACCATTTCAAAGCAATTTTCACATATACTTATTTATTCCTCTTGCTATCTACTCTGTGAAACATATGACTTATTTACTAAAGGAAATCAGCTCTTTTTTGTGACTGAGCCCAAAACAGCAGTAAGATTACAGGAGCAGAGGCAGTACCTCAGATCTGGATTATTATCCGAACCATAATTTATTCCACCAGGGAGTAATTCATCATCAGTTTCTCAGAGCAGTTATTGGTAGCAACTCATATCTGGGTCCTAAGAGAGCTCAATTTTTACCTTCCCTTTCTTGAGTCTAGAGTCAGTTGCATAACCTGTAGAGAAACTGGTAGGCTTATAGAATTGGGGTAGCACCAAAAATATATCAGAAAATTAAGTGTTCATACTTTGAGTGGTTTTGGAAAAGAAGTGAGTGGTGACAGTAAGTATTTGCTGATCATCTTCTGTTGTGTTTCTTGATCCTGAAATTCTCTGCTCTTCAGGGACAATAGAGCAAACAATAATCAGAAATCTAGTAACTAATTGCAGATATCCACGCTTTGGTTTTCCACTGTACGATTGACAGTGGGTCAGACATTTAACCTTTCAGTATCTCATGCCAATTCATCTCAGTTCCTCATCTCAAGTGAAATGCATTTAATATTGTAAGAATACTTGTCAAGCTTATTAACATTTATAGAAGAGAGGTGATAACTATCATTATGCCCATGCACTGGCAAATGCCTACTGGTTTCCTCAAAACATTTTTTTAAAAGATTTTATTTATTTAATTGAGAGAGTCATAGACAGTGAAAGGGAGAGACAGAGAGAAAGGCTTTCTGTCCACTGGTGCACTCCCCAAATGGTCGCAATAGCCGGAGCTACGCCAATCCGAAGCCAGGAGCCAGGAGCTTCTTTCAGTCTCCCATGTGGGTGCAGGGGCCCAAGGACTTGAGCCATCTTCTACTGCTTTCCCAGGCCATATCAGAGAGCTGAATCGAAAGAGGAGCAGCCAGGACTTGAACTGGTGCGCATACAGGATGCCAATACCACAGGTGGAGGATTAACCTACTGCACCACAGTGCCTGCCTCTCGAAACTTTTCATGAATATCAAATGTCTCCATACAAAAGGTAGTCTCCTCTTGAAAGCAATACAAGAACAGCTTCTTAGAGGATTATAACTGAAAGTGATTGCATTGAAAATGACTACGGAATCACTATATCTTCAGTAAGATGAAGGAATTCTCAGTGTCCTGCAAGGCATTAATGGTGTGCTCTTTTTTTTTTCCCTCTGAAACATCATTGAAAATGAATTCCACATTCTAATCTATTTACTACCAACTTTTTTCATCGCATAATTTAAACACTATATAGATGATATTTTCTTTCATATAAGATATTAATAATGGAACATTGAACTGGACATTACATGCAGGACCCTGAAGAGGTCACTACAGTAAAATGTGATAATTCTCTTTGTTTTGTGCCACCAGACTCTAGGATTATTAGGTGCCACGGCTCCATAGGTTAATCCTCCGCCTTGCAGTGCTGGCACACCAGGTTCTAGTCCCAGTTGGGGCACCAGATTCTGTCCCTGTTGCCCCTCTTCCAGGCCAGCTCTCTGCTGTGGCCAGGGAGTGCAGTGGAGGATGGCCTAAGCGCTTGGGCCCTACACCCCATGGGAGACCAGGAGAAGCACCTGGCTCCTGCCATCGGATCAGCGCGGTGCACCGGCCACAGCGTGGCCAACGGTAAAGGAAGGTGAGGGTGAACCAACGGTAAAGGAAGACCTTTCTCTCTGTCTCTTTCTGTCACTGTCCACTCTGCCTGTCAAAAAAAAAAAAAAAAAAGAATTTGCATCAGGGTAGGTGCTGTGATGTAGTGGGTAAAACCGCTGCCTGCAGTGCTGGCATCCCATATGGGTGCAGGTTTGAGTCCCGGTTACTCAACTTCCGATCCAGCTCTTTGCTATGGCCTGGGAAGGCAGTGGAAGATGACCCAAGTCCTTGGGTCCCTGCACCCAAGTGGGATACCCAGAAGAGGCTCCTGGCTCTTGGCTTCAGATTGGCACAGCTCTGGCCATTGCAGCCAATTAGGGAGTGAACCAGTGGATGGAAGACCTTTGTCTCATTTTCTCTGCCTCTCTTTTCTCTGTGTAACTCTTTCAAATAAATAAATAAGTAAATATTAAAAAAAAAAAGTTTGCAAACACTATCTTTGATGAGGTTGGTCTGCTCACCCTAGAAAGTTCTGAATTACCTTGATCTATGAGAAATCAATTCAAAAGTCAATTGCAGGCTGGCACTGCAGCTCGATAGGCGGAGGATTAGCCTGTGGCACTGGCATACCAGGTTCTAGTCCCGGTCGGGGCATCAGAGTCTGTCTGGTCGCTCCTCTTCCTGTCCAGATCTCTCTTGTGGCCCAGGAGTGCAGTGGAGGATGGCCCAAGTCCTTGGGCCCTGCACCCACATGGGAGACCAGGAGAAGCACCTGGTTTCTGGCTTTGGATCAGCGAGGTGCATAATGCGCCATAATGCGCAGGCCGCAGCGGCCATTGAGGGGTGAACCATTGGAAAAGGAAGACCTTTCTCTGTCTCTTTCTCTCACTGTCCACTCTGCCTGTCAAAAAAAAAAAAGTCAATTGCTCTAATAAACCTCAATACAGATTACTGAATTTCAGCTTAGAGTTTGTGATAATCCAAATCTTTTTAATATGCCAGACTGTTGGATTTCCTTTCTTCAATATTCAAATAAAATTATTTAGCCTCAATTCTGTATAATGAAAAATATTCAGTGTTTTCAGTTTTTGAAAACTTTGTATTTTGGATAGATATTGGCAGAGTTGGGTAGATTATACACTTCTGGTATCTTCTCTCCAATATTTTTATTGTACTAAAATTAACATAAAATGTACTATCTTAACCATTCTAAATGTACAGTTCAGTGGTATTAAGTGAAGTCATGTTGTAGAACAGCCATCATCATCATCTCTCTAACTTTTCTTTTCCAAAACTAAGCACTGTACCATTAAATAGTGACTCCTCATTCTTCCTATTCTCTAGCTCTTGGAAACTGTCATTCTGCTTTCTGTCTCTAAGATTTTACCACTTTAAGTACTGAATGTTAGTGAAATCCCACATTTGGAATTATATAGTTGCCTTTAGTGACTGGCTTATTTCTCTTATTGTAATGATTTAAAGGTTAATGTATGTTGTAGCATAACTCAGAATTTTCTTCCCTTTTAAGGGTGAATAATATTTCATTGTACTTAAGTGTCACATTTTGTTTATCACCTGTTGATAGGCACTGGGGTTGTTTCCATTTATCAGCTATTGTGAGTAAGCCTGCTATGAACATGGGAGTACAGTATCTCTTTGAGACCTTCTCAAATTTTTTAGTATAAACCTGAAAGTAAAATCTCTGGATCATATGGTAATTCTACTTTTAATTATTGTAGGTGTTGCTGTATTATTTTCTATAGTAGTTACACCCTTTTACATTCCCAACAACAGTGCACAAAAGTTTCTATTTCATTTTTCCATATCCTCACCAGTGCGTGTTATTTCATGTGTGTGTGTGTGTGTGTGTGTGTGTGTATAAATAGCAGCCATCTTAATGAGTATGAGTAGCATGTCATTGTAGTTTTGATTTGCTTTTCCTTAATGATTATGATGTTGGACATCATTTTATGAGCTTATTGGTTATTTATATATCTTCTTTAAATATCTATTCAATAACTTTACCCATTTTGAGTCAGGTTGTTTTGAATTTTTTATTTTCCCTTCTTATCCCAAATGTGAATTCTTTATCAAATATTATTTGCAAACATTTTCTATCATTCCGTGGGTTGCCTTTTTATTCTTCTGATAGTTAATTTTGATGCATAAATTATCCTAACTATTCCCTTGTTCACTTTGTTTTTTCTTTTGTTGCTTATGTCTTTGGAGACATAGTCAAAAAAATGATTACCAAATCCAAACTTATGAGGGGTTTATCCTTTGTTTTTTTCTAACAATTTTAGTGTAAGTATTCCTCCATTCCAATTTGGGTATTTTCAATTTCTTCTCTTGCCTAATTACTCTGGTTGAGACTTCCAACACTGCTGAATAAAGTGGTGAATATGTGCATCATTGACTTTTTTCCTGATCTTTCAGGAAAGTTTTTAGTTTTTCATCATTGATTATTATTACTTGTATTGAGTTAGTTTCCCTTTGTTCCTGGTATTTGATTTTTTTAATCAAGAAATGATGCCGACTTTTATCAAGGGCCATGTTTTGCATCATTTTTGATGCTTATTGTTTTTCCCCCTTTGTTTTATAAATGTATATTACATTGATTTTTGCATTGAGACATGCTGTGTTTCACTATAAGTCCAACTTGTTCATGGTATATAATTCTTTCAGTATACAGCTGCATTAAATTTTCTGGTATTGTGTTGAGGATTTTTGCATCAATGTTCCCAAACATTGTTTTCATTTTCTTCTAGTATGTCTGTATGTATTTGGTATCAGCTGCCCTCATAAATGAGTTAGGGGGTATTCTTTCCTTTTCATTTTTTTTTGGGAAATGTTTGAAAAATATATTGGTACTAATATTTACATGTTAGGTGGAATTCACCAGTGGAATAACCAGGTCCATTATCTTTCTTTTCAGGACATTTTTGACCATTGATATGATCTTGCTAGTTATAGGCAATTCAAGTTTCCTACTTATTCAATGTTTACTCTACATAGGTATTTTTCTTTTAAGGAATTTTTCCATTTCATATAGGTGATCCAGTGTGTTGGCATACAATTGGTTATACTCTCTCTCTTTTTAAATATTTATTTGCTTGAAAGGCAGAGTTACAGAGAGGCAGAAGAAGAGAGAGATAGAGAGACAGACAGAGAGAGAGAAGTTTCCCAGCCCTTGGTTCACTCTCCAGATGGCCACAACAGCCGGAGCTGCGCTGATCTGGAGCCAGGAGCTTCTTCTGTGTCTCCCACGTGGGTGCAGGGGCCCAAGAGCTTGGGCCATCTTCTACTGCTTTCCCAGGCCATAACATAGTGCTGGATCAGAAGTGGGGAGCCGAGATGCGAACCAGTTCCCATAAGGGATGCTGGCACCACAGGGGGCGGCTTTACTTGTCACTCCACAGCGCTGGTCCCTACTCTACTCTTAAAATTTTTTTTTAATTATTTCTGTAGAACTTTCAATAATTTTACCACTTCAGATTTGTGAGTTTAGTAATTTTAGTCTTACCTGTTTTTTCTTAGCCTATCACTAAAGCTTGTTAATATTTATGATTTTTTTTCCCCAAAGAATCAACTTCTGGTTTTCTTGATTTTCAGCTTGCACCAATAACAGGAAGTGTAATACGGTGACTGGCATTTCCTTGTCTGGATAGCTGTGATCAAAGCAGGAATCAATGATCAGAATATGGACCCTGATATTAGGAGCACAGGATCCTTTTTGCCTCTATGACTCCCTTCCACTTGTGTGCAAGCTTCTCCAGTAATACATCCTTAGCTGCCTGCCAAGGGTTTGAGGCATGGGTGATGGGTAGTTTCTACTCTGCTAAAATTGAAATTGTCCAAATGGAACCATAATTTATCTTCTAAGCTTTTCTTTCATGGGTGCAAGCCATCAGTAGACTCCAGGGATACACAATAGTTAACAGATTACCAGTGTCATTGTTATCTAGGTGGAAGGACATATTGCTGGTGTTTTCCATCATCTTCCTAGAATCTTTCAGTACATCTTGTAACATTAAACTGAATTCTTCTTGTATTCGTAATTATGTATAAATAGACTCCCCTTACTTGAAGCTGAAATCTCTGTGCGTTTTGTTCTTTTCATCATCTTTTCTGTTATTTTCCTAAGATACCACAACTTCACTATCACGTGAATAGAGTTTTGGAAAGCTTGATGAAAATAGTGCCCACAAAGAATTTATCACCTAAGAAAAATAATTAAAATCCTGTTATATTCATTTTTATATGATTTTTTTTCGTCCTGACATCAGAGATTCTATCTATGAGTTTGCTAGGGCTCATCTTACTAGGTGGCTTAAACAACAGGAATTTATTTTTTCACAATTCTGAGGTTACTGGAAGTTCAGAATGAAGGTTCCAGAAGGGTAGGAGTCTTCTAAAACGCTCCTGAGGGTGGCCATGCAGGGGGCTGTCTTCCTGCTCCCTCTTCATGTGGTCAATATCCTGGTAACTCTTTCTGTTCTTACAGATACCACGTCATGCTGGATTAGGGTTCCCTACAAAAGGCCTCTTTAGCTTACCTTTTTAAAGACCCTATTGTCAAACGTGGTTACGTTTTGAAATATGTGGAGTAGAAACTTGAGTTCATGGATTTTATGGGAGTGACGTAATTCACTTCATTACATTCTGTTTTCTGTAAGACCTAACTGTTTTCTGCCTTCACAATTCTCAAGTGACCCTTCTAACTTTTCCAGATGCCTGTACCACTCTCTACACTTCTGGAACTGCTAGAGGGAAAGCCCATGTTCCTCTATTTTGTATTTCTCGGTCTCCTTTCACTGATAGATCAACCAGGGTAGGAAGAGGATCAACCTCCAAAAGAGTAATATAATGATGTTTCCTGGTATGTAAGAGCAATATTCTAGCAATGATACTAGGCATCATTTTGGTTCAAACTGCAGTCACTCTTACAAATAACCTATTCCACTGACTGCTCTGTGTGTATCACATTTGGCCTTTTACAAAAACTATGTGAAGCATCTGTCTGCTCAGACCAGTGGGTTGTAAGGATTTTGCAGGCAAAGACTGTATCTTATTTATTGCTGTATTCCTTACAACCCATAGCTGAAAACATTTATATCACAGTCTGTCTTCTTTTTTCCATGCTTTCTTCTTTATGTTAATAAAAAAGTTGTGAAGTTGCTTCAATACACTTTTAAAATTCTTTCTTTTTAAAAATTTTCAGACTCAAAATTTTTAGAACAAATTATTTATTCAAAAAGCAGAGTGACAGAGAGAAAGGGAGTGATAGAGATCTTCCATCTACTACTTCACTCCCCAAATGTCTTCAACAGCCAGTGCAGGGCCAGGCTGAAGCCTGGAACTCTATCTGAGTCTCCCACATGTTTGTCAAGGGCCCAGGCACTTGGGCCATCATTCACTGCTTTCCTAGACACATTAGCAAGGAGCTGGATCAAAAGTGGAACAGCTGGCACTTGGATTTGGGATGTCACAGTGCAGGCTTAACCTGCTGCAACATGATCCCAATACCTTGAGCTGAGCTTCAGGGCATCAGGTTGTAAACTTTATTCTTGAATTGGCCCTGGAACCTACCTGTGACACTCAAATAGAACAAATCACCACATGCCTGTTCTTAAACTGTTTATTTGTTAATCACATTGCTACTTGGCAAAAATCAAACTTTCTCTTTCAATAACGTAAAATTCTAGGTTTTCAACCATGAATTTATGCCCCATCTTGTAAAACATTGCCTGTTTTCTGAAAGAAAGACTTACAAACAACTCAAGGTAAATTTTTTTTTGTTAAATCACACACACACACACACACAAAATCACACAAACACACACATATGGATCCTCTTAATTTAATAGTCATTAATTATTCCTTTATCATCTCACACTCATGGACAGTAAATTCCATCAAAAAAGAGACAAATATGATTGTAGGCATTGTGTTTCCTTTGGGTTTGGGAGCTAAGAAGTTTACTTCACTAGAGTGACTTACTCAAGTAAGTCATCTTCTGAGGCATCTTCTGAAGCAGATTCAAAGCCATGCTGTGCTGACCAAATTCTAGCCATAGAGCTTTATGAATATTTTACTAAACAAATCTAATTTTTCCTCTGCAATTGGTCTTTTACTTCTAGAATTCAGACAAACATTATCAGTAATAGAGACATCAATAAATTCCCACTCACTGTTTCTGTATTTAAAATGTGTGTGTGTGTGTGTGTGTGTGTGTGTGTGTGTTTGTGTGTTTTCAGAGATACAGGTGGGCTACATGGATATTAAAACAGTTTTTGGAGGCTTACAGAATGTTCAGCTTGACTCCTGCTTGACATTTGGCAGTTAGTTCGTAAGTTACGAGTTTACTCTCGGTCCTAATTCACTTCATATTAGTCTAGTTTTCACCTGTCAGGGAATGTTCTCCACCTCCTCTCTGCCAGGCTGCCGAGGAGCTCTGTGGGCATCCTTCTGAGCCTTTACCAGTGCTCCTCTCACACTATTAATTAAATGAGAAATATTATTACAGCATTAAAAAAAAACTATCAGGCAGCTAACATTTTCCGCCCACCCACATTTACCAGAAGCAATTTTGCTCCCACTCACCCGCCTGCCACTCATAGCCCGAGGTTAAGAAAATGTTCGCTTCTGCTTGCAGGCCAGAATATTCCGAAATGGCACACAGGCACAGTCATTAGACTTGAAAGAAGTGTATGCGGAAGCGAAGATAAGAGAAGCAGTGAATAATGATTCTTCCTGTAAGCAGTAGCAGCGGATTTCATGTGAAATAAAAGGAAGGAAAAAGAGAAATGTAAAGAATAGAGGGTGTTTGTTAGGAGATGAAATAAAAGTGAGGAAAGAAGTGCATTTGAGGGGAGGAAAGAGAAAGGATGCGCAAATACAAGAAGGATGTAGGGTTACTTACATTCTGCTTTCTTTGTAATCAGTGGCTGCCTGATTTTTCTTTTTACATTTTCTTAAATATTTAGCATACATATCCTCTCTAGTCCAGATTAAGAGGTAGAACAAAGACACTGCTTTGAAGATTCTGGTGGTTGTGAGTGCCAGCTGAAGGCCTCATGTACTTGTCTACAAAAAATATTATATCATATTAGGCTATGTCCGTATCTTTGACTTTTCTAATGAAAGGAGCCAATGAGCTTAGTGTTAACCTGATCAATTGTTATTGACCAGGTTGTTAATCTATTCTGTCAAGTTTAATATGCCACGTGGAAATTTTTTAAGTAAGGCATGGGGTAATTCTTTCAGATACTAGATATGCCAGCTATCTTTTTAAAAGATTTATTTATTTACTTAAAAGTCAGAGTTACATGGAGACAGGAGAGGCAGAGAGAGAGAGAGGTCTTCCATCCACTCTTTCACTCCCCAGATGGCCACAGTGATTGGAGCTGTGCCGATCCGAAGCCAGGAGCCAGGAGCCTCTTCTGGGTCTCCCACATGGGTGCAGGAGTCCAAGAGTTTGGGCCATCTTCTACTGCTTTCCCAGGCCAGAGCAGAGAGCTGCATCGGAAGTAGAGCAGCTGGGACTTGAACTGGCGCCCGTATGGGATACCAGCACCGCAGGCAGAGGCTTTACCCACCACGCCACAAGGTCAGTCCCATGCCAGCTGCTTATTCCCAAAGTCTAGCAAATCAAATAGATCCACCCATCCTTATTATCCATATTTTTTAAGGGTTTGGAAATATAGATGCCTTGAGGGTGGTGCAGGAGTTTAAGGAGGGAGTGTGTATGTGTGTGCGTGTGCACATGTGTCATGTATGTGTGTGTGATTGATAGAGAAGATGAAGAAGACACTATAAGATGGTTAAATAAATAGGGTTTTAGCTTTTGCACCTAAAATCATTCCTTAATTGTGGCCACTGTTACTGAGGCAAAGCAGAAAAAACTGACTGTTTTAGAGCATAGAATTATCTAGCCCCTTGCACAGAGGAGCTACTCAATAATTGATTTTCTAAATCAATAAATGAACAAATATAATATTTCTCAGCACTTCCTCCGTATCTTCTTGCAGGCCATCTGCCAGGGCTTCTTTGATGCTGTGAAGATTACGCTAGGTTCCCTGAGAACTTTTACTCCCTTACATAGAATGTGTGCAGTGAGGGTCACGAGTCACAATTTCATGTGCAGACAAGTTTAGACGGCCCCTTTAAGACATAAATAGTGATAAACAGTGTGAGACATCGTTGTCAGTACTGTTGGGAAAATACACCTGTTCTCTTGTCTGTCAGTCCTGGTCTTCAACTTCATGAAAAGTTGATGACTTTTAAAAAGTGGTGCCTTTGACAGAAGTCAGATATTGGCCTGAGGCAATGCACTTTCTCCTTGCCCACCTTACTAGGAAAACAAGCATGAAACTTTACTTCAGCGAAACAGCAGTTGATTATGCAGGATAACGTGAGTCAAATTCCCGAAAATGTTGCTCAAGGGCCGAGGCGCTGCAGCGTTTCCCTGCTGTCTGTCTGATCAAGACGACTGTGACTGCTCTGGTACTGAGTTACTTCACAGTGCTGTGCTGAAGAGCAGCTGAGTCTATTCATTTGTTATCCTCACCTTTTACAAATCTTCACTTTGTATGCCACAAAATATTCTATATTTTATATATTCCATATTTATAAAATATTCTATATTTTAGTACCTGCTAATTCATGGGAAAATAATCTTTCCACATTGACTGATGGAAATACTCAGAGCTGGACCAGGCTGATGCTAGCAGTGGGGGACTCAGTCTGGGTCTCCCACGTGAATAGCAAGGACTCAACTACTGCTCCCTCCCAGTGGGTATGCTAACAAGAACTACAATGGGGAGTAGAGTGGGCATCTCACACAGGCACTCTAAATCTCTAAATTGAATTGGGATTCAGACACCCCAAGAGCTGTCTTACCTCAGCTGGCCACCCCAGAATGCTTATTTTTTAAAGATTTGTTTTATTTAGTTATAAGTCAGAGAGAGAGAGAGAGAGAGAAAGAGAGAGAAAGGGAGCTTCTATCGATTAGTTCACTCCTCAAATGGCTGCAATGGTCAGCGTTGTGGTAGGCCAAAGCCAGGAACCAGGAGCTTCTTCCAGGTCTCCCACATGAGTGCAGGGGCTCAAGCACTTGGGCCATCTTCCACTGCTTTCCCAGGCAGTTAGCAGGGAGTTGGATTGAAAGCAGACAAGACTCAATCTAGTGCCCTTATGGGGTGCTGGTGCCACTGGTAGCAACTTAACCCACTGCATCACAGCACTGGCCCCTACTAATATTTTTCTTAAAGAATTATCTTAAAACAAAATGCAAAGCAGATAGCATATATTTGTTGTTTTGCCTTATTACAGATATTATGCAAATTTTAAAGTTCAGAATATTTATGCACAAACAAATCTGGAAAACAATTACATAGGCTGAAGACCAAATTACTTTTATGTAGTGAATTCCATTTTATGGCATCAATAACTAATCTAATTAGCAACTTATTTGAGTCACTATCAAAGCCAATTATATGAGAGTGCTTCAGAATATTTGTGGAAAATGGAATTAAAGGATAAATTTATTTTGGTGCAAAACATTTATGAGGGGCAGGCTTTTGGCCTAGTTGTTAAGCTGCCACTTGAGGTGACTACATCCCATAACAGGGTACCTGAATTTGAGTCCAAGCTCCCTTGGGGAGGCAGTAGGTGATGGCTTGAGTACTTGGCTCCGTGTTACCCATGTCAGAGATGTAAATTGAGTTCCTAATTCTTCACTTCAGCCTGGCCCAGCCCCACCTGTTGTGGGCATTTGAGGAGTAAACCACTAGATGAGAGAGCTGTCTGTGTTTCTATCTTTCAAATATTTAAAAAATTCAATCATACATATATGAGGTATCTTCAAAAAGTTTATGGAAAATATGTATTATGAAAGCTATGTAAGGATTTCAAAATTATTAAGTCAAAATAAGTTTATCTTTTAATTCAATTTTTCTAGGGACTTTTTCCCCAGAAACCTTTTGTTTAAGGCATACAAACTTCATGTATTTTATGAGGACCCTCTATATAAGCATTTATAGTGGGTTGCTAGGGTTAAGGGAATCACTCAGGACATGTGGGACATAAGCAGTGTGTTCATTTACCTAATCTCCCGAAGACCCTCTTTAACAAGAAAATAGAACACTTAACTACATGTGCACATGTGTCCGTGCATGTACACACACACACACACACACACACAGACTTCACCTACAGACTTCAAGTCTCAGATGACTTTGTTCCTGATCCCTTCTGGAGTTAGAAAATGTGTTAATGATGCCCCAGTGTTTATCCTGGTTCTACTACTGCCTTTTGATAATGCATGGTTGGCAGACATGTTTGGTCTTTCATCTGGCAGACGCTGAGACGACTTATAAAGCCCTGCATGTATGTGCAGTGCCAGAGTCAGCTTTAAACTTGAAGGATCTCTTCAGTCTCCCTGAGCTCTAAACTTTTATGATTCTGTGATTCTAGGAACAAGAAAATATTTAAGCTATCTTGTTGCCAAGGGAAAACCACTTGAGCTGTTATTCTACAAATTCAACCAAGACTAATTCAACAAACTCACAGCAGATTTTTTGGTAATGGCCAGAGCTATGAATTAAAGTGTGGTGGAGATAGAATGATGGTCGAAGAGTTCCGGGCATATAGGCACAGAGGCAGGCAGTATCAGCAAGATCTGGATTTGCACGCAAGTGTTTGAGCTTCAGAATGCTTTGGATGCTGATTCAGGGTGGCCCTGGAATGTGTCAGGGGTATAGGAGCAGAGCACTGGAAGGAATAGTATAATCAATTTCAGGATTGAGGAGTTAAGTAAAGCAAGAACAGCTGTTTTGTTAGCCTGTGATCTTTATCTCCTCAATAGTAAATGTTGGCACTAGTGGCTTGGGCTTCATGGGTGAAGAGAAGGGTGTGGGAAATCTGAGGGTTTGAGCAAATCCCAATGCTATTTTCTTTAGTAAAGCTCTGTTTATTAGTAATATTCCAACTTCAAGTTCAAAATGGTCCTAAAAACATGCATGAAAATGCACTTCAGAGATTTCAGATGCTCTTCTGTAGTGGTTTTCATGAACTTTCACCTCATTGAATTATTAGGTTAATAGACTCAATCAATTGTTTCCTAAAGTGGGTATGGTATATAATCCAGTGTTTATGTGAATGTTGTACAATATGTAAACTTTCAGTGTAAAGTCATATAATCAATGCAGTTACTATATTAAAGTATGGGTTACAAGATGGTGTATAGGACTTTTTTTTTTTTTTTGACAGGCAGAGTGGACAGTGAGAGAGAGAGACACAGAGAAAGGTCTTCCTTTACTGTTGGTTCACCCTCCAATGGCTGCCGCCGCAGGCACGCTATGGCTGGTGCACTGCGCTGATCCGATGGCAGGAGCCAGGTGCTTCTCCTGGTCTCCCATGGGGTGCAGGGCCCAAGCACTTGGGCCATCCTCCACTGCACTCCCTGACCACAGCAGAGAGCTGGCCTGGAAGAGGGGCAACCGGGACAGAATCCTGTGCCCTGACCGGGACTAGAACCCGGTGTGCCGGCACCGCAAGGTGGAGGATTAGCTTGTTGAGCCAAGGCACCGGCAGTGTGTATAGGACTTTTACTGCATAATTTCCCTAAACCCACACTTAGACACTGGACTCTCCTCTGTTTTGTGCATAGCCACTGGACTAGAAAGGAGCAGAAGGAGATACATACTATCTCTGTTTCAGTTTAATATTAAAGATTCATGTATAACAGTTCAATTGAACAAAAAACAATTCAATTGGAGTGTCATCTATGTGCACTGGGTTATCTAGGGAGATGTAGAAGAGCTCAAATTAGGTGGGGAGACATGATCTTTGCCTTCAAGGAATGTACAGTCCTGTTAAGAAATAAAACTTATGCACACAAAGCAATTAAATAACAATACCAAGACAGTTTATAATAAAGTGCTAAATTAAATATTATCAACTACCATAATTATATGGTTCAAACTGTAACTCCTGTAGGCAGAACCAGGCAGAGTTAATTGATCATTTTTGAATAATTCACTGAAGAATAGCAGAGTATAATTTATCTTTGTCTCCATTTTCCCAGTAAGGTCACCCAATTCTTTTTGTAACTTAGTCTTATTCCTGGTCATGCAGCATTACTAACCCTCATTTTAGCTTGGTTTATCTGAAGCTGCATTTCTGCCTGGTGATTTTGCTTAGATATTACGCGCTGATGAACCAGATGTCATACTATAGCACTTCTTCCAATACGGAATGTGTGTTGGAAAACAAAAGCAAAAAGGGGAAAATCTGAGGGTACAGAGCCCAGCTGACTGAAGTATAGATGAAGGTCAACCATACTTGAGATCTCAGCCAGGTTGAGTAAGAAATTCCTTATCATATAAAAAGAAGCAAAAATAGTTGTGTGTAGGAAACTAATGACATGGAGAAGAAACTGTAAGTTTAGAATTATTCGAGTCCTTTGACACTGTGTCAATAACCCTAACACATACACCAACTGGTCCCAGGGAAGTCATTTGTATGGACTCCAGTAAGACAATCAATGCTTGTTAGAATGGAATACATGTGAATTTGAAAAAGCGATTGATGTGTTTTATAATTAGTTACGAGAAAAACTGTTAAAATGAAAGTGTGTTTTGAGATGAAAAGGAGAGCATTCTGTTTTTTCAGTGTTTTACTTTGAGGCACATCACAGTCTCTGGAGAGACTAGGAAAAGGAACCATTACTGTGTATCTAACGCAGGATATTTCCATATTAGAGAACAAAACTTCAAAGAAGATTTATTTAATGACCCATCATTAGTCCCAGTGCTGTCCCTAGCTGATGCTGCAAAGTAAATAAGGTTGGTTTGATTTTCCCAATTCTACATCTGTCCTAGCTTCTCTTGCTACCCTTTGGTTTCCCTTAGCACTGCTCACTCTGTGAATGCTCTAGCTCCTGTGCAAGTTGGTGCAGACTGGCAGGTCCCTGTGGTCCGGGTCTGTGACCTCCTTCCTCAACCCAACTCCGGTATCGCTTATGCCTCAGAACACTCTTTTCTGTTACCATATTAATGTAAAGTAATAGTGAAGGAGAGATGCATAGATGTTAAACAATCTTTTTTAAATTTTTATAAAGCTTTTATTTAAAGAATATAAATTTCCAAAGTACAGCTTATGGATTACAATGGCTTCCCCCCCATAACTTCCCTCCCACCCACAACCCTCCCCTTTCCCTCTCCCTCTCCCCTTCCATTCACATCAAGATTCATTTTCAATTCTCTTTATATACAGAAATCAGTTTAGTACATATTACGTAAAGATTTCAACAGTTTGCCCTCACATAGGGACACAAATTGAAAAATACTGTTGGAGTACTAGTTCTAGTATTAATTCACAATGTAGAGCACATTAAGGACAGAGATCCTACATGATATTTTTTTTAAAAAATTGATTAATTATGCAGTTTCCAATTTAACAACAAGTTTTTAAAATCATTTTCAATTACCTTTATATACAGAAGATCGATTCAGTATATACTATGTAAAGATTTCATCAGTTTGCATCCACACAGAAAAACAAAGTGTGGACAACACATTAAGGACAGATCCCTCATGAGACGTAAGTACACAGTGACTCCTGATGTTGATTTAACAATTTGACACTCTTGTTTATGGCGTCAGTACTCTCCCTAGGCTCTAGTCATGAGTTGCCGAGGCTATGGAAGCCTTTAGGGTTCGCCGACTTCGATCTTATTCCGACAGGGTCATAGTCAAAGTGGAAGTTCTCTCCTCCCTTCAGAGAAAGGTACCTCCTTCTTTGATGGCCCCGTTCTTTCCACTGGGATCTCACTCACAGAGATCTTTCATTTAGGTCTTCTGTTTTTTCCAGAGTGTCTTAGCTTTCCATGCCTAAAATATTCTCATGGGCTCTTGAGCCAGATCTGAATGCCTTAAGGGCTGATTCTGAGGCCAGAGTGCTATTTAGGACATCTGCCATTCTATGAGTTTGCTGTGTATCCCGCTTCCCATGTTGGATCATTCTCTCCCTTTTTGATTCTATCAGTTAGTATTAGCAGACACTAGTCTTGTTTGTGTGATCCCTTTGACTCTTAGACCTATCAGTGTGATCAATTGTGAACTGAAATTGATCACTTGGACTAGTGAGATGGCCTTGGTACATGCCACCTTGATGGGATTGTATTGGAATCCCCTGGCACGATTCTAATTCCATCATTTGGGGCAAGTCCGATTGAGCATATCCCAAATTGTACATCTCCTCCCTCTCTTATTCCCACTCTTATATTTCACAGGGATCACTTTTCAATTAAAATTTAAACACCTAAGATTAATTGTGTGTTAATTACAGAGTTCAACCACTAGTAATAGAATAAAAAACTAAAATGGATAAAGTATTACATTGTACAACAACAGTCAGCACAAGAGCTGATCAAGTCACTGTTTCTCATAGTGTCCATTTCACTTCAACACACCTGTTGAAGATGTTAAAGAACCTTATAGTGTTGACAGTTTATCCTAATGGTGCAAATGTCAAAGAGCACAGGGAATATTTTCAAGACAAGTGAAGTTTTCCCATGGTTAGTGTCTGCTTCCTCTATTTGTGCGAATGGTGAGGCCTGGTTATTCAAATCATGTGTGAGCCACAACAGCCAGCTTGAAAAGAAAGATACTGGATAGCAAAAGCATTGAGATATTTCAGTAGCAATCCATATGAACAGACACCAGCTCATGGAGTAGGATTTTATGTTATTTATTTCACTACTGACATTTATTTGGTAGTTTCCATTCTCTTGTCTATTATTTTTAAAATCTATTTTCATTTTATCTGAGAGAGACACAAAGGCAGGCAGAAATTTTCCACTGATTCACTCCTGGAATATCTACAGTAGCTCGAGTTGGGCTGGGCAGAAATCAAAAGCCTAGAACTCAGCCTGTGTCTCCCACATGGGTGGTAGGGACTGAAGTACTTGAACCATCGTCTGCTACCTCCTGGGGTATATGCAATATCAAATGCTGGATTGGAAGTGAAATAGCTGGGAATTGAACCTGGAATCCACTGGAGAATTCCTATAATTATTGAAACCAGTCAGTTTAATCCAGACTGAGGAGCTGTGACTGTATTCAAATGAGAAGGTACATAATTAGACATTAATGAGAGCTACAGATAGATGTGTGCATATGCTACTGACTCTGGAAAATTCTCCAGAATCCCTTCTCCATGTAGCCTCTGACAGCTGTCTCTGCAATTTTCCTGTTAGGTACTGAAGCCACTTCTCCATTATTCAAGGGCCGATGCTGCTGAGTTGTCCTCATTCTGTTTCTTCTCCCTTCATATGTGTAGGTTTTGATCATTTGTCTGTTTAACAGCATCTCCACCAGAAAGTGGAGTATAGAAAAGAAACAAAGGTAAGATTCCAATGAATCAATTGAATGTGTGTAGCACACGCAGGTGTGCTGCCTTCGCTTTCAGCAATGCAACGCAGCACTAGTATCCACTTCCCCAAGCCCCAACTTCCAAACTCTTCCTTTCCTTGTGCAAAGTGATTCATCTCAAGTAGTCTTCAGAGCTACTTACTTCTTATTTCCAAGAAGTTTGGAGGATGTTCTACAGGTAAATCCCCTAAGATACATTGCTATAGAACACACCGTTTCAGCAGCCAGTATTTGTGTGTCCTTAACCAACACTTTAACCTCTCTGAACCTCGTATGACTTATTTATTACTTAAGGAAGGTACTTCAGTGATAAAGGAAAACATTCAAATTTTAGTTTGACCTGTGTTTATTGAGCACTGCTATGTGTTTTTTAAATTTATTTTTTTAATTTTTGATAAGTAGAGTTATAAACAGTGAGAGAGAGAGACAGAGAGAACGGTCTTTCTTCTGTTGGTTCACTCCCCAAATGGCCGCTATGGCCGGCACTGCGCCAATCTGAAGCCAAGAACCAGGTACTTCCTCCTGCTCTCCCATGCAGCTGCAGGGGCCCAAGCACTTGGGCCATCCTCCACTGCACTCCGGGGCCACAGCAGAGAGCTGGACTGGAAGAGGAGCAACTTGGGACCAGAACCCGGTTCCCATATGGGATGCTGACGATGCAGGTGGAGGATTAACCAAGTGAGCTATGGCACTGGCCCCACTGCTATGTGTTTTGACAGGAAAATTTAAAAAAAAATTTTTTGACAGGCAGAGAGAGAGACAGAGAAACGTTTTCCTTTACTGTTGGTTCACCCTCCAATAGCCACCATGGCCGACGCGCTGTGGCCGGTGCACCGCGCTCATCCGATGGCAGGTGCCAGGTGCTTCTCCTGGTCTCCCATGGGGTTCAGGGCCCAAGCACTTGGGCCATCCTCCACTGTACTCCCAGGCCACAGCAGAGAGCTGGCCTGGAAGAGGGGCAACCAGCACAGAATCCGGAGCCCCGACCGGGACTAGAACCCAGTGTGCTGGCGCCGCAAGGTGGAGGATTAGCCTAGTGAGGATTAGCCTAGTGAGAAATTCAGAAATCTGAATTTCTGTCTAGTTTCCATCTTTTACTTACTTTTTAACTTATTTGCTTGAGTTTTCATAATTATCTTCTTTTTGACAGTAATAGTTCACCAATAATAATGTGTTAGATATTAATAGCTTCTTCCAGCATTTTTGTCCTATTTTGTCTTCCCTCCAAAGTAATTAAATTTAATATATTGAATAGCTTGATATTTTATATTTTCCTTTATGTTTGTGTAAAAACTACAAGTATATGCACATGACAGAGAAAAATATATACTTTGCCTGTTTGTTTCTTTCAGAATCCTGCTCATTCTTCTTTATTTTTCCTTTTTCTAGTGGAAAACATTTTTCACTACCCCATTTAAAGTTAGGATTGGGGTGGGAGTTGAGACTAGTGATTAAGATGTTAGTTAAGACAATCATATCTCACATTGCAGAACTTGGGTCTGATTCCCAGCTCTGGTCTCAACCCAGGCTTCCTTTTAATGCAGATCCAGGGAGGCAGCTTTGATGGCTCAATTAATTGGGTTCCTGCCACCCAAATGGGAGACATAGACTGAGTTCCAGGATCAGGCTTCAGCTCGACCCAGAACACCTGCTATTAGCATTTGGGGAGTGAATCGGTAGAGAGAAGATTTCTCTGTTTCATTTTATTTGAAATAACAGTAATAACCATCTTTTTTATCCAAACACATTTAATTTTTCCCAACAGCCCTGTGCAGTAAGTATAGTTATTATTCCCATTCAGGAAACTGAGGCATGAAGAGTTTAAGTAGTTTTCCTAAAGTCACTTGTCTGCTAAGAGGCTAAGTCATGATTTAAACCCTGCAATCTGCATCCGGAGACTGCATTTTTAATCTTTAGGCTGATACAAAAGTGTCATTGACATGTCTAAAGTAGTACTGTGCATGCATTTTTAATAGAAAACTTTTACTTAATAAATGTAAATATAAATTTCAAAAGTACAACTTTTGTATTATAGCAGTTCTTCCCCCCATAACCACCCTCCCACCTGCAGACCATCCCATCTCCTACTCCTTCTCCCATCCCATTCTTCATTAATATTCATTTTTTTTGACAGGCAGAGTTAGACAATGAAAGAGAGAGAGAGACAGAGAGAAAGGTCTTCCTTTTCCGTTGGTTCACCCCCCTCGTGGCCGCCATGGCTAGCGCCGATCTGAAACCAGGAACCAGGTACTTCCTCCTGGTCTCCCATGCGGGTGCAGGGCCCAAGGACTTGGGCCATCCTCCACTGCCTTCCCAGGCCACAGCAGAGAGCTGGACTGGAAGAGGAGCAACTGGGACAGAATCCGGCACCCCAACCGGGACTAGAACCCAGGGTGCCAGCACTGCAGGTGGAGGATTAGCCTAATGAGCCGCAGCACAGGCCTAAGATTCATTTTTAATTATCTTTATATACAGAAGATCAACTCTATACTGAGTAAAGATTTCAACTACCAGTCAGTTTCCAAAATGTTTGAGCGTTTATATGTCATCAGCAATTAATAAGAGTGTCTATTTCCTTTTAACCATGTCATGAATTTTTTTTTTATGTTTTCATTTCATTTCATTTTTAGGAGTTTACAAATAATGCATTAAAAGAGAAGTGATTCTGCTTCTAGTGAGGATTACTTCTGTGGTTAGGAATTAATACTAGTGAATTTATTGCTTTCGCATGCCTGTCATAAATGCCTTCCTTGAAGTGGGAATGATGGCTGATTTCTACTGAAACCGTCTGCTTTATGACTAAGGGTACAGACATGCAGGACTGCCTATTCCTGGCAGTGAAGCTGTTGGTAACTGCCACTTCCCTTTCCTTTACTTAGAGTCAGATGAACCAAACCTTGAATGTTAGGTGCCTTGTTAAAGAAATAGGAAGGTGAAGGCATGACAGTGGAATAATAATGCCAATTATGTTTGGATTATTGGTATTTTTGTACTGTTAGGAATTCGCTTAGTCCACCATATGAGAGGTTTCCAAGAAAGAAATTATGGCTTAGTATCAGATCGAAATTCATTGTGTTGAGCATGAAGAGTATACAATCTTTAGTCAGGGATCTATATTACAAACAACAGGTTATGAATGAGAATGAGACAAAATTATTCACTTATAGAATTGCCAACCAATTGTGAATAATTTTCATCCTTAGGGTGACTGTATCATGTATTCTTCAAACAGTGAAAATTTGAGAGTAAAAGAATTGCTACCAATAATTATACTGGGGGAATCAGCTATATGCTTAGACCTTTCCAAGTGAGCTGATACGTATGATCACTGTACACATCCTAGCCTTTCATTTTCTACTTCTCCCACATTCATGCCTCAGAGTCTAATTATAAAAATTATTGGGACCAGTGCTGTGGCATAATAGGTTACACCTCCACCTATGGTGCCGGTTCGAGTCCCAGCTGCTCCACTTCCAACCCAGCTCGCTGCTAATGGTCAGGGAGGGTGCGGGAGAATGGCCCAAGTGCTTGGACCCCTCTACCTATGTGGGAGATCCAGACGAAGCTTCTGGTTCCTGGCTTCAGATTGGCCCAACTGCAGCCATTGTGACCATCCAGCTGAAGAAAGACCTCTGTCTCTGTCTCTTCCTCTTGTCTTAATTTTGTCTCTCAAATAAATAAATATTAAAAAAAAATTATTGACAAAGTGATAGGTAGTATATTTTCCATTTGTCTTTCTTTGTCCCTCATCTGTTTTCTCATTTGGTAGTTATCTGCACTGTCATATTCCTTCAGTCCTGGAATATACTCTTTCTACTTTTGGTTTCTAAGATTATAAACAAGAGAAAAAGATGGCCTGCCGTTGTTATGGGTCTCTTGGGTTCTAGTGCCGGCAATTCATGGAACAAAGATCTTGTCCTCTTCTTTTTCTTCTTTTTTTTTTTTCTGTGCTTGTCTTTTTCTTATTTCTCCTTCACAACAACTCTGCCTCTTAAAATCCATTTATGGGATATTTCTAAAATAGAAACTGGGCATCCATGAAAACAAGTATATCTGAATCTGCACAAGTAAAGGGATGGAGAGGGGATGGGGAAGAGGAAGAAGAGGGAGAGACTGAAGTCAATGGTCAAATCCTTCAATCACAGTGTCAGTTTTCTATACACATATTAAGTTACTACCACATCATATTAAACAAGACCTACATCAGTTTACTTATAGGTCTTAAAAGGCACAATATTTGTTTTCTGAAACAATCATATGCCTGACCTACCAACTCTGAAAATTCTGTATAGGGCAAGAGATTGATCCTGATCATCAGAAATCATTTCATGAAGAGTGAAACAGAGGAAGGATTGTTAATATTATGAGTTGGTTTTCTTATAAAATATAAAATTATGAGCATTTTAGTGTTCAAAGTACAGTTTCAACTCTTCAGGCAATACTCTGGTTTTCCCTTCCTTTATGGGAAGTTAGTTTTCTATGTTACTGTTCTGCTATATAAGAAATGTATTGCTTGATATTATTCAAAACCATACATAACCAAATCAAATTTATTACTTTTTTTCCATGTCCAGAAACTGATTCTAGGGTGAAGGGATAATTTACGTGGTTTAAACTTACTTTGTTGAATAAATGAATGCATGGATTTAAGGTGTTGAGAGAGAGAAGATGGCACCCAGGGATGTTAGAAGACCACTGTTCTAAGATATGTGTACAACCCAAACTGACACAACACAGAACCTTAGTGGGTATTTGTTGAGTGGACCGATTCCTGGGCCTCCTCTAATACCTGTGTGGCACGTGGCAACACTCACAGACCTTCTGCTTCTCAGTATTGTCATCTGCAAAATGATGATGTTTGACAATGATCTGTGAAGACTATTTTAACCCCAACAAGCTGTGCTTCTTAGGGATAATTAATGATAAAATAAAAGGAATTGATTCTAAAGTTCCATAGCTGCCCAGTTAAGATATAAGTAGTTAGTAGAACTCTAATAGAATAAAATTGATCCTTGGAAAATAAATCATGTGTTTGGATTATACGGGGATGAAAACCCACAACTTTGGGCATATATATGTACATAAAAATTTAAAATCTCATTAATAGAAGCATCTAAATGCAAAGTAGCCCCCATCTTCTTTAAATTCTTATCTGTGGAGATAGTTATTTGCAGTTAAAAAATAGCTTTCTTTTTTGAAAGTCATGGTTGAGATTCCAGAGCCTGACTCTTTTAGCATACGTGTTAATTTCAATAATTTATACCAAGAACATTTTGTATTTATATAAAAAGAATAAATTTCCTGTATTTTGTAGATAGAATTATAAGAACATAATGCTAATTTCTTTCTTCCCTCCTCTCTCCTTTCTTTTTTTCATTTAATTTTTGCAATAACATATTTGCAATTTATTTTATAATCACAGGCTTGCTCCTTCACTAAATAAAGAATTCAACAAGTAGAAAGTAAAAAAAAAAAAAAAACACTGTTCCACAGGAGTATAGACAAGGGCTATAAATGACGATCAAGTCCCAAAATGCCAATTTCATGAATATGCATTACGTTTTTAATTATTAATATAATGTTACCTGGATTTTTTTTCATCATCTCATCTCAAATTTCATTTTTCCTTTGGATTTAAATTGTGTACTTTGTGTACTTGGCACATTCTAATTGTTCACTCACTGTAGCTTCATAATAAAGGAACGTGTTAGTGGGAACTATTTAGCAGCTATTACTATCCCTAATTCTCTTTCCCGCTTCTTTAGATTTTTGTTTGTGTTTTTTCTCTCACGTATGTGTCTAAGCTTCTCTAGGTTGAACCTGTAGCTGACATCCATGCCTACTTTTAGGGAATACTTGCTGGAATTTCTGGGATAGATATTAATAAAACATTTTTTTCTTGTTTAGATCAGTAAAATACAAACAAACCAAAAAGAAGCAAAACAAAACATTCCATGAAATTTTAACAAATATCATTACAATATTTAGAAACAGAGGAAAAAGTCTAAAAAGTAAAAATATGGAAATTAGTGACATTGTGAGCCATTTTATTACTGAAAGTAACAAACTATTAATCCAGTTTTCAGTTCTAGAATTCTCTGGAGACGTCCAATTTTAAAGATTATCATGCATGCAAAGTGGTTATTTCTGTGTTCATTTATAGAAGAGAATTCACCCAGGTGACCCCTGCTCATGTGGGGGTGATAGTCCTACAGAATTCTAATTTCTCTATTTTTATGATGTTGAAATTGTTTCATATCTGCAGTAGTAATGATAATGACAATAGAATGAACAGGTTGATAACTCACAAAAATTTGATTCCTTACATAGCCACACACTTCCCTTTATAAATAACTAAGAATAAAACCTCTTCCATTTTTAATACATTGGCTGCTGTGTGGTTTTAAGGGAAACTTGCCTCATGGAGCAGAGCAGGCAGATAGACAGTAATTTCCATGACAGCGGATGCTTATTGCTTTATACAGAGGAGTTAGTGCAGAATTATATGTTCAATACATATTTGTTGAACAAAATCTGTGGTAGATACACCCATATATATACATACATATACACTCATACACATGGACGTACATAGATATACATACACAGGCATCACAGTCTTTGCTCATAGTCTGCCAGAAATAAATGCATGGCTGCAGTAGAGGATATAAAAATCAAGGAGTGGAGTCCAGATGAATTCAAGGAAACAGGGTTATTGCTTTTTCATAGCTTTTTTTTTTTTTTTTTTTGGAGTTAGCCAGTCATTTGAGTGCTGCTAGACTGACAGTGTAAGTATTTATCCATCCAGTGTCCTCTTCTTCAGCACAGAGGTACTGACACTTAACCTCTTAGGACAGTGTATTGATTAAATATGCATAGGAAGCCCCTACTACATTTTGTGGCCGGATAAATGGTTGTTGTACAGCTTGCGTGAGAATCAGCATTGGGGTCATTTGAAGTAGGTTCTTCATGGGCTGGCATCAGGTGCTTTTCAGATGTGACAGAAGAGGTGGCGTAGAAGAGGCTGGAGGCAGGGGATTTCTCTAGTACATATGCTTTGGTTAAAGTAGGGTTATGTGTACAACAAAATCTTCCTTGTCAAACAATCTCTGAAATCTCTTTGCAAGTCTGCTTAAGTTAATTGTAATAGCAATGCTCTATTCTGTTATCAGTTATTCCACGTTGTATTTGGACCTGTATTACCCAATGAAGCAAAAATGATGGGGGTGATTTCTGGATTATTTGCTTTACCCTTTACTGTTTCTGTCTTTCAATCAGATCTTTATACATGTTTTGTCTGGATCTGTGTAATCACAGTTAAAGTGGAATTTTTAAAGCAGGCGTTTAGGGCACTTGTGACTTAAAACTTTAACCCATCCTTATTGCAGAGCTAATGGGCATTGAGTGAGGAACAGGCTTGTCATTATTCACACGCAAGCAGAGCAGCCAGTTCTTCTGTTTGCTTGCTTCTGGTACCTACATGATGAGCCTATCACTCTATATAGTTCAAATCATTGTGCTTCTTGAAAAGTGCATTTTCTATGACTATAAACTTAAAATTGTGGAAGGAGGTTTTTCACCTATCATCTAGCTTCCTTCTCACTCATGAAGAATAACCTTACACTCTCATTGTGTCTACCAAGTGACAATGTAATTTGAAGGCTACAAACTCCGAGGGTCATTTGAAGAAATACAGGTGACTGAAGAATCCCTACTTGTATGTGATTGAAATGAATCCAGAGTGTGCAGGCTGGATCATTCTGTGTATCTGCACAGTTCAGAGTGACCTGCATTCTGTTGTTAGCTTATGTTGTGTTGACCCACACCAGGCTTCTTTGAAGCTGAAGAAATTTATGAGACATGGCTAGAATAGTTCTTATGCCTGGCCACTAATAACCAACACAGAGAGCCATGCTATCAGGAAACCCCTAGTGACCTGAATCTATCAGAAAGACTGCCTGTGACCAGCAGTGCAGGCCTTTTTATGCACAGTGTGATACATTTTACTGACCACGTTTGGCTCAAACTGACTGCCCCAGGTGACTATCTTGTTTCCATTAAAGCACTTGTATTAGGAAATTACCTGAAATCTAAGCAGTTATTTTCTTTACTTTTAGAATATAGGTAACAAGTGGAACTGGGTGGTTATTATCTTGCTTTCACAGTGCCCATCAATCCCTTCAAGCCAGTCAGTGACAGATCCAGGATGGATTTTTGCTCCATTTGCATTGCTCCTTTCAGGGTCACAAACCTGTCCTTTCTGTAACTTAGGAGCTCTTTCGTGACCCATGTTTCACTGTGTTTGCTCTGCAGCAGATGTCTGGCTCTTTTAAGTTTCCCCTAAGCAAGATACCCTGTCTTCCCCAATATATCACAAGGAAGTGCAGGAATCTCACATTGTCCTCCCTTTCACTCCAGGGATCAGTGATAGATGGTCAATGCATTGTTTCTCTCAGATTTCTCTACTTTTGTTAGCTAACCCTTCATACTTCATCATTTGTTTTGTTCCCAAATTTTCTCTCTCTGGAATTGTAAATACTTAACACATAATTGGGCAACTTTTCAGCTTTCTTTCACTTTCTTTCTCACATTTTCACTTTGGAAAGAATCCATCAGTATTGAGTCTTGAATCATGAAAATGATCCTGTGGTCACTGAAGTATAGAGCTGTAGAATGTTATGGCGGTAAAGGAGCTAGGTTATATTTCTCTTGCATCCATGATTTCAATAGAGCATATCCTAGTTCATTGTAGCTGCATGAACATCTTACCTGTACTGCTTCCTATGTCATAAAACATGTCACATATTCTTGATGTTTGGAGTTTTTATGCAAAACCCCACGCATCTATTAAATTGAGCCCATTCAGTCTGTAAGACTATGCTGCAGCCATTGTGACAGCTCTAAACGGTGCAGGGGGACTTCCAGATATGGCATTTTCTACCTAAAAGCTCAGGGAATGTGACTTGAAGGGCACAGCAATGATCTATATCAAAACATATTTCTCATCTGCTGATCAGAGACCTCTTTGAGGAGAACAAGATATCATTCCTTATGTATGCATCTGAGAAACATATTGAAGTGTTATCCCATATATTAGCACCATAAGTTAAATTGTTCTAAATCCTCCATTTTCTTTTCTCTATGGACTTATAGAGAAGGAGAAAGTTACTAGATGGATAGTCAAAGGGCATATTTGATACATAGTCTGGAAGCAGGGAAGGGGAAGTAAATTCTGACTGAAGAGTGGGTAACAGAGACCAGTGTTAAGAAGGGCAATGTAACCTCAGTATGCAAAATTTAATTGTTCCTGGTAGCAACTCCTAAGTGCTCAAATTCCTCCGTCCTGAGATTGAGAAGAGGATCTTTCCAGTGCTCTTCAATGACAATGTGACCGATAAAGAACTCTCTTTAGTATGGCTAATGTCAGGAAGTTCTCTAGAGCCCTAACCACATATTAAATCCACCCCATCCCTGCTTTAAGTTTTAATATTGTTGCTAGTGTTATACATTTATAAAGCCTTTTCCTCTGAGGAAGATTACACCTTTCAAATGTTGACTTAGTACTACCCTGGCCCTCTTTATTATTACTTATCCAGCCAATGCATATTTAACTCCTCTAATCTTTCCCAATAAATGCATTGTTTCATCTCCTACTTCTTCTCGGGGCTATCCTCTGGACTCAGACCAATTTCTCAACCCATTGTGAGTGCTGAGGGAGCTCCTGCTGTCCGTCAGCCTGAGCAGAGTTAAGGATGGTAGGAGTCATTCCTCTGTATTTCTGCCCTGTCCCAGTAGAATAGATGATTGTACTGCCTTCAAAATAGCATTTGCTCCTCTGGCAGCCATATTACATTGCGAACTGAGATCTAATTTCCCTTCCATTATTAGCCTCAGGTATCCTTTCAGCGTTACCACTCTCCAAGTCTCTCCTGTCCACTGAATTATTTTGCCCAAGATGTATTGGTTTTCATTTTTCTAACTTGAATCTCATTTTGTTATTTTCATCTTATCTAACCGCCCTCTTTGGGACCATTTATGTGACATCCAAAGAGCCTAAGTGTTGCCTGCCATGCATGTTTACTTATCACTTGCAAGGTTCATTAATGACCTATTTCCATGGTTTCTTATCCTGGAAAGCATTAAAATAATGAAAATAACCCTTCATCCAGGTCATTTGTGAAAAGATTTAATAGGATCTGAGCTGAAACTACTCCAACAAGCAAAAACAATTTTTAAAATATTTTCTTTTTCATTAACCAGACTGTTCTATTTCTTTCCACTTTGCATATCAGAGTTAATTTGAATCAGTTTCTTAATGAAGCTATTGAGAGTTTGTTAATAGCTACATATTTTTAAATTAATGTTTTATTATTTTTGAGATAACTTTTTAAAGATTTATTTATTTATTTAGAAAGAGTTACAGGGAGAGGTGGGGAGAGAAATAGAGCTTCCATCTGCTCGTTCACTTCCCAGATGTCCACAACAGCTGAAGCCAGGAGCCAGGAGCTTCATCTGGGTCTCTCACAAGGGAGGCAAAGGCCCAAACAGTTGGACCATCTTCTGCTACATTTCCCAGGCCTTTAGCTGGGAAATGCATTGGAAGTGAAGTGGCTGGGGGACAAACCTGTGTGATGCTGGCATTGCAGATGGCTGCTTTACCAGCTACATCACAACGCCAGCCCCAAGATAACATATTTTAATTTATATTATAATCGAAGGCTTCATCCTTCACTAAATAAAGAATTCAACAAGTAAAAAGTAAAAAGACCATAGTTCAGCAGGAAAGACTTACATAATACATTTCACCTACCCATGCCTTAGAGCTTTTAAAATGAAAATCAGTGTTGAAAGTGTTTACAGGTTATTATTTTAGTTACTTGGAGGCCATCTGGATCCCTAAAAGGATCATTTAGCTTCTCTTTCTTCCATATGCCACACAAGTAATCACATCAACTCCTACAAGAGGACTGATCATGATGCATGTAGAGCTTATCAAAAATATTTTCTTTCTGCTAAGTTGAAAATTATAAAGAATGTGCCTGATTGGGTATAGTTGCGTGGTATCACTTTTAGAGAATATAGACACAGGAAGTAGGAAGGGGACACTGACTTGTAGTAAGAGTTTCTCTATGCTGATTGTTACTGAGCAGTTTAGATACTTATTATAATAAAGCTTTTGATCTTTGTTTGCACAGAGTATGGGCTGTGAGACAGATATATACTGCTATGTTTTATATGTATATAAAGTTGGAGGCATTAGTCCATTTTTGAATGCTAAAGCAAAATGCCTGAGGTGGTTACTTTATAAACAGCAGAGGCTTGTTAAGTTCACTGTTTTGGAAATTCAAGAGCATGGTGTTAGCATACAGTCGGCTCTGTTGAGGGCTTTCTGATTATACCATACCATGACAGATGGCATCATGGTGGGAGCTCATGTGAGGGGAAGAATCACATGGTAAGGTAAAAAGCCCAAGAGATTCAGGAGCCAATCATACTGCTTTTTTTTAAAAAAAAATATTTATTTACTTAAAAGTCAGAGTTACACAGAGGAGAGGCAGAGAGATATAGAGATTGAGAGAGAGATCTTTCATCCTTTGGTTTACTCCCCAATTGGCCGCAATGGCCAGAACTGGGCCAATCTGAAGGCAGGAGCCAGGAGCTTCCTCCAGTTCTCCCACATGGGTGCAGGGGCCCAAGGACTTGAGCCATCTTCCACTGCTTGCCCAGGCCAAAGCAGAGAGCTGGATGGGAAGTGGAGCAGCCGGGACTCAGACATATCCCATATGGGATGCCAGCACTGCAGACGGTGGCTTTATCCACTACACCACAGCGCTGGCCCCAATCCTACTGCTTTTTAATAACAATCTATGCTCGTGGGAACCAGCCAGGATCCCATAAAACTATGTATTCCTTTCAAAACTCTGTATTCATTTCCCTCCAAGACCTAAATATTTTCCATTAAATCTTAAAGGTTCTACCATTTCAGCCTTACCATTGAAAATTCAGCTTCCATCCCTTGAATCTTTGGGAAGCACATTCAAATTATATCTAAGCAATAAGATTCCATGCTTTGCCTACAAGACTTGTGTCTTACTGACAATGTAAAAACAATCATTCTATCTCTAGAAGTTCCAAAGTCTTAATTTGCTCCAAAATCATTCAAAACTCCTCATCCAAAGTCTCATCTGAGTCTCAAAGCAAACGTCTTCCAGCTATAAGCCTGTGAAATAAGCATCAACAAGAAGTTATCTTCATCCAAGATATGGTGATGGCTAGATAAAGAATAAATATTCCTATTTTAAAATAGAGAAATAGGGATGTAGAAAGGAGTAATTGGCCCACAGCAAGACTGAAATCCAGCAAGGAGCATATTAAATCTTCATGCTGTAAGTCCAGCATCCTATGTGCACTGTTGGTTGCAGGGAACAACTAAGCCCTCAGGCAGTCCCAACCCCCTGGTTTTGCTGGTCACGGTGCAGGTAGCTATTTTCACAAACTGGCATTGCATGCTTGTGGCTGCTGCTTTCCCAATAAAGAGTTCCATGCTGCTTGTGGGTTTACCGTCTTGTGGTTCTTGAGTCGTGGTCCCACTTCCATGACTCCACTTGCCATTCTAGTGAAGAATTTCTATGATAGTTCTAACCTTTAATAGACCTCTATCTAGTCTCCTAGGCATTCCTTTGGAATTTCTTTTTTTTTAAAGATTTATTTGAAAGGCCTATTTACAGAGGGAGAAATGGAGAGACAGAGAGAGAACTTCCATCTGCTGGTTCATTCCCCAAATGGCTCGATGGCTAGAGCTGGCCCATTCTGAAGCCAGGAGCCAGGAGCTTCCTCCATGTCTCCCATGAGGGTATAGGCATCCTTTGGAGGGGCAGCGTGAGTCCCATCCAGGGCTGCTGAACAATGGCTGGAGGAGCTGCAGAATGTCTTGCTGGAAAGCACAGAGTAGAATCCTGAGGGTGGCCTTTGGCAGCGAGCCTATGGAGTCCCCTGAAATAAGTCTGACCTGGGATTTCTGAGATTTTCTAGGGGTCTTTTCCTTATGTTTTGATAGTTAGCTCTCTCATTTATCCTGGCTGATCTATTTAGGAAGTAGTTGTTGGTCTGTTCTTTTTCTCCACACATTTTTTTCTTCACTCATTCCCTGACCAGGCTGCAAATTTTCCAAATCTTTCTGCTCTGCTTCCCTTTTAATTATACATTCCGCATTTATGTCATGCCATTGCTCCCAAATCCTACTATATGCAGTTAAACGTAACCAAGCAGCAGCATGAATGCTTTGCTATTTAGGAACTTCTTTTGCCAGATTTACATCATTCATAAATTCAGCCTACCAATAAGCTATAGGACATGAACACAGTTCAGCTGAGTTCTTTGCAATGATATTTGAGACCAGCTCTTATTTCCCTTGTAGTCTAAGCCTTCATCAAAACCACCAAAGTCTCCAGTTTCCGCATTCTAGGCTTGGTCTAGCCTGTCCCTCCAAGCTCTTCCAACCTCTGCCTGTTTGCCATTTTCCAAGCTTCTTCCATGTTTTTAGTATTGCTATTGCAGCTACTCAGTCTTTTTTTTTATTAATTTCCTGTCTTATTCTGTTTTCTGTTCCTGTAACAAAGTACCTGAGGCTAGGAACTATATAAACAAAAGAGGCTTTTTTTTTTGCTCACAGGTTTGGAGGCTCAAATTCCAATATCAGGCTACCTTTGCTGTTCAGCCTTTGCTGGGGGCATCTTGGTGGATAACAGGAGGGCAAGCAAAAGGAATCACATAACCAGAGAGGAAGCCAGAGATTCAGGGGCCAGACTTGCTCTTTCTGTAGCACCTGGCTCTCTTGAGAATTAACTCACCCTCAGGAAACTAGTGTTAATCCCTTCTGACCTAATTAATAGACACTGCTCTCCCCCCCACTTTAAAGGTTCCACTACCTGTTAACATTGTCACACCATGAATCAAACTTTCAACACATGAACCTTTAGAGAATAACCAATATCCAAATGAGAACACTGTTGATAGAAATAAAATGTGTTGTTTCTGAAATGACTGCTGCTATCAAATGAGCATGCAGAGATTATTTTTAATATTTCGAAATGAGTATAGCAGCAAATGTTGGGCACACTGATCTGAAATGAGCATTTCAATCAAATGTGTCACCTGTGTAAAGAATATGTTGGGAAGAGCAGATTCTGGAGTCCTCTTTTCTATCATGAGATTTGTTTAACACAATTTTGATTCTATTGATTTTCTTCCATCACAAGTTGTAATAACTTTGATCTCTACTGAGGTATCTAGAGATCTTTGATATTTAGTTAGAACAGTGGTAATGACAACATCAGAGAAAATAGCAATAATTATTAAATTCTCACTGTCAGTGGCATAGTGCCTGACACATCCTTACATATTATCTCTTTTAATCTTTACCACAACCCTGAGATACACTTTATTCTCCTTTGTACATATGAGACAGCTGGTCTTCAGAGAGCATGATGGCCATATTTCTCACATATAATGGCAGGGACAACTGAGTGACAATGACAATGGCAGGGCTCTCAGAGTCTATAATCTTTGCCCTGTCCCAGTGTCTTGCAGCTTTCTAGCTATGCTACATGTTCTGTGCAAACTGGAGCCATGAGTAACCATGTTATTATGCTGTCTATTCAGTGGATCAGGAGTTTGGACAGCGTCCTATGAGAACATCTCGTTTCTGTTCCACAGTATCTGGGAATTCAACTAAGAAGACTTACGGCTGGGGATGGTTGAATAACTTGAATGACTCGGTGGTTAGGAACTAGTGATATTTGGAATGAATTTTGACTTTTTACATGTGGTGTTCATTGCTGGCTGTTGGATGGGATCTTGCTGGGTTCATAAGCCATAGCACTTAGAGTGATCTTTTCATATGAAGCATGACAATTTCAGACTTTTCACTTGGAGGCTCAAAGCCCTGAAGGCAGGTGTGGTAAGGAAATCAGACCGAAGCTCTATTGACTTGTGTTAACTAGCCTTGGAAATCATACAATGTCACTTCATCTGTATGCTATTAAGCATCCATTTCCTCAGTTTTGTCAGTTCAAGGGGAAGGGATGTAGACCCTACTTCTTCATTAGATAGTGTCAAGCAATTTTCAAACATGTTTAAAATCTTTATGATTCCTGATCTTTCACAACTTATTAGCGGCTGTGATGGTCATTGAATGCTGCTAGTCATTTTCAGATTTTGATGTGTGTCCTTGATGAACACTGTCCCTTAAGGCTTTGGGTGTTACCGTGGTTCTCAAACAGGGGTACAGGTTGTCATCACTGGAGAACATGCTGCACCTAATAGACTTGGACTCGACTCCAGATTTACTGAAACAAAATCTGCAGTTGAAGATCATGAGAATGTGTAGTTCTACCAAGTTCCTTGTGGTCTTTGGTAGACAGCAAGATCTAAGCTCGAGTTTTACTTAAACTGCTCTCCACAGATGAAGAAGTTCTCAAAAGTCTACCAGTTAAACTTTATTTCTAAAGTTTCTTGTCTGCCGTTCTCACCTTTCCTTTCCACCTAGGAAAGGCACCCCAGACTACAAAATATCAACTCTGGATCTGCAAGAGGAACCCCAAGAGCATCCTTCTCCCATCTAGTCAGAAATGGATGACAAGACTTTAAGCAAAGGAAGTTATCACAGCAGGAGATGTACCAGCTCAATAAGCTCTACTGTAAATGGTTGGGCTAGTTACACCCAGTGATTCAATTTGCATATTTATAACTTGTGTTGGCAGAACTACCAATTTAGGATTTCACTGCAGCAGCTTCACCCCAATGAAATCTTCAAAAGGGCCTTGTCAGCTTCCTTCAGCATTGTTCTGAGGTTTAGAACCGGAGGAGAGTGACAGTTCACGCCTCAGGAGGAACCCCCATGGAATCTATTAACTCTCCCCTTATACCCATCTCTCAGCTGCAGCAGCAAACAGTGCAAATATGAGCACTACTTGAGTTGGAATAAAAGGGAAGCATGCCCCTAGTTTTCCTGTTTGCTTTCTATTCTTCATATTATCATGAATTTTGCACACTGTCAAGATTATACATGGAGACATGTAGTATCTATACTTAGAGTGGGGGGAGCCAACTGGGAAGGATGAAGAGACCTGAGGATTGATGACTTATAGGAAGCACTTTCTGTGGCTTTGAGGCTATAGGGATACTTGGTAGCTATCTTGAGCAAGGAAAAGGTTATTTATGGGACTGTTCTGCAGTTCCATGGAGACCTTGTGATGTGAACCCTTCTGCAATTCATCCATGAAACAGGAACGTCAAACTCAGCTTCTCAGTTTCCTGACCCACAGTCATCCTGTTATGGGTAGAACAGCAGCAAAGAAAGGGACCGCAGTTCTTTGCCTCTTGCGAAAGAAAAACTAACGCGCGGACAAAGCAGTGAGCAAAGCAAAATTTATCTAAATCAGAAATCTCTTGCTGTAGCAACCAGGAGGGCAGCTCCAAGAGAGGCAGACCCAAGAAACTGTGTAGGTCAAATCTTTTAAGCATGATTTTGGGGAAAAAATATACAGAAAAGCAACTAACAATCAGAGTGGAGACAAAAGGCTGGATTGGTAATGCCATTTGTCCTGTGGAGCTAGCTGGTGATCAAGCAAACAGAAAGCCATCAGAAGGATGGGATTGATGACTTCTTTCTGTTTTCAAAGTAAACCAAAATCTCAGAAGGGTAGACTCACTACTTCTTTGCTATTCTCAAGATAAAATGGGAAGCTCCTAAAGAGTGGGATGGGCACTTTTGTCTTTCTAAAGGCAGCTTTTGGGGAGAAGCATGCAGTGGGATTTGGCACTTTCATCTTGCTAAAGATAGCTTTTAGGGGGAAAGGTTTTGCACAGTCTTACAGAGATTTCCCCTTTGCCCATTAAGACCTAACTGCCTATTAGTCTTTCACAGTCTTCAGCCTTCTCCAATTCCTGTTGACTATATCTGAAGGAGAATAAAAAATGACTATCAGTAAGAACTATTTTCCACAAAATCCCTCATCAAGTTGAGAATCTTCATCAAAATGTTGATGAAGCAAGGAAAAACCAGCAAAACCAGTCATTTCTTTGTAGGACTAACCTAAATTTGTGTAGGGCCAGAAGCAAATAGGTAACAGTCTGTCTTTCCTTTTGGATGAGTTCAGACTGGATTCAGTTGTTTCTTTAAAAGTGTAATTTTCTTAGACATTCTGTGTCAGCATACTTCAAGAATTTTTTGAAAAATGAGCTTATCTAGAACACACCTCACATCTGTTGCATCAGCAGCTCTGGGGGATGGGATCCCGGAATGAGAATTTGTTCCCAAGTTGCTCAGTGACTCTGATGCATACTTATGTGGAAGATGCATTAACCTGGTTCCTGACATCGTAGTGTGTTGGAGAAGCTGGAGAAGGTGCTAAGGATTTCTATTAACTGTCTGCCCCTTTTCTCTGTCCTGGGCCCTCAAGGGGACCCAGGAGAGTCTTTTGATGTTAAGTAGTTGACCTTTATGAGGTAGTTAGAGTCGTTTGATATTAATTAATCATTAGGTCAGCAAACACTCTAAAGGACAGAGCTACTTACAGTGCAAGATATAAAAAGACACTTTTTTGATACTTGAATAAAAGTTAGAGACCATGTGCTGTATTTGAACCCAGTAAAATTGCTGCATTATATGCCTGTTACATGCTCCTAGTATTATCAGAATGAAGGGTACATAACATTCTAATCAACATAGAACCCTAACAGCTGCTATCTATGCAGTGTTTTTTACAACGTTCTGTTGTGTCAAAATACACAAAGCATAACATTTAATTTCCTTTAAAGATTGTTCATTGCATATAGAAACACAAATTATTTTTGTGTGTTGAGTTGATATCCAGCTAGTGTGCTAAATGTGTTTATTCTAAGGATTGTTTGTAGAATCTTTAGGGTTTTCTTGATATAAAATTATAGCACGTGCGAATAGAGATAATTTCAGTTCTTACATTCCGGCTTGGGTGAGTTTAATTTCTTTCTCTTCCTATTTGTTCTAACTAGAACCTACAGCATTACACTGAATGACAGTGATGAAAATAGGTATCTGTGCCATCTTCCTTATCTTGAAGGAAAAATTTTCAGTCTCTCACACTGATTATGATGCCTCCTATGTATTTTTCATAGGTGACTTTTAATGTTGATGTAGTTTACTTCTTTACCTATTTTCAATGTTGTATCATGAAGAAGTTTTTCAGGTTTTTTGATGACTGCTGGAACTTCCTTACTAGTTATACATTTGTTAAGATTTTCCTGCTTGTTCATGGTTTAGTGTTGCTAAGTTCTGTGTTTCATGGAATTTCACCATTTTATTTATACTGTCCAAATTGTGGGCATGCCATTATTCGCAATACTGTACTGTGGTGTAATAATTCTTTTTATTTCACTAAAATCAGAGAAATGTCCTCACTTTCATTTCTGATTTTAGTAAGCTCAGTTTTCTTTCTTCCTTTCTAGTCTTTATTGCTAAGGGTTTGTCAATTTTGTATATCTTTTCCCAGAACCAAATTTGGTTTTCTATGATTATTGTCTTATACTCTTTATTTTGTTTAATTCTGAACTAATCATCATTATTTTCTTCTTTCTGGTCTCATGCATAGGGTTTTCTAAAAGTCCGTGGAAAATGCATATCACAAAAAGAGCATGAATTTCAGTATTTTTTTCACCCATATAAACTTTTAATTCAATTTTTCAAGACTTTTAGAAACATTTCACATTTCCATCTGTAGCACTCATTTCATCATCTCTCTTATGTTTTGATATGTTTATTTTCATTCAACTGAAACTATACTCTAATTTCTGTTGTGATTTTTTTTCCTTTTTCAATTTTTTAAGTGTGTTGCTTAATTTTCATACATTTGTGAATTTTCCAGTTTCAATTCTTTTGATGTTTAATTTCATTTTGTTGTGGTCAGTCAAATACTTTGCATCATCTTAAATTTTTTGAGTCTTAATTTGTGAACTAACATGGATTGATACTGGAAAATATTCCAGTGCTCCTGAGAAAAATGTTTATAAAGTTTTCTGAATATATTTGATAGATTGGTTTTTTTTTTAAATTTTATTTATTTATTTTTGACAGGCAGAGTGGACAGTGAGAGAGAGAAAGAGAGAGAAAGGCCTTCCTTTGCCTTTGGTTCACCCTCTGATGGCCACCACGGCCGGCATGCTGCGGCCGACGCACCACGCTGATCTGATGGCAGGAGCCAGGAGCTAGGTGCTTTTCCTGGTCTCCCATGGGGTGCAGGGCCCAAGCACTTGGGCCATCCTCCACTGCACTCCCTGGCCACAGCAGAGAGCTGGCCTGGAAGAGGGGCAACCAGCACAGAATCAGGTGCCTCGACTGGGACTAGAACCCAGTGTGCCAGCACCACAAGGCGGAGGATTAGCCTAGTGAGCTGCAATGCTGGCCGATATATTGGTTTTTAAAATAGTTTATTTCTAATTTATTTTTTTAACTTAAATTCAATCTGGTTGTTTTGTCCTTTATTGAGACTGTGATAGTAAATGTAAAGTCACCACAAAACACACCAAGCACCTAAGTAAGGGAAAGGGTTTATTGGGGGAAACCTGACAGACTGGAGGGAAGGGGCGGAGAAAGAAAAGAGGGAGGAGAGCATAAGAGAGACATCCAGAGACAGAGAGAGGGAGAGAGATCAGAGAAAGAGAGCCATGTGTTCAGGAACAGGTGTTTTTAAAACTTTGCCAGGGGGCGGGCAGGGAAGTAGGAGCAGCTAATCGCATTTGGATGGGTGTGAGGCTGACACCAGTGGTTGGGCCATGTGACCACGTGGCTTCCAGCAGTGGTGGTGGGGGCTGAAGCCTAGGATGGTGTCAGGGTGTAGATCCTGCCATAGATAAGATTGCACCATTTTACTAACAGTAAAGTCTCTAATTATTATTATTGAATTCATTTCTTGTATTAATTGTGTCAATTTTGCTGACATATTTTGAAAAGCTGTTAGATATTTATAATTGATGTATGTTCCTACTGTATTGAACTTTTTAATATGTGATGTTTTTATTGTCCCTTACAAACTGAAAATTTTGATTTTTATTGTTATCTTTGTTTTGATTACGCTTTTCATGTAGTATCTTTTTTTCATCCTTTCACTTAGAACCTATTTTTGTCCTTTGATCTAAAATGAGTTTCTTTGGACAGTATACAGTTATATTATGTATTTTTTATCCATTGTGCTAACCTTTGTCTTTTGACTGTGTAATTTAATCGATTTACATTTAAAGTAATTACAGGTAGGGATGGACTTAGTGCTATCGTTTTGCCATTTGTTTTCTATGTACCTTATAATTTTTTACCCTCTTTTCCTGTGTCATTCATTTCAACTGTTATTAATGTTCTGTAGTGAAATATTTGCATTCCTATAGAATATCCTTTTGTTTATATCTTACAGCTATTTTATTTGTGGTTATCATGGAATTACATTTAAAATACTGAAGTTGTAGCACTTTAATTTGAAGTTATACTAGATTCAGTTCAAAAATATACTAAAACTTTGTTCCTTAGAGCTTCTCTCTCACCATACTCTTATATATTGTATGTTCTGTGCATAAAGTAATAATTCTTTCAAATGTATTAGTGTCTTAAATAATGTATAAAACAAAATGTGGAACTATAGACCAAAGTTACAATAATACTAGTGATTAGACTAATACTTTTTTTAAGAAAAAGTATTAAGCTTAAATCTTGTATAAAATAAAAAAGTGGAGTTACATTCCATTGTCCAATAGTGTTAGTTTTTATTGTTCCTATACATTTGCCATTATTGAGAGCTTTATTCGGCCAGATGCCTTCAATTTTATCTTCACCTTTCAGGGCTCCCTTGATCATTTATCACAGTGGAGGTCTAATGATAATGAACTCCTGCCCTTTTGTTTTCTTGGGAATATCTTAATTTCTCCAGCCCACTACCTCCTGACCTTCAAACTATCAGATATAAATCTGTTAACAATGTTATTGAGGATCACTTTTTCTGTTATGAATCAATTCTCTCTTTGTGCTTTTAGGATTATATTTATCTGTGTCTTTCCTAAGTTCAACTGTAATGTGTCTCATTATGAGTTTCCTTGAGTTCATGTTACTTGGCTTTTGTTGAAATTTTATTTTCTTATATTTCTATTCATCAAATTTGGGAATTTTTGGCTATTGTTTTACATATTCTTTCTTTATTTATTAAATGTCTTTCTCTATTCCATCTGAAACTTCCATAACATGTATATGGGTGGGTTTAATAGTATCCTACATATACCTTAAACTTTTTTTTAATTGTTTTTTTCCCCCCATGAAGCCTGATCATTTCCATTGTTTTATCTATAAGTTCACCAATTGTTTTTCCTTGAAATATGTGTACTTCTGTTCAAATCAGTCTTTGAATCCCTCTGATTTCAGTTATTGTACTTTTTAGCTCCAGAATTTCTTTTGGTACCATACTGGGTATTCTGTCTCTACTGATACTTCCATTTGTTAATGCATCGATTTTTTTTTTACTTTCTTGACATTATCCTCTGGTTCTCTCATTGTCTTTTAGATATTGTCTGAAGTATTTGTCTAGTATATCTGCAATCAGGTATTTTTCAAATACTTTGTCTTGATTTAATTCTTTCCTGTGAATGTGCCATACTTTTCTCATTTTTGTGTATTTTGTGATTTTGTTGTTGAAAACTGGGCATTTAAATCTAATAATGTGGTAATCCTAGAAATGAAATAGCTCCTTTTCCCCAAGGTTTGCTATTCTTTATTATTATTTTCATTTAATTCTTCTTTTAAAGTTGCTTTTGGCTGTTTCTGTGTCAAGGATCAGCCTATAGTATCACTTTAAGGTCTCCTTAGAGCCTACACCTTTCTCTTAGGTATGTGCTATCATTTTCTAATTTTCTCTGCATATGTAGTGTTTTGAACATCCTAGTGTAATTGTCTGGATTCCAAAATAAGGAAAAAGAAAAAAATGCAAGTGGAAATGTATGCTAGCCCTTTAAATCCCCTGGAATTTGTTTCAGCTGGAGAAGATGGAATTTGCAACAATAGAGAAAGGTGCCACTACAGTGGCCACCTGCCTCTTGGTCCCCCTGTGATGCAAGCATTACTGTCCTACAATGTTTGTAGAACAAAGCCTAGGTTGCCTATCCTGGTTTCCGCAAGCTATGTGCCAGCTGCTCCAAGAGCACCTGCACAGCTGCTACCTGCAGAGCTGGGAGAAGGGATGTGCAGATATTTCTGGGGTAAGGGCTGGAAGTAACTGCACTTTGCCGCCCAGTCCTTCCCCTGGAACTTATAAGCTGTCAAATAGATTCCAGAGTTCCAAACAAGTTGCATCAGACAAATTCTGCCCGTGCAATTACTATTGAGGTAGGGAGGCAGATCCTGTGCTTTCTAACACTGCCATCCCAGAATCCTCTCCTATGTGATGTGTTTTAACAGCTGAACATTTTCCAAAGATGAGGTAAGTTAATTGCCCTTTGACTAAAGCTCCTGGAAGGGTGATATAGAAATGAAAAATAGGAAGTAGGAATTATTCAGCAACTAAAATGTGCCAAGCACAGTGTTGAGTAAGTGAAATGTGAAACTAATCAAAATCGAATGTGAATAAGCTTACATTTATTTTTTTAAAAAGATTTATTATATTCATTTGAAATACAGAGTTACAGAGAGAAGTAGAGACAGAGAGGTCTTCCAGGCGATGGTTCACTCCCTAGATGGCCGCAGTGGCCAGAGCTGCGCTGTTCCGAAGCCAGGAGCTTCCTCTGGGTCTCTCACGTGTTTGCAGGGACCCAAGGACTTGGGCCACCTTCTACTGCATTCCCAGGCCATAGCAGAGAGCTGGATTGGAAGAGGTTCAGCCGGACTAGAACTGGTGCCCATATGGGATGCCACCATTTCAAGCCAGAGCTTTAACCCACTGTGCCACAGCGCCGGCCTCAGCTTACATTTATTTTTAAAAAGCATATATTATATAAATTAACCACATTCTTTTTGCCTGTTTATTCTGTGTATCACTAGATGGTGTCCTGCCAAAAAAATCACTAGACTCAAAATTGCGTTGACTAGAAATCAGAAATATACTGCCACATAACGTTTGACATATAGCTAAATGTTGTATTTTTTTCTACTTAAGTCTGTATTGTTTAACTGAAAAGTCTTCCTCTATAATATTTCCAAAATGTATGAATAACTGCTGTTTGCAGAGTTACCTGTGAATCTTGAAAATTTGGGCCCAATTTCATTTGTAATTTTTCATTTCATTTTTTGCAAGCTAAGACTTACATTTATAGCATCTCAGAATTTGATTTGGCTAAAATATTTAGTTTTTTGCTGAAGAAACCAAAGTCAATGTTCATTGAAACTAAAGTAGATCAATAAATATCAATTTGAGACTTTCGTTATTCACCCAGAAATGGTGTAATTTTTAGCCAAATCTTAAATTGTGTAAAACTTTAGTTTAACAATTTTCATAGGAAAAAAATTTAACTACACTTCAAAAAATGCTGCATGTCAACACCTCCACTCACAGGTCCTATGCTTTGGGTGACTGTACATTAGTTTCTGTAACCATACAGTGCAGAAAAAAATGATGGATTAGATTTATTAGACTATTATTAGAGCCTAATGCTTGCTTTTTAAAAATACAGATTTATTTATTCATTGGAAAGTCATATTACAGAGAGAGAGGGAGAGACTGATTCAGAGAGATCTTCCACTTGCTGGTTCACTCCTCAGAAGGCCACAACATGCAGGGCTGTGCCCAGCCAAGTCCAAGAGCCAGCAGTTTCTTCCAGGTCCCCCCACGAGTGGCAGGGGCACAAGCACTTGGTCCTTCTTTGGCTTTTCCCAGACCATTTGCAGGGAGCTGGATTGGAAGCGGAGCAGCCGGGACACAAACTGGCACCCATACAGGATGCCGGTTTTGCAGGCAGGAGCTTTACCCACTATGCCACAATGCTGGCCCCCCAATGCATGTTCTATTTAGTGTTTTAAATAGTTAAGTTTATAATTTGTATTAAATTTTACCTACATTTTTACATTTGTATTGTTTTATATACCATTCTTAATTAAAATTTCCTATATTCATATATTTTATTAAACCAAAATACCATAACTTACTTTATTCTGAACTGAGTTACATTTTAAATCTTAATACTTATAAAGCACTCTTGATGACAGTGAAATTTCGTACTTTAAAGATCTAGAAATTTGAAACTCATTTGCAT
The DNA here is from genome assembly GCA_949820135.1 of Sylvilagus floridanus. NCBI lineage: Eukaryota > Metazoa > Chordata > Mammalia > Lagomorpha > Leporidae > Sylvilagus > Sylvilagus floridanus. Next base: position 69,922,307 of record OX463244.1, on the reverse strand, counting down.
ATATTTCTGAGTATGTCAAGCTATCATCTTCTATTATAGTCATGAAGATTTATTCCAATATAAAGTAATAATATACTCAATGTAAAACAATCAGCATATAGAAAATACACATTAATTTTAGAAGAAAGCTATGTTTTCCAAGATTTATTTATTTATTTGAAAGAGCTACAGAAGTATAGGGGGAGAGAGAGAGAGAGAGAGAGAGAGAGAGAGAAAGAAACAGACAGTGATCTATCTTCCATCTACTGGCTTACTCCCCTAGTGCTGCAATGACCAGGGCTGGGCCAAGCTGAAGTCGGGAGCTTCTTGCAGATCTCCCAGATGGATTTCATGGGCCCAATCACTTGGGCTATCTTCTGCTGCTTTCCTAGGCCATTAGCAGGGAGCTGGTTGGGAAGCAGAGCAGCCAGGATTAGAACTGGTTCTCATAAGGGATGTGGGCACTGCTATGCCACATTGCCAGCCCTGAAGAAAATTCTTAGTCAAATGAAAAATTGCCTATCATTGATGAATGATAATTAGCTTTTTTTTGCAGATATTGGTCATCCATAACAGCACCATCCCTTCTCATTATACTTTGGTATTCACTATACAGATTCTCTATAATAAATAAGCTTGGCACCTTGTTCTTTTTTCTATGCTGCTTCCACATTGAGGTTTAAGTTTATATGGTCATTTGTTCCCACTGGTCCCTGGAAGGGAAAGAACTGGATCTGGTTTTTCTCTGTATTGCTGTTTCCCAATACTTGTAGCATACAAAAGTACTGTCTAAATGTGTGTTTACTCAATTAATATTAAATAGCACTCTAAATTTTAGATCAATTCCTGCTTGAAAATCTGAGTATCAGGCAAAATGTCATTCCCTATTAATAGCTCATTATGCCCCTCACTAAGAAATAACACCCAAGTTAGCAACAGGGTGTAATGTGAGAGAGGTTACAGAAAATAATAAAACTGAAAATGAATCTTTAAAACCTTTTAACAAGCAGTGTAGACTGGGCTGGGGTCTATATGCTGCACGTTAAGCACATGAGTGAGTTCCTCTTGTACTTGTCTTATTTGTGCTGAAACTATAAATGGACAAGGCCTCTGGAGATTGGTTCTGGGATTCAGTTGTTCTGTTCTGTCTCTTATTTCCGAAGCACTGTTTCCCTCACCACCTTTCTGCTTGTGTTTTCCTTCCAAGTGCTTTGTGGATGATCCTTTTGTTGTCCATTAACTAAGCCCCTAATGTTTAGGCTTCATCCTCTGATTCTGTTCCATTTCTCCAAGCTGGATAAAAGAGAAAATGGTGATTTGTCATGCAAACAAAGTGATCCTCTGCTATAGTCACTTGGGCACTGAAGACATACCAGGCAAAGAGTATTTCACATCATCATTACCCTTCCCTTTCTGTAAGAATTACAGTTATGCAACCCTTCTCTGGACCACATAGACCACTCCTGCAAGCCTGACATTGATCATGGAAAACTAGATTTGGAACTGTTCACTGACTTAAATTAGTAGGCATAAGATTGAGAAGACAGAAGTAAAAATGCAAGTGTGTTCCTACTGTCATCTCTAAATAGCATATTCTATTCCCAGCATAACAAAAATACTCAATTAGGGATTAACATTACAGGCAATGTGTTTTGGAATTATATACAAATACTGCTTCTATAATCATTAGTTACTGGAATTATCATGTAAAATGAGAAGTATTTGTTAACATTTAATATACTCAACAAGGAGAATGAGTTGTAATAAATGAAGATGGTTAGGAACTTACTGGAAAAGCAGAAAAATGATAGAGGCGTCATTATTGCCTTGAAACCAGAGAAGGTCCATCAAAATCTGGATTTTAGCAGGATACTCCGGTTATTCATTTGCACATTAAAGCATAAAAAGCACTGGTATTGTAGCTGTGCACTGATCTAAACAAAACAAAACAATGAACATAATGGCCAGCTCAGAGGACAAAAACTTCTCACAACCAAACCTCTACCTTCCTCTTTCTTTTCTCACCAAGATTACACTCCCCAGAACAGCTTCAGATTCTATCTTAACCTTGAACTACTGCCTTCTACTGCATGATTTTAATGCCACCTACTCCCCTGTGTCCTTAAAACCTGAGCATGGTGAGTAGTAAGCATATAAAGGTACAAGGAAAAAGTCAAGGGCATCATGGAAAGTATTGTAGACTAATATGAATTAATACTCTTGCAGTGCATAATTTGTATATTTTCATGTACATTTTCCTCATTTCAACCCTGAGATAATGATCAGTACCCTCATTTTGCAGATGAAGATATTGAGAAGTGAAGTTTGGTTGTGGAAATTTGTCCAGCTATAGAAGAAGCAAAATAGGGACTTGAAGCCCATCGTTTCTAATATGGTTAAATGGTGCTTCCTCTTCTTCAAGTTGTCCTTCTAGCTCATGTGCTCACCCAGCCCTGGCCCAGCATTGTACGACGGTGTCATTTTTAAACAGAATGTCCAAGGACACTGAGAGCTGAGTAAGACTCACAAGAGCGGTCAGCTAGAGAATGAGCATGTTTTACCGGTTCAGAATTGGGCTTCAGTGAAATGGTTAAGCAGTGTGATTCTTTTTACCCTCTATCAGTTCCAAAGGGAGATAGATACAGCCTTGGGAAAATAAATTATTTTTAAATTAATTCTAATTGACAATAAGGATCAGATTCTAAAGAAATTCTCCCCATTTTCCCTTTTCATTGCTCAAGCTTACAGAAGGCCATGCCCTTGTTGATTTAAACAAACAAAAAAATACAAAACACTGCACCAAGTTTGGGCTCTTAATGATTGAGATGAAATGTCTACATAAATGATTTGGTTTAGCTGAGAATCAGTCATAACTTATATAGCTAAGTTGGAAATAAAGATTTTTATATAGAAATATCTGAATGTCTCAATGTGGGTAGAGTAAAATCTTTTATTCCTCAATAATTTAGCCTTATATCATCCATTTTAAATGAGCAGAAGGGACCATGGGGAAAAAGTGCATGTTTTTGGATATGCATGTGCTTTATTTATTCTATTTCCTTGAGTTTTTTGGGTCCTAAACCTCTCTTTGGTAGTGAAGAGAAAGTAGAGATTTTGGTTACCAAAATAAGCATGCTCCTCTGCTGTGGTGGTCCTCAAATAATGATTTGATCATTCAGGATTGAAAATAGATCTATATTCTGTACTGGTGCACCTTCAACTCAGAGGTGAAGTGTACTTCACCTATACTCTGCATCTGAAATGCACATGAAAGAAAATCTCTACTATAAATTCAGAGAACAGAAGGCATAGAGAAAAATATTTGAAATATAAGAAAGCAAAAATATAAGGGTATGTCTTCTGTTTCTTCCTTTTACATATAAAATACAAATTTTGGCTATTTCTGCTTTGGAGATTCTACTCTTTTTAAAAATAAGACCTTGATTTAACTCCAGATTAGAGAGACCTCTTGCCCTCATTAAAGTCAAAGATATTTGCTTTTAACAGAAATATGAAGTCTCCCTAATTACATACTCATATACTTCATAATCATAGGAACCCCCATAAGACAAGAGATAGGAGTCCATGACCAAGATGAGGTGGGATTAGAATAGGGCAGCTGCATGAGAGAAGTCATGATTCTTCATTTAAGAAATAATATTTTTAAAAGAGCTGTGTTTCAATATGCCAACATAGCCATCTGAAGTCATATTTCTAGAGATAGCTAAGAAGAATAAAATATAATTTTTAGGGTTATAATCTTAGACAATATCAACAAGTATGCTTATCAACACTTTGCTAGCAAGGAGAGCAATGGAAGGGATGTAACAGGATGAGATGCCTAGGATAGCCCTGGAAGAGCTAACAATGATATCACAATCCTTATTACTTGTATAAAGAAGAGGAAGAAGGCTGGCATTGTGGTGCAGTCGGTGAAGCCACCTCCTGCAACACAGCATCCCACATGAGCTCTGGTTCAAGTCCCATCTGCTCCACTTCTGATCCAGCTCCCTGCTAAAATGCCTGAGAAAACAGTGGAGGATGGCACAGGTGTTTGTGCTACTGCACCTATATGAGAGACCTGCAAGAAGCTCCTGGCTCCTGATTTTGCTCTGGTCAAGCCCTGGCCATTGAGGCCATTCGGGGATTAAACCAGCAGATGGTTCAGATCTCTGTGTGTCTCTTTCCCTTTCTCTCTGTAGCTGTGCCTTTCAAATATATAAAATAAGTCTTTCTTTTTGTTTTTAAGGAAGAGGTAGTTTACAGGGAGTGTAATTGACTGTAAAGCCTTAAATGTTACAGATGATGCCAAGACACACCAGTTGTTTTGGGCCAGTTTAGAGAAGACAAGCTTCAAAAGAAAATAATTTCTGTCAGCTTATGGGAAGATGCTGTTCTCACAGAGACTGTGGGCACCCAGCATGACCTGTACAAAAGTAAGATGAATTCACGGAAACCTAGAGAAAAGCATCTAGGGAAAATGAAAGCCTTATTTGTCACAACTCATATGTCTAAGAGCTCCAAATGAATACAGTACCACTCTAGTGTTAATGAAAATTTTATTGATGACCTACAATATAAATATCCATATAGATCAGGAGATGGAGGTAACATCTCTCTGAATCTTTGTTAATCATCATATTTATAATTCTTAACAGTTAGTGCTTGACAAATGGGTGATGAATGAATATCATGCCTGATGATGTGAAAATGGATCAGGAGGTAAGAAATAGTATTTTACCACTGTGCTTATGACTTACTTATTTGCAAACAATTGAATTTAACTCTATTGGATATCATGCTGTCCCCAAATTTGTTATTATCCTTGAGTGAATACTGTTATACTAATCCTATGAAGAACACTGCTCATTTTACTCATAATGGACTTCAGAAGAAATTATTATTATGTTTACTTTCCAAGAGCAAGATAAACACTCAAAAATTAATGAAACAATCAATACTAAAACACTTCCCCAAATGTCACTTGTAGCAGTTGGCTTCTATTAGTATTCTGAGAAAAGAAACAATGTCTCAGTCCAAAAGCCAAGCAGTGATTCTTTAAACAGTTGAAATTTAAGACTGATAAGGGTTGCAGTTTGTTTCTGATCTTCACTTCTTAGGTGAAGTAGAGAAGGTTCATGAAGATAAAAACAGGAGTAGACAAGGCAGGTGCGTGGCCGCTATGTTGGAAAACATGTCAGCTCTTGTGTTCTAAACATTTCTGAGGGCCATGATCAGAGTGTGTACTTGAGTGCACATACATCTTGGGAGACTTCACATCAACCTAGCAGAAATGGAAGAAATAGACCTTAGGTGGACAAATATTTGCCTTTCCAGGAATGTATGGATCTAAGATAAAAACTTCTCTGCCATTTACTAATGGTAGAAGTAAAACATTCATCGAGGTACAGAATTCCTCTGGGTGCAGAAATATCCAGATGAGATAATCTGAAGAACAGATGTTAGTTTCTCTCGTTAGTTGCTTTGTAATATTTCAACTAGATGCTCCTACAGTGGCACCTACCATAGGCAAAGACTGCTTTCAGGTAAGAGGTTGCAACTCTCCTCTGCAGTCACTGCTGGGGAACCTTGTCTGAGCTGTCTCCTCCTGTTAAAACTATTTTCACATCAGCCTAACCACACTGGAATGGGCCTTTGCTAACAAGGAAGCTGTCTACATACTGTCCAAGGGTATAGCCAATGAAAACTGATAAAACCTTGGCCAAAGTGATTTGTTTCAGAATTTGGAGATATTTCTACACAATGGCTAGTTAGCAAAGTGAATTGAAGTGGAACCATGCAGAGAACCCATCAGTTAATAGTCCTAAGAAGCTCCAGTTGTGACCAAACAGAAGCTGCGTTTAACCAGACGCTATGAAGTTGAAAAAAAAAATAAAAAATGTGCAAAGTATGAGGAAAGAATTCACAGTCAATTGTAATTAGGAAGGGAAATAGATGTTAAGAATTGGAGATAGATACTAATGCAGTCCCTGCTCTTCTCACTACCTTGCTCTGTTATAATTCCTACTCTTACTGAATATAAGAAATTCACTTTAAAAATCATTATAAACTGCCTCAATTCTTGATGATAAATCTGTTTTATAACTGAGGAATACAAATTAAAACCTGGAGGGTAATTAAGCCAGTTTTCCTTGGCACAGTTTTGACTTTACACATTCTGTCCCATTGTTTCCACTCAGCTAGTAAATTTAGTTCTGATTGTGGTTTGGAAAATGTTAATCTCATGCTATTGGCTAGCTTCATACATTTACAGAATGGGGAGGGGAAAGGAAAGGAAGCAGGAAGGAAAGAAAAGAGGCTGAGGAGGAGGCAGCAAAGGATGGGAGGAGAAAAGGAGGGGAAATGAAGACTTAAAGATGAAAGGATTCAAAGGTTTGGATCAGAAAAGTATGATGTAAGAAGTGGCCAGAAAATTCCCCAAAGTGAGTTTTGAGTTTAAGATTTGTTCACCTGGATAATACTTGTAATCCTTTTAAAGAAATGTTAGTCAGTCTAAACATTTTTGCATGCCTAAATTTATAAGACCTAAATCTTCTGGGTAAACAGTATGCCTCCAAGTATAACATAAAATGATCATACTTAAGTAGTTTTAAGATGGGGTGGTGTTTGAATGTAACTTGTGTGTCTGTAAGATTTTTCTTTCTTTCCTTTTTGTGGAGCATAAGTCTGCTGGCCGAACTGAAAAATGTTTTAAAAGAAGAATATCTGCATGGCCCTGGTTCAAATCACGAAAGAAAGGCAGGCTTATTTCCATATAGTAACTCAATGGAATGATTATAGCCACTTCAATAATATAATACAATAAAATTTATTTTATATTAGCTCATAAAATTACTATACCGGAAGTCACCAACAGTTTATCAGTTCTCAGAGTGGTTAGCATAGAATGCTACTGAGAAAGGTATAAAAATCCCTCAAATGTGTCTAATTGTTACAAGCCATCCGCCCAAGGAAGTGTTCTCCTGACCCTTTCTCTTGATGAGTTTATGTTATAAAACATAGGAGTTGATGACCCTTACAACATAGTTTTGCTTCAGTGGATAATGTAACCACAGATCTCTTTTATTGTCCTATAAATACCTTTTCCTCCCTTGAACTAGTATTGTATTCATCATGTGTCTTCTTCAAATTACTTTCTAGTGTCATTATTCCATATATTAATTGCACATCACTAAACTGCATCTACAATGAATGAGTTTTGGAGAACAACTTTTAAAATGACCCAGGCTTCAGACAGAGTAGAAAAGAATGTTGAAAATAATTAGGACCAAACTCAAAAGTTCAAACTCTCTCTCTCAACTCCCAGCCTAGATGTTACTCAATTTGTTGAGACTGGAGAAGAAAGAGAGCTTCTGAAGCTATGTCCTCTCTTTTCTCTTGGCCCTAAGAATGTGTGTGTGTGTCTTTCTGTGTGTGTATGTAGCTCTAAAACTTCAGCACTGGTAGAAAAGATAGAAAATCAGGTAATTACATTTGAACATAGATTCTATCACTTACTAGCTGTCTGATCTTGCTCAACTAATTCTTCTAAATCAATTTCTTCAGCACTAAAACATGAATAATGGGACCTTCTTCCTAGATGTGATGAGCAAAATGTTCATGTTTCATGCAAAAGAGCATGAAAGATCCCTGTGGTGGTACTTGGCACAGAGCAAGTACTCATTAGAGGAGAATCCCCAAAGACTGCCATGGCTATCCTTCATAGAGTTGTAATGATTAAACCTGCTCACCTTAAGCAGGAAGAAGGGATTTCTTGTTTTTTTTTTTTTTTAATTTGTTATTTCTTGAGAGGGAGAGAAAGAGGGAAACAGACAGGGCTTCTGTCTGCAGGTTTTCTCTCCAGATGTCCTCAATGACCAAGGCTCAGCCAGGGCAAAGCCTGGTGCCTGGAACTCAGTCTGGGTCTCCTAAGAGGTTGGAAGGAACCCAATTACTTGAGCTCTCACCTGTGGCCTTCCACCATGGGCATTAGCAGGAAATTGGAAAAAAAAAAAAAAAGCAGTGCTAAGACTTGGACCCAGTTACTCTGATACAGGTGGCCTAACCACTAGGCCAAATATACACCCTGAATTTGTTCCTTTAACATGTCATATGCAGACACCCTTCCCAAGAAGTCATGGAAAGGAGTAAGATATAGATTTGGAAACATTTTCATGAAAGGTTAGAAGAAAAATTCACAGCTCTGAAGCCCTCAAAATGATCCTCCATGCAGAAAGATAAAACTCCTAAGACTGTGAAGGAAAAACATTCAGAGCAAAGTTACCCAAGTGTGAGTTTCCACGCACAGCTTGCTTTTGATATGCCAGTGACTGATAATGCAGCCTCAATGATGCAAATGGGATCTGGGGTATGAATGGTGAATGGGAGAGAAAACGTAGATCATATTTCAGTATGCCAAGAGGATAGTGAATGAATGAAGTAGAAAATAGGGTGGAGAGATTCAGGTGAAAGTGAGCTTGAATGACATTTAAGTGTTGTCTCTATTTGGTTCCTGTCCCATTCTGGATACAACCAGCTTTATAACACAGCAACTGAAGAGAATCTAGTACTTCTTGCTTGTTCCGCTTTTGATTTGTATTGACATAACTGCATGGAGAGAGAATGGAGAAAAATTTAATTGGTGGTATTGAAGCCTTTAATTATTTCCATTATCTATAAGGGCCGTGGCACTGGAAATACAATTTCAGTTTTCTTGTACATTTACCTGAAATGCTGATGTCTGACATCATTAGGAGTTAGTATAGGTTAGGAGGGTTACACACATAACATTGTTTTTCCGACATATTCAAATGTTTGGAAAATCTTCAAAATTTAAAGGAGACAAAAAATAAAGCATAAATTGTTTTGAAAGAAAAAACAAACTGTTGTTTGGTTTTCTCTCTTCCCTGGGGAGCAGCTGCTGAGTTCACTCTAATTTTAGCTGCTATTGCTTTGAGCTAAACTTTCCATTTTTATTAAAAAAAAAAACAACTTTGAGTCTAGAGGATTACAAGCGCCTGTGCTTTTGATTTTTAATAAAAAGCGAGCATTTACCTCTGAACAGTAGCAGCAAGAAAAGGAATTAAACCTGAGGCTAGTGAGCTGACCTTTAGAGGGGCGCCGATCCACAGGGAGATGGGGAATTTAACACACAGCCTGTCTTCCTCATGTACAAACTCTCCAGCTAATATTCCTTTCAATATATTTATTTAAATGGGTACATTGTTTGATTTCTGTGAAATTTTATATTAATGTTTATGTTTCATGGTTTGACTAGTTGGATATAAGCTTCTGCAAGTGCTATGTCAGGCTGGTATAGTTGGATTCCTTATATAACACAAATTCGTGATGGTTCTGACTAAAGGTATAGAACAGACCGAAAAATTACGTAGCCTTCCCTATGGAAGAATCTACTGAATGGGGAATCTGGGGTGGGGCCAGACATAGGGAAACTAATCATTCCAACATGGGTAACAAAATGCTGCTTGCAACTGAGAATATGTGTACCGAAATTGCAGGAAAATCTCGTTCTTTAATTTGATCACTTTTTTACAGAGGAGAGGAAGCATAATAAATTTAGTCAAATTTGCATATGACTTTTATGTAAAACAAGTGTATTCCTGTGGCACTAAATGAATACCACTGTTTGAAGAAAATGGTCTATGATCCATGGATTCAGTTTACTAATTACTGTTTGAATCATCCTCAATCATCCTCAATGCCAATTCTGTAAAACACTGTTTTTTCTTAGCAAAGGAACTCGTCTGTAAGTAGTTTAAGACTTAAAATGTTGAGCCCTTGATCTCAGCTTTCTATTCATTTTATTTTCCCCATTCTCTATTCTTGCTTCTTGTGGAAAGAATGTCAGTTTGATAGAATAAAGGCTAGGAGTTCACATTTCTATTAGAAATTGTTCACAGTTTTTATTTCCTCTGTCAAGTGGATCACTACTTTTGCACCATTTAATTATCTTTCATTATCCAAAATTCTCTGCCTTCAGAGAAAATACTTAAAGGAGTCTTTGTTAGAGTATCCAAATATATTGAATTGATTTTTATTTTCATGTATTTTGCCTTCATGTGGGTATTGAGTTTAATTAGAGGTGCACATTGAATGCTTACTGTGTCATGTTTAATTACTTTTGTTATTTAACTTTTCTTGTAATTTTAAGTTAGTTGAAATGATAACTATGGGATGATAGAAACCTCTCCTGGAGCTAATTAGATGACCAAGTATTGTTTGTAAAGGTCAGGCTGGTAGCTGGCTAGGGAGAAACAAGAAGCTTATTGGATGAGGAATGGCAGTGAGGAGACGGACTCTGTGTAGACTCAGAATGTCAGAGTGAAAGAACTTCAGAGGTCCACACATAGAACCTGGGTCACCTCCTGGTGGGGAGACTGGCCGCAAGCTTCTATGACTCTTTATGACTTCCTGTGAGATCTTCAGAAGAATAATTTAATTTCTTAATGTCTGTTTTAACCAATCTGTTGCTAAAACCCTGATTTTCGATTCATGTGATGTGGGTTTGTTGAAGGGACTCAAAGGACTTGGCACATTTTGCCTCAATCAGAGATAAGAGAGAATGGTTTATTACTGATTTTACTTGCATTAACAGGCTAACTGAAGAGCCTTCTGACCTGTTAAATACATGGATTCTAGATCCAACTGTTCTCTCACAAATGTTTTTTCCTGCTACCAATTAAAAACAAAAATCATGGACTGCATCTACTGCCTTTAGTTTTCCCCTTATGAGTATGTAGACTGGATTTGAGCTGTTTTCATTTCACTGGAACAGTGCTCTTGAAAGTCATTCAAACATCCCTGTGGCCCAAGTGCATGACCATTTCTCAGCTTCTGTCCTGCTTGACTTCATGTTGCCATTAACGCCTACACTTGCCACCTCAATACGCTCGTTTACTTTCCTTAATTCCCTGTCCTATTTTCTCTCAATGTTCTTTTCGTATTCTATTCATGCAAGAGTCTTTTGTTATGACCTATTATTTAGCAGGAACTTTGCTAGGCATGGATAGTATACCTTGATGAATAATAAGTGTTGTCTAAAACATCCTAAAAAGCCTACTAAGAACAGAATGTGGTGGAGAATATAAAATTGTGTTATATGATGTGAAATTATACTCAGCAGTAGTTCCAAATGTTTAGTAGTTTCAATTTCACATCCTATAGTTTCTCTAGAATATGAAGTGTGCCCTGATTATTTGAATTATCACAGCTCAATTCTTCAACTTATGATCAAGGTCCTGTGTCAAATGTCCTTTTTAAATTGTCGGTCTTTGTTTCTCATCAGGCCCCTCCATGTATATCACAGCTGTTTTCACCTCTGCAACCTTGTTGAAATTTCTTCCTCTTTGCTAAATATCACATGTGATCTTCTATAACTGTCCAAACTGTACTTTTTGTTTTAATAACCTGCTCTGTGAACACCTGGATTCTGACGTGAATGTATAACCTATTTTCCCCTCCAAATGACTTTAATTTTGAACATGTAACTGGAATTATAAACTTTAGCTACTTACCATATGTCAAAGATAATGCACCCAGAACATGAATTCTGGAGTCAGTGTTCACTGACCGGTTCAATGATAGATCCATACTTCTTTTTTCTTTTATGAGAGCAATCAAAATAATAGTGCCCACGTCCTAGAGTAACTGAGTAGATAAAATGAGAAGATAGATAAATAGGCAGATGATAAAGGCCCAACTTTATCACATATTAATCCTTGAAACATAGAAAGCACTCAACAAAATGTTACTGTTTTGCATTTGCATCTGTAACTCACTATTCCTGGAGTGTATGTGTATGTGTGTCTTTTCTGAAGCATACATTATCTGAAGGCAGAGATGCTCATTTGACTTTTTGTAACCTGTGTTGAACTGTAGAGCTTTTCATAAAATGAGTACTAAATTGACTGGTTGAAAGCTATGTTTTTCCACTTGATTCATCCTAACTTGCAATTTAGATATGTAGATTCCCTTGTCTCTCCCCCTTTAAAAGAATTGTGTCACAACCAATGATTCTCAATTTAATTCTTAATTACAATTAGTACAGGACAAGGGGGCTTTGGAAAATAACAGTGTGTATGAAATTGAATCTCTTACATTTGGAGAAATTTTTAATCCCTTAAAGAAGTCTCAGGAAGGAGTAGACCTGTGAGTTTACCTTGGAAGCTTGGCAAGTAGATTGGAGTATGGGTACGATAAACACAGATGAAGAGTGTAGCATGAGCAGAAGTCTGAAGGCCAGGAAGTTGCAAACGCATCTAGAGAAATTGGAAGCCATGCATTCACTTTAGCTGGTAGGTAATGGTCTTCACAGCACAGTATTGGAAAGAGAGCTGGAAAACTGGGATGACTTCAAGAACTCAAGGGACCCTCTAATTTGAAACTGAGGATCATTCTCTTTAAGGGCCAGGGATGTTTTTATCTAATTTATATCACTTAAATGTCATAATCTTTTCTTTATTAGATAGGATAAAACAAAGTAGAAATTGATATTGCTTTCCAATTTCTGGAAATTGTAGGGGTATTCTTTCCTTCTCTTAAAGGGAAAATGATAAATTCTTAGGCTCTGTATATGGGATTTTTGGATGAGTTCAATTTTATATAAATGTTGACAGTTCTAAAAACAGCAGTACTAATGGTCAAGCTAAGTGCTCAATACAGCAACCCCAAAGGGCTTCCAGAGCAGGCAGGGAAGCTCTGCTAAGAAATGGCTCCTGGAACTACATCATCTGTCTTGACCAGTTAATCCCATAACTACATACCAGCACGGCCAGTTTCCATGGACACCTTTGTAAGTTTTGTTTCCTCCCAGAAAGGCAGAGTCATTTCATGTTTCACAGAATGTGAGGTTCTAATCAAATGTTCTCCATTGAGATCCTATCCCCTTTTTAAAAGCCTTATATTAGTGGTTGACACGCTCTACTATAATTTATCTGTTGATGCATCTGTCTGGCCCACCAATATGTGAACTTTGCTGTGTTTCAGACACTGGGCTAAGGGTTTTACATGGATAATTGATTCAATTCCATAACTGTACAGTTATGTACCACATAACGATATTTTGGCAGGTGGACAGCATATATGACAGTGGTTCTACAAGATTGTATCACATAATGACATCGTAGCCATCTTAGTTTGTGAAAGCACACTCTGTGATGTTCACACAAGGAAGGGCCACCTGGCGATGGATTTATCATTGTTAAGTGATGCATGATTGTAAATCTATGGAGTTGAGGTTTATCATTAATCTCATTTTAAAGATGGGGAACTAAGGAATACAGAAGTTAAGGAAATTATCCAGGCTGTATAGTTAGTAGGTAATGAGGATTTGAACTCAGTTTAGTTCCTGAGGCTGAGCTCTTGAGGATATTAGATCAGGAACTTGAAACTTAATTTCTAGTCCTAGTTCAGCATGAGCTGAGTGACCTTAAGCAATTATCGTAACTTCTCTTGGCCTCGTCTTTAATTGGAAAATAGCAATTGTGAAACCACCTTTCCAGGATTCTCGTGCAAATTAAGTTATATGGTATGTGTGGAAGTGCTTAGCACAAGACATGGCAACCTGAATTTTTAATAAATGCTAGTTTTTGTTTCCTTCTTGCCCTTTGTGTGAACCAACCTTAACTTTCCTAAGGCACATGACATCCTGTCTCAATCTGTGCCCATCCCTTGTGGGTCAGAAGGTGCTTGCCCTTCCTTGCACAAGGAAAACACAGGCAGCACCAGCTGATTATCCAGAGGCAGAAATGGAGGAGGTTACTGCAGCTGCCACTTCTGTGACTGAGGATGGCAAGTGGCCACAACATCAGTGTGGGAACCCATGAGGTCATGCTGGGTGCACAGGTCTCATCTCAAGTTGCTCTGTATTACTAAATGAGTTACACATGTAATTATCCAGGTAGCAGGCTAAAATATCTCCACAGACAGCAAAATTTCATCAGCAGAAGGACACACTTGTTTCATGTGACTCCAGCAGACTTCTGCCGAGGATTACAAAGCTGTGGTGATTAATTGAAGGACAAATTAGAAAGTCATGATGTAATATGTTGTCCCCATGGCCAGGTCTTCATGGGTGAAGCAATGCAAGAGGTTAAGGAGTGCATCTGGGTCTGCAAAAAAAAAAAAAAAGATGTATCTACAAAAGGGATTTTTTTATGGGTCCTCACCAAAATATACCAGTGCTTCAAGAAGTTCATGAAAGATGGAATTAAAATGTTTGTTTTGGTGCAAATTAAAAGGTTGTGGCATCCATGCTAGTTTATCAGGGTATGCATTTTCTCTGACTGTTTTGAGGTTGTGTCGCATGTTTTCCTTCTAAAGAGCACAGGGCCTGTGTTTTTGTTGCTGGGTCCTTACTATTGACTAACCATCAATGCAAAATAGAGTAGGCTGGAACAAATGTTGTGGCACAGTGGGTTAACCAGCCACTTGGAGTAACAACATCCAATATCACAGTATTGATCTGAGTCCAAGCTGCTCCACTTCAGATACAGCTTCTTGCTATGATTGGGCCCCTGTCAGTTCTCTGGGAGACCCAGATGGCGTTTCTGCCTCTTGGCTTCAGCCTGGCCCAGCCCTGGCTGTTATAGGCATTTGGATAGTGAACCAGTGAATAGAAGATCACTTTCTTTATCTGTCTCTTTTAGGTATATGAAAAACAGAGTTAGAAATCACATTTTAGATAAAAATTTTGTTGGGAGCAATGTCATGAGTCAGGTTTCTGTCTTTGGGTCAACCCTCACACCCCCACCCTACCCCACATACACACCCTAGAAAAAACACATATTAGATTCTTTTTCTGAAGACGTTAGGAAAAAAACTCATCTTAATCTCTCATTGTGAGATTGTTGTGGGTCGTTTCACATCTCCTATTGACCTTAGTTTCCTAAAAGGCATCCTCTGGTTTCTGTGCAAGGAGAACTCTGTTGCCCTTTTTGAGTGGAGTACAAATAGTTGTTAAGCTCTGGGTGCTTAGGTGTACCTAAGAAGTGCTTGTGAGAAATGGGAATAGGTTACATACAAAGAACATGGAAGAAAGTGTGGGAAAAAATTAAATGGATTCTGGAAAGACATGTAAGGCAGAGGTAGAGAGTCAAGAATTAGAGTAGAAAAGGTAGAGGAGGTGAGCATGCCCACAGTAGACATCCTCTGTGCTACAAACTCTGTCAAGGGCATGCAGTCTGGCTCTTAGGATATTATCACTCAGATTCTGTATTGAAGTGGTCCATGAGGAGATGGATGGCTTGCAGAACCAACAGTTCCAAGGAGTTCTTTTTGCCTGATTCACCCCTTTTACTGCCATCTGTAACAGCTTCAATATGTCCATATCTTATGATTCACCACAGTCACTTTTTAAAGTTTTTTTTTTTTTTTCTGGTGGAGACATGGAAGAGTGGGAAATCTGGGTATAGAGGAGTTTAGAGTGATGAAGCAAAAGAGTTGTAGCTGAGAGATCTATACCACCATTTTTGATGAAAATACCAATGGAACTGAATCAGAAACATATAGATTGAAAGTCTATATCTATTGCTTCCTTCTTTTCTGCATCATTTACTACTGTATGTAAGATGAAAATTAGATGGACTTGACACTATTTTCTCTTCATATTGGCATTCATTTTTCACTAAGGATCTTGTTTCTTTTAGATTATCACAACAGATTATTTTATGCTGTTTCGGTTTCTTTTATTAAATCAAAGGATATTTATTAAGCAAATACTACTAATACTACTGTGCTGCTGTTATGGCTAATATTACTGTTTGCACTACTGCAAGCACTAGTTCAGATTTACGGAAACCTCATACTGTTTTTGGGCTGCCTTCTTGGTACCTTATTTATGTTTTGCAGCAATCCTTTGAAGTGTATACAATTATACAAACAACCAAACTCACAGAAATTTTATAATTTGCTTCAGGTCATGTAGCTAGTATGGCTAAAAATTAAACTGTGATGTGTTTGGTTGTTTGTAAACTTTTATGTAGAGGACTATCCAAGGAACAGGGATGGATAGAGCCCAAGCCAGAAAAAAAAGGAATAAAATTAATCTTTATCTCCTACATTAAAATTTACTGGATGAAAAGCCAGATATATAAATAATTCTAATTCTGTATAAAAGTTATTTTGAATAGTGATTCCCAAATGATATTACCAGAATGATTTTGGTAATTTATTAAAAATTTAGATTCCAAGAAACTAAAAGATGGGGCCAAGGATAATCTGTAATGTAAAAAGAAATCCAATGTGAAATTCTCCACTGATCCAATGCCCAGCCAACTTTGAGAACTTCTGTTCATTTTTAGTAGCCAAAGTAACATAAGAAAGTGAAATATTTCCAACTAGAGGGAGTGGGAATTGGAGAATGCTGTTTGAAGTTATGTTTATGATTTCTAGGATTATCCAACTCTTAGAAAACACATTATGATTTCTACAAAATAATTGTCAGTGGCTTTAGACTGAATATGAATTTTATGAACATGAATTTTAATAATTTGTCTACAAAGGATTTTAGCTTGAAAAATCTTATGATTCAAAGTACTCTTGAAATGTTATCTCTACAAGATTCAAAAATTTGATCTAAACTTTCAGATAACTCCTTCTAGTAATGTTGTTACCATATCTTTGAAAACTAATTTATCATCATCATTGTCATCATAATCAATTTGAGTTACAACTAAAAATGCTTTGCTTAGATACTGTTTTTATATACCTGGTTAAGTCATCTCACCTCTCTGAACCACAAATTCCCCATATGTCCAAAGAGGGAGCTGGACTGAGTGACCTCAATATTGTGAGAATTGATGAATGTAAAACCTCTGGGCTTTATCCATTAGTTAGTTGTCTTGAGGCATTTTTCTTTAATTGGGAAACTTCCTCATAATTCACTAAATATAGAATTATATCTTCAAAGGCCAGCTCTGGAATAACTGGAAATCTAGCTGGGCAGACTTGAGGCTTGTATCTGAAAAGCTATATACAGAAAGTCTGTAAGATCGAAATAGTCCAAGGCATTTCAGGTTTAGACAGCTGATGAGTGTGTAAAGGTTGCCTGTGCCTCACTCTGTCAGTCTGTCATTTTAATGAATACCAAAATCACCCATATACAGAATTGGGAAGCCAACAACTACATTTTGACTAGGAATGGGCCCCTCCCAGAATCTGTGACAGGAGTTTCAGTGGCCAATTTCATTATCTAAAAGTTTTTGTGCCTACCTGCTACTGTAAGGGCTTGTATTGCCAGAATTCTATGACTTTTCTTGTCCTTGATTATAATATAGGCAAAAAAAAAATGCCTTGAAAGGATAAAGATATTTCGCATGATTTACAGTGTGACCTTTAGATGCTCTTGACGTTATGTCTGAAGGAAAAGAAAGAACGGCTGTTCCCTGGAAGGTTGAGTTCTTTGCTTATCAGAAGGGTTAAAATAAATATCCTTTCCTTCTGTGCCTTTGTAGCGTTTCTCTAGCTGATAAAAGAGGAGGTGTGTATGTGTGTTGGACTGAGAGTTATGGAGAAGCAAATCCAAAGAGATGAAACAAGCTTTTCCCTCTGCCAGTGTACAAGTGTGAATTCAGAGAAAATGAGAACGATGTGTCAATCCAAAAAGCGGTTGACCAGGGAGAGAAGAGTCAGCAAACAAGGGTATTGCCTGGCACAGCAATATCCAAGGGAAATCTTCGTGGCTGAACTAAATAGTCTAGTAATAACTCCCCTTAATCCCTTGGGCCGGGTTACACTGGAATCCTCCAATCTCCTTCCTTGTTCTGATTCTATGCCCCCTAATCCAACCTCTAAGACCCCTCTGCCAATCTCTGATCATGATGTTCTTTCCTTGGAGGAAACACAGTGGCCATGCTGACAGTCTGTGTTGAAGTTTTCTTTCACATTTTAAGATAATAAGCTGACCTTCTTTTTAAGCATTAATTTGGCTAAGGAGTAAATACTACAGTTCATATTTGTATCACATGTGGTAGGAGGAACTCCATGCTAAGCATCGTGACTGATTAGAATGTCACTGTTCAATACCCTTTGCCGCCACTAGCTGAATGTAGACTACTGAATTTTTTTGACAGACTATATCATCCTATTATTTATTTTTACTTTTAATTTTTTAGCAGGTTCATCATAGGTCATGAATACACTTCTGAGAATTTAACAGTATTCTCTTTCTCCCTCCATTCCTTCTTCTCTGTCTCTCCCTTTGCAGCTTTGAAATAACATTGCACTCAAGAGCCTGATACTCCAGTAAATAAAGAATTCAACAGGTACAAAGTAGAAAGACCCTAGTTTTGTGGAAATGTAGGCAAGGGCTTTACATGTTAATCATATAGATAAATGACTATTTCACCCATATACAGTACATTTCGAAGTAATCATGGAGCATTAAAACTATAGTAGTAGAATATTCATAACCGTTAGTTTGACAAAACTATAAAACAAAATTTGACAAAACTATATATGTAGCAGTACTGATACAGCCATTTCTTCTGTTTTTTTTTTTTTTATTTTTAAACAATTTTAGCTCCCCTCTGTAAGGGAGAACATGTGGTGTTTGTGTTTCTGTGTCTGACTTATTTCATTTAACATGATGTCCTCCAGTTGCATCTATTTTGCTGAAAATAATAGAACTTCATTCTTTCTAATAGCTGAATAATATTCCAATGTGCATATATGCCACAAATTATTTATTCATCTGGTGATGGACACCTTGGTTGATTCTATATTTTGGCTATAGTGAATGGTGCTGCTATAAGCATGGGGTGCAGATATCTTTTTGATACAATGTGTTCCTTTCTTTTGCGTATATACCCAGAAGTAAGATTGCTGGATCATATGGCAACTTCATTTCTAGTTTTAAAGAAATCTCCATCCTGTTGTCTACAGTAACTGCAGTAATTTACATCCCCACCAACAGTGTATAAATTTTCTGCTTTCTGCACATCCTCACCAGCAGTTGTTATTCTCTCTTTTAAATTTTAGCCATTCTCACAAGAGTGAGATGATATCTCATTTTAGTTTTGATTTGCATTTCCCTGACAGTTATTGATATTGAATAATTTTTCATATATTTGTTGGCTATTTCTATTTCTTCTTTTGAGAAGTGCCTGTTGAGGTCCTTTCCCACTTAAGTTTATTTATTTTTTTCCACTTAAATTTAAATTAGATGAAAAATCAAGTTCTGTGGTCTGACAAACTCGTTGCAAGTGCTAAAGCTCTTGCGTGGCTAGTGATTATAGAGACAGTCCGAGTATCGCACATTTTCATTATTACCTAAAGTTCATTTGGACAGCGCTGTGTTAAAAAGAAATTCTCAAATCCTTTACCCGATCTTACTTGGTAATCTGCAGTTACATTTCTAAACTTAGCCTAGCTGTGCCTCATTTTGTATAAAATAGAAGAATGATGTTGTCAACATAATAGGAATCATGTGGGCCTTTTTGTTGTAACTGTTAATTGATGCTTTTTAAATAGAACAAAGAAATATGTTTGTATATTTAAATATTAATGTGACTGGCATTCTCCAATTTTAGTGTACTCTGTATGAACAATAAAAAATTTACACTTGATCTTAGCCAAAAGGCCGAGAAGCGATGAACTATAAAAATTTTAAACGTCTCCATCTTTCTAGCAATTTCTCTGTAAAATGAAGAAAGAGGAAATATTGACAGTGTATTCTTTACCTTGTAAAGGAATTATAAGGAATTATAAAGGAATTATAATTACAAATGCATTTGTAAGATGTCTGTTATTAAATGTGAACTTCTAAATGAGCAAAGCTTTATAAGCAAAAGAACAAATGATGATAGCTTACGTTGGTATGCTGCTTTTCCAAAATGCTCTTGCATGCATTCTCTGATTTGATACTTAAAATAACCAGGTGGAAAGGATGGGAGCAGATTGGGTATTATCATCCCATCTTACAGGTTCCTAGAAGTTAAATGAGTGGTTCAAGATCATAGTGGCAGTGTCAGCAGTTCAATCTGGACTTTTAACTACCAAATTCATATTTTATTCTGTTAAACCACACTGCTTCAGTCATCAGAATAAGTATGGCATTTTAGGAAAGGTAACAGTGGAAAGAAAATAATAATTAGGAGAATTTGGAGTTATGAAATACAGACTGAAAATATTCTTTCTGCAGACCACAGAGGTGCACCTGAGCCCATGGAAGTCAGAGAAAGAAACCACCATTGCATCTCTCCCTCCTACCTGCTTCACTCACAGAGCTTAGTAGCACACATTGATCTAATGTGGACTGGCTATTATGTGCTGCACTTGCTGGGCTGTGGAGCTATGAAAAGGAATAAGACATGGCCCTTGATCTTGGGGAGTCCACATTTAATAGAGAATGATACTGGCTAGCATCCTGTGGCATAGATGTGTGGAAAGGATTTATTCTAAAATGCCCTGTCAACAAAAAGAAAGACCTGATTAATTTTGTCTAGAAAAGGGTGGTCATGAGAGAAAGCCATTTATTTATTTATTATTTATTTATTTATTTGAGAGGCAATGTTACAGGCAGAGGGCGAGATAGAGATAGAGGTAAAGGTAGAGGTAGAGATAGAAATGATAGAGAGAGAGATTGAGAGATCTTCCATCTGCTGGTTCATGCCCCAAATGGCTGCAATGGCCAGAGCTGGACTGATCTGAAGCCAGGAGTTTCTTTTGGAACTCCCACATGGGTGCAGGGGCCCAAGCACTTGAACCATCTTCCACTGCTTTCCTTGGCCATAAGCAGAGAGCTGGATTGGAGCAGGAGCAGCCACATCATGAATCGGTGCCCAAATGGGATGCTGGCACTGCAGGTGGAGGCTTAACCTGCTACTGTGCCCCATAGTCCAGCAAGTGCTGTGGCACCTAGCCTGAGAGAAAGCTTTATATTCTATGTGGATTACATGTGAGTGAATCCTAGAGAAAAAGTAGCAGCTCATAGGTTAATTTTAAAATAGAGGAAGGATTTCTAGCTGAAAGAATTACTGTGAACAAAGTTAGGTTTGATTTGAAATAAATAAAAGTTGTATCATTTATTGCGCTTGCTCTGTTCCAAGCATTCTATGGACACATTAATCATCTCTTCCTCTTCATAATGCACTATCAGATATGTTGTTATGATTGGGCATATCGTAAATAAAGAAACCGATGAAGTAGTTTACTCTATTTGGTAATCATAATCAGGATTCAGATGTACAAAACCAGATTCCAACAACTGTGCTCTTAACCACATAGTGGTGATAATATTGTATAGTCAATTTTATAACCTGATGTTTTTCCTTTTTATGGTATATCATAAGCTGTTTCCCAAGTCATTAAAATTCTCTATAAATGCTGTTTTAATATTGCAAGAACCCATCTTATTGATGTATTATAATTTGTTTAACTAGTCTTTTATTGTTGAATATTAAGTTGTTTCTAATTTTTACTATTTTGAACAACAGTATATGATTTTTATGAAATACAGGCCCAACCTAGAGGACAACAGTTAGTCCTTTGAGGTTTCCTGGGTGCCATCACTTGGCAGGAGAGCCACCCAAGAGGGCAGGAGCACACACTAAAATGCACTTGATTTTGGATTGTTTGCATTGGGAATTAACCTGCATGTACTAAACAGTCCATGCTTGCACCCTCCAAAGGCCTGGATATTTCTAGAGTCTTCTGTCTTGCTAGTAGATTCTGAAGAATAACATATAAGGTCTAATATTCACCTAAGGAAAATATAATTAAGAAGGTAACTCAGCTGAAAATGTGATTACAAACCCAAACAGAGGTGAGGTGTGGAAGATCTGCTGGCCTGAGTGACTTATTACATCGCTGTGTCCACTTAAGAGAGTGCTGGCAGTTCTTGATTGCTTTGCCCTAAGTCACACTTGGCAGTGAGAAAGTGAAGGCTTAGGTAAGGATCTGAGAAGCGTTTTTCCCCTAAATGAATGCAATTAAAATGATCAAGTTTCCCTTGACCCACACTGACGGTACATCCCTTTTCTTGCTGAGTGATGGCCTCCATTTTAAGAGAGAAACCTGGAAATGCTGAGGGAAGAACACACATCCTTCATTCCCACCCTTCGTTGGATTGACAGTGAGTTGTGGTTCAAAGGCTGCCCTGCAGGAAGCTCAGATACCCTATAATTTCAAGAGCCTCAGACGCCTCTTGGGAAACTTGGTAAAACATTCTATTTAGGGCCATGCCTGCTGATATGACATATATTTTTATCATTATACCTCTTTATTGCTGGGACATAAAACCTGTTTCCACTCAAAGTATGCTTGCCTTCAGAAAATAGAACAAGAGACATGTAGAAAACAGTGATGCTATTATCGTGTATGATGACTTTAGTTTTATAGATCTGTTGTCTTTGCCAACTCATCTCTTTGCCCTGCAGCTGTGGAGTAGGACAGTACAATCTTCTGGCCATTTTTCCCACTGAGTGCAGCGGTGACTAACATTACAAACTCCATGCTTTTGAAGATCTCATTGCAGTTTGTTTTTAACCAGTATCTGGGCCTCAAAGTAACACAGGATTCTCTATTCAGTTCTTCATTTTTTTCATTTCCATTAAAACCTATCTATATAATCCACATTTCAGAAGTGCTACATTAGTGCTCCATGAATGTGCCTCGAATACAGACATGAATGAGAGATTCTGACTCCACACTCCCCACACTCCCTCTGTTAATGAATATCACTTGTGGAATTTTGCATACGGGATCATTAAGCACTTTCTGATGTGACACGTTCTATTCTGGCTATGCACTTGGTTTCATACCCTGCTGTTTTTTCAGATCCCAGCACAGTTCCTGGGACATTTCAATACATATTTGTTGAATTAAAAATTAACTTCACTTGAAAGGAGCTAATGGCCTTATATAGAGGCTTAGAAATTTGCTGAGCACACCATAAAAACCCAAAATAGTAATGGAAGAAAAAATGAATATGTGATTAAAAAGTACCAAGAAATAAGTTCTGTATGAGAGACAGAGAAAAAGTCTTGTTCAGAAGAAATCCAAATTACCTCTAGCTGGAGTTGAGTGTGTGTCATACTTCAGATTATTCTAACCTTGTCTTCTCCTGAAAAGCCCTTTTATTCTGCCATTTTCACTAGATCAGATAAGATCATCCTTAGTATGCTATTATAGAATGCGTCTTATGAAGGAATTTTGGAGATACATACAATATCATGATGGATGCAAGTTTTTAAATGAAGAAGTATATGTTTTCATTGTGTTTTGATCCTTTCACTTTAATATCAATGTTATTCTCTCAATGTATCTATTTCTATTATCTATCTGTTATCTTTCTATTTGTTTTTCTCTCACTTCTTTAAATATTTTATTTATTTATTTGAAAGGCAGAGTTACAGAGAGGGAGAGAGACCAAGAGAGAAGTCTTCCATCCACTGGTTCACCCCCTGAATGGCCACAATGGCTGGAGCTGGGCCGATCTGAAGCCAGGAGTCAGGAGCTTCTTCTGGGTCTCCCATGTGAGTGCAGGAGCCCAAGGACTTGGGCCATCTTCTACTGCTTTCCCAGGCCACAGCAGAGAGCTGGTTCAGAAGTGGAGCAGCCAGGACTCGAACCGGCACCCATATGTAGGCAGGCAGCAGCTTTACCCGCTAAGCTGCAACACTGGCCCCAATTTGTATTTCTTGTGAGCTAGATCCTAGTTTAATCTGAAAAAGATAAAGGATCACAGTGGAATTGAAAAAATGAGGTGCTGGTGCTGTGGCTAGGTGGACTGTGACTTCACCTGCAGTGCCGGCATCCCATATTGTGCTGGTTTGTGTCCTGGCTCCTCCTGATCCAGCTCTCTGCTGTGGTCTGGAAAAATAGTAGAAGATTCCCCAAATGCTAGGACCCCTGCACCCATGTGGGAGACCTGGAAGAAGCTCCTGGCTTCGGATCTGCACAGTTCTGGCCTTTGTGGTCATTTGGGGAGTGAGCCAGCAGATTAAAGACCTCTCTCTCTATTTCCTCCTCTGTCTGTAGCTCTACCTCTCAAATAAATAAATAAAATCTTAAAAAACGGAGACTAGAAATGGTAGTTGGAACATTGGGCAGATTCTTTTTGATTCAAGGGTATCTTGTGCTAAACTTTGGAGATTCTAGGGCATATTTATTCAAGATGAAATGAGTTGGGATACAATAAACCATGCAATGTATGGACCCAGATTTTAGATCCATAGCAAATTAGGTTTGTAGTCTTGCGCTCAACACATTTCTATTTCCTTTCATTGACTGACTTTTTGGAGTAAATGAACTGATCCTGAAATGAGATGTCTGCCTTTACAATAAATGCTATGGACTATAAATGTGGTATTTCGTGAGGGAACCATAGTGATGCACAAGGCAGCAGCATCTGTAATTTTGGGTCTACCTGTGGCGTGGGGAAGGAGACTGGAGCTCTGTGCTTAAACTAAAGGTGGTTGTCCTGTATTATTTCTGTCTTTGGAAGACAAACTTGTATCAGACTAGCACTGGATGTCTAGTATAGTCTAACATCTCTTTCCATGCATTCTGAATTTTTCCTTTCTGTTTTTTCTTCTCTGAGGAAATCATTGACAGATAGTGAGATGGCACTGTTTTTTCCTTTCATTTCTCTAGCTTCCCTACCAATAACATATTAGCATAAATTTCAATGCAACATTGCACATGTATCCAGTTTAGATACCATCAACACCAATGCTGTAGTTTAGGTCTGCCTTAGCAGGCATGAGGGCTGTTGTAATAAGGTGCTTGATGTTCTTCATACCCAAGAAAATGCATTACCCCAACTGCTGCTACAGTGATATTTCTAAAATGTATTTTAATGTTCTCATCTCAAAAAGTCCTAGTTCTGTCTTCATTTTGGATGAATATATGCTGGTATTATTATTGGCCATGCTTCCCTGCTCAGCTTCCTTTTTCCACAACTTAGCACTCTCACCTTCAGTCTCTGCACTTCAACAAATATGGCTTTATTGTTTCTTCGTGGATATCATGCTGTTGCACAACATTGTCCCTGTAGTTTCTTTTGTCTAGAATATCTTCTTCTGCATGTTGGAATGTGCATCTGGCTTTCATACCAGATGGAAGCCTCCTTGATTATGAACTTGTCTTTCAGCCCCATAGCATCACATATTCCTTCATCTGTACACTCCTATAACATACCCATTTTTCTATGGTACATAGAAAATATTTTACATACTTACTTTCCCTTCAGTAAACACCTGACCATTTGAAGGAGGAGGTTATCTTAGTGGTCCTCAAGTCCTCAGGTTTGGGGGCATAGCAGTATCTTTGGTGAGTTGCACAGAACACTCTACCAGATAAACAGACTATATAAAGTTAGCACAGGCAATGAGACAGTGTACATATGAACAACTGTGGTGCACTTGGTAAGCTGAAAACCATTATGTTCCCTTTATAATTGTTTTGAGAGGTTTCGTACTTGCTCTAAACCCTTATCACACTCCTGTATAGGAACTGCTTCAGCCGTGTCATTTACTTGATGGCATCCCTTACATTCGCCGAGCTGTATTAAACACTTCCATCAGTTCACACTTGCTTTTCACAATGATATAAGAGATAAAAACCCAAATATCACACACCGTGTAAAAGATTGTTCTGTGCATCCAGTTGTTAAATCTGTTGTGCTCTGGGTATGCCCGTGCCAATCTGCACGTACAGATGATTCGCTCGCAGGGTTAGTGACTGTAACATTTTTGATTAACCTCTCTATATACTTCACAAGCACTTACTCTGGGCCATGTTCAGATCATGAGGATGCCTGAATCACTGAGACGTTGCTGAATATCTGTTGACATAGTTTTTACCAGTGCAGAATATTTCAGTGCTCTTCACATTCAAGGAGAGTCAAGATAGGAGTTCTTCCTATTTGCTTCCCTCTGAGACATAATAGACATAGAATTATAAACTGAAAATCAGAAACAGTCCATTCAAAATTATTTGTTTTATGCCCGCATGCAAGAATTTGTGTATTCATAACCATGCATTCAATCCTTTAGTGCCAAAGTAGCCAGTCCTTTACAGTCTTCTTCAATGTTTGTAATTTGAATTAAGGAGAATAGAATCATGCACATCTTTAATTTTTCTAAACTTTAATGACATGCAATTTTCTCAAACTCTTCATTTCCCCCCAGTATCTCCCACAGGATGCATGACTTCTATAGTTTGCTCGATTCAAGTCAGAGACAACTTGACATTTCCGTTACTATTTACCCTCATTCAGAAGGAAGCCAGCCATGTGTGAGACTGAGAAAGCCTCTGTAGTTGTTTCATTTTTCAATGTTCATGGGCACATATTAATTCCAGAGATCCTGGAAAACAAATACCAAGACATGCTAAGGTTATATGTAGTTAGGACTTCAGATCCCTGTTATAGCAGATGTCAAAATACTTTGAACTCTAGATCCTCTGATTTAGAAAACAAATGAATTTATTTGATAGGCTGATAATAACACATGTGACTAACTTGCATACTAGTCCTTACTATTGTGTGTGTCTTAATGGGAAGACTAGTGGACTGGTGACACTTAAATGTCGGTGTTCCCGCTGGAGAGATACTAGCTGTCCAACCAGTCACTCACACATCCAAAGATTCTTTTTATTCCACAACCAGGTATTGATCTCCCACTGTGTTCATGCACAAAAGGCATTATGGAAAGATAATTTAAAAAGAAGCCAGACTGTAAAGTTTGGATAGCTGTTGTGTTTTAGTGGAGCTGGTACATGGTGAAAGACCATAGCTATTCAGATTAAATTAAACACTAAAACTAAGTGCTAAAATAATATAACCCTTATTTGTAGTGGGAGACATTTATTCAACAGTCCTTAGAAAGTGATATAACATTCCCTATATGTCAGGGACTGTGTGAAGCACTGATATGCTCTTCTTCCTGTTTTATAAAGTGAGCAGACGGGAGGTGGTCTTATATAAATTGGGTTGTAGGGGGAGAAGTTCACAGAGGTGATTGCTGTTATAAATAATTGTTGGGAAAGTTATTTTAGGGGCTCAGAACAATGAAGAGTGATAGTTAGGAAGCGGAAGGAGAAGCATGTAAAATGAGCATATTTACAGAAGCACAGTGAGTCACAATTCTGCCCAGGGCCACCCCAGGAATGTTTATTTTGAAAGGAAAATTTTCTGAAACTGTGCTGGCATAAACACACTGAATCTGTTATTTAGAAAGCTACTGGTGATTAGCATAACAAGTGGACCTTTTCTGTTGCATCGTTGGGTCACAATTACCTGTGCCTTCATCTGAGAGCACCTTCGTCCTTCTTGACGGATTGCCATGGTCTCTACAGTAAATGAGTATTGATTTAATATTTGGAGCCCTTGAGCAGTGTCTGTTACAAGACGGAGACCTGAGCCAGAGTATCCACCAATCCATGCCCATCAGAGCTGCTGTAGGTGATGGAAATGCTGGTGCATTTCACCCTCGCCAGGCAGTGGTGATTAACCATTTTTCTTTAGGGACTGCTTTCACAGGAGAGGAAGGAAGAACCACAAATTCAAGTGAAATTACTAGTTCTATCATGATAGATTTGTGTCAAGGGAATCAGTTGCTTGTCTGTCCTTTTAATTCCTAAAATCCTATTTGTATACTTTTTTTCTAATATTCTAAATTCACCTTGTAGAGCCCAATTTAATGGTTTGGCTGGAATACTTTTCACCATGAAAACATGTTTGAGCGATAGGGCCCAGTGGTTTCTCCAGTGATTCATCCAATGAAACTCATTCATCTCAGTTCAGTATTGGAACTACTTGCCACGCCTTTCAGGGTGGACAGCTTGCCTAGAAAAGGTACCAATACTTTTGGAGAAGAGGTATAAATACTATTGAAAGTCAACAGTCTACCTCTTTCTAGGATAAAGAGCATTAAAAATGTTCTTGCCACAAACTTCTGTCATCCTGCCCTGCTTCGCTGGATTTTAAGTGTTTGGTCTAAGACTCTGTGTTGTTTCATTTTATTTCTTTTTGTTTGTTTTTTTAGACCTTAAATACAAAAGGTCGAGTTAATCTTTTCCTTCAACTCAGTGTCAGTTGTTATTAACAGTCACTGTGGTTGTCAGAGGAAGCCTGTGAGTAATTTGATGGTGCAGCTTCCAGCCATGGTAAAATACTTCAGGTCTCAGGCATATGAGTGCAGCTTTTTATTACATATTTTCATTCTAAGAATTTCATTTCACTAGGTATATTTAAACTGAAATGATCTTGGTTGTGGTGGATATCAACTTTTCTTTTTTCCCTTCATTTCCAAATATTAAAAATGTTATTGTAATTTCCCAAATACATGGGAAATGTACTCAATATATTAATTTTATCATTTCAGAGTACCAAAATATTCTGAGGCAGTATGTGAAAGACCATATATTAAAAGATGTTATTTATTGAACTTATTTTCCTTTTTTTGGTTAAAAATGAACACAAATGATCTTTTCCCAAATATGAATCTTCTTTCTACAGTCAAGATGTGTCTAATATCTTATGAGTACCATACGTAAACTTAGGTGATAGAATAAAGAGTATGATCTCCATTTTAGCCAAGACAGACCATTGCTTGCAGTTTAAGTGACTCTGTGTGTGCTACAGATCAAGTCAATGGGGGAGCAGAGACCACTGATAAACTGGAAGACTCGAGTTCTTCCTCTCTATGGTTTTGTGGTTTCTCATGTCCTGTGTGCTACAGGTTCAAACCCTTTGGAACTGTGGCTGCGCAGCTCTTTCTTTGGCTTTCAGTGATGACTTTGCCTAAGCAAGGAGATGGAGGACTGATTACTGTTGCTCAGCCAGCCTGCTTTCCTCCTTCACCTTTCTACTAAATGGATGTGGTCAAAATGTGCCTGGGACACAGGAGCCTAAGTAATGGGACTGTGTTTCCTTGTGGAGCTCAGTAATATTTACTGAGCCCAACAGCTTCATTTTCCTCAGTCCCTGCTGCCTTAATGGCTGGCTTCAGGGTGGGAGGTGGAAAGGGAGGGAATGAGGAATTGCTGAGGGGGACTCGGGCGACATGGCTAACGGATGGCCTTATTAGAGACACTTTCCCTAGGCCTAAGTGAAGCCTTTTTTGTCTGAGTCGGCAAGAAGTGGGTCATTTTCCTGAGCTGTCAGGCTCAGTGCTCTCTTGACTTGTAGCTCTAGTTGCAGCAAGCTGCAGGTTTCCCTGCTAGCTTGTGGTTCCCTGAGTTATGCTCAGGGTGCTGTGTCTCTGGGCCTTCCCAGAGCATCACTGGGCTCTTCATGGGCCACTGGTTTGTTTTCTAAGATGTAGGCTGCTCAGAAGTCTGCATGCTCATGCACAACTAACCACCGATGGGAATCTCTGAATCTCTGCTCTTCTGGCTGGGTCTCGCACTGATCTGGTCCAGTGGTTCAGCGGTTCGGATACTTGGGGAGT
Organism: Sylvilagus floridanus; assembly: GCA_949820135.1. Taxonomy (NCBI): domain Eukaryota; kingdom Metazoa; phylum Chordata; class Mammalia; order Lagomorpha; family Leporidae; genus Sylvilagus; species Sylvilagus floridanus. The sequence goes on along the minus strand of OX463244.1, from coordinate 69,892,914 downwards.
CAAGAATATTGCACTCTCAAAATCCTAAACACATCCAGAAACTTCTGACTATAGAATAAAGAGCAAGCCCAAATCATAGATGCACTGCTAGTATTTAACAATATTGTGATGAGTGAAATTCAAATTCATTTAAAATATTTCTGATTTTATTGCAACTGTTTGTCATTCTGTACTCTCTGAAACAGTAGATATTAAAGAATGACCACTGTCCTGTGCGGTTTTGAGTTCCTTGGCAGTGTTTTTGTTTGTTAAGAATTTGGTCTTTCGTCCTACTTTCAGGATGTGACATGCTGTCTCCTGTATGCTCGGACTGTCACAGATTGTACATCAGTGACCTTTTTGCATGTCAGTAGGAATGCTTCCCCCACCCATAGCTGATGTTTTGGAAGAACTCAGTTGTTGTACTTCTACCCCCACCAGTGCTCCAGGTCAAGGTCTTGTGAGTGGTCATTCCCTAGGGATATTGGAAGGGGAGAAGGCTTGGATGGTGAAGATAAAAGGCAATCTGCAGGCTGTTACTTAGCAAGAGTCTGGGCCCTGGGTCGTTTGTATAGCATATCACTTCAGGTGAGTAAAATGACTAGATTTTTTTTCTTAAAAGGTTTTGGTTTCATTCTTTCCCCACTACCCAGAATCCTCTCTTCAAAATCCACTAAGTCATTGGCAGATGTCCGTACTTAAGGGTAGACATTGCCCAATTTTGGAAACCCTTACAAAGATAGATTATGTCTGTGTCTACTCCCTGCCACAAGAACCTGGCATGGGAGAGGATAACTCTAAATGTCACAGGAAATAAAGTAATGTTTCTGGACAGGCACTTGTGGATTCAGACATTATAAGTGTTTAATTAAGAATGACTTAAAAATTATTTTCATCTCCAACATGAAGAATAGAGAGCACAGCGAAACTTGAAATTAGTTCTCAAAACATACACAGCATACTTTAATTGATAGATAAGGAAATAATTTTAGGGAACTATTTTGCTCCCAGTGCCACAGATTCATGACTGTGCCTTTGTAGATTGAGAAGAGAGCACATAAATACATTTTCTACTGAACAATCTTGAGCAAGAAGCTTTGTGCCTATGGGCTTTCCCCTTCCCCCTTCCCTTCTCTAACAAACTCCAGAAATCAGAGAAAAACCTCCTAACTCACATATTTTTTTTTTTTACTTCTGAGCACACACGTTTCTCAAATGTATTCAGACATGTTGGAGCCAACAGATATATAAAGCTGCTGATTTGAAGTCCATGACTTATTTGCTAAAACTGGGCATACTTTTGGGCAGAAAACTAGAGAAGGGAACAGAAGGAGGGTCTTTCCCTTCTGTCCATGGCTCTGCAGGGATTTCTGCTGGAACTAGAAAAGAAGAATCAGACAGAAGGCTTCTTTAGCTTCCAAGAGATAGTAAGCCGATTGTTGTGTTATATTTTAGGTATCAGTGTCTGCAACAAAAGCGCAATGGATAGCTAGATGGATTTATAGATAGATACCTAGATGGATGATAAAGAGAAATAGAACATACATTGAAGAATTGTTTAAGAAGCTTGCCTTTTGGAAGATTATTTGGCTGCCAGAGATGCCACACATAAGGAAGATAAAGGGGAGAGTGTGTGGAAGCAAGAAACCTATTATCACTACAGAATTGTGGATTCTGGAGGACCAAAAAGGGTAATGGTCAGTGAGATATCACTAATGATGAAGATAAAATTAGAAAGCATGAGCAAATGATCTCATAGACTGTTTTCAACTATTTTATTCTTATATACAAAGGATCCAATGTACAGAGAAGCTAGTTGGCTTTTATGAGTTTGCATAGTTTATCTTAAAATAATCTCATTTTTCCCCCTGCTCCATCTATCCAGACCTTTCCAGGCTTTAGCTAAGAGGAATATTGTAAAAATATTAAAATGTAGCATGATATATGATTAACCCCAGACACACCATTTGTATTTTATATAAATTGATAGAAAATATTATATAAGACAAATTATTATTGTGTCCATAAAGAAATAACACAAAGGTTTATTGAGCAAATGGATACTGTTTTTAAGACATTTTGCAGTATTTTTTAAGCAGGCAGAATATTATATCTCTGTTTCATCTGAGGATCTCACTACCTTTTTTTTTTTTTTACACATGGCTAATTCCTTCAGCCATGCAGATGATAGTCTTGGAGAAATAAGGTGGTTTACCCAGGATCATGATGAGCTTTGTTGGAAAGTCATTAATAACTATTTTGCTTTCATTGTCATACACACACACACACACACATATATATATATTTGCCTCTGTATCTTCTGTCCATATATCTCATCTCTCATCCATTTTCAGTTTAGATTCCAGATTCAGTTTCTTCACTGGAATCCATAAGAAGTCTAGTCCCAACATTTTGTTCTATTTGTGGACTTTGCAGGAAATTGGGGAAGGGTATACTACATGGTACTCAGAATCTTGACATCTTTCTAGCTTTACTTTGTAGCTCCACAAAGAGAAGAAAAAGCTCTGGGACAAAGAATCTGATGAGTGTATTCAGAACATGTAGTGCTCAGTTCCAGCCTGTTACTGGGACTCTGCTCTGAGGCTTGTTACTTAAGTCCTCTAGTACTGTTTTTATCTGTAAAATAAGGAATATGGACTCTTTTTTCCTAGTTCTTTCATGATTTTAGATTGCAACAACCTCCATAGCATAAGGACTATGTCTTCAGCTTTTTGAATACCTCACAATGCTGGGTCTAATATATCATTCTAACGAATGGACTCTTACTAGATACTTACGGATTTCTTCAAAAGATGTCCTTATTGTGGTATAGGCTAAAACCTGAACAATTCTCTGGAAACTACTTTATATGGACAAAACAAACATGACCATGGTCAATGTAGTTCTGTGTTGCTCTCATCAAATCCCTTTCAGTGTAGATTATTTGTAGATATTATAACAGTAAAATAAAGCCTTTATGGTTTAAGCAATCTATAAAGTATAGCAGTTTTGTGTTGCAGAACGCATGTGAAAGGCAAGTCCCTTACATTCAAAATATCAAAGTCTAGTTGGGAATTTGCTAAGGGAGTAGATAGGAGCTGTAATATCTGTTTGTTTCAGACTCTGAAAATCGATTTATCTTGCCAACAAATGATTTGACTGCAAGGACCACATTTATACTTACACTCCTGCTGGTTGCTTTATGTGACCTCAATGGTTCAATTCAACTAGCACACACAGGTGTAGAACTTGGAAATTCAATGGGAATGGATATTTTATTCTAAACTAAGTCTTAATGTCCCATTCAGCTTATATAAGCAAGTATACATATTTCCTAAAGTGCTAATCTAAAGGCACAAATAATGAACTAGTTTTCTTGTTAATCTGTGGTCTGAGACTTTGTAAATGTATTATGTTTCCTCACATGGTATCTCATTTGTGTATCTACTTACATAGCAAAATACTCATAGGATCTTCTTTATTGGAACTTGCAGGGTTAATTCATAATGCTTCTATTTTGCCCTTCTAAGTTCTGATCTAATTAAGATATAAGACAGAGAAGACAGGTATTTCCCCCAGTATGATGAGATTTATTACTAATAAAACCAACTGGAGCATGAAACATTCAAACTAAAGGACATGCTAACACTTTTGGTCCCTTCCATTTCTAACTTGCTTCATTCTTGGTGTCTAGACCTCAGTACTGACCATATAATAGAAAGTTTATCTCTACAGAATAGTGACTTTTACCTGAAATTATAGCATTATGCCTTTCAATATGAATAAAAATTAATTTCCATAGCTTTCAATTTTAACATAGATTAGCTCAATTTTTTGGTTCCATCTCAGAGAGTTGGAAGGCCAAGGTATTATTGTACTGGAAGTTCTTCCAGGTAGAAATAGAAACCAGGAAAAGGAGACTCCTTTAGCAATACTTTTATTCAGATTAAAAATCCCTGTAGTATTGGCCAGATATGTAATGCCTGATAATAGGACAAATGCCCAGTGTCAATTCTGGTCTCTTCTTCTTTTCCCTTCAACTACGAAGATACGATCTCACATCATATTTCATCATCCTCTACTTTCTAGTATTCCATCAATCTTTGGTGTTCTATTCAGGGTACCCCCTAAGGCCAGGAAATAAAACTGGTTCTATTAGTCTCTTATTTCTTGCTTTCTTGCTAATGAGTTATAATAGATCTTTGGGCAAAGATTGCAGGAACTGTGAAACCATTTAATAACTCATCTAATGTGGCCTATAGTAAGAACACATGCTACAAATTCTGTTTGTGACAAATTGCAATTTTCACCCTCTGTCACCCTCCCTCACTACCCCCTGTGCCAGTCACTGTGGGCTTGAAAGTTAAGTGGAGGTTACTGGTGTTATTTGATGTTAATGGTAAGATGGTTGCCCCTATAATATTCCTCGTTGGCTATTATTCACAGAACATATAAATTTAAATTAACCTTTGATTCATAACATTTCTCAATATTTAAATTTAAAAGGCAATCTAAGCTTACAACATTGTGTGTTACTTTTAATATCTTGAAGCACAATAGGAAACCTTGATTACTATAATGCTGAAGTATGTATGAATGGTATTTAAAAATCACTGCCGCTATGGTAACCGCAGAAAAGACTGTTTTCTTTATTATTAAAGTCTATTAAAGGATTCCTTTTTATGTCAGATTGATTTTAATATGCTTTTATTTATTTTGTGTAAAATGACTTTTCTGAAATAGAGGTGGTTATTTGTTGTGCTCTTATTTCTGGATCCTGAAATATTCAAATGCTTTAGTAAACTGTAGTAAGACTCAGCAATCAACATTTGAAATAATTATAGGGGAAGCAGGACCCCAAATTGCATAGAAATATTATTTCCCAAACATTGTCCTTCCAGCCTATTTTATGAAATTCAACCATTAATAATTGATAATCTTTATGTGAATAATTCATTTTGTGGACTGATTGGAGCCAATATTTAATGCCAGTTGGTTGTATCTTAGCAACTTACCATGGATCTAGGTTTTTACACCCTGGTGTCAGTAAGTGTGTGAGAAGTATAGATTCAGCATGATGAACACTATCTTCATGAGTATTATTATTCTATCATATATGAATGGACTTTAAAAGTTCATGGAAAATTGAATTAAAAGTTTAAAATGTAAACGTTAGTTTGCACCATGAGCTCCACCAAGTTAGACACATTTTTGTTAACATTGATCTTAGCCTAGTCTGTCCCTAAAGAACAGAGGGTCCTGGGAAGTTAACTGTTTCAGTACGGTCTTTTTTTTTTTTTCTTTTTAACATTATTAGCTGAAGAAAAATGGATACCTTTAATTTTTTTTTAACTATGGAACAAAAAGTATGCAGAAGGAACCAAATCAAGACTGTAGTGTGAATGCCGAATGATTTACCATCAGAACTCTCAGAAAGATCACCTTTATTTGTTGCAAGGAATGAGCAGGATTATTGTAGTGAAGATGGTCAGGTGAAGCCTTTCAGATGGTTTTCTTGCTGAAATGTTGACTGACTTTCTCAAAGCAGTCTCACAAAGACCAGAAGTTACCATCCTTTGTCCCTCCAGAGTCAGAAAGCAAAAGGCGTTGAGCCTCCCCTGAAACTGTTTTTCATAAATTTGCTCTTGATCAATCCACTTTGGCTTTCACTGGATCACTTTTCACATCTTGGTAGCCATTACTCTGATTGTGCTGTATCTTCAGGATCATACTGATAAAGGCATGTTTCATCTTCTGTTAAAATTTCTGGAAGAAAAGTTTCAGGATTATAGCATTTCTTTTCTCCTCAACTCTAAAGATATGATCTGATGTTCTGATTTATCATCCTCTTCTCTGTAGTATTCCTTCAAGGTGTTCCACACAATGCATGCTTATACCTTCTAAGGCAAGATATAAAACTCTATTTCACTCAGGAGTCATGCATCTGGCCCACACTACAGGAATTTTTAATTCTGAGTAAAAGCTGCTAAGGGGTGCTTCCTTTTCCTGGTTTTCATTTTCCACCTGGAAGAACTTACAGTACACTTACCTTGGTCTCCTGACTTTCTGAGTCAGAATCTCAGTATCAGGTGACATTCTTGGATACATTTTTCTTGGCTGCATGGAGGTAATTTATTTAGAATTTGCAAGCTTTAGAAATTTATTTTTTTTCCATTTGAAAAGCATAAAGGTATAAATCTATAGCTCTTCTCTTGTGACTCATCTGTGTTCAATAGTTTTGGCACCCATTGAGCAGAAAGTTTTCTCCGCTTTAATTTTTAAATCAGAATTGGGGGGCTGGCGCTATAGCTCACTTGGTTAATCCTCCGTCTGCGTCGTCGGCATCCCATATGGGTGCCGGGTTTTAGTCCCAGGTGCTCCTCTTCCAGTCCATCTCTCTGTGGCCCAGGAGGGCAGTGGAGGATGGCCCAAGTGCTTGGACCCCTGCACCCTCATGGGAGACCAGGAAGAAGCACCTGACTCCTGGCTTCGGAACAGCACAACTCCGACCATAGTGGCCATTTGGGGGGTGAACCAATGGAAGGAAGACCTTTCTCTGTCTCTCTCTCGCGCTATCTATATCTCCACCTGTCAAATAAATTAAAAAAAAAAAAAAACAGGATTGGACAACCTGAACTAAATGGGATGTTTATGTATTGGCTAATCTTTCTGTTGCTAATCCTTTGTATTTTTCATTTAAGGCATAAAGAGGATTATTTTTTTCCTCACCAGTAGATGTGAATTGTATGCTTCTGTGGACTCTTAACCATCTACTATCTTGTGGTTTCCTCTTTTGTTTTAAAAGTTTAATTATTTATTTCCATTTTATTTGAAAGGCAGACAGAGATGCTCCATCTACTAGTTCACTTCCCCAACTGACTGTAATTGTTGGGGCTTGGCTGAGTTAAAACCAGGATCTTGGAACTCATTGTAGGTATCCCACATGGGTGGCCAAGATACAAGTATTTGAGCCATCACCTGTGTCTACCATGGTGCATATTAGCAAGAAGCTAGAATAGAGAGCAGAATTGGAACTCAAAACCAAGTACTCCATTGTAGGATGCAGGTGTTTCACGCAGTGTTGCAAGTGTTAATACCGAATGCCCAGACGGGACCTTTTCTAAAATGAGTTATTCATTTGTAAACTGCTTGTTTCTTTGGAGCTTTGACTCTCAAGGGGGCTTTTTCTCCCAAAACTCTTCATAGAGCACCAATGATTTCACCATCTTTGCAACAAAGCTTTGTCATCAATTTGATGTTTGACCTTGCTTCAATTTTCTACTTATTAAATTTTTTTTTGTTTATTTGAACGAGAGGGAGAGATAGAGAATGAAAGAGAGAGGGAGAGAGAGAAAGAGAGAGACAGAGAGAGAGAATGTGTTATTTTAACTATTTGTTCACCCCCCAAATGCTGTCAACAGCCAAGGGTAGGCCAGGCTGAACTCAAGAGGTAGGAGCAGCTCTCCCATCTGAGTGACAGGGACCCATTCACATGAGCCATCATCTGCTGCTCCTGGACTGTGCACTGGCTGGATGCTGGAATCAGGAGCAGAGTCAGGACTCAAAGCCAGGCACCCTAATATAAGATGCGGACATCCCAAGTGATTGTACTAAATGACATCTCCTCTCTTCAATTTTAGTACAGTTTACAGTGCTCTTATAGGGACTGGTTTCAAAATGGTGTCTTTTTCTTTGGTACTTCAAATTAGATAGTGTTTGACATGTTACAAGTTATTACTAGTTTAGTTTGCTATAAATATATTGAAGTCTATATGTAGTTTCTCATAATACAAGATTTCCACAAACTTTGAAGATCCACTGCATTTAATTATTCATTTAATCCCTCATTTAGACAACTGAACAACCAATGAAGTAACCAATCAACATATAGAGAGGAAATTCTGTGCAGCTTATATTTACACTGTAGGCACTTGGAGGAAGGGAAAGTATTTTCGTGTGTGCAGTTGTGTAAGTACATCCGAAATAATACATGCACATAACTAAAACCAAAGTATAGAGTGAGGCCTGCCTTGCCTCCATTGTAGAAGCTGACTTCCTACTTTTAATGATTTCTTTAATTAATTCATTCCATTTATTTTACAGTAATGCACTGATGTTAATGTTAATCAACTTTAGATACTATGTTGATTTCATGTTATAATAAAACAGTTTTGCTCATTCAAACCATTCGCTAACTTTCTAAACCAATATGATTACAAATCTATTTTCAATTTATCTTACTGATCACCTCCTTATAAACTGCTTTTAGAAAAACTTTTTTGTTGTTTTTAAAATAGTTTAACTTTATTGGTCAGAGCTGTCATTTTTTTGAAGGTACATGAAATTTTTTTAGTTTTTTAAAAGGATTTATGAATATATTCTCAGGGTCACTGCAAATGCAAACTTAAAACTATACTTTTTGTTACATGAACTTTAAATCGTATTTCTTAATGTCTGCCTTGTAAGTTAAGAACACTTGAATTTATGGCTGGCTCTCTATCTTGCTTCCTATCATAAATAAATAGCATTCTTAATAGAAATAGAAAATGAAGCATTACAAGTCTGTATTTGTTAGCCCTTCAAAGTTTTCAGAGTTTTCAAGTAGGAAGGTTTTTTGCAGGTGGGTAGTCTTTAGGGCTACTAAAGGACTCTATTTAGAAATTCAAAAGAAGGGGTATCTATAGAATGTTCAAAAAATTGTCTGATGAGATTACCAACTGGAAATAGTCCTGAGCAATTAAGACCTTTGAAAGGGAACTTGGTGGCAGCATAAATAACAGTGGACAACTAGAAGAGGTGTTCTGTCCTTGCAGGGGGAAAAAAGCAAAAAAATAATAATGACAATAACACCAATAATAATTAAAATAACATTCTGAAGATGGATGGTGCATAAAAAAAGTTAATGTGTTACAGATGAAGACCTCTGAGTGGGTGTTCATTCAAAGCAAAGAAAGTAAATGGAAAAAGAAACAGTTTCTATTTCCTCTGGTTAACATTGACACAAGAGGGTTCAAGAAGTAACCCTCCCATAGGATTTGGACTTAAAAAGGTTGATGTGGCAGCCTTTGGGTAGTTGCATTTTTATATTATTCTGAGCTTTGCCCTCCTTGTCCTTAGGTTCACTGTATTGTGAATGAAGACTTTTAGGACAACACAAAAACTTTATGAACAAACCTTTTAAGCTTGTGAGATTCTGCTACCTCCCCTGGAAAATGAAGGTGTGAAGTGACTTTTTGATGTTAGATGCTATAGTGTGGTCAGAAGTCAGGAAGCAAGACCAAGGTATAGGGAGGCTGAGTTAAATATCTGTCAATACAATCTTATACTTGTAAATCATGCTACAGATTATAAGCTCAAATTGTCCCTTTGTCCTATTAGTCTGAAGACAACTCTGGGACATGCAGTGGGTGCACTTGCCCAAGGCCTTACAGTTCAATAATGGCTGAGCTGCACTTAGGAACCTGATTTCCTGTGTCCTTCTCAAAAATTTCCCCAATTTACTCATTGAAGTAAGCAGCACACATGTACATAAGGTCTCATATCCACAGTAGCAGTGTGTCTCCATCACCTGCACACAGTTTGCGTGCTATAACCGCCATCTGAGAGGTCATGCTTGACATGATTTTCTTTTCATTCTTAGACGCTGCTTTGCATAGCAAGACCCAGGATTAAAAATGAGTTGACTTGATGCTTGACTATTAATATCTTGAGACGATTAGGAGCTTTGTCGTGTGATATTATTTCCTACTTGTATTTAATTATAAAATGTACATTCCATCTAAACTGCAGAAATGAAATAAATAAAAGAAGTAGAGGAGATTATCAAAGATAAATTTTAAATTAACTCACTGCTCTGTGGGTCAGGATAGAAAATACCTCTTCCTGTACAGCTTTGGTGAGTGGTGTCGTTTTACAACCATGGTAATCTCAGAAAGGGAATGTTTCAGAAAGAGGCAGACTACAAGTTTCTCAGGGATTTATTGATTTATCCATTTATTTATTGAATTATTTGATTTAGCTAGCAGCCCTATTACAGAATTCACTTTGGGAAAATGTTGCTGAGTGGTGAAATTAAAACTAGGGAAACTTGTAGGGATGATTTAAAAAATAGGAAAAGAGATAAAGAGCAGAAGTCAAAGTGTTGTTCAGTTGATTGCTTTGTAACCATGGGAGCTCTGCCAGGTACTTCCATGCATGTCAAGTTCTACTTTGCTGAAGAACACTGTAGATTAATGCACCTGTTGAACTGTGGTCTGTAGATGGCTGTGTCTGTTTCACAACTGGGGGGCTTCCACCAGTGTTTCAAATGCATTAGATCTGTCTAATCTTGCCATAGTAGCTCTGGGAAATTACAGTGGGGCATGTGGAATATTGAGGCTGTGAGGAAGGAGAGGAAACCACTGGAGCTTGCTCAATGTGTCTAAAATGGGCCTTTGAATAAATACCTACCCTATGACTCTAACTTGGCTCATTTCCCAACCTAAAGCTAGTTGGCACCCACCAGGTGAAGCCAATTCATCATTAGAATGAAGTGCATATCATGGCATCATGGAACGTGATTGGTTGAACACGTTCCATATATTATCAAGACAAAAGCACTTATTTTGCAATGAGAATACTGAAACCCAACGAGGTTAAGTGTCTTGCACAAGGTTAAATAATTTGTTAGTAGCATATTGGGATGAGAGCCCAGATCGTATGACTCCTAGGCCCATGCTTTTGGTCAAATACAATAGAGTCTGTCCATATGGCCACACCATATGGCAGAATCCTCAAAGACCTAGATCTGTCCACAGAAAATCCAAGCTGGTCATTGGGTTCTTCTCAATTCTTTTCCTTATTTACCTGCCCATTTATGTGAACCCTACTTAGTAAGACAGCCACATAATTCAGAGCATTCATGTATAGAGGAGTAAGTAGGTCCGATTAGAATAAGGGGGCAAAGAGGAATGCATGCAGCAGGAAAAATGACCTGATAAAAAACATCAACATGAGAATTTGTCTGGTATCCTTAACAACCAATGCAAAGTCTTAAGAGTTTACTGTTGGACATAAAGGGTGTGTGAATTTAGATAACCAGAGTCAGGATATGAAATGTCTTCATTGAAATTTTAGGGTCAAAATAGCACTCATATGCTGGAGGAGATTTTGCAGGAAATGGAGTTGATTACATCAGGGGTAATTTAGAAGCATCAAGATAAAGTAGGAAAGTTTTTTTTTTTTTTTAAACAAACTTGGGATCCCATTTTCCACGAGCTTTTCTTTTAAGATACATTTCTATTTATTTAGTTGACAGGCAAAGTGACAGAGAGGGACAGGGGCAGGGGAGGGTTGGGGAGAGAGAGAAAGAGAAAGAGAGAAATCTTCCACCCATTAGTTCACTCCGCAAATGCCTGCAATGACTTGGACTAGACTAGGCTGAAGCCAGGAGCCAGGAACTCCATCTGAGTCTCCCACACAGGTACAGGAGCCCAAGTAATTGGGGCATCTTCTGCTGTTTTCCCAGGTGCATTAACAGGGAGCTGGATTGGATATGGAGCAGCTGGGACTCAAATCAATGCTTTGATAGGTGACACTGGCCTCACAGGCAGTTCCTTAACCTGCTGTTCCACATACCTGCCCCATAATAAAGTGGCTTTATGTTAGATTATTTTCCATGTATATTGGGGATGATGGGAGAAAATTCTTCAATTTACAGAGTCTAATTTCTGATGTCCAGTTAGTCTTGAATATGGTATAGCACAAGCAGTGAAATTAAATGTTTCTCCCATAGCAGTGTAGCAAGGGGCAGTGTACATGTCTGTACCATTTAAAGAACTTGCCGCATACAATGTCTCGTATGAAATAAAGTGCTACTCCACCAATCTCTTCTTGTGAAACTTGCATGACTACATGAACTGGGGTCTTTATTTTACTGCAAGATGGACTACATTACCCAACCCAAAAGTATCACAAAAAGATAATTGATTTGTTGATCAGTCATAGTGGCTGGCTCTGGTACTCATCCAAGAACTATAGTAGGATAGGCTAGCAGGTAATGAAAAGAGAAGAAAGAAGAAATCGGAAGAGAGAAGAAAGAGAGAGGAAAGATATATATATATATATGAGAGAGAGAGAGAGAGAGAGATTAATTTATATCACTGCCTTATGCTGTGATAGCTTCTTAGTCTAGGATTAGCTTCAGGGTGCACATGTCTTTACAATAGTTCTTTTAAGTTACTCTGAGTGAATTACTTTTCTTCAAGGAAAAGTTATAGAATATTGAATTAATTTTTTAGTATTGACAATTTGCTAATTAAAAACATAATACATAAGATGAGGTTGGAGGCAATAGACTGAGGGTATCTCTTTGAATATGCCACCCAGTGACTATCAGATGATATATTCATTCCACTTGGAAGATCTTATCATCAAGTGACTTTGTCATCAAAAAAGTCAAATAGAAGATTTTTCTTGAATTGTAGCTAGGAATTGGTATATGGAAATGTAACAGAGTAGAAAGGTAAAGAGAATTGATCACAAAACCAATGAGTCTTCTTCAGCCTTTGTGGCATCACTTGGCCATTGACCTAAATCATGCATTTTATTAACTGTGTTGTGACAAATTAAAATATCCTATATTTATTAGTAAACATTGTTTTCCTGAAAAAATAAACTCTTCTGAGATAAATATTTGTAAGAATCTTTGTTTAAACAAGTTAATCAAATTAAATAGATTTTGGCAAAGCAGGACTTTTCAGAACCTTCACATATAATAAAGCATTGAGAATATTTAAGAAAATAGTAGGGGCCAGTGCTGTGGCATAGTGGGCAAAGCCTCCACCTGTGGTGCAGGAATACCTATGGGAACTGATTCAAGTCCCAGCTGCTCCTCTTCTGATCCAGCTCTCTGCTATGGCCTGGGAAAGCAGTTGAAGATGGCTCGAGTGCTTGGGACCCTGCACCCAAATGGGAGACTCTTAGCTTAGGTCTGGCCCAGCTTGGGCCATGGCGGCCATTTGGGTAGTGAACTAGCAGATGGAAGATCTCTCTCTCTCTTTCTCTGCCTGTGCCTCTCCCTCTCTGTAACTCCACCCACCTTTCAAGTAAAAATATTTTTAAAAAAAGAAAAGAAAAAGTAAAATGTCCAATTATTTTCAAAAATTTGACAGTGGAATCTCCTATCATCAACTTTGTGATTTTTTTTTTATATTTCAAAGAGCTACTAGGCTTGATTTGCACCTTTCTCATGAACTGTCATGTTCTCTCTTGCATTAGGTCTTCTTTGATTGTCTTAGATGCTACTGATTGTTTCTCTTGTGGAATTTTATAAAAAGTTAAATAAACAAACTTCATAGTTCTATGAGTTTAGTTTCTACCCCGAAGTGCACATTTATTTTAAAGTAAATAATTTCAACCCAACCTAGTAAACCCATGGGATTTAACACTGGAGAATCGCTGATGTGTTTTTATTATGTGTGAAATGGTTTATACGTTTGTAGGCAATTGAACTTAACTCCACCTCATTTATTCTCAGATGAATTGGTGTGGTGTTTGTCTCTTCCTGGCCTTGACATGTCTTAAATACTAGAGCAGTTTACGGAAGAATGCATTTACTGTTTGTGGTCCTCTTTTGAAAAAATAGTCTACCAGGTGGTTTAGAAGAAATTTCTCATGGCCTTATGCTCAGGAAATGAATAGTGCTATGCCCAAGAACCACGAAGGCAGAGTGACTTGGAAAAAATTTAGTTACTGCGTGTTTGGAGAACACTAGTGCTTTTAAGGCCATATCTTGGAAAACCTTCAGATTTTGTGAGGGAGAGCACAATGGAGTAAAATTTTCAAACTTCTGTTTAAAGAGAAAATAGTTGGTAGTTTCATTGACCTACATACATTCCACATGTTCCCAGTGGAGACTCAACAATGGGAGAGTAACCGCCTGTGAATCAATGCCCCACAGTTTCATCTTGTACCATTATCCCTTGTAATGGTAGTGGCAGGGAGAGGGCGCAGGCTAACTGGTAGATGTTACCATTTCTCCAGAAACGGTTTTGTGTTGACCACAATTAAAGATGGCTCCTTTCACCTGTCTTGTCTTAGAGACATGTCCATAGAGAGGCAAACAGAAACTGTGGAAGATGCTAGAAGACAGGAAGACGGGATATTGCATGTACTCCAACAAAGCCTGTGTGCCCAGCTCACATGCTATCCTTTGCAGTTTTTCTTACTCTGTTCCCCATTCCCTTCACTTCATTATCGATAAGACACCAAAGACACCAGTATCATTGGCCTACCTCCATCGCCCTACAATAAAGGAAAAAAAGATAACTGCTTTATTTTATATGGTTGCAGTGTCCTACCTAATTTTCTCCCGTCTCTCTTCTGGGGAAGCAGCACTGTCTGTTCTCTTTCAAGGTCAAAGTTATTAGAAATGGAGAGGAAATATCACGCTTCCTGAGTCTAAGCCAGCAGGTTTGGAATTACATAAAGTCTGAGCCTTGTGTAGTGCTCTTAGCCAGGGAGGCTGCCCATTAACACTTGTGGTTGAGGGGAAACTAAGAGCTCTGTGAGAGCAGACAGAGAAATCTGCATGGTGGGATTAGTGACCAGAGCATGAAATGATCAGTCTGGAGGTGGGGAATGTAGGGGTGTGCTGCTGATGGAAAGGGTGCACTAAATAAATAGTGATTGCTTTCAATTTCTGTCTTTTTTGTGATAAGAAAGGCATGTTTTAAAATTTCTTCCCTTTCCTACATTCATTTTTTAAGGTTTATTTTCCCCGTGGATTTTTGCCTTCAAAACCCTTAATATTTTGAGTCTTTACAGTTTTGTCTCTGGAAAACATTGAATCTGAGGGACAGTAGTAAATGCCAGAGCCTGATATAATGCACACAAAAAGAGATAAAAATTTTCTCACCAGTGTCTCTTCACCATTGCACACAAGCTCACTGATACTGTGCAATGTATCTGTACTATGCCCTCAACCCACTTTGACAGCAGGGTTTGTTTGGATTGTAAATTAAGGCTTCGTGCTTGGGAATGTATCTTTTCACGGTTTCAGGGCCATGGATGAGAGTCAGAGAAGTGCTAAGCAATTCTGACCTCATCTCCATAATGCCAACAGTATCATAACAACATAATACATGCAGATATGAACTGTTAACTGTCTCTGTATGTAACATGCCAACCCTTCCTTTCTCTCTATGTACCACATACAGTTGCATACCTATAAACATACAAATCACGGAGTCATTACCCATAGCTTAAAAAATACACATAAATACCTAAGAAAACATTATGAACTACCTCTGATTCTTGTTATATCTCTAAGTGACTATTACGAAGCAAGCAATGAGAGCCGGGAGAGGAAGATCCCATTGTGTTCCTAGATGGGCATAGATAGAAAGAAATGAGGGAGGCAGAGCTGGTGATGGTTAGTAACTTCTTATAGACTTTTCAGGCCTTAGTTACTTTTGTTTTTGAACTCTAGAGAAAACAGATATCGTATCAGGGTGGGAAATGCAGAACTGGGAAAAGTCTCCAGCATTAATAATTTACATTATCTCTAACACTGATAAAAACTAGCTGGATTCTAAGCATGAAATAATTTTTTCATCCTGAATCCCTGTTTTCTCATGGTACAGATGATTTATGTAACTTTTGATCTAAATAGTTTAAAAATCACTAGTCCTTACTGAAAAACGTGATACCAATTCCTCTGCTAATCAAGGTAAATGAGCCATAGTCAGATAGATGGAAAAACAGACCAAAAATGGAAAAAGAAAAAAAAAGAAGAAGCTGAAGGAGAGCGAGCTAGAGGAAGAAAAGTGATTAAAACCACAGAAGCCTCATCTGAGGACGTGAGCCTGAAAGAGAACAGCGCTGCTCTGAGGCTGAATTACTGTTGAGAGCTGTGCCTTTCCGTCATTTTTAATGGAATGTTATTAAAGACAAATCTGGAGTAGTCAACCCTTCAGTGCTTCCTCTTAATTTATTTATTTCTGCAGAAGGAAACCCTGTTAACCCCAGCAGATAATATATTCAACAGCTTGTATCCATGGCAAGGTTGCTTCCTAAAAATTTTATGGGATAAATTTAGTTCAACATTTGCACATATTTACACATGAGGTCTCCATTTCAAGGTCTTTGGCTTAAGTAAGAAAGTCATTCCCAAGGTAGGATGTCTGCCAGGGCTGAGAGTATATTCCATATGCATTGCTAAGCTCCCCTGTTTCCCAGGGCATGGAGAGGACATTTCCTCAAATGCCCCTTGTCTCCTCTTGGAGTTTCAAAGTTAGGCTAGGGTTGCTGAGAACCACAGGAAGCTTGCCACAGTTCAGCCCTCTGGATCATGCCTCAGACCTCGACTGGCACCCCCAGAGGCTTTGCCCTCCTTTCTGTAATCCCCAGAGAAGACACCTGCTTCCCTTTCCTCTTTAAAAGGACTCTGCCCTTTCTGGCTCTCTCCCCCGTGGAAGATCTCTGGAGTCGCATGCAGCTTCCCTATCTGCCAGCATAAGGTGATTCACACAAATGCATGGGCCTTTTCCCCTTTGCTCTTTTAAATGTTCTTTGGCTGATAACTCTGTGTGTGAATGGGAAGTGGGCAGCAAAGAGGGGATTTACTTTCCATTGACATCGCTTGAGCACCTACTATGCAACTGGCTTTATTCTAGATACAGACAATGCCATGCTAGGAAAGCAAAAATGCTGTTTTCCTGACTTCTGTATTTCAGAGCGAAGACAATAAATGCCATCAGCTGACTGTTATATAAATTCTAGGAAGAAAACTGAAGCTGTATAAGGGCTCCAGGGATGAGGGATGTTTTGGAAAATGTATTCTATTTTTAAAATACATGTTTCTCAGGAGCAGTTACATTAGAGCAGAGTCCTGAAAGAAGAGTGAATGAACCATGGAACAGTTCAGGGAGAAAAAATCACAGTTAAGAGGCCCCATGGCGCGGATAACCTTGAACTGCCTAAGAAGTGATTGGCAGGCTCCCCGGTGTATCTACCAGAAGACAGGAAGGCACTGTATGGTGAGAGGTGATCTGACATACCTGAGATGGATCTGGATCATATCCTATGGAGCCACAGAACAACTGGACATAGAACTTTTCTTTCATGTGTGGTGGGAAATCCTTGTAAGAGAGTGACTTGAGATGACTTATATTTTCTTTTTTTTATAAAGCTTTTATTTAAAGAATATAAATTTCCAAAGTACAGCTATGTATTACAATGGCTTCCCCCCCCATAACTTCCCTCCCACCCGCAACCCTCCCCTTTCCCGCTCCCTCTCC
Source organism: Sylvilagus floridanus (assembly GCA_949820135.1). Lineage (NCBI taxonomy): Eukaryota > Metazoa > Chordata > Mammalia > Lagomorpha > Leporidae > Sylvilagus > Sylvilagus floridanus. The sequence continues at coordinate 69,875,656 of OX463244.1, read as the reverse complement.
CTCTCCCCTTGCATTCACATCAAGATTCATTTTCAATTCTTTATATACAGAAGATCAGTTTAGTACATATTACGTAAAGATTTCAACAGTTTGCCCTCACATAGAGACACAAAGTGAAAATACTGTTGGAGTACTAGTTATAGTATTAATTCACAATGTACAGCATATTAAGGACAGAGATCCTACATGATTTTTTTTTAAATTGATTAATTATCTATGCAATTTCTAATTTAACACCAAGTTTTTTTCTCATTTTCAATTATCTTTATGTACAGAACATCGATTCAGTATATACTATGTAAAGATTTCATCAGTTTGCATCCACACAGAAACACAAAGTGTAAAAATACTGTTTCAGTACTAGTTATAGCATTACTTCACATTGGACAACACATTAAGGACAGATCCCTCATGAGACATAAGTACACAGAGACTCCTGATGTTGATTTAACAATTTGATACTCTTGTTTATGGCTTCAGTAATCTCCCTAGGCTCTAGTCATGAGTTGCCAAGGCTATGGAAGCCTTCTGAGTTTGACAACTTCGATCTTATTCTGACAGGGTCATAGTCAAAGTGGAAGTTCTCTCCTCCCTTCAGAGAAAGGTACCTCCTTCTTTGATGGCCCAGTTCTTTCCACTGGGATCTCACTTGCAGAGATCTTTCATTCAAGTCTTCTTCTTTTTTTTTTTTCCCAGAGTGTCTTGGCTTTCCATGCCTAAAATATTCTCATGGGCTCTTATATTTTCTAAGATTACCTGGTATTGGAGATGAGGAAGTTGAGCGGAGTTCCCTAAACTACTCAGCCAAATTGGGGCTGAGCCAACACTAATGTTCAGGCTTCAAACAAGGTCTAGACAGGGACTGAGGATTTCATTCTTGGCTTTGAGATCAAGATCTCTGCTTTCTTTATTCCTCAAAAGTAACCAATATATTTTGTTATGGTATGAGAAATTCTTGGAATGTATTCTTATCATGGTTTTTTTTAATAATTGTATCATATTTTACATTTCCTCAAATAATGCTGAAGAGCAGATAACTAAGTTTTTGTAAATTTTGGATGAACTTGACCTTTTAGAAGTCAAGTATTTGAATTTCAGTTGCAAGTGGCCATTTTATTTATTTATTTATTTTATTTTATTTTTTATTTTTTGACAGGCAGAGTGGACAATGAGAGAGAGAAACAGAGAGAAAGGTCTTCCTTTGCCGTTGGTTCACCCTCCATTGGCTGCCGCGGCCGGTGCTCTGCGGCCAGCGTACCGCGCTGATCTGATGGCAGGAGCCAGGTGCTTCTCCTGGTCTCCCAAGGGTGCAAGGCCCAAGCACTTGGGCCATCCTCCACTGCACTCCCTGGCCACAGCAGAGAGCTGTCCTGGGAGAGAGCCAGCCGGGACAGAATCCGGAGCCCTGACTGGGACTAGAACCCGGTGTGCCGGCACCACAAGGTGGAGGATTAGCTTATTGAGCCATGGCGCCGGCCACAAGTGGCCATTTTAAAAGTCTAAAACTTGGAAACTGTCCTTTGGACCTTGTTGAGAGCCCATGAGATAGAAGTGATGTGCTGATGGGTTGTCTTAAAGCCACCAAGAATTGAGTGTGGTAGTCTGCCCTCCCTCAGCACTAAAACATCAATGCCTTATGCTGAAGTTAAGAATGGAGTAGAGACTTTGCCTGGTGGGAAGGAAGACATTGGACACATCGAATTTCTCAACCATGCTTCAGAACTTCTGTGACATAGTGGCCTTGGAGAAGATAAAATTTAATTTTAAAATTATTGAACCAGAATCATGCAAATGTATTGTTAGCAAACTACTTGCCTACCAAAGTCCTCTTGAGGTGCAGAGAATGTATGCATTATGTCCTAGGAAAAGTAGGTTCATAAAAGAATTTTGAAACACTCCTCATTCTATACTAACAGATGTCTAAGATGAAAGCATTTTCTGAAAAACAGTATTTTTTTGTCATGGGGGTCCCAAATAAAGTTCACAGGTAATAAATTATGACATAAGAAGAAATACAACAATAGAGACACAATTTCAGGCATGAAACAAACTGACCTTTACAGTGGTGGGGTTCTAAAATCAGCCTTCTAATCACCTTTCTCATCTTCATTTTTGGAAGGCACAGCTAATAAAAATATTTTTTATGCACTTGTCCCATTCTTCTAACCTTCACTTCCTGATCACACATAAAATCAGAGACCTATCCACAAAGGATATTATGAGTAGGGTGCTGCCATCCTCATGAGAAGAAAAATAAAAATCAAGATGGTCTGTGGAGGAACATTCCATTTTTCCAGTAGGCATGTACATACCTTCCCACCATCTGTCTGGCCCTCGAAACAACCCAGCAAATAGGTTTCATTAGAACTAATCTTTATTTATTTTTGTTAGTTTTTGATTCCTGGAACCTCTTTAAAATGTATGCATTCGGAGAGTTTTCCTATCCCTGACCAAGAAAACACAAAATTCCAAGATAACATTAAGCACAAAGCATAGATTTGATTGAAAAGTAAGCTTCCAAGCTTTATCTGTCAATAGTTTCCTCTTAATTCCAAGGTTTGTTCCCTATCTTATGCAAAGATCTATTTCAGGGAAAAGGGAGTCCCAGTTCTTTCTTTTCCTTCCACAACCTGTCCTTGTTCAGTCATGATCATTTTTTACCTTTAATTTTCTTGCTTTTTTATTCTTCTGAGATTGAAGCATGAGGGTGGGAGGCGTGGAGAAAGATGAGGTGGATGAAAAACATCTTGTGTTATTGATACTATCATAAGGCAGCTTTACATTCTCTAATACTGGAAAAAGCTTAAGCCATTTCACTAATGGAAACCTTTAAGGGTATTGAGAAGATGCCTTAGCCTCTGGAAAACACTCAGCTCTTTCAACTACACTGACTGAAATCCCCCTCCCAGTGTTGACTCTCCTCTGAAGCCCTGGTAATCTAGTTTTATGGCTTCAGTTGATATTTGCTCAATGCTGTGTTCCTCAGTATGTTGCCCCATGGAACAAAGAATTAAGAGGACCCCATTCTTGTCTCCACCATGCAAGGCGTATGTCTAGCACATATAAAACTCTAATGTCCATAGCAGTCCTAAGCAGTGAAGATCATATAATATAATCACCTCATCTGAGTTCCAGCTTCTCCTGCCTCTCTGTGTGCTTGGGTGGCAGCCAGCTGAACGTCCACAGTAAACCTTACCCACTCATGAAGCTCTCTGAGTCTTATTGGGACCTCTCTTTTTGTGTTTGGAATACTGTCCCCATCCCTACTTGGGAACAAGGATCATGACACCGTCTATCTCAAATTGTGTCTTTTTCCTATTTCTTCAGCTTTCAAATATTTTACTTTATTTATCTATTAGTGTTGATAAGAGGTTTAAAAAGCCTTCTAATATATCCTTAATTTTTTAACCGTGAAACTTTTTAAAAAATATTTTATTTAAGGTTAAACTAATTTCACATAATTCATTTATATAGGGTTAGAACATACCCCAACAGTATTTTCACTTTGTGTTGCTATGTGAGGGCAAACTGTTGAAATCTTTACGTAATATATACTAAACTGATCTTCTGTGTATAAAGAGAATTGAAAATGAATCTTGATGTGAATGGAAGGGGAGAGGGAGCGGGGAAAGGGGAGGGTAGCGGGTGGGAGGGAAATTGTGGGGGGGGGAGCCATTGTAATCCATAAGCTGTACTTTGGAAATTTATATTCTTTAAATAAAAGCTATATATATATATATATATATATATATATATATATATATAAAGAACATAGCAGTAATTCTCACTCTACCCTTCCTTCTGCTCATGCTCCTGTTCTTCATCCTCCTTCATTTCATATTCCCTTTCTTAATTTTTACAATGATCTAAATTTAATTTACCTTAAAGAGATAGTAAGAAAAAAATCGGCTGGGGCCATGGCTCACTAGGCTAATCCTCCGCCTGTGGCGCATTGGGTTCTAGTCCCGGTCGGGGCGCCGGATTCTGTCCTGGTTGCTCCTCTTCCAGTTCAGCTCTCTGCTGTGGCTCGGAAAGGCAGTGGAGGATGGCTTAAGTGTTTGGGCCCTGCACCCGCATGGGAGACCAAGAGGAAGCACCTGGCTCCTGGCTTCGGATTGGCGGGTGTGCTGGTTGTAGCGGCCATTTGGGGGTTGAAGCAATGGAAGGAAGACCTTTCTCTCTGTTTCTCTCTCTCTCTCTCTCTCACTAACTCTGCCTGTCCAAAAAAAAAAAAAAAAAAATCACCATTCCTCAACAGTAGAAACAAAGATTGTAAACAATCTTCGGATCTTATAACTTTCTTTGATTTTTAAAATTTTATTACTATAAAAAGAACATTTTATGCATTTCATATATATAATTCTAAGAAGATAACCATTCTTCCCTCCCACCCCACCCTACCCCTTCAATCTCTTCACCTTCCTGCCTTTTTTTTTCCTTTAATTTTTGCAATGACATAGTTTCAGTTCACTTTATAATCACAGGCTTAATGCACCACTAACAATAATATTCAACAAGTAAAAAGTAGAAAGCCCACTGTTCCACAGGAGTATAGATAAGTGCTAAAAACAATACTCAATTTATAAGATGTCAGTTTCTTTCTTATGCATTGGTGTGGAGTTCTTTGTTGTTTTTGTTGTTATTCTACTACCACATTTCAGAGAAAACATATGATATCTGCCTTTGTGGTATTGACTTATTTCACTAAGCATAATGGTCTCCAGTTGCATCCATTTTGTTGCAATTTTGTTCTTTGGTATGGCTGAGTAGTATTTCATTTTGCATATATGCCACATTTACTTTATCCAGTCATCAGTTGATGGACATCTGGGTTGACTTCATATCCTAGATATTGTGGATTGAACTGCAATAAACCTTGGGGTACAAATATCTCTTTCATATGCTGATTTCATTTTGTTTGGGTAAATTCCCAGGAGCAGGATTCCTGGGTCATATGGGAGACCTTTTTTCAGATTTCTAAGAAATCTCCATACTGTCTTCCATAGTGGCTGTACTAGTTTACATTCCCACCAACAATATATTAGGGTAACTTTTCCTCCACATCTTCACCAGCATTTATTGTTTTTGATTTTTGATGATAGCTATTCTAACTGGGGTGAGGCAAAATCTCATTATAGTTTTGATTTGCAGTTCTCTGTCGGCTAGTGATTCTGAACATCTTCTCATGTGTCTGTTCATTTGTATTTCATCCTTTGAAAAATACCTGTTCATGTCTTTTGCCCATTGCTTAACTGTTTGTTATTGTTGAGTTTCTAAAGCTCTTCATATGTCTTAGATATTATCCTCTATCAGATGATAGCTTGCAAGTATTTTCTCTCATTTTGTCAATTGCCTCTTCATTTTAGTCAGTGTCTCCTTTGCTGTGCAAAAGCCTCTTAGCTTGATGTAATACCATTTGTCTATTTTTGCTTTTATTGCCTGTGCTTCTTTTGTTTTTATCCAAGAAGTCTGTCTCTTTAGTATTTCATGTCCCTTTTTGCCAAACCTTCCATTTTTTCATCTAATATGTGGTATTCTTTATATTATTTAAGCTAACCTATGAAATTGTTTCATTTAATTTTTTAAATTTTTAGATTTTTAAAATCTATATTCATTCTTTTTGAAAGGCAGAGACAGAGAGAACAGAAAACTTCCATCCGTTGAGTCATTCCCCAAATGCACAATAGCCAGGGCTGGGCCAGTCTGAAGTAAGTAACTGGGCACTCAGTCTGAGTCTCCCATATAGGCTGCATAGTTCTGAGTATTTGAGCCATTACTTTCCTCCTAGGGTGAGCATTAGCAGGAAGCTGGATCTGAAACAGCATGGCCTGGACTTGAACCAGGCTCTCCTATATGGAAGATAGGCATTCCAAGTGTGACTTAACTGCTGGACCAAACACCTGGCACCAGATTATTTATCGAGGAGCCTTGCATAGGTTCTAGTATGAGTTATCCATGTAATTGGGAAATGTTTGTTTATTTCAGCTAGTCTGCTTTAAGAGATAACCTTTGAAATGAGTGTTCCTGGCTTTATCCATGGGCAGCAGTATCTTTGTGGCATACCGTAAGGACTCAAAAGGCCTTCATGCTGGTTAATGATGGTTCTCTTTACCCTCACTTCCTCTAATAACTTTTAAGTTCTTTGAAAGTCCAGCAAAAAACAGCATCTGCTTTGAGCCAGAAAACCTGAGCTTGTGCTGCTTCCATTTCCCTACTCAACACTTACAAGGTTTTATTAGCTACAGGGCCTGATCTGAATTCTCTGAATTCTAATTTAATCATCTGTACAATATGGTCAGAAACACCCTTTCAAATGTTTTCCATAATGCTTATGCAAGATGAACATTTAAGGGTAATACAGCCTTTAAAATATTTAGCAAATGAAGCTGTTATGATTACTATTGCTACTGCTGTTGTTAGTATTATAGTTAGTTGTTCTAGATGAGGGGGTGAGCAGAAGAACATGTCCAGAAGGTGGACAACTGTCAAGAAAATGATTAGGACTGTGATGTGGACAAGAGCAGCCAAAACAGTGAGAGCCATGAGCTGCTTCTGCAAGAGGCTGGCAGGAGAGAGTGGATGCTGAGAAAGACCCTGGCTGGAGTATGAACCTGACATTTCCACGAGTTTATGTCAGGGTTAAAAGACTTCAGTTTCAGTCTCAATGTCAACTATAAAATGGACCATACGTCTCTAACATTTTCTTCACAGGCATATGACAGGAATTCCTCAGCTGATGGAAATCCTTCTGTTTGGCAAAAAGATTTATCACAGCTCCCTTGGCTTAGTTACCTTCCAGAGTCATTTTGGTTTTGTTGTTCTGGTGTTGTCTGTTTAGTGTAGTTAACATCCATCTGCCAGAAAATGTACATTTCCAGTATTGGGTACATCTGTATCTGTAGATTATGGTTCATGGAAGATGCAACCCACATTACTGTCACACTGGAACATTCCAGGAAAGAACTTATTCAAACCTGACAGACCAATGTCAATTAAATTTCCTTTAAAGAAGAGCTTATCTTCTACTGGCTGAAAATGTATTTCTTTTCTTAGTTGTCATCAGTTTTTTTGTTTGCTTGTTTTTGCTTTTGTCTTTGTTTTTGTTGTTTTCTACAAATCTCCAAGTTGTTTCAAGGGATAGACTCTCCCGAATATATCTTGGACATTTACACTGTATTTATGACTTTGTAAAATTAGAGTTGGAGGAAGCTGACTCTGACTCCCCCATCTCCCTCCTCCCCTCTGCATCTTATCCTCTATTCGTGGTGACATCAAATTGTCACTATTTCAATTAAATCCTGCCCAGCATGAGCCCAGTCTATTTTCTGAGCATGCAAGTTTATAAAAATTACCCTCACTTTTAGTGAACAGTGAAGATGTTTTTAAAGAGCTTGTTGATTTTCTTCTAGAAAATAAACAAAGCAGTAGCACATGCATAATCACTTAAATAGCAGCCTTTTCCGCAACAACAGTGCAACTTCTTAATCGCAGTGTCGCAAGGTTAATGAGGAAGGCTGTTCATGTGAAGACAGATGTTTTCATTTCAGATTGGCACCTCTCAAGACGTGTATAACTAAAATGTATTAGCACCGAGAGCTGGTATGGACAACACAGGGAAATTCTCACCAGCCATGGAATCCAGTGTTAGATGTGGAGGCTGGCCACGCAGAGCAGAGGCAGATTGCAATGACACTCCAAGTGAGATCATCTTCCTCTTCAAAGATGTATGAAGTGGCTTTTGATGTAAGACAGCATCTATTCAGTGAGAAGAGATAGACCCTTAGCTTTGCATCCATGTTAAATGTGATAATAGTAATGATATTTTATTAGGTCTGTAGCATCTTAAATGTTACAAAGTAGTTCCATATTCATATTTGGTCCTCACAAGACCCTATTAGTTAGCATTATTCTGCCTATTTTTTTCAGTAAGTGATTTGATGTGTACTCTTACTACCATGTCTGCATCTGATAATCACAGAGCGAAAGTGTGACTCATGTTTGCACTTATCAGTTATGATAGCTGTCATTCTTTCTCATCAAATGACAAAATGGGTTATTGTCATGAATACTAAGGAAATGGACTATCTCACCACCTTTCTCCAGGAGCACTTCTCTTTGAAAACAGCAACTTGTCAGCCAGTGTGAAGCTTGAAAAATAGATTGTAAGACATTCAAAGGAGATTAGTGTGTCTTCCCCATGCCTCTCCACTTCTACACAACTTTAATGTCAATCTTTCTTTCCATCTTCCAGCTTCAAGATTCTCCTCCATGGCCGGCGCCGTGGCTCAACAGGCTAATCCTCCGCCTTGCGGCGCCGGCACACCGGGTTCTAGTCCCGGTCGGGGCGCCGGATTCTGTCCCGGTTGCCCCTCTTCCAGGCCAGCCCTCTGCTGTGGCCCAGGAGTGCAGTGGAGGATGGCCCAGGTGCTTGGGCCCTGCACCCCATGGGGAGACCAGGAAAAGCACCTGGCTCCTGGCTCCTGCCATCGGACGAGCGCGGTGCGCCGGCCGCAGCGCGCTGTCTGCGGCGGCCATTGGAGGGTGAACCAACGGCAAAAGGAAGACCTTTCTCTCTGTCTCTCTCTCTCACTGTCCACTCTGCCTGTCAAAAAAAAAAAAAAGAAAAGATTTTTTTTTTTTTTTTTTTTTTTTTACAGGCAGAGTGGACAGTGAGAGAGAGAGACAGAGAGAAAGGTCTTCCTTTTGCCGTTGGTTCACCCTCCAATGGCCGCCGTGGACGGCGCGCCGCGGCCGGCGCACGGCGCTCATCCGATGGCAGGAGCCAGGAGCCAGGTGCTTTTCCTGGTCTCCCCATGGGGTGCAGGGCCCAAGCACCTGGGCCATCCTCCACTGCACTCCCGGGCCACAGCAGAGGGCTGGCCTGGAAGAGGGGCAACCGGGACAGAATCCGGCGCCCCGACCGGGACTAGAACCCGGTGTGCCGGCGCCGCAAGGCGGAGGATTAGCCTGTTGAGCCACGGCGCCGGCCCAAAAAAAAAAAGATTCTTCTCCACAAGGCATCCTTGGTCTAATTTCCTGTACTTCTTGTCTTCCTTTCTTTCAGGGATCAAATAGGTCTCTTTACTGTATTGTTTCTTTCTTTTTTTAAAAAAAGATTTATTTTATTTATTTGAAAGGCAGAGTTACAGAGAGAGAAAGAGGGCTTCCATGCGCTGGTTCACTCAACAGATGGCCGCAGTGGCCGGAGCTGAGCCAATCCAAAGTCAGGAGTCAGGAGCCTCCTCCAGGTCTCCCACATGGGTGCAGAGGCCCAAGCACTTGGGCCATCTTCCACTGCTTTCCCAGGCCATAGCAGAGAGCTGGATTGGAAGAGTAGCAGCTGGGACTAGAACCGGCGTCCATATGGGATGGCGGCACTTCAGGCCATGACTGTAATCTGCTTACTACTGTTGGGGTTTTTTTCCATCTTTGATTTTTTTGTCACCTGTATTTCCCTCCCCTTCCTGCCATTCCCCTTCCCTCCCCCCCACTTCTCTTCCCTCTTTCTGCTTCCTTTTCCCTTTTTGTGTTCAGTGTCTTCTAGCTTATTGAGGATGAAATCATTAATTTGACTCCTTAGATGAGTGTTTCACCAGAAATGAAGATATCACACCTTGTTGAGCTTCTCGTGTGAGACAGCATGTCATTCTGACTTCAGTCCTCATGTTTGCATTGAATAATCCATTCTGCTGGTCAGAGGGGAACAAGCTGAGTCATGAAAGGGTGAAACAGACTGTTGGAAAGGAAGCCACTGGAAGATAGCCAGTCAACCTAAGCAAATGCTGTCGATTGTCCACTCCTGTAAGTGCACCACATTTTTGAAAAGATGTGTACTTTTAAGTCTTTTACAAGTTTGTTTAGAAGCCCCAGGTCCCAAGTATCATCGAAAAGCACAGCAATTTGAAAATGTCCTGGCCAACACCGTGGAAGTAGATGCCAATACTGGACCTCTCTTTAGTGGGTTGAATCCTGACCCACAGCCAAGCTGCCTTATTAAAGAACGATGTGGTGCATATAAATTGAAAATTCCAGTCCTGGATCGTTGAAAGTGCCCCTCTTTCTCAATTTACAACAGAGATGAAAGCAGAGGGTGGAGGCAAGGAGCCTGGTTCCAGATTCACCCTCAGTCTCTTCATGGGCATGTGATCCTGGGATGTCTCATGTCCCAGAGTCCCTGTGTCTTTGTCTCGACAGGGAGAAATATCTGTCATGTTTTGTTTGGTCAGGTGGGAACTGGTAATGATTTAGGTGGTATATATAAAAGTTAAACATTTCTCTGTATTGATTTAATGTTATTTTTTTCTTGTCTTCTATGATGTTAATGATTCTGGTCAGAGCCTCTTCTGTTTTAATTTACACTCAAAAAGTTTACAAAAAACATCAATAATTGAAACATCCAATTTTTAAGCATTTAAATACAAAGGATCTCATATGAATTCCAGTATTACAGACTATAATTGTAGGCTTCATATTTTCCTCAAACCCAGATTTCTGAATATTTTTTAACCAGAACTGACCTTAAATAATGGTAAATGTTTGGAATGTAACCTGACATTTGCTGAAAGAGGTGACATTGGAAAAATGGGTCAGTGCAGCTTATCTATTAAATGCAAAAATCATTTAAAACAGAGTCCAATAGTCATTAACTTTTGGAATTTGGGGAAAATGCTTACCATTTTAGATGAAGTTTTCATGTACTCTATAAAAACAGATTTCCAAAATTCAATACAGATAATATATACAGCAGTCAGCAATCTAGTCGTAACAGTATTATTGAACATAATTTTATTTCTACAGTAATTACAAGCAATAAAATATAATAACCAAGAATATCGTTTCTGTAGGCAAGCACATAATTCTTTTTTAAAATATGAAAAATTTATATCACTTTCCATGATTTGAGACTAACATAAACAAAAACCAACATAGAGAATTTTTCAGCTGAGACAGAGATGCAACTACTAATAGATTTCCTGTTCTTTTACACCTGGTTTTAGGCAGAGGCTACAGTTATCGAAAGACATAAAATTTGCATGTGCAGAAAACTTATTCTTTGGGCAACCAAGAAAGCTATCAGGGTCTGCCTACATTTTGGAATGAACTGGTTGGAAATCAGGCTTTTTGCTGAACAGGAGAGCACTCTGGTTTAAATAGTGCTCTTGTGTGGTACTACTTTTTTCTCCTGGAAGGGAACACTTCTTGTGATGGATAATTTATTAAGGGGTGACATGTATTGTCTGAGGACAAGGTAGAAGGGTCTCTCATTCTGCCATGGTTCCCTCTGTAACTCTCTGTCTCAGAGACACATAAAATTTAATATAATTTTGAAATATAGGATAAAAAAGGGTGAATGTAGTCTTGTGACTCATGTTCAAGTTTTATTCAAGTAGCAAGCAATAGTAAAAGGAATCTTTGTGAAAACTGTCCTACAGCAACAGCAGAAACCAGGTACTAAGACTTGCTGACAGTTTTGTGAAATGAAGCCTCACAGCTTCTGTCTCTTAGGGCGCTAACAGGTTGGGGGTTTCCTCAGGTGCCTTGGAGCAAGGCTATTTATGCGGGAAGAGCCACTCATCTTCCTTGAGGCAGCTGAGTTAGTAGAAGAGAATCAACAAAACATTCACTACGACAGATATCCATCCTAATTTAATACAGTTGTGTTTTTCAAATATTCATTCAATAGTAATTGATGGAGCAGCAGCCACATGCTAAGCTTGGTGTATAGTGACTGAGTTTTTACTTGATTCGAATCAAGTATGCATATTATTATCATCGAGCAAATGGAGTTTTGGGAGTTGTGCAGAAGAAAGAAGTTGTTTTCTATACTTCAAACCCAGATAAAGTTAAATCTGCAATTTAGAGGTGAAAACTGCCATAACTATGCCCATGTTTCCCCAGAGGCTTCTCCGTTCCTGGCTCTTCCTGCTTTACAGAGCTCTCCATTCTTCTTGTTTATTTTCCCCAACTGAATTCGTGTTCCTGTTTGGTTGTTTTGCAGATGAGTGTGATATCATGAATTGAGGATAATAACTTCAGGTGGAGAATAAGCAGTATAAAAAAAATCTGCTAATAGTTTCATTTAAATGTCCTTAGTAGTAAAGAGCAGGAAGAGGAAACCTAGACAATATATAATCTAGGAGCGGTATTCAAATGGAATAATTTTCAGAGTTCCACAGAGTGACAATAGCTCTTAAATCACACGAAAGGAAAAGCTTATTTCAGCTCCTGGGTGTGTTTCTGACTTTTTTTTTTTTTTTGATCCCCTAAGCTAGAATTGCTCTGATAATCAGCACGCAGAAGGGTTATCCTGCTGGGACGAAATTATAAATAAGAGAAACGTTTGGCACTCTGAAAGGATTTTACCTGTGGTAACAGTGCTTTCCATCTTTCATACACTTCACTTTTATTATAGGATTATTGCTTTCCGCTCCTCTCCTAAATGTGCAGTTTTGTCAGCACAATATCTCATACAGATAAATAACATTAAATAGGGTTACAGTGATGATTAAACATTGCAGTGACATCTTGTACATCACAGTACCATGCGTCTGAAAGGCAGGACAGTTTCTTACATTAAGCAGCAAACATGATTTCCTTCTTTTGTGTGATTAAGAACAGGATGAGTCCATCATGATTCTCTGTGTTACCGCTATACAAGTGTTTGTCCAGGGACAGTAAAACCTTTACAGCACTGGTTGCTCCAGTTCTGACATATGAGGGTACTTCAAAAAGTTTGTGGAGAATTAAATGAAAGGATAAGAGATTGTTGGTGCTACATCAAGTCTTCCTGATGATGCTTTTCCCATATGCAGAAGACCCCTCATAGTAGATGGGTAGAGTATACTGTGGTTACACTCTCTAGAAATATATGAAACAAAGAAGAACAAATGAATTATTTTAAAAGCAAATATTGATCAAGTACCAGGAGTAAATAGATACGAATATTCTTGCACCTAGATGGTGCTATGTACTGGGAAAGTTCAGTGTGTCATCTGAATCCAGAAATAATGGCTGACAGCAAGTAAATGATATTGGTCATGTGGCCACATAAAATTCTCAACTGCAGTACTGTAATTCATTTCTGCCTACAGATGTAGTCTTGTCTGACTTCTCTTATTAGGTGTTGTGTTCTGTTACCTGTTATTTGATAATCCTTCAAGTGTTCATTGATGCATGGGCTAAGTGTTTAAAACTACAGCCCTACTGCCACTACTGCTTCCACTTGTGATTCATCTAACTCTGTCTCTGCTGTGCCATGTGTGCTAACATGTAGGGAGACAGGATCTGCCACCACTGTCAAGAAGCATGAGAAATGTTGGATCCTGTTCATTGAAACCCCTCTTTGGTGTTGGAGCAGTAGTTTACTCAGTCACTCACATTTGGCCTGGCTGCTGCTTTGCGACGTTCTCAGTGGGAATTGCCCTACAGGGCTAGCTCCACATAGCTGGACTCTGACTCTGTTTCTTGTTGGATTTCTTTACAAATCTTAACCTTGAGGCTTAAATACCAGCCACAAAACCTCTTAATCTCTTAATGATATCTTGTATATCTGCTATTCATGGACCATTCCTAAATTTTAAGCTGTATTAATTTTCAGCCTTAACTAACTTGTAAAGCAGTCTTTGAGTTCTCTTTTATGTTGACTAGTCATGCATAAAATAGGTCATTCTTTATTCAAATGTGTCTCTTTAGGGTTTCCAGGGGTATACTCAACCATAACATAAAGGAAGCTGCTGGTTGCATTTGTTTTATTTCAAGCCCAACTCTTTTCTAGTTACAGATTTTTCTTGTTTTTTTTTTTTTTTTTAAAGATTTTATTTGTTTATTTGAGAGTTAGAATTACAGACAGAGGGAGAGACAGAAAGGTCTTCCATCTGCAGGTTCACTCTCCAAATGGCCACAAAGACTGGAGCTGTGCTGATCTGAAGCCAGGAACCAGGAGTTTCTTCTGGGTCTCCCACATGGGTACAGGGGCCCAAGCACTTAGTCTTCTACTGCTTTCCCAGGCCATTAGCAGAGAGCTAGATTGAAGAAGAGCAGCCAGGACTCAAACTGACACCTATATGGAATGCCAGCATCACAGTGGAGGCTTAACCTGCTACACAACAACACTGGCCCCAGATTATTGTCTCTGTACCACTTTCTCTTAAGGTAAAAAAATCTTCATCTATAGAGCAGTTAGTATATAAAAAAGTTTCCATAGGAACATTCAGTGAAAAGCTTGTGTGATCCAAAAAATTGATTACCTTTAATATTAAAACACATCCCATCCTAAATCTGGTTACCCTTGAAACATCAATTGGTTGTTTGTTGTTTTTTGTCTCCTTGTGCATGTGGTTGTATATAGTTCAAGACTTAAAGTTTACATAATTTCACCCATTGTATCTTTTCCCGATTTGGATTTATTCAGTTAAATATAGGGTGATCATATCACTTATTATAGCTTCAACCAATTTGTCCATTATGGAAAGAAAATTAATTAGTTAATATGTCAACTGGGACAATGGAGGTAGGAATAAGAGATGAAAATACAGAGAAGGAGGAAGAGAGGAATGTTGACACTCTCATTATTGCTTGTGATGATGTAGTCCTCTTAAGAATCTGGTCCTCACAGAAACAAGACTAGTGTCTGCTAATACTAACTGATAGAATAAAAAAGGGAGAGAATGATCCAGCGTGGGAAGTGGGATACAGAGCAGACTCATAGAATGGCAGATGTTCTAAATAGCACTCTGGCCTCAGAATCAACCCTTAAGGCATTCAGATCTGGATCAAGAGCCCATGAGAGTATTTTAGGCATGGAAAGCCAAGACACTCTGGGAAAAACAAAAACCTAAATGAAAGATCTCTGTGAGTGAGATCCCAGTGGAAAGAACTGGGCCATCAAAGAAGGAGGTACCTTTCTCTGAAGGGAGGAGAGAACTTCCACTTTGACTATGACCCTGTTAGAATAAGAATGAAGTCGGCGAACCCTAAAGGCTTCTATAGCCTTGGCAACTCATGACTAGAGCCTAGGGAGATTACTGACGCCATAAACAAGAATGTCAAATTGTTAAATCAACATCAGGAGTCACTGTGTACTTAAGTCTCATGTGGGATCTGTCCTTAATGTGTTGTCCAATGTGAAGTAATGCTATAACTAGTACTGAAACAGTATTTTTACACTTTGTTTTTCTGTGTGGGTGCAAACTGATGAAATCTTTACTTAGTATATACTGAATCGATGTTCTGTACATAAAGATAATTGAAAATGAGAAAAAAAACTTGGTGTTAAATTGGAAATTGCATTGAAAATTAATCAGTTTATTTAAAAAATATCATGTAGGATCTTTGTCCTTAATGTGCTGTACGTTGTGATTTAATGCTATAACTAGTACTCCAACAGTATTTTTCACTTTGTGTTGCTATGTAGGGGCAAACTGTTGAAATCTTTACTTAATATATAGTAAACTGATCTTCTGTATATAAAGAGAATTGAAAATGAATCTTGATGTGAATGCAAGGGGAGTGGGAAAGGGAAAGGGGACGGTTGTGGGAGGGAGGGAAGTTATGGTGGGGGAAGCCATTGTAATCCATAAGCTGTACTTTGGAAATTTATATTCATTAAATAAAAACTTTAAAAATAAAAAAAAAATAAAAAAGAATCTGGTCCTGCATATTCAACCACAGTCCCACGTACAAAACTCTGGGTACACTGTTATGTTTTCTTGATGATTCTTCTGTATCTGTCTGCAGTATGAAGTTTTAAAAATGGAAAATGCAGCAACAAACTGCATTTTTCTATTGTTTTTTTCTATAGTTTTCTTGCTTGATAATGTGTTAGGTAAGTAATCTTTTAAATTTTGACTCTCCAACACACAGACACACACCTACATTGAATTTTTTCTGGAAAAATTACTGAGATAATTAAACATAGATCTTTTTCAGATATTATTTTAAGAGGAGAAAAAATTCTTTGATAGCTATTTTTATGATAGCCAAAAAATAAGCAGTAAAAACAGAAAAATCTGCTCTGGGAACAGTTCCATGACTAATTCTACTTGATGTCATTCCCACCAACTGTAAAAACATACTTCTATTTATTGTATGACTATGTCAATACCTGATAAATTAAATAAATTTTGTTCATTTTTTATTGTGAGGAAAAGTGTACCATGAAAATAAATTTCATCTTTTCCTTGAAGCTATTTTTAATATATTTGTAAAATTTTGGTTAGAAAATGTTTTTAACAATTTGACACTCTTGTTTGTTTTTCAGTGTCTTAGCTTTCCATGCCTAAACTATTCTCATGGGCACTTCAGCCAGATCCGAATGCCTTAAGGGCTGATTCTGAGGCCAGAGTGCTATTTAGGACATCTGCCATTCTATGAGTCTGCTGTGTATCCTGCTTCCCATGTTGGATCATTCTCTCCCTTTTTCATTCTATCAGTTAGTATTAGCAGACACTAGTCTTGCTTGTGCGATCCCTTTGACTCTTAGACCTATCAGTGTGATCAATTGTGAGCTGAAATTGATCACTTGGACTAATGAGATGGCCTTGGTACATGCCACCTTGATGGGATTGCATTGGAATCCCCTGGCACAATTCTAACTCCATCATTTGGGGCCGTTCCGATTGAGCATGTCCCAAATTTTACATCTCCTCCCTCTCTTATTCCCACTCTTATATTTCACAGAGATCACTTTTCAGTTAAAATTTAAACACCTAAGAATAATTGTGTGTTAATTACAGAGTTCAACCACTAGTACTAGGATAAAAAAAAAATACTACCATGGATAAAGTATTACATTGTACAACAACAGTCAGCACAAGAGCTGATCGAGTCACTGTTTCTCATAGTGTCCATTTCACTTCTACAGGTTTCCCCTTTGGTGCTCAGTTAGTCATCGCCAATCAAGGGAAACAAATGATATTTGTCTCTTTGGGACTGACTTAATTCACTCAGCATGATGTGTACTTACGTCTCATGAGGGATCTGTCCTTAATGTGTTATCCAATGTGAAATAATGCTATTACTAGTACTGAAACAGTATTTTTACACTTTGTGTTTCTGAGAGGGTGCAAACTGATGAAATCTTTACATAGTATATATTGAATCGATCTTCTTTATATAAAGATAATTGCAAATGATTAAAAAATCTTGGTGTTAAACTGGAAATTGCATAGACAATTAATCAATTGTTTAAAAAAAAAATCATGTAGGATCTCTGTCCTTAATGTGCTGTACATTGTGAATTAATACTATAACTAGTACTCCAACAGTATTATCATTTTGTGTCTCTATGCGAGGGCAAACCGTTGAAATCTTTACGTAATATGTACTAAATTGATCTTCTGTGTATAAAGAATTGAAAATGAATCTTGATGTGAACAGAAGGGGAGAGGGAGCGGGAAAGGGGAGGGTAGGGGGAGGGAGAGAAGTTGTGTGGGGGGGGAGCCATTGTAATCCATAAGCTGTTCTTTGGAAATTTATATTCTTTAAATAAAAGCTTTATATATATATATAAAAAAAAGAAAATGTTTTTAAAAAAGAATACAGCCAAAAGAACCCAACACTTTATAATCAAGTCTATGACAAATATATTCATTTCACTGCTTCATTATCTTTAACCTTCATACAAACCAGTTAGTTTTAACAGCCTGAGAGATGAGAAAAATCTTTTAGTTTAGCATCTACTAACTGCTCAATAGAGGTGTTTGTAAATGAATTCCTGACATGATAGTATGTGGTTTAAGTATGTTTATTTCACCTATCCCATATGTTAGGCCTAACAAGGGAATAAGAAAAAAAATGGATAAAATGTGATCAAATAATAGTGTCATATTGGGTTGTTAGGTTGCGTTTAACATAGGCAAATTTAACAGTTTTAGGAACATTGTTTCCTTTTTATTTCCAACGCTGGTGAACTTCTGTCATTTAGTTATTCTTCGTTTGCCTTAATCTAGCAACAGAAGTAGCAAACAGAAACCTAGAAGTACAAATTACAGTACCGAATAACAGTCATTTTAGTCGTATTTAAAAATTATTTGAATGATGCATCTTCTAAAATCCAGCATATGAATTAAGTATGGAAACTCTGAGAAGGAAGTACAAAGTCAGAAGAGAAGAAATGTTGAAAGCAATATCCTAAAAATGAGTCAAATTAGGCAAAAAAAAAAATCCTCTTCTGAAATGATTCATGAAGGTAAAGTGAAATAACTGAGAAATAGATAGAAAATAACACATAGGAGCCACAGGGGAATCTTACACATGGAAGAGAAGTTAGTGGTCATCTGGAGTCACTCTTCCAGCTCATGGACAAGCATCATCCTGGAGACAGGAAAACAAGGAGAAAAGCCAGAGAAAAATACATGTATGAGGGTTCTTAAAAAGAGTTCATGGGAAAAATGTGTATTATTAAAAAACCCTCTATATATGTATTTCATTTTTTATACTAAAATAACATCTTTTCAAAAATGTTTATTTACTTAATATTTATTTTGTTACTTAAAAGAATTATAGCAAGACAGGAAGAGAAGCAGAGATCTTCAAAATCCTGGTTCACTACCCAGATAGCTACAATGGCCAGGCTCAGCCAGGCTGAAGCCAGGAACCAGGAACTTCATGAGGGTCTCCCACATGAGTGACAGGGGCCCAGCACTTGGTTCATCTTCTCCTGCTTTTCACAGGCCATTAACAAGGAGCTGGGTTGGAAGTGGAGCAGCCAGAACACAAACTGGCATCCATATAGGATGCTGGCATTTCAGGCAGTAGCTCTATCTGATACACCACAATGCTAACCCCAATAAACACCTTTTAACTACATTTTGTGCATGCTTTTTGAAGTACTATCATACACGTAACTCAAAGCAAGAAGTCACAATTACTCAGGCTGAACTAGATTTCTCCAAGGAAGCGATGATTATTATTCTTTCTTCCTTAGGCTGAAATTAGAAATCCCTAATTTTTGGGGGAGTTAATATTTTCTGTGTTATGCATGATGGCCCATTATTTCTCTTCAAATGCATCTTAATTCTACTCTGCTTCTCTCAGTTTCCTTTTCAATTAAGATGGAGGTAGAGTTCCCTCACTTGACAGAAGGAAGAGTGAGATAGTGTCTGTGACTGGTCAGAGGTTACATAGCCAATAAATTTAGAAGCTGGGATGAGAAAGGGAAATCATGGGAGTCTTTATCTCCTGCCATATTAGTCAAGAGTAGGATGAGGTGGAGACAAGATTGACAGGAACAGTGATTAGGCTGATGTAGCAGGTCATACATGAACTCACATTTGATATACGGATAAGATTCTTTGTCCTGCTTATCTTTCTGAAATTATTAAGTATTTTGATGACATTTTGGGAAACAGTGAGAAATCCTAAGTAGTGTTCCAACAATGAATGATAGCACTTAATAATAGCAGGAGAACTCAGGAAATCCAAGGTACCACAGCAGCACATCATCAAACACTAGAAATAATCTAGGTGATTCTGAAAGGTGTTTGTACCCAAAGTTCTTCTTCCATGGAAGAGTAGAAAATTAAACAAGAATTAGTTTATTTTAGCTAACAGGTCTAAACTGAATAGCAAATCAAAATCTCTGTTTTACTTTTAAAATTATGTTAATAGATATTTCTACCACTTATTTAAGAGATATTCTTAGAAATACAGGATAAAATTGTATGGCATGAATCTGTGGGGTCCATAACTATGCAAAACATAGCAGACTACTAGGAGATGAATAGGTGTTTCTATTGACTTTGAATAAAAACAAAGGAAAAGCAAAAGGGATCATGTCCTACAAAAACACAACATACCAGCATAACCAAAGACTTTTTACTTCATAAAGAATAGAGTCAAAACAAATTAGGTTAATTCTTCATCAGGAATTTCTTAAAAATATTTTACTGATATAATGAGAGCAGATTTTATGTATCCCATATGCACAGTTCCAAGAAGACAACCACCCTTTCCTCATTGGCTTCTCCCCTCCAAACTCCCTCCCTCCCTACTTCATTAGTTTTTGAACACATAATTTTAATCCACATTCACAGGCTTAGTTTACCTCTCATCATAATATTCAACAAATAAAAAGTGGGAAGACCACAGTTTCACAGGAGCATAAACACTAGCTAAAAATGGCAATCATATCCCAAAGTGACCATTTATTTCTATACAAATTTGTATTCCATGTTTACTGCCACATATCACAGGAAACATGATATTTGTCTTTTTGAGACTGGCATATTTCACTAAACATAATGGTTTCCCGTTGCATACATTTTGTTGCAAAATATAGGATTTTATTTTCTTTTTTAGGGCTAACTAATATTTGATACTGTATGTATACCACATTTTCATTATCCAGTCGTTAGTTGATGAAAATCTGGGTTGATTCCATATCTTAGATATTGTGGCTTGAACTGCAATAAACATGGGGGTACAAGTAACTATTTTATATCCTGATTTCTTTTCATTTGGGTAAAGTCCCAGAAGTGGAATGATTGGGTCATATGGTAGATTGATTTTTGAATCTCTGAGAAATCTCCAGATTATTTCCATAATGATTGTACTTGTGTACCTTCCCATCAACAGTGTAGTAGCGTACCTTTTCTGCATCATCACCAGCATCTATTTATTTATTTTTATTTTTGGGTGATAGCCATTTGAACTGCAGTTAGATGAATATTCATTGTGGTTTTCATTTACATTTCCCTATTGGCTTGTGATCCTGAGCATTTTTTCATGTGTCTTTTGGCCATTTATATTTTATCCTTTGAAAATTGCCTGTTCATGTCCTTTGCCCATTACTTAACTAGATTGTTTGTTTTGTTGTTGTTGAGTTTCTTGAACGCTTTATAGATTCTGGGTATTAATCCTTTATGAGTTCCATAGTTTGGAAATATTCTCTCCAATTCTGTCACTTTGGAGGGTTTCCTTTGCAGTGCAGAAGCTTCTTATCTGGATGCAATGTCATTCGTCTACTTCAGTGTCTTAAAAAGTTTCGTCAGTGTTTTCCTTTAGTAATGTGATGATATCAGGTTGTGGATTTAGATCATGGATCCATTTTGAGTTGACTTCTTAAATAAGGGGTAAGGTAGGGATCTTGTTTTATACTTCTGCATGCATAGATCCAATTTCCCCAGCACTATTTGTTGACAAGACTGTACTTTCTCCAAGGGTTGATGTCAGCACATTTGTCAAAGATTCATTTATTGTAGAAGTGTGGATTAACCTCTGGGTTTTTTATTCTGTTCCATTGGCCTACATGTCAATTTTTGTGCCAGTAACAGGCTGTTTTGATTATAACTGTCCTGTGGTGTGTCTTGAAGTCTGGTATTATACCTCCAACTTTGTTGTAATTGTTTATTGTTTTATTCAAAGTTTGTTGTGTTTCCATATGATTTTTAACATGACTTTTTCTATATCTGAGAAGAATGTTGTTGGTATTTTAATTTTAATCACATGGAATCTTTAAATTGTTTTCAGTTGGATGCACATGTTGATGATATTAATTCTCCTAATCCAGGAACATGGAAAATTTTTCCATTTTTTGTGTGTCTTCTGTTTCTTTATTTTTTTTAAAATTTTCATTGTAGAGATCTTTCAAATCCTTGCTAAAACTTAGTCCAAGGTGTTTAAACTTTTTGTGGCTATTGTGAATGCAACTGGCCTTACAGGTTATTTCCCAGCTATGGCATTATCTGTGTATACAAAGGCTTTTTATTTTTGTGTTAATTTTGTAGTCTGCACCTTTATAAAACTCTCTTCTGAGTATCAGTAGTCTCTTAGTAGAGTTTTTTGGTCCCCTTTATATAGAATCACATCATCTGCAAACAGAGGTAATTTGACTTCCTCCTCTCCAATTTGTATCCATTTGATTTCTTTTTCTTGCCTAAAGGATCTAGCTAAAACTTCCAGAACTATATTGAACAGCAGTGGTGAAATTGGCATCCTTTTCTGGTTCTGGATCTCAGTGGAAATACTTCAAACTTTTTTCTTTTCAATATGATGCTGACTGTGGATTTGACATATATTGCCTTAATTGTGTTGATTAATGTTCCCTTGACACCCAATTTGTTTAAGGTTTTTATCATGAAATGATGTTGTATTTTTAAATTCTTTCTCCACATCTATTGTGGTAATCACCCGGTTTTTGTTCTTCAATTTATTAATTTGATATCACATTTATTAATTCCTGTTTTTTAAACCATCCCTGCATCTCTCTTTTTCTTCTCCAACTCTCCCCTGGGAATGCACTTCCTCTGATTTTATTCTGTTATCTTCCCTCTGATAAAAATCACATGTATTTTCCTTATTCAACCATCTTGGTATCTCTTCATTAACCACTATGTATCATAGCAAACTGGAGGATTTTTTTTTTTTGACAGGCAGAGTGGACATTGAGAGAGAGAGAGACAGAGAGAAAGGTCTTCCTTTGCCGTTGGTTCACCCTCCAATGGCTGCCGCGGTCGGCGCGCTGCGGCCAGCGCACTGCACTCATCCGATGGCAGGAGCCAGGTGCTAGGTGCTTTTTCCTGGTCTCCCGTGGGGTGCAGGGCCCAAGCACTTGGGCCATCCTCCACTGCACTCCCGGGCCACAGCAGAGGGCTGGCCTGGAAGAGGGGCAACCGGGACAGAATCCGGTGCCCCGACCGGGACTAGAACCCGGTGTGCCGGCGCCGCAAGGCGGAGGATTAGTCTGTTGAGCCACGGCGCCGGCCAAACTGGAGGATTTTTACTGAACTGATACTGCTCTAGCAATAAGTGGACATATTATTCTAATTAGCTTTTCTGTCAGACAATGGGACTTATCTTGCCAATTGGTAGAATGCCAACTCAAAGTCTTGGTGTTACAGGTTTTTTTTTTTTTTCCTTCATTTTTTTTTCTGGTATTGTTTTTACTTTCTGCAAATCCTGGATCAGTGGCCTCCATTCTTGATAAAATAATCTCAGGAAGAATTTCTTTTTTTTTAGAAAGATTTTTTATTTATTTATTTGACAGGTATAGTTACAGTGAGAGAGAGAGACAGAGAGAAGGGTCTTCCATCAAATGCTTCATTCCCCAAATGGCTGCAACAGCCAGAGCTACGCCAATTCGAAGCCAGGAGCCAGATGCTTCCTCCTGGTCTCCCATGTGGGTTCAGGGACCCAAGCACTTGAGCCATCTTCCACTGCTTTCCCAGGCCACAGCAGAGAGCTGGACTAGAACCTGGTGCCCGTATGGGATGCCAGTGTGGCAGGCGGAGGATTAACCTAGTGTGCCACGGTGCCAGCCCCAGGAAAAAATTTTTTACACAAATGCATCATGGTACAGAAGTGTTATTCACACATATATGGTTCTTATATTTGATTTTGTTATAAACAGCTGTATTTGTAGGACTGTAATTTAGTGAGATGTATGCCAAAATAGATGGTGAGTGGCTCCTAAGAAAAAGAGAGCAAAGAGTCGACCTAACCTATCCCATCTTAACATCCATGTCACCTTTCATCCTACTTAATTTTCTAAATATCAATTTGCATTTCATTGCAGGGTTTTAATATTTTCCTTTGGGGGCTGGCGCCATGGCTCACTTGGTTAATCCTCTGCCTGTGGTGCTGGCATCCCATATGGGCGCAGGTTCTAGTCCCGATTGTTCTTCTTCCAGTCCAGCTCTCTGCTGTGGCCCAGGAGGGCAGTGGAGGATGACTCGAGCACTTGAGCCCATGCATCCACATGGGAGACCAGGAGGAAGCTCCTGGATCCTGGCTTCGGATTGGTGCAGCACTGGCCGTAGTGGCCATTTGGGGAGTGAACCAACCGAAGGAAGACTTCTCTCTCTCTCTCTCTCTCTCTTTCTCTCTCTCTCACTGTCTGTAACTCTACCTGTCAAAATAAAAAAAAATTTTTTTCCTTTGATGGTTACATACAAGGCTGTATTTTTCCATATTGAATTCAGATAGAATATAAAGGAAAATACTCCATTTTACTATTAGTAGTTTCTAGCTGACTTTTTCTGTAGTGGAAAAGAACCCAAGAATGAATTTGCATAACGTTGGATCACCCTTCCAACCGAGCAGTAATGAAAGTCCAGCTTCTATTCTACACTAACTATAACTTGGCACATTGTTCCTCAGCAAGTTGCATTTATCTTCTGTCCACGAAGCAGATTATTCTTCTGTGGAATGAGATGGAAAGCTAAAAGAAAAGGTTTCCATTTGTTTCCTACTGCTAGAAGAGCAGAATGCTGTCATTCAATATTCCTAGAGTACCTGGTTCTCACTGTTTGCTAACATTAACCTAGTTTTGTTATTTACCACCTGAAGAAAGCTAAAATTTGAAAAGAAAAAAACTAACAGGGAGTAAGCAGATATTAATTATTTTCAGTTCTAACAAGCTAAGGGAATATATTTAACCTTTCTATGTCTAATTCTTTTGAAATGTAAGGAAGGAGTGCAATTAATTTATAAATCAGAGTAAATTTTAAACTGAAAAAGGACATTATGGTGATAATAGTATGATACCTTATGTTTGCATATTATAAATAAGCTATATGTCTGTTTTTATTGACTTACATCTTAGATTAATTCCTCCTTTGTTATTAACTGTTTTGAGTGGGACAGGATCAATATCACCACCTAACATGGACTTAGGCATTCTAAGTTTCTACCTATTTAAAAATGAGTCCAAGGAATTACACATACAGTGTTAGATACAGTCTAGTCCAATCATCTGATTTTATGTATGAAGCAATTGACATTGGAGAAGTAAGCAAGCTTTGTCAGTGCCTCAGAGCTAGTGATCCATGCAGGTTCAACTGTACTTTAAACCTTCCTGTTCTAAATTCCACTATTTTTATTTTTTATAACTATTCATGGGAAATGTTGAAGGTGGAAGGGCTGGGCTTATCCTTAAAATATTTTGTCAAAGGTTATTCTCTGTTCACAGCTTGAGTAGGATAAACAGGGCACCTTTTTAAAAATGCCAGCTGAAAAGTCTCTTGAACCTTCCAACACAGGTTGGAAGCTCCCTCACAGATGAAAGCTCCCTCAGTAAGTCCTGGTTGTCCATAGCCAGCAACTGCAGTGTCCTGGTACTTCTGGGAGTGTATTGTATTGAAACTAATCAAGACCCACATAACCAATGCTAACAGCACACGTTTTCAAGAACTGACCCACTGCACTTTGTAAGGTGCACCTGTCCAATATTTGGGTAGTTCCTGGACTTAACAATAATAGAATTGAATCCATGTTTTTATACAAGGAGTAATTGGTAATAATTCCCCTGTTCATCTTTAGAAGTATTCTGGTTTGAGTAATAAATTACATGGCCATTGTATAGATATGTTTGCTGCACAATGGAATGCACTCATGTTAGCTTGAATGTAGGATGGAAGTACACAAATTAAAATGAACCAGCACTCAGAGCAGTGCCATTAGCTTTAGTGCCATTTGTTCCCTAGATCATTCTGAGTATTTAAACTGTAGCTAATATTTATTGAGCATTGTGCGCTAGACAATGTGTAGGAAACCAGAGACCCAACTATGACTCCACACTGAAATGCTTTCTTAAGAAAGGTAGATGATAACTGTAAACAAAAACATCACAGCTCATTTAGCAGTTAATTAGAGACTCCCTTCACCATTGCATAAATCAGGAAATAGGCTGGTAAACCTTTCCTGTCTTGCTTATTATCACACAGATCGTACATAAAAATGCTAAAATTCTCTCATTATTAAAATTTACATTATCTCTCCATCATTTTACCTTGAAGGCATAATTGAAAGGTGCCATATAGCATCTTCTGCTTGCTGTGTAGGAGGGCTGAACAAAAGTGATGGTGAAAAGGAATGGGTGGCCCGCAACTTTATGCAGCACTTTTCTGAGTTGCCAGGACTACCAAAAAGTGGGATTCTTTAGGCCCTGCCAGGGGACTTGTGGACTCATGTGGATTTACTAGTAGGGACACCATGGCTCCTAGGCCCTCAGAGTGACCTGATGTTGCATAGATCCTTCCGACATTTTGGACTGCCATTCCACCTACCATCCAAATCTGAAGAATAGTTGATTCCACTTAAATTCTGTCAGAAATTACTGTCTTCTTTCCAACCATGTACCTTATCCTTGAAGAGGAAACTTTATCCAGATGGGCAACAATTCTAAAATTATGAGAGGCCAAAAGAAACCAAAATGAGAAAAAGAAAATAGAAAAGAAATAGAAATGAAAGAACTTTAGAAATCATGAAGCAAATAAAATATTATGATGTAATAAAAAAGGCAGTGATTTGATGTTTGTCAAGTTAAAAAAAAAAACAAAACAGTGATTCTTTCTGATGTGCCTGCGAAGTGCAGTGCTCTGAGGATGTTGAAGAAGTGGCAGGGACCTCCTGACTCTCCCACTTACTCTCCTCACGTATACCTGAAAAAGACAGAATAAAATAATTAAGCCATACCATCCGTGAAGGGTGTGGATTTATGCCTGATCATTGAATTATAACAAGGAAAAGGAGTGATTTTTTTAAACAAGTAAGAGGGGCATTCATTGCCCACATAACCATTGGGCTTTACTTAAAAGAAATTTCCTTATTAACAAGAGAAAAATGGACTGTTTCTTGTGTCCCCCCAAAAAGTTGAAATAACTACTTTTATTAATCTAGGTTCATATTACAGAAACTCAAGCACAAAGTAGGGCTTTTATTTTTCTTTATTTGATGTAATCCAGAAGAGATACCCAGGGCTGGAATCATGTCGGAATTGCCCAGGCGCGTCGTTCGTCTTTGCCACCTTGATGATGTAGCTTAGCTCCTCATCTATCAAGGAAGTTTTTGTAGCTCCATCCAGCTATTTCACTGCCATTCACAAAACATCCCTGGGGACTCTTTATGTCGACTTTTACTTGCATCTCTTTGCCCTTCCCATCTGCATTGGAGGCTACAAATCAGTTTTTCAGATGAGCTTACTGGCTCAACCAATAATGCAGAGGTTCCCATGTAGAGGAAGTTGGGGAGAATGACTATTGAGGAGAACACTGTCAGTCTCTGTTTCAGATGGAGATTATAATTTATTGTGGAAAGCCCATGATGGCAGTAAAACAGAGGTCTCTAAGGAAATGAGCATTTTGCTAAGATAGTGCCTGCTCTAAAGATAATTTCTTTGCTAGCTTGGTTCTAGGTTTCCCAGAGGCCCAGAGACAGGGCCTGCATAGTCTTCTCCTTTGGGTGTGTTCCAATTGCTGCTTTTCTTCTGTCAGTAGATAGTTAATACTTCAGGGGAAAGGGAGTGTGGATATCCCTGACTTTTGGGAAATATCAAAAGAAGCACATCAGAACAAATTGTGCAGATGCACAAAGTTTTTGCATGCAGATGCTATTGCTTTCAGATATGTTTCCCATTGCATGTTAGGTCATAGATCCAAAATGCATGGCATCAGCTTGTGAAAGTCATTTCTCTTTCTTTGACCTCATTGCTATTTGTAATGAAAGGGATAGATCTTCTCAAAGTGCATTTACATGGCCCAGATTCCATTGTGGTTTTTTTTATTTCCTTTTTAATTAGCTCCTATATTCTGTATGCAGCAGGTACCAGCATCAAAAGTTGTAACACCTGCCTTACATTCTAGCCCAGTGTACTCATTGGGAGTGTGCACTTTGTTCTCTGATTCATGTTTTGAATCCCTGCTTAGAGCTGATGGTTAGAGACACTTTGTTCAAGAACCTTTTGCTTCCATTACCCTATAGGATGGGGTGTCCTAGAGAGACAGCAAGGTAACACAGGTAAAGGGAAAAGTAATTAGCAGGTGCCTGCCACACAGAAAATGAATACACAATAGGTGTTGTTTATTATTATTGATGACGTTAACCCTAGTGGTTGGTCAGTATTATTGTTAACATTAGTGTTTCATCTCCCTTCCTTTTGCTAGCATTCATATCTACTGTTTGTAAAATCTGTCTTCTTTTTTTCCTCACAGACAACTGTAATTATTTATATTTATTCTTTCCATTTTCCACTCTCCTTGTGTTATCTTTTCTCTGTTCTCAGTACACTTTTCTGCATAACCATTTCCCTGCCAATGCAAGAAATCTTTTCAAGTTGTCTTTGGATACTTGTAAAGTAAGATACTCAAATCTGGACAGATGGCATACATACACATAGTTATCAGTGGTTCACTTCCAATATGTTCATCTCCCATCACTGGGCCTGCTAGAAATAATAATGAAAGTTCTGCATTAATTGGACCCCCTCTGCCGTGAACTCTGTATACTCCATGGTTTCCTGTACATCAAACACCCAGATTTTTTTTTCCTTTTGGTTTTTAGCTCAGGTGTTGATTCCTCTGAGTGATTCCTTCACTTGACCTTTCTGCCCTCTGTCAAAGTTCTTGGCTCATAAGCAGCATAATAAATTCCAGTCTCATCATCATTACCTGTCAACTGGAAATCCACAGCCAGGTGAAGGGTAGACTAGGAATCCATATCTTGTCACCAAAGCATGCTATATCTCTAATAGTTCATTAGCATACCATGCACAAGCATCCTGCTCTTAATTAGTTACGTGGTATGATAATTAAGTAGTATGTCTCTGCAGTTTACTCTTATGTGGGGAAGAAGGGGTGGGAAGAGGTTGGCCTGCAAAGGAAAGGGGTGTTAAAGCTAAGTATTAACTTTTAAGTAATGGTGACTCTGAGGACAAAATAGCAAACTCTCAAGGGAAGAAAATGAAATACCTGCATTATGTTAAATACAAAATCCCAGAAACAAAGCCTCCCTCTTTCAATTCCTGCTGGTAGTTACTTGAATGAAAAAAAAAAAACTTTCTAAATTTAAATCAAATATAAAAACATGTGTGCAAGCCAAAGAAGGTCTTTTGTTATTCTGTCTTATTTTTAAATGAGAACACTACTTAGGAGGGTACTTCAAAAAGTTCATGGGAAATAGAACTCAAGAATAAATTTATTTGGTGCAGAAATGTTTGAAATCCATGCATATAAGTCTTCAAAAAGTTATTGGAAAATGCCTATTAGGAAAAAATATACATGAATTTGAATTTTCTGTATTCAAAAAGCTTATTTTTAATTATATTTTCCACGAACATTTTGATGAATCCTCATTATAAGGCTTGTGCAGTTTAGGGAAGGAAACTGCCAACATCCATAACTGACTAAAAAACCCTAATAGGGTCTTGATATTTCAACAGAGAAGCATTTCAGGAAGTCTGAATATCAGCCCCACAGATCAACTGATATTATAAACTGAATCCTTTCTTCTAACCTGTGTGCCAGGCCTCTGGACAGCTGTCAGGTCCCTGGTGTGAACCAAGGCGAGTGGGGAGAGACAGTGCCCTTCTCAAGAACATCATCATCCTGGAACAAATATTTAGATTAAGATGGCCAGAGCCCAAGGATGCATAAACCCACCCATGTTCTGGCAGGGTATGTGCTGCTGGGTTTCTTTTGATGGGGAAGCAGATGGTGGGTTATGAGCTTTCTATATGTGGACTGGAAAAGTGAACTACATCATCAAAAGGACAGATGTAAACCTGTTATGATATAAAGCTCCAAATGCAGTCCTACACTAAGCCTTAACAGAATTACACTCCTGAATCTTGGAAACCATCTCTCACTCAAGCAAGTGCTAAATTCCCTTACTCCCCTCCCAAAAATCCAACAATAATCTTAGACATTCTAAAATGCCCCTTCTTTAAGAAGAGCAAAATCAACAGCTCTGGTGCTGATGAAAACACAATTTTTCATGTTATGAAATAATAAGAAACATATTTTTGTCTTTGCCCCTGTTCCTCGTCCAGAAATCCTAAAACCTTTGGAATTTCCTGATAGGAATTTTTTCTGTTATTCATAACAAGCCCCTTTTGATTATCCCTAGACTTATGCTAATCAGATAATTGAAACAGAGTCCCCTAAACAGCTCAGGCGGAGTCTGATCTGCAGAAAGGCCAGCTGGTTACAAAGGATTAGGAATTTTCAGCCCCGCCCACTGACCTCATGGCCAGTAGGGAGTGGAAGGGATTGTTTATGAAAATTCTGGAATCACCAGATTTGATGAGCTGCTGGGCTGGTGAACACAATTGGCAGTAGGACTGAAAAATGACTTGGAAGCTTGTCACATTCTCCAAGCCCCAGCCCCACATCCCTTGCCCTATGCATCTGTTCCATCTGGCTGTTCCCAAGTTATATCCTTCATAATAAACTGATCAATATAACCAAAGTATTTTCCTGAGTTTTGTGAGCCATTCTAGCAAGTTGAGTCTGAGATGGAATCAAGGGGACTCCTGATTTACAGCAGATCAGTTAGAAGTACGGGAGCCCAGACTTGCATCTGGCATCTGAGGTGGCAGACAGTCTTGTGGGACTAACTCCGGTGAATGTGCTGCTCACCACAGGTGGAGAGTGTCATAATTGAATTGGGTTATAAGGTGTTAGTTGGTGTCCACAGTGTGATAGAATTGCTTGGTAAGGAAACAAAGGCCATGTATCTTGTGTCCAAAGCAGTGTGTGAGTATAGAAGATACAGTAGGTTTCACCAGACATGTCAAAGCTAACTGTACTATAGTATGGTCAACATTATAAAGCTTTTTAAAATGAGAAACTATTCTCAAATCAATTCCCTTCAACTGAAAATCAATGTATTGACAAGTGACAGTGCACACATAGCATAAGAAAGTTGGAAAACAACTAGCCACTAGGAATATTGTCAGAGTAATGGGTGATTCTAAAATAGGTACCTGGAAAATGAGTAGATTTAAAATGGAATTGATTTGATGCATTTAATGTCTACCCATCTCTGCTACTCTTCTCTTGTCACTAACTCTCTCTATTCCTCTCTTCCTTCATTGACATTCACAGCAAGGCAGAAACACTGAACAATCACCCCTTAGTTGCTGTGAGGCTCCCAAAGTCTGGCCTTGGAAGTTGAACTATGCAGCAATTGATTAGACTGCACTGGAGCCATGACTTTGTGTCTTGGAAGCTGCCTACTTTTAACATATGGGAAACATCACGAGGCTACTTGTTTGTCCAAGTTTGGCAGGCAGTCAACTCTAAACAACTCTCCAACTTGGAACAAAATAAACTCCAGATTAAGAATGCAATCTGATTGAAGAGCAGAGGGAGAGCTTTCTTACTTCCTCTCTCCAGAAGAATCCATTTTTAAGGGGTTTTCCAGAGACAGATGAAACCAGTTAGGTAGTAGACTGTCCTTGCTGGCATCTTTCATTTTAATTTGATGAGCTAGTAAACCTAATGGAGGTTCTGCTAAACTAGCAGACAACATAATAGTCAAAGGTTATTCTTTCCTTACACCTTCAATAGTAAACACAGGTGGTAAGAGCCAAGAGCAGGCTTCAGCACACTTGTTCATCTGCGGTCCTGCCCGAGGGCAGCACAGTCTCATTTCAGAGATAGTCTCCTGGAGATGATCTGTCCTTTTCTACATATGTGGTTCTCCTACTTACAAGCATCTGAGTGTGTACCGTTTTCTTCCAAGTGAAGAAGCCACAGACAACATTCTGCAGCTTATAGTGAAAAACAAACGAAAAACCTCAAAACCATGTTGTCACAATTTCTCAGAAATCAAATGATACAACAAAGAGAGTACATTTTTCTACATCAGTGGATACAATCATTATTTGGATTGAGTCTTACCTTAAAATACAAAGTCCTGTTTCTAGACATGCACTTAAAATAGAAAACTCTGAATATGAAAAGCAATATGATTTTTTTGTAATCTTGATCTGTGATTCATAAAAGTGAGACTGAAAATATTACTTAAGCATATTTTTCAATATTTGGTTTCTTACTATTTATGACTATAAAAATATCTAATGTCTAGTAGTAGGTTTATCAGTCTTTGCAATTGATACACACATAGTTCATTGTAATAACTTTCTTATCTCTGTCCTGATCACATTTTTGATGGTCTTTGCCACTCTCAAACTAACCAAGTGGTTCTACACCAACAGTTTTTTTTTTTTTTTAAGATTTATTCATTCACTTGAAAGTCAGAGTTACACAGAGAGATAAGGAGAGGCAGAGAGAGAAAGACAGAGGTCTTCCATCCACCGGTTCACTCCCCAGTTGGCCACAATGGCTGGAGCTGGGCCAATCTAAAGTGATATCACCTTGAACTCCTTTCTTGTTCCCCTAACAAGATGTGCTGAATGATTTATAACTTGAAATTTACTACATTATCTTCTGTGCCTTAGTAGTTTTCCTGATGCAGGAGTCTAAATGAGTCTTAGTAGCTCTGTTTTGCATAAACTAAAAAGGGCTTGCTGTTCATCTTATGCTCACAGAGAACACCAGAGTGAACAGTCATGGGCCTCTTGTCCAAAAGATCAGAATCACTTACAGAGGCTTGAATATGTTGTACAGTTAAACAAAGAAAGCTTCATCACAGATCATATCTGGGAGGGTTCAAGATCTCAAGACCTACAGTCATAGAAGAAATGTATCAATATTTATATTATTCTCTAAAGTCTTGAAGTCCAACCTACTTCAAGAACACTCAAATTTCGCATAATTTAATCAATAGTATATAATTTTATGATTTTATTTTCCTGATAGTTAAAATCAAATTTTAGATTCTATATCACCAAGTAAATAACAGTGAGGAGAACAGGTTGTAACTATTAATTTGCATATGAAAAGGAAGAGAGTCTGGAAAGTCATTTTCCTTTAGCAAAAACTCTTCATACATGGTTTAAAACATTCTAAATGAAAAATATCTGTATTTTGACCTGAATTTGAGTACAAAAATGATAAGAAAATGGTAAAAAAAAAAAAGAGGGGGGCATTAGGGAAGTAATTTGTTATTTATTACTAAGTTATTCTTGTGTTATAAAGTTTAACCACATAGAGTATTAAGATATTAAGTCAGTGGCCGTCGCCGCGGCTCAATAGGGTAATCCTCAGCCTGTGGCGCTGGCACACCGGGTTCTAGTCCCAGTCAGGGTGCTGGATTCTGTCCCAGTTGCTCCTCTTCTAGGCCAGCTCTCTGCTGTGGCCCGGGAAGGCAGTGGAGGATGGCCCAAGTGCTTGGGCCCTGCACCCCATGGGAGACCAGGATAAGCACCTGGCTCCTGGCTTCGGATCAGTGCGGTGTGCTGGCCGTAGCAGCCATTGTGGGGTGAACCAACAGTAAAGGAAGACCTTTCTCTCTGTCTTTCTCTCACTGTCCACTCTGCCTGTCAAAAAAAAAAAAAAAGATATTAACTCAACTGGTCTCTTACTTTAAATTAGTAAATACCTATATTTTTATCTATCTTTCATGTATCTATCTATCCATCCCCAGATGAAGATTAGGAAAATTAAAATGACAAAGAGACTGATCTCTGATAGAGCATTTTGGAAAGGAGAGTCCAAAATTAGCCACGTTCTGGTAAACCTGTCCACAGCTGGCTAAGCATTTTCTGAAAACTTGGTCTTCAGTAAGACTTCAGTCAAGACACTGCTTATTTCCTAGATAAACAATTGTTTTCTAAATAAAAATGGTTTAAACCACAGATAACTATGAGCAAACAAAACTCAAGAAAAAAAATAGAATTCAGAGCTATGAGAAAGACTAACCTAAAGAGGCAGGATTCCATGAAGAAAAGAGTATCAGATGGCAGCTTTCTAAATAGCAAGGTGACATGCTGATGATTCGCTGTGATGTTAAGATAATAAAGATGCAGAAGAGCACTGGCTTCATGAGCAGACACATGCTGTCATAGAACAGCAAAGCTGTAGCCCATAGCTCCTGTCTTTAAGGGCAGGTGAGACGCTATCTGTCATCCCCCTCCTTGGTCTAAGCGCCCAAGGATCAGAAAGATGCTGATAACTGGAAATGAAAAAAGAAACCAACAACAAAAATGATGAAAGAACTTTGGAAAGCATGAAGAAAGATTACAAGAATAAAACAGCTCTAGTTTCTCTCTGATAACTGGGAAGGAATATGCATGATCACTATCTACAAGTGCTGTAACAGAAAGTTGTAAACACTATGGAGGCAAAGGAATAATTTACAGTACTGTGATAGCAAGGTGGATGTGGCTAAGGGTAATAGGATAGAATTACACTTTGCAAAATATAATTTGAAAGCTTTGGAATATGTTTTAGAAAAGTTAATTGTGCACAAACCGGTTTATCTGCCCAGAATGTTAATCAGCAGCATCCTCCCCCAGGTGATGCAGTATCTCTGCCTCCACCTCCACCCCCATCCACAGAAACAAGGAGATGGGCTTCTCTGGAGGTTAGACCTTCACCAGGAAATGATGCCTTGGACCTTGGGCATTGGGCCAGGTTCTTCTCTCTCCCCCAAGACACAGAAGCAGACTAACTGACTTTGATCTCTCCAAGCCTCACATATATTGGTAAGGCTCAGGACTGAGGAAAAGGGAGCAGAGCTAGGAACCTAAGAGTTATGCTGCCCTAACAATGAAAAAGTCTCACGTACCCCACCTCCTCTAATTCCCCCAGGTTTTTAGCCTCCAAGGAACTATCTAAACAAGGTTGCTAATTCCTTAGAATATCTTGCTGTGATCTCAAAGAGGATCCCAAGACTATGCACCAAGATTTTGAAGAAATTATTAGAAACCAAAGATTGTTTTTTAATCTCAGTCACTCTTATTTCTATTTTTACATAGTTTACATTTAAAATGCATTGGCATAGAGAGTGAGCGTTGTGGTGCAGCAGGTAAGATGCCATTACGGACACCCACATTCCCTATCAGAGTGCCTGGTTTCAGTCCCAGCTCCCCTCCTTCATGCTAATACCTGCCCTGGGAGGCAGCAGATGGTGGCTGCTGCCCACGCAGGAGATCTGCATTGAATTGTAGCTTCCTGGCTTGGCCTAGCCCAGCTTGGCTGTGGCAGGCATTTAGGGAGTGAACCAGCAGATGGAAGGTAATCTCTCCGCCAATTTCTGCTCTGTGTTTCCTATTGTCTCTGCCTCTCTGCCTTTCAAATAAAATGAAAATAATGAAATTTTTAAGAAATCAACATAGTTTAAAAATATATTTATATGGCAATTCATTTATATTATTTGAAAATAAACATGCATATATGGGATCCTGTGCTGAATAATAATTTTTTAAAAAATCTACATATTAGGCCGGCGCCGTGGCTCAACAGGCTAATCCTCCGCCTTGCGGCGCCGGCACACCAGGTTCTAGTCCCGGTCGGGGCGCCGGATTCTGTCCCTGTTGCCCCTCTTCCAGGCCAGCTTTCTGCTATGGCCCGGGAGTGCAGTGGAGGATGGCCCAAGTGCTTGGGCCCTGCACCCCATGGGAGACCAGGAAAAGCACCTGTCACCTGGCTCCTGCCATCGGATGAGCGTGATGCGCCGGCCGCAGCGCGCCGGCCGCGGCAGCCATTGGAGGGTGAACCAACGGCAAAGGAAGACCTTTCTCCCTGTCTCTCTCTCTCTCACTGTCCACTCTGCCTGTCAAAAATAAGAAAAATAAAAAAAAAAAAATCTACATATTACTAGAGAAGTAGAAGGACTTCTAGAGATTAAAGAGTCCTACTTACCACTAAATGTTCTCAATAAATGTCAAGTGAGAGAAAGTATATTGTTCAAGCTGATGTGGAAAGATAAAGATGCTATAATGGTAAAGGAGGATCTGCATGGAAAGGCTGAGAAGGAGGAAGAGTGAAGCATTTCTTTCTTTTTTTAAGATTTATTTATTTATTTGAAAGTCAGAGTAACAGAGAGGAGAGGCAGAGAGAGAGAGGTCTTCCATCCGATGGTTCACTCTCCAACTGGCCACAGTGGCCAGAGCTGTGTTGATTCAAAGCCAGGATCCAGGAGCTTCTTCCAGGTCTCCCACACGGGTGCAGGGGCCCAAGGACTTGGGCCATCTTCTACTGCTTTCCGAGGCTATTTCTTTCTAGGGAAAGCCAATCACTTGATGCTATCTCCCTCAATGGAAACAGAAGATTTGACCCTATATTTAAGGGAAGTACATTGTTGAATCTTGGAAATGTAACTTCTTAAGCAACAAAATATACCAGGGAAATTGTAGATGGAAGACTGAGGAAAAAAAAGACCACAGGGGGATTAAAAAAAAAAAAAAACAAGAAAGAGTAGACCACTGATGCATGCCATGAAAACAGAGGTATTTCTTTTCTAACGTCAACCAAAATTTAATACTCTGGTTCTTGCTGTTTACTTAGATACGAATTCTAAACACCAGCTCAAACAAGACATGCAACATGTAATGTATAGGATTTATTTGGAAAGTGAGAAGAATACACAGGAACATAAGGGTTTTTTTAAGGGAGAATGGGTTAGAAAGAGTCAATGGAGATCTTCATACTATTCTTTCAGGGGTCTACCCAGGAGCAATGCAGGAAGCGTGAGTGGGTGAACCAGAGTACAGACAAGCAGCGGCAAAACGGGGTGGGCTCAATGTTCTCCAGGCCTCTTATTCATTTCCAAAAGGGGAGTGGTTACATAGTCTGATTTACAGGTGGGTGGATATAGGTGAGATCACATGGGGGCAAGGGGACGTGGCTTCCAGCTCATGAATCTGATTCTATCTCCCTGACTAGTCCCATGTCATTCCCCTCTCAGAGGTTCCTGACCCTCAGTAAGGCCATGCTTAATGGCATAGACCCATCATACCTTTGTGTCTGCTTTCTGCTGTTCAGGGATGCAGTCCCTGCCTGTTGTACGTCTGGAAATCTTCCTAGCTCATCTAATGTCTGTTTCATGAGCTAGGGAACTTTCAGTCACCACCAATGGCTGTATGGTCATCATTACTCTGCGAAGTCATTGAGTTCTGAAACATACAAGTTTATCAATCAGCATGAGCAAATTGGAACAAAATAAATTGTTAGTAGAGTACCTTTTAAGATAGAAAGAACATATTTTTTTTTTGACAGGCAGAGTGGACAGTGAGAGAGACAGAGTCAGAGAGAAAGGTCTTCCTTTGCCTTTCGTTCACCCTCCAATGGCCACCGTGGTCGGCGCGCCGCGACCTGCGCACCGCGCTCATCCGATGGCAGGAGCCAGGTGACAGGTGCTTCTTCTGGTCTCCCATGGGGTGCAGGGCCCAAGCACTTGGGCCATCCTCCACTGCACTCCCGGGCCATAGCAGAAAGCTGGCCTGGAAGAGGGGCAACCGGGACAGAATCCGGCGCCCCGACCGGGACTAGAACCCTGTGTGCCGGCGCCGCAAGGCGGAGGATTAGCCTGTTGAGCCACGGCGCCGGCCTGAAAGAACATATTTTATAGACTCCTAGGTAGTGGGTGGTGTTAGGCTACCCTTATGCAGATTATAAAACCATTAAGCCTCATCATAGAGATTTTTAATATCTCTTTTAATGAACACACCACTGTTTGAGTAAAAGTGGAAGATTCCATCAGTCACTGTACATGTTCCTCCTTGTGCATTATGATCAAAGGCTTAAATGGCTCCACTAACTAAAAAGTTCAACACACGAATAGTAAAAAGAAATATTTTGAGATAAAGTAAAGAAAAAAAACAAAGCAAGGAGCAATGGTGTTGCAGCGGTTATATCTTATTGGTATGAGGGTGGAGCTAGAAAGTGAGATACTCAATCATTCCCTTTAAATGAGGGTCTTTGTTACCAAATATTTTCCCACTCACCTGCACATGCAGTAGATCATAAGTACATTATTGCAAGTGACCCTACCACATCATTGCATACCATCATCACTAACACCACAGCTTTATGTTTTTATGTAGTGGTTTCTAAATTAAAACTAAATTTGTGCATTTCACAAAATGAAAGAGAGGTAATCTACCAAAGTGGTATATTCCTTAAAATAACATAACACACATATAAGAAATCAATGAGCATAAGAATAGTCATGGTAAAGTCTTCAAATTTTAGTTTGTCTTGTAGATGGTTGATGCTAAATTGAACCAGTCTAAATTCTTCACAATTTGTGAAGAAAATACAGCTATGAATACTATCATGTACCCATAGAACAATTATAGAAGATACAAACCATATTTTGTGGTGTTTTTGACTGCAATCTCTTGGTGTAATGTCTCATGAATAAGTTAAAAAAATGTTGAGTAAATTTAATTCAGCTATGTGCTTTGTTGAAAAGATTGCTTTGGCATTTTAAGCCTGAAATGTTATTGGATAGTTAAATGTGTACATGAAAATCTATCATCTGAGTGCAAAATAATTGAACACTTTTGCAGAATTTCTTTTGTCATAATAACCACATATGTTGAACAGCATTACAGTAACAATATACTGGTATGGTTTGGTAAAAAAAAAAAAAGCCTTAAGATCCTTGGGTAGGATGAAACCAAATTCTATCTACATAAATGATGAAAAAAATGGCAAAATGACTGCTTTTACTTGTGGGTTTTCTTTAAGAAAATAGAATATTTATTGGTAGAAAATGTCCTTCTAATAGCTTCCAAGAGTGTTCCTCATAAACCTTTTGTTAAGAAAATATGAGTTTATATACAGAAAAAGGCTCTTTCTCTCTGTTAGTTTGCTATTGAGCTATTGCGTGGCCTCTTAGTATTATGATGCACGCACTAGGAGATCAGTTCAGAAGCATATGCTGTCTTGAAAATAACAAGGCTATTTCACTGTTAGGCCGTTGTGCTTAGCTTTATGAAGCAGCATTAACAAGAAATATTTTCTTACAATTTCCTGACCAGTTGCTGTTGATTCAAAATATGGGTCTGGTTGTTACCTAGAATATGATACATGAAGATATTTCAAATTGTTCATGGAAAATACAATCAGAAGATGTTTATCTTAGTGTAAAAATTTTTTTTAAAATCCATGCATAGTATTTTCATAATATACATTTCCATTACCTTTTAAAGACTTTTAATATTAAGGGACTTCTATAACCTAGTGATAGTACACAATTATAAAAAAAAGTTTTTTAAAATGTTGCTTTATTATAGAATTCTGTTAAAATTAAATTTTGAAAAGGCAGCTTGGAAAAAAATATTCCTGACATTTTATTTAAGAACATACTAATCAAGTATTAATTTTTTAAATGGAGAAGATTCTTAGCCAATACTTTTTAAAAGCCACAGAAAAGTGAGTGAAAATTCCATATTTAAATAGGTTGTTGGCAATGCTCTGATAAGATACTTTGAAAGCTACTGAAATTCTAAGGAAACTGATACAAATGATAATGAGGGTTAGAAAACAGTTTGAGAGGAGATGGATTCATCACTTAGATTCACTCATTAATTTTGTAGAAAGGTAATTGTGTTAAATTCAGTTCAGGAGGCCATAGAACTGCACATTCTTCATTCATGGATGAGAATGAAGTAAAAGACAAGTAAACAAGCTGGAATCAAAGAATCAGTCACAAGCAAGTAGGGTGGCAAGTTACGGTCAATGGGGATCAGCTTTAATTCCTCCCATTTTACCTGATGATTGTCTGCTTATTAATTTTAGACTTAATTAATATTACTTGTACTTAATGAGTCACTGCAAGCCTCTGAATCATTTAGGAAAGTCAAAGCATGTCTCTATGTTTACTGAGGAAACAATGAATACGTTTAAAAAGAT
Organism: Sylvilagus floridanus; assembly: GCA_949820135.1. NCBI lineage: Eukaryota > Metazoa > Chordata > Mammalia > Lagomorpha > Leporidae > Sylvilagus > Sylvilagus floridanus. Next base: position 69,836,174 of record OX463244.1, on the reverse strand, counting down.
TTTCAACATAAGAGATGAGTCAAGGAAAAAGACTGGGAGATAGAAAATTTAACATTCACTGATTTAACTAATACATATGGAGCGACTCACTCTGTGGGAGAAATGCTACAGGAAGCCACGTGAGAGATACCAGGCATAGAGAGTTAAGCAGCCACCTTCAATGCTTGCATCCCATGTGGGAGCTGGTATAATTCCTGGCTACTCTGTTCCAGCTCACTGCTAATGTGCCTGGGAAAGCAGCAGAAGATGGCCCAAGCGCTTGTGCCCCTGTACCCATGTGGGAGACCCAAAGGAGTTCCAGGCTTCTGTCTTTGGCCTGGCCAATGTTGCAGCCATTGGGGAGTCAACCAGCAGATGGGAGATAACTCTCTCTCTCTCTCTCTTTAACTCTGCCTTTTAAATAAATACATACATACATACATACGTACACAAAAATATTTTTAAAAGTACAGTGACACCATTGTTTTGTATAATTCAAATTTGCTATTGCACCAATCTTTAAATGTCTATTTTTTTAAGATTTATTTTTATTTTAAAGACATTGTTAAAAAAAGGAGAGACAAATATATATATATATATATATATTATATATAATATATATATATATATGGAGAGAGAGAAAAGAGGAGAGGAGAGGAGAGGGGAGGGGAAGAGAGGGGATGGGAGGGGATGAGAGGGGAAGGGAAGGGAGGGAAGGAGGGGAGAGATTTTTCCACCCATTATTTCATTCCCCAAAGGCCACATGGCCATGGCTGGGCCAGGTCAAAGCCAAAATCCAGGAAAGCCATCCTGGTCTCCTAAGTAGGTGTCAGGGGCCCAAAGACCCGGGCCATCTACTGCTGCTTCCCCAGGTGCATTAGCAGAGAGCTGGATCAGAAATTCAGTAGGTGGGACTCAAATCGGTGCTCTGGTTGGAATACTGGCATCGCAGGTGGCAACTTAACCTGCTAGCCCCTAAATCCTTCTTACAAAGTGAAGCTTGTACGACTTCTCAAGAAAGGTACCCAATGGTGTTGGAAAGCAGAAAAGACAGACGAAAAAGACAGGAAAGAATGAAGACTAAGAAAAGTAGGCATATATACTAGCAAAAGAGTTCTCTCTATACTGTGTGTTTCGAGCCTCTCAATCATTCTTTCACCTCTCCGGGTTCAGAGGGAAGTAGTATAGTTCTATAGACTGGATGCACTCCGTCTGTATATAAGTACCCATTTGATTACTCTGCTAAAATTCCTGGAAACTCCAGCATTTGGATCTGTTAAAAGGGGGTTAGAGAACAGGACTTGGATCTAAGGCTTAACAACCTCTGATCTTCCAATCTAAATTTAGAACTTGAAACCTACCCCAAATGCCCTTCTTTAAGGAGCACAGACCCTCCCATGGGAATCCTGCTGCAGACCTTGCCCAGAACTGTCCCCGACATGGGAGGCAGATACTCCAAACTCGGTCACTTCAGATGTGAAAAGCAGGTGAGAATTCCTTACTGTGCCTAAATACAGAAGTTTGATTTTTTTAAAAAGATTTTTATTTTTATTTATTTATTTATTTATTTGAGAGACAGAGTTATAGATAGAAAGGTCTTCCATCCACTGGTTCACTCCCCAAATGGCCACAATGGCTGGAGCTGGGCCAATCTAAAGCCAGGAGCTTCTTCCAGGTCTCCCACGTGGGAGAGGGGCCCAAGCACTTGGGCCATCTCCCACTGCTATCCATAAGCAGAAAGCTGGATCAGAAGAGGAGCAGCCAGCACAGGAATTGGTGCCCACATGGGATGCTGGTGCCGCAGGTGGAGGCTTAACCTACTACGCCACAGCACGTGAATACAGCAGTTGATAAAGGATTAAATAGGGTTTGGTGCTATATGTGCAAGAGTAGCTTGTGGAGCTCATGAAAACACACTCAGAAGTTGTCAGAGTATGATGACCAGTCAGATTAACCACTTCTCTCCCTTCTGTTTGGAGCAGAGTTAGTGATGAGATCAAGTGGATTGATTATTCCACTGTACAGGAAAGCGAGTAGACAAGGACACCTAGAAGAGAGGAAGAAAAGAAAAGTAATAGGCATAGGAGAAATGGATAAAGTGTAAGAATTTTAGAGAAGAAAAGATATTTTCAGTATCCCTTCAATTATTTAGTTTCTTCCCTTTATATATTAATTGTATTATATATAATTATAAGTAAAAAGTGTATTGGGTATTAATTATATCACCAGTGTGCCTTTCTCCCAAGTACTGACCAGGCCTGACCCTGCTTAGCTTCCAAGATCGGGTGTACTCAGAGTGGTGTGGCCATAGACGCTAGTCTGCCTTTCTATTACTCCCCTCATCAGCTCTTCAACTTCATTCAAGCCAGAAGTTGCACCATAAAAACTCAAAAATGGAAAACATCTCTGAGGCCCAGACTTGTCGCTTCCCCTTTGCAAAGCAAGGAAGAACAGTGTAAAGGTGATGGTCTGCCTTTGCATGCTAGTGTACACAGAGGTCTGTCCAAATGCTCTCACGTTGCCCATTGGTTTTGCACAGAGATAGGTTTTAAATGCACTATGGGAAAGCAGCTTTTGCTAAATGTTTTATAACATGTCAGGAAACCTTTATCGAACATTTAATCCAAAACCTGGCTTTGAACCAGGGAGGCATACAATTCCGTAATTAATTTTTTTTTTACCTTCTTTTGCTAATCGCTGATAAAAAGCTTAATTCTATTAACAACTCGACTTGACAAATTGCACCGCTCAACGGAAGCGTTTAGAAATTAATTACGCATTTTATTGCATTAGATCGGATAAACAGCAGAGGACCAGCAAGAAAAAGGAAAATGTAGAAAGAAGGAAAATTGTCAAATGTAAGTGACCCATAGGTGTCTGTTTCCATTATAACTCAATGTGTCTCTTAAAAAATAAAATAAACACACAGTCCTCTCAGAGAGCAGCACCCCTATGTAAGTGTGGTTTTGCCTCCTAAGTGACAGTAGTAATATTTTTTTTTTCTGGAAGCATACATTTTTCCCCCTAAAGCCCAAGTTGATCTGAATTCCTAGAGGAATTTCTTGTCTAATTGTCATAAAAACTCAACCCTTCCCATTCTTAATCTTACAGCTACTAGTCTTAGAAATTTCAGTGCCTGGCCTTTAGGGATTTAACTAAGAGTAGCAAATTATAACAGTAGGTGTAATATTGTGCCACGAAAGTATTAAAAATGGGAGGAAAAAAGGATTAAATTGGCTTCCACTTCACTTCTCTAGTTAAAGTTAAGTGCTCAAGCGGTCAGAAGACCATATGCAAATGTTATGGTTTTCATTGTCTATAAATATACATGTTTCAAATGGCTGTTGAAAGACTTCTGGCACATAATCAAACCGTTCTAGCTCATGGACTTCAACACTGTGTCTGTTCTAACCAGAAACTTTTATGCTGTAGTAAATCAGTGAATAAATTCACGTTTAAAGCATCTTGCTATTTCTCTCTCCTGTGCATTTTTCATCTCTCTGGCTAATACTCCTTTTCTTAATTATTTGATAAAATACAGCTGCACTTTTAGGCGTTCTTCTTTAGTTAGTGGTGCACTCACTTGTTCAGGTCTTTTCCAGCTCAGTAATTGTCATGATGGTATATACGTATGTTTTTGAAACAGTCATCACCACCTATAATGATGGGTGGATTAAAAGGAGGTCCTTGCCCATACACATCCAGAAGAGAGCTGTTCCTTGAATGGAGACAGAAATGTAGAAAAAAGGCAATCTCACACAGTAGTACTTTGTACAGAACAATGTATTCAGACTAAAGAGCAAACGAGTAAGATCTTTCTTGATGTTCAACCTCAGTTACTGGTGTAGAGATCCTTTCCAATCTTAAAGAGCCCATGGGTTATACTTCTCAGGAAACTGCTCCAGCCAGAGCTTGGGCAAAATTTGTTATGAAAGTGAATATTCCAGCCAGCGCCGCTGCTCAATAGGCTAATCCTTTGCCTTGCGGCGCTAGCACATCGGGTTCTAGTCCCAGTCGGGTCACCAGATTCTGTCCCAGTTGCCCCTCTTCCAGGCCAGCTCTCTGCTGTGGCCCGGGAGTGCAGTGGAGGATGGCCCAAGTGCTTGGGCCCTGCACCCCATGGGAGACCAGGAGAAGTACCTAGCTCCTGCCATCGGATCAGCGCAGCGCGCTGGCCACAGCGTGCCAGCCATGGTGGCATGGAGGGTGAACCAATGGCAAAAAGGAAGACCTTTCTCTCTGACTCTGTCTCTCTCACTGTCCACTCTGCCTGTCAGAAGAAAAAAAAAAAAAGAAAAGAAAAAAGAAAGTGAATATTCCTGGTGGAATCGTGAAATTTTTGTCAAGGGAGAGTTGTGAAAAAATAAGTTAGGGGCAAGTTGAGATTTTAGGAAATTTCTTTGGAAATAGTGCCAACCATTGAAGTTTCTTTCAAAAAGTTGAAACTAAGAAGTCAATCCAATGAAGCAAATTTTATTCAGGTGCTTGGATCATCCCACAGGTAGAAGTTGGCTTCTTCTGGTTCAGATGTAGTCAGTGACACTTGCTTAAAGCTTGGGTCCCAGCAGAACCATACTGTAACATTGCTGAAAGAAGAAAATGGGAATAGAAGGCACTGGTTTTGTTTATTCATGAAATGCAGAATTGGAGGCAACTACCCAAACAGCATCTTGACCATGCACGTTGTGTGGCAGCCTTCTCCCCCAACTAACCCTACTCTTCTCCCTCCTTGGTCTCTGTTTTTTCTTCATCTTCTTTCTCCTCATCTCCTCATCCTCCTTCTTCCTTGTCTGTCTGTCTGTCTGTCTCTCTCTCACACACACACACACACAAACACACCCTTCCTTTGTTGTTACTTGCATCCTTTCTCTTTAATGTTCATTTTTCTCTGACCACATTATGTTATAATTCTTTTCTGAATAGCAAGTAGGCAATAATAAATGACATTCCATACAAATCTCTGTTGCACAAATGAATACATGAACTATTAATTACAACTGATTTATGGACATATAAAAATGGGTGCTTAAGTTTTATCATCAACAGAGCATTTTTTTACCTACTTCTATATGTTACATGGTGCAAAACTTTTGGGGTACTAAGTGGTATATCATGATCTCTATACTTAGGGAGCAGTCCATGAAATATTCAGGGTATATTGAGACAAATTACAGGTTATCATATTAAAAGTTACCTATGAAGGATGCACATAGTAAGTGCTACTGAACGTTAGAGTGTGAAAGACCATTATTGAACTGTTGGGAAAGGAAGTAATGTGAAGTTATGAAGTAGCAAAAGGTCTTTAAGATATTGATGGTCTGAAAATGCATACATACTTCATAGAATGTTGCTGAGGAATGAGAATGATCTCGCTTCTCCCTTCTGAGATGACAGCACTAACACCCTGACCCGGAAGCAGTTTCAGTCATGCCACTGTATTCTGTATTCCCACCACTGTCCTCTGCTCTTAAATTTCAAATGTTATTTTTTCTTCTAACTTTAAAATTTCTTGAGTTCACTGAAGCACAGCAGCTGCCAATTTCCAGTGTAAAACAACAAATGAGAAATTTGCCTACCTGCAAAAGGAGCCTGTCCAGGCCCTCTTGCAGATTCGCTTCATCTATGTGAACAAGTAAGAGAGAATTGTTACAGTTTATTATGCTTAACTTGTCTAGGTCTCTTTTTCCTTGTCTCTGCAGTCTTATTCTGGGTTACTGTGAATTGTCTCCTGCAAAGATGTGTGAAAGATAAAAAGAAAAATAATAGTAATAAAAATATGCTGCATCATATACACACAATGTCCTACAAAAATGTGTTTCTCTAGGGAGTTTAGCTGATGTTTACAACTATCACAGAAGCTCTTTGTTTGGGGATTGGGTGTTGCTAATGGAAAATGCCACCTCCTGTTTTCTGTATTTCCATGGATGACAGCTGATTACTATAAATCACATTATATGGCTGTTTGGTATGTGCAGATGGTGAAGGGTGTTGTATTTCTGTATTTATTCAATTTGTAAATGTATCCATTTCTTAGAACCCTTTGCAATATATCAAGAAGATCACTAGCTTTCCCGATAGGAAAAAAAGAAGAGGGAAAGGCCAGTTTGGGGACCAGGGCAGTGCACAGCAGGTTAAGCTTCTGCCTGTGATATTGGCATCCTGTATAGGTGCTGGTTTGAGACCTGGCCACTCGACTTCTGATCCACCTCCCTGCTAATGTGCCTGAGAATGCTGTGGAGGGTGGCCCAAGTTCTTGAGCCTCCGCATCCAGTGGAAGATGCGGAAGAAGCTCTGGGCTCCTGACTTCAGCCTGGCCCAGCCCTGGCCATTGTGGCCATTTGGGGAATGAACCAGCAGATGGAAGATTCTCTCTCTCTTTCTCTCTCTCTCTGGCTTCCTCCCTCCCTCTCTTCCTCCTTCTCTCCTTTCTCTGTAATTCTGCCTTTCAAATAAATAAAAAAAGTAGAAAGAAAGAAAAAAGGAAAGAAAGCAAAAAAGAAAGGCCAGTGCCATTTACTATATTCCCTAGTTCTGATAATTCTCCAAGCATGGAAGAATTTTGGGAATACTGGATTAGCTCATGTTTGTGATAATCAAAGAACTCCAGAAGGGGATATGCTGATTCAGTATTTAAGGTCTCTCTCTTAAGATAATCAAGACATGGTAGACTAAATACATCTCTTTTTATTGATCTGAATCTAGAGCTCAGATCTATCCTGATCTGCCCCTAATCTTATTTTTAAAGATTTATTTATTTGAAAGTCACACTAACACAGAGAAGGAGAGGCAGAGAGAGAGAGGTCTTCCATCTGTTGGTTCACTCCCCAGTGGGCTGCAACAGCTGGAGATGTGCCAATCTGAAGCCACGAGCCAGGACCTTCTTCTCGGTCTCTCACGCTGGTGCAGGGGCCCAAGCACTTGGGCCATCTTCTACTGATTTCCCAGGCCATAGCAGAGAGCTGTGTCAGAAGTGGAGCAGCTGTGACTTGAACAGTGCTCATATGGGATGTTGGCATTTGTAGGTGGCAGCTTTACCAGCTATGCCACAGCGCCAGCCCCTGCCCCTGATCTTTAAACATGGGTATCATATAAGTGTCAAAGTGATCACATAAATAAGATCAGTGTCTGCTAATAATAATTGATAGAATAAAAAAGGAGAAAATGACCCAATATGGGACTGGAATACACAGTAGACTCATAGAATGGCAAATGTCCTAAATAGCACTCTGGCCTCAGAATCAGCCCTTAAGGCATTCTGATCTGGCTAAAAAGCCCATGAGAGTTTCTCAGGCATGGAAAGCCGAAACACTGTGGCAAAAAATGACCTAAATGAAAGATCTCTGTGAGATCCCAGTGGAAAAGAACAGGCCATCAAAGAAGGAGGTACCTTTCTCTGAAGGGAGGAGAGAACTTCCACTTTGATTATAGCCTTGTCTAAATAAGGTCGGAGTTTGTGAACTCAAGAGGCTTCCATAGCCCTGGCAGCTCATGACAAGAGCATCAGGTGACGTCATAAATAAGACTGTCAATTGTTAAATCAACAAGGGTAGTCACTGTGTACTTACTCCCCATGTAGGATCTCTGTCCTTAATGTGTTGTACTATGCAAATTAACGGTAAAACTAGTATTCAAACAGTACTTTATACTTTGTGTGTCTGTGTGGTTACAATCCATTGAAATCTTTACTTAGTATATATTAAGTTGATCTTCTGTATATAAAGATAATTAAAAATGAATCTTAATGAAGAATGGGATGAGAGAGGGAGTAGGAGATGGGATGGTTTGTGGGTTGGAGGGAGGTTATGGGGGGAAAAGCTGCTGTAATCCAAAAGTTGTACTTTTGAAATTTATATTTATTAAATAAAAGTTTTCTTTAAAAAATGGGTATCATAGAATTGACCTTTCTGGAGATTGTTCAAAAGTAGAAAATAATCTATTAAGGTTAAGTTCATGAGGGAATTTTTAGGTCCAGCTTAAATCACAGTTTATAGAAAAGGGAGAGTTAAATTTAAGTAGACATTTATTTCAGTAAAGTTTTCTGAGTTATTTACATTCAAATGCTAAAATATTGTGTTCTTTGAGAAAAAAATCATTCATCACAAATGCGTAGTCATTTAGAATCATAAGGATTCATAGTATTGCAAGAGCTTCTAGAGATTTTCCAAATGAACCACCCACCATCCTGATATGTCTTCCATTTTTCCCCCCATAAACTAGTAAGGGAGGCAACATAAGGGGAAAAAAGTGATAATGAAATATTTAGCTTCTTCAAAGGTAGAGTAAGCATCTGTCTTGTAGGTCACTGGCTACCTAGGGCAGTTCCTTTATATGAATGTCTTTAAATAGACAGCTTGAAGAGTTTCACTTTGACTATACAATTGATTTCATGAAGTTTCTTGTTGGCATGAGATTACTGGGTTCTTTTTCTAGCACATTTGAATTGTGCTCAGTAGTAGAACACAGTGCCAACTGCCCTGCCCTCTTTATTATGTACCATCAGTATGACCCTCACATTTGCCTCTTTGTATTTTTAGACTGGGCTTGCGTTTGTAGATGCTTGGCGCACTAGTTGTGTACATAGTGGTCCCCGGAGCCCCCATGTGTTTAACAACAATGAATGTTAATGTTGTTCCTAGCCAGCAGCAAGAAGAGCAGAGACATTCCTAACTATAGCTGACACAAGAAGAAATGCTGGCTTTTGTCTCTGCTGTATGTTAAACAATTCATGAGGTTTGGGGTTGAGTGAGACATTTAATAATCATTGGCCACTTGGGCTGCCTACGGTATGTGATTTGTCACTACTAGTCAAATGTACAAGAAGCAGAATCAGTTTTTCAGCTTTGAAGACTTAAGGCATAACACAAAATGTTGTTATTCACCTTTTGTTTAAATTTGAAGATACAGCATGATTTAAGTGATATGTACTAGATTTGGGGATGCCAATAAATAAATAAAATGTCCCATAAGATGAATTTGAACTTTTTGCAAATTGAAATCTTTCATATAATCTAGGCATTAGAATTGTTCTTGGATGTTTGTTATTCTGCCTAAGCCTTCAGACCTTACATAGGAATTCCCTCCTGGGAAGTTCTGCTTGAACATTTTCCCTTGCCTCACCTGTCCCCTACAGTCTTCACCCATCCCACCTCCCCTATATTATCTCACCTGCTTGTATCTGTATTCGTGACCTCTCTTCTGCTAATAAATTCACCTGTTTTCATTGTGATTAACCTTAGGGATAAAGCATTTGCTGGCTGGCATGGCCCCCATTACCAACTCCTGTTAGCAAGGTTTTCCTGGCATTTCTTGATCTTTATATTTGCTGTCTCTTTTCCATCTCTACGTTTTTACTACCCATGGCTTACTAAAAAAAAATCAACAGAAAACTTTGTGACTGAATTAGTAATTCTGGATTCTAAAGTTTATGAAATTAGAATGAGGAGTTCATCAAAGAAATCAAAAGTTGAATTGATGTCTGAGTCAGATGTCTCTGTCTTAAATTAACAATAATTTATTCTAGTAGTTTATTGTTTCAGCTGATCTGTGTAAGAAGCAAGAATATGTTTTGTAAAAAGAAAGCGTTCCTCAAGGCTGCATATCTCAGCAAGGAGGAGACTAAATTCATACAACAGATAAAGATGAATGTATGGGCAGTTAAGCTTCTGCCTCTTCAATAGATCCCAACAAAGGCATGAGTTGGCTGTCCACTGTCTGCTTGAGCATTTTGTCCAGCATCTAGAATGGATATAGGTACATAAGCAGCAGTGAGTTTGCTTTCCTTTTTCTTTCCTAGCTTTCGTTGTCCCCTCTTCTCCTTTTTTTTAATTTTCTTTTTAAAATCACAACTTTAAGTGTCCAAAAGAACTTAAAAATAGCTATTATAGCTAGTGTCATGGATCAGCAGGTTAAGCCACTGTGTGTAATGCTGGAATTCCATATCGTAGTGCCTGTTTTAGCCTCAGCTACTCTGCTTCCATTCCAGGTTCCTGCTAATGCACCTGGGAAAGGAAAGGATAATTACCCAAATCCCTATCAGTCATGGGAGACCAGAATGGCAAGCCTGCCTTTTGGTTTCAGTGTGGCCCAGCCCTATCTGTCATAGGTATCTGGGGAGTGAACCAGTAGATGGGAGATTTCCCTGTATCTCCCTCTGTCACATTATCTTTTAAATAAATAAATACATCTTTAAAAAAGAAAGCAGCTGTTTAACTGTTGGTAGTAATCTGTGTTTAGTTTCTTGGATGTTCTGTAGGGAGGGATGAGTTAAAAATGAAGTCACAGTAAAGGAGGCAACCCTTAGTATGGGTATTCAGTGATTGAATGCCTAGTCAACAGTAGAATACTTTCTTTTGGAGTAGACAAAAAGTCTCAGAATCTGCTGGTACTTTGGAATTGACATCGTATCTCAGACAGTAATATGTTACCTCCTTTATAACAATACCTTGATTATCTCCATTTAAACCAAGACCAGGGAGGATGAACAGCATGAATATTGTTACCAAGCACTCTGTTATTCATTTTATTGAAATTGACTTTAAATGACACAATTCATCAACCTGGAAACAATAAAAGCATTTAGAAAATCTGAGTTTTTCTATGTAGTGCCATCAAATACCTGGGTGATCCTGGGTAACTCAGTTATTCTTTCCAGTCCTCAAGCCTCTTGTTTATAAATTAGGATTCATCAGACCCATCCTAGGATTCAGGAGAGAGTTAAATGAGATAATGTACTTGGAAGAATGTTGCAAATTATAAATTAGCATTTTATGGCATGAGTCATCGACAGTAGGATATTGTTATTGGTAATATGTAAGTAATAATAAACTTATGCTCCAGTGTAATGCTGGTCCTTATCCATGGGTAAATATGCTCTGAAGGCATCTGTTACTGATGTTACTAAAAATACTGATTTTCTAAAACTCTTGTTGGTATTCAGTGCCCCAAAGATGAGGCATTAAAGGATTTTTACTAGTTTCTAGAAGTTTCTGAAAACTACTGGCTCCCAGGATTAGGCAGAAAACTTACCAAGATAAATGGACTAAATGAGTTATTAATCATGAAATCGGGGCATATTATTTGTACACATCTGAGATCAATACATCCCTGCCTCTGTCAGTGTCAAAAGTAAGCACAATTTAGTTCATTTTAAAGACCTGATAAGGATTGTTGTCAGCCAGAAAACAAATGCTGGCCTTTTGCACATCAGTCCTCATAGACATGTGGCTGTGCCTATGTCTTCACAACTGCACAGGCAGCTGTGGCCTGGCCTCTTACTCAGAAAACCCTAATAAAGCATGGGCAGGGCATGAGGATGCTGGAAGCCAAAATGGTCCAGAGTGGCTGGCCTGGAAACTGAATGGGTTGGCTGTGACATACAACACAACCCTGTCTCCTTGCTGACTATATGCAAAGTCAAACTCACATTTGCAGAATGGAGCCTATATGCAAGAGTTAAATCTGCCCCATAGTTCTTATTTAGATATCACAACAGGTTAGAATGTCCCCGTTCTCCTTTTCCAAGTGTTGAAACCTCAGTCATCTTCAAGGCACTGAAAGCTCAAATCCTAGTTCCTCTCTGAAACCATTTCCAACTTTCTCTGGAAGGATGGCTCTCTTCCCTGTTCCCAGATGGATTAGTTATTACATGTGCAGGAATATCTTAACCTACTCTGTGAGCTCTGGCAGTGAAACATCTACTTGCCTTGTCTTTGTATCTCCAGTAGGCAGCGCATTACTTGGCACAGGGATTGGTAACTGCCACCGCCCAGATGACTAATTGTATCATTTTTAACAGATATGACCTCAAAAACATATCCTCAAGGTCACCAGTCCCTGCTATTGTCCAGTAATTTTCTTCTGTACTGTGTGGGCTCAAACTCACTCTGTTCTGTGGTCTCTAGGAACATATGATGTTTCACTGTAATTCAAGGAAGGAGAAGTAAATCATATTAACTTCTCTCAGTTGGATCGATATGGCCTGATAGAGATTCCCATTGGTTAGGGTTTTTTTTTCCACTTTAGGTTTAACTACATAATTCACTTGTACTTTAAGAAGTCAAAAAAATAGAGATGAAATTTAGTGACTCAAATATCTTCTTTCCCATAGTTGGATAAGGTCAAAATTCAGCCTGAAACACTCTCTGGTATTCACCTGTAAGCTCACCTTGGTCTCCAAATTTCTCCCTTTCTAAAATGTCATCTACTTAATTGTCAAAGCTTCTTTGAAGCATTCTGTCAACATATTTTATGCTTTGTCACAATTTCATACTGAAACTAGCAAAATACTTCTTTTTTCACATTTTTATAAAGCTTTTATTTAAAGAATATAAATTTCCAAAATACAGCTTATGGATTACAGTGGCTTCCCCCCCCATAACTTCCCTCCCACCGGCAACCCTCCCCTTTCCCGCTCCCTCTCCCCTTGCATTCACATCAAGATTCATTTTCAATTCTCTTTATATACAGAAGATCAGTTTAGTATATATTACATAAAGATTTCAACAGTTTGCCCTCACATAGCAACACAAAGTGAAAAATAAAATACTTCTTGACATGATAATGTTCTTAAACATTTCTCTTCTTTATTCGTTATTTAGGAGGAGCAATGAAGCTATTTAACAATTTGCTTTAGTCACAAATAAGAAACAGTGTGGCAGGTACATATTGAAAAAGGTCAAAGTACATGTAGAATGGCCCTTGTCTGGTAGAATAAGGTATTGAGTTTCCTATCGCTGATTGTGCACAAGCAGGTGCCAGCTGAATACAGATGATATTAACAGAAGTAATTTAAATATTAGATATGGCTACTCCTAGAATTATAATTCTCACACCTTTCACATTACTTTATCAAATCCAGAGTCCATGACCATACTTCTCTGCCTAACTGAAAATTTGGTGTAAGCTTTGCATGATTTATCAGTCCCACATTGTTCTAGGTCATTTTACCAGCTTGTTTTCTATTCCACATTTCCATTTCCTATTTCTCTACTAATGAGAAGATGTTAAGTAACTATTTCTTTACTAATGTGAAGATGACCACAGTCACAAAATATTTGGATAGGAAAGCTGATATAAGCCTTGTTGATTTCAAAATGTTCCAAAATGAACATCGTCCCCACCCATTTTCTGTTCTGTCATCATCGTCACCACTGCCAGGACATTTGCAAAGTATGAGAAATTCTTTCTATCATGGGCATGTGTTGCATTTCTAGGGTTGCCCTCCTGTTCGTCACTGGTCCAAGTGTTCACTTCCCCACCCTGCCATATGCATCTCTTTGGATGTGACATAGGGGGACCAGATCCCCATCCTCTTGCCTTGGGCTTCTTGTGGAGCTCAGAGAATGACATGCATTTGGGTTGTTTATCATGGTACTGAGAAATGGAAGGATGGCACTACTACAGGAGCAGATGGCACTGCACGCTTGGCATAATTTTCTCCGACAAACTAGGGCTGGGACTGTGAATACTGGCGTTTGCCTGCTATAGTCATTCACATCAAAACATAACAACAAAAAGAAGGTAGTTCTGCAGAAAAGGTATGGAGATTTTAAATTACAAGCATTTAAGTGTCGTGGATTCCTGTGGTGTGCATAGAATCTAGTTGTACTCCTGATATTTTATATCAGCAAAATTTTGTTATATGAAGATTTTTTATGTGTATGTGTGCTCTAATTCACTCTCCTAAGTGTACTTGAAAGGGAGATATCAGAAAATTGCATTTAGGTACATAGGGAAAGTTTGAAAACTACAAAGAAAAGTGATGATAGGAAGAATAAGAATGTGTTATAAACCCTGGGAGCTAATAGAAGTCTGGGAGAAAAATGTGATGAAGAGAACATTTTCCTTTGTTTAGGAAACTTTCATTAAGGTTTCACTACTTGTTATTAACTGGGTGATTTTAGGCAAGTCAAAACCTATTTAACTTCTAGTTTTTTCTCATTGGGAAGTAAAGAGTTTGGACTGGATAATTACTGAGATTTCTTCTAATTCTACTGTTCTTTAATTTGTTCTTTCTATGAGAAACAGTGAAGCCATGCTGCAGAATACTTACCTTTTGGCATACCTCTATGCAGTGCTTTTTTTTTTTTCTTAATTTAAAGAATCATGGGGTGAAAAGAGAAAGAACATGATAAAAATGGCCACAGAACCCAGATTGCATATCAATGATGAAGCACATTCCATTTTCCTTCTCTTTTTTCTCTCTGTTTCCTAGAATCAATACTTATGTGCCTCAGTTTTGATTTCCTTTGAGAAAATGGGACAACTTCCAAGAAAATGGCTATAGTCTCCTGAGTGTTTGAATTAGCTAATTCATTTTTTCATTCATTCCACAAATTCTGTTCTAGGCAGGTGGTAGGCTATAGAAATACAGTGATGGATAGGATATGTTCCCTGTCCTACAGGAATTGATAGTCCAGTGGGAGGCATACAGCCTACCCACATAAGAAATATGATGCAGCAAGTGTTAAAGTACCAGAGACAGAACCAATTTTGTTAAGAAGATATGGGAAAGCCATCACAAAAGTATATTGGGTTTGGTTTTAGAGGAACTGTTATAATTTCTCCAGTGAAGAAAGGAAACAGTTTGTTAGAGAGGAAACAGTATCCACCAGGAATCAGGGTCATGAAAAGATCTGGCATGTTTTGGGAAAACTGAGAAATTGTATATAGCTCAAATATGTGGTGTAGATAAAAGTCAGGGATTAAAGACGAAGAGGAAAACATGGTCCAGATTTTGAATGGTTTTGTATTCCTGCTTAAGATATTTAGGTTTCATCATTTAGGCAATATGAAAACAGTAGAGGATTTTATGTGCAAAATTACGTATCCTGATCAGATTATTCTGCAGCATAGATGGTCTCGCCAGGATATGCATGGCAAAGTATCACACCCTGGAGGATTCTGGAGGCTGGATGAAGACATAGGCAGGGTTGTCTTTTTTCTGAATCATCTCTCCTTGATTAGTAGATGATCTTGGGTCATCACAAGATCGTCTCTTTATTACTATCTCTGTACTAATCTCCTTCCTTGTGAGGAGATCAATACTATTGAATCAGGGCCCACCTTAATGAACTCATTTTAACTTAATTACTTCCTTAAATATTTTATCTCCAAATATAGTATTAGAACTTTGACATGGGAATTTTATAGAGACAGAAATCAACCATATCATAATAGCTATGACTTGATGGTCATGTAGAGAGTGTTTTACCAAGAGAGAGACTGGATTCTCAGACCGATTGAAATAGTCCAGGAAAAAAAAGATGCTAGGGAGACAAGGGAAGTGTATTTTTAAGGTAAAATGAACAAACATCAAATGACTGGATATGTAGTGGTATAAGGAGGTCATTGTTCATTCATTCAAAAATACTTGTTAAGCAACTACTATATACCAGCAATAAGACTAAATCTTTCTTTTTTGGGAATGTCTTTTCTATTACGGAGGGGATAAAAGCAAACAAATAACCATGTCTGATAATGATGATGTTCTATGAATCATTGACAGAAGATTTCATGTCAGGGCCGTGGGAAACCTGTTTAGATCACTGAACTTGGCTAGCCTCACTGAGGCAAAGAAGAGAGTGGCAAGAACCAGACACATGAAGTTTGGGAGGAAGAATATTCTAGACATAAAGATGACTCTTTATTTTAGAATTTACATTTGTAAGGTTAGGGCTAGCTTTGATGATACAGTGGGTTAAGCTGCTGCCTACAATGTTTGCATCTAATATGGGCACTTGTTTGTGTCCTGGCTGCTCCACTTCCAATATAACTCCCTGCTAATATGCCTGTGAAAGCAGCAGAAGATGGCCTAACTGCTTGGTACTCACATGGGACACCCAAATGAATTTCCTGGCTCCTGGCTTCGACCTGGCCCAGCCCCAGCCACTGCAGCTATTTGGGTAATGAACCAGCAAATGGAAGATTCTCTCTCTCTCTCTCTTTCTCTCTCTCTCTCTCTCTTTCTCTCTCTCTCTTTCTCTCACTGGTGTGTGTCTGTCTGTGTGTGACCTACCTTTCAAATAAATAAATAAATGGATGAACAAATAGGTCTTTGAAGCATCTACTTTTTTGCAAGAGTGAAAAATCATAAGTAGCAAGGCTTTGCTTTGTTCCTTTCCTTTAAAAAGTGTCCAAAAATGGGGAGAAGGAAGGCAAGCAGCAGAAGATGGCCTAACTGCTTGGTACTCACGTGGGACACCCAAATGAATTTCCTGGCTCCTGACTTCAGCCTGGCCCAGCCCCAGTCACCAGTCACTGCAGCTATTTGGGGAGTGAACCAGCAAATGGAAGATTTTCTCTCTCTCTTCCTCCCTCTCTCCCTCTCTCCTTCTCTCCCTCTTTCTCTCTCTCTCTATCTTCTCTCTCTCTTTCTCTCTCGCTCTCCCCCTCCTCTCCCTCTCCCTCTCTTCTCCTCTTCTCTTTCTGTAATTCTGCCTTTCAAATAAATACATAAAGCTTTTAAAATTTTAAAAATTAAAAAAGGGCCGGCACCGTGGCTCACTTGGTTAATCCTCCACCTGCGGTGCCAGCATCCCATATTGGTGGCACCGGGTTCTGTCCCGGTAGCCCCTCTTCCAGTCCAGCTCTCTGCTGTGGCCCGGGAGGGCAGTGGAGGATGGCCCAAGTGTTTGGGCCCTGTACCTGCATGGGAGACCAGGAGGAAGCACCTGGTTCCTGGCTTTGGATCAGTGCAGCACTGGCCATAGTGGCCATTTGGGGAGTGAACCAACAGAAGGAAGACCTTTCTCTCTGTCTCTCTCTCATTGTCTATAACTCTACCTGTCAAATAAATAAAAATTTTTTTAAAAATTTAAAAATTAAAATAAATTGGTAAGGATAAAGAAATCAGAGTATGTTTACAAGTAAAGATATTGACTGAAGAGAAGACAGGTTAGGTAGGAAGACAGATTTTCCAGGTAGACAGTTAGAAATACATCTGGCTACCTGATAAGGTATTAGGTCAGTGGATATAAATTTGGGAATAAATATTATAAAGAGAGATTGAAGTGATATTGTCATTGAAAAAGAGATAAAGTAGAGTATTTCAAAGAAATAACTGGACAAATAAAACCAATTGCCAGTGGAGTTGAAAGAGGATAGGCTACTAAACCTAAGGTAGCATAAGATTCAGGGGAAGGGGTATAGTGCTTCCTTGGGCATAGGGAAAAATCTCTAAAATGATGTTAAAGTAGAAGGAATGAATATTAAGGAAGATCCCCTTCTTAGAGGCCATTGTTTAGAAAATGATTGAGAAACAGGCTTTAAAAAGGAGTAGTGAAAGTTTAGGAAATCTACCACAAGGAGTGCATAAGAGCATTTACTAGAAAGAGAAAAAATTTGCCCTGCAACGTAGAATGTTGCACTGGAATTTGACTCCCCTGTTCTAACTTTTCTTCTCCTTAGATTTATAATTTATAAATGCAGACGTTCAGGGGCCATCACTGTAGTGCAGAGGGTTAAGCCACCACCTGTGTGTGAAGCTGACATCTGATATGATTACAAGTTCAAGTTCTGGCTGGCAGACTTCTGATCTACCTCTCTATTAATGAGCCACGGTGACCCAAGTACTTGAGCCCCTGCCGCCCACATGGGAGACCTGGATGGAAGGCTAGGATCCTGGCTTTGGCCTGACTCACCCCGGCCATTGAAACCATCTGGGGGACTGAACCAGTGAATGGAAGATCTTTCTGTCTCTGCCGCCATCTCTGTAACTCTGTCCTTCAAATAAAATAGATAAATCTTGTAAAAAATGCAAACTTTGTGCATCTTCAAATACATTTTAAAATCTGTATTTATTTATTTACTTATACTTGAAAGTTAGACTTCCATACACATTGGTTCCCAGACTCCTCTTTAAGCTGGCTCCTTGCTGGGCTTAGCCAGTGCAGAGCTTGGTGGGAAATTAGAGGGCAGTAGGAAGGAGACAGCTAGGGTATTTCTCTATCATTCCTCTTTGCTTCAGTTGGTATCTTGGGCAGCTGCGAGTATCTTCTGTGTCCCCAGATCCCTAGGACAAGCCTGCGTATTTCTAGCTTTTACCTCCAGTTCAGCACTGCCATCTCCTCTCTGTGGCTCTAAGACTAGAAAGTAAGAATAGCTCCCTGCTGTGACTCATCAATCCGGTGCCTCCGAATCCCTTCATTGACTCTCATCCTCCTCCATCATCTGTTTACCAGGTCTCTACATTAATCCCATTTTCTCTTAAAGATTCATTGAGGGCTGTGTTTTCCTGATCAGACCTTGACTAACTCAGTAGAATCCGAGACTTACTTCAGAGTAACGGATCTTGATATTTTAATCTGTGTTGGAACAGCATTCAATAACCATTTGGAGGATGTTTTCTGTCTATGATGCAGGATTGAGCGAAAGTGCTGGCAATCTTCCTTAGAAGCTAATCTTTAAAGATTTTCTTGTTTTCATGTTAAATTCAAGCTAGATAGGTCAAGCATGTTTGGGTTACAAAAAGCAGTATACAAGGAAAGCATATTTATGGGAAGAAAGAAAGCAGAACCAAAGCTTTGCAATGAAAAAGCAGGAAGAGCAAAAATTTTTGGGAAAAGATGTTAGAAATAATGAAGAGGTGACAGAGAAAAAAAATCCAAAGGAAAGAAGGAAAAATGGGAAATCAGGGGACATGGAAAAGAAAAGACAGAGTCTTTTATAGAAGAGAAAAGATGAAACTAACAGAAAACACCCCCCGCCCTTCAGCTGCTGCCCCATCCTTGAGGAGGACTAGGCCTGCCTAAAGTACCCACAAGGCCCTTCATTTCATTTCACGACGAGTACTTTCCTTCCCTCCCCATCAACCTGCTAATGCTTTTCTAATAATTACCATTTTTGAAACTATTTTGGCTGTTAAAAATGTTTCTTTTTAATAAGCTGATTAAAGAGGCTGCTTATTAGCATAAGCTCTTGCCGTTCGGCCCTCTTCCTAATTAAAAGCACTCATCTGTGGAGACCTCGATTTTTCCCTTTTCTCTGTGATGGGTTTTTGGATATTTTTCTTTGGGAATTTGTTTTATTTTTCCCTTCTTTCTTCTGGTGGTGTTCCACTGCTGTATTCCACAGAGAAAGAAACTACTGAGTAAAATAGCACATGAGCAGGACTGCACAGCCTGAGTATTTGAGAAAGGAGTGCAAGATCCAGCCATGTGGTTCAGTTGAGTCTACAGAGAAAACCCTACTTTTATGGTAGTTGTATCAGATTCCCAGCATGGCAAGTTATCAAAAGTGATATGTAAAAGGGAAAGACAGTGACTGTGTGTGGTTCTTTGCACAGAACATATCCCCAGCGTCAGCAGGTGTCTCTGCTCTTGACAGTGCTGAGATGCCTGTTTGGAGGCTTCTCCACGATGCCCCTGGAACATAGCTCCTGGCTTTAGTCTGGCCTAGCCATGGCCATTGCAGCCATTTGAGGAATGAACCAGTGGGTGAAAGATTCTCCCTCCCTCCTTCCCTCTCTCTCTTTCCTTCTCTCTCTGTATCTCTGCCTTTCCAGTAAATAAATACATCTTTAAAAAAGAGCATGCATGAGAAATATAATTTTTGTCAAATTAAGCATTTGTATCATTAGGTTGAAAAGCAAAGATGAAAAGATAGTTTTTGATGTGTTTTGGGAACCATACTTCCTTATAATAACCATAAAAATTTATAACTTGAGAATATTTTATATTTATGGGGATTTTATAAATACATGAAGAATTCTTATGGTGTGATAGCAAGCCATATATATATGACTTTATATATATATGACTTATATATATGACTTTATATATATATGACTTAATATATATGTATATATATAAGGAAAAAATATTGGACGGGTGCAAGGACAGCTAGAATATGTCTAATGGAGGGGAACCTAAATTGCAGAGTTTTTATATCATAAACTTGTTTGTCAAAGAAATCTGAAATGTAATCAATTAAATCCGACATGGAGATATGGCTGTCTACAAATTTATGAGGAACTGGCACAGGGAAAAAGAAATGTGCTTATTCTGCAGAATAAATGCCTCTGAGTATTAGATATATAGAGGAACTGGGTAGAAAGATCTCAAGTTTTATATGAGGATGACTGAATGCAAGGAGATATTTTCAACAGAACAATGTTGCATCTTTGAAATAGTGAGCGCTCTATCACTGGAAGAATTCAAGCAGAAGTTAGAGGACTGTTAGTCAGGAAGTCTGTGACATGTATTCCACCTTGTGTGAAACTCAGATTTAACAAGCCATTGCAAATAACATTCTGTAACTGTTGTGTATCTACAGTCATTCTTCCATGGTACCAAAATCTGAGCCAGTCAAGTCCCTTATATAAAACATCTTACTGTTTATGTGTTATACACCTTCTGATCCACCCCAACTGTGGGTAGGTGGGGGTTGGTCATTTTTTGCTGTTACTGTTCAATCCTTTGGTCCCTTCTAGATTTTGTGCAAATTTATTTATCTTCTCTGTTTCAACCATTTAAAATTTTTCATTTTAGT
Source organism: Sylvilagus floridanus (assembly GCA_949820135.1). Lineage (NCBI taxonomy): Eukaryota > Metazoa > Chordata > Mammalia > Lagomorpha > Leporidae > Sylvilagus > Sylvilagus floridanus. The sequence goes on along the minus strand of OX463244.1, from coordinate 69,815,708 downwards.
TTTTAAGATTTATTTTTCATTTATTTGAAAGGCAGAGTTACAGAGAGGGAGGGAGAGGGAGGGAGAGGGAGGGACAGAGAGGTCTCCCATCCACTGGTTTACTCCCCAAATGGCCACAATAGCCTAAGGCTGGGTCAGGCCAAAACCAGGAGGCAGGAGCTTCCTCCACATCTCCCACATGGGTGCAGGGGCCCAAGCACTTGGACCAACTTCCACTGCTTCCCTAGGCAATTAACAGGGATCTGGATCCGAAGTGGAGTGTCCAGGACTCCAACCAGAACCCATAGGTATGCTGACATTTTAGGTGGTAGCTTTACACAAAAGCAGCCTACATTTAAACTTTTAGAATACTTTTTATTTTGGATATAACATATTAATTTATTTACTGAATCAAATGACATATTCATTCCCTAATAGATATTTAATCAGGAATTTAAGAATAGGATTCCTGGCTTTCAATAAATCTTTTTGATTTCACTAATAATTTTTATTCCTTTTTTTCTCTTTTAAAAATATGTTCTAGGTAGTATATTCTAGGATTTTTGGAACTCAAGGTGGAATTCCAAAGCTTTCTGAGCCAGGAAGGGTTTAGTTTTCTTTAGTATAGTAAGGCAACTGTGTCAAGATAGAAGCATATGGTTTTCTGTGTGTGTGTATGTATGTGTGTGTTCCTACTTGACCATTCTGCAGCATGTTATGATTGGGACCTCAGCTCATCCACTGTACTCTCCCACTAGGGACCTATATGTATTTTAAAGTCCTGTGTTGAGGTCAGCAACCTTCACAAAAGAAAAGTTGCAATAGATTCCCTTTGTTTTAGATCTGTACTATCACAAGTGACATGAGACCAGTGCACATCTAGTACTCAGAGTTTCTAAAAGCATCACTATGCCTAGCCACTTGGGGAGGACTAGGCAGAATTCACTCTGACCTTGTGAATCATCAAAACCTTGTCAGTTGGGTGATGTTCATAGTATATACTGTGGATGATGATTGCAGTAAGGGGGAAAATAAAAGCATATAACACAGTCTGTTTATCTTACTGCAGGTAAGTGATTTTCATATTATTACTTTAAAATAGAAGATAGTCATACTATCATTTTGATTTTATACTGTGTGTGTTTCCTGCTGACAAGAGAAAACACCTATCTTCCTATCATGTTTCCTATCATGTTTACTTCCTATCACGTTTCCTTTCCTTAGCTAGTAGTCATGGGGCAACTAGACTGGAATCTCATGGGCTGATTTTTCTGGCATTGAGAGAAGAGAAAACCAGCATGAAAACATGAGGAAGAAGCTCACCCACCATTATAAAATTGCTTTTGTATAAAGGTGTTAAGCAGGTAGCTTCTTCCTTTTGTTCATACCCTTCCTTCCAAGAGATAGTACACCTAAGTTGTGGATCACAGGACAAATATAGACAGAAAAACTTGCAGGTGCACAGCTCTGGCTGTCTACCTAGCCAGGGGCCTACATATGAGTAACCACATACAGCGGTCGTGATGGGTATTTAAGTATATCATAATTATTCAGGGATGTTAAAGATATTAGAAAATTATTTTCAAAGTTAAAGCTACTTTATGATCTTGCTCTAAAATCTCAACCATTTTTTCAAATTCTTCAGGTAGGAACAAAATGATGATGATATAAATAAAAAGCTTGATTAACTTAGAAGTTCAAAAGTTGTTTGGTGGACCTTTAAGGGATGGACCTTTTACATGGTAGAGAACTAGGAACATAAAATCCCCAGGAGCCTTGGTGATAAATATGGGGACCCTAGAGGGGATGGATTACACAGATGGTAACAGCAAATGTATCATCCCTTGTAGAACAGATAATCTCAATCTAGAGTGATCTACCCCATCCTCTCACCCCTTACCACCAGAAATATTTGGCAATTTAAAAATACATTTTCAGTTGTCACCACCTAGTGAGCCGCAGCCAGGGATAACATTAAACATCCTACATTGCACAAGAGTCCCTCACAACACAGAATTATTTATCTCCAGATGTCAATAGTGCCAAGGCTGCTTGCAAGACTTATTTGTACTTACCCTTGGATGTCTGTCCCCTGACACTCAATTCCTCTATTGATTCTAAAATGTACAGGAGAAATAGGTTTAGTATGTCGTTGAATTTTACAGTGAATAAAAGCATGAGCTTCAGGGTTGAATGGCTTGCATTTAAGTCCCAGTCAATCATATGTGTGAACTCTGGTTGCTTACTGTCCTGTCCAAACCTCAGCTTTTTCAAATATAAAACAAAGGGCTGACCATATTTCTATGTTTTGTGGTGAAGACTCAACACTAGTGTAACTCTTCCTTATAAAGTGGTGAGTACAAATGAAAAGGATGGAAGTAGTTGTAATAACAATGCCTTTGTGAGATTGAATTGGCAGACATGCATGAAGTTCATGTAGTTGGCACCGCTAGGTAACATCCATTCCTTACTTTACTACCTGATATGTAATGCTCACTGTTCTCTCCTGCTTTGCTCACTTATTAAAATCATTAGCATTGCTACCATAAGGGTTAAATGAGAGAGAAAACAAAGATAAATTTTGGAAAATTACTACTGATTTGAACATTGTACTCAATTTTCCAGCATCCTGAAGAAAAAGTTGCACGTTAGGAGGAATACACTACTTGGAGAATCTACATGTGTTATGACTAATACTGATGTGAGAATCACATTTATTTTGAGTCTTTGTGACGAAGAGTGGACAGTTGATCTTGTTAATGTGTTAAGATAGGACTAAGTCTTGTATTCCAACTAAATTATGCTTATATAAGCATGTTTTTGAGATTAGATTATTTAAGGCTTAGCACATCGTCTCTCTCTCTGTGTGTGTGTGTGTGTGTCTGTGTCTGTGTGTGTGTGATCATTCCCCTTTTTCTCTCTCTCCTTCCAACTTTCTCTTTCTATGCATTCATGCATAGGCATGTGTGATTTTAAAACTTAATAAGGATACATTTTAGCAAGAAACCAAGAAATTGAATGGCCTACTTGAGTATCAGTCTACCTTCTATGCACTATAAGGGAATGTTCCAAATTGTGTTTAGCATACTAGTTCTGTAGTAATATAATTGTGATACATTAAAAATATGTGTGTCCATGGTCAATAAGCTTGGTGGATAATAATTTAGAATCTTTCTTATAGGACTTCTCAGAATCTTTAAAGTGTTTATATGGGCTATAATTTTCCAAAAAGCATATTGTTATTTAAACCATCAGAGATGTATTTCTCAAATAACCCACATGTTGCATGGAGTATAATTTTGAGATCTATCTTTAGTTTTACAGGTGAAAGTAATAGGAAACAAGTCTGTAAAAAATTACATTTTCCATTTGCAATATCAAGAAATCCAGATACTCATGTCCTCCATTCAAGAGCAGAAAATTAAACATTTAAATTGGAAAAGAAAGATAAACTCCATTTTTCAGAGAGGCCTTGTTTTTGTTATCTTTCAGTTAACACCTTTAGAATAAAACTTCTTTTCTAGTGAAAATACTCTCAGTGCTATTGCAGTCAGCCCCAATGCTAATGTTATGATTGAATTTTAAACAAGAATAATTTCCTATGATGGTGACAGCTTTCCTTATTTAAATAAATAAATAGATAAATGAATGAATGAATGAGTAAAGTCTCCAAGCTGTCTCCATTGTCCTTCACCATGTTTCTCTTTCGCCAAGTTCTACCTTCTTATCTATCAGGCAGCATTTGGTCATTTCATGAATTATTCTCTGTGTATGCCCTTTCATTCTTTCTTCTTTTTCCAAACATTCATATCCCAAGAGAAGTTACAATGAAAAATGAATGAGCCTGTATTCTCCAATCCATGGGATCTGTGATCAGAACTGTAAAAACCTAGGCAAAGCCCCTATACAACATATACAACAGAAAAAGACAGAAATATCAGAGGAAGAGAATGCATAGAGCTGTGTCCTATGCAGCCAGCTCCCTGATATGATTGTATTTGTTTCTAAGAGCCAAGACTTAAAATATCTGTGCCAGTAGCTGTGCAGGTGCCAGCTGCCAGTCAGCAGTTCTTTCCTTGAACCAGATTGTAAGTCCAGCACTTCAGGTGGAGAGTCTGTGACCCAGTCAGCAGGAGAATAGTCTGCAGCTCACAGAACATGTTGTTATGCCTTCTGGAACAAGGAAGGGAGAATCACGTAAACCACGTGACTGTTAAAAACCAAACTGTGGTGTAGAATTCATAGAGGTCATGGGATATCAGCAATTCACCTTAAACTGGTAATTTACTTTCATTTCATTCCAGCCCGTTTTCCCCTATGCTGCTTCGTTACTTCAAGGCCATCTTTCCTTATATCATAAATGTAATCTAGTCCATCATTTCTTAATTAAAATGTGACTGCACATTTTTTTACAAGCTCTCAGATGTTCTAAATGGCAGCTTCCTTTCCTACAAGGTTCTAAGGAAGGATAAAAGGCAGTCAGGAAAGAATCAGCTGCGTACTTTAGCTTTGTCAATACCTTGAAATTTGACAGTACATTGACATACATCATAAAAACAAATTGAGGTGGGGTGATTAAATACGCTAGTTTCTTACTAAAGAGCTGAAAAAAATGCTTCTAGTTGGTAGTGGCCTTTCTTTAGTTTGAGCATTTCGGCAGCCTATCTCACATCTCTGCTAGCCCAGCTAGGTTCATTTAGCCTAAAAGCTCTACTTTCTCAGTGTTTAAGACCTGTGCTCTTCTGAGACCGGACCCCCCTTGCCTTGGGCAACAAATCTACCCTACTGCATAAAAAAGAAAAAAAATGCTTCTAAGACTGTCTGTTTCTCAGGTTGAACTAGCTATAGCTAGGATTGATTTTCCTCACTTGGAAATTGCAGATGCTACACAGCCAAGCCAAGACCTTTATAAAACATATGGGCAGGCACTGTAGGACTGAATAGACTGTCAGTAGGCTTTCCATCTAGATAGTGAATGGACCAAGTGAACATTTTTTCTCCAACCAACTTAAATTGAAGGACTTTTTACGAGTTCCTCTTGTACATAGATAGTAGGTCCCCTTATCCAAGGGGTATACATTCCAGGACCCTCAGTGGATGCCTGAAACCACAAATAGTGCAGAACCCTGTATATGCAATGCTTTACCTATGCATGTATAACTAAAAGTGTAATATATAAATTAGGCACAGCACTGCTAATTAAATAGAACAATTATAATAATAGACTAGAGTAAGATTTATTTGAATGTAGTCCCTCAAATATCTTATGTACTGTGTTCACCCTTCTTTCTATGATGATGTGAGACCATCTAATGCCTATGTGATTAGATAAAATGAGATGGATGATGTAGGCATTATCACTTACCATTAGGCTACTGCATAAGGGTTACGTGGCCACAAGCAATGAAATAGTTACCTGATAACTAAGACTAATGAGTGTGTAATGCATACAGCATGGATATGCTAGGCAAAGGTGATCCATGTTCTGGGTGGGATGGAATGAAACACAAAAAACCTAGGGATTGTTTATTTGTGAAATTTTCCATTTAATATTATCAGACCATGCTTGGCCATGGGTAACTAAAAGATGGAAAGAGAAACCATGGCCAAGAGAGGACAAGGTACAGATGGTTTTACTAAGAGAACCTTAACTTTGTCTTTAAGTATAAAGAGTCTAATTTTATAATCTCTGGGACTGAGAACAGGAGAGGATGTAAGGCATGCAGGTCCCACTTTCTCTAGTTTCCTTGGAAAGCTGTTACCTGGTAATGTTAGTAAGTTGGCCTAAACATGGGATGGCTGTGGAATTTGGAGGATTATTTTTAGTACTTTCAGGGATTATTTGAAGGCTCCCCAGACTCTTCTTTTGTACTATCATCAAAACTCATGCAGAGAGCTATCAGTTCAATGTGTGTTTCTCTAAAGTTTCTTAATTAACATACCAAGAACAGAGCTTTAACTTAGAACAACGAAGCATATAATGACTCCTATTTATAAACTATGGGAATATGTTTTTGACATACAATATAACAGAGGTAAATCAGAGAAACATGGCTTAATAAATTATAATTTTCAAGGCACAACCATATATAGAAAACAAAACAGAAGCCAAAAGAGCCTCCCAGGTATTGTTAGAGTGCAAAAGGTTGCTGGAAAAATTTTACAACTATTTACATGCCGACAGTACGTTTCCTCCTGTTGATATATCAAGATGTCCTGAGCTGTGGTGAAAATTCTTTCTTCTCAACTGTGTCCCTTTTTCTGCCAGTTTCCTTAGGTTCATTCTTTCCATGAATTCATTGCTGACTTCTGCACTCTATGTTATCCCTTGTCTGTAACACAACTCTCATTTCATTCAGAGTTGCAGCGTCTTTATCCTTTAATTCCTCACTCCCTAAGTGGTTTATGCAACTTGGCTTTTGTTTTTCTGGTGAGTTTAGTAATTCTTTGAAGACAAGGGTTATGCTGTTCACCGTCTGTGTCCCCAAAGCATCTGGCGAGGAACTAACATAATGGTAGGATCTTTTTGAGCACATGTGTACTGATTAATTGATTACTGTGCCTTTATGAAATTTAGATCACTAGCACATTACACTAATTTTCAGAAGCTATGTCTCTCAGACAGAAATTGGAAGTTACATTCATAAAACTCAGGACAGTGGAAGATAAGGAATCTCACTCTCATCTCCATAATGAGAAGGAGTCAGACTTTCTCACTCAAGCTCTTTTACAATCAATGATTGAATTTGTCAGGACTGTGCCCTGTATAAAGAACCAGACCTTTTCACTGCATCAAGTCTTAAAACATCAGCCATCAGATCTAATTAATAATAATATAAAAGCCAATTTCACAGCCCATTACTTCCGGCGCCTGGTACGTGAAAATTGGAGGGGGGCTTAGACAAACATGGGCGTTCATGTTTGTGGTCTGCATAGTGACCCATGCCCAGTGGAGGAGAAGTGTGGCATCATTGTATTCCTGCGTCAACTGAGAGTGTTGGGCTCCATTAACCCAGACTCTAACACAAAGCAAAAAGAGTCAGGAGAAAATTTAAAACCCAACCTCCTCAGTTTGCTTCATTAATAAGGCTACAGATTCTTCAGGTTCCTCCTTCTCCTCCCCCCTCCCTTTCTCTTTCCGTTTCGTTTAACTGAAGGCAATTCATCTCATTTTAATTAATTTTTACTTGCAGCATTATCACCCTGGGTATAAAGGCAAAAAGTTTTTTTTTTTTAATTACAAAGCTAACGGCATTAATTACTAGTACAGTAAATGCATTGGCGCACAAAAGCCGAGTGGGTTCCAAGGAGCTGAGGCAGCAATTGGTGAACATTTCAACAACTGGAAAAGGCTTAGTCACAAAGGAGAAACCTTTCTCTGGTAACAATGTGCAGGCTGTCTTCACACTGATTGAGCCACTGTTTAATAGAAAGTAACATAGCCTGTGGACCAGGGACTACACTATTGCATTACAGGGAAAAGGTTATTCAGAGAGTCTCTCTGGACTTCTAAGTCAACTGTCAGTTGGGAACCAAGAAATCAAAGAAGTTTTGAAATATATAAAAACAGCTGCACTGGCAGAGCACTGACATGTGTCTGAATAGAATGTCAAATGTCCTTCTTGGGGTGGGTGTTTGGCAAAGAGCGTAAGACGTTGCTTGAGATGCCTGCTTCCCAAATTCGAGTGCCTGGATTGGAGTCCTGGTCCACTTCTGATTCTGTGTACATGCTAATGCATACCTTGGAAGGCAGCAGGTGATGGCCCAAGGGCTTGGGTCCCTCTCACCCACAGGTGAGACCTGGAAGGAGTTCATAGATCATGGCTTTAGCCTGGCTCAGCAGCAAGAAGTGTTGGCATTTGGGGAATAAACCAGCAGGTAGAAAATCTCACTCTGTCTCTCACTATTTCAAATAAACACACACAAAAAAATCAAACCAAACCCAAACAATCCCTGTTTTTACCATGCACTTTACTGTACTAATTAAGAAGCAATCTCATGATTCACTAAAAAGCTAAAACCCAACATCCAATGCGTGGCTAGAGAGGACTGGCCACTGCTGCGTGTTTCTCTGATTATAAAGTTTGCTTACTCAAACCTGGCAAAGACAAGGAAGTGTTCTGCCCACAAGCTTGAAAGGCTCAGTAAGTACATCACAGCACAACCTGCCATTGCTCAAGTATTTGCTTTCTGGAAGCTTGTGTGCATTCTCTGTTTGGCAACCAAAATGTCATGAGGAAATATCCCTGACACTTTGTAGGCAGCTCATAGAACAAATGGATCCCTATTTGTTCCAACACTTCCTCATTCCTCTGCCAAAGGATCACACATGATTCTGCACCTCTGTCTTTGTATACATTCATCTCAATCTTCTCCTAGCAGCCATTCTTCCTTGATCTTATTTTTACATGCATGTTAATAATCCTCCCCTCCACCCACCCCAGCACCCTCTTTGCTTTATTACCTTTTTGAGTCAGTAAGTGGTCACTTCTACACATGCTTCTGAGAAATACCTGTACTGTTTATTTCAGTATGAACATTTCAGGGGAAAAAATTAGAATCTAGCCAATAACTTCTGAAGGCTTTGAAAGGAAACCAATCTTTAGAATGTCTATAAAAGATATCACATCTCTGATGCCTTTTGAATTTTGCCATCTAATATGTGAAACAGAAACATAACACATTTTACCCCATTTCTGTGTTTTTACACATGGAGTATATGAGTGTATTAATTTCCTTCTGTAGCTGTAACATATTTCCTAGTGATTTTATGTAAAAGTGGCATTTGTGGTCATACTTTTGAACTCAACCACAAATTACAAAAATGTTTCTGTGGGAAAAATGTGTTGTTCAGTTCCAAGTGACTGAATTATAAATGAAATTTTGGAATGTGTGTTTTTTATGTTGGCAGTTGTCTATTTTTTTATCCTAGTGATAGAAATTTATCTTTAGCTTATCAAAATTTGAAATAAGTAGGAATTTTCAGCTAATTTTAACTCCATAGTTTTATATTGATTTGAATTTAGATGTTATTGATAACATCAAAAAGTATAAAAGTATATTGGGATTTCCTTTTGTTCTACTTACGTAAGTGAATCTGGTGTTCTAATAGGAAGCATTTGAGAAAAAAGCAAATATTTCTGTTGATTTTTCTCTAAATATGTTAATCTGCTAGAAAAAGACTATAATTCTCATCCCAATCACTTTCAAGAGAATCTTAATGTATTTTCTTTTATGAAATTGTCATGAAAAAGCTTTTAAATCATAATTAAAGTATGAAGATTACTTGCTAAATTCTTTTATGAATAATGGTGCTTATGTGGGTTTGAATTTGTTGAATGTTTTTACTCTTTTTTTTTTTTTTTTTTTTTTTTAGTACAAGTGTGTTAACTGATTCCCTGGGGCAAAGTGGTTGAACTGATATTTCCCAACTGGTTCCTTAAGTTATCCTCTGAAAGAGCCTATAGGAAATACTGGATGAGATATTAAATATACCACCTGCATTTCCAACTGCCTCCAGCTCCCTTCATGAGTAGAGAGGGGATTAATGTTAATCCCTCTCTGCAAGTCCAAGCTAGTTTTCTTATGGTACCCACATTTGATTTACTTGACATGTTTTCCATAGTCGTGGTTGAGAATTAATTTTCTTCTGTCAAATTGTTTTTACACTTGATAAAAATAAAGTGACCTCCTCTGCTACCACAACAACATAGCGGTACTGGAGAACATCATATTAATAGCAACCGCTCATTTTTTGAGAGCCTACTCTACATGGATACTACTGTATTAATACAATCAATTTTCATGTCCATTTAACCTTTCTATCAGGTATGCACTGTGAATTTCCCCCATCTTACATATAGGGAGGTTAAGGTGCAGAGAAAAGTGCTTTGCTCAAGGTGGCATGATTAGTGGGAATGAAATATGAACTTGGATATACGTCTGTCAGATTCCAGAGCCTGCAATGTAACTATCCTACTGACACTAATGATGGCATTGTACATTTGTGGGTGTCTCCTCCACACGGAAATATTCTTTAAGAATGATTAATATATTGTTTAGTCTTGGCAACATTGATTTGTCATTGAGTAGTATCACAGGAGACTATATGAAGTTGTGTCTTTTTCCAATATTTTGCAATCTCTTGAAGAAGACCTCTGACAAGTGAAGGGAAAAATATGGATCACATACAATAAGGGAATTCTTAAAACCTAAGTTTAAAAGGAGCCAGCAGGCATTCTTTCTCTTCTCTCCCGTTAGAAGGCAGAATCTACTAATCTTTCACATCCTCTGTTTCGGTGTAGCTCACACTACCTTTTCAAAATGAAGACTAGTAAATGTTCCCTACATACAAACATATATTAATGTATTTAAATACCTAAAACCTCATGTGTGGGCAGTGGAAATAAATCAGATGGAGCATGTCTTGTCTTCAGTGTCCTTGGAGCAAATTTCAGTATGAATGAGTTTCAGTGAGACATTCTAAATCGTGGCTGTTACAAGCAAAGTCATGACTGGAAGTTATGGTCCTTTAACATGTGAATCTACTCTTTCAGTTCTGCTGTTCATTACTTAGTAGACATCAGATAGAGATATCTCTTCCATATGTGAGCTATCATCCACAAACTTTACTATTGTAGTAACAGAGGAGAGATTTAAAAATAGGAAAGAGGGATACAAATATATGTATATATTTGTCTCAGACATCAGTTAAGCAGGGTAAAGCTTGACTTTGGATGTGTGCTATGCTTACTCATTTAACAAATATTTGTTAAACAGCTGATATGTATTTGGTACAGTACTAGATGTATAGCAGTGAAGAAAATAAACAGCTTGAAACCAAGGGAAGTGAACTTTAAGCTTCAAATATTATATAAATACATATTCTGATTGGTGCTATGATAACAAATACAGCTAGAAGATGATACTGACCACTAGAAAGTGGTTGAATTGAGACCTGAAAGATGAGAAGGCCTTATCGATGTGAAGAACTGTACAAGAGAAGCTACATAGTATAAATGATAAGCAGATGTAGAAGTTATATATGATAATTTTCTTAATGTGACCATGTCATTTCATGAACCCTAAGCAAGTGACTTTTGGTGTTTGGGATGCCTCACTCTGGTATCAAGGGGGTTGGTTTTAAGGAGCATGAGGACAAAACCAAGACTACTCTCAAGAAGAACACTTTTAATTCCTTGGATGATAGACATAATCAGTATAAACCACTGGTTGTGTATATTTGAAAAAGAAAAATGCTTTTTTTTAAATAAAGCTTTTATTTAAAGAATATAAATTTCCAAAGTACAGCTTATGGATTACAATGGCTTCCCCCCCCCATAACTTCCCTCCCACCCGCAACCCTCCCCTTTCCCGCTCCCTCTCCCCTTGCATTCACATCAAGATTCATTTTCAATTCCAGTTTAGTATATAGTACGTAAAGATTTCAACAGTTTGCCCTCACATAGCAACACAAAGTGAAAAATACTGTCGGGGGACTAGTTGTAGTATTAATTCACAATGTATAGCACATTAAGGACAGAGATCCTACATGATATATATTTTTTAAATTGATTAATTTTCTAGGCAATTTCAATTTAACACCAAGTTTTTTTTTTCATTTTTAATTATGTTAATATACAGAAGATTGATTCAGTATATACTAAGTAAAGATTTCATCAGTTTGCACCCACAAGAAACACAAAGTGTAAAATACTGTTTCAGTACTAGTTATAGCATTACTTCACATTGGACAACACATTAAAGACAGATCCCACATGAGACGTAAGTACACAGTGACTCCTGAAGTTGATTTAACAATTTGACACTCTTGTTTATGGCATCAGTAATCTCCCTAGGCACTAGTCATGAGTTGCCAAGGCTATGGAAGCCTTTAGGGTTTGCCGACTTCAATCTTATTTCGACAGGGTCATAGTCAAAGTGGAGGTTCTCTCCTCCCTTCAGAGAAAGGTACCTACTTCTTTGATGGCCCCGTTCTTTCCACTGGGATCTCACTCACAGAGATCTTTCATTTAGGTGTTTTTTTTTTTTTTTTCCCAGAATGTCTTGGCTTTCCATGCCTAGAATATTCTCATGGGCTCTTGAGCCAGATCCAAATGCCATAAAGGCTGATTCTGAGGCCAGAGTGCTATTTAGGACATCTGCCATTCTATGAGTCTGCTGTGTATCTCACTTCCCATGTTGGATCATTCTCTCCCTTTTTTATTCTATCAGTTAGTATTAGCAGACACTAGTCTCGTTTGTGTCATCCCTTTGACTCTTAGACCTATCAGTGTGATCAATTGTGAACTGAAATTGATCACTTGAACTAGTGAGATGGCCTTGGTACATGCCACCTTGATGGGATTGTATTGGAATCCCCTGGCATGATTCTAACTCCATCATTTGGGGCACGTCTGATTGAGCATGTCCCAAATTGTACATCTCCTCCCTCTCTTATTCCCACTCTTATATTTCACAGGGATCACTTTTCAGTTAAAATTTAAACACCTAAGAATAATTGTTTGTTAATTACAGAGTTCAACCACTAGTAATAGAATAAAAAAATACTAAAATGGATAAAGTATTACATTGTACAACAACAGTCAGCACAAGAGCTGATCAAATTACTGTTTCTCATAGTGTCCATTTTACTTCAACAGGTTTCCCCTTTGGTGCTCAGTTAGTTGTCACCTGATCAGGGAGAACATATGATATTTGTCCCTTTAGGACTGGCTTGGTGAATTTTCAAACTTTGATCTTGCCTCTCATCCACTTGAGATAATTAGCAGTTTTCAGAAACTGAGGAGACACAGTATCCTCCTAGGAGATGCCTTGGTTGGAAAACATGAGAGTGATATTATCTAGCACCTAAAGTTCAGTAGAAAGGAGGTATGTTGAGGGCTGAGGCTATGGATCTCATGGTTGCTGTTCCATAGAGCAGCTTGCCAAGTTTTGGGGAAGGATTAGAAAGGGCATGTGGGAGAAATAAATTTATTATTCACCGGCTAAACCATTTTAACCTGGAAAAAAAAAGATTTTGGAGGTAGCAGGAAGAGCTATCTATTTTATTTTGAAAACTAAATACAAAAATGTACAGAGCACAGTTGTGAAAAGATTAAATAAGCCAGTCAAAAGGCATAGAAGAAAAATTATGAGGTTTAGAGCTTTTCTTTTAGACATTGAAAGATGATTTGTAAAATTAAGTTTACATGGAAAATTGATTTTTATTTTAGTAAAAGACCAAAGTATACTAGTGTAAAAATAGTTTAAGATAAGGTTTATTTTCAGCACTTTTAAATCAATTTAATTTTTTACAAATATATAGGGAAAATAGAGTTAATGTAGTAAACATCAAAATATTCAACTCTTAGGTTTAACAGTTATCACTTTGCCATATAATCCATTTCATTGATATATCTTAAAGTTAATTAAAGAAATGATATTTCCATGGGAGACCAGGAGAAGCACCTGGCTCCTGGCTTCAGATCAGCGCAGCGCACTGGCTGCAACAGCCATTGGGGGGTGAACCAATGGAAAAGGAAGACCTTTCTCTCTCTCTCTCTCTCTCTCTCTCTCACTGTCCACTCTGCCTGTCTAAAAAAAAAAAAAGTGACATTTCACCCCTAAATAATGAAATTTTGAATTTCTTTTTTTAAAATTTTATTTAAATTGTACAAATTTCATGTATTTTGTATATCCAGATTTAGTAACAAAGAGATACTTCCCTTCCTCCTGCCCATGCTGCAACTCTTCTTCCTCCACCTTATCCCATTCACATCCTTAATTTTTACAAAGATCTACCTTCAGTTTTTTTTTTTTTTTTTTTGGACAGGCAGAGTGGACAGTGAGAGAGAGAGACAGAGAGAAAGGTCTTCCTTTTGCCATTGGTTCACCCTCCAATGGCCGCCGTGGCTGGTGCGCTGCAGCCAGCGCACCGCACTGATCCGATGGCAGGAGCCAGGTGCTTCTCCTGGTCTCCCATAGGATGCAGGACCCAAGCACTTGGGCCATCCTCCACTGCCCTCCCGGGCCACAGCAGAGAGCTGGCCTGGAAGAGGGGCAACCGAGACAGAATCCAGCACCCCGACTGGGACTAGAACCCGGAGTGCCGGCGCCGCAAGGTGGAGGATTAGCCTGTTGAGCCACAGCACCAGTCTACCTTCAGTTTTCTTGATGATCATAAGGTTAACCCTACACTACGTAAAAGAGTTCAACAAGTAGTATGAAGAAAAAAAAAAAAACTGTTCCTCAACAGAAGAGACAAGGGCTATACAATTTTAAATTAATTTTGTATTCTACATATTTTCAATACCATTATCACAAATAGTACAGATAGCAATAATTTCTGTTTTTTTAATATCATCTACCATGAGGTCTGTATTAGCTTTCTAGGACTGTCATCACAAATTGCCACAAATTAGATGGCTTAAAACAAGTTTTGGAGGCTAAAGTAGAAAGAGCAAGCTGTGTGAGTGACACACTCTCCCTGAAGACTCTGGAGGGGAATGCTCCCTTTCTCTTCCAGCTTTGGTAGCTCCATTCTCAGCTTCTGCTTTCAAATGGCCTTCTTAAACTGTATCTCTATGTGTGTGGTCTCTATCTATCTTTTCTTTCTTTCTTTCTTCCTTTCTTTTCTTCCTTCCTTTGTTCCTCCCTCCTTTTCCCTTCCTCCCTCTCTCTCTCTCTCTCTCTCTCTCTCCCTCTCCCTCTCTCTCTCTCTCTCTCTCTCATTTATTGTTTATTATTATTAGAGAGGCAGAGAAAGATACGACAGAGAGACAGAACTCCCATCCTTTGATTCATTCCCCAAATGCTCACAGTGACTGGGCCTGGGCCAGGCTGAAGCTGGGAACCAGAAACTCAATCTGGGTCTCCTTTGTGGGTGGAAAGAACCCAATTAGTAGTGGTGTCGCTGTTGCCTGCTAAGGTCTGTATTAACAGGAAGGTGGAATCAGGAGTGGAGCAAGGACTCAAACCCAGGTGCTCCAATATGGGACACAGGTGTCTTTGCTGGCATCTTAACTACTAGGCCAAACAACCACCCCATCTATGTCTTCTTTTAAAAGGATACCAACCATTGGATTTATGGACCCCCCCCCCCTGAATCCAGAATGATCTCATCTCAAGATTCTTAGTTATTTCTGCAAGGAACTTATTCCCAGTAAGGTCATATTCATATGTACTGGGAGTTAGGACTGGCACATATGTTTTTGGAGGTCACTATTGACTCTATTGCATGGTCTGTATCCAAATTTTCCCCAAATATCCCCCTTTATGCATTTTACAGCAGTTTGCTCAAATTACTATCAAAATCCATTCATTGGTCAAAGTACTAAAGTCATAATCTGAAAAAAAAATGGTTTTTGATCAATAAATCAAAAGTACTGTGGATTCATTCATTTGAGAAATAGGCATCATATGAGAGGGTGGGCATTTGGTGAAGTGGGTAAGAATCCACTAGGGATGTTGGAGTGCCTGGCTTCAAGTCCCAGCTCTGTTAATGACTTCAGCTTCCTGCTGATGTGCACTTTGATAGGGAGTAGGTGATGGCTCAGGTAGTTGGGTTCCTGCCACCCATGCCAGCAACTCTGTTAAGTTCCTAGCTCCTGGCTTTGGCTGCTGTGGCATTTGGGGATTGAAGCAGTGGATTGAGATCTCTCTCTCTCTCTCTCTCTCTCTCTCTCTCTCTCTCTCCCTCCCCTTCTCTCTCTCCCTCCCCTTCTCTCTCTCTCTCCCCTTCTCTCTCTCTCCCTCTCTCTTTCCCTCTCTCTCCCTCTCTCTTTTTCTGGTTTCTGAAGAATAAGTTTAAAAAATTGAAAAAAAGAAATGGTGTTAATACTAGGCATGTAGTATAGGAAAGCTTACCCTCCTAAGTGCTGGGTATATAGTGATGAGCAAAATAGTCACTGCCAAGATGATTCTAGGTGGGAGCACTATCACAGGGCAACATGCGCTGCAAGTGTTGTTTCAGACTGAGTGAACTCGTGGAGTGTGGCTGTCACACAGGGATGGATATAAGTTTCTGTTCCAGTGTATCTTCTCACTAGTGTAGTCGATGAGCCTTTTACAAAAATTTTGTCATGTCTATATGCTTGTAGGCACTTTATAACATGAAATGAGCAAATAAGAACTAGAAAGTGAATAGACTATAAAAATAGCATTTTTAGACCTAGAAAGTATTTCTTTGTATTTGTTCAGCTTTTTTAAAAACCCAAATGTTTTTTCTGTAACAGTTCTGGATTGTGTTTTCATCAAATTACACTGGAATGTGCCAATGATCTGAAAAGTTACTGTAAGAAGCAATGAATCAAAGATGCATCTATAACTTTTTTTGAAAGTCCTTAGAAATATGATTTTTAATACTGCTCACCTGTTTCTCAGAAGTGTTATTCAAATGACTGAGTGAAGAAACCTTGTAAAATGCTTGAGGATTCTTAGGTGAAGGGTCTAATTAAGTGAGCATTACTATTTTTATTATTTTCTGGGCATGGTGTAAAATAATTATGGCTGGATAACATGAATAGCTGTTCCTTGAAATAGCTAACTCGGCAGCCTAGTAGGGAAGTTATGATCTTGGACTTGTAAGCCTGGTTGAGTCATTAAGTAACAGAGAGCACAATCTAATTAAATTTGACATACTCACATGGGGAAATCATACCCACAGGTGGTTCTACAGCATAGAACTTCAGCAAGGATTTTTTAAAAAAGAAAGTTCATTAGAAAGATACTGAGGGGAAAAGTTTGAAAATGAAAATTTATGAAATCAGCAAAGGAGCCACTTTAATATATTCCCCCAGAGGTAGAATTAGAGCTGTGAAGGTATCAAAAATTTCCAGGGGGTTATACAATCTTCTATACAGTTTGTATGCACAATGACTCAGACCTCAGGCAGCAATATTGTGGGACTAAAATCACCAGGAACCTTCGGGAGACTTGTAGTCACATACTGTCAGCTTCAAACAATGTGTCATTTGGTGTCTCGGCCCCTTTTATTATTAAACAGATGTACTATATTCTCAACATTAAATGCCATCTTCAAAAAAATCACCCACAATATCATCACTTTAATGAAAACTAAAAGCATTCCTTTTCGTATTTCCTTCAACTTTCTATCTCTATGAACAGCACATCTTACATGGTTGAGATACTAACAGTAAACCATTTTATAGTCACTTTCTCTACTGAAAATGATAGCCTAAGTATTTTCAGTAGCTTTTATATTTGTAGATATTTTGAATGGCTTCAAAATACTTAAAGGAATTGATGAGCCATGTTGGATCAATCTTCTATTTTTTAGATTGGTTTCCGATTTTGATTACTTCAGATACATCTTCAATGACGTTTTGACCACTTAAAATAGTTCCTAGTGGAGGCCAGCATTGTGGCACAGCAGGTTACGTTGCCACTTGTACTTCCAGCTACTAGTTTCTTCAACTGGCTTACTTCACCTTGGCTCTATTCCAGTAAAGAAGAATGTTTTACCCTTTCTATAGTTTATATATTTTGAAAAGAGACTGTTTAAGGACAAAGCACAGGCATACAAATGATATTCAAAAATGGGGAGAAGATGAAAACTGTGAAAAAAGAGCAGCAGAGGCATGAAAGATGACAATTTCCTTCACAGAGCTCACCCCTGGCTCCTGTGAAATGGTGAGCATGGATCTTTCTTCTTTGCCCTTTCTGTTCCATGATGTACACTCTCTGTTCCCCGCACAAAACTCTCAAACCCGGCTGTTATATTACAGGCTTCACAACCAGACCAAAAGTGCAACCAACAAAATTAGGATGGAAAATTATGAGGATAAGCTTTTTCCTACCTCATATTTAAATAGTTAGAGAACTGCATTAATGCCCTGGAGGGGAAGCTTTAAAAATTTTAAAACGAGCACCAATAAGTAGTTATTAAAAAGCAATTTCATCCATGGCAGGCGACTATCAGCCCATAGGATGCTGCACTGTGAAAATAAAAAAGTATCTAATTGTTTTTTTTTTTTTTTTGAAGTTACAAAATAGGCATAACATCAAGGATACCCAAAGCTGGAGAGGTTCTTTAGGAATCATCCTTACTTTACAAATGAGGAGCCATGTCCAGACAGGCAAGGTGGGTTCCTAAATCATTCAGTTTGTTGGTCATGGAGTCAGGACTAGAACCCAAGCAGTGGCCTTGTGTAGTCACAGTTTTAGGGATCTTACTCCAAGAAAGAGAAGCAGTCACCCATGCTGGGTGATGGAGGGGAGCCCATTGAGTTGAGCCTGGCCTCTCAGTCTGTGCCCATCCTGAGATGCTTCCCAGCTGCCTTCTGATGGAGTCTGCACACTGTGAAACTGGCCAAAATGTCTTTTGAGGATCAGAAAGAAGGCAAAGCCCTTGTTAGTGTGCTTTCTGCTCCTCACCTGTACACATGCATACTTTTTCTTAGGGCTACAGTATGTTAGGAGGTTTCCAGACTGTTCTGCAGTTCTAAGTGCTCCTTGGCCTCTCTCCAGGATGAGAATGAGCATGGAGAATGTGAGACTCCAGGGATTTCAGTGGTGCCTCCGTGAGCGCAGCTCTGTAGTATATGTGACGTATATCAAAGACACATGTAAGATTTTGTGTTCATGAAGGTTAGGTCTCACACAGCAAACATACCTGCACACACACTCATGCATTTGGAAATCACTGTTCTACACACACTATCTTATTTTACAGACGGAACTGTGGCAGCTCAGTCAGGTGGGATGGCTGAATGACCTCACTAGCTCCTTGGGAGGTGAGATGGAAGAGTAGAGAGGGCTGCCTTTTGCAATCCTAAGGTCATTGGTCTGAAACCTGTCTCCATTAGTTTACGAGATCGGTTAATTTGGGGAGCTTTAACTCAATTTTCCCATTTATAAAATGAGATTGATTACATTTTATAGAGGCTAAGTTTTAGGATAAAGTGAACTAGCATATGTAAACAAGTGGCTTGTGTATTTGAAATAAATGTTTAGATTATTTTTATGGATTCCATTTTTCTTAGTCTCAGAGCAAGGACTGGAACCTTGCTTCCTGAGTCTCATTTAATGCTCTTTTGACTACAGAATGGCTGCTTAATCTATGTCAGAATTGTTTTCCCATCCATCGTGCTTGATTATGGCAGTAGATAAGTGGCCCCCAAATCCCTTATCTCATTCCTCGGTTCCAGTTTGATAAATACAAATTCTGAAACTCCTAAAGGTATGATGCTTGAGAATCCATAATATCTGCTCCATAATACAACAATTCCTAAAATGTGATAGGAATAAGAAATTGGTGTCTCAAAGTGTATTCTTTCTGTAATGTTCAGCAATTCAAAATCTCCCTGGTCCCAATACACTTTGTTCTAATGACTGATAAATTATCCACTATGTTTTCTCACTTTTAGCTTCTGTTCCAATTTTAGTTCCTCAGTCACTTGTCATTGTTCCTTCTTTTTCTTTAAGAAGTATTTTTTGGCTTCAGGTGCTCTGGCACTGTTAAGACCCTGCTTGGGATACCCACAGCCCATATCACAGTTCCTGGAATAGAGTCCAACTTCTCTGCCCATTTCAGTTTTCTGCTAATGTGGGTAGCTTGTCATGTATGAAGTACTTGGATCCCTGGCTCCAATGTGGAAGACCTGGATGGGATCTGTAAAAATTGGCAAATGTATTTCATGCATGGATTTCAAAAATTCTTCCACTTAAACTTATCTTTTAATCTATTTCCATGAACTCTTTTAGGTATTATACACATTCACATAGAACATATTATATATTACATATAACTACACAGATGATACATTTTATGTATACATATATGTATACACATATGCACATGCATATGTATACATAAGTACCATAATGACAGCAGAAAGGCAAGCAACTTTATTGTAATGCATGTAATTTCAGCTTTTTTTTTTAAGCATTTTTTAAAATTTTTTATTTTTTGACAGGCAGAGTGGAAAGTGAGAGAGACAGAGAGAAAGGTCTTCCTTTGCCATTGGTTCACCCTCCAATGGCTGCCATGGCCGGCACACCACACTGATCTGAAGCCAGGAGCCAGGTGCTTCTCCTGGTCTCCCATGGGTCCAGGGCCCAAGCACTTGGGCCATCCTCCACTGCACTCCCGGGCCACAGCAGAGAGCTGGCCTGGAAGAGGGGCAACCGGGACAGAATCCGGCGCCCCGACCGGGACTAGAACCCTGTGTGCCGGCACCACAAAGTGGAGGATTAGCCTGTTGAGCCACAGCACCGGCCCAGTTTCAGCTTCTCTACATGGTCTTCAACACTTTTATTTTGGTTTTTGTTAACAGCGATCCTGATAGGTGTGGGATGGTAGCTCATTGAAGTTCTTATTTGCACTTCGTCCCGATGATTAGTAATATTGAATGTTTTTTCGTATACCTGTTGCCCAATGTTATGTCTTTTTTTTTAATTGTATGAGTTACTTATATGTTTTGCATGCCAACCTTTTACCAGATAAATGGTTTGAAAATACTTTCTCCCATTCCATAGGTTGCCTTTTTGACTTGTTGATTGTTTCCTTTGCTGTGCAAAGCTGTTTAGTTTGATGTCATCTCATTTGTTTCCTTTTGTTTTTGTTGTTTTGGGCTGCTTATACATTGTTGATGGTGGAGCAAAAATGATCACTTTAGGAAACTGTTTAGAGGCTCTTGAAAAAGTAAAAAGGGAACTACCATGTAATCCAGCAATTGCATTCCTAGTTATATATGCAAAAGAGTTGTAATCAAGAGATTATTGCCCTCATGTTCAGTGTAACACTGTTCACAATAACCAAAACATGGAAGCCAATAAAATGCCTTTCAACACATGAATGAATGAAAAAAAAAAATGTATACATATAATAGAATACTATTTAGCTTTAAAAAAGGAAAATTCTATGATATGAGACAGCATGGATCACCTTAAGAACAATATGCTAAATGATATAAGCCAGTCACAAAGAGACAAGCAATGCATGAGTCCACTGATATGGCTTATTTAAAATAATCAGATTCTTAGGATCAAAAAGTAAAATGGTGGAAGCCAAGGGCAAGGAGGGGGGAAGATAGGAGTAACAAACCAATGATTATAAAGTTTCAATAAAACAAGGTGAATTAGCTCTAGAGATGTGCTGTATATTATTGTACTTAAAATAAAAAATAGTGTATACTCAAAATATATTAAAAGGCCAGAACTCAATATTAAGGGTTCTTACTTCAATAAACTTTTTTTTAAGTGCATTTTATTCTTTTGATAGAAGGGCACAAGGCCAGAACATACGTTGTTACCAATAGAAACTTGTAATCCATTCAAGATAGTTTAAAGTGCTGAGGATTGATGCACTGTATTCAAAGTGTAAACAGAAGGGAGGTGCAGCCCACTAAGTGGAGCAGAACCTGGTGGAAGTGTTAATTCGTGAACTCTGCACCTTCCTGCTCGGCACCCAGAAGATCTCAGTGCTGTACAATGGGAAGCGAATTTGCGAATCTGTCTCAAAATGGTTGGCAAGATGGGCGAGGGAATGAGAGGTTTAGTGGTAGCAAGGGGTATTTTAAGTTAAACAGAAGAGTTGTTAATATATTCTGGTAGCAAATTACCAGGATAATCCCACTATTTCTGTAATTTCTAAATAGAGCTCATCAGATAAAGCCTGACATAATCTACTGTATTCTGTAAGTAGTATGTTGACACTTGATCCATACTGTTTTCTTCTGGGATTGATTTTGTCATTAGTCTGCCTTGTCTCTCTCCTAATTCCAGTCTAGAAGTTTGCCTTTTGCAACTTCTAATAGAACCTACTGTTCATGGAAGAGGACAAAACAGGATGAAAGATCCCTACTTGTTCTCACCTCCCCCTGCCTCCCCCAGTTCCCTACACTTTACGCCTGCTCTTGAATACCACGGTCATAAGACCTGGAGAGCCCTGACTCTTCCTGTATTATCAGACTGCTTATTAGCAACTTCACATTTTGAAAGACTTCAAGACTAGATTGCTTGCTCTAATTTTTAAAATGATCTATTCTTTCACCTGAACACGGTTTGAATAAAAGCCTCCTCCAAACCCTGTGAATGATGCCCTGGGTTATGGTCTGAGGTGAGAGCCCCCACAGACCTGCCAGTAGTCCCTGCTGCAGGCACTTCCCCAGTAATTAGGCAGGTTTAGTGGTATTGCAGAGTTTTGGGGAAAAAAAATGCCAGGATTCAGGATACTTGAGTTTCAACATTAACCTGGGCAAATTACTTAACCTTTCTAATCCTCATTTTTCTTGAAGATACTAATATCTTCAAGACATTTTGTTTGACATAAATAAGGAAATATTGTTACTGCTTAACATAGTGCTTGGCACAAGGTGGCTTCTTGAATACTGAGGACAAGACATGCCTCTTCCCACTAGATTGTAAATTTTTGGAGGCCAGGACTATGTCTTGTTTTTAAAGATTTATTTTTATTTATTTGAAAGACAGAGTAACAGAGAGAGGTAGAGAGAGAGAGAGGTCATCCATCCAATGGTTCACTCCCCAGATGGCCACAATGGCTGGAGCTGTGCTGATCCGAAGCCAGGAGCCAGGAGCTTCTTCTGGGTCTCCCACATGGATGCAGGGGCCCAAGGACTTGGGCCATCTTCTACTGCTTTCCCAGGCCACAGCAGAGAGCTGGAGTGGAAGAGGAGCAGCCAGGGCTAGAATCCATGCCTGTATGGGATGCCGGTGTTCAGGCCAGGGCGTTAACCCGCTGCGCCATAGTGCCAGCCCCAAGACTATATCTTAATATCTGTGCAAAATGTAGTAGATGCTATTAACTTGAAAAAAAGAAATACGAGAATGCATACATTTGTGAACAAATCATAAAACTGGATCTCAGAGAATGAAGTAACTTGCCAAAAGTTTAGGTATTTTTACAAGACTGGAATTTGATGCAAGATATAATTTATTAAAGGTTGCCATTTACCCCTCTATAATGCGAATACATTTTTCAGTTTATTTTGTTGGTGGAGGGTTAGTTCTGGCCTTTTTCAAGCACAATTCCTTGAGCTATACAGGCTTGGTGATGAAAACTGCCATAAATCCTAGGGATATGATGTTAAAGTGTTTTGGCTCAATTACCTGCATGAATTTATCTGTTTGGTGGAAGGTGTGTGTGGGCTCATACCAACAACAGCCACCAGCAGTGAGAATTAATCTCCTGAGTCTTAATTAAAACAGTCTTTGGAGAATACAACTGCCTCAGGAAGTGCCAGAAATCTCATTTGAAAGCTTCCTGATTGTGATATTTCCAATGTCATATTGCAGATTCGAGAAACTTGGGTGTTTGGAATAAGCTGAGGATAAGAAAGCCTCACTTTAAATGCTTATCGTAACCAGTGAACCATCTGTTCTTATTCCATCGTGGTTCTGAACAGTACATAAGAACAAGCATTTCTCTTCCTGTCCCATTTTGCATCTGAACACAGTTTCCAAAGTAGTTTATTCTCTTCTTTCTCCAACAAGTAAAGCAGAAACTAGCTGTGAATATTTCAAGGAAGTTAAAGAGTTACTCTGCCTATTACCTCCTCTCTAATACTTAAATTTCATTTAAAACTCAGTTATTCAGGGAAGTGTTATTTTTTTCCAGTTCATTGTGACGCTTTGCTGCTTTTTACCCCCAAAACAGTTTTTGTATCTCTTCCCCTTTGATATAATGCAAAACTCTTTCTTTCTCTTTGCTCACTTCTGTGTTCTCCCATGCCAGCATCATCTCATACAAGAAGTGAGAGTAATTGGTTTTAGATATGAAGGCAGTTCTGCCAGAAAGAAAGTAAACTAATTGATCTTGTGCTCTATTACAAGATGTACAGTGTTCAGAACAAGGACAGAAAATGTCACTTTTCTTTGTCCTCACCAGAGCATATCTAGAACAGCAGGTTCAATTCTGGACACATGAGGAACTTAAACAAACTGAGGAAGATCCATTACAGACTGACCCAAAGAATGGGCCTGGAAAGCATGAGTGGTCCAGGACATATAGGAAAACCCTGAAGAAATTTATTTGAAAATAATAAAAGCTAAAGGAATTATGACCAACTAAGATTTAAAAGGATATCACATAGTAAGAAGGCTAAATATAGTTTTGTGTTACTTGCATGGATGAAATTTGAACAATTTATGGGAGCCTGTGGATAGATGGGTTCAGATCCATCCAAGGACCACATGACTCTGGAAGCATGGCAATAAAGAATGACTGTGATTCTCCCGTCAGTTAGGCCATGTTTTTCAGCAGTACGTAGTGCCCAATATTTTAATTAGTGAGCATTGATGTGGCACAATCTTTATGCACTTAAAATGAATTAATCGGAATTTGGACTGATGTTTACACCCACCTTGGGAACACTGGGGAATGGTGCCATCCCAAATGACCTAGGACTTGCTAGGACTGCATTATAAATGAATGAAAGATTGAGTATTAGACAGATAGTATCTTACCAGTGCCCACAGCAGCCTCTCAGCAATTTTTTCTTTCCTCTCCCTTCCTTTCTTTCCTTTTCTCTTTTGTTTTCTTTGTTTTTTCCTTTTCTTTTCTTTCTCATGACTAAATTGTGTAAGCTTCCTGAAAATAGGGACAGCTTCCCCTCTTCATGGGCCATCCAAGAATAATGCATTGCATACTTTAAAAATTGCATCAAATGTTCTGTATATCTATCCTGTGCATTCTGAGCTTAGTGTTTATTGAATTAGGAAATGAATATGTAAATAAAGATGACCCAAAGTATCCTTTTAAACCTCTGTTAGCATTTCTTGGAGAGTCTGGCTATTTTTTTACCTTCTAGTTCTTTTAAGATTTTTAAAATATGTAGCTCACAGTCAGTTGAAACTCAGCATTTTTTCTCTTCTCATTAGTCTTTCTATAGCTTGGGTATGACTGTCATGCTTCTCCCTGGATGGCTACTTCCTAATTTTTTTTTTTAAGGCAGATGCTTACTCTTTAAATGAAGGCTCACATTCTAAATAAGAAACTCAGTGATTTGTGCCACAAGATATAACCTAGATTCCTGGATTTTTAGCAGAGGAACATTTTTTTTTCAGAATCTGCAATGTACTTTTGCTGTGGGCAGGAATTGAGTTATGGGATATTTTGTAGTATGATCTGTTGTTTGAATAGGATCTGACCTACAGAGCTAAGTTTAATTTACATGTTAGCTGAGATAATTATAAGCTTCTTAGGAAGCAAGCAAATTTATTTTTGAATTATAATTTGCCATTCAACTCTATTAAAGATGTATGGATGAGTTAATACACTAAAAATTTGTAAACCTTGATCTATCAATTAGTTTAATAGTCTCTTTTCTCAGTATTAAAATGCTATACTTCTAAATACTCACAAATTTTGTTTTTTTAAGAACATATTTATTTTACTATGGTAAGAGCACACAATATAAGTCTACCCATTTGATACATTTTAAATATAAACTGAGTTATTGTTGACTCTAAGAACAAAGTTGTCTGAAGGATCTCTAGAGCTTATTTATCTTGCTTTAATGGAAACTTTGTGCCCATTGATTAGTGACTCCTCATTTCTACCTCTCCCAGCAACCACTATCTCACTCTTTGATTCTACATTTTTATTACTTTTGTTGACTCATATCAGTGGAATTATACATTATGTATCTCTCTCTGACTGCATATTTCAATTAACATAATGTGCTCAAGATCCAACTACCTTTTCATATATTACAGAATTGCCTTTTTTAAGGGTTGGGCAATATTCCATTGTAGGTTTGTATCACATTTTTCTATAACCATTCATCTGTTAATGGAATTTAGTTTATTGTCCTATGGTCACTATTATGCGTAATGCTTCAGTGACTATAAAAGTACTATCTCCTTGAGATCCAGATATCTACTCAGAGTTATGCTATGGGAACATAGTGTGATGTTTCCACAAAAAATTAAAAATTGAACTCCTATATGATCCAGCAATCACTGAGTATTCTGGGATTTATTCTGAGTATTTATACAAAGAATACAATTCTGAGTATTTATCCACAAATCTTCTAAAAGGAGAATTGGTAATGGTGAGTGAAGTTTAACAGTCTTTGAATATGGTTTTAAAATGCATAAATTACAAAGTGACCTGCTTACCCATTAACCCACTGCCCCCAGTGATCCGCCCCAGTATATGTCCATAGAATTACACTCACCACAGTGATACAGAGGGAAGGATGCTACAAAGAACTAGTGCTTGCCTGAACATGCAACTCTAAAATCTATTTTGAAGATTTTTATCAGCTTTAAGCATTAGTTAGGTGGTCATTAAATGCTTAAATAAACATTTGTAGTATCTAATCAATTCAGAATGGTGACTTTGAAGCTCATTTTACTTCTGTACTTGCTTTGAAGTTTTATTTTGTCTCTAAACAAAATTCTCTAAATTAAATCTTTGCCTTAATAGAGTAAATGGTAAAAGTGAAATTGCAACGTGAATGTAAACAGAAGAATGTCAGTCTGCACAGTCTCCTTTCTCAAATGATTGTGTTTAAAATTGGCTTTTCCTTTTATTTTGATCTTTATCAGGAAATATGATGGTATTGCCACTAATGGGGAAAACCCAAAGCAAAAAAGTTCACTGTTAGCATCTTTCATATTTGTTCAGAGGCAAATCTTTCTCATCACTTCTGAATCATTTTGCACCTAGAACTGAACTTTGTGCCTCTTTCCAAGTGGCTGATCATAAGCATTCTCTCAATTTCAACTCCATTTCTTTGAGATCACAGCACACATGGTTCATTATTTTCCAGAAGTACTAGACTGTGAATTGCCTCATGGCTGCTCAACAAACTGTGTCAAGCAATAAAATCCTGTGTCACTGGATTGGGTAAAAGCCTCCTTCCTTAGCATTCTTTTCATAGGCTTTATCACAATAAGAACCCAATTGTAACTTGACTTCTCTCTTCTATTACATGTGAGGAAGCACAATCAGAATAATGACACACTCTTTAACCCATGAAACCAACATCTCCTGCTGTCATCTCTCTGCTGCCCATCCCTAACATTTTGTTTATATTTAAAAATAAGGGCTGGAAGATGGTATACGTGCTCATTAAACAAGGAGTGTTATGAGCCTCTTTTTTTTTTTTTTTTTTGAGATAAATTCTCAACCAAAATTGCTCTTTTTTGTTCTGCCAGATTGATTAGTTCTTTTAAATTCAGGGCCCAACTATGGGATATGTACTAAGAGTTCAATCACATATTTAAAAGAAAAGGCATAGTGCTGCCCACTTTCATATTTAAAACATAGTAGATCAGGCCCCTTGTCCCCTTTTTAGATTATCAGTATTTATTTCAAATACTCATGGATCCCTTGTCTTTAAAATATTTCTGACTTGCAAAATATAAGCTCAATCTAGCCTAAAATCTTAGTTATTAATTTTTTAAATTGACAAGTAAACACTGTATGAACTTATGGTATACAATATGAAACTTTAAAATATGTATACAATGCCAAATGGCTAATACAAACTAATTAACATAGGTATTACCTCACAAACCTATCATCTATTTGTGGAGAGAACACTTGAAATCTATTCTCTTAGCAATTTCCAAGTATATACTACATACTACATTACTATTAACTATAGTCACCATATTATAAATAGATTCATATCTTAAGCTTATGTAACTGAAATTTCATACCCTTTGACTGACAACTCTCGTCTACTCCCCATCATTTCCTGGCAATAACCAGTCTACTCTTTTTTTTTCTTTTTTACATTTTTAGATTAAAAAAGTAAGTGATATCATGCTGCATTTGTCTTTTGCACCTTATTTCAATCTCTTCCAGGTTCTTCCATATTGCCATCAATGACAGAATTTCCTTTTTTTTTTAAGACTAAGTAGTATTCCATTGTGTGTGTACCACATTTTTTGGTTCCATTTGTCTGTTGATGTACACTTAAACTGATTCCACATTTTGGCTACTGTAAATAATGCATCAGTGAAGATGGGAGTGCAGATATCTCTCAAGCATACTGATTTCATTTCCTTTGTGGTTATTGCTTTTTGATTCTCTGTCACTGATTTTTCAGTGAGTCATTCAATGTTAGAAATTCTCTCTACTTCTGCCCTATCACACTGATTTTTGTTTCCAAATTATTATTGTCATAATCACAAATAACATGTGGAATACCAAAGAAAAAATGTATTATTTTTACTTCTAAGCAATTTCCTATTTAGTTAACAGTTAAAGAAATAACATCCCCTAATGTATTTGTTTGGAGACCCTAGACTAAGGATAGGATACCTAACAACCCATTGATTACTGTTTGCTTTTCTTTAGACCCCACAGTAACTCTTCTTAGTTGTCCAAAATTGAAACCACTTTCCGTTCTCCCTACAGATAAACATATATACTCATTAAAACCACAGCTTAAGACCCAGCCTTGAGACACAGCAGGGGAAGCTGCTATTTGTGAAACAGTCTCCCTTATTGGAGTGCCAGTTTGAGTTCCGACTGCTTCACTTCCAATGTAGTTCCCTACTAATGTGCCTGGGAAGAGAGTGTAAAGTTACCAGGTACTT
Source organism: Sylvilagus floridanus (assembly GCA_949820135.1). Lineage (NCBI taxonomy): Eukaryota > Metazoa > Chordata > Mammalia > Lagomorpha > Leporidae > Sylvilagus > Sylvilagus floridanus. Next base: position 69,787,190 of record OX463244.1, on the reverse strand, counting down.
GGGACCCTGCCATCATGTGGGAGACCCAGATGGGATTCCAGGCTCCTGTCTTCAGCCTGACCCAGCCCCGGCCATTGTGGCCATCTAGGGAGTGAACCAGTGGAGGGATCTTTCTCTCTTTCCCTTTTCCTTTTTGTGTTGTTCTACCTTTCTAATAAATAAATCTTAAATACAGTGTATATAAAAGGCTCTTCCATTTTGAACCTTACTCACTTAATCAAACACATTCAAAAAGATTAGAACACTGTGTGAATAGGAACACAAGAAATGAAATCACATACTATAAAAATGAGATAAATATTTGGGAGAGAGTTCATATGAAAATAATTGAAAAAAGAAATTTGATAGATATATTGTATCTATTATTCATAGCAAAAACATTTTATGAATTGGGATTGAAAAGAACTCCCTTGCCTCATAAAGGAAATCTGAAAAAAAATATCAAAATAATTGTGGTGAAATTGAGTTTTGGCTATGAGATTTGATACAGAGATGCTCCCACTCAGGACATGCCACTGAACACTTCATAGCCAGTGCTGCAAGGGAAAAAAGGATGACTGGAAAGCAAGAAATGAAGTTCTTATTTGTAGAAAATGATTCTCTACATAAGGCAGAGGATTTATCCACCATTAGAAATTATAAATAGTGATGGACAGTGGTTGAATACAAAATCAATGCACAGACCTCAATGGCATGTGTATACTTCAGCATCAAACAACACATTTGTTCTCAGGTGACTTGAGTCCTACTTCTATAATGACTGGGAGTTGGAAGCTTCTGTTTGAGGACAGGTGGCCACTTCCAGGCCAGAGGCAAAAGTAGCATCCAAGGGGAGTTCCCTGGGGCAGAGGAAGGGGCAAGTACTGAGCATAGGTAGGGCTGAATCATAGAAGGGGTGTGGCCAGGTGGGGCAAAGGTAGTCCTGGCTGAAAAGCTGTCATGGCGATGGAGGTGAGAGTAAACCAAGCATCTGCGGGGAGCAGGTGAGTTGATTAACTTGTCAGGCCTCACCACTAAGCAGTTTCCTGTGGGGAAAATGTTAGGGTTTTCAGAGTAGCGCAATGGAAAGCATACACAGTGTTTCTGCTAATTAAAGATGAAAAACCAGCACCCTGGATAGGAGAGCATGAGTCTGTTGGGTTTTCAGAGTCTGCAGTTAATTTCAGCAAGGCTTGTGTATTGGGGCAAAAAGTCACTCAAAGCCTACAGTGCTGTAAAGCTGTCAGCTGGTTAGGTTAGTGGCTGGGAAACACAGCACTCAGCTTCTCTACCTCTGTTAGCAGGGGAAACCTTCTCCTGTTACAAATGTAACTGGGGAAACTGGACCAGGATTAGAAGTCATTTGAAGAAACCAGTTAACCAGAAGCCCCCAGCGAGCCACTGCTCTGCTTCAAGCCCCAAGACTGGACACTTTGGCAGTTACGCAAGGAGGGTCGTGATGGAAGTCACAGAGACAGATTGACCTTCCAGGACTCTTGCAAAGAGAAACCAGTTTGGTTTCAGGAAAAGACACTGAAGGCAAAAGACAAGTTAGATACCATCCCAGCCTTCCTAAGAAGTGTTAGTGTTTTGAATGTTTCCATGAGCTTGGTGTAAAGAGGCAAGGCTGTTTTTAAATCTGTACTGACTGGTGCCATCCTAGCTTCACCAGGGCCTGAAGGAAGCTCTGCTAGGAAAGACAATTAACAGTCTGGGCACAAGCTAGGAGCCAATGCATGCAAATGAAAAACAAACAAACCTGGAGGTGGGATGGAGAGAAGGAGGTGCAGGGGGGAGGAACAGAGAGCAGATGAAACAGCAAACCCACCCATCCGATGAATTCTTCTCTGCTCTCATTTTCAAACTGCACAGGGTTGGCTAAGCGTGCACCTCACTTGTTAATCTCCTTTTTGCATCCCTGTTTTTGTGGCTGTCAGAACTCCATATTATGCAAATTGGGCTTAAGCAATTAAGGCAATAATGTTTCCCTTGAAGAGTTTGACAAGGTAGTGGGAGCTTGGACTGAATTTCGCAGACAGGAGCTTGGATGTTTATTTACCTACAAAAAGAAGAGACAAGAAAAGGGAAAACACCGCAGCTCCGGGCTTACCTGAGCTGGACGGCTGCTTCCTCTTACTTGTTGGCAGGTGCCTCCTAGGAGAGCAAAGGGCCATTCCATGGCATTAGCAGGTGGTAAATTTAGAACAAAAGAACACTTTTCCCTTTAACCTGTTGAATTCACAGCTGCAGAGGGCCACAGGATGGAATCCTCTGGCAGGACTGGAAAGGGGACTGGATGATATGATAAATAACATTTGAAACCACTGAGGCTGTGTCTCCTCTGTGAGGTCATGAGAGGATTGTCTTGGTGCTACAGAGAAGCAAGGCCAGGAGACTTGATTTCATCTCTTATAGATAAACTGAACTGCACAGTAGATGGGCATGCCACAACTGCCTTCCTCCAAAAACATCTACTGTCACTAGGAAATTCAAGGGTCCTTCTTAACTGGGAATGGCACATTCCATAGCCCTGTACTTGGGGGACAGTGCTGGGATCGTGTTTTCATCATTTTAAGCAAGTAGCTGAACAGCCCACTCTCACAACTTGCCAGATAGTATTCTAGCCTTCTCCCAGTAGTGTGCTTGCAGCTTCCTGAAATGACAAATGTCAGTAGAAACCGGGCCCTTCCTGTCTGGCATTTAAAGTTAATGCTCAACCTCTCATTTCTTGATCAATGAGTAGTAGAATACTTGCTGTGCATGCAGTAGTGTGTGTGTGAGGAAAAGGTGAGACTGTGAAGGATAATAACAAATAAGGCATCATTGTCCCCATTCCGGATTTTCTCTTACCCCATCCTTTGCTGCTTCTTACTTCTACATACCTTTTCAGTTTCCCTCACATGCAAATCTTTTTTTTTTATTATTATTAAAGATCTTATTTATTTGAGAGGTAGAGTTACAGTGAGAGGAAGAGATAGAAAGGTCTTCCTTCCATTGGTTCATTCCCCAAATGGCCACTACAGCTGGAGCTGTGCCAATCTGAAGCCAGGAGCCAGGTGCTTCTTCCTGGTCTCCCACGTGGGTGCAGGGGCCCAAGGACTTGGACCATCATCTACTGCTTTCTCAGGCTACAGCAGAGAGCAGGATTGGAAGAGGAGCAGCTGGGACTAGAACTGGCAACCTCACATGCAAATCTTTTTCATTTATGCTACATATTTAGACTTCTCTGTTAGCCAGTATCAACCTCTATACATTTATCTTCTCTTAAATTTCCAAATTTATGTAAGTCAAGTCAGTGGTTGCTGCAGCTACCTCCTCCCTTGCATAAATTCATCAAAGAACCAGTTTGTGATCCTTGTCCCTAGAAATGATTTTTCCTTATGAAAAAAACCTCTGATGAAGTAGTGCTGCCTAATCAATTAGAGTCTTTCTTCTGATCTTACCCTCTTGACTGCTCCACAGCATTTCATCCTAACTTCTTGAAACTTTGTCTCACCTTTGTTGTACTTCCGCCTATCTATCTGTCAGTTCTGTCTGTCCTTCAGTCCATTTATTCATACTTTTAGACATTCATTCATTTATTTCAGTAGACAAGCATTAGACTTCTACTGTGTGCTAAGAACTGTGACATGTTTTGGTAATGCAAAATTGAATGTGACACAGTTCCAAATGTAGGAAAAGATCACTTCATTGGTGATAAAATAAAAGCAAATGAACTAACATCATGTATCAGGTTAACCCTAATGTCAATGCAAATGGGACGTGATGGGAGGTAGGAGGAAAGGAGACATAAATGGTGCGACTAAAGCCTCAGGGGAGGCTCCACGGAAGAAACTGCTTACTGAACTGACTTGAAGTTGTAAAAACACATTAACTGCGTGTTTCTTAGAAGTAGGCATAGCTTAAATTTTCCTGCTCAACCTTCTTTCCACTTAGGCCCACATTTCCTATAACCTTTATCCTGAAAAATAAATATTGGTGATTCACAAGCAGATATTGCAACAGTAGTTTTTCTATTGAATTCTGATTTTCTAATAGAAATTCCCACCAGAATCCCAGAGTTCCTTGTGGAAATTTATTTAAATTTATTTAAATTTCCTTCTTTAAATAGCACATCTAAACATGACACCCACATAAAAATCTTTATTGGGGTACTTGATTTCAGTTACTAAAAAAGTGTTTTATTCAGTCATTTGCACTTGAAACTGGGGCTTGCCTGAATTTAGTGTCACAGAAATGATACAAAATGGGATGGAGTTTTAGTACAATCTTTTTTTTTTTTTTGACAGGCAGAGTGGACAGAGAGAGAGACAGAGAGAAAGGTCTTCCTTTGCCGTTGGTTCACCCTCCAATGGCTGCCGCGGACAGTGCGCTGCGGCCGGCGCACTGCGCTCATCCGATGGCAGGAGCCAGGTGCTAGGTGCTTTTTCCTGGTCTCCCATGGGGTGCAGGGCCCAAGCACTTGGGCCATCCTCCACTGCACTCCCGGGCCACAGCAGAGGGCTGGCCTGGAAGAGGAGCAACCGGGACAGAATCCGGCGCCCCGACCGGGACTAGAACCCGGTGTGCCGGCGCCGCAAGGTGGAGGATTAGCCTGTTGAGCCACGGCACCAGCCTTTGGTACAATCTTTAAGATGCCACTTGAGGCCAGCACCACGGCTCACTAGGCTAATCCTCCGCCTGCAGCGCAGTCACACCGGGTTCTAGTCCCAGTCGGGTTGCCGGATTCTGTCCCAGTTGCCCCTCCTCAAGTCCAGCTCTTTGCTGTGGCCCAGGAGTGCAGTGGAGGATGGCCCAAGTGCTTGGCTCCTGCACCCGCATGGGAGACCAGGAGAAGCACCTGGCTGCTGGCTTTGGATCAGCGTGATGCGGCGGCCATTGGAGGGAGATCCAGTGGCAAAGGAAGACCTTTCTCTCTGTCTCTCTCTCTCACTATCCACTCTGCCTGTCAAAAAAAAAAAAAAATGCCACTTGAAATCGCTGCATTCCATGTGAAGTGCCTGAATGCAAGTCCTAGCTCTGTTTACAATTCTGACTTTTTGCTAAGGCGCACCCTACCAGGAATTGGAGGATGGCTTAAATACTTTCATGGATCTTCTCTGAAACCCATGTGGAAGGTCTGAGGAGACCTGGACTGAATTTCAAACTCCTAGCTTGTGCTTAGCTCAGTCTGGGCTATTGAGAGTGTTTGGGAAATAAACCAGTAGAGTAAGATCTCTCTCGTGTCTGTCTCTGCCTGCCTCTCTCTCTCTCTCTCTCTCTCTCTCTCTCTCTCTCTCTCTGTCTCTCTCTGTCTCTCGGTGTGTATGTGTGTGTGTATATGTTTCTGCATTTCACATAAAATCAAAATAAAAATTAAAAAAGAAATGCCTACAAAAGAAATTACATGTATTCTTAGCATTTCATTCCTACCCTTACCATTTCAAACTCATCTTTCCGTATCCTTTATTTCCACCTTTGACTCACCCATAACACATGACTCCCGCTTACCTAAATAAGCCATCCTTGTATGTATTTCTACGCCGCTTCTCCTCTTGTTTCTTCTTGGACAATAACCTGCCTCCAGATGCTCTGACTGGTGAAATTTATTTTATACTTTATGTCCCAGTTTAATTGCAGTGTTTATATTTATACATCTATGTCTCTATAATGATATCCATATAAACAATAGCACATCTCATGTTATAGTAAAGTTGCCCATTCATGTTTGCCTGCTAGACTGTAAATCATTGGGAACAAGGACAGGTTCTTTTACTGGTATTCAGTAGAATCCTAGAAACCACATCTGTAGACAGAAAGTGTGGATGCCTTAACTATCATTTCTCTGTCCTATGTTGAGGAACCAGATGGCTTGATATTAGAATGAAGAAATTAAGATTATAATGACAGAAAAAGAAAACCATCCATCCAATTAGGTTAAGAAATTTGCTGCCCTGCCTAGAAAGTAAAATAGGGAAGATTTTGGAGAGTTGGCACAGTGCTTTATGCAATCCTGAACTTAATATGCTGAGTCTGAAGAGTTGTAACATTATCTGATCTAGCTGAGTAAGGTGAGTTTGTAGGCTTCAAACTAGTTTGTGAGTCATGATTGCTTGGCACTGTGGTTTACAAAAAATGATGTTGTCTGCATCTTGAAGCAGCTGGCTCTCTTATGTGAGTTTTGGAGGTGAGACATTTGGAAGGAGAAGTGACAAGGACAAAGTTATAAATTCAATGTCTAGAATCTACATTCATGTAGTTATTTTGCCACTCTCTCAAACTCAGCCTGAAAAGACAAAGGACAAATAGAAGGGCAGCCACAAGGGTGATGGGACCTAGATACACTGGTGTGTTTGTGTGTGTGTCTGTGTGTGTGTTAGGGGTTGGGGGGGGTACTTTTAACTAAGAGCTGGCCAGAGTACCTCATGGTATGTGGAGGCTGCTGCTAACAGCAATCTTATTTGGAAGAGGAACTTTGACCGAACTCTTGTCCCTTAGTTTAATGTGGTTTTTTTAGATTTATTTATTTATTTGAGAGGCAGAGTTACAGATAAAGAGAAGGATAGAAAGAGAGGGCTTCTATTTGCTGGTTCATTCCCCAGATAGGCAAAATGGCTGGAGCTGCACTGATCTGAAGCCAGGAGCCAGGAGCTTCTTCCAGGTCTCCAATGTAAGTGCAGGGACCCAAGCGCTGGGGCCATCTTCCATTGCTTTCCCAGGCTGTTAGCAGGAAGCTGGACCGGAAGTGGAGCAGCTAGGATTCAAACCCGTGCCCATATGGGATGCCGGAGCCATAGGCAGAGGCTTAACCTACTACATTTAGCGGACCTTTCAAGAGGTGCAAACACCTTCACCCAAGAGGAAGAGAATAACAGACTGAGAGATAATGTGAAGGCAAGCTTTCTGAATCAGTGAAGCAGGGATCTCTGGACAGAAAGGTTGTGGGGATCCAAGGAATATATGCAATATGAGATCTTAATAAGGAAGTGTCTTATTAGACGATTGTCAACATGAGATGGCTCCTGGAGAGAGCAATGTATGAAAAATGAGGGAGCAGGATGAGAGTGTAAAAGAAAGGTGTCCCTCACCCCTTTAAAATTCTTCCCAGGGCAGGCACTGGCTTTGTGGTTTGACTATACATGATGATGAAGATTTCTAAAAGGGAAAAATCTCTGGCACATTTTTACCTTAAATTGTTTCTCTCTCATCTCCCTCTCTACACTGCTCATATAAAATAGAAATTTTATCCTGGCAACAAATAACTCAAATAAAAATCCCTGAAAAGTGAACATTATAAGTTAGGTTATATATTAGGGAGAAATAAAATCAATATTGTTACTAATTATGATCTACTTAAGACAGGATTCTCAAAATTTCCATCTGACTGCTGGTAAATTTGCATGCAATGGATGAGTTTAATGAAATTCTCATCAATTCAGTTGTCGGTATATATATACATTGATAATTGGATACTATATTCAGTTCTGTGGGTTAACAGATGGAAAAGATTATTAATAATATTATGAAATGTTTACAGGGAACCTGTTAGAGGAAGGGCATGTCAAACAGAAGGCATTGAGGCTACCCAGTCATTAGCATCAACTGGAGAGACAGTGTAAAGGATAAGGGTTCCTGGAGCAAAGACATCATCTTGCAAGGAGATATAACCACTGCCAAAAGCAGTGATCAAGGTGGAGATAAGGAAGAGAAACACATTGCCTTCTTCCCTGCCCCCATCCTCTAATTTTCTGTCAGAACTTTGTCAAACAAGTTTGCAGGGGAATCTGGGAAACATAGCTCACATTAGTTAAAGAAGGGGAAGAATGAGGAATGCCTTAAAAAGTAAAAAGACCAAGGACCAGCAGGGAGATATATATTCTCCCAAATTTACTTTAATGATTCCTCCGAATCTGCTTAATGATTCCCCATATGTAATTTAATGTTAATAACTTTGACTGTCTCTGATAATGTTTATAATCTCCTTTTGGCATTGGACCACGCCTGACTCTTGAAGAATGATGTGAGCATAAGGCAGGTATCAGGTAGGAAAGTGGTGGGGACAGTCACTGGTGAATGCCACCATGGCAGCCCTGCAGCATGATTTCTTGGAAATATGTTGCTTAAGGACCACAGGAGAAGTTGGAAAAGATGGCTTTTCTCTGCAGGTCTCTTCCTCTGTCTACTTTGTTTGTCAACTCCTATGCTTTTTTCTTAGGGTCTCATGTGGGAGCCGTGTGCATTTGGCAGTCTTCAACTTGCTGTATCCTAAGTTAGGCAGGATGATCTTGAATCCATTTCCTAACAGCCATCACCACTTCTCACCTTAACCTCTTTCACTTCTGCCACCTTTTACTAGTGTGATGTGTTTTTATCTTGATTTATTTCTTTCCTGTAGGAGGGGAATTACTTTAACAGGTGAGCTTTGGGATGGCCAATTCCAAATGTGCCTTGATCGTAGCTATAAAATGCTTTCAGCTTTCCGTCTGAAACACAGCATGACTTAGCAAATGCTGTGCACCACTCGAAGAGTGGATGTATGACTGGAGTCAGCAAAGAGAAAGGTGACTGTACAGTTAGTGATAGAGTGCTGTTTAATTCAATTCTTAAAGAGTCTTACGATTATTATTTTCTTTTTTAGCTAGTGTTTTAATCTTTTGCTCCCATGAGTTTGTACTGTTCATTCCACCTTAGTATTTTTATTATTTAGATGGCGTGGGGCAGAATGGTGGGGCAGAAATGGTGGGTCTGAGTATGTTTTCCTACATTTAGTTGGCATGCTTTCTGATTGCTCCAGCTTCTGTTATTAATATGAATTTGAGCTAGTTCCAGGTCCCAAATGAGGCATGTTGTGAAATGTGATCAGCCACACAGTGTCTGTCTTACATCATTTTTTGTTAGCTTGTTATTGTATTTTTAACAGGATTCACAAAAATCTTTAAATTTTCAATTTACATTTAATTTAAATTTGAGAAACCATCACAATGCCAAAAAATAGTACCCTGCTTTCCCCAACACCGGGTTTGTCTTCCCTATCAGGAACTAGTGATTAGTCTTGTGAGTCCTGTTTATGTGACACAAAGCTCATAGCTGGAAAGCTTGAGGAAGCACTTTCTAAGCTCATATCCTCCAGTTGCCCAAACAGCAGAGGAAAACCTGAAACCATCGGGAACTGATTAACCATCTTTTTCAGGGTGGGGAGGCAGATAGAAGACGGCCTTACTGTTTTTTTTCAAGTAATTGAAAGTTCAGTGCTCTGATGTTTAAAATATGGAATAGTGCAATTAGTTCATAATTTTAGTGAGAACTTAGTGTAAGGAAAAGAGTGCAGATTGGTGCCTCACTTAGGCACCAAAATGTTAGGAAAAAAGGCTCAGAACAAAGAGGAAACAGAATACGAACTCTCAGCCAGACTGAACTTATTCAGAAAAAATAAATCCGTAGAGGTTGACCAGCTGCTATTATGCTCACAGAGTAAACACGTGGCAGAGGCCGCTGCCCAGCAGGCTGGCCCTTCTATATCTTAGGTGGGCTAGGGGTGGGGATGGGGGTCAGTGGATGAAGATGAGCTTCTCCATGCTGGTTCTTCAGGTTTGGCCCACTGGCTTCCAAACCTGGGGAAGAATGCAGGGGTGGGGTGGGGAACAATACAGGACCTGAGACTGAATTGGCCTCTCGAAAGAAGGCAGAATAACAAGAAACCTTAAATGGCTGAGGTTTATGTCCTTGTTCCATTACTTAGTTCATGAATGCAAAAGTGCTTTATAAACAATAAAGCATTATAAAAGTAAAGAATACTAAATGTTTTCCTCATCCTCACTTTTAATTGCACAAGGACCTATTCATCTACCTGGGGGTTTCCTGTCATAGTGCAGTGGTTGGCATATTACTACAAAGTTACCTAATTAAATGGTATTGGAAACGCCTCTGGTACCAGTGTAATCCAATTACATTTACCAGGTAAGGAAATTATCCTGGGAATTTAGTCTTTGGCTTGGACAATTCCCTGCCCATCAGTCAGCCCTTCAGAATGAAAAGGTCTTTAGAGATCATTTATTCCAATACCTAATTGCTTCATAAGCAAACCCACAGGAAACCAAGAGAGAGAGAGTGACCCAGCACTAACAATTAGCAGAGTTGTAACAGAATTTACACAAAGTTGAGCAGAAACTTCTCACTTGCGTATATTTGCTAATTCATCTACCTAATGCATTTCTTTGAGGGTGCATCTTTCTAGGCGTCACTGATGGATAATAGTGTCACATGCCTTCCCATCTTCTGACTTTTTCTGTCACATCCCATACCCCCAGCTTATTAGGAGATGAATGAAAAAAGTAAATCTGGAAGAGACAAAGAGTCATGCAGAGAGAAGGAAAAGTAAAGAAAGAAAAGCTTAGGAAATTTAGGAAGTAATGAAATTCAAAAGTTATAAGGATGGCGTGGCAGAGATGCGCATGATTAAATAAGTAGGGGGAGTGCAAGGGTTTAGAACTGATGTCAGATATTTCTTTATAAACCTCCTCCTGTTCCATATCCTCCTAATCCTATTATTAATTCCCGGGTCTTCACCACGGTGAGAAGTGGTTCACAAGTCACCTTTCATGGATGGGAACAGTCAGAAATCCTCTGTGCAAGCCTTTATTTTGCACATGAATTACTGCATTAATATCCAGTACAATGGCATCTCTTCCCAGGAATTTAACAATCATCAAGCCACAGAAGAAACACTAAAGTTTTCATTACACAAAAACAAAATCTTGTGATAATGGAATAGTCTGAAGTCTTTTTGGGTTAGTTCATGTCTGTTATCTCATTTTTCTTCTTGGTAACTCAGAAATGAAGGTCGATGTTTATATTCCTGATTTGCAGATGGAGAAGAAAGGGTCTTTGGTTATTAGGTAATTAGCTGGAGATCACATGGCATTCATAGTGTTTGTCTAAGTGATACAGGAGTTAAATCTGATCCTTGAACTCAATTATTAGAGGATAGATGGTCAGGGTTGTTATTTGGACACTCTTTTATCATTAACTAATAATAAAAAGTTTCATTGTTTAGAAAAATACAGTTGTGGAGGTCCCTTTCAGCTTCTGAGAGGCATCACTGCTGAATAATGGGCATACCATGCAGGAGTGTTGGGACAATAGGATGGGAGAGAAAACCAGACTCAAGCTAGAGGAGCTGCACAAGGGAACCACGCCAGCAGAGAAAATGAGTGCTTCCTCCTGAGCCAAATTCCTGAATTGCCTGAGGACTCAGTGAGGTCAGATGGGACCCAAAAGCAGAATGGGATCCTCAGCTGCCCCAACTTATCTTGTCTTCTCCATGGTTCTTAACCTTACCTGGCCTGTTGACTTATCTCCACAGTCACAAGGACACACACACAGTGAGTACTTCCTTCAATATTGGGCATTCACAGACTTCCTAAAACCCATCTGTAGAGTTCTTTAGGCTGTGTTTCTCAATGTGCTCTGTTCAGATACTTCATCAGAATCTCCTAGGCTTCTTGCTTATTAAAATGTGGATTCCTGACTGTTAGCCAGAACCAAACAGTCTTAGTGTGTGCTGCCTAGTAATTTACATTTTTAACAAGCAGTGTGGCTGATTCTCACATAAAGTTTGAGAACCAATGTCTTAATTATCTTTTGAGTCCAGATAAAACCATGAGGCATAGAAAAAGAAACTTGAGTCCACCCCAGAAATTCAACCATTCAATTCCAGCCAAACAGTGTTGCTTTCCACGTTGAAGGTGGTGGACTGGCCATTGGCTTTAGGAAGATGAATGGTGTTTCTGTGTTTTTCTAGATCAAATGTGCCCAGATTGGAGGGTGTCTGACTAATCATGAGCCTCACAGAGCATCTAAAGGTAGTTCTCCATTACCTAGCCCATCTGAAAAAGTATTTTTAAGCCTCTAAGAAGTCCTGTTAACAAAATGATATAATCCTGTTTACTCCCAAAGTTCCCCCATAATATTAGAAAATACTACCTTCTTTGAAGCTTTCTACTTTTCACGATGCATACACTTTTCACTGTATCCTACTGGCTTGGAAACATGAAGCCAGTGTACTAAAAAAATGAACCAGCCAGTTCTGTTTATTCCCATTAAAATGCAGGAACACACTGTTTGTTTATCTCCCTCTGGGAACAAGCTGGGAAACCGTTAGTGTTGGGGAAAATAATAATAAAAAAAAAGTCTTAAGTGTTGACTCCACATTTTCAGTGCTTGATAAGTCCTTCTGAGAGTAGCACTCTATCACTTTTCTCAGCGGGATATAATTACTCATAACTTGAAGGTTTTATCTCTGGGCTGCCTCTAATAAAATGGGGGCAGGGAAGGTAAGCCTGTTACTCATTGGAAGTATAGATTCTTAATTAAGCATATATATAATTGTTTCAATCTCTTTTGTGACATTTGCACAGTCCAAGAATTTGGAGTGTGGGTGGGGACATCATCTAGATTTATAAGCATTTATAAATATAGAATTTCTTGATGCGTCTCTATGTGCATGTGTTTGTACTACGGTGCTTGAGGTTCATCTTGCTGTCTGGAATTTTTCTTTTTAATTTTTTTATATTTAGTTTTTTTTACATTGACAAATTGTACAAGAATACTTCAAAAAGTTCATTGAAAAATGGAATTAAAAAATAATGTAGGGCGAGCAGTTAGCCTAGCTGTTCAGATGCTAGTTAAGATACCAAGTCCCTTATTTGAGTATTTACATTCAATACCCAGCTCCAGCTTCTGATTCCAGCTTTCTGCTAATATGGAACCTGAGAGGCAGCACTAATGGCTTAAGTAATGGAGTCTCTGCCACCCACATGGGAAGCCTGGATTGAGTTACTGGCTCCTGACTTCAGCCCAGCTGAGTCATTTGGATGTCTCTGTATGTTTCTCTTAAAAAAGAGAAAAAAATATATGAAAGTCACATTTTCTGTGAAGTTTCTGAAAATCACTGTGACTATTTATCCTGTACTGCTTGATGTTTCGAAGTATATATGACTAAAGCTAGATGTTTGGTCCTTGAACCTCACAGCACTTATTAAAAATAGGAACCATTGTTAGAATTTTTAAGCTACAAAATCATGATTTCATCTCTCCAGGTTCTTTGTGTCACTTGTGCATATCAATGATGCTATCATTTACATATGGAATATTTGATATAACCCCATGGGACCAAAAGTAGAGGAAAAAAACACCAAGATTTTATACTGATTAAAAAGAAAGGATCATGACTTCTCTCAAAATAATGGAGGCCATTGAAAGATTTCTACTAAAATACCTAAAACCGTCTCTGTTTTTTCCTCCACTCTGTACTTGAGGAGCTTCAGAAGTTTCTAGGCACTGTAGTTAAAAAGATTACTAGGCTGAGGTCTAGCACTGGCCCTCTCTCTCGAAGACGTTCTCTGGAACTATGTGATTTTGGTGTTACAAGTCTTAGAAACAGCTTTCTTCTCTGGATGTGACACTTCCCACACACAGTGCTTCTTGAATGTTAACCCAGACTCAGGGGGAAGCCTTGTTTTATAGTTTTTGACAATTTCCATGGTGTAAATACTTCCAGTTTAGCCAGCTGAGAGGCCCATAACGTGTCTATACGTGAGTCTTTCATGATCCTCAAAATACATCATTCTCATCTTAGAAGTTTTGCAACTCCACCACCTAACTGTCTCTACCTTATGTCATTCAGGCTTTACTGAAATGTTACTTTCTCAGGGAAGCCTTCATTGACCATACATTAATCTTGACCTACACTTTTCTTCACAGTGTTTACCATGACCTGAAACTAGTTTATTATGTTTCCTCCACTGAAATGGTCTAGGTAATTAGTTTATCAGCATTATTGCAAATCTGGCCCCTCGAATAAAGCTGACAGTGTAGCAGATACTCAGACAGAACTATTGAATTGATGAATAAAGTAGATGACTACTCAAAAATCAAGAGATGAAATCGGCATTGTGGTGTGGCAGTTCAAGCTGCTTCTTGCAAAGCTGGCATTCTATGTGGAGCCGGTTCCTGTCCTTGCTACTCTGCTTCCAATTGAGCTCTTTGCTGGTGTGCCTGGGAGCCAGCCATTGTGGTCATTTGGGGAGTGAACCAACTGATGGCGGATTTCTCTCTTGTTCTCCTTCTGTCTCATCCTTTCCCTCTGTAACTCTGCCTGTCGAATCAATAAATAAATCTTGGGAAAAAAAAAAGAGATGAAGATTATAGAGACTTTATACAAGTCTGCTTTAACTTTAAATGTTACAGAAGAAATCAAGTGTTTATTATACTTTGCCTTCCCCATTCCTGACTTATCTTTCTTCATAGTGTCTGCTAAGTAATTTTGTCAGTTAGACTGAAAGCCTCCTGGAGGTAGGCATCATCTCACTTGCTGTTGAAATATACTGGAATATAGTAGAAGCTCAATAAGTACCTATTGATGCAGTGGATTAATTCAGCACATTTTTCTAATCTCCTGCTTCCCACAAATGGCTAGATGTGCATCTATGAGGGCAAGCAAGAATTTGAGAGTCAATAAACAAAGTATAATTTATTCCATAGACAGGCTAGAGAGAGACTAGGAAATCAGCGACAGAGTGAGTTTGGGAAGATGCCAATGAACAGAATCTGGAGTCCCTGAGGTCTTAGGCCAACAAAGAAGAAGCCTTGGGGCTTAACAGATCAATGGCTCTCATGGGCCTTCCTGCAGTAAGCATGCGGATACCAGACTTGCTAATATATTGAAGGGCATCATGTTAGACTTATGAATTGAGCTTCCTATGGTAGTTTCAAAGTTAACTATTCCCAGGTCTGCCAGGAAAAGGCATAGACCTGACAAGAGTCCCTCCCGAGAGAGTGGATTCTCTGTGTCTGCTTCTCTTTGGCAGAATCACAAAATGAGACAGAAAACTCCCATGAACGTGTATTTGGATGAGGGTACATTGAAGGACTTACAAATATAATGTTGGACATCAACATGGAACACCAATGAACTTTTTAAAAAGCCTATTGTTTTTGTATGTTGGGATGATTGTACAGAAATATGTATACAAAGCTAAGGGTATGCTTTCTGTAACTGTAAGAAAAATTCTGGGTCTGGCATACTATGGGTATAGTAGAGATGTTGCTAGGAACAGAAGGAAGCTGTGGGACAGTCACAGTAGTAACTCAGTAATGGACAGTGTGAAGCATCTGAAGGAACAGTTTATCTTTCAGGAGGGAAAGGGATGAGGAGAATACAAAACTTTTCCATTAGCGGAGTCCTTGGTATTTTGAAGAAATGTACTGCTGACATTTTGAGGCAGAGGAGAGATCATTGTAACGGAGAAAGAAGAGTAGAACGTAGAGAGCAGGCGAAGAAGGAAGGAAAGGCTACATTTAAAACTCATTTTCTTCTTGAAGTTCTGTGAGAGAGTTAGTACAGGAAAGCACTTTAAATCATGAAATCTAATATCTTCATATCTCTTCATCTTCCCGGGTCAGGTTTCCCATCTATAGTTTGCTCAAAGCTACACAGATAGATACTGGCAGTTCATGCTTAAATCCAAGACAACTTCGGTTTCACCTTAAGCCAGTCCGCTTTTGCACTGCACTCCAGTAGGATATTCAGCTAAGCGAATGTACTACCACCTGTATACCAAGTGCAATGTGGCAACAATGTGAAATGGGCCAAGGAGTTGATCTAGTCCTAGGTTAAAGACATTAAATTTAAAAGAATTATGAAAATCAAAGAGCCCGTGTCTAAGGGCGTGAAACACCTCTGCTTCTACTGTTGCAGTGAACATGAGCATTAGTTATTATAACATAACCCAGGTTGTTCCTACTCGTTTCTGTCCACCAAAAACTCGCTCATACATGGCAAGGACTTTCTTCTCTGCTCACTCAGCTATGTTCAAAGCCACACGCGTGAACACACTGAGAGACATATCCAGTTGGATGCAACTCTGCCGGTCAAATAAATTTACCTGACAGAAGGATGAAGCCAAATATCCAAGAAGAGAAGGCCTGAGGGGCTTATTTAGGCCTTCCATAAGTAAAGAGAGAAACTGTACGCTGTAAGAAGCAAGACTGTAGAGAAGTGGTTTGTAGTCTTGTAATTCCTCTGACATAATCAGTGAGTCCTTGAAGCTTGGTTTCCTCTTTAAAAAAAGAAAAGAAAAATGAAGGGATTTGTCATGATGTCCTAATGGTGCCAATATGATGCAATTAAATCTATTCAAGAAATAATCCTTATCTTGATTAGGTAAATAGGACTTGATTAATTCAACTCTGATTAACTACTGCTTCTTAAAATATCCCAGAGGCTTCTACCCATTCTACCCTGCAATTCACCATTTTATCCCAGTAGAAACAAAAAATGCCCCAGGACCCTTCAAGACAGAGATCAAGCCAAGATCCAAATGCTCTAAAACATGAAACACTTCTACAGATGGTTGTGGTTTGCCTTGCAAGTGGGATGGCACTGGTAGAGACAAGATGATGGGGGAGAAAGGAGGGGCATGTATAAAGGAGAGATTCCTTTGAAATATCAAAAAGACTTTCTACATCTTTTCTGCCCTTTCATAACGACTTCATCTGGCAGCCAGATTGCCTTAATGGTCTGCCTAAAAAGGCCCACCCTGACCTGACATAGCCAGGCACCATCTCTAGCTTTGCTTTGCTGCTTTGATGCTGTCACATGTCCCTCATTTTCCACATTTCATTCATTCTTTGCCTTTAAGCTATAAGGATAAAAGTGCCTGGCATTAAAAAAAATCAGCTTACATTTTTTAAAGGGACAGAAATTTCATGCAGCCTTTGATTTCCTTCCAGGAGAAAAATCATTACTTTTCTTTAAAGGAGAAACTAGAAAGATTTTTCTGCCTCCTTTCCCTCCTTCCCACCCTTCACCCCAAGTCTCTCTCATTTTCAGCACTAAGTAGTAGTACTGGGTGTGGAGCAGGAAAGGGATAGAGAAATAATTGTCTCCTAGAAAGCTCTATGACACTACAGTGAATAAAATAGCTCCAACATTCATCTACTGCTAAACAATGACAACGGATAATTGGGATGCGTTAAAACACTCCACTATATTCACCATCTGTTAAACACTGCTTGAAATAACTGTTTTTTTAAAACTAGGTTGTATTGAGGAGGAAAAGTAACTGATAGGTTATAATAATGCATTTAGCCTACAGAATCTATAAGAAGGATGTATGACACAGGTCTGAAAAATTGCAAATTAAGGGGGGTAGAAATGAAAATGGAGTATAAACCTGACAGTAGAAAGGAAGCTGTATATGACAGAGCTCCTGTGTGTTCAAATACCTATGTGATCAAACACATGTGGCCATAGGGATACATTCTGAGCGTGACCTCAAAATATGGAGGGATGAAGACCATCTGTGAAAGAAGATCAGGTAGTATCACTGGCTGTATATGTGATGTCTAACCACTCACAGGGGTGAAAAAATTATAAGATTTGCAAGTAGCAGGAGTGATTACATTCTACAAGTCTTAAAAATCCAAATGAATCTATGAGTCTTAAATTTGGACAAGAGCTGATGCTAGAGATATATGAAAAAAGATTATAGAATTCTGGACGGAGAAGAAAAATATGAAAAAATCTAACACCAACTACTGAACTCCAGGAAAGGAAATTGTATCAAATCGTGGGAACTGAAAAAAATCTTTCCAGGGAAATCTGTGAAAATAAATAAATAAATGACATGGAATCTGGAAACAGTTAAAATACATTATTGGAAATTCAAGATAAATGTATCCCAAGGATCAAACAGATCAAGTGATGATGAACATAAAACAAAACTGTCTGAATGACCCACAAGGTAGAAGAATCACTAGTTTAAAAGAGATGGGGAGAAAATCTTTGGGGAAGAGAAACAAAATAAGAAGAACTGAAAATAAATCAGGGAGGTTGATTGAAATATTAGTTTTCTTTGTTTATTAAGTTAATCAATAAATCTGAGTGGCACCAAGATTCCATTGAGTAATTATGTAAATAATGACAAAATCATTAACATTTCAGGTTCCCTACTGGTCTGACTGCTAGCATTACAAAGAGAAGACTGCATAAATTCTGGCAAATATTTATTTATTGAGAGAAAGGCAGTATACCTTCTCTAAGCAGAAAAACAAATCATAACGAAACTAAGATTCTTCTAAATTTGTCACATTTTAAAATAATTCGAATACTTTTGAAAGTGGATAGTAGGAAAACATTTTTAATCTTTTAATATGGACCAGTAGCTTAAAAATATCTAGGAAATAAAAAGCAATGATAACAGAGAAGATAGGCTGAATATAAATTATGCTTTTGGTGAAAAACATAGAAGTAAGAACAACTGGCAAAATCTTCCAATTTTCTAGACTTCCCTGGTCAGGTAAGACCCAGCATTAGCAACTGCAAGGATTCAACAAGAGTATTAAAGGGAACATTACATATTGTTTCCTATGAATACCAGTGGATACCAGTGATATTAAGGTATCATCAGAGGGAAATTCAAAGCTAAACACAGTATAGCCTTACTCTTATTCATCTGAATTGTTCTTGAGAAAATGGAACTATAGAAAGTAGAGAGTAAATAACTTAAAGAACTAGATGGATAGGAGCTCATCTTAGGATACCATGTAAATAATGGGACTCTTAATTTGAACAGGGAAACAGGGCTGAAATAAAGACATAAAAAAAGTGCTTGCTGAGAACACCACTTCTTTGTATAGGGAACATCTCTGATGATAAGAAACTGACAACTTTTAGAGCGAATAAATAGTTCCATACTGCATAGGTTTTAAATTTGAAGGACCTTTTAATATTGAGTTGATAGATGCAAAATTCATGAACAAAATAATAAAGGATTTATATGTGTTCAATGGCACTAGATCCAAAATGAGTGTTTTGTGGTAAGTGGGAACATGTGCATGTTTAAACTTTAATTTATAATTGAAAGCCTTCTGTTACATCAAGACCATTTTCTACTGGTTCAGGGTTCTCTTTTTGTTTTGTATTCATAGGGACTTGAATCTACAAAGGAGTAGGGGAAAATATTAATGACTTAGATAAGCAATTTTATGCAGCTTCAAAAATACCATTTAGTGAAGCTGATGAGGATGCTGTTAATAAATGATAATATTTTATACAGCATATATGCTCCTCAACTGTGATATACCCTTCTATAATGTCTGGTCTTTAAATTATGCTATGAAAGACAAAAATTAAACAATAATTCTAGACATCATCTTGCTTGTTCAGTGACAGGATATCCTACCACAACATGAAAAAGCTTGTATGGATTTTTTTCAAAACCTAAATATATGAATATGTTTGTGTATCAAAGTTCCTATGTGATAGAAAATAAATAGATGATTAGAATATACCAATAGAGAGGTGAAAGGTAAATATCATTTGATAATAAAGTTACGGGATTAAATGGTAATGTTTCAGGTAGTTTGAATTGCTAACAGATCAAAGGGATTTGGAAACCCAAGAGTCAACTCTACATGATTATTTTTGGTTTGATATATTCAGAATTCATATTTCTTTGTTTCTTTCTCTGATTGTTTCTCTCTCTGTCATCCGTCTCTCTTCACCCTTCTTCAGATGCATGCAATTTGCAGGCACCAATAACACAATTCCCAAATCTTTTTGCTAAAATAACTTGATTGGCTCAAATTTAATATTTTCAAAGAATCTCCCAAATCCCAGTTTGTCAACTTCAGAGTGTCTGAGTTATTTTTGACTCCTTCATCTTTTCAGTTTCCATACTCCCATTCAATTACCTAGTAATATTGAGTCTTACTCAAATTACACTTTACATCTCCACTTTCCCTTGTGATTCAGTGCAACATGATCATCAGAAGTGCAAGGTCTGGAGCTGACTGCCAGGATGCATAGCCTTGTCTTTCCACTTACTAAAATCTCTCAAGTTATTTAATAATTTGTATCTTAATTGATTCATTCTGTAAACTGGTAATACAAAGTAGTAAACTTTATAATAGGGTTGTGGTGAAGTTTAAATTAGTTGATACATCTAATGCTCAATAAATTTAGCTATAGTGATAATAATGATGACAGTAATGACACATGAAGATGATTTCAGAGCTTTCTAATCTTTCATGAGACCCAGTTTTGTTTTCCTTTTTTTTTCTTTTTAAGATTTATTTGAAAGTTGTAAATTGGAGAGAGGGAGAGAAATACAGAGAGAGAGAGAATGATCTTCTATTTGGTGCTTCATTCCCCAAAAGGCCACAATGGTCAGGGCTGGGCCAGGCTTAAGCCAGCAGCCAGGAGCTTCAATTGGGTCTCCAACATGGATAGCAGGGACCCAAGCATTTGGGCCATCTTCCATTACTTTCCCAGGTGCATTAGCAGGGAAACATATCAGAAGTGGAACTGCTGCGACTTGAACTGGTGCCCGTATGTGATGCCAGCATTGCAGGAACCAGCTTAACCTACTACTCCACAATGCTGGTCCCAAAGCCCAGATATATAATAAATCTTCCATATACAACACTGTTCTTTCAAGTTTAACCTTTGAGCTTCAACCAAGTTGGTATCTGAGACGTGTTAATAGTTTCTCTCCTGTTTAAAAGCTTCCTTGCTTACAGAAGGACCTCCCTGCCCCAAACAATAAACATGTTATTTAAGGTTCCTTTATTGAGATTCGATCAACCTATACCATAGTACTTTCCTTCTGGTTAGTGCACCATTTCCTCCACCTTACATGTGTCCTACCTGTATTTCCTCAAATATGGCCTAGATTTATATATTAATTTTTCTTCTTGTTATTCTCAGAGATATTTTCCCAACTAATCTGTACCTGTTGTAATTCTTTCTGTGTTCCGTGATCAGAAATGTCATCCATTCACTAAAATATAAAAATGGTCCTAAGATTAATGTTAAATAGCAGCATTCATTTTCAGGAACTGTGTCCTTACAAAGTCAGGCAGTTAGATAGTTGAGACTAACTATACAGACCTAAATTTACCTGATTCCAGGGCTCATATGATCTCACTGACCCATTACATTGCCCAAATACCTTGTGTGTGTGTGTGTTCATTTCCCATCCAGAACGCTTCAAGGTCAGTGTCTTACTTGTCCATACCTTGTAACACTTAATTCTGTTCCTTCTCTGTAATAAGCATGGAATCATGCTGAACTAAATTGACTTTCCCTTGTACTGCCAAAAGTGTGCATGGTCATGCTGCAGGTGTGGTAACATAGATTAATTTCTGGGGTTTCTATTCAGTTCTGTAGGTCTACATGTCTATTTTTATGCCAGTACCAGGCTGTTTTGATACCTGCTCTGCAGTAATTCTTAAAAGTCTGGTATTATGCTTCAAGGTTTGTTTTTATTGATTAAGATTACTTTAGCTATGGGGCCAGCACTGTGGCACAGTGGGTTAAGTCATCGTCTACAGTGCCAGCATCCCATATGGACACCAGTTTGAGTCCTAGCTGCTTCACTTCTGATTCAGCTCTTTGCTGATGTGCCTGGGAAAACAGTGGAAGGTGGCCCAAGTGCTTGGCCTCCTGCAACCACAGTGGAGTCTTGGAAGAAGCTCTTGGTCTCAGACCAGCCTAAGTGTGGCCATTGTGGCCGTTTGGGAAGAGAACCAGCAGATGGAAGATCTCTCCCTCTCTTTTTCCTTCTCTCTTTCTCTGTAACTCTGCCTTTCAAATAAATAAATTTAAAAAAAAAGATTGCTTTAGCTATTGTGTTTCCATATGAATTTTAGCATCTTTTTTTCTAGATCTGAGAGGAATGTCATTGGTATTTTAATCAGGGTCACAAGGAATCTGTAAATTGCTTTGAACATTTGATGAAATTAATTTTTCCAATCTACCAACCTGGAAAATTTTTCCTTTTTTTGTGTATTATTCTATTTCTTTCTTTATGTTTTGTAATTTCATGATAGAGATCTTTCACCTTCTTGTTTAAATTGATTCCATGGTACTTAAATATTTTAAATAGCTATTGTGAATGAGGCAGATCTTATAAATTCTTTCTCAGCCATGTCATTGTTTGTGTGTATGATGCCTACTGATTTTTGTGTGTTGACTTTATATCCTGCAACTTTACCAAACTCTCTTATGAGTGCCAATAGACTCTTATTGTGGATTCTTTTGGTTCTTCTCTCTCTTTATACACACACACACACACACACACACATGCACAATGTACATATATATAATATACATAAAATCATGTCATGTGCAAACATGGATAATTTGACTTCCTCCTTTCCAATTTGTATCCCTTATTGTGTAAATTCAGAAAATCTCCTTAAAGAAGAGACCATCTATAAATTTAGTTTTACCCTCTTTAATTCAGCCTTCTGTCTCTAGGGGTGATGTACACATTGTCCCCTATTTCAATGCAAGTTCACTTTTAAAAATTCGTGAAATATGGAATTAAAAGATAAGTTTTTTAAATGATAAGTTTATTTTGATGAAAGCTTATTTTTTCATAATACACATATTCCATGAACTTTTTTTTTAACAGGCAGAGTGGACAGTGAGAGAGAGAGACAGAGAGAAAGGTCTTCCTTTTACCATTGGTTCACCCCCAAGTGGCTGCTGCAGCTGGCACACCACGCTGATCTGAAGCCAGGAGCCAGGTGCTTCTCCTGGTCTCCCATGGGGTGCAGGGCCCAAGCACTTGGGCCATCCTCCACTGCATTCCCTGGCCACAGCAGAGAGCTGGCCTAGAAGAGGGGCAGCTGGGACAGAATCCTGGGACAGAATCTGGTGCCCCGACCAGGACTAGAACCCAGTGTGCCGGCGCCGCTAGGTGGAGGATTAGCCTATTGAGCCGCGGCGCCGGCCACCATGAAATTTTTTAAGACTGCTCAGATGCTTGGACTTGGAAAAATTTCTGCAACAAAATAAAATTATGTTTTCATTTCATTTTCCATGAACATTACCCTCATATATTTCAAAACTAATAGTCCACATCTTATGCAATTGAAAAGCTATTAATAGATACAAACTTAGAAACTCAGAAGAGGTGTTGATCAAAAGAGGTTTTATTCTTCATGTAGTATAAACAGGCACCAGCCAACAGGAAGACCTAGACTCCAACCCCATCCTGGGATCTTTGTTTACAGATCTCAGTTAACCTACCATGCTCATTGTGATTGTGCATCTGAGCCTTTCCTCTCTGTATAAGTGATGTGTAGCATAGTGTCCAGTACAAAATAAAACTCAAAAACTGTTTTATTATGACAATATACACAAATATACATTATTAGGCTCAACCCCCTGCCTAAACTTAGGTTCAGTAGGTCTGAAATGGGATTCAGGCACCACTATGAAAATGGCAAACAAATAACAAGACCCAGGCGACTCTTTGGTGCCTTTTTATCCCCATTCTGTTTTAAAAAGATGATAGGGAAGATTTTTCTCCAGATAGTCCTCTATTCTTCTCCAGCCTTTCATTACTCCCTCTTTACACATGTAATAAAAACCTACCCTGAAAAGATCAGGTGTCATGTGTCCACATTTCCATAGCATCTACTCATAGCAACTTGGGGTATTTTAATTACTTATATTAATAAAAAGACTTTTCTGTTTGTTTTCAAGTGCATGAGAGCTAGACTCCTTCTATTTTGTTTTAACTGTCTTAACTGTCTTTAAGCTGTCTTAACTCTGGTACCTGTCTAACACATATGCAGCCCAATATAAATTTAATAAAAACTTAATGTTTGAATGTACAAGTAAATGAGGTAATTAGTTTCTAAAACCTGATATCTGTTTTCCTGTAGAAAATCTAATTTATAAAATGAGCCTTCTGAATAAACGAAGTAGCACCTCATAGCACTGGTTATCTAGTTACATCCCTGGCTGTAGAAATTTCATGAATGTTCTTGCAGTCCACCAGTATGTACCAAGTTATTTTCATGAGAGAATGATTTCTGGTCCTTTAATTTAAAAGAACTTTTCAAACATAACACATTTGAGGCCTACCTGCACAGATCAGCATAGCAATTCCTGCTGAAACTGAAACTCAGCATGTTCTATTCACTTTTAATATAACTTGTATCTTCTTGTCTTTGAATTTTCTTCCATGACAATTCCACCTTAGTGGTTCCAGAGTGCAATAATTGCATAAACAAAAACACAGTTACCTAGGGGAACTTTTAAAAAATAAAGATGCCTGAGTCTCACCCAAGGAGATCTTCATTCATAATGTCTGTGGTAAGATAGGCAAATTTAAATTGTGAAACCTCTTCCTAAAGAAATCAAGATTCAAAGACAGATGGGAAATCGCAATCTTGAGTCACAGTGGCTCTGAAGATGGGGGTCTGGTGTTTAAACAATAACGGCTACCATCTTAGATATTATAAGTAATAAAAATAATTTGTTGAAAAGTGCTTTTCAAAAGTAAGGGGGCATATATATGCTAAATATTTAGTACTATGCTGTGACTTTGCATCATTTACATGGATGTCTTTATACAACATTTGCACTGGCTTTTAAAATAAACAAAAATTATGACACAGCACAAAGAGTTCCTATATGTACCACAGCCAGCTTCTCCTATTGTAAATATCTTTAAAAAAAAGATTTTGTTTATTTGAAAGACACAGGGACAGAAAAAGAGAGGGAGATATAGAGATAGAGAAATAGAGAGAGAGAGCTTTCATCTGCTGGTTTACTTCAAAAATGAGCACAATAACTGGGGCTGGCTAGGCTGAAGCCATGAGCTAGGAACTTCATCTGAGTCTCCCAAGAGAGTACAAGGTTCCAAACACTTGGACTATCTTCTGCTGCTTCCCCAAGCCATTAGCAGGGAACTGGATAGGAAGTGGAACAGCTGGGGCTTGAACCGATTCTCTGATATGGATTGCCAGCATCACAAGTGGTGGCTTAACCCAATGAACAAAACACCATCCTGTGTTAGTGTGATGTATTTGTCACTATGTAAAGCACACCTAGTGTCCTTAATTACTAACATCTGAAATCAGTATATTTGTCAGACTTAATGAACCATACTCAGCTTCCCCTATTTTTTACGCCAAGCTTCTGTCATTGACACTTCTCCCAGTCTCTAGTGATCACCATTCTGTGTTTATATTGAGGTGCATTTTGTTGATTTTTGGTTGTTGCTCTTTGTGTTTTAGCTCTCACATCTCAGGGAGAACATGTAGTGTTTTTCTTTGGGTTATTTCATTCAACAAGAGGTCCTCCTGTTTCATCCATGTTGCTGTATTAGACAGGATCTTGTTCTTTTCTGTGGCTGAATAGTATCTCAGTGTGTGTATATCACATTTTTAATTGATTTATCTGATGATGGGCACCTTGATTGATTCCATATTTTTTTGACTATTGTGAACAGTGCCCTGATAAACATGGTGGAACAACTATCTCTTTGATACCATGACTTCATGTCTTTTGAGTATATACCTAGTAGTAGAATTGCTGGGTTATATGGCAGTTCCATTTCCAGTTTTTAAAGAAATCTCCATGCTGTTGTCCTTAGTGGTTGCATAATTGGCATTCTCATCAACAATGTAGGAGTTCTTTCTGGGGCCAGTACTGTGGCGCAGTGGGTTAATGCCCAGGCCTGAAGTGCCAGCATCCCATGTGGGCACCGGTTTGAGACCAGCTGCTCCACTTCTGATATAGCTCTCTGCTATGACCTGGGAACACTGTAGAAGATGGCCCAAGTCCCTGGGCCCCTGTACCCTCGTGGGAGTCCCGGAGGAAGACCCTGGCTCCTGGCTTCGGATCAGCACAGCTCTGACCGTTGCAGCCAATTGGGGAGTGAACCAGCGGATGGAAGATCTTTCTCTCTCTGCCTCTCCTTTCTGTGTAACTCTGACTTTCAAATAAATAAATCAATCTTTTTAAAAAAAAGAGTTCTTTCTTCACATCCTTGCCAGTATTTGTTACTTTCTGTCTTTTGGAAGATATTCATTTTGATAGGAGTGAAGTGACATCTCATATACTTTTGATTTGCATTTCTCTGGTGGCCAATGACATTGAGAATTTTTTCACTTGTTTGTTTGCCATTTACATTTCTTCTTTTGAGAATTCTAAATTCTGGGGTTTTTTGGCTAATTTCTGTACTGGATTCGTTTTTTGATTGTTATTGAATTTTTGGGTTTCTGGTATTTTCTGGATATCAATCGTTTGTCAAATAAGGAACTTGAGACTGTTTCGTCTCATTCTCTTCTTCACTCTTTTGATTGTTTCCTTTGCTGCACGGAAGAATCTGAATTTGATATAGTCCCATTTGTCGAGTTTTCCTTTTGTTGCTTGTACTTTTGAGATCTTATCCAAGAAATCGTTGCCTACAGCACTGTCTTGAAGTGTTTCCCTTATGTTTTCTTCAAACAATTTCGAAGTTTCTGGTCTTACATTTATGTATTTGACCCATCTTTAGTTGATCTTTTTATTTGATGAGAGGGATCTGATTTCATTCTTCTACATAGACATGTACACTTTTACCACTATCATTTATTGCAAAAACTATTCTTTCTCCAATGTATATTCTTGGCACCTGTGTCAAAAATCAATTGGCTCTGTGTCTGTGAATGATGTGCATACTTAGGAAATTGAGGTGCATTTTAGTCTTTATATATGTAAAGGTTCGTGTAGAGTTATAGCTCTTTCTAGTTCAAATACTCATCATCAATGCCTTCCCATTATTTTTTTGAGTAGCACCTTTCATTTTGGGTTGAAATGCTTTGCCACTGTGTTATCACATTTTCATTGGGAAAAAAAAGGATCAAAGAAGATGAAATAGAATGACTCAAGTAAGAATGTTGGGATTACTACATAGTGTTCTAATTTTAACAGATAGACTGTTACTGATTGATGTAAGCTAACTGGAAAATTTCTACATAAATGGAAGATTAATGGTTAAAAAATCACTTGGAGTAGAAAATACTATGAAAATTAAGTTGGACTGTCTGAGATGACTTTTAACAGCACTTGTTTGGTTTCTTTTATTTGAATAGATCTCTGAAGATTCTATAATTTATCTCGATGGAATCACTTCACCCATTTTAAGGATGCATCCATCTTTGGGTAAAAAGTAATGGCAATTTAACATAGCACTGTCCCACAAATTACCACACTGAATCTGTTAGCTCTTCAAATCTGTAGAGTAATTTAAAAAAAAATAGCAATCATAAAAACTGTATCTTTTATGATGTTAGTTGTTCTGCTTTACTTGGAGGCTACAAATATGCTTCAATAAAGAAAAGATGATAACATTTACAAGTTTTGTTAACCCTGGGGCCGGTGCTGTGGCGCAGTGGGTTAATGCCCTAACCTGAAGCGCTGGCATCCCATATGGGCACTGGTTCAAGACTCGGCTGCTCTACTTCCAATCCAGCTCTCTGCTATGGCCTGGGAAAGCAGTGGAGGATGGCCCACATCCTTGGGCCCCTGCAACCACATGGGATACTCAGAGGAAGCTCCTGGCTCCTGGCTTCAGATCAGCACAGCTCTGGCTGTTGCGGCCATCTGGGGAGTGAACCATAGGATGAAAGACTTCTCTCTCTCTCTCTCTCTCTCTCTCTCTCTCTGCTCTCTTCTCTATGTAACTCTGACTTTTGAATAAATAAATAAATAAATCTTAAAAAAATGTTTTGTTAACCCCATAAAAGTATTGGTAGTCAAGTCTTTTTTTTAAAAAAATGTACTTATTTATTTGAAAGGCAGAGTTACTGAGAGGCAGAGAAAAAAGTCTTCCACCTGCTTGTTCACTCCCCAAATGGCTGCAATACCTGGAGCTGGGCCAATCCACAGCCAGAAGCCAGGAGCTTCATCCAGGTCTCCCATGTGGTTGCAGGGACCCAAGGATTTGGGCCATCTTCTGCTAAAGCTGGATTGGAGGTGGAGCAGCCGGGACTCAAACCGGTGCTCATGTGGGATGCCAGCACTGCACCTGCTATGCCACAGCACAGCCCCAGAATACCGCTTTTCTTAACCACAACAAATATCTAACTAGTTTAATATAGTTTCTAGTTCTTTGACTTTTAAGGGGAAAATGATGATGATAAATATCTAAGATAAGAAATCTAACCCTTCAGCTATTTATTCCTATCCTCACATTGGGTACTGCACCCTCTCAAGGCATCTCGTGTTTTGCCTTCCTTTTCTATATATATGGAATCAGATGTTCAGTTGAGTAGTTATTTGAGTAAAATCTGTGACCCCACATGAGCTCCAAGTTCCATGAAAGCACGGGTCATATATGTTCTGTCTTCAGCTGTATCTGTAATACAAAGCTTGGCCCTGTCCTATATCCATTGTACATATGACCACTGATTCCTAGGAGCTAAGTATGTAGCTATAATCTCAAAAATATGTATCACTAGACATAATAATAGATGGAAAATGAACAAGCCTTTCAAACATATCTCCAAATCAGAAACCAGGCTGTTTGTTATAATACTATTATAAATATCTTCTAAGACAAATATGCTTCTAGAGCCAAGATCAGGGATCCTATTTTATTAAAAAAAAATCAATACGGGGCTGGCGCTGTGGCTTACTAGGCTAATCCTCTGCCTGAGGTACCAGCACCCCAGGTTCTAGTCCCGGTTGGGGCGCCAGTTCTGTCCTGGTTGCTCCTCTTCCAGTCTAGCTCTCTGCTGTGGCCTGGGAAGGCAGTGGAGGATGGCCCAAGTGCTTGGGCCCTGCACCCCATGGGAGACCAGGAGAAGCACCTGGCTCCTGGCTTCAGATCGGTGCAGCATGCCAGCTGCAACTCACCAGCCATAGCGGTCACTAGGTAGGTGAACCAAGGGAAAAGGAAGACCTTTCTCTCGGTCTCTCTCTCTCTCACTGTCTAACTCTGACTGTCAAAAAAAAAAAATCAATACAGGGACTAGTTGGTTAAAAGTATTTATTTTTAGTATCAATTAGTTAGATACTATTTTCTAGCTCCTCTATGACAGTAGTGTCCTTGGGAACTGTCATCCTATCCACCTAATCAATTATTACCACTGTAACCATTTCGATCTACCCAAACTTTTCTTCCAATTCTCAGGTATTGAGCACAGACAGGGTTTTCTCATGGGAGATACCTGAGCACAGAAATTGTGCCCAACAGTTTTCTTACTCACGCAGTTTTACTAAGCAGAATTAATATTCAAGGACGTGACTGCAGATGAAACTACTTCCAGGTGATATCTGCAAAGGGTTTGTGGTTTGTGGGGACTGAGGGAACAGCATGGAACAGCATAAGCAGGCAGAATGAATCTATGGTCTGTAAGTTCCTGTTTTTACCTTGTTTGATTCTTCTTGAAGGAAGTTAAACTGTGCCACAATTTTAGGGGTCGTTTTTCAGAAATTGATAAGTGGTCACTGCTGTCAAGAGGCATTTTAAAAATGTTTGCTTGTTTTTGCCTGCACCGTGGCTCAATAGGCTAATCCTCTGCCTGCAGCGCCAGCACTCCGGGTTCTAGTCCGGGTCGGGGTGCCGGATTCTGTCCTGGTTGTACCTCTTCCAGGCCAGCTCTCTGCTGTGCCCCAGGAGTGCAGTGGAGGATGGCCCAAGTGCTTGGGCCCTGCACCCGCATGGGAGACCAGGAGAAGCACCTGGCTCCTGGCTTCGGATCAGCGCAGCGCGCTGACTGCAGCAGCCATTGGAGGTGAACCAACGGCAAAGGAAGACCTTTCTGTCTGTCTCTCTCTCTCTCATTGTTCACTCTGCCTGTCAAAAAAAAGTTTGCTTATTTTCATATACTTGAAATGGGGGAAGGGAGAGAGAGAGAGAGAGAGAGAGAGCGAGCGAGCGAGAGAGGGAGAGAGAAGGAGGGAGGGAGGGAGGGAGGGAGGGAGAGGGAGGAGGTGGAGAGAAGTATTTCATTTCCTGGTTTGCTCCTAAATGAGTACAATAGCCAAGACTGGTTCAGGCTGAAGCCAGGAACTGCATATGGGTCCCCAACATGGGAGGCAGGGGCACAAGCACTTGAGCCATCATCAGCTGTCTCCCAGGATGCATTAACAGGAAGCTGGATCAGAAGCAAAATAGCCAAGGCAAAAATGAGCACTCTGATATGAGATGTAGACGCCTGAAGTGGTGACTTTACCCACTGTGCCACAGTGTCTGTCCCAAGAGATATTTTTATCTTTAGGTACTAAAACTTGGATAGCTGAGACCCTTACGAAAGCACTACAGTACGACATTGGGATGGTTTGAATATTTCCTCTTGAATTTAGGAGTTAAGTTCCCAAAGTTTTATGTCAGTGGTATTAAGAGGGTGAAACCTAATCCAATGATGGTGTTTAGAGGCAGGGCTTTTGCCAGCAAGATTGTCATCACCAGAGGCTGCTCCAATTAGGCTTTCCCCGTAGAGGTAATCATTCAAATACTGGAAGCTTTTTAACCGCCATCCTCATTTTTTGTAGTGCTCATACAACCAGAGAGTGCTTGCTCCTGCTGGGATGATCATCACACCTACTTCCTCTTTATACATGCCTCAGGATTGACTTTCTCCTATGATTAGCTACTAAGTTCCTCTTTCTTATTAGTTCCTCTAAATATTAGAGGTGTTGTTGGTTATATTACAGCTAGTTAAGTCAAACAAACAAAAGTTATAGTATTCACCATCATGTAACTTATTATCTGTCCGATATCATATTCTGACATGCACCATTTCAGTTACTAGCAAAGAACCTTTTATTGCTTGGTTGATTAATTAGTTCTTTGCTGATTTCATTGGTTGGTATCTCATTCCACTACTCTGACAAAATCATGGCAGAAGCTGAGGCTGAGCAAGCTCATGAAATAGTGCTAATTGTTCTTCACTTTCAACAGCCTTTGTCAATGATTCATTGTGTCCCAAATTTAAGCACAGAATAGTTCTTCTATATTAGTACTGCACTTAGCATTTTCTTTTCATTTTTGTCTCTGCATTTTTCTGTAGATAAATGCCTACTTTTTCTAAAGGCAGAGATTATTTCATTTCCATCTCTGAATTGCTCCATTCCCTACTGCTTCTAGTAAAATTCTTTGTACATATAGGGTACTCAAAAAAAATGTCTGAATTTTATGTCTGCATTTCCGACTCTACTAGTGAGAACATTGAGCTACTGCAAGTATTTTTGAGCTTCCATATCAAGCTTTATCAAGGTGAAGAGCGATTCTTACCAGGGATATTACACCAAAAACGCATGCATTCAGTAAAGGGTTTAATTTTTTATTATTCTGCATTGCACAAAGGTGCAATTCTGTAAACAGAAAAATAAGGTTGCCTTTGGGTGTTAGGCTTTCACATATGTCAATTGTGATTTTTCATTGGATTTACTATAGCCATTAGCTCAGTGTTCTCTGTATTGGAATAAAAAGATGAGGATCCTTGACTGCACTTCTTAGCACAGAAATGCCTTTATCATGAGCCATCCTGCAAATATGTATGTCTGCTTGCTACAATGTGATGCCCACTTGGCTCAGGCTTTTTTTTTCTCTTAGATGAAAGGGAATGATTTTAAGTTATGTATGAGTAGACATATGATTGTAGGGAGTTATTCATATATGCTGCCACAGATCTGTTTCCTCCTCATTCTCATGGGCCATTCACCTCTCATACAGTTATTTATACAATATTTGTTGAATACTTCCTGATTTCCAAGCACTGTTGTGGATCCTTTGGAAGAGTCAAAAAGTAGGTAGATATGCTAGTGGCCTTGCAGAGAGTAATCTAAATAGAGAAACCTAAAAAATAACCAGAAAAAAATAACTGGAGCTGCCTCAGGGTTAGAGTGATGTACTGTGAGAAAAGGCTAACTCATAGGTTAGAGGAAAGATCTAGAGGTGACTAGATTGACTAGGGAAGATTTGTTGGTGTTTAGAGTTGTGCTTATATTAACAGAGGGGCCATTTGAGAAGGTAAGTAGTAGAGAGGTTGGCATAAGTCAGTGCAGAAGAGTGAGAGGCAAAAGAGCAAAACCAGGTGATGGGAAATAGGTTGAAGCAAAAGGTGACAAAAAGGTCAAAGACTGGGATTTAAAAGAGTGGTGAAAGAGCAAGATCATGGGTGATTTTGAATGGAAATTGGTAGAGCTTTGTATATTATATGGTAGACAGCAGGGAGCCACTGTACCTGATTTGGACTTAGTAAATAGTCTTTTAAAGATATATTTAGCTATATGTAGAGGAGAAGCACAGAGACGAAATTATCTGAAAGATGGTCACAGAATTCCCCCTATGATAAAACAAGTTGCTCATTAGCATGGTTGTAGAGGTGATGAAAAAGAAGTAAATATGAGATATGATTGGATTTGATGAGCAATAGTTTTGTAGGCTAATTCTTTGGGTTCTTTTTAGTGATGCTATCCCTGTTTCCTCTGCTGAGTAATGACCCTGGTTTATGAGTAGGGCAAAAGAATGAGCACAATAAAAGATAGAGCTATTATGATTGCTATTATTATAATATCCCTTTGGAGATTTGAAGAGAGAATAATAGTCTTAATGTGGTATTTGGTGGGCCAGTGCTATGTTAAACAGCTATTACTTTTTACCCTAAGGTGGCCGCATCACAAGGATGGGTGAAGTGATACCCAAGAAAATGGCTCATAGAATATTTAGGAATCAGCTCAAATAAAAGGCTCCATATAAATGCAAGGTGCTATCATCAATAGTCGTAACAGTGTTAGACTGTTACTGTTGTCTTGGGAAGTTTATAAGAACTAATTGTAATGATAGCTCTTACTGCAGCCACAAGCTGAAAGAAATACTCCTTTGACTCGTAATATGAAAACTTTCCAAAGGCAGCTAAACAGCCTTTGGAAATAAATGAGCCTGCTTTGATTTTTACCTGTGACAATGCACAAATCTGGCATTTTCTGATTTGGGAAAGTTCTGAGTCTGGAAATTAAACTGTCAGAGTTGAAAAGTATGGGAATGTGAGGACCAAAAACTGTTTAATCAAAGTGCTGGATACTTTTTCAAAAGGGGAAGGAAATAGATTGTCCAATAACAATGTAACTGTGTGAAATGCATCTTCTGAACAGGGAGAGATGGGAGAAGGGGAAGAATCCGGGAGAACCTGGAGATTGCTTTCCCAATTGTTAATGAAAGAAAATGTTTTTCCTTCTTTCTCTATTTCATCTATTATGCCAGATATAACATTACTGATAAACTCTGTCCTTAGCTTCAATTAAAATTGTTGCCTTTGAAGTTCTTCTATAATCACAGACCTAAATTTCTGGAGTTTTGTAATATTTGATTCCAGAAGATATTATATACATCACGTAAATCGAATGTTTCCATGTGTTTGCAACATGCATGTATGTAGTCTCTAAGTTTAAACTGCCCTTCTCCTGCTATAAAGAAATTGCTATGGAAGTGAAAGCAAATAATTTACACATCTTTTAACTCTTGAATTGTTAGTGGGTGTTGGGCACTGGACTGTAAATTCTACAGTCACTATTAATGGTTTTCTAATGATTCTTTGTTATCTACAAGTGGATCAGTGGTCAGCTATTTAGTTGACAGGCTGAAAAGGCCACAGCATATATCATAATGTGTTGTGCCAAGGTTTGGGAAAAGCAGTTAAAAGAAATGTAGTAGAATTTATCCAAAGAGGGGTCTACCATTGTGTTCTAAGCAGCCAAGCTGGCCCCCTTCTCCTCTTCATTTATTCATGTAATATTTACTGAATGCTAATTCTGTATCCAGTTCTACTTTTCTGCTAATACCAAAGTGGCAAACAAGACATTATAACCTTATCCAAATTTCAACATAGTGAGAACTTTAACTTGGATCTTTTAGTTATCATTATTTTTGTCTGATTTGTGGTATATAATATATAGAGTACAGAAAAAGCTTAATGTATATGAGCAAAGTTGACATCTTGTGATTTGATTATTGTTTATAACCCTTGTTTATGTTCCTGTAGAAA
Source organism: Sylvilagus floridanus (assembly GCA_949820135.1). Taxonomy (NCBI): domain Eukaryota; kingdom Metazoa; phylum Chordata; class Mammalia; order Lagomorpha; family Leporidae; genus Sylvilagus; species Sylvilagus floridanus. The sequence continues at coordinate 69,753,389 of OX463244.1, read as the reverse complement.
AGGGTTCTTTCTGCTTTTTACTTGTAGAAATATTTTTTAGAGTCACATTAAGACTGTGATAAAGTGAATCAAAAGTATGTTACTGCAAAAAAATTAAAAGAAAAAAATAAAGAAAGGAAGAGGAAGGGAGGGAAATTATCATTATAACCTTAAAAGTATATGAAATCTATTTATATTAATAAATTAAGAAATGTAAAGCAATTTTATTTTGGTGCAAAAATTTTAAAATGTATGCATAGTCTTTTATTACACACTATCTATGAGCTTTTAAAAAACTATATTGTGTTTACAGTTGTAAACAAAAGAGCCATATTCAAAGTCTATATGTATCTTGGGGGCCAGTGCTATGGATAGCAGGTTAAGCTGCTGGCTGCAGTGCTGGCATCCCATATGGGCACCGGTTTGAATCCCAGCTGCCACACTTCTGATCCAGCTCTCTGCTATGGCCTGGGAAAGCAGTAATGCACCTGTGTGGGACACCCAGAAGAAGCTCCTGGCTCCTGGCTTTAGAATGGCTCCACTCGGGCCATTACAGCCATTTGGGGAGTGAACCAGAGGATGGAAGACTGACTCTCTCTCTCTCTCTCTCTGCCTAAGCCTCTGCCTCTCTGTAACTCTGCCTTTCAAATAAATGAATAAATCTTTTTTTAAAAAAAGTCTATATGCATCTGTATAGACAGACATAAATATAGACAATGTCTATATATGTGCATAGATTGTCTATATGTATCTAGATTGATGAACATAGATCTTCCGTATAGATAGACATAGGTACTGCATGTATAGGTACAGGAAGGGATCAAAAGAGAGACAGAGACACAGACAGAAATATGAGTTCTTGCTCTGGTAGAGGGTATTTGATTATGTGTTAATATCAGTGTTTAATATTACCTGGCTCAGTAATGTAGTGAAGAAGATAATTCAGGAAAGTGCACATTTTAGAACTGGTTTTTGAAACTATGGAATTCTAATTCTTGATTTTACTGCAAACAATCACATGTGAAGTTTAACAGGAAAACATTATTGCTCTAATATTTGAAGATATTAAAGTTAATATATTATTACCTGAGTTTTCTCAGTAGTCCATACCAAACAATACATGTCATTTTTATTATTATTTTTCTTATTATTTACCAACCTTTGGAAAATGGAGGTATGAAGACCAACCACATTAACCAATCAACAGACTGGCCAATTTACCTAAAAGTAATATTTTCAGATTTTACATGTGTCTGATGTGGATGTCATGAAAATTTTATCATCTTAACCATTTTAAACATATATGAGTGCAAAAATAATTTGGAATTACCATGCCCAGTTTTCTAAGGTTTTATGTGTGAATTTTAGTAAAATTAAATTACATGAACATAGATGCTTAAAAAACAAATAAATTCATGCATGTGTAGTAAGTAGCTCTTGAGCTTTTTTGGGAAGTTAATGATAACACTGTTTACAGTTTGCTTGACTCTTTGTGAATTACTTGAGAAAGTGGACTCTCTCATTTCAATAATTTCTCCATGTTTCCAAATAGTTATTTTAAATACGGAGACTTTGTCCTGTTTCTTGTCATGAAAGGAGAAAGAAACATTACACTGAGCAATGCCAATATAAGTGAACTGATTCTCACTTTTAGGTTACCGAGCAAAGCTTGAATTATGATACCCAACCTGGAAGCACTAATGATTCTGGAGGCAAACCTTTCTCAGAGAATGATGGAGAGTAGCTAGGTGCTTACATTTCTATATCCTTTCAACAATATTGCTACCATCTTACTTGGGAGGTTTCAAATATGCTTAAACTGAGGTTTGAAGATGCCTGATCGTCACTGTATTCTGTACTCTCTGTCACAAACCAAACATACATATATATGTTTGGAAAGATACAGAAACAAACTCGGGTATTGTGTTTAATTCCAGCAAATATTCATACCTCAGGCAGAGGGCAGAGACAAGAGTAATTAGCTTTAAATTGCTATGTAGGCAGACGTCTTACCTTCTTTAGTCACCAACATATACCTAGACATTTGCCCAGTACCTGGCATGATGTAGAAGCTCAAATGATACTTATTGAATAGGCTTGCAGTAAAGGTATGCTAAAACTGTTCTGTTTTTATTGCATTGGTTGGTGGTTACATGACTATGCATTTATGAAAACTTAACCATTAACAAAAGTATTTTGTTTTAATGAAGTGATTTTGAATGATTGGATGCTTACCTATAAGAATCCATGCATTCCCATTCATTCTTCCCTTTATCTATTGGTCATCTTTGTGAGGAACCATGAACTGGGCAATGCCTTGAACTCCAAAGTGATAGGAATAAGTAAGTAAGTAATTTCTTTCCCTCCCCTCTAGGAGTTTCCCTTCTTTCCACTTACTCCTCATTCTCCTATCTCTCATTTATTCCCTCTTGTTGGAGTCTTACCTTCCTAGGGACCCAGTGGACACAGTTCCTCAGAGGACAGAAGGGTTCAGTGTTTCAGGTTCCAGATCCTTAGGTTCAGAGATGACTCAAGACGAAAATGAAGTCCTTTGATGACATCGTGGGTGACAAGAAGTTGTGCATTTAAAAAAAAAAATTTGCTGGCAAAAATATGTTCCCAGCTCAAAATGTAAAATCCATCAAGTAGGATCCACCTGCAGATCAGTCAATTGATTTCATTTGGGAAGAAAGATAACATGGTGATGTTATTAAAATCTTCATATTGCAGTCAAACGTATAATAATATTTTGAGTGTAGTGATCAAAATTGGTTGCCTACTATAACTCAATTTTGTTATAAGGTTTCCATTTTTCCATGTGATTCAGTGAAATAGGATCCTATTTCCAGCTAACATATTCAAATTAATCTAAACTAAGGCACTTGATGGCATTTTTATTTTGGTTACTTTGTTCTTATTTTCTAGGCATATTGAAAAAAATTTTCAAACTGAATTTCATCTAGCTATGTCTAGATTTCATCTGGCTATTTTAAATACATACCTGTTGTTAGTGTATTTCCTTATTAAAAAGGAAGTAGTAAAACTTTTATGTCCTAAAAGTCTAAAAACTCTGGTAAAGCACACAAGCACAATAAATAGATTAAAGATTACCAAGAGAGTTTCCTGTAGATTATGATTTATCATAGGTGAGGTGCTAGCCCATTGATGATCAATAACTGTGGGCTTTGAGAAGAAAACTGTCAATGGCCACCACTGGTGTTTACAGCCTGTAACAAGAGGCACACACTTTACTCACACTAATGCCCATTTGTTGTAAAAATGTCCTGAAAGGTAAGCATTAAAAATGGATGAGCCTGGTTTTACAAAGCTCACTGTCAGTAATCAATAGCTTGAGTGGGGAGAAAAATAAATTAGATTTTTAAAATCTTTTCAGCTGCAAACTTCAGCGATCCTTGTGCTTCTACAGTGAATAGAATGGGTTTAAAGAAATAAAGTTGTCTTTGGGGGATGTGTTTTCCTATGAAGAAGAAGGTAATAAAGTGAGTTTAAATTCTGCCTGAGGAGTAGGGACTGTTCTGTTAGCAGCTCTAGGCTTCAGGTTTCAGGGACGCGTTCATGCAGCTCTGTGCTCTTCCCTGCTGCTGCCTTCAGATGGGAGGCTGGGAGGCACAAGGGTGAGAATGGAAGGGAACCAGGCCTGGAAGCTTAAGCGGTGGCGAGAACATCAGTGCTGGTGCTCAGACTTTGCCTAAGCCTGTCTCTCCCACTTTGTTTTCTTTTCAAGATGTAAACTGGAAATTGTTGTTTTTTTTTTTTTTTAAATCTCCTTAAGAAGAAAGAATCCACTGTTTAAATACAGTAGAGACAGTTTAGGAGGAAGGAAATTTAAGTTTTTGTGGGTTTTGCCTTTTCTTTCTTTTATTCCTTTATTCCCCTCCCCTTCCCTTCCCCTCCCTTCCGCTTCCCTCCCTTCCGCTTCCCTCCCTTCCCTTCCATCCCCTCCCCTCCTGTTCCCTTCCCCCTCTCCTCTGCTCCCTTCTCCTCTGCTCCCCTTCCATCCCCTCCCCTCCCCCTGTCCTCCCTTCTCCTCCCCTCCTCTCCCCTCTAATCTTCTCACCTTACCCTCCCATCCTCTCACCTCCCCTCCTTTCCCCCCACTCCATTCCCCTTCCCTTCTTTTCCCTTCCCTCCTCTCCCCTCCCCTCTCTCCTTTATTCTCCACCCTTCCAGTCCTCTCATCCTGCCCTCCCCTCCCTTCCATTTTTGCATATGCCCTAATCCCTAAATCCTAAATGTAGGGAGTAAAGCTACTTGACTAACAAATTAGTTTTAAGGGCTTATATCTCTGTCCTTTTCAAAATAATTTCCATTTTTCAGGAAGAAAACAGTGAGACAGCAGAGTTAGATTTAGGGTTTGGAAAAGTAGCATGAATCATACTGTGCTTTTGGTAATTAAATTAAGAAATTCTACCTACAGTATCTAATCTGATCTATACTGGCTCCTTGAGCTCCATTAAGTATGTTAAGTATTCATCACTAATGGTGGACTTTTAGGTATATGTGGGGGAGTTGTTCAGGTTATCAGGGCTTCACTGCACCCTATCAACTCACACCACAGTGGCAGGCAAATACTGCATTGCTGAAAGTACTCCAGTCAATCTGTGTCCAGACTCAGTAAGTCACATGGTCAGGAATCAGCTATATGCAGAGGAAAAACAGAAGAAAGCGCCCTCCTGCACCAGACTTCTGGGGGCCATTCTTAGAGATTGTAAACATGAAAATAACCTCATTAAAATCTGACATCCCATCTCTGGATGACTTGCCATCAAAAACAACTTGGCAGTCATCCTGAGGAGTGGATTGATTAGAACAAAACTGACAATAAAATGATGGTGTCTTTTTTTTGTCTTGTTTCAAATGTAAATGAGTGTCCTTTGATTCTCAGGAAATTCAGTTTTTTTGCCTCTTACTATTGCATAGAGGGAGTGCTCTGCCAGGAATGTCATCTCTTACACAGGGCAATAAAAAATAGAAGCTCTCAGGGTCTCTTCCCCAAAATAGACATAGTGAGGATGGGCTGATGGAGTCCGGTGTATTCTTAGAGAAAGGAAAAATTTAAGCCACTTGTTTATTTCCACCAAAATATCTTGAAATCCTTTTTAAAAGTAAGATGAGGCACGTGAGCTTATCCTAGGCCTGTGAGTCTGTTGGGTCAAAATTGTTCCTCCTCTGCCTTTACCCTTCCACTGGCCCTTTGCTATCATCTGGTGGTTTCAGAATCGCTCCTTTCCTCTTACTGCCCATTCACCCATGGACCCTGTTCCTTATTTGCCTTTGTTCTTTCCACACACACACAAATTCCCCTGCCCTGTTTATGAATTGACTCTGCATAATAACTCTAAAAACAAGGGTAAGGACCAGGGGATTACTGAGAACAGAACATGCTGGAATATACTTTGTGAGAGCAATGGCAGTGTCTGCTTTGGTCACCGCTTAGATATGTTGCTTACATTACTTACCCAGAGATGTGCCCGCAACATTCAGTGGGTGGATGGGTGGATAGATGGCCAGATGGGTAGACAGACAGACAAAGGTACTCTATACTCTTCATAAAATCCCAGATCCTTTCTTATTCCAAACACCTTCATGGTGTTTGCAGGCATGCGTGTGTACATATTTTTTTCTCTACTCTTTTTGAAATGTGGATTTGTTAATGAGCACTCAGCCTAAATGATGGCTGTGAAGAAATAAGGAATTATGGTATACATTACTTAAGTTTTGACCTGATAGGTTTGATGATGTTATTTCAGGTCATAGGACTAGGCAGATGGACTCCAAATGCCTGCACTGGACTTTTTTTTCTGGTAGTAGTGGCTGTTTTCTGGGAGCCCATGATCCCATAAAAGTAACAGAAAATACATATATAATGCATACATTCACAAACACATTCACACATGCAGCAATGCAATGGTATTGTTTTATTTGTGTTGAATGACTGTAGTTAGAGCAATGCTATAAACAGGGCCAGTAGAACATAATTCCTAAGAGCATAGACTTCAGAGCCAGACTGGATTCTTGTGATTTTGTGAACATGGACAAGCTACTAAAGTTTTGTGTGTCTCAGTTCCTCATGTAGAACAATAGCAATAACAATAGTACTTACCTCCTGAATGTCTTGTACAGATTAAATGTATTAATATGCATTTCCGTGTGCCTGGCACATGGAAAGTGCTTATATATGAGGCAGCTGGACCAAGACAAATTGTATCATTGTTCCAATAGCAGAAGGCTACTGAAAGTTTTTTTTTTTTAATATTTACTACTATTTCCATGTATCATTCAGCCATTGATTCAGCATGTCATTTAGTGACATATGATAGGTACTCCCATATCACTGGCATTGCATAAGGAGCAAAATACACAAGTAACCTGGCTGCCCCCCATCACCTCCTCTGCAACCCCCTTCCAGCTCCCCACACACTCTCAACTTACCACGCATTGGTGAAGGGATCAGGAGAACCTGAACAGCTTGGGAAGTGGGCTGAGAGTCATAGATGAGAAATCAGTCATGCATAGGGCCAGGGGAAGACATAACAGGGACCAGCAGTGCAGGTTGCTGGTGATAAGGGACTTAGCATATTGGCAGCATAAGTGCAAGGGAGAGTGAAAGCAGATGAGACCCGTGGGGTAGAGTGGAGCTAGCCTATTAGGATCAGCTGCATTGGTCACATTTTCTTTCCAATTAAAGACAACCTGGCTAGACCACTCTTAATTTCCAAAGTATATATGGAGCCAAATTTTTCTCTAATTATCATCTCCTCTTTAGCAAATTTTTGAAAAAAATATACGTACAAAAGGCTTCTGTCTCTCTGTAGAGGAGCTTCTGATTAATCCAGTTTTAATCCATCTACCTAATTGTGCTTTGCTATTTTCTCTCTCTTTATCTGCCAATTGCTCTAGTGGGTGGGGTGTCTGGAGGGCACATACTCATTATGTTGCCAGCAAACAAGATAGGAATCTCACTGCAGGGGACAAAATTAAATTTACAGCTTTCCCTTGTACATGTCATAAACTATTGATTTAACACAAGAGGAGAAAGCCACAGTGATGTTGGGGGCATGACTGAAATGTGGAGCTGGGCTCTGGCCGGGGAGTCAGTGAGTGACTGCGGAACAGCCTGACCCTGATGCCTGGGACCTACCCCTGCCCCAGCCAAAGTGTGAAAAAAGCTAGTTATGCATTGGCTGTGTGGAATTTCAACCTAGGACCATTTCCTGCTCAGATACACTAACTTTACATCTGGGCAAAGCATCGAGCATCTAATATGTAGAAGGTAGGCTCAGTGACTGTTTACATCTAATGTCCCTGAGATCTTCGAGCCACCCTGGAACTTTACAAAAGTTACAAATGAGAAGTCAAGTGCACTGAGGCAGATGGCCCCATAAGGTTATTTGGTACGAGGAGTTATTTTCCTCCTTCTAATGGCACAGACAAGTCAGGCACAGCACCTTCATGCTCCTCTCACAGCTTGCACTTTGCTCTGACTCTGTACCCAGGCATTGCCCTTACTAAGCTTGACAGTCCGAGAACAGAGAATACATCGAGTTTACGCTTTTATCTGAAGTGACAAGGAGAAGGTCTAAGCTAAAAAGGTACTCCAAGAATATTCGTTGAATTAGCAACCTCAATGTTGATTCCAAATGAGACAAGAGCACTTACAAAAGAGGGTCTTCTTAGCTCCCAGATCGTCGCTTCACAACCATGTCCTTGCCCTCACTCATTTTATTTAGTATTTTGCACAACTCTTATGCATTGGACTCAGGAATGAAAAGGGAAGGCGAGTAGGCCAGAATTTCAAAGGTTTAGAGCAGACTCTGGTGCTCTCTCCATCCCAACAGGGCATTAGTGGGTGTTAAATAATCCAACTGTGGAAATCAAATGCTTCTTGTTAACTACATTTTGAGTCAGTAAATAGGACAGGGATTTGAGAAGCACAGTGCACGGTTGGGTTAAAAAGCACTATTATCCGATATTCATACAAATATTTGGCATATTCATGATTCAAAGGACTCAACTCAAGCTGAGAAATTAGCAGGCATAGTGTTAAAATACAAAACAAAACTCAGTAATACTTTGAAACCTTTTCAGCAAACTTGAACCTCAGCTCTGAATCTGGCTGGATAATTCAGAGTCCCTATGATGCATGTGTGATTCTTATTTCCAAATGAGAAAGCAGGTTAAAAACTATAAAGTGTCAATATGTGACCGCCTTTGTCCTTTTCTTTTTCATTTTACTGTTGTTCCTTTCCCTCAACCTCCTTCTTCCTTGTTTTTTTCTCCCACAGACTTAGACACTTCCAGTAACCTGTTGTTCCTAGTGGGGACACTGAGCAGCAAGTTCAAGGACGGGGGACTGTGTAGGCTGATGGGCAAATTGTGGCAGCCACAATTGGTCTTGTCCACAGAGATCCTTGAGAGGAAGAATAAAGCCTAAAATTTCTGCCAGAACTGAGGGTCATAGAGATTAATTAAGGTTGGGACATCCAGAAAAATTATTACATTAGATTCCAAAGTGTGCATGTGTGTGTGTACATAGATACACCTGGGCATACATATATATGTATATATATATATATGCTCACATATGCACTACACACAAATACAAACATAACTGTAAAGAAAGGAAGACAAAATTGGGTGTGCAAACATACATATAAGCTGGGAAATATCCATTTTTAAATTTCTTTTGAATGAAGTTGGTAATCATTTCTGTTAAATTCTCAACATGGTATTAAATTATAGGGTAGTGTAACATTGTAATGTGTGCCTGGGACTATGCATTGCAAGGGCCAGAATTTTATTTTATTTTATTTATTTTTTTTTTGAAACTGAACATTCAAATTTATTTGTTTATGTATTTGGTACATAAAAATCATTGTCAATGAGACAATGCAAATGGTCTCCCATTTAATACAAAAAATACTATTACAAATAATATATCTAATATTTCCTTTTTTATATATATAAAGCTTTTATTTAAAGAATATAAATTTCCAAAGAACAGCTTATGGATTACAATGGCTCCCCCCCACACAACTTCTCTCTCTCCCCCTCCCCTCCCCTTTCCCGCTCCCTCTCCCCTTCTGTTCACATCAAGATTCATTTTCAATTCTCTTTATACACAGAAGATCAATTTAGTACATATTACGTAAAGATTTCAACGGTTTGCCCTCGCATAGAGACACAAAATGATAATACTGTTGGAGTACTAGTTATAGTATTAATTCACAATGTATAGCACATTAAGGACAGAGATCCTACATGATTTTTTTTAAAAAAATTGATTAATTGTCTATGCAATTTCCAGTTTAACACCAAGATTTTTTAATCATTTGCAATTATCTTTATATAAAGAAGATTGATTCAATATATACTATGTAAAGATTTCATCAGTTTGCACCCACTCAGAAACACAAAGTGTAAAAATACTGTTTCAGTACTAGTGATAGCATTATTTCACATTGGATAACACATTAAGGACAGATCCCTCATGAGACGTAAGTACACAGTGACTCCTGATGTTGATTTAACAATTTGACACTCTTGTTTATGGCGTCAGTAATCTCCCTAGGCTCTGGTCATGAGTTGCCGAGGCTATGGAAGCCTTTAGGGTTCGTGGACTTCGATCTTATTCCGACAGGGTCATAGTCAAAGTGGAAGTTCTCTCCTCCCTTCAGAGAAAGGTACCTCCTTCTTTGATAAGGGCCAGAATTTTAATCCCAAATCCATCACTGACTAATTAAAATAGATGAGCACTACAAGCTCCCATTTTTTGCATCTATACACTTGAGACAGTGTAAAAGGTTGGAGCCACAAGTTTTTAAGCTGAAAAAGACCATGTAGAGGATGGTTTTATGAAACATCATAATAGGGAGTAGTTTCCCAACTTTGATTACAAAATGAGTTTAAAAGAACAAATTTATGAACTGAGCCCTCACTATATTTCCTAACATCAGATAAAGACTTAGATGTATTGCCTCAAGAATCCATCCTTCCACTTTCATCCTGGCCAGGACCAGTATCCTGGGGGCAGTTCTCCCAAGAACCAGGCAGCTTCTACAAGAAGAACACATGGAATATTGCCAGTACCATCCCATGCACAAGACACGTGTATTGCCAATCGTAGAATTTTTAAAAAAACAATTATCTAAGACCACTGATTACCAGCCATGTGACACTGTCCTAAGATTTTAGCCAGGAGGGCAGCCATTTATTTTAGAGTAGCACTAGCACTAGAATTCATTTTCTTATGCCAAAATGCTAATGCGAATGTGCAGAAAGCACTTTTGTCTCTAGGGGCAAAGGAAGCGATGGATCCATTAATGTTCTTTCTTTTCTGCCCTACTTCCCCTTCATTTTCTCTGCTGCTGGGGGTGGAGGTTGAGTTATTTTGACATGATTATGCACTCTCATGCCTCCATCCAAACCCACTATCCCCTACTCTCGCCTGCCAATCTGTATTTAGTCTGTGGGTATGTGCACGTGTGTGTGGTACCATTTCTATCTAAACACTTCTCAAAACAGGTTCTAAAAAGTTAAGTCTTCTCATTACTTCTGAATGTCACACAGGAAGCCAACTATTTTTTTGAAGGGCAACTCCTATGTCATTTCTTTTGGGTACATGGATACTATACACTAATGCTCTTGGATTTAGAATATTTCTGGGCAGTAAGTTCATCAAGGATATAGTTTGGAATCTCAATTTATTCTTATGAATATCTTGTCAGCTAGTGCTTGATAAGTAATGAGAGACCTATGGATTTCGAGGAGCTTTTTTTAAAAAAAATTAAGACTTATTTATTTGAGAGGCAGAGATACAGAGAGAGAGAAGGAGAGAGAATTTCCATTTGTTGGTTCATTACCCAAGTGGCCACAATGACAAAGGCTGGGCCAGGCCAAAGCCATGAGCCAGGAGCTTCCTTGGGTCCCACATGGTTGCAGAGGTCAAAGGGCTTGGGGCATCCTCTGCTGCATGCCCAGGCAGGAAGTTGGATTAGAAGTGAAGCAGCCAGGACTCGAACCAGTGCTCATTTGTTTCTCTTGGGGAGCTCTGGGAAACCCATGGCATAGCCATTTCTAAATCCTAGTCCAAATACTCTGGTTTCTCTTCAGATCATATAAATCTTTCACCTTTTACTAAATCTTAGTCTAGGTTTATACATCAGACTTGAGCAGACAGGAACAGTCATGTAGCTAACTGGAGAGATTGTCATATGGTATAACACTCCACCTGCTGCTTGGTATTCCGTTATTTTTAAGTGCAAATAAGTGGAATTGACCAGAGATGGTCCACTTAATTTACCCTATGATCATGGCATTACAGACTGATATAGGAATAAAAATGCTTAGTCTGATAATTCTGAATGCTGATGTAAAATCCTATAGCTATTTGCATATATGCACTGGGTGGAAACATTCTGCAGCCTAAGGTATTTCATGCTCTTCTAACTGGATATTTATAATCTTGCTTCCTCACTGTAGTGTAAACAGTGGAAAAGAAAACTTGGCATGCTGTTTGTCCCAAAAGTATACTCTCAAGTTGAACCCTTTGGTATGGCAGTCAGTAGGCACATGTGACTGTTTAAACTTAAAATAATTAAACTGAAATAAAATTGCAAATGTGGTTCCTTACTTGGGCTGGTAACTTTTCAAGTAACTCAGCTGCGTATGTGGCTGGTAAGCACCTTGTTGAGTAGCAGCACATCCATGGGGCATTTCCATCCTTTGCAGAAAGTTCTATTGGGTAACACTGTAAAGAATTATTTCCCTAAATGTGGCTTATGTGCTTGCTCATTCTGCTTATTAAAAATGCAGATTTCTGGCCTTATTCAAGACCTTCTAAATCAGAATCTCTGGGGTGTGGCCTTGAATTATGCATGTTAGCAAACTCAGATGTTTCTTATGTGTAATGTAGATTAAGAGTGCTTCATAAAATATGAGAGCACTTCAAAAAGTTCATGGAAAATTGAACTAAAAGAATGAGTTTATTTGGGTGCAAAAAATTTTAAATCCATGCATTTTTCATAATATGTATTTTCTATTTTCCATGAGCTATGAAAAGTGTTCTTTCAACAAAGAATTTCTGAACTGAAATAAACTCATAATTTTAATTCCACTTCTCCATTAATTTTTTCAAGTATTCTTATATGTCTTTACAGGCAGAACACATTCACATACCAGGCACCAACATGTTGGCAAAATATTTTATTGAAATTATTCTTCCCTTTGCCTATTTCTATTTTGTTACACTTCTCTTTGTTTTTGAGTTATGTTGTTGCTATATGTACTGGGGTCATAAGGTCATTGTAGTAGAGAGGATAATTACTAAATGGCTTGGTTGAAGTGACTAGTAAGAACCTGTATCCCTCCTTATTGCCAGTGATGATATCCTTAGCAAACACAACCAGAGAATGCCGAATTTTCCATTGAAAACCTTATGAATCATGATGCTCCATAGGTGCCCCTCTTGCTTTTCTCAGTCTTTGTTACTCCTGCTGCAGATTATGAAGAAAGCTACAACCACAGTCTCAGAGATGAACTCTTAAAACAGTCTTCCCCTTCCCGCTTGAACTGCATCCAAACCAGCACAGAGGGGTCATCTAGTCCTGGGCTTCCCTATGAGAATCACCTTGGGGATGGGCCTGGGCATGGTTAGGAAGTTCCCCAGGTGATTCTGATAATGTGGAAGAGTTGTAAATCACTAATCTAGGCTATGATTGGTCACCTCTAGTGGTCCACATTTGACCTCTTTCCTGAGGCTGCCTGCCCAATCATCAGAGAGTACTACGAATATCCTCCCTTATGTGGAGTTAAACTTGTCTTTGAAGCATCTACTTTACAGGTCTCAATGCCGCTTTTTTTTTTTAAGGTTTATTTATTTATTTGAAAGGCAGAGTTAGAAAGAGAAAGTGAGAACGACAGAGATACAGAGATCTTACATCCACTGGTTCACTAACCAGATGGCTGCAACAGTTGGAGCTGGGCTGATGTGAAGCTAGGAGCCAAGAGCTACTTCTGGGTTTCCCACATGGGTGCAGGGGCTCAAGCACTTGCACCATCCTCTGCTGCTTTCCCAGGAGCATTAGTAGGGAGTTGGATCAGAAGTGGTGTAGGGGCTGGAACCACTGCCCATATGGGATGCTGGCCAATCCCTCCCCAAGTCTCTCCCCAATGCTGCTTTTTAGGGCTCTTCGGGTATACCTAATCAGGAATATTCACCTGATAATCCTATCATGCAGATATTTTTCCACCTGAGACCACCAATTTCATTCCTCTAGAGCCTTCCTTTCTCTTGGTTATGCCCTAATGATAACTTTCTTCTCCTTTAACCATTGTATTTTAACTATGGTATTATGTCATCTCAGCATATTGGTCCTCTCTTCCAAAATATTTCTAGTTTTCTAATATTATTTTAAAATATAGCTTGCTGAACCATTTTTCCTATAATAAAGCCAAACTAAATTCATAATATTCAGTAGCAATATCCCTATCACATTGTATTTTTCAGTTACCCTGTTATGTACACTGCTGTTTACCATGTCATCTCTCCTCCAACCTGAAAATGTGTTTTGTTAATTTCACTGTTGGTTCTATGTGTCAGTAAGTGTTCAAATAGGGATAACTAGAATTCCCTTTTCAGACTGGAGTAGAAATTGGAGGGTTTCATGTAACTTTCTGCATCCTCTAACTCAGCTTTCAGAATTTCAGCAGTGAAATCCTGTTTCTTTCTGTGACAAGTAATACAAACTGATCTGATCAGTTCTAGTACAAGTCAGACCTGGAGGTCTCTTTTCCCTTCTTTCATTTTCTTTCCTGCAGTGTGGGATTATAGGTTTGCCTCTCCCCTGCCTGAGGATTCTGAGTGAGACCTAAAGAGAACTGGAATTTTCTCCAGTGTCCTCAATCACCATGATTAAGTCCAAAGAGCACATCCTGTATGGGAAAATTGCAGCAACATATGGGCAGCACTCTGTACTTCATATGTTATCCATCACATTACAGAGCCCTGCCACATGTTCCTGAAGCGACCAGGGAAGAACTTGGCTCAATGCTTGCTGAGTAGGGCCTCTTAATCTGTTTTACAGCAAACAGTTTTGCAATTACTGTGGGCATCATGGCCCCAGCTGATATCTGAACCTTCTCCTGACAAGTCTGCAGCAAGTAAACACATGACACAAATGTAGTCAATGGACATCAGTGGAAAAGGAGCTGGAGAAGTGAAAATTGAGGGTTTTGTTTTTTTTGTTACAAATAGTGAAGGAAAAATTGTGGCTCTCCTTTTGAGACGCTTTTATCTTGGCTAATTTACATATGTGTATGTCTTATGTATGTGTTTCAAATGTATATTCATATATATGCCTGTACAGTCATCAAATATTTAATTACTTACCACAAGTCATGCAACATGCTAGACATTATGAAGGAAAAACGTGGTCCCAAATGGAACTCAGTTCCTACCTTTATGAGAGTGCATAGTGAATGAGAACAAATATTAATCAGAGCCAAAAATAAATGCAAAATTATTATATCACAGTACTTCACTGAAGAGTATGGTGTTTTAAGGTTCTACAGAGCAAGTTTTTATCTTAGTGAAAGAAAGCTTTCATGAAGAAGAAACAGTTGATTTTACATGAGGCAGTGGACTAAAAATTTTTTTATGTAATATACTCTAAATATGTATGCATTTGTGTATAAGTTTCCTATATGTGTTCTTACTGGAGCCGCTTTGAGTATGTCAGTAAGCTGACCATATAAAATGAGTAGGGATGGGGAATGGATGGTGTCCAATAGCTTGAAGAGAGAAAGAACAATGTTTGAGGAGCTGAAGGAAGCCCCATATGGCTACGTCTGGATTAGAAAGAAAAGATACCATTAGGTAAGACTGAAGAACCACTTAGGTTCCAGATCAGACAGGACATTATCAAACTTGTCTTAGGTCATTGACCTAGGACCATTGGGAAGCTATAAGAGGTTTCCATTTGGGCTTTGAAAATATCATTTTAGTTAATTTTGAAGAATGAATTTTACACCTTGGGCAGCTGATTTTGTCAATCAGTTGGTTGCTTAAGAGAAATTAAATTTTTGAATATATTTTTGTGTTCCAACCTTTGTTATTAAAAACACCTTTTTAAATTAGTCGAAGTACATAATGTACCAAATAGCCTAACAAACATAATCGAATCTTTGGTCTTACACTACAAAAAGGCAGGCCAGTGTCTGTTTGTGATTGATAATCAGCCCAACAGTGCCCATCACTGACATCATTCTGAATCGTATTTCTCTTGGGATGTTGCTTTATTATATGAAAATATGGAGGCACTTCAGAAATATAGTAAACAGAAAATAAATGCTTTACTTACAATGATCCTGTTAATCCTCACAACCATTCTCTCCATGAGGTAAACCCTTGGACTGCTTATGTTCTAAGTCACTGTTAAGTTTTTTCCATATGAACTACTTTGGGAGACTTGTCATTTTTTTTAATAAGCAAACACATATTTAGGATTGTTAGTTCACTATAATTCTTTCTACTGATTAGAATTTAGTATTGGTTTTGATGTTCTAGAACCAATATTTTTACAAAATTTTATATATAATGTTTATAAAAAAGTATATTTCCCTCATTTTTACTGATGTAGTAAATTACCACATATCATTAGCCTAGGCGAAGAATGAATAGTTGTTAATTACTGTAGATGATATAATTTAAAATAGGTTTTAGTTATAGTCAGTTACCACTGTTTTCAAAGAAATAGCACAAGAATGAATTTGGAGGTTTCGAGGTAGAGTGGCCTTTTGCCCCTGAAGCTAGCTTGCAGCACTAAGCAAGAGGTGAGAGACAGACAATCTCATTGACCATGGCTGATTCTCCTTTAGATAATGTAATAGTACAATCATAGTTTTCTATGAATTTGGAAACACATTACGGTTGCCATCCTTATTGTTCTGAATTAAATCCACTATTAGTTTTATGTACAATTTTCTCTATAGAAAAATGAAAAAAATAATTTTGTACACTGCTGCATTGAAGTTGGGGAAATGGAGTGTAGTTCTAAGTGAAATGGACCAATTTGGGAGTTCCATGTTGTTCTTATTCTTTCTCTTTAATCACTAGAATCATTTTAGGGAAATGTGTATGGCCTTTCTGGAACCAAGCTATTTTCATCCTTGTTGAGTTCTTTTGCCTACTCAATTTAGAGCTAAAGAGAGACCACAGTTTCACAAGTCATCTTTTCTTAGGAAAAAGCAACCTCTCCATAGCATGTGGCATAATTTAGAGCCATTATTCAGGAGAAACCCAATGGTACTGAGCTCCTAAATATGGAATCTTTCATTTTCCCATAGTTTGGTTAAAGCACTAGCTAAGTCCTACAGGTATTCTCAGAGAAATCCCTCTGCAGCTCTCAGATGGTCCGGAATGGACAGAAAAGTAATGTGGCCCTCAGTTGAGCAGAAATTCTAGTAGAACTTGAAATCAAACTGCAAAGAATTTTGCAACAGCAGATATAGTAATTCTTAGTATCCAGTTTGGGCTTTTAAGAAATTATTGTTTTTATGTATTTGAAAAGCAAATAGACATATACCTTGCCCTCACATTCCCACTTACAACATACAGAGATCTCCCATCTGTTAGTTCATTTCCCAAACGCCCACAAGAGGCAGGGATGCACCAGGGCAAAACCAGGAACCAGGAATTCAATCCAGTTTTCCCACATGGTTGGCAGGAGCTAAATACTTGGGCCATCACCTGTTGCTTCCGAGGGTGCATATCGTCTCTTCTTTTTTTGAATAAATAATTTTTTTAGTTTAAACATATTTATGACTATTTATGTGTCCTTTTTGTATATCCATTTGAAATATAAAATATATTTTTAATTATCCATAATATTATGGGAAAGGAAATACTAAAACTATTTGAGCAAACTTCTAATTTTTGAAACATCTATTTGTAAAGCTGAGACCATACTTAGAGCACATCTTTAATGAAGATGTTGTTTATATTTCTCATTGTATGTAAATAATTAAATGAATGGAAGGGAATATAAACACTGGGTATTAGTCCATGCTTTTCTACTGATATGTTCATAAATGTAGATAAGTTGTGTGCAGGCATAGTTGTAATGAGCTTTATTTTAGGTCTTAATTTCCTATTTTGTTAATGGTTGTGCTGGGTCTTCTCTGTATGACTCACAGGCTCCACTCTGCATTATCTGTCATTTCAATGACCAGAACTTCATCTCTGTATATCTAAAACACTAACAAAGATGTTACTCATTAAATAGTTGTTAATCAGTTAATTGTTTCAATAAATGACCTAAATATAGACCAAACCAGTAGCCTTTCTAAATGATACAAGTTGAATTTAGTAAAACTGAAGTTCAAGATAGCAAAGTCATTGAGCGTCATGGTGAAGAGGACAGAGTAGATGTACACACCAGCTCCCACCATTTACTTAGCTACTTTGTGCTTCTGTACATTCCTTAGCTGCAAAGCTATTTTCTTTGCAGTAAAATTTTAAATCTACTTTTAAAACCATAGAATGTAAGCATTCATTGCAGAGAAATCACAGGATGATATTAGGAAGGAATGAGATTATACACATACAGAACCTAGGCTGGTGCATGGTACACTCCAGTATGTGCTTCCTCTTAAGAACAGTATGCATTCCAAATTCGGACAATAAGAATAATTTCCCAAAGATATTATAATTTAGAAATTTCAAAACAAAATTAAAATAACATTTGTTTTAAGAGTTTATAGTAGACCTGATTGGGACAGAAGCTGAGGCTCGGAGAGGAGAAACAACGTCGAAAAATTTTCTCAAGTTTCAGGCAAGGGATGAGTTGGGTTGGCCTCGTCATGTCCAGAGAGGTTGGATAAACTAAAAAGGAAGGAAGAAAACAAGGAAGAGAAATACAAGTGAATTTATTCTTTTGTTCTTCAGCTAGTTTTTTTTTTTTTTTTAATCTCATTGAGAACTGGAGTCTTGTGTATGTTTTGGGGGCCTCACTTAAAGGGGGACACGTACCCACTTAACCCTCTCTTTGAATCTGGAAGCCAGTGGCCTCGCAGAGTTTGTGGAATAGGAAGACAAAGGGAGTTCCTGGACTGCATGATAATGAAGTAGTGCCAGAGAGTTCTAGGACCAGTTCCTTTGCAGGAGAGCTAATCAGATCCCTGGGCTTTCATCTTCATGGGAAGCCCAGCACCATGCCAAATAGTGTGTCCACCTGGAATTCCACACCAAGGTCAGATTTCTCTGATCCTCCCCCACCTCCCTTACTCCTGCCTTTAAGAAACTTGAAGTAAAAGAGTGAACTAATACACGTAAGAGGCATAATAGGTAATTCTGCAGTGAAGAGGAAGAAGAGAGGAAGTGAGAGGGAGCAGTAGGGAAAGAAAAACTTGTAATGAAGAAGGTACCGTATCAGAATTGGGATTGTTGGGATTCCTAACCAGAGTAACCTTTAGGCCTCTGGACATATTGTCTCATTTATTTGTAATAGTCATCTCTGCTTGTTGTACTAGGTTAGGCTGTATACATCCTTAAACACTTAGCTCACATGTGACCATCCCAAGAAATACCTTCTTACTATGTCCTCTCCAATTCTATTCACACTGAGATAAATAAGCATCCCTCCTTGGTAACCCAGCAGTACTTTACACATATATCTCTTATAGCCAATACAATATCTGTAAATTCTACCTCTGCTTTTATGTCTTCCTCTTGAAATTATAAGAGCTTTAATGTCAATGACTTTGAATTTCAGCTCTGCATCCTTGGGGCCTACCTTATTTAATGAAAGGAAGGATGTTGAAATGATAAGGTTTAAATTGGGCCGTGGCAAGCAGTTTTAGAAGTGCTAGTTTAGGATGAAAAATAGGCAATGGCTATGATTCCTCTTTCACCTGAGATTTTGTGGAATGACTCATGCAATCTTTAAGGCAGATCAGCCTTACTACCTGGAAACACATTATTGGCCATATATCTTTAATATATTTTGTAGGTTAGATTTTTACCTATTCAGCAGTTTTCTTTCCAAATTAATAGTTTTTATTATACCATTACATCCTTGCACTTTTTCTTTATGTTTTAAAACCTGCTTCTAAGATTTTCAGACAAATTAAAAGTGCATGTGCCCTCTCAAAGAGCATTTTCTAGCTCTTTAGCATCTTATTTAATTGTATCCCCAATAACTGTGACTTCCATGACCATGGATCACTCATTGTTGTGGCCTTCAGTCCCAGGCATTCTTCAACCTTTTTCTCCATCTTTAGCTTTTTTTGGCTACTCTTTTTTTTTAAAATTGATAACAGAGGCACTGTTTCACTTTTCTTCCTGCTACTGCACATTGATATTTGAATTATTTCTCGTAAACCATACATTCACAGTAAAGATGCCACAGTAATCATGCTAAAAAGCAGTTTCCTATTCTGAGACCTTAGAAAGTTTCTTTAAACTAAATATCTGAGTAAGCTTAACAAGTATAGCTATGGGTGTCAAATATCAAACAATAGCTTCAGTCCACTAAAGGTGAGAATAATTAACTATTTTATGAATGATAGATCTATTTAGACTTTAGGAATTAAAGCAGAAGTAATTTGTTGACTTAACTAAACTCTAGGCCTTGATTTCTTGTGTTGGTTTAGAAGAAAGTGAAGAGTCAACTCGGGCCCCTGCTGTGAAAAGCAAGTATGTGAAATCCTAACACAATCATAAGGTCAGATGACTGTAATTTATTCATTAAAGCACACTCAATGGCTTTAATGAAGTCTGCATACTTTTGGATCAGCTTTGTACATTCATTTCAACATTTGATAAGTCATCTAATAAGTGAACATGCTAATTGCAATCAGATTAATGAATGCAGTTGTTGCTCTTCCCTTACATACCCTCAGTAATATTCAAAGCTGTAGTTAGAAATATGTTTGCTGTTTCAACAATATGTGTTTTTTGTTAAGGAGGTGGATATGCAAGGAGTTTTCATAAATCTCTTAGCTGCCCAAGTCTGTATGTGTCTAAGAAATGCTTCCAGCCACTTAGGGAGCGCTTTTTTTTTTTTAAGACAGATATTTATTCAAGAGCTCCATCAAAAAAAGAAGTGCATCACCATTACAACAAAGTCTCCTTCCCCAAGATCTTGCCAACTAACAGTACATATTCAGATAAATGAACCGTTCAGGGCTCTCTGTAATAGCAACAGCTGGCACCTCTCAGATAACGCTGAGCTGCCCAGCCCCCACAGATCAGAAAATAGGCAAGGACTAAGTAAAACTTTTATAGATCTGAAATCTGCTGAATACCCATTGAAAGAGAGCAAAATGTGCATTAGACCTCGCTGACAAATGCCCAAAGTTCAATCTCTCAAACAGTTTTTGCAGACCGACAAAAAAGGAGTGAAAGGGATTATCTCCATCCTCAAATTTTCAACATGGTCAAAGGGACTGTAAAATCCTTCTGGTGAGCAAGCCAGGTTTAATGGTCAGGAACAAATGCTTCTTTAGTCACAGTGCAAGCCTTTTGGATTTGTTGTAATTTCCTGTTAGAGACAGCATAGGCAGTCCACACCCTGCCCTCCTACCTATCTTGCTTTCTAGCCCCCTTCCCCATACTGTTTTCTCTTCTCCTTTTCTTTCCCTTCATTTCCAGTGAAAATCCAGCTATGCAGCAGGGGATCCTGGGGAATGTACATTTAGGGCATGAGGGCCACACTGTGATCTGTTCACCACAATTCTGCACATGAACCCAATCTCTAGAGAAGTAAATATGTACTCAAACTGCTAACTCTAAATATAATTGGTGACTAGTGGAAGGTTGAACGGAGCACTAACAACAGCTCATTAAGGGCTGAATAGATGATCTTACGCAATCAGTTGCTCTGTGGCTGGGCCCCAGCATAGCAGTGGGCCTGCCATTTTAACTAGTCTTTTCATAGCCTGTGCCATTTTCTCTATTGACTTCTGTGATTGCAGATAGCAGAGTGTAGGTGCTGTTGTCCAAAATCAGTACTTTGCTATGTGCAAACTACTGACATTCTTTCGAAACATAGTGGGGACTATTGTCCTAAGTCATTACTGATTCATTCTGAATCTGGAATAGACCCCTCTCTGTTTACCAATCGCATGCTAAATTACTCTGACAGATGCATTTTAAAAGGCAAGAAAATTTAGTCTTTGAGATTACATGGAACAAAGATGTTGGGTGGCTTATCATTAGCTTCTGGTGTCATTAGCTCACTAGGATTTATGTAGCAATGAATTTCCCACAGGGCTGAAAACAGCCTGGAACTTAATAAAGGCTCAATATCTGCTTCTTGATCACTGGTTTGTTCCCCCAAACAGCTCCTTTACTTAGAATTGGGTGTAACTATAAATGTAATATGACCAATGTCCTTTATGCTTTGTAACATGTAGGTTTTTGCTTCAAAATATAGGAGAACAAAGGTACATTTCTTGCATAGCTGCTTACTCTACTAATTTGATCTCTTCACTAGCAATCAGAATCCAGGGAAGATGAACAGGAATCACTTATGTGACATTATCTAAGCCTATTTCAGATCTGCAAAGTGACTCCATATTCCATCTATAAAAGGAATTTGACTAAATGATTTATTTGAGTGAATCAGTAATCAATGAATCAAACAATTCCCGGTTCTTCATTGTTTTTATTATTGAACTAAGCTCTTAGGGTACAAATGAAAATTGGACACCGTTCCTTATGAGCAAAAGAGCCATACATTTTATTTTTTCTTTATTTGATTGGCAGAGTTACGGGGGGAGGGGGGTATGAGAGAAAGAGAAAGGGAGAGAGAGAGAGAAAGAGGGAGAGGGAGAGAGAGGTCTTCCATCCACTGATTCACTCCTCAAATGGCCACAGTGGCCAGGGCTGGGCCAGGTTGAACCTAGGAGCCAGGAGCTTCTTAGTGTCCCACATAGGTGCAGAGGCCCAAGGACTTTGGCTGTCTTCCATTGCTTTCCCAGGCACATTAGCAGGCAGGGAGCTGGGTCAGAAGTGGAGCAGACGGGATTCCAACAGGCACCCAAATGGATGCCAGTGTTGCAGGCAGTGGCTTAACTTGTTATGCCACAACACTGGCCCCAGCAAGCACTTTTTTGGGGGAAACAAATAAGAAGGATTAGATATGATGAAGGGAAAATACAGTGTTAGAAATCTCCGAAATAGTGTTTGGAAGTCTTAAAACTAGAATTCTATTAATTCTGGGGAAAATTTCCAAGAGTAAAAATTACATATTAATTTCATTCAGATTAAATGAGAGAATACAGATGAACTAGACTCAGAAAAGAATAAAAGAATTGAACCATCTTATTCCTTCTTTTAAATTGTTATCTGGATAAATGAGTACAATTTTCAGATTGGGAAATGTAAAGCCAAAAACATGGAAATAGTGAGAGCGTTCAACTAACCTAAATGAGTTTGGTTATCCTTGGTCAGGCAAAGTGTGTCCCAGTGCCTGCTAATAAACTCAGTGAGACTTATTTGAGATTTTTGAAAAAGCAAGGATAATGAATTAGAAGACTAAAGAGAGGAAAACCTGGCCCTGAGTTTTGAAAGAGTAGGGAAATGAATGCCTAAACCACATAGTGTAGGGTCTATTATTAATTCTTGAAAAAAATTATTAAATTTTCAAATATTTAATTTTATTTGAACGAGATATAGACAGAGTTCTCCCATCTGCTAGTCCACTTTCCAAACAGCTGTAAAAGCCAGGGCAAGGGCCAGGCTGATGCCAGGATGCAGAAACTCAGTCCTGGCCTCCCGTTGGGTGGCAGAGCCCTAACTGCTTCAGTATCACCTGAGGCCTCCCAGAGTGTGTATAAGCTAGAAGTCTGGAATCAGGAGCAGAGCCAGGACTTGAACTGAAACACACTAATATAAAACATGGGCATCTTAACCATTGTGCTAAATACGTGTCCCACATTCTCAAAAAATACTATGGACAGATTGATTGAGAGAAAAGAAGGTGGTAAACCCTTTGAGCCAAGACACGGTCACTAAAACGTTGCCTTAGATCTCAGACTGAACTCTTGCTTTTCTGACCATCTTCTAAGACTATTGAAGGAAAAAAATAGAGTATGCGTAGTATAAATGAAAGATAGCAAAACATCACAGAATATATGGCATGATTAATTGGTGACAGAATAGGGAAAAGAGAATTTTAATAAAGCTCAAGGAAATTTCTTAAGGCATGTTATAAGGAGCAATGTTTCTGTCAGTGTCTTAGATGAGGGTATAAAACAGAGAGAGTTTGTAGTAGGAATGTGAATGAGCATATAACATTCCAAATGAAAGACCTGGAACTTCAGGTTTTCAAGAACTGAGAAAATTGACATAAACCTCAGAAAGTAAGATAGAGTGTATGTCAAATTTAGCATTTGGGCATTGTAAAAAAAAATCTCTCAAATATAGTGCAATCACGACACAAATCAATAGGTTGACTTAGTTACATCAAAAACAGGAAATCTCAGGGGTCGACGCTCTGGCATAATGGGTAAAGCCCCCACTTGCAGTGCTGAGATCCCATATGGGTGCCAGTTTGAGTCCCGGCTGCTCCACATCCAATCCAGCTCTCTGCTCTTCAAGTCCTGGCTGCTCCATTTCTGATCCAGATCTCTGTTGTGGCCTGGGAAAGCAGTAGAAGATGGCTCAAGTCTTTGGGCCCCTGCACCCATGTGGGAGACCCAGAAGAAGCTCCTGGCTCTTGGCTTCAGATTGGCCCAGCTCCGGCCATTGCAGCCACTTGGGGAGTAAGCCAGCAGATGGAAGACCTCTCTCTCTCTCTGCCTCTGCTCTCTGTATAAATAAATATTAAAAAAAAAACAGAATAAATCTTAAGATGTATTAGAATTAAGGGAGAAAATTATCCAACTTGACCTTTCTTAATCACAAAACACTAGAATCCTGAGTTTGGCAAAACTCTTAGAAGTCTTCTTACTCAAGCTATTCTGTGATTCATATGACCAACAGCACTTCTAATAAGTGTTATTTCAGCTCTTGAATAACACCAGGACAGGTTATGCCATGCCATTTTTACATAGTACAAATTATGAGAAATGTCTTCTTTTAAAATCAAATTTATTTGCCTGGTGCTTCCATCAGTTGGATATGATTCTACTTACTTGAACAACACAGAAACGTCCCATTCTATCTTCCATTGGAAACCTCTAGATAATACTGAAGAACCACCTCCATTATCCTTGTCAGATTGCATTTCCTTGAGAAGTATACACAGTCATGTTGACAGCTATTTTTATTTTTTTTTAAAGATTTATTTATCTGTTTGAAAGGCAGAGTTACAGAGAGGCAGAGGTAGAAAGAGAAAGGTCTTCTATCTGATGGTTCACTCCCCAGATGGCCACAATGGCCAGAGCTATGCCGATCTGAAGTCAGGAACCAGGAGCTTCCTCCAGGTCTCCCACATGGGTGCAGGGACCCAAGGACTTGAGCCATCTTCTACTGCTTTCCCAGGCCACAGCAGAGAGCTGGATCAGAAATGGAGTGGCCAGCACTTGAATCGCCGCTCATATGGGATGCCGGCATTGTAGGCGGCAGCTTTACCAGCTACTCCACAGCACCGGCCCTGTACAGCTATTTTCTATTAGCATTATGATTCCCTCATGCAACACATACTTACTGGTCTAACTGATGTGCTAATATTGGTTATAGAAAGAAAAATGAGGCTGTGTTTTCTGCACTTTTTATATAAGAGGTCAATGGATATTATTGACATATATGGGGCTTTTTGTAAATATCAAAAGCCAAATGGTGATAACTGAGAATCTTTGTGTGAGAGGATGAAGCCTCAAAGCCAGAGGAATAGCTTGAGCTGATGCTGTGACATGACAAGGGCTGTCTAACCATAAATATATGGTCTGTGGATGCTCGTGTTAGCATCAGGCTTAATGGATAGATGTAAACCAAGAGTCAGGAAGAATCACTAATGAATAAAGGCCAGACAGAACATTCAGCTCCTGGTGTGAAGGGGATCAGGAAGTCTCTGCTAACTGGATCCAGAAGGAGCACTAAAGCTTGCTACCTATTAGGGGCCTCAGTGGAAAAATGTTTGAA
Organism: Sylvilagus floridanus; assembly: GCA_949820135.1. Lineage (NCBI taxonomy): Eukaryota > Metazoa > Chordata > Mammalia > Lagomorpha > Leporidae > Sylvilagus > Sylvilagus floridanus. The sequence continues at coordinate 69,728,302 of OX463244.1, read as the reverse complement.
AAGTCTGCCGTCAAATCCAAGATTACACCAAATTAAATAATTCACAATAAAAATTAGTGTAACCGCTGTGGGAAACAGTATAGAGATGTCTTTAAAAATAAGAAATAGATTTGCCATATGCTCCAACAACCCCATTGCTGGGTATATACCCAAAAGACATGAACACATTGTATCAAAGAAACACCTGCAAAACCATGTTTATAGCAGCACTGTTCACAATAGCCAAAATATGGAATCAACCAAGATGTCCATTGTCATATGAATGCATAAGGAAAATATGTTTGGAATATTATTCAGCTATAAAAAGTGAAATTCTACCATTTGCATCAAAATGGATGCAAATGAAAGACATCATGTTGACTAAGATAAGACAGACACAGAAAGACAAATATGGAAACTAAAATTTAAAAAGAAAAAAACAAAAAAAGTAATGCCTGTATATATTAGCATAGCTGTAAATACACTTTTGCCAAATGTTGTTTTAGATCTTTGTCAAAACAATGGTTAAGAGTGTTATACTACCATAATTCTAATGACCTGTGATTATTTAAAAATTTGCTGTAGTTGGTGTAATGCTCATTTTCAGTTTGATAGCCCTTGTCTGTATATGTGCTGCACTAGGGTCTTTACTTTTTACTTGTTGATCTCTGTATTTAATGGTACACTAAGCCCTGACTGTAATGTTATTTAGAAATGTTACCTTAAAAGCTGAAAAACAAAAAGAAGGAAAGAAAAAAAGGAAGGGAAATGGAAGGATGAAAACAAGTCGTTATATTTTTAGAATTGTATCTATAAACAACACTGATTCTGTTCTCCTTATACTTCTGTTAACATGAAAAAAATAAAGTATCAGAAAAAAGTTAGAAATCAAGTATTATATTTATATTATATATTTATATTATACATATTTATATTATATACAATATAATATATTAACACATTATAATATATTATGAATATTCTGAATGTGATGTAAAAGAACAGAAATCATAAGAGCTGTTTATTTTGTAAAAATTACAATTCCTTAAAATAAAAACTATAGTCACTACAATTAAAAAAATACAATGCATAAACTGCAGAGACATCATTGAAGTTACAACTAGAAGTTGTGTCTTAGAAAATCACTTTGAATGTAGCAAATCAAAGTGATATTAAATATTAAGAACTTATTGAGTATTTAACATTCTTGCACACTTTTATGTATTTTGTCAAGGACAGAATGTGTGATGGTTAATCATATGGTGTTAACTCGGCAAAGTCATACTAAACTACCCCATTGGTGAGTTGTCACCAGTTTAGATGTCTTTGTGAAGGTACATTTTAGTTACAATTAAATTTTGAAAAGAGATCACTCTACGTAATATGTAAGTAATATGTAGGTAAAAAGAGATCACTCTATGTAATATGATTGTAGATCATATTATGATCTGATCAGTTAAAGGCATAAGGGAAAAGATTGAGATCCTACAAAGAGGAAGAAATTCTGCTTCTAGACTGCCTTTGGACTCACAACTGCAACAGCAGTGCCTGGTAGAATTTCTAGTCAACTGCTTGACCTGTAATTTCAGACCTGCCTGAGTTAACAATGGTGTCAGCCTATTTTTTAAAATAAACTACTCATCTCTCTCTCCACCTCCCCCATATTAATTCTGGGTAAGTGGCAAACTCTAATACAGGCAGATAATTCTAAAATAGGTATCATAGCCATTTGATAAAAATCAGAATAGATAAAATGGGGAGGATGAAATATTCAAAGGGATAATGAATAAGAAAATATTAAGATTTAACCATAAAAATTCTCAAGAACAAAAGTAAACTTTCATGAAGCCATCTTATAGTGAAACTAAAGAACACCAAATAAAAAGAAATAATCTTAAAAGCAACCAAGTAAAATAAACTTCAGTAAAGTTAAAGCATAATGCAGACTTGTTATAACTCATATAGGCCAGAAGATAATGGGGTATTACTTTCAAAGTAATGAAAGGAGACATTTCTTATAATTCTCTACTGAACAGTACTGTTATAATATATAATTAGTTCACCTGTGCTTGTGTATTTGTGTGTGCATGTGTATATACATATAGCTGTAGAAATAAATATGAATATAGCTATAGAAACATGGATATAGTCACGGGTATACTGATAATTTTTAATATAGACACACCTAGAATGTAGGCTGAAAACAAAGTAATGGAAAAAGTCCTTATAAAGGAAATAGATGTAGTAACACTAAATTATGACAAAATAGACTTTCATCAACAGACTGTAACAAGCCTGAACTGTTATGTAGCCAAATGAAAACAAAATTAGATCCATATAAATTTCACTAGTCACTAAAAATTAGTAAATATAACCATAGAGAAAAATGTAATATACCCTCCCTTGCAACTTATAGGTGAAGGTGACCAAAAATATCAATAGTAGAATTTGATACCACAATTTGTGTACTTAGGTATGATCATGCATGAGCCCAGCACAGAGCAATTGGAAAATATTCTTTTCAAGTTCAAATGGCTCATTTTAAAAACTGACCACATAACAAGCCTCCAAAGTAACTCTGATAACAATGCAATTACTTCCCCATTTCCAAATTTGATATGCTTGAAAGTAAAAAATCTGCTTCTAAATAAATAATGCATCAGAGCAGAATTTATAAGGAAAATTCCAGAATGTTTAAAACTTTACGAAAACATTACATAATAAATGATTTCAGACGAAGTTAAAGTTCTTTATAAGAAAGTATAGGCATACATTATGAATAAATGTATTTGAAAGGAAAATTAAGTCAGTGCACTAAGGATAAAGTTATAAAAGGGAAGAAGAACAAAGTTAATCCAAAGGAAATGGAAAGATATAAAGCACAAGACACCAAATTAATGAAGCAAACAATAAGGAAATCCTAATGAAGATCAACAAATTTAAAAATTTTGGCCGGTGTTCTAGAGTAGCAGGTAAAGCCAGTGCCTGTGATGCTGGCATCCTGTATGGGCACTGTGTCTCTGTAGCTGCTCTGCCTCCAATCCAGCTCCTTGCTAATGGCCTGGGCAAAGTAGCAGAACATGACCCTAGTGCTTGCACCTCTGCCCAGCCACCTGGGAGACCCAGATGGAACTCCTGACTCCTGACTTTGGCCAGGCTCAGACTTGGCCATTGAGACCATATGAGGAGTGAAGCAGTGGATAAATCTCTCTCTGTCTCCTTCTGCCTCTGTAACTCTGCCTTTCAAATAAATGTATCTTTTTATTTTAAGATTTAATTTATTTATTTGAGAGGTAGAGTTATAGACAGAGGGAGAGACAGAAAGGTCTTCCATCTGCTGGTTCACTCCCCAGATGGTAGGAGGTGAGCTGATCTGGAGTCAGGAGCCATGAAATTCTTCTGGGTCTCCCAAACAGGTGTAGAGTCCCAAGCTCTTGGGCCATCTTCTACTGCTTTCCCAGGCCACAGCAGAGAGCTGGATCCAAAGAGGAGCAGCAAGGACACGAACTGGCAGCTGTATGGGGTTCTGGCACAACAGGTGGGAGGCTTAACCCACCATGCCACAGTGCTGACCTTCAAAAAAATATATCTTTAATAAAAAAAAACCTAATTTTTTAGAAAGGCTAATAAAATAGAAAATCAATATAATAATTGATCAAGTGAAAAGAAGGCCAAAAAATCACTAACAGGAAAAAGGGTATCATAATTAAAATATAGCAGAAATTTTAAAACATAGGAGCATCAAATAAATAACTATGCCAATGCAGTTAAAAGCTGGCAAATAGTAGACATTTCTTGGAATAAAATTAAATTACAAACCTGAGTCAAGAGAAAAGCAGAGATATTTAAATTATTTCTATCATTTATTTAACCATTGTATATAGTGTGATCAATAAGGTTATGCCTGCAAGGAGTTACAGTTTATTGAAAACACACAAACACACACACACAAACATACACGAGGCACTGTTTATGCCATCTGATATCCATGCTTAAATGTCAGATCATGTTGGACAGGCAGTAAACACACTTTACAGATAATAATTACACAATGTCAAGCTTTGGAAGGAAATGAAAAGGTGAACTAGGTCTGTGAATCCCATCTTGAAACAGTAGCAGGAGAGTGGGATGGAGGACACACACCATGAAAGAACTGCAGTTACCCATCAGGAGGTAGTGGGCCAAAGGATCAGTGCACCCTTCAAGCTGCCTCAAAAAATGAGTGAGCTCTGAATTTGTTCTTATTCAGATGAAATCTGGTGTTTTTATTCTGTTGTGACTATCACTGTTGAATATGGTCATTGTCAAACTAATATATTCTAAGGAAAAACTGAAAAAGATGATGAGACTAAACCATGTTGTAAGTCATGACCTGCCTTCAACCATCAGAAGGAATAACATGCAACAGAAGAATTAAGTATCTGTATTGTGGTCCCTCAAAAGAGAATTAAGATCAGTGTGTGAAAATTATACATGGATAGTCTTGCTGTGTTGAGCTAAGACTCAGTCAGATCTGTCAGGACATGGAATGACTTATTGCTCGAGTTTTTTTTGTTTTGTTTTTGTTTTTGTTTTTGTTTGTGGTTTTTTTTTTTTTGACTGGCAGAGTGGACAGTGAGAGAGAGAGACAGAGAGAAAGGTCTTCCTTTTGCCATTGGTTCACCCTCCAATGGCCGCCGTGGTCTCCCAAGGACCTGGGCCATCCTCCACTGCATTCCCAGGCCACAGCAGAGAGCTGGACTGGAAGAGGAGCAACCAGGACAGAATCCAGTGCCCCAACTGGGACTGGAACCCAGGGTGCCGCGCTGCAGGTGGAGGATTAGCCTAGTGAACTGCAGCGCCGGCTTGCTCGAGCTTTTGACCTTGTTTTGGGGGTGTACACATACTACTTTAGGATTATTTCATGAGGGTGTTGCAAAGATGTCAAATGTGTGAATGGGCAAAATGTTCTTTGTGATTTAATTTTAGATACCTAAATAATGTATCTACCTTAAGGGTTTTGCCTAAGTAGAACCTTGAAGAGACAGGGTTCTCACATGTCAGTTTTTGATTTACCATAGGTGAATAAAGTAAATCTCTAGCCATACTCTTCAATCCACAACTTTTAAGTGTCTGCAATGTGTGCACTAAACTGCCACATCATGAGAGCCCATGCTATGAGTGTTTGAATCCCAATAATTAATTCAGTCATAAGCAATTCACTTGCTACTATCCTAGTGAGGCACTGAGGGGATACAGGTTTAGGAGTGGATGTTGTGGGGCACTGCCCAAATCCCCTTTGCACAGAGACAGTTATTCCCCGGTTGCTGCAAATATTGATAATTAAGAATGACAATTGATTTCTTTCCTGAGTATTACCTCCATCCAAAGGTAACCACTTGAGCAAATCTCATTCTCTCCCAGAGGAGAGACCTCATCCAAGGTTTTACTGATAAAGAATATAAGAGCTCCCTTGCCTGGAGGTTGAACAACCCTAAAAGGTTGTTCTACCTCCAAAACCTTAAAAACAATTATTTAGACATTTACTTGAAAGGCCAAGAGAGACAGACAAGCAGAAGCTCCCATCCACTGGTTCACTTCCCAAATGGCCAGAATAGCTAGAAGTCAGGAGCTAGAAACCGATCCAAGTCCCTGAAGTGGGTAACAGTGACCTAGTTTACCTGAGCTATCATTTGCTATCTCCCAGGATCTGCGGGCAGCTGAGGTCAGGATCCAGAGCCAAGTATTGAACTCCAATATGAGGTGCAGATATCCCAACCGGAGTCTTAACTGCTAGGCCAAACATCTGCCCCTCAATTCCAAAGCTTTTGCAAGCTAATCTTGGAGCCTCATAAACTGTTTTCTGGGGAATCTGACATAAAACATAGGGGTGATCCTTATGTATTTCACACACACACACACTCACCTGAGGGGGGGTGTATTCCATCTATTGGATCTATTGGATCACTCTACAAATGCCATCCAGGACATGTGCAGCAGAAACCAGTTTCTTGAACCATCACTGCTGCTTCCCATAGTCAGCTTTAGCAGGAATCTGAATGATACCAGGTGCCAGATACTGGGGTGGATCAAACTCAGGTCCTCCAGTGTGGGATGTGGGCATCCAAGTCACTGAGCCACTACCTTCAGCGTCCCCTTTTTGTGGCATGTGAACTAAGCGGACCTATATGATGGTACAAGGATTCCCAGGTGCAAGGCTGGTTTGCTACAGTAATTCAGCAATATTAAGGAGTCATCCACTTTCCTATTCTGTTCTGTAATTTAGGATTTGGTGGAGGAAGCAATAATGAAAATAGGAGAGTGTGATGGGTAGGGAGAGAGAAGGGAGCTATAAAGCTGGGTATGTGCTACTGTTTTTTCTAATTAGTATATTTTTTAACTTTCCTTACTAATGCGTACATTTCTGAAGCATCCCTCAGCTTCTCAATTCTCCTTACCCTTCAATGCATTTCTTTTGAACCTGCTCCAAAATGCAAAAACTAGACCACAGTTAGATGCTGTGCAATGAGAGAGCCCTATTTATAATCAATGGATCTGAATATACTTCTAAGTTATACCATTTAATAAAAATAAATTTTCATATAAATATCTGTAGTTTCATATGAACTATGAATAACATTTTAGTCACTTTGACAGCCAATGCAGGTGAGATATTTTTAATGGAAATGAATAGAACTCCAGCCATCCAGTCTAATCTGGTGGGCAATGGCATTTTTGTCCTGGATAATAGGAATATCTTATGAATTAATCTAACTTCAATAGGTTTTATTGTTATGACTCCCCAATTCAGGCCAAAGTAAGTCCATTTTGGTTGTCAAATTCCAAGTTTATGGCGAAAGCCACCATCAGTTTTCTTTTCTTCTCTCCTTTTCCAATAATCTGACTTTCCTGCTTCATTTAGGTTATACATTTTTCTCTCTACAGTTTCATAAAACCGTGACCATTTCACCAAATGAGTCTCAAATACTCAATTTATCTGTGTTAGTTGATGTTTGCCTTGAGCAGATATGTCTTCTGGACAAAAGTTCATGAATGTTTGTTTTGCTGTGAATTGGTCACTATCCAGTGCCTTAAATCTCAATGCTATTTTTTGCTGTCATCATATAACAAATGTCAGTTATGTCTCCCACCTTCTATGCTTCAGTTTAGCTGATGCAGTTTCAGAAGGATTGCTGCACATTAGCTCTTCAGACTACTTAACCACGTTTCTTTTCTGAGATGATCCAGTTATGCTGGCTGACTCAGAAAAGATTAACTTACCACTACTATCACTCGGGCATGTGATTCATCATGTTTCAATAATTGTCATCATGAAAAGAAATTCAGCTAATAGTTCAGAAACCTTGTAAAAGCAATCATGTGATTGTCCATCCACCTGTGTGTTCAGTGTATCCCCAGCAACACACACACACACACAAACACACACGCTGAATGCTTTGGAATCAAAGATTAATTTTAGAAACACTGTCACCTGGTGGTACATTAGAGTTATTGCACTTGGCTTTTCCTCAAGTCTGTGCTATGTCTGTGTCAACAGGAGAATGAATCAAATCTCTAAGAAAGTGAACACTAAATCTTGATTTCCCAAGTGTATTTCAGAGTCTGAATTAAACACATGCTTCTCATGGTACAATAAGACTTTAAGACTCTAGGACCTGAGACCATTTTCCTTCTTTGACTTACAGCCTGGTATTAGAGATTCTTTGTGTCTTCCCTTCTGTGTCTTTCATGGCATGTACTAGCAACTGGCAGAAACTTAAAGGAATCTTGGTAACATTGTACACTGATAAAACCATTTCTCTGCTATTGTGTCCTTTTTGCTGGTTTGTGAAAAGAAGGGCATAAATTCTGTAAGAACCACAGGCAAGGTGCTATAATCCCATAGACTCTGTCTGCAAGGACAATACTTCTCTCTCTATACTGAAATGAATCATAGAGTGCCTGACTAGCAAGCGACCAGAAAGAGTTTGTTGTTTCTTGCTTTATCTTTCCTGTTGCCCCAATGCAAGAATCCTGAGAAGAATTGTAAATCCAAAAATAGGTCCCTGATGTGCTATAATATATTGATCTGAATATGTGTTTAAGGAAGAAAAATAAAGACCAGGAGGTTGTATTGAATGACTTCAGCAGTACAGCTGTGCATTAAATCCTGTAGCATGTGTTTTTCAACTGGTTAGATCATTTGATCAATGAATACAGCAAATCTGAACATTTCAGACCGCTGTATCTGCTTTGGGGAAGAAGAGAGAGTTAAATTTTGAAGGCATAACATAGTCTTCACCTTATATTATGAGATTTGGTTATGGCAGTAAAATTATGAGTTTACCATCTTCATTGATGTAATGATCAAAGATTCCAGGTTGGCCTCAAAACCCTGGGTCTATGGCCAGCACCGCAGCTCACTAGGCTAATCCTCCACCTGCAGCGCTGGCACCCCGGGTTCTAGTCCTGGTTGGGGCGCTGGATTCTGTCCTGGTTGCTCCTCTTCCAGTCCAGCTTTCTGCTGTGGCCCGGGAAGGCAATGGAGGATGGCCCAAGAGCTTGGGCCCTGCACCAGCATGGGAGACCAGGAGGAGGCACCTGGCTCCTGGCTTCGGATCAGCATAGTGCTGGCCGTAACGGCCATTTCGGGGGTGAACCAATGGAAAAATAAAGACCTTTCTCTCTCTGTCTCTCTCTTCTCTCACTGTCTAACTCTGCCTGTCAAAAAAAAAAAAAATCCTGGGTCTATAATTGGGAAGATTTATGTCTAGTGTTAAGAACAGAATACCTATGGTTTTTAATGCTTCTAATCAAAATAACTAAAATGTGAACAATCACTCTTTCAAAATTAGTCTCTTATATTGGTGACTATATTTGTCTCAATGCATCATAGTTGCTTTTTATGATCATTTATTTGGTAAACATCATGATCGTACAAAGTACAATTTCCTTTGACCCTTCAGGCCTGAAAATCCAGAAATCCCCTCTGCCTTCTGCAGCAGAGGAAATATGATCAGATGCCTCAGTGGACCAGTGTTCCAGTACTTTCAAGTCTCTCCTTATAATGTGTACAATAGATAAATGTACACAAAGTCTCCAAAATGCCCATGGGCAATGCATGAAATAGAAAAATGATGCATGGAGTTCAAACATTTTTGCACCAAAGTAAACATATCTTTGGTTTCAATTTTTCCACCACTGTTTGAAGTGACCACCAAAAAAATGTATATGTATACAATGCTCAGTGTATGCTCCCATTAACACTGGGTCACTGTCAGATACATATGGATAACTAATGATCAGATTAGGCTCTAGTGAATTCTCATTCAAAGTATCTCAACAACAATAGACAAATTGTCTTGTCTGCCACTTGCCTGTGAACTCCCCAGTCATAATCCATGCCAAAATGAAAAAAGAGGCCATTGTATGGGTTGACTTCAGCCTCTCAGGCCATTATTCTCTAGAATATCTCTTTGCCAATGCATGAGATTAAATTAAATAAAAAAACAGGAACCTATCGATTTTCCTATAAATTAAATACATGCTTCTGAGAGTGTTTTATCCTCTCTGTGACTCATTCCTGCTCGTCACTGCACTTGCTGAGACTTTCAAGCTGGAGGCCTTGGGGGCCACTTGATTGCTGCTCCTAGGGTTGAAGGGAGTTGTGTTGCATGAGATCTCTCAGATAGCAGTCCTGAGGAAGCACCCTGTCCTCACTGGTGATAGGCTCTATCTTTTAGAATACTTATACATTAACTTTTTGCCTCTTTATAAACAGTGCATTTCAGTTATTTCCCCAATATTGTTTGAAACAAAAAAAATGAGAGCCAACATGAGTTATGTTTCATTTATTTTCGTATTTTCCAAAGTTGGTGCAGATTAGAAGCTCAATGAATGTTTTTTGAATGACTAAAAGTCAGTCATCTTCAGTCTGTGTGACTTAATAATTGTTTGCCAGCACTGTTGGAATAATATGATCTTCTACTACTTTTTTCCTCAGGGTGACTCTTGGCAGTTATCTGAGAGCTTGTTTGAAATATGGGCTCTCAAGGCAGGCATTTGACGTAGCAGTTAAGATACCACTTGGAATGCTAGTATTCCATATCAAAGTCCTATGGTTTGAGTGTTAGCTCCACTCGTAGTTCAAGGTTACTGCTAATATGCACCCTGGGAGGCAGCAGGTAATTACTCAGGTTGAGTCCCTGACTCCCACATAGGATACCTAGGTTCACTGCTTTGAACCCGCACAGCCCTAAATATTGTGGGCATTTGGAAAGTGATCTATTAGATGAATCCATCCACTCCCCAACCCCTCCCATTTTCTGCCCTTCAAATAAAAATTAAATGGAGTTAAGATTCTACAACTGGACACACAAGATCCCTAAATGATTCATATATGATAAGCAAAATACTTCTCTCTGTATGCTATTCCTTTATTAGAATGGGTGGGCTTTGTTTTAAAGTCCACGCCCTGCGAAAGTGTTCCTTTTTGTATGTTGATTCCTATAAGATCCTTAACTGAAAAGGGCTGGGAGGACCTGTATATATCCATTTCCTACAGACAAAAATATGCATCACACCTCCTTATCCTTTGATAATGACATCATTATCTTTGTTAATAGCAGCCCAGCCTGCTCTTCTGTAACACAAAACACAATGACCTCTCAAGAATGTAGAATAGGCCAGCAACAGTGGCTCACTTGGTTAATCCTCCGCCTGCTGTGCTGGCATCCCATATGGGTGTCCTGTTCTAGTCTCGGTTGCTCCTCTTGCAGTCTAGCTCTCTGCTGTGGCCCAGGAAGGCAGTGGAAGATGGCCTAAGTGCTTGAGCTCCTGTACTCTGATGGAGACCAGGAAGAAGCACCTGGCTCCTGGCTTCAGATCAGCATAGTCCGGCTGTAGCGGCCATTTGTGGGGTGAACCAACAGAAGGAAGACCTTTCTCTCTGTCTCTCTCTCGCACTAACTATATCTGTCAAATAAAAAAAAAAAGCAGAATATTTTATGTCTTAAAGATTCATGTGTCATGATCCAAACTCAGCTGAAAATCAATCAATAATTTCAGAATAAATTTGATTAGTTGGGGTAGCCATAAAACTCAGCTCAAGATTTGCTGTATTATATATAATATTTTAGCATAGAGAACTATGTTTGACCATTTTGCAAAGGATGGGTATGTTGTATATAACTAGAGTAGGTACTTTTATTACTTTAATCATATTAGTCAAATGTGTATACTTTTGATTAGTGTTACTATCAATTTCATTACAAAATGAAATGTTTGTTAATTGTTAAAAAACAAACTCAGCCTTACTGTATTTTTATTAATGATACTTAAAGTCTTTAAATGGGTGGAATAAGTTGAATGGTGACACCTCTCACCACCACTACCCGTTGATGTCCACTGGAAACTCAAAATGTAACCTTATCTGGAAAAAGGATCTTTGCTGGTGCACTTAAGATGGGAATCTCAAAATGAGATCTGCTCAGATTAGGGTAGTTTCTAAATCCAATGAAAAGCTTCCCTAGTAGACATAATAGAAACAGAGAGAGAGAGAGGGAGAGAAAGAGGGAAAGATGGAGAGACATGGAAGAAAGAAACCAAGGAAGATCAAGTATTGACAGCAGCTACCAGAAGCTGGAAGAGGCACACATGGATTCTCCCCTAGAAACTTTGGAGTCTTCCCATCACCTTGAGTTTGGAATTTTAGAATCCAGATCCAAAGTGTATTTAAGAAAATTACACTTTTATTATTTTAAGCCATTAAAATTGTGGCAACTTTGGATGTCAGAGCCTAAAAAAACTAATGTAATGAGCTAAAGAAATCCATTGCTTGATGGTATATTAACTGAATGAGTGACTTTGATAGTATAATGATCTTACCTGACATCTTAACAGACTTACCTTACTTCCCTTATCATCTCCTGATCCTTTATTTCTGCAAGTGTAAAGACAGATGCATATGCACAAAAGATAAGACACATGCATGCCCATGAAAAAAGATGGAGAAAACAATAAAAGTTGAATAAATGGCCAAGCAAAGACAGTAGTGCCTAAAAGGGGGAAATGGACAGACAAGAGAAAAGCAAGAGAAAACTTTCAATGCAACTTTTGAAGTGGAGTACAACAATTTAAAGGAAACAAAACACCTGGAATAGATGTATTCTTAAAGGGCTATGACCTTTGGTTTTTGTTTATTACTGATATGAAGAAATTAGTAAATTTAATTTAACTATCACAAATCACAGATTAACCCAAGGACTTGAAGCCATTGGAGTTATAACATTTTGTTCAGTTATTATACCCAAATTGACATCTGTGAATGTGGGTGTGAGTGCATGTACATGAATCCTTGTGACTGGTAGATGGAGTGTGACAGTGTACTTTTACCTAGTTGGAAGTGTTTGCTATACTCTTTTACACCGCAGGTGTGGGTAGGGAAGTAGTCACTGGTTTGATTGAATGAATATCTGTATGATTTGTTTTGTACATGCTCCAATATCTTGCCAAAGCTGTTTGATCCAGCAGGGAATTAAAATTATTGATATATATTAGATGTGTGAAAGAAACATGTAGTTTTAAAATAGTTTGCTCCACCTGTGTCACTAATGTGAGTCATGCCACCTTGCAGCTTCACAAATCAATATCCAAATTCAGTGACAAACTTTTTCAAAAACATAACTCATTAAGCTTTAGTGCTACTTAAGACAAGGACCTTGCTTGTGTGAGGCCATCAAGCACTGATATTGACTCTCTGGGACATTTTTAAGGCTATTTATATCACAATAAAGGCACTTTATTAGCCTCATCAATCAGGAGAGTGCAAATTTCACCCTGGAATCAGTCTGCCTGAGCCTGCAGAATAGGGGAGGGTGAGAAATTATGGGATGCATTATCTTCAATCTCATTTGAAACTTCCTAAATGAAACAACAGACGAGCACAGTTTATCGCTTATAAAATAAATGAAGGAGGTACCGCTAATGTAATAATGAAAGTGTAGGCTTCTGGTTGTTTTTTCCACCCTTGACAGAGAGTTGGTGTTCAGCCAGCAGAGTGATTCCTCGTTTCCATAGTTAAAGGCACAATACATCTGTCATTTGACCAAGATGAATGTAGTGGCCATGCAGTAGGGCAGTACCCAGCATGTAGCAGAGGCCTAGACTAGTGGTTTCTGTCATCTGTGGGTTGGCATGTATTACTGTCCTACCCTGGGTAAGGGAAATGCAATCTACTCATAGCTAACAATTCAGGCTACAGTCAGAAATGATTAGGTTAAAATTCCATCTGCCCTATTTGAGCTCAAGTTTTCTCACGTGAAAAAGGAGCATGGTTGTGAATAATCAACATCGAAAATGCCTTGTACATAGTAAGCACTCAGTGAATGCTTTTCTTGAACATTATTAATTTTGACAGATTTTCACTCCTAGTTGAATACCTCTGACTGATACGAAATGATACATTGATGGTGGTGTTTATATGATTAAGAGCACTGAATTTAGTGTCAGAGTTAGATTTGAATCCTTGCTCTGCCCTTGAAGAGCTGTGAGTTCCTGAGTTATCAATTTACTCTCTCTGAGTTTTAGTTCCCTTAGCTATGACTATGAATGCAGTAATGTCATCCCTTCAAAGATGCTACGAAGACCGAATGGAAAATGCTGGTGCTGGATGTTCTGTACTTTCTATTTGTCTGTAGCGCTTCACACACCACAACTTGTGCATCAGTACATTCTTACACAGTTATTGAGAGCCTAGCAAGATTTTTGAAAAAGATACCAATATGCATGCCCCCTTAATTATACATTTTATGGGCTTTATGCATTTACTCAATGAATATTTCCATATTGAGCCCTAGGGATGCAGGGCAGATCTGCGTGGATCTTATGATTAGAATGAGGGTGAGGGGCAGAGACACAGAGATAATGGAGAAGAGTGATTTGGGGATGAGAAATGGATGTGTCATCAGCATACACTTGTCTGAAATGATCTAATTTGAACTAGGAAAGAGCAAGCGATGCCGATATCAGGGGAGGCGATGAAGGAACAGAGTTGTGCAAGCACAACGTCTTGCAGCAGAAACAAGCATGGGAAAGAAAACCATCCCTTGCTGACCAATAGATGAAGTGGGAGAATATAAAGCCTGAGACTTAATTAAAGGCACCGTCACATAGGGCTTTGTGGATTGTGATTTCAGTTTGAGTTTCACTTTAAGAGCACTTGATAACTGCTGCAAGATTTTGAGAGCTAGTGAAGGTGTGGTGTCACAGTCTCCTTTTCCTTTTTGAAGGTAGTTTTGACAGCTGTAAAGAAAGAGAGGGTAATAGCTTACCTGAAATGTTGCATATTTTAATCAAAGTGTATCACGGACAGCTAGAGAAATGTGTAGTTAGGTGCTCAAAAATATAATCTGTTAGTTAATTAGGTGGATATTTCCTCATATTAAAATGTGGACAGAGACTCTGAATTTAAGCCAACTACGTAAATTCTTCTAGTTTGTTTGAGTAAAATTTGAATTCATCAGATACACCACGTGAAGCTACTCATCTTTTAAATCTCTGTTCTGAGGCTTCTTGTTAGGAAAATGTCTGTGCCTCATGCAAACATATGGAGAAGAGACTTGACTATATCACACAACTTTGGTTTAATGATTTGAGGAACCATTCATTGCCAAGATATCATTCTATTTTGTCAAACCTTTCTCTATACTGCATGTGTAATAACATAGAAGAGATGCAGGAGATACTGTGGAGGAATAGGGAATATAGATTGATAGGAAGGTTTGCTTAGGTGAATATTACAGGTGGCTTAGGCAAATGTATTTTGAGTGATATATATGTCTCATAAGGCAAACATAAACTATGAAACTATTCACTGACTCTTACCTTGGATTTAATTATTAATTGAAATTTTTAAAAAGTCATTCCATGGCCAGTGCCGCGGCTCACTAGGCTAATCCTCCGCCTTCGGCGCCAGCACACCGGGTTCTGGTCCCTGTCGGGGCGCCGGGTTCTATCCTGGTTGCTCCTCTTCCAGTCCAGCTCTCTGCTGTGGCCCGGGAGTGCAGTGGAGGATGTGCAGGTCCCTGGGCCCCTGCACCCACATGGGAGACAGGGAGGAGGCGCCTGGCTCCTGGCTTTGGATCCGGCCACTTTGGGGGGTAAACCAACGAAAAAAGGAAGACCTTTCTCTCTGTCTCTCTCTCACTGTCCAACTCTGCCTGTCAAAAAAAATAAAAATTAAAATAAAAAAAGTTATTCCAGGTAAAGAGAAATGAAAGCTTCAAAGTATGTGAGAGATGTAATAGCAAGAATTAAAGGCAGAAAGGAAACAAGAAACAGTGACATTTGTAGAGACACAAGGATAAAGAATTTTGCTGGTATTCCCCGTCCCCTTATACATTTGGACATTTCATTCATGAGACCTTTGTAAGAAACATGTTATATACTGGAAGATTTTACTCTGTATTTCTGTTCAGGTCCTTACAGCCCCTATTTCACAAAGGAAAACAAACAACTCTATCTTATTACAAACAATCCATCAGGTGCACAGCAGCACAGTGAAGGCAACCTGACCCTTTGTGTTCCCTTCACCCCTGTCCTTGTTGCCAAGTGGTGCTGGTTGAGGCTTTTCACAGCTGCTGAGCACGGGGTGGGAAATGATGTGTGCAACAAGATTAAAGATGTTTGTGCTTCACAGCCCCAAGGGACATTAATTTGGTGCCATTTGGATTATTTTCATCATTGGGTAGTTCTGTAAGTAACTTCTTGAGCCGCAAAGGATTGGGATAATGGTTACATTTTGTGAGTAACAGTTCAAAGGGGCTTGAAAACTCGTGAGAAGCTGTTGTAGGTCTCAGTCTTTGTTGTTCTATTTGGCACTTTTTATGGTGAGTTCTTCTTTAAGGACTGTTCTGGTTACAGGACACAGAAAGCCAGACATACATGACTGAAGCCGTGAGGGATCTTATTGATTTGTATAAGAACACAGGGCAGAGCCATCTACAGGTGTAGGCAGACCACTTCCTCTGTGCCTTGCTTCACTTGCTTCCCACATTGCCTGTTGAACCTCTACACACGGTCTAAAGATGGCTGCAACAGGTCTTGGCTTTATATCCCTGGGCTTCAAGCCTGTGAGAAAGAGCAAATGTCTTTTCCAGAAGTGAGGATTTAATTCATCTTATACTCTTTGTCATTTCTGATGCAGTCATGAGCCTGTTTCTGATGCCACAACAGATGCACTGCTTTGCTTAGTCACGGACACCATCCCTGTAGTCAGCAAGTCATTCTCAGCCAACCTACACAGCCTGAGAGTGGTATCCTTAAATGGTGGTTACCTAAAGGGAAATGAATGAATTCTAAATCACTAAAAAAACACATGTTCATTAGAGCAAGACTGAGTAAAAGAAGTAGAAAGATTTGAAGAGGGAAAAGCGGGAAAGGAGAGAGAAAGGTGAAGGAAAGTATCAACGTTCTGTACCTAGCTATATAACTACAATTTCTAGGTAGATAAGTGCTGTCTTTTATTTATGTAGAAAATCTTATAGGTATATATTTTAAAACTCTATTACCATACTTTATTAAAAATTATGTTAGCAAGGAAAATTAGAATAGAAGTAAGGACATTAAGCTATTTTTATTTCCTATTGTTCTAAAAAAGATAACCTCATTAAATTATGTGTTCAACATACTCAGTGATACAGAGAAAAATTACAAGTATCTTTATTGCAACTCTTGGTCCTTATCTTTATTTTATTTATTTACATTTTTAGAAGATTTATTTATTTATTTGAAAGTCAGAGTTACACAGAGAGAGGAGAGGCAGAGAGAGGGAGAGGTCTTCCATTCGATGGTTCACTCCCCAGATGGCTGCAATGGCCGGAGCTAGACCAATCCGAAACCAGGAGCCAGGAGCTTCTTCTGGGTCTCCCATGTGGATACAGGGGCCCAAGGACTTGGGCCACCTTCTACTGCTTTCCCAGGCCATAGCAGAGAGCTGGACCAGAAGTCGAGCAGTTGGAACTCAAATTGGCGCCCATATGGGATGCTGGCACTGCAGACAGAAACTTTACCCACTATGCCACAGCACCAGCCCCATATGTATTTACTAAAAATATTCCTTGGGAGGGGTCTTATCTTTAAAATGGTAACTTTTATAGGCTGTATTTTTGTATTTTTTTCTGATCAGGTATTAGATAACTGAGCTGTGTTTGAAAGGACAAATTATGTCTTACAAGAGCCTTTGCTAGCTTTGTATATGTACAAAGGTTTAACCAGTCCATGCTTTCATGCATATGGTTATAATCCTGACCTTTGGATACCAAATAACTCACCAGCTTGTGGGACTCCAAATCAGTCCAGTGGTCTCCAAGGGTTCCAGGGAACATAGAGGGGTGATTTTGTTAAATAAGGGAGACAGGTATGAAGGGAAGAGGGAAAGTGGCAAATGTGTGAAATGAAGTAAGAGAGAAGGTGAACCAGGGAGGGAAGCCAAGGAATGGACTAGAAGCATAGTTTCAGCACAATTACTCAGAGCATTTATCTCCTGAAAATGTTGTCCTTGAAACTCCTAAGAATGTTCCCTGATCTGCTTGGGAGAGCTTGTCATCTTTATATTGGGCTCCACAATAATAGAACATTCGGCTGCGCTTCCTGGAGTTGGTGTCCAGAACATAGTGCGAGTCCAAAGTTAGGTTGCCGACCCCATCCTTCTGATAACCCTCCCACTGTGCACAGACATTCCAGAGCCCAGTGTATCTCTTGCAGCTTTTCTTTTCACAGGACTGAGCTCACAAAGTACGGCACATGCCCACAAGGCTGGGTTACAGTCCCAATGCTGTTCAGGCTGCACAAATAGCGTTTCCAGGGAAGAACTGCACACACTGATGTGTGCACATACATACCTGGCATTTGTCCTGCCAGTGACCAAGCCACACGATTTAACTTGTGTGCTGGCCACTGGAAGCAGGACTTGCTTCATCAATGTTGTTATCTTGCTAGCAAGATTATAGCGAGAGGGGTGTTCGTTTCCTTTAGGAAAAGTGCTTTTCTACTGGGTCCTTGCCAAAGGTCACACTGACAATGTTTTGAGGCAAGCTGGGCCGTATCCTTCATATAACTGCTGTGTGTTTTGTGGCCAGAGTTCCTTTTGGTAAATAAAATCTAATATAGCAGAGACCTACTTGCCTTGGGAGAAGGAGATGCTATTTACCCAAGGTAGGGAATTGGCAGTATATTATCAGAGGGTATTTTCTGAGCAAATATTTAATCAGAACCTCTTGTATTTGTTGTCTTTGGCCTGAGGGTGTTCTGGGAAGCACAATGGAGTGCCACCCTTGTCTTCATGATTTACCAGGAGCTTTGCCACACGTTGTGGTGTATGAAAAAGAAAGTTCAGTGTTTCTAATTATATTGCAGACCTAGTGTATTACCTGACACTCCTCTGTAGTGCCAAACAAGTTTTTATCAACCCTTTCCACTGTAAAACATCAAGGTCCTGTGGATTCACTGTGAAGTTTTTCAAGGAGTATCATAGATTCCTATACATATACCCACATGGTTTTACGTACTCGAGCCATACTAGGTACATCTATAAACCCACCAAATCCAACCTATTTGTGATTTTGTATTTTTCAGTAGATTGAATGTTTATTTTTGGCAAATTCCCAGAAATATTGTCACACTGCTGAAAGGTTTTTAGATGACTCAGTTGATGTATGAATGGAGGTGAGTAAAAATATTAGCGACGTGTTGTTTTAATGTTCTTTTTCTTTGCAGAGGTCACATGAAAGTAAGAATTGAAAGCCTCTGTCTTT
This sequence comes from Sylvilagus floridanus, assembly GCA_949820135.1. Classification (NCBI taxonomy): domain Eukaryota; kingdom Metazoa; phylum Chordata; class Mammalia; order Lagomorpha; family Leporidae; genus Sylvilagus; species Sylvilagus floridanus. The sequence goes on along the minus strand of OX463244.1, from coordinate 69,709,532 downwards.
TCCTGAGTTGTGTTCTTGTTGTTCCTCTTAGTCTTAGTTGAGGAACTACATTGTCTTGACCTTTTCTGTAAGTTTCTTTACCAAACAGTAGGGAGAATGCATCATGCAATTATAATGACAGGACGGACCTCAATACAATGGCAAGGGTCATTAAATGACACTGTCCTTTGCAATTCTGAAGTGGTGCCCTGCCACGCAACCCCAGTGAGTAGCAGCATAGCTGTTCCCTAAATTTCATGTACAACATCGTATGATGCATAACACAACACAATTAGAGGATTCACGGCCATGAACGTTTATTTTGAGGGTAAATAACACGAACGACTTCAGTGACCCTCTTTCTTATCCATGGACAAGGTAGGAATGTGTATGTTTATGAAGCATCTAGGAAGGAAACTGCACTACTAATTTGTAGGAACATCATTCAATGAGGGATAAGTGTGGCTTATGAGTCAGAAACTCAGATTCCAACTACTGCCTCCAGCCACTGAATTCTCTATCTTCCTTGTCATGTGGGATGAAATACATAAAAATGCCCCTAAAAAAGTTTTAACATTATAGCATTTCAGTGCTACCATGCCAGGATTTGCCCTGGTGTCCCCTGAATTCAGGACATTTCCTGAAACCTAGGACATACTCCATAAACATTAATTGAATAAATGAGTGTGAACATTTACAGAATGGCCAATCACACCAGAGATTTGAATTAAAAATGAACAGAAGCTAATCGAGGTATTCCAAGGGCCAAGATCATCTTGTTGAGGGCCCATTTACGATAATAAAAACAAAAGTAAGCCTTGAAGAGTCTCATGAGCAATTAACAGGGAAGGGTTGAAGATTCTTAGAGTTGCTTTGTAGCGTTTTGTATGAAGTTGATCTATAAAAACTGCCATTTTAGTGGACCTGTAAGTTGTTTAAAGTTAAATGAACTCTCCTAGTAAATAAAAAGGAGAAACATAGAAATGCCACATTGAAAAAAAATGTTTCCATTATAAAGACAGGAAAGTCAGATGGTTTCACTACTATTTCCCTCACAAACCAACATCTCTATAAGAAACATCCACAAACACAGAAAGAAAAAATTTGCCTACTCAGCATTTAGCTGTTCTAGAGACACTTCTTGCTTTGCGAGAAGGTTGATTTAAAAGTAACTTTCTCAGTTTTATTTTTAAATGTGAATTATTTCTGTACCTGTGAAGTTGCACATCTCCTGAAAATGACTTAAAACTAGCAAATGTACTTTGAAAGTTTTAAATCAAACATGTGTTTCTCTTCTTTTGTCTACTTTTTCTCCCATCTGTTGGGCATTCTTTTCTTTCACAGAAAATGTCTTTACTGGAGTAAACAGAACATTAGTTGAATATTTCTGTTTGCCTCCGGGAAGGTGGATTATAGAGGAAAAGGAGTGGAAAATTATATGCATATGTTTTGACCAAGGCACAGTTGTGTCACTTGGATGTGATTATCAGTAGTCCCAGAACATTTTCAAAATAATCAACCACTATATAACTCAGCTTATAACCAAAACTTGTTTGGTACTCAAGCTAATTCAACTTTTATATCACATACTAAACAATAAAACTGTGTGCGTTTTGCATTTTATTAGTACATAATTTCTAACAAACTTGAGAGATGTATGGTCTATCATTTGGGCTTTTATTCTCTGTAAATAAATAACATACATCAATCCAGCCATCTGAGAATTTTACAAAAGCAAATAATTTAGATCTAAACCTGAAGTTCTCATTTTAGCTAGATTTTTATTTCTCAAGAATGCTAAAATATCCCTAGAGCAAGAAAGAGTTAGGAATCAGATAAATGTCATGTGCAATAGTGTAATTTATTGACATACTTCCCTCATCAACTCAGCTAGGTCCTTCACCCTTTTAGAGACAGTTCAAACTCCCATTCCTATCCGGAAGTACCCAGCATGGTGCTCTGCCTATGAACTTAGATTTGTAACAAACACAAATGAAGGACATGACCCATGGTGCTATTTCCTGTCATCCCATTAGACTTGGAACCAACCCTCCTACTTCCAAGAGAAATTTGGCTGAAGATTGATATCCTCTGGGCTTGTCTCATTGATGGTACTCTTGAGAGGGGCTTATTTCCTGGCCTTTACACGTCTACATACCCTCAAATCTCATGAGCTGCATTGTGGCAGCTTCCATGGGTTGTGACTCATATTGAATTGGCTGAGATTCAGATTGAATTTCTAATTTTCCAAAAAGAAAATTCAGTGTGAAGTAAAGATATGTTAGCTACATGTTTGGATTTTTCCATTTTTTTCTCATGACTTTTTATTTTTCATAAAGAAAAAGGTTTAGGATTTTTGGATGAATATATCTGAGTTCTAATGCCATGTGTATCTCAACTCCCAGAGAAAATCTCTGTCTCATCATTGCTAAGGGCCACAGAATCCTGTCTGCAGATGAAGGTAGAATGCTGCAGCATGGAAGCAAAGGCCCAAAGTCCAGATTTTATTATCAACACTGTTCCAAAGCTATTTATTTCTTAGTAAGTGAAGGGATGTTATTTACCCTACAGGAGCAATGAACTTTGGTACAACTGCAGAGCCAGTCCCTAGCCCTTACTGTCTTTTCTCTTTTGGTTACTAATTATAAATCATTCCCATTTTCCATTGCTGCCAGAAGAAATACCATCAAGTACATATACTCTGCCAAGTTTTTTTTCTTTGTCCCTATTTATTTATTGAACTGCCCTAGTTTATAAATCCAGTTATGAGTAGTGGGTTGAAGGTGAATTCAGAACAAAATGTTTAGGAAGAGGTACACAAAACGTTCCTCAATTTCATTGTTGTTGTTTTTCAACTGAAATGTGGCAACAGATAAATGCAATCTACATAAAACCAATTCCTATTGATCTTAGGGCAGTCAAGGTGAAAAAAAATGTTGTGAGAGTGTTAGAAAGGGGTGACAAAGGAGAATAAATGAAAAAGGAGACTGAAACTGGAGGAAAATGATTAACCAAGATGATTGTTAGAAATGAACACAGACACCACACCAAGAAAAGACCAAGACGTGCTGAAGAAAAATGGACAAGTAAGGGAGGTTGCAGGGTAGCGGGGTGCTAGGAGCAGTTGACAACTCTGAAAGACTCTGAGGTGGACAAGGAGGAAGCAAACACCCAACATCCCAGAGATGGGCTGTCTTGCTTATTGCTGGAAAAAACAATAAGCATGAGACGGATGAAGTCTTATTTTGTTCCTATCGAAACTTCATTCTGTGAGGACATTTCTGGGATGGATTTAAGTATGGAGATGTTTGTAACTGTCTTGTTCCCTGTAACAGAAGTCATTCTCTGCTTTCAAGTGGGAGAAAACAACAGGGACTCAGCCACTACATGCAGTGCGGAGCACATCAGGCCACACCAGAGGTCTCTGCCTTCAAAACCCAAATCTCAGCATCCTTCTAGACATGAATTTATCTACCCCAAAATAGCAAAAGCCAGTTAGTACCTTGCAATGTAGGGTTAAGAAGTAGAGTTTTCAAATGAAAGCAAACATCCTTTGCCTGATAAATGAATATTATTATAAAACACCTAAGCATTTATGACCCCATCTGTGTTTCTTCTTTGAGTATGTGTGTGATCGTGTCCGTGTCTTTTGAAGCCCGTGGCACTATAAATAGCATCTTGTCCTTAAATGGCTCTTAAGGCCATACATTCTGCAGTTTTAAAGTTTATCGAAGGTATTTATTTTTTTACAGATTTTGGCATTTTCATCATATGTTTTCAAATCCCTGCTGGCCAAAAACATGTTCCTAACTGTAATGTACTTTTATAAATATGGTTGGTGGTAAAAATCAGTCTCTGAAATGTTTTCAAAGTTATTTACATTTTAATGAATCTAAAAATGCTTAAATGCTAAGGATATATATATGCATATATATGTGTACATATATATATATATATATGTATATAATCTCCATCCTGTTGTTTTTCCCTAATGAGTTAATGCAAATAAAGTTTTCTAGAACTAAGACAAAGGCCCCATGCTGAATAGTTTCCTTAAACTGCAGCAGTGATGTGACATTGTGACATGGCTCTGGAGTAACTTAGAAGACCTCAGATCCCTCACAACAGTTTCATATGTGAGAAGAAATGATTTATTTGGCTTTCTGAGGGTATGGAAGTTTCAGTGGATAAAGGTTTGCAACTTTTGTGGGCCTTTCTTCAGTTTAGTTTCTCAGATTCTTTTCATTTTTGCACATCAGTGGACAATGCTCGAACAGTCAGTTCTTCTTTCCAGATAGCATCATCTTCCACCAGCCATGTGAGAAGACTTTCATATTTGTTGATTTTACGACTAACAGGACACCACGTTAGGTGAGAAGGAGGTCCTTTCCTGAATGTCATATGCTTACAGTCCCTGAATTAACAGATCTTTTTCTCCAGGAAATATTGGCAAGAAAGCATATCCCTGAGTTCTATTCTTTTTGCTCCTCATGTTATCTGAGACACGATGGATTTTGTTAGCTCAGCACATTTATGGGACAATTGCACAGTATCAAGGAAGAGACCCTTAGGATATACTCCATAGATGGTTTGTATAAGTGTATGTAATAGCTACTCTGATTATAAAGTCTTAGAGCAAATAGTGATTTTTTTAAAGAATTAGTCATATCAGATCTAGTATCATGGGTACACTTATTCATTAAAAAATTTTACAAGAGTATATCTATGTGTTTAAGATAAAAACAGGTTCCAAGAGAACACAGTTAGTAATGAAAGAGGTAAGGAAGAGAGTGTAGTAATAAAGCCAAATAGCTTTTGATCTTCAAGTTCCTTAGCCAATAAACATGTGTTTTTCATCTTCCACGTTTCTTCAAGTCATAATGCTTCCCATATAGCACTGCTCTGGAAGTCATTGGAGTCTCGCCAGAGTCAGAAAACCTAGACTTAACCTGCCATTCCTTGCCATATGCTTTGAGCATAGGTTCAGTCCAGAATATGTGCAGAGGATAAACTGTCACTCTAAAGAAGAAATGCCCTAGCAATGACTCATGACTGGAAAAGGTGTAATGGTCCACTTTCCCAAGACTGCTAGGAAAATGCAGACTATTCACATTGAAAGAAAAGGCAACTCACTCCACCTTTCATAATTGGAGACTTCAAACTATTCATGGAAAATGAGTTAAAGGATGTTTATTTTGATGCAAAAAATTGAAATCCATGCATAGTTTTCTTATGATACATACTTTGTGTGAATTTTTGAAGACCACTTCTTTCTTTTAAGATTTATTTACTTATTTGAAAGGCAGAGTTAAAGAGAGAAAGAGAAGGAGAGATAGAGAAAGAGAGAGAGAGAGAGAGAGAGAATCTTCAATCTGCTGATTCACTGCCCAAATGGCCACAATGGCCAGAGTGAAACCAGGCCAAATCCACCAGCTTCTTCTGGCTCTCTCATGTGGGTAGCAGAGGCCTATGACTTGGGCCATCTTTTTGCTGATTGCCCAGGCACATTAGCAGGCAGCTGGATCAGAAGTGGAACAGCTGGGACTCAAACTTGTGCCCATATGGGAAGCCAGTGCTGTGGGTCATAACTTAAACCCTGGAGCCACAGCACCAGCCTCATGAAAACCACTTCTATAAATGGATTTCAACATATTTTCAGCAAAATAAAATTTTTACTTCAGTTTTTCCATGAGATTTTTCACGTTCTATCTGTTTATAAGTAGCAGAGGAGATATTATAAAACTCTATTAATTTGCTGCTGTTTATTATTGATTTTGTCATAAAAATTTTAAAAAATGTTTTTCGGTAACTTGTAAGACAAATTAACTATGTTGGCTTTTTTTTATTAGAAAGTTAATCGGGAAATGTGAATCTTTCCTGTGAGTGCCTCTGGTTTCTTTCACCTTTTGTGCATTTTCTTTATTGCAGTATAGTTAGTTAAGGAATCTTTGAAATCCACCGGACATACTTATAAGGATGGGGAGGGGGTATCCCTTCCATGTCTTCCATGGATACCGTAACTCTAGGTCTAGAATTAGAAGCAGTCTACCACTTACATATAAAAATATGAGTGAATGTGAGGGGATTCTCAGAGAAAGAATCCAAACCTTTGTTAAATTTCAAAGATAACATTTATTTGTCACTCATTCCCTCATTTATGCAATAAAAATTATAGAGTAATCCTACAACTTCCTATCATGGGAAAGCAAAAGTAGGTGAGATGGACATAGTCTACACATTCATGGAGATTTCTTGTAAAGGAAATGACAGAAAATGAAAACATATGTAAAAAGAAATAATAGTAAATATCAAAAGGTAGTAAATATTGTTCAGGAATATAAAAAGAGTGACTGATTATCTACTTTGGGCAAGGAGTCAAAAAAGACTGCCTTGATATTGTGCCATTTAAATCAAGCTCTAGGGAAAAAAAAAAGAAACAGGAAAAGAGTCATCTTATGAAAATAAAGGAAAATTACCCATGTAAATATCATCTGGTATTTGCCATCATTGCTATCTTGATGGATATCCTTTATTTGTGTATGCGTGTTTCTCTGTGTTTGTATACATGGGATTTACTGTCAAGACTATTTACTTTATTCATTCTGCAATATATTTTGAATATTTTGAATATTATTTGAATATTTACCAGCTTATTACATTTGTTTCTACAGCCTACATTTTAATGATAGTATAGAATTTCATTGAATGCAAGTCATAATTTATCATCTCCCAGATTGTTTTCAGAATTATCTCATCTTCAATGTTTTTTGATAGCTTGATTTTTATTTTCACACAGTGATAACCTTTAAGAGAAAGTTAAATGAAATAACAGTGTAGGCCCCAGAGACAGATTGCTTGAGTTTGACCTAGCTCTACTACTTACTATCTATATGACATTAAGTTAATTTCTTAACCTATGTGGTCTTCAATTTTGTCACCTCTGCAATGGTCATAGCGGTAGTACCTACCGTGCGAGCTCCTGGTAGGACGTTTCTTTGAGTTAGTACTTGGATTGTAGAAAGAAATGCTTGCTGCCATCTAAGACGCTCAATAGATACTGTCTACAGTGTTTAGGTTTGAGGTTACAGAACCTGAGAGAATAAAATACATTTGTCAATCAGATGTTGTCAGTTATCTTTCTAGTTGTAAAAGAAATTTGTGATTTATTTCCAAAGATTCATAAGAGAGTTCAAATAAAGTTAAAATTGTGTGGATTAGAGCAGTCCAGTGTACCTCTCTAGGGATTTACTCAAGGGATTTACTCAAGAACAAACAGATGTTCATAACCTGTGAAGCGCTTGGTTGTGTTCTTTGGGAAGGTCAAAAAGTTGCAGACTGATCGCTGGGCCCAGTATTTGTACATTGATAATACACTTACTTTCTGCTCACTGAGGTCTCAGTGTTAACAAGAATGCAGTATTTTAGTTTCAAGCTTTAGGCCTTACAGTAAGCAACTGTTACTGGGTGAAAAGTCTACATAAAGGCCAGTGAGTTCAAGTAATGGAAAAGTGCACGTAAATGAAACATGATTGAGATACAAAAAATTGAAGATACTGTGACCTTCTTGACTCTTGGCTATCATAGTGCCCCAGCCTAAGTGCTTTTAACCTGTAGTTCCCGTAATGGCCTTCCTGAGACTGTCATCTACCTGAAGTCCTTGACATTCTGTAATCAGAAGGTCACTTGATGAACACAGCATTAAAGTTCAGAGAGTTAGCAAGAATATCTGAGTGGCTTCCAGCCTCATGTTTAGTTTGTTTTATTCATGGTTAGGAAAATGTTTTTCCTACATCTTTGAATGCTTTTCCTAAGATCCTGGAACCTAAACCTGCATTTTGCATGTCTGTGTGTGTATTTGGAGCTTTTCTCTGCAGAAGGTAAATAGCCATAGTCATTTTTAAATGTTAGCCAAAGCAAGCTAAGCACCACTCATCTTAGCCTAATTAATGGTTCCAGAAAGCCACCACCAGTCCTCTGTGACCCTTGGAGACTGTATTCACATAGATAACTCAGAAGCTTGGTCCACTGACTTCCACTGATTTTCATAAATAATCTGGCCCCCGTGCAACCTCTGAGTTCCATATTTCATTCCTGAGCTTCAGTCTCACACAGAGATTGAATCCCATTCATTTCTTGCCAGAACTCCCACATTTTTCCTTCCTACATTTTTCTTTTTCTTCCACTGACCCCATGTAGATTAAGATTTTGTACTCTTAAAGATTTTGGAAACATATGATGTTTTTTCATTCCTGGTTTTCTTTCTTGCATGATAATCTGGGTTAATGGCCCCTGACATTCCCCTGGCAATGGATTGGTTCATTGGTTTCCTCATTCGGTCCACCAACATCCCTTGTGTTTCTATGAGGGGTCTTCACAAAGCTTGCAGAAAATGCATATTTTGAAAATACTGTGCATGGATTTAAAAAAATTTGCACCAAAATAAAGTGTTTGATTCTCTTTTTCCATAAAGTTTTTGAAGACTCCTAATATTATTATTCATTTTACCCATATTAAAAACTTATTAATTGTGTATGTGACTGTGAGCTCCTTGAGAAAATGCGGGTCTCTATTTTTCCATCATTGGCATCTAAATTCATGCCTGAACAGATGTATGTTATCTCAGTTGCCTTATAAGAGGATCACCCTGAGGTTGTCCTTGAAAGTATTATATGGAACATTACACGGCCTCCTCTTTGTAAAAATAAACTAAAGAAACTGTCTTTGAGCCTTAGTGACTTATGTAAATGACTGTGTATCCATTTTTGTGCTGATTGCCCTGAGCTATATTTATAGTGTCCCTGCCATTAACTGCAGAAATTGTGGCATATTTTGTATACTACCCTCAATATCTGTTTTATTTTATATTTCTTACAGCAATTTTTACTTTGCATTGATTTCTCTGGCTCTTTTAATACATATTATCTATATTCATAAGTCCTCATAAATCGGTTTGCTATAAGTTATAGTATAAAATACAAATACATACCTGCATGTACAGTCATGTAGTACTTCCAACACATGTGAGTTATATTATGAGTATCTAATAGAATCAAGGTCCCACTGGAATATATGTATATTTTAAGAAACTGACTGTACCCTCCGATTGATTTTCTCCTACATCTTTACTCACAGGTTGAACTGAGCCACAGTCCTTCCTTTGTGGCCATCAAAGCTTGATTTTGACAAAATTGTTATACAACCTACATAATAGAAATATAATGGGAACTACCAGGGCAGTGTTCGGCACAGTGGTTATGCTGTTACTTGGAATGCCTGCATCCTGTATTGCAGTGCCTGATTTGAGATGCTTTATTCATTTCCCACCCAGCTTTCTGCTAATGCACCATCTAGAAGGCAGCAGTGTTAGCCCAAGCACCAGAGGCCCTGCCCAACATGTGCAAGACTCAAATGAGTTCTAGACTCCCACCTTCAGCCTGACTTGGGTGTTGTGGACATTTGGGGAGTGAACAGTGGATGGAAGATTTCCCGCTCTCTGTCTCTTCTCTCTCTGTCTCTCTGCATTTTAACTTAAGTGAAAATATATAAGTAAAATTTTTTAAATGTTAAGTGGTATTTTACAGTAATCCATTGCCAACTATTTCAGGGATCTTCCTCCTTGTGTAAAAATTTGAGACCCTTGTCTCTACTCCACCCAGAGTTACAGAATCAGAATCTGTGCTTCAGGAAGTCCCAAGGTAATTCTTTGCACACAAAGTTTTAAAACTGATTGATCTAGGGGCTAGCCTTGTGGCTGGAGTTCTGTACTCTGCTTCCAATCCAGCTTCCTGCTAATGCATATGGGAAGGCAGTGGAAAATAGCCAAAGTGCTTGGGCTCCTGCCACCCACTGGGAGACCAAGATGGATTTCCTGATAGTTCCTGATTCCTGGTTTCAGCCTGGCGCAGACCTTGCTGCCATTTGGGGAATGAACCAGTGAATGGAAGATTTCTCTCTCTTTCTCTCACTGTCTCTCTCTTTCTCCATCTGCATGTGTGTGCCTGTGTTGTTCTGCCTTTCAAATAAATAAATACTTTTTTTAAAAGCCTCAATCATTAGGATCTTATGGATGATAATGTTGAAAGGACAGACTTTATCGCTGATGAGGGATAGAAGCTTAGTTTAATGTGGAAAATAAAAAATTAACTTCGATTTAGATTTGTATTTGAGTCCTGGGCCAGCTTCCTGTATTCATTGACATGAGACTCAATTGGAATTTTCCTCCTACTCTCTCTCAGGAGTGTTTGTGCGTGGTGGTATACAAGGATGAGTAAGACAGAGCCTCTGGCTTCATGGAGCTAATTGTAATTATGAAAAATATGTGAGGGGATAATGGACAGAAAACACCCTCACCCCCTCCTTGTGACCCTTCTCCCCCTGCTGCCAAAACTCTACTAAAGCTTCAGTAAAGGGATATCATTTGTTTTTAAATCTATAAGGACAAACATACTAGGATGAGAGAGCAAGAGAGGACAGCGCAGCGAGAACAATTTGGGAAGCTGTAAGACAGATGTGTTAGTGCAACTGACTGAGCAGATATGAAAATGTGAAGCCAAAACCAGTAATAGAGAAAACCAGAACCAAACCAGTTCACCCTCCTGAATTTCCTGATGGGTAGGAATTAGCAACACCATGTAACTCTGGAGAGGGTTAGGGAAGACTGGAGTTAGGAAGGGAAACAAAAAAGAGAAAATTGTTTAATTGAGGCTCAAGGGTCAGTGTAGTCCCTAGCCATCATCCTTTCCTTGTGCTACCAGGAGACTTTGACTAGATGAAGCAAAACAATTTAGGTCATTATCTGGAAAAGGGAAACAGGGACTGTGCACCACAGACACCAGTTAGATACAGTTAGAGGCAGCGTACATGATATTTGCATATGAAATTCTAAAACCTTATTACCTCAAACCCCAACCCTGATTTTCCATTGAGACTCCAGATGATTAGCCAAATTTTATCCTCTCCAGAGTACAGGAGGCTCTGTATCTACATGTTCCACATCCACAGGTTTAACCAACTGTGAGTCCAGAATATTCAGAAACAAATTACATATATACTGAACATGTGCAGCTCTTTCCTTGTCATTGTTCCCTAAATAATACAGTATATTTACATAGCATTTACATGGCCGTATGTATTATAAGAAATCTAGAGGTGATTTAATGTATACAAAAGGATACTGTGGGTTATGCAAATGCTATACCATTTTGTATAAGGGATTTGAGCATTCATAGATTTTAGTATCTGCAGGGGTCTTGGTAACAATCTCCCATCCAAAGGACAGCTATTTTATAAGTCTTTGTTGAGGAATATAACTCAAAAGAAAAAAAAATTAAAAACATCATAAAATAAATATTCATGAGTCCATACTTGTAAAAATAAATATGTAAATACAGGAAGTTGCCACTTCCCCCATATAAAAGAATCCCAAACAATCTATGTAGCTACTGTACCTTTAAGGTGGTAGAACAAAGCACCCCTCTCCTAAGGGAGGGCTGCAGACAGTGAGTAACTTTCTACCAATAAATACAGCATGTAAAGGGACAAAAAAGAAACCTTTGCTATGGAGAAATCTGACAAACACGACTCAGCCAGGTGACTGAGGTCAGCATCAACAGTGACACATTGTGTTCTCAATAGAGGAAGTAAAAATGGCACTTCCCCTCTGTGGTTTCATCCCACGAACCCACAACTCCAGTTTAATCATGAGAAACACATTAAACAAAGTCCAGTAGAAGAGCATTCTACAAAACACCTGACCACGTTCCCCCAAACTGTCAAGTCATCAAAAACAAGGAAAGTCTGGGGTTTGTCACAGCCAAGAAGAGCCTCAGAAGACATGATGACTAATGTGTGTCCTGGGTGGGATCATGGAACAGAAGAGGGCATTAGATAACAAATTCAGGGAATATAAGTAACATATGGGCTTTAGTTAATAATGTATTATATGCATATTAGCCCATTAATTGTGATAAATGTACCATATTAATGTAAGATGTTAATAACGAAGGAAATTGGTGTGGAGTCTATGGTAATTTTTACTGTCTTTGCAGATTTTCAGTAATTATGGAGCTGTTTTAAAAAAAAAACTAAAGCTCATTTTTAAAACAATAATGGAAGAAAGAACAAGAAAAAGACAAGACATGAGAGTCCTCACCAGTGAACACCACAGGCAGGTCACTGGCCTGTGACGCCCTTTAGTCAAGGTGTGCAACTCAGAGTTGCCAAAAAACATTGTGAAAATAATTGTACAAGTTGAATTTATTTTCACCTACCAGTAAATTTGACACTTTTCTACATTAGTCCGTTATCTCTGGCTTCATAAACATTATCCAGATGTTATTGGCTTCAAACAACCACCATTTGTTCTATCTTAGGATCCAAGAATTTAGATAGGATTTAACTTGGTGATTGTTTTGTTCCATAGAGTGGTGACTGGGCTAGCTCCATGCCGTGTAGCTCTCAGTGGGCTCGTTCTGGAGGGTCCTGGTGGATCGTGTTCACTTGTCTCACAGGCTGCCCTGGTTAGCTGTAAGGCTGGACTCTGCAGTGTTGTTGCAGCGCCAGCATCCCGCAGCAGAATGGCGGTTCAAGCCCTGGTTACTCCACTTCTGATCCAATTCCTTGCAAATGAGCCTGGGAAGGCAGCACCAGATGACCCAAGTACTTAAGCCCCTGACACCCACGTGGGAGACCTGGATGGGGTTCCTGGTTCCTGACTTCAGCCTCGTCTCTCTTTCAGTCACCAATAAAATCATAAATTTAAAATACATATATATATATATATATATATATATATTTATATACTGCACCCATAAAACAAGAGGTCATGGGAATTAAAATCATGGTAGTAGAAATGAAAACTCGTAAGATGTATTGACATTAAAAGCTGAGAAAAACTCTGCAGAAGTGGAGGCAAAAACTACAGTATGGAAAACAGAAGGAAAAAAAAAACATTACATTACAGGAGCAATTTGAGAAGTCTACCAGCTGAAAAATAGTAATTACAAAAAACAAAACTAGAAAACAAAGGAAGCAAAATGTTTAATGAAAGAGTTTAAAAGAAATTTCCTGAGCTGAAGAATATTTTACCAGGTTGAAATGGGAGAAATAAAATTTGCAAGCATTTCGCCATGGAATTTCAGGATACTGGGATAAAGACAAGAATCAAGGAGCAGTGGAGTAGGGAAAAGAAGAGAAAAACAAATCATATACAAAGGATTAGCATCTTTTTGGACTTCTCCTTAGCAACACTGGTATTTAGCATTCACTGGAAACATGTCTTCAAAATTCTGGAGTAAAACCATTTCCAGTCTGGAGGTCCCTACTCAATAAAGTGGCATTTTTTTTACATTCACATTTAATTATTAGACATAAAATTTAGAAGATAACTTACATCTCACACATTTTAATCAAGAAATGCAGAAGGATATTTTTGACAAAAAAAAAAACTAAACAAACAGAAAAATGAGAAAGTGTTGAGCTGGAGAATAAAGGAGGGTAAACAGATAACAGTGGCCAAGAGAGGCTCTCAGATTATGGTCCTGAAAAGACAGAGAAAGCAACATTTCAGAAAGGCCTGGGTGCCTTCCTTGGGGCTACTACTCCTTACTTAGGATTCCTTGAGCAATGCAGTTGATCTATCAATGACTCACTTTCTTTTTTTGAAAAATGAAGATAATTAAAGTCCCTACTTTACACAGATTGTTTCCAGAATTAAATCTGATGACCTGTGCAAATACATTTGAGCACTGCCTGGCACCAAATAGGTGCTCAACAATTGTGGGGCTAATCATCTACTAGTAAGGCCCCTGCCATCTTTGTCTGAATTTAATCTGCTCTGAAACAAGTTATACAAATATATTAGATTATTTTAAGACAGAATAGCTTCCCCAAATGCAAACTACATTTAGTTTCCATTTTATCATTTCATAAAATCAGAGCTACACTAAAATTTCCACTTAAAGGCTTCCCAAAATTGTACACAACCTACAAACAATTATAAGAGGTGAATAATAAACAAGACAATTCCTTCCACTTCATAAAGTACTATTGAAAGGCATCTACATTTCCAAGTTATCAAGATACTAAGATCTGTGATACTTGACTGTTAACCCAATGGCATAAAATAAAACGAAAACATAATAAAATGTAGGAGACTCTGCACCCTGCTGACATAATAACTAAATGGAACATACAAGGAATGTGAAATTCCCAACTTTATGACCCACAGAGAGGAACGATCCAAAGTGTGGGCAGAAGTATTAATGTCTACAATATACCTAAGGGATTCATTTTCAGTATTTTCATCATGTGATTTATTTGGTGGGTATCACAAGATTATAAATGTTAAAAGTATTATGTTTAGTGTTTTATAAAAGCAAAGTTATATTTCTTTTAAATATGTGAGTTTAAAAAGTGGTACTACTGCTTTCTTAAGTGTCTGATTTTATTACAACTAGGGATTTTATTAGATCTCTGGTTTTCTTATAGCAGTCCCTAAGGCACCAGAAAAAAAATGCATTTCTGGAATGCATATATTTTGTAAAATAAGTGATAATGCAATGAATAAGCCCTCATGCAGAGGAATAAAATCTTCTCTATCTAGCCTCTTCCTCCTAACCCGTAGATTCAAGGGTAACTAAATTAACTGTTTCAAGCCGGTGGTTCCAAAAGGTAACATAGCATAGATAACTTGGTGATACATCTTGTTAAAAATATTAATAAAGGCAGCAAACAATTGCAGAAGTGGTATCACTTGTGACAGGAAGAATGTCCCTTAATGAGGAACAGTTTAAGGGAAAGGATGGGAGCAGGAGTGTGGAAACACTCAGGGTAGGGGCAAGTGGAGTCTGGGAGCCGCCACGATGGATGTGGCTCTGCTCTTAGAGCCAGAAGGGCACCTGGTCCTCTGAAGCTAGCCTATTCCTGAAACACAGAAGGATAGGGACATTTCCTAACCATTTTGCTTTCTGGAGCACAGGGCTTGGATCAAGTTCCACATTTTCAACATGGTATTCTCTTATTTCCTGTATACACATTTTGACATTGAACTCAGTTCTACCTTAGGGCTTTCCTCTGAGTGAGCACTCCTGAGACCTTCCTCGTTGATCCTTCAATCTGACAGTTATCAGCCCACTTGTTCTGGAAAAAAGTCTCACATCCCAACCTCCCTATTCCATTGCATTTACCACTGACTGGTAAATATAATAATAGCAATAATAAAGGCAATATCCAGGCTATTGTGTAACAGCTGGGGATTGCTTACCAAGTGCCAACTACTACTCTAAAGCCTTTACATGTCATGAATTATTTATGATGTCCTCCCAAAAGATCCAATGGAGAAATTGAGACCCAAGAAGTGAAAGTGTTGTGCAGCTGAGATGTGAGCTTCTTCAGTCTACTCCTGCACATTTTACTGTTGCTAAGCTCTGCATCCCGCCGCACAGAGACACACAGCCCAGCATGAGACAGGGAACCTGAGAAGCACTTAGCGTGGTAGTGAGGCAGAGTAACTGTGGCCTGAGGCAAACAGCACCCTCAGCTGAGTTTAACTTTCTGAGCACAGTGAGTTGACATTGAATTCTTGCCTCACCCATGATGTTCTCGAACAGGCTTTAATATGGGCTATTCAAGAGTTTTTACGCAAATACCTTTTAGAGCTACTGGCAACTAGGTAAGAGGGAAATTATCCTATTATTAACATGCTTTACTTATCTAACAATTTTAAAAATCAGAGTGCAAAATTATTTGCATATGTAAATGTATAAACATATAAATTAAGTATTATTCCAATAAAATATGGTCTGAATATAACTTTATGTCGCCAGAGATAAGCATCATTAATATTATGATTATTTCTTGCACTAGTTATACATTTCTAAAGTTTTGATGCAAAGCAGATTTTGCTCAATAATCATAAAACATGGATTGAAAATATTTCTAAATTTCAGGACTTCACTACCCTACTTGGTTTATTGATCCTTCAAACCTGTTGTTTTGCAGACAGTGGGGAATAATAGGGTGTGCTTTGAGAAAAAGAGAGAGTATGACCTAACATGTCTGAATATAGACATCTTTCTCTTTTGTACAACTTCTACCTAAAAAAAAAAAAAAAAGCATTCTGAATATCTTAGAGAATTTCCTTTGGATTGTCCTGTCATCTCTTTCTATGTGATTCTCTAATATTTGCTCAGTGTTTGCTCTCTCTGTTTCTTTCTCCATTTCCTTCTCATTACTTCTTGCACTGAGTTTGTGTATATACACCTTTCTGCTTTAATGTGAATGTATTTCTTTCTCTGCCTCAATCCACACATACAAAAAATCTGGAGAAAAGAATTCTTGAAGCTTGAAGTCACTAATACTTACGGGAATGTGTCAGAAGTTTCTCAGGAATATGCATATAACACAGAGACTCCAATGTAAAATGTCAAAAGCTAAAGTCGTTTAAGCTACAGTTATTGTTGACAGAGTTGCCAGGGATTTCTGAGAAGGTGTCCTGGAGAAACAGCACTGTTGATTCCCCTAACTGTCCTCTTTTCAAACCAAAGTCTCCTCTTCTCTGAACCTTAATCCAGCCTACCACATGTGTTGCAGGGATCCTATGAAGTGAGCCATCAATGCTGCCTCCCATGGTCCACATTAGCAGAAAGCTGGAATTCAGAGCCATCAGTTTCTGGCCCAGTCCCGATCTTGCAGGCATTTGGAAAGTAAACCACTGAATGGGAGCTCCTCTGTCTGTCTCTCTACCTTTTAAATAAGTGTCTAAATAGTTAATTTAATAATTATTAAAGGTTTGAGCAGAGATTGCAGCACTTATTAGGTGGAGTACTCTTTTTCAGATTGTGAATCATTCTCATTCCTGTGTTTTTCATTAGTTTTCTTATCCCAGTCATTTGGAAGTTCTTTGACCATCTCTGCCCCCATCAATGGAAAGTATATACTAGCTGGCTGTTTTCAACTCTAGCCAGTCTGAGTTCTGTTCTTCTCTTTCATCTTGCCCTCCCTCATATGTATGTGTGTTTTTGCTGTGGTGCATATGGTTGTATGTTGTCAGTCATTAAGAGAGTTGTTGGTTTTGATCAATTGTGGTCTCAGAATCCACATTTATAAGGAAAAATCCCTATATTGATCATGAACTGCCTCATTAAAAGCATTTTTAGAACTCTAATTTCTCTGTCATAGTTACTCAGCATTCCAGGATAGAATGAAACTTTCTGTTTTATTATTGAGCTAGGAATTCTTGCAAGAAAACAGGTCTCATCAAGAGCACATGGCTTCTGTCCAGGCAAATCCCACTGAGTAATTCTCTTCTGTGTATTGGAGGACGAGCTGTCCTGTGTTATCTAAGTCTCCCTACTGTTCCCTCTGAAAATTCAGTGCTGGCTAGCAAAAGCAGAGTGGCTTTCACATGCTGCCAACTTGTCGCTAGAGTCCCCTTGATTTCGTGCCAACATCCATTACAGGGACCACCTTAAACTTGCTGAAAACACATTTTACAACAGCCAGCTGATGTATCCATCATTAGAAAACTCTTATCAGGAGAGTAGTAAAAAGGGAATGAACATCATTAGCCAAATTAATTGATAAATTAGCAGAATTAATGAAACAGAAAAGAAACATAGTCTTGCAAATCTGTGCAATAATATACTAAACAAATTTTTCATAACCTATGGCAAAAAAAAAAGAATGTTAAAAGGAAGGGAAGGAATGAAAAGGAGAAGAACTGATTGCTAAGATTACAAACTGTATCACTTTGTAAAAATCTACTTTTGCTTATGTATTATAGGTCCAGGCATCAAAATAGGGACATTTTGGAATCAATATTTTCAATATTTATTAAGTGATTCTGAATAAACCTCTTGAACGCTCTAATGGCACTAATGAAAATGAAGAATTACATCCTGTCTCAGTGAAAATACATGAACCCACGGGAATCGAGAAGTGCTTTGTGTTAGGCACTGATCAGAGGGAGTAAAACTTCCAATTGATCAAGGAACGACATTTACTACCTGTGCTGCCATTTCTCATGGCGGTGCCTGCCTGCCTGTACAGCAGTCCAGAGCCTACTGTCCTACCGTTGACTCCCATGCTGTTTCTATTGACAGTGACCTGTCAGTCAGTTGAGTGCCTGAGAAGCTGGGAGGTCTTTGTGGTGGTTGCTCCTCTCACATCATGCCTCTACTCTGGCAGGAAAAGAGTCTCAAAGGATTGGCTGGCAACACTTGTTCCTTTATCCTGGACTGTGTGTCACCAGCTGTGGCAAACGTTTTTTTCCTCTCAGTCAAACTGAAAAATATCTCTTCTGTAGCCAAGAGCTCTGTTTGTGCTTCCATCATGCTAACTACCCTTCTCTCCAGTGAAGCTTTAAAAGGCTTTTAGGAATAGCTGGCTCTTCCAGGCCAGACCCTGCTGATGGTCAAGTGCGTTTCCTGCTCTGTTTATAATAATGATGTCTGCTATGAAAGTGTCTGGGATACCCCAGGTAACAGTTCCTCCTAATGATATGCTCCTGCCATGGCTGTAAGTATGTTTTATGAGGATGGCAAATAAAAGTGCATTTGATAAGTCTGGCTTATAAAATGCCCTCATTAGCCTTTCATCTGCCATTGAGGAGGAATGCCGCTGCTATGAGGGATTTTTTTGGGGGGAGATTTTGACATGGTCACACATTAGCAACACTCTAAAGAGGAAGGGTGAACAGGTTTAGTATTATGGAGTAACAATTAATTCCATTCTCCCATGTTAGTGAAATATGTGGCAATTCACAAAGAGTCACACTAAAGTAAACATGATGTTCTACAATATCATGTGCCACTATAGTATCTGATTTTCCATGTTGTTTGAAAATGGGAATTTTGTAATAAAATAATATAATAAAATACATTATCATCTGCCAAAAGTTTGTTAACCTCTTCTAATCATTTTTGCAAAATAGACAAAGACTGGGTGAGCTGCATAGAGAAACACAAAATACAGCCCTGGTTTGTTTTTGTTGTTGCCTTATTGAATTTTTTTTCTTTAATATTGCCTTGGGCGGATTTACATCTAACAACATGAGCCTCCAAGAAACACACTTTACTACACAATGGAGACTGTTCGTTTCACTTGTTGCTTGGGGCTAGCAGGCTGAGCTCTTTTGCATTGAAAATACATCTTTTTGATTTTGCTTTGTGTTGCTCTTGCCATTTTGTTAGTAAATGCTGATAATTAGGAGAAATCAGTAAGAGAGAACTGCCAAAAGATTTTGAAATGAGGAAGTTGAACTCTTTGGCCAGTGCACATGTTGAGATCTGTGGGGTCACAGAGGTTCTGTTTAGCAGTCAGTGATTAGGGAAGAATCTGTATGGACTTGCTCAGAGAAAGCTTTGTCCTCTTGGGCTCCAATTTTGCCTTCTCAAGGCAGATTTCTTAATTCGCTACCTTCAGTTACCACATTCTGTGATTCAGGTGTTATACAGAAGTACAGTGATCCCCTGGAAATTATGTTTTTGAAATTATCTTTGTTGTTAGAGATATTTTTTTTTAATTTTTTTTTTTTTTTACAGGCAGAGTGGACAGTGAGAGAGAGAGACAGAGAGAAAGGTCTTCCTTTTGCCGTTGGTTCACCCTCCAATGGCCGCCGCTGACGGCGCGCTGCGGCCGGCGCACCGCGCTCCTCCGATGGCAGGAGCCAGGAGCCAGGTGCTTTTCCTGGTCTCCCCATGGGGTGCAGGGCCCAAGCACCTGGGCCATCCTCCACTGCACTCCTGGGCCACAGCAGAGGGCTGGCCTGGAAGAGGGGCAACCGGGACAGAATCCGGCACCCCGACCGGGACTAGAACCCGGTGTGCCGGCGCCGCAAGGCGGAGGATTAGCCTGTTGAGCCACGGCGCCGGCCGTTAGAGATATTTTTGAGAGGCACAGAGAGACAGAGACAAACAGAGGACTTTCCATCTGCTCCTTCACTCCCTAAATGCCTGCAATAGCCAAAGCCAGGAGCTAGCAATTTAATCCAGGTCTACCACATGGGTGACAGGAACCCAAGTACCTGAGCCATCACCTGCAGCCTCACAGTGTCTTCATTAACAGAAAGCTAGAGTCTGGAGCAGAGCTGGGACTCGCTAACCCAAGAACTCTGGTATGGGATGTGCACATCTCAAATGGCATCTTCAGCCACTAGACCAAACACCTGCCCTGAGAACTTTTGATTGTATACTCCCAAGAAGTGCACTCACATTATTACTGCACTGAAACATGAGGGTATTTCAAAAAATTCATGGGAAATGGAATTAAATATAACTTTATTTTCTAAATTTTTTTAAATCCTTGGATGATATTTTTTCGCAAAACATATTTTTAATGAACTTTTGTTATAGCCTTTGTGTGCATGTATTTAAAAAAATATTTTTTTACCAAAGGAAATAGATCTTTTAATTCCTTTTGCACATTTTAAGTGTCCTTGTGTGCATATGTTTATTATACATAATATGTGTTTATTAGATGTTAATGTATTTTCAGTAATGGAATGGCTTATCTGATTATGGAAGTTGAGTGGTTCCAAGACATCTAATCAAAAAGCTAGAGACTTAGAAGAGCTCATGTTAGGCTTTTAGGTCCAGTCCTAATCTGAAGGCCTAAACACTGAGAGAGCTGAAGTTCTAAATTCAGGACCAAGACTAAATATGATAAAGGAAAAACCAATGTCCTGGCTCAAAAGCAGGCAAGGAGAAAATTTTTTCTTACTGAGCCCTTTAGTCTATTCAGGCCTACAATAGATCAACTGGGGTCCACATGCGCTGGGGAATGCCCTCTGGTTTATTCTGTCTACCAATCCAAATGTTTGTCTTATCCAGAGACACTCTCACAGATGCATCCAGGATAATGTTTAATCAAATATCGGGTACCCAATAGCTCAGTCAACTTAATAAAAATTACTCCCATTCTGAATTTTGGGATGCTTAGCAATAATATTAAACTAATGTAAAATGAAACTCAACAATATTAAGGAATGAAACATAGTTTTATCTTCATGACTACAGTGCCTGTCATTGAATTAAAGACTCTATCATGCCTAAATGTCAGTGGTCTCCCAGACAACAACAATCAGTGGAAAAATCCTACTTGATGTACCTCTTCATCATCCCTCCTGGTTTTTTTCTTGATCATGTATTGTCTTGAAAGATAGAAATGGTTGCTAATACTACAGTGAAATGAAGTGGAGAAAGAAAAATTTTAAAAGTTCTTTGAATCCAGATTAACTTATTTCACTGCAGATAAGCAGTGGGAAAATTGAGGATGACTACTCATACCTTCTTGAACCCATAGAGGTAGATTTTCTTGTTGATGGTGGTTAGTCCTCAGTATGACATCTGAGTATGAATTCAAAGTATTTCTTGAATCTGTAAGTATGGGTTGCCAGGGAAAGAAACACAGGATTATATGAGGCTTACTATGAATGTGTACCAAACTAGATAATGGGCACTGGTGTATTTGAAACCTTTTCTGGCTTCACTCTACAGAATACTTCCAGAAATTCTTTGAATTACACATTTCTCAACACGTTTTATTTTGCTGTTCTTGATTAATTTTGCACATCGTAGAAAAGATATCATAATTTATTTCAGGCAAAGCAGAGGAAATGGTAGCAGCCAATAAAAAGAAATAAGATTCCTGATTAAGATAAGAAAGAGATGTCTTGTCACAATTTCTCCATTTTCAAAACCACTTGGAATAGTGAGCCGTTTCTTCCTTCAAGATTATATTAGGAAGGAGACACTCTTACAACTGTGAGAAGAGAGGCAAAAGGTCTTGGTGCACTGTACCATGACCTCAGCCTGTTTCCAGTCATCAGTAAATCTTGTCTTTGCTACCATCAAAATATCAGGGCTGAGTTCATGGAGATATGTATTATAAAAGACAAAACTGTGCATGTATTTCCAACACTTTTGCACTAGAATTATCTTTTAATTCCATATTCACATGCTTTTGGAGTACCCTTGTAGTTCTTCATCCATTGAGCAATTATTGAGGTAGTTGGTCAGGCAACAGAGGTGCAAAAGGTTGGGAAGACATGGTCTTGACCCACTATTAAATTAGTGATAAAAGGCAGAGAAACACAGAGTTAGAATTCTGGCTAGGAAACAATGAGGGAAATGAGAATGCTTCACAAGGAAGGGCACATCTGAGATGGATTTTGTGTAATAAACAGGATCATGACAATTGTGAAGGTTTTCTAAAGACATTTTAGTAAAAGCAAAAGCCAAATTGTGGCGCAGCAGGTAAAGCTGCTTCCTGCAGTGCCAGCATTCCATATGGGCACCGGTTTGATTCCCAGCTGCTCCATTTCGATCCAGCTGCCTGCTAATGACCTGGGAGAAGCAATAGAAAATGGCCCAAGTGCTTGGTCTTCCGGCATCTGGCTTCAGCCTGCCTCAGCTATGGCTGTTGCGGCCACTTGGGGAGTGAACCAGCAGATCGAAGTTCTCTGTCTCTCCCTCTTTCTGTAACTGACTTTCAATAAATAAATAAATAAATCTTTTTAAAAAATAGCAGAAACCAGATGTGAGAAGAGTGAGGTTGATACCTGAATTAAGAATAAAATTCAAAGCAGACTCAGAGTGTTTAATAACTGAAGACCAGGCTAGAGAGGTACATTAAGCTGATTTAGTTTTTGCTACGTTATTGGATTTTAATATAAAGACCACAGGCATCTTAATAGGAGGGTTACACAGTCAATATCATGTATTTTCTGTTCACTGTGAAAGGGATGAAATAACTCTGGGTGGGAAAATAATACCAGACTGGAGCACAAGTTGGAAGGCTCTGCAGTGATGTGGAAAGCAGATGAGCAAGGCACTGATGGACAGTAGAATAATGATAATGGGAACTAGAGGTCAATCAAAGGAACACAAATATAAAAAAATAATATTTGATTACATAAGTAACATGACTGAGAAGAAAAAACAACAAGACTAAGTCTATGGCTATTAATTTAAGCTCATTGATGAATTATATTTCCTTTAATTGAAAATGGAATTTAGAATAAGAGCAAAGTGGAAGATGATGAGTTTCAACTCAGGACTTGTGAATGTGAGATGCTGTTAGTTATCTATATGGAACAACTGAGTATGCCATGTAGATTCCAAACAGATATAATGTGTAAAGCCAAAACAACAATAAAAACTGGCGACATGTGTAAGGAAGACTCTGGGAGGTTAGGAGAAAAGAAAAGTACAATCCTGGAAGATAAGGACTTGGAAAAGTTGAGTGGAGAAAGAGGGAGCAATTACTGAGTTTTAAAAATGGCAGAAAAGTAAGGAGAGACAATAAAGAAATGGTGGTGAATGGTGAAAACTTTGAAGAGACTAAATTAAACAAATACTTAGATAAGTGCTTAGGAGTTGAGAATTAGTAGATAATGAACATTCTAAGAGTGTACTTGATAGAGCCAGACAAAGGTGATTTGGCCTTGAGGGAGAGTGGACATTATTATTTAGTCAACATAATCCCTGCTGCTGCTAGGCCAGGTTCCTGAACATGTACTGAGATTTCAACAGACTTCCTGGTGCCGTGTCAAGAAGTTTTGACTCATAAACAGTGGTAATAATAAAACAGAAGAAATAAAGGAATAATTTCAAAAACATGCCTATTGATCTCCACTTAGATTGAGCTTTTCCCTTTCTCTCCCTGACTTGACAGCCATATTCTGTGAGTCACTGTGAAGGAGGATGCCTCTTCTGTAATACAACCTCAAAGTTAGAGTGGCCCAAGGGCAAAGAGGATGGCAGGTGAAATACAAATGCCCTCAGGCTAAAGAGATGATGCTTTTGAATCATAGAATTCTTCTTAGAACTGATAGTGTGACCCTCACCTTGAAGTATCTGCAACTCAACTCAAATTGGCTGTGAAATTTCAGTTAACTCACACAGTGGATGTCATAGTACAAGGAGTAATGGCCTTTGACTTCTGCTCTCTCCCAAATGCAGAGAACAGTTACCTTCCCTCACCTCCATCACCCTACCAGGGTCATCGCTTTATGTAGTATGGGATTGTAGTCCCAGATACCATTCTCCAGTTGGAGTAGGCTGAGTTCGTTTCAAGAGCTCTCCACGAAGGGCTTTCATTTCAACTCATCAGCTGTGGCTTTCATGCCCATACTTTCGGTAACTTCTAAAGCTTTTTTGATCATCTGGCTCCAGGCTTGTTCAAGAGAGACAGGCCTTCAGCGAAAGTGTTAGATGAGGGAAGAAAGAGTTGGGAAGAGAAAGAGGAGAAGCCACAAAAGTAGGTTGTCACACAAGGGTGAAACCCTCGTTATACCACTGTCTCTTGGCAGACAATGTCAAGGAGAAAATAATATTTGGAGTTAGGAAATATAGGAGGTAAGGCTGGGTGGAAAGTGGGTGATGGACAAGTGAAAATGGAAGTCACAAAATCCTTGATTATAATTCTCCACATGAGCAATGTCCTTGTGATTGATATGCACTCATCGGTGATCTATTGGCTTCTTGTCAGCTGGGGGAGGGCTCACTGCATTCCCTTCACCTGTGATGGATCTGTTTGATAATATCTCTGCTTGCAGCTGCTCAAGTTCCCAATTTCAAATCTGTGCCCACAAAACACATTTAAAAAATAAATACTCCTGTTGCTCTTTATCTGCCTTTATTTCTTTTACTTCTACCTCTAACCATGATGACAGATTAGACAGTGGAACCCTTCTCTTTTATTAATTAAGTTATGTTTTATTGACAGATAATATCAGTGCACATTTATGAGGCACAGTGTGGCATTTTGATTTATAGAACAGTGGTTCCCAGAGACTGGGCAGAGTAGGCAGGAGGGGTGAAGGAGGAGGATGTTTAGCTGGTACGATGTTAGAGTTAGATAGGAGGAAGCACACATGCTGGTGGTTTGTGGCACAGCAGGGTGAATATTGTTCATGAGCACAGTTTTTGTCAAATGGTAGCCCTGACCGACCATCTCATATCTTATTTATTTGTGTAGTTATATACTTCCTACTTACTATGTGTTAAACTTGTTACAGCATGCATGTTATGTCTATTAAATATCGCATCTTAGAAGGTATAATTTGACTCCAATGATACCTAAATACAAGTAATGTAATGATGAGTCATATTATAACATGGCTCTGCTCCAGTGGTAACATTTACATAATGCGGTACGGTTTATGATAAGACTATAAAGTAAGGGGCTGGGTTTTCAAGTGAGACTTATGGAAAACAGTCTCCTGACTTTATAGCCAGGCTGCACACATCAGACTTCTCATCTTAAGTGCATTATAATTTACTGTAAGCACTTTTCTCCCTCCTTAGTGCTGGAAAAAGATAAAGAATAAACTCGGCATGGTACAGGCCACATTTTTCCTCCTAGAACTTAGTGTGCTTTTGATATTGGCTTGGTAATGACTCAGAAGGTAACAAAATTTTCTTCAAAAAGCTGTGGAATTGCTTGTAATTGCATACGAAGTGAAGTTTTTAACTACAGATCGGAGGCAGAATCCCAGGACTAATTTTGCATGTTCAGAGGTGCAGTTTTCTCTTTTTGTAAGTGAGAGAGGTTTTTCACAGAGAACACAGACTCAGGCAGAATCAAAACAAAAGCAATTTAAGGATTTCAAATTGCTGCTCAGCCTCTCCACTGTGTGGGGCGGAAAGAAGAGAATCTGTACATGAAAGGAGAGGAAAGGGTTGCGGGTCTTTGCTACTTCCATGAGGGTCTAATTGCCTCACTCCCTGAGAAGGGGAAGGAATAAGCCTAGTTCTTGTAACCTGGCTGTGCACAAAGCATAGAGTCTGCTGCATTGCTATCCCCGGGCACCCAAAATGGCCAGCAGTTCTCAACCAGTCACAAGGCACAATATAGCTAGTCTTCTCTATCCAGGCTACCCTGGAGAAAAAGCCACGTGTAGACTCTGCCTTTAATGGAACTAACTAGATCTGATTGAACATGAAGATGATTAAAGCCAGGGCTACCTATGCATAGGCATTCTAGAATCCTTTAGAAGTTTGCGGAGGATGGCAATAGAGCCCCAGTTCCACTGCTGCACCATATAATCCTGCTGCACAATCCTGCTTTCAATCTTGTGGGACCTACATATGACCAAGAGAGTAGAGGACACAAGAGAACCCAAAACTCTACAAGAGATTTTCCATGGAGATGCCTATGAATAAACAAAGGCTGGAATCAACCCAGGGCCAGCACCATGGCTTAGTAGGCTAAGTCTCTGCCTGCAGCACCAGCATCCTGTATGGGTGCCAGTTAAAGTCCCAGCTGCTCCTCTTCCAATCTAACTCACTCTCTCTGCTTATGGCCTGGGAAAACAGTGGAAAATAGCCCAAGTCCTTAGGCCCCTGCACCCACGTGGGAGACCTGGAAGAAGCTTCTGGCTCTTGGCTATGGATTGGCCCAGCTCTGGCCGTTATAGCCATTTAGGGAGTGCACCAGCCAATGGAAGAGCTCTCTCACCCACTCTCTGCCTCTGCCTCTCTGTAACTCTGCCTTTCAAGGCTGAAAATCAGTCATTATCTTCTTACACTATAACCCAACTTTCTCCATATTCCTGTAAATAATGAAGTGGTAAAGTTATGTGTTCAGTAGTTTGGTGGCATTGGCAAGTCACTTTGCAAAGAAAGGAAGAGTATCTGGGGTGATTGTGAGTTCAAGATGAGAGAACAGTTTTCTGCTTTGAATTCAGCTGCGCCACATGTTCTCTCTGTGATTTGGAGACATTTGTTTATCCTCTCTATGCCTGTGTTTGTTCATATTGAAATGGACATGGGTAAATCTACTTCAGTGAGTAATGTTTAAGTGGGGAGAGGCAGAGGCAGACAGAGAGAGAGGTCTTCATCAGCTGGTTCACTTCCCAAATGGCTGCAATGGCCAGAGCTGAGCCAGTCTGATGCCAGGAGCATGGAGCTTCTTCCAGGTCTCCCACACAGGTGCAGGGGTTAAAGGACTTGGGCCATCTTCCACTATTTTCCCAGGCACATTAGCAGGGGCTAGATCAGAAGTGGAGCAGGTGCCCCTATGGGATGCTGGCCCTGCAGGTGGCAGCTTTACCCACTACGCCATAGCACCAGCCCCCAATAAATAAAACTTAAAAAAAATGAACACAACAAAAAAAGATTGGAATAAACCCCAGCTTCTAGATATTGTTGGATTTAGCCCCAAAATGAAGCTAAATATCCAAGATTCAAATTATGGAAGAGTTTGGGAACAAAATGTGTTAGGTCTTTCCAAAGCTCACTGGGTACTGTAAATATAATAGCCCATTTAATGGTCTTGGCCATCTGAGGAGGTGATTGCATTCCTGTGTTGTAGAAGAAAACACTGAAGCGTTTCAATAACACTAGAACCCTTAAGACCAGGCCCTGCCATATAGGCATAAAACTAACCCATTTCAGCATTACTCACTGAAGTAGATTTACCCACCTCCATTTCAGTATGAACAAATGCAGGCACAGAAAGGTTAAACAAATGTCTCCAGATCACAGAGAGAGCATGTGGCACAGCTGAATTCAAAGCAGAAAACTGTTCTCTCGTCTTGAAATCACAACCACCCAGATACTCTTTTTTTCTTTGAAAGTGACTTGCAAAAGCCACCAAACTAGCAATCGCAAAACTTTTCCACTTCATTATTTACAGGAATATGGAGAATGTTGGGTTATAGTGTAAGAAGATAATGATTGATTTTCAAAAGTAATGGAGACTCTTAGATTCTAAAAGATCTGTTTCCAGCAACTTATAACTCTTTTTTGGATTGATCGTAACTCCAACTTCGACTGAGATAGAAATCAGAGCTCTCCTGGTTTCAACCTCTATTTTAATCTCTTTTAGAAATTCTCTTTTCCTTTTTCCTGTTTTTTCTTATGTATGTTTTCAGAGAGAATGCAATTGAAGTGACAAGAACAGGAGCCCAGCGCGTCCTAGACTTGCGAGATTGTGTAGACATACTGAGTGCTTACTTTGGTGGCCCTCTCCTTCCCTTCACATGCTTCTCCCTTCTAGCATCTGCATGGAGGGGCAATTGAGCTTCTTTTTCAAGAACAAGAACTTGAAACAGCCATGCCTGTATCATATAGATAAACATATGGCATTGTATACATGCCTGGACAAGGAGCTCACCAGTGATCATAAGAGACAAAAGCAGGCTGAAGGGGGGTCTTTCATTGTTCCAGCGTTGATGCAGGCTGTCCCAGGTTTACCATTTGCCTTTTTGAGCTGTTTTGCCCTTTTAGGTGACAAACCATTCTAATAATTGGTTACCAATTACAGAGAGGGTGTTTTGAGCCCAGTATATGCAAGTAATTGATAAATTGGGGATTCAGAGAAATACGTGATTGATCAGAATCTGGCTAATAAGACATACAATAGGCCCTTCCTTATTGTTTCATGTGCCTCAGTTCCAGTTACCTGCAGTCAATAGTGATCAATACAATGCAAGAAGACTTTCAGAGAGAGAGGGAGAGACAACATTTGTATAACTTTTATTGCACTATATTGTTACAATTGTTAGTTATTGGCATTAGTCTCTTATTATGCCTAATTTACAAACTTTTTTGTAACCATGTATGTATAGAAATAGTAGACAGACTACAGGGTTTGATACTCTGTGGTTTGAGGTATCCAGTGGGTGTCCTGGAATGTGACCTCTGTGAATAAGGGTAAGCTACTATGTTTAGCAAATGTTTTCACACCCAAATATATACATATATTTTTAAAAAGCTTGCTGAATATGGGTAAGAGAAAGCTAATTTTTTAGAAGTGTCCTTTTTAATATTCTTTTTTAAAAAATTATATTAGGTGAACAAATTTCATGTATTTCATATAGATAGATAGATAATAGGTTGATTGATTGATTGATTTGGGAGCATAGTAATAATTCCCACCTCTACTTTCACCCTCCATCCTCCTTCCTTTATTGTTCTTTCTTTCAATTTTTACAATGACATACCTTCAGTTTATTTTATAATCATAAGATTAGTCCTCCATTAAGCAAAGAATTCAACAAATAGTAAGAAGAAAAAACACTGTTCCTCAACAGTAGATACAAGGATTGGAAACAATAATCAATTCTCAAAAGGTCAATTTTGCTCATAAGCATTACATTTTTTATGCTCTATTAGTTACCACAGATCAGGAAAAACATATGGTATAGATCCACCATGTGACCCAGACATCCCACTCCTGGGAATTTACCTAAACAAAATGAAATCAGCACATGAAAGAATGATCTCTATCCCCATCTTTACTGCATCTCAGTTCACAATAGCTAAGATATGGAATCAACCCAGATGCCCATCAACTGATGACTGGATAAAGAAAATGTGGTATATAGACACTATGGAATGCTACTCAGCCATAAAAAAATAAAATGAAATCCTGTCTTGCAAGAAAAGAAAATGGGTGCAACTGGAAACCATTATACTTAGTGAAATAAGCCAGACCAAAATAGTGTCCTTTATATATGACTGTTTCCCTCTCATCTATCATACTCCACTGTGAAAAAGCATAAACATATGCCTTGTTTTATTTCTTATGAAGTGTTTCCATGTGCATCACCTCACTGATTTATGGAACTCCTCTGAAAGTAATTCTAAAGGGCTGGAGCAGGAAGTATTAGTTCTATTTTACTTAAGGAAAAACTAAGATACAGGAAAGCTGAATGGATTACCTGTTTTCCAATAGTGAATGGAGTGAAGAGGCTGAAGGCCAGAAATAAAATCTGTATCCTCAGGAACTAAAAACTGTGTCCTGTTATGTACCCTAACATGTACTCCATCAACAGTATACAGATTACTGAATTGCTGTGAATTATAATAGATTCACATGACACTGGTTTCTTTGAGTTTACTATCTCTGTGTTCTCCCTCTCACATGAATGTCAATTGCTGCTTCCATGTGTGCATATACACATGTGCATGCAGGCACTTACACATGAATATGTACAGTGGAGCATGGGTGATGCCATCAGGGTATTAACTGGACTGAAATTTGATATGAATCTACAAAAGTAAACCATCGTCAACAAAGATCAGTGTTTGGTTCAAGGAGATCAAGGTGAGGAGAACGGACATGCACAAAAGCAAGAAAGTGAGGCCAGAAGAGCAGGAAGGGGCGCAAGCAAAAGTCAGGTCTGGAGAGGATCTATGTAGAGCTGGGAGTAAGGAGGCTAGGGATCTGTGACTTCCTGAGGCTGGCAAGGCCAGCAGGGGCTCTGGGTGTCTACAGGAAATCCCCAGAGTTCTCCTTAGTTGTTACTGAGTCTACTTTTAGAATATGGCAATAAAAATGATTGATAATCCTACATTCCTTAGATTTGGTTTTTAAGTAACTTGGTATTTTTCTTAATGAGTTTGCATAGATCTTGGAATTTGTTACACTTCAAATGTTATAAAGCCATAGACTAAGGACATCTGACTCAGACAAGCCTGGGATATTTTCGTAATACTTTACTCCATCTTCTGCTTAGAAATTTTCCTGATTCCACACTTTAATGCTGAGAGTATATAGCACCACTTCCCACACTAATTATCTTTCTTTCTCGAGTGAAATGATTCCATGATAGTTTTGCTGATTCACTAAAGGTTTTATTTGTAGGATTGAAGTTACAAAGCAAACAGCATTGAAATAAAGGGCTCATGCATTCTTGCATTCTTGAATATTTCCTTCCCATCCACTGTTGCTTTTTTCCATATCTTATTTTTTAAAAAGGAAATTCACAGATGTGAAAAAAAAAGTTATTTTTAAAAATATTTTCTATGAAGGAATCCTCATAATTTCCTTACAAATCAAAATGTCCTCAACTGAGTTTCCCTCCCCTATCCTACGTGTTATTGAAACAAATTTAGTTAGGGGAAAATATCCCAAAATGGAAGGGTTAAATGATTTCTCCAACATTAAATTAGGAGCCAACCAAGTTATACTTTCCTCATGTACTGTCAATCCCATGCAAGATAGTATCAGTGCACAATTTAGATATGAAAATCAAGCAAAAAAAAATGGCATGACTCATTAATTACTAACCTACAACTGAAACATCACCAGGCCTCATTTTAGTCTTTGTCATGAACTTGTCTTCAGTTCAGAAACTTCGCTGGCAGTAATTAAGTGCTTACAAGAAGCATATGCCTAATGCTTCTTAATATTAAGCCAAGAGACCAGATCTAACTCAGGGTTCTCCAGTCTTAGTCCTATTGACATTCTGGAAGGGATAAGCCTAAGTTGTAGGGTACACTGTACACTCAGGGAAATTTAACAGCACTCCTGCGCTCTACTTAGTGAGTGTCAATACCAGAAACTCCCTCTCCAGTTGAGACAACCAAAAAGTATCTCCAGAAATTGCTAGATGTCATCAGGGGACACACATTGCCCTCACTTGAGAACCATTCATCTGACTGTTCTTTCTTAATGTTTTATTCAATTACTACCCACCAAGTTTCACTGCACCCTGATGCTACAATCAAAAAGTAGGAATATATAACTGGTGAGAGGTTGAGTAAAATGTATTTATTTGTTATCAATGAATAAATGCCAGATTATCCTCTTGAGAAATAGAGGAAATTTAAATAATGCTAACTTTGGATAAATTCTAATGCTAAGTTGATATATTTTTAACAGCCTGCAATACTTATTAAAAATGAAGAGATGTGTCTTGAATCAATTGAAGAGACTTAATGTCTAGTAGATATGTATCACTTTCACATGGATATCCTGTCAGTAAATATGCGTCAGGTAATCTGTTGGTACAACCTGACGTTTCTTTTCTGCCTTCAAGTATATTCATCATTTTGGTAGCATAATCCCCAGTTTATACAGTCTGAGTGGAGTTGTCAATGAAACTATTTATGTATATGCATAATAGACTTGGTATGAAGTTTGCTGAGATCCAGTGCATGAAGTTTTTATGAATGCATTGATTTTTATGACAGTTTTATGGATTCAAATGTACTGAACAAGGGAGATAAAAATTTGTTTACTTACCTTTCCTGTTATTTATAAAAACAGATTTTTTTTTAAAAGTCATAGTTTTATAGTTAAGGTAGATAAATCACCTGATGTTTGAGGGTTCATGGTTAGAGTGGGCAACTTGCTAAACATTTATTTAGTGCTTTTTACTCCATTTTATGGCTTTCTACATGGAATACAGATTATTTTGTTTTCAGATACGATCTTTCTTCCTTGTGGAAACAAGAAACACTTTTTTTTTCTCTCCTTCACTTCCATTATAATACTGCATTCAATATTTTTTTACATCTCCCTTTGTATCTGATAATTTTAATTGTTTCTTAAGGAATGTTAAAATATCTATTTATTCTGAACCTATTAAATGCTAATAAATAAATTTTTGATAATTAATCCAATAGATGTATTAAATGGGATTTAGTTAATTCTACATTTCATGAAGAATTTACTGTGTAGATCATGTTTGTGCTGCTAGAAGCAGTAAGGTCTCCATAAGTAAATTACAAGAGGGCCACTGTCTTTTAATAAGTTCATGAGAAAATGGAGTGTAAATAATTCCATGTGCAGTTTGGTGAGGTAAGGGAAGGAGCTGAGTGAAAGGGCGCATTAGTGGAAAGAGATTTCCTAGAGAGAGAGCACTCAGAGTTATACCACCGTGCTGTTGGTTGCCTGCTAGAAACTCCACCTAAAGGGGATGGCGTTCTCTGGACTTTTCTTCAAGGCAATGGCACCCACACCAGGGTGCTGTTCCTTCTAAATCTGGAAGTTATTTGCAGCATCATGAACTTCTCAATAAACGTTCTAGTAAATCAAATAATGTATAGCACTAGTACATTTTCAAAGTGTACCTCTTCATGCTTTTTTGTTAGCCAAAGCTGGTTTTGAAGATATATTTGTTGGGTGTACTCTGTTGGACTGAGTTGTCCAGCAATAAAGCAGCGTTCTAGGTAGGTGATAATTCATTACTTTTATATTAGAAAGGCATGGGCTGAGACTCCTCATTGACCCTGCAGCCATGCCTAAGGTGTGGTTAAGTCAGCTTACTCCTAGATGCAAGCCCATGATGTTCATTGTCGAGTCAGCAAAGACTAGGAACCTAGGTCTGCATTTATACCAGGATGTCTAATTTCTGCAAAGCCGACATAGCCTGTGACTACTTTATATCCTGTATGACTGGTTATTTTTACTTAACGGTATAGAATTATTCAAATTGAGACTGTTATTTCGGCTTTTACCATATTTTCTTATGTGTATTTTTCATGGTTAAATGTAGTTTCAGTCTTCAGTCAAGATTTTGAAATTAAAAAATTAAATCAGCTTTGAAGTTAATTATTCCATTGTTTATATTTCATTAGGAAAGCTTTGGTCATATAGAGGGATGATTTTTCTGCTATGTAAAGTCAATACATTTACTCTGCAACTTTTGATTGCATGGAAAAAGCAGACTTATAGATCTGGAGAAATGATTTTTTTTTAAGATTTGTTTATTTATATGAAAAGCAGAGTGACAGAGAAAGGGAGAGAAAGAGAGAAAGAGAGAGAGATCTTGCATCCACTGGTTCACTCCTCAAAGGTTCACAACAGCTAGGTCTGGACCAGTCCAAAGCCAGGGACCAGGAACTGTGTTCTGTTCCCCCACATGGGTGGCAGGAGTCCAAGTACTTGGGCCATCTTCTGCTGTTCTACCAGGTACATTAACAGGGAAGTGGATCAAAAGTGGAGCAGCCATGACTTAACTGTTGCTCAAGTATGGGATGCCAGTGTTGCAGGTGATGGCTTACGTCCTCTGCCGTTATGCTGGCCTCAGTGATTTTCTTTTTAAGACACTGTCTTGTCCACTTGCGCTTGCTGTTTGGCTGACCCTCTGAACTAATGAAAAGTATGCTTGTTCTAAAATAGCTTTTACTGTTTGTAGTAAGAGATACATTTTAAAAATTAAATAGGAATGGAGCCAAAATAAAAAGAAAACACTACATAGATTGTCATAACAAAGTTCCTATATAATATTTTGTTTTGGTAAATGTGTTTTTATAGGTCTACCAGTTTTGCTGAAATAGTCAATTACTTCTTTAGGTAAGATGGATCTGAAAGCTCTTAGACAATAATGATCTGTGTGATCTTAACTTTTCTGTAGATAAAGATTGCTAAAATGTCAAAGGAACCAAAAGATCTGCCTTAGATACTCTACCATATGCTACAGAAGTCTTCCCAATTTCCTTGAGGATGGGGCATGGAATATAAGTATCTACCTGTCCAGCATGTTAGTTCACATGACAAGCATTTACCAAATGCCTATCTTATTCTACGTTAGGTTTTGGATATTTCCAAATGAAAAAGGCAAAATCCCTGTCATTATTTGATTTACAGGCTGTCTTAATGTAAAATATATCATTTTTTGTTTTCAAATGAACAGATTAGAGACCATGTTCTGGCCTAAAATGCACTCAGAGTGCTTCTGTAGGATGTGGCAAATCTGGTCATTGTTGTGTTGAGCTGTGCAGATGGGAGAAGTCCAAAGAGGACGTGTGCTGGAAGATTTAGAGCACGTTTACTCAGATGCAAGTCATTCCCTTTCAGTAGAAAAGAGACACTTAAGAAATCTGCATTCAACAGTTTCATGAGCATTCTGGTACAGGACAGTTAA
The DNA here is from genome assembly GCA_949820135.1 of Sylvilagus floridanus. Taxonomy (NCBI): domain Eukaryota; kingdom Metazoa; phylum Chordata; class Mammalia; order Lagomorpha; family Leporidae; genus Sylvilagus; species Sylvilagus floridanus. The sequence goes on along the minus strand of OX463244.1, from coordinate 69,674,950 downwards.
TGTTATATTAATTCATTCATAAATGAATGTAAAGACAGAGAGATGAATGCCACAAAAGACTAGGAGGGGCAAGCACTGTGGTGCAAGTTTTAAGCCTCCCGTTCGGTGCCTGCTTCCCCTGTAAGAGAACTTGTGTTGAATGCCCTACTTCCCATCCAGTTTCCTGCTGATGCACCTGATAGGATGATGCCTCAAGTATTTGAGTCCTTGTCACCCACATGAGAGACCCAGATGGAGTTCTGACCTCCTGGCTACTGCTTGGCCAGACCCCAGTTGTTGATAGCTTTTGGGGAATTAACTAGCAAATGAAAGATAGATCTATCGATCTATCTCCCTCCCTCCCTCCCTTTATCCCTTCCTCTGTTCCTCCCTCCCTCTCTCTCTAGCTCTCTGCCTTTCAAATGAAAACAAATAAATAGAAATTTAAAAAGAGAGCAGGACAGGGAAAGTAAAATCAAGGCTAGCCTGAAGCATCAAGTGCCTATGAGCTTAGCTCTGTGCTCCTGAGACAGGGGCTCTGAAACATCAGTTACATGTAATTATGCCCAATAAGAACTCCATGGTGGTGAAACAGACACTGGAAAGTGGAGATACTGACTGATTCCTGTATCTGGCTGTGTTTATGAAAATGAACACATTGAGAAGAAAATTAAGATCCATGTATCTTGGCACCTAAATTGTTAGGTCAAATTCTCACTATAAAATACACAACTCACCTGAACATAATGATGTAAGGAAACTTTGTGCCATAAATGAGACATTTGTGCCATGGATGAGACACTGGGGAGATTGTAGGGCTTGGGATGGGGCATAGAATATAGGTAACCAGATGTCCAGCGTGTGTTAGTTCATATGACATTTACCAAATGCCTACAACATCCACAGCTGTTCTCCTTCCTAAAAGACATGGAAATTGGCTCCATATCCCTGTATGAGTGACTATGAGTTAGACTCCAACTTCTTGTTTGTGCATGGATGTGGAATCTGTGCCTGATTTTTGACCTGAGAGAAAGCCTGGATTTGACATGGTATAGAAAATGCAGGGGAGGAGCCAATGTTGTTGTGTAATGTGTAAAGCACCACCTGTAACGTTGCATTCCATAAGAGCCCCGGTTCAAGTCCCAGTTGCTGCACTTCCAATCCAGCTCTGTGCTAATGGCCTGGGAAAGGAGCAGCAAATGGCCCAAGTGCTTGGGCCTCTGCTTCCCATCTTGGGAGACCCAGAAGAAGCTCCTGGCTTAGCCTGGTCATTGTGCACCATTTGGGGAGTAAGCCAGTAGATGGAAGACCTCTCTCTCTCAATCTCTTTTTCTCTCTGTCTCTCTCTCTCTCTCTCTCTCTCTAATTCAGCCTTTCAAGTAAATAAAAAAAATCTTTAAAAAAAGGAAAGTGCAAGGGAATGCAATGTTTCACTTGTTCTGCCAACATTCTCTTGACTCCCTCTGTCCACCCATTCATGCCCCTGAGTGTTGAGCAGCTGGCTCTGCAGCTGTGAACAGAGTCTGGGACAATCTCCCTGTGAGGTACACATAAATCTTGCTGAAGGAATATGAGAGCTTTTTTTTTTTCCCTTGCATTTTCCATTGCAAATTTTTTAGTTAAATTGAGAGAGGAAACATTTACCATGCATCATTCACTTCTTCTCCACTACTCCATGTTCTTTTCCCTTCTCATTCGCATTTCTGAAATAGACCCTTCAGAGTTTCTAAAGGAAGTAGCCATTCATATCAACATTTGTCCTTTACCTTCCTGGGAATATGAGCTAAGCAATTGGTTCCTTCATCTCCAGTAAAAATTATTCTTCTTCAGTGTGAGCAGAAATGCTGGGAGCCAGCTGTCTTGCCCCCAGACAATCTGCTGCCCTCAGCAGCTGAACTCAGACTTACACCAGATGATGTTTGCTTTGATTTCCTTGACACGACACCCATCCATTTACCCCTGGATCTGCTCACACACTGCAATGCAAACATGAAAGGGTCAGCAGCAAACTTGTAATCTAGTGTAATTCCTGTAGCGGTGAAATATAACCTGAATCTACCATCATACCAGACTATAGGCAGTACTTAAGAGAGAATAAGATAGAGTGAAAGTACCTCATCAATTTTCTAATTTTCAAAATCACTCCAACAGATGGAGTTTTGTGCAAATGACCTTTTCCAAAACAAGATATTCCAGTGGAAACTCAATATTTGCTTAACTTTATTTGCCTGCATTACTCATACTCAGATTGTTCATTCCTGAATTGAGTCTAATATAGTGAATGGCATTCATCTTTTGTATAGTAATTTATATCATAATGAAAATACTTAGAACTCAAATACATGACATGACAATAATTTGTGCTGCATATATTTTTCTTGACCGGTCTTGTTGAATCCAATCATGTGGAGAATGAAAACATACAACTGTGGTTAAGGTGCTAACACTGTTACTCTGTCCTGCCAGGTGTGTTGTAGAAGACAAGAACTCAAAGGTGGCCTGGTTGAACCGCTCTGGCATCATTTTCGCTGGACATGACAAGTGGTCTCTGGACCCCCGGGTTGAGCTGGAGAAACGTCATTCGCTGGAATACAGCCTCCGAATCCAGAAGGTGGATGTCTATGATGAAGGTTCCTATACTTGCTCCGTTCAGACACAGCATGAGCCCAAGACCTCCCAAGTTTACTTGATTGTGCAAGGTAAGAAGAGGGAGGGAAGGCTGAGGGATATGGAGAGGTGGGGGGCAGAAACTAATCACAACATGCCAAAAGTTTGTGAAGTCTTTTTCTGGAAAAAGAAAATACCTTTCAAATATATTGCTGTACTTAAGTATCTATTGTCTTTCTGGAAAGAGATATAAAATGATAGGACTAACGAGAATAGAGGGAGAGTACCCTTGTCACTGTGAGTGAGAAGCCCTGGTGGGAGTGTTTTCTCCTGTCCTTGAATGTGAAAAAACACAGTGAAAGACAGAGTTGGAATAAGGTAAAACATAAAGAAGAATACACAGAATGCTTAGAATTATATGACGCCCACTATTCCACTCTATTAGCTACTGGATGCCTTGCTGAATTTAAGAAAGCTTGGTTTTATATGTCCTTACCCTCAAAATTACCACTAATTGGTTTTCCTATGATAGCAAAAGTCTTTTGGGAAAGTAAAAATTCCCAGAGGCCCTTTTATCTTTTCAGCTGTCCAGCTTCTGTTTGGTTTGTATCTCCAGTTAATAACAAGTTACTTTTGAGCAAATCCATTGACAAGGATCTGCAAAGTCACTGGGGACAGTTTACTTCTACAAAAAGGGTTTCCAAGGGCATACCTGAATCATGGTTTTACAGCCTGAAAACTCTAAATGGAACACACATGCCCCCAAACCATAGCTCTCTTGGGTCCCTTTCCCCATAATTGCAAAATGGAAGCAAAGCTGATCAGCTGCACAGTTTTATTGCAAGTGAATTTAAACCACCAGCAATTTCAATCCGTATATCAGGAAAGATCTAAGTATGAACAAATATTAGGTTTGTGTTCATGTATTCTTGATTTACAATTTTATGTAAATTTAATGCAAATTAGACATGGCCCTAGGGCTCCTATCAAGATTCCAATGCAGTCAGTGGTGTGGCAAAGTTTGACTGTAGCTTCTATTAATGTGTTATGGAATTGATTATTGCAGCATTTAAATTACTGCTCTCCCAACTACTCTGATTAATAGATTGAAACTGGAATAAAATACATCAGAGACTGTCTGGTGCAAGGGTGGTTTAGTCATGTGACCTCTATCTAGGTCCATTTGCAATGGCTGACAGCTTCATTTTATTAATTGTAAAAGGCATGTCTACTGGATTGAGGAAGTTCGATCATAGTCAAAGCACAGGATGGTTTCCTTGTAATTGAGTAGAGTACTTGAGCTCTATAAAAGGAGACAGCACAGTGTGGCTCTCAGACAGCTCATTTAAATGTGTAAATACAACTATAGATATGTAAATATGTCAGTGGATTAGTTCACCAATTCCCTCAAAAGCACAAGTATAAACAGACATAAACACACATTTCAAAGCAAAAAGTGGAAGTTATACCTGAGGCAATGGCAGAAGGAGGGGAGATAGTTTAGCTAAGTCCCCTAGAACATTTTTTCTAATGACCATTTACTAAAATCATCTCATGATTTTTCTGCTTAAACTTTTGATATATTTTATTCATGTATTTATTTATAATGGCTTATGCTTGAAAAAAGTCCTGTTTGATTATACCATGAGCTTTCTACACAATTTAAATACTTTTATAACTTTTAATATTATTAGAAATCCCCAGAAAATCACATTGGAAATTTTCCACTGTTTTATACTAAATAAAATTGGACAATCTGATCATTACCATCCTTGGTTTCTGTATGGATGAGGACACCAAAGTTTATTAAGATTAAAGTACTTGCTCAAAGTCACATACATTTCAGGAAACAGTTGACAGTAAAGTATAACTGGAATCAACTCTGAAGAGCACTTTCTACTGGAGTGGATGCTAATACTACCTTAGGACTAATTTAGTAACTTCTATTTAAGTCTGAGCTGTTGGCACCAGATATCCCAAAATTCTTGCATTTTTTGTTATTCTCTTGTGTACTTTTAAGCCACTAACATGACCAATCCAAGAAAAGTTAGAACCAGAGCTAGATTAGATCCTACCTAACACCTTCAGGCCATAGCAGTACAAGAGAAATTAAATTAAACTTAATATTCTGGTATGGAAAACAACCTACTAAGGACCAAGTCGTATTTATTCATTGTCTCGTTTAATACCTTTATTATTAAGTAGATGTTCAGGGATGATAAAGAACCTGCCCAAGGCTCCTGTTAACTTAGAACAGGGTTTCAAAACCAAATGTATCTGATTCAAGATATTATATTTTCTTCTTATTCACATTGCTTTGAAACAGAAAATAAGCAAACAATCCAAACTTCTAAGCAGAATGAAGAAATGAGTGTCTCTTCTGTGAGTTTGAGGCTCCAAGGGTTTCTTTTCTGTTTTTTTTTTTTTTTTTTTTCTGAAGGAGGGCAACTGTACACAGTTTGGCATTTGATCTCTGGCCACTGATGGCTGAGACACTTCGCTTAAGACATTCGGTGTTGTGGTTGTCAGGGGCTCCTTTCGTTGCTCTCCTGGACTCCCACCCTGCACCTCAGTTTCACATGGTTTTACCACATTTGCATTTCTGTTTCTGCATAGGACTGAAACCCTTCTTTCTTAGCCACACGGCACCTTCCTTGAGAATCTGCAGGCCTTTGGGATTTTTCCTGTCCTTTATCACCCTCCATAGTTTCTATAAATGCAACTCAACTAGTTATTAAACAAATACTCTATTCTATTCTTCATTCAAATCTCACTTTCCTCCTTGCTGTTTAAACAAACTTGGGGGTATACCACTGAACTTCTGTTAGGCTCAGTTTTGTCATATGTAAAATAGAGATAAAATTGAAATTTCAAATTCTCCTAAATTTATTTTAGGGATCAAGTTAAATGATCCATGCAGACCCTCAGCCTGAAATCCAGAGACCACGTGCTGTTGTGCAATGGATGGTGATGATGAAAATGATGACGATAACAAGCCGCTGCCTTAGCATTTCTTGAGGCTTACTCTTGTCTGTGCTACCCAGAGTTGCATGACAGCTTTCAATCATTCTCTGCTATCCTTGCAGAAGGTTATCTCAGTTGCTATTTGGGGTCCCTCCAATCCATTTTTTTCCCAAATTTTATTTTCCTTAGCGTCCACTCTTCAGCTTTACTTCTTTGGGACTCTAGAGAGTCTTAGATCAGAAGCACATTTCATTTGCTCCATACCCTTTTTAAGAATGAATAGAAAATGCAACGTGCATCAGTAAACCATACGTGGTTTGCTAAATTCCAGATTGGTGGGAACTCCTCAGAATCTCTGATGTAGTTGCTGTGTGGAGAGCCTGAGAACTGGTATATAACAAGTTCCCAGGTGATGCCATTGTTGCCGATATGGGGATGATACTCGGAGAACCACCATTCTAAAACAACTGTGTGTCTTAAAATTGTAAGAAGGGGCACTCTTGAATAATTTAATTAAATTTCAGATAGTATTTTGTCCCAAATACTCCTAAAACTAATCCTGCTGGACATGAGACAACGAACAATTAGGCTGACAGATACTTAAATGTTCATGGCCCTCCAAAGTTGCCTACCTAGCTTAGTCCTGTGTAAGGAAATCTCTTTTTTTTTAAACTGTCCATTTTCAAGGATCAAAGCTGAAAAAATGGTTGTAGCATTCTGCTCTGTTCTTCAGAGTCTCAACTTTATGAAAGAATGAGTGTTAGTAATCCCTCTCCTGTCTCCTGTACCCTGTCTTTCCTGGACACCTTCTCTCCTTTGGTGTGCATTCCGATCACATTAGTGGCTTTTCAGCATCCCCAATATTTTCTATCTTCTTTTGTTGATTTTTTTCATAGAGGAAGTATGTTTTTATCAGTTCATAAGGGTCTTTATACATAAAATATCTTTTGTTGAAATAAATACACTACACGCTTCACTAAACTCAATCTTTGGCTAAATAACAGCTCCATACACACACACCCTCCTCATAAAGATACATAGGTGAAGGTTTTGCATCAGCAAATACACAAATCATCAGTGAACTTTGAGGTCACTTGTGATTATTGATATTAAATATTATATCCAGGGAAGTCAAGCTTACCCAAATATTAACAAACACTTGAGGTACTTTATGCATGGAGAGGCTCATATCTAACATTAGATTTTTTGATTCCCAGAGTAGCTTCTATATGGAGTAAAAGATACAAGATTAAGAAAACATCTCCCTTCACTACAATAAAACAAATAAAGTATATCATCGTCATTTCATTAATAACATTATATTTTATCCCAAGGTTGCCTTCTGTGATTTCCTGACCTATCTGATTATGCTGCACTTGTATTAGAGCAGTATTTCTCTAGGTGAGATCCTTGCTTAATCTGCAGCAAACTCAACATTTTAGTTGTTTATATTTATCAAAATGCAGATTCCTGAGAACCACATCCCGAACAATTGAATCAGAATCCCTGGGGAAGGAGTCAGAACTTGCAAACACATTATATTCTACAGGTGTTTCAGATGTACACACAAAAAAATCCAGGACTATTATTTTAGGGATCTAAATAATCAATGAGAGGGATTTACTGCTTCCTGCTTCTTCATTCTCCTGTATGGCAGTGCATCAAATAATGTCTAAAACTCTGGAGAGCATGCACTAGAGTCTTGCAAAAGTTAAAATCAAAATAAAATAAGCCTGCAAATATATCAAAATGTATTAATCTCATAGGATTGAGTCTTGAGAGTAGTGCCTTCTAAAAGTAGGGTATTTGCTTTTAAAATTTAATTTATTTATTTGAGAAGCAGAGAGAAAGAGAGCCCAGAGCAAGGGTGATAACTCATATATACTAGTTCACTTCCCAAATGCCCCCAGTGGCCAAGACTGAGCTAGGGTTGAAGCTGGAAACTCAATCAGTTCCTCCAAATAGGTGGCAGGAACTCAGTTTCGTGAATCATCACAAGGGGTCTGCATTAGTAGGAAGCTGGAATCAGGAGCCAGAGCCAGATGTTGAACCCAGGTGCTTCAGTATGGGATTGGGGATTGTAACAGCTAGGCTAAATGCCAGCTCCAGAGAACTAGGATATTGGTTTAAAATGTAACATTAAGAACCTCTGTAAGTATATTAATACAAAGAAAATCATTACATGGCAATATTTTTAAACAGTTATTCATAGTTTTAAATTACCATAGCTTACAACTTGTATCATAATTTAAATATATGTATTGAATAATTCTTCTGTTGCTGCCCATACTAGAATCATTTACAGACTTTTTCCCTCTATTTTTATGCTATTCCAATTTGGTTAACAATGCTTTAAAAATTGCCTAATTTGTAAATACTAGAATTGAGATAATTTTTTTAACATTTTGGAATTTTGAAAAGAATTTCTTAGTAAATAGTTCAATTTAATTCAATGCTATAGTATTAAAGATAATTCCAGAAATTTTTCTCATCATATGGCTCAAATCACACAAGGCTGGTGGGAAGCCATCTATTATTTGTCACAAAAAGTGTTGCATAATTATCTGAATTAAAATAATATGATAGTGGAAAAATATGATAATGGAATTCTTGAAAAACAAACATGTTTGGTCTTTCTTTTTAAATTTTTTAAAAGGTTTGTTTATTTATTTATTTATTTATTTGACAGAGTAACAGAGAGAGAGAGAAATCTTCCATCTGCTGGTTCAATCCCCAGATGGTCACAGTGACCAGGGCTGCGCAAGGCCGAAGCCAGGAACCAGGTCTCCCACATGGGTGGCAGGGAACCAAACTCTTGATCAGCCTCTGCTGCTTTTCCCAGGTCCTTAGCTGGGAGCTGGATTGGAAGTGGAGCAACTGGGATATCGAACAGGCACCCATTTGCCCACTATGCCACAACACTGACCCTTGGTCTTTCTGTTTAAGTGCTAGCATTTTGGGGCTGGCACTGTGGCACTGCAGGTTAAAGCCCTGGCCTGAGGTGCTGACATCCCATATGGATGCTGGTTCATGTTTTGGCTGCTCCTCTTCCAATCCAGCACTCTGCTTATGGCCTAGGAAAGCAATGGAAAATAACCTAAGTACTTGGGCTCCTGCACCCGCATGGAAGACCCTGAAGAAGCTCCTGGCTCCTGGCTTTGGATATGCTAGCTCCGGTATTGTGGCCCTTTGGGGAGTGAACCAGCAGATGGAAGAACTTTCTGTCTCTAACTCTATCTCTCAAATAAGAAAATAAAATCTTAACAAAATATTGGAAACCTGAATGTTGGGAAACATTAATTTTTGTCATAAAGATTAGTTTAGAACTTACTTTTTCTAGAATTTCGATATTTACTTATTTGTAATTTATTTAAGAGAGGAGAGACAGAGAGAGAGGGAGAGAGGACACTCCCATCATTCTGCAAATGCCCACAACAGTATAGTCCAAGCCAGGTGTAAGCTAGGAGCCAGAAACTCTATCCAGGTCTTCCATATGGGTGCCAGGGAACCAACTACTTGAGCTGCACTGCTTCCCAAAGGCTGCATTGGCAGGAAGTTGGCATTGGGAGCAGAGCAGAAAAATGAACTCAGGTACTCCCATATGGGACAAGGGCATCTGAGGCAGCATCTTTTTTTTTTCTTTTTTCCTTTTTCAAACTTAATATTTTATTTATTATTTTTTGAAATAATATATTCTTTTCTTTTTGACAGGCAGAGTTAGACAGTGAGAGAGAGAGACAGAGAGAAAGGTCTTCCTTCCATTGGTTCACCCCCCAAATGGCCACTACGGCCAGAGCTACGCTGATCTAAAGCCAGGAGCCAGGTGCTTCCTCCTGGTCTCCCATGCAGGTGCAGGGCCCAAGCACCTGGGCCATCTTTTACTGCCTTCCCGGGCCACAGCAGAGAGCTGGACTGGAAGAGGAGCAACCGGGACAGGACTGGCACCCCAACCGGGACTAGAACCCCAGGTGCTGGTGCCACAGTTGGAGGATTAGCCTAGTGAGCCACAGTGCCAGCAGACATAATATATTCTTAGTTTATATTAGAGCCAAAGGCTTCATGGCTCTACTAAATAAAGAGTTTAAGAAATAAAAAGTAAAAAGACCAGCAGGAAAGTGGGCTAGGGCTATAAATAACAATCAAATGAAAAGACATTCAACTTCACTCATATAAAGTAAATTTTAAAATGGAAACAAAATTATTAAAACTATGGTAGTGTATAATTACTATCCATTATTTTGACAAGTATTTAAAATAAAGTTTGAAAAAAAACACTGTAGAAAAATTGATATACGTGGGCATTTCTTTCTTTTTTTCTCTTCGAGGGTCTTTGGTTCTTTTTAAATGTTAGCTCCCACATACGAGGGAGAACATCTAGTATTTGTCTTTCCAGCATCATAATCACTAGGCCAAACACACAGCTTGGGATTTAAATTTCTAGAAGCCAGTTTCACAGTCCTTTCCCAAATCAATTACCTGAATCTCCAAAAGGGTCTCCTTTTTTTTCCTACCTCATCTCTTTCTTCTTCTTTATTTACTGCCTTCATATTCCTTTCTTTCTTATCATTCTTCCTTTCCTTCCTTAATAAGCATCATGTTGCACTAATTATTTTTTCAGTAATTGAACGTTGTTTGTAAATTCTGTACAGAATTTTCATCAGTGCACTGTCCTTGAATTTAGTCTGTAGCTCTTTTCAATTTTATAGCATTGTAAAGAAATAAGAATTTGAAATATTCGTAATTATATTTCCTCTATGGGTGTATTCTATTGATTATTGAAAATCTTAATGCTTATCTGGAATTCTCATTCTGATTTTCTACACTGAATCTTAATTTTCCTACACTTGAGCTTAATTTTTTTGACAACAACCTCTTAATTGACAGTTAATAGATCAGTTTCACAGTTGAAACATTCACTGACCACATCAGCAATTGGACAAATAATGGAAAGCAGAAAAGTGAATCTTCAGTGCTAACATATTTGCGAATATTAGTTCACATAGTGTTCACTTGATATTCTCCAGTTTGAAAAGACTTCATGTTTTACCAGAATCAATCCTGTCCACTCATAACTTTTATCTTCAAATCTATGTATCTGTAGTCCACATTTCAGTTATTATATTACATGAAGCATTTACATTCTCATACTTTCTAAACTGCATTTATACTTCTTGAAGAGGAGAGAAAATAATGGAAGAGACAAATTTATCTTAGCACTAATAGTGGCATCAGGAGAAACTTAGTGTAAAATCCTAGACTTCATGTAAGGAACAAAACTACATCAGAACTATGATGAACAAAAATTCAGCTATTTTCAAATCTTGACTCATTGTACCTTTAAGAATTATGTTTCAGAACTCAGCAACTTCTAAGAATAACTGACCATGCAGGGGACACTGCCATTGACAGTAACTGAAAATTCTCCAGCTCATAAAGCAAATGCATGAGATGAGATAGGCAGAGAATTCCAGACCTAAGACAGGCAGGGCCTGTGGTGTGCCCCTAATAAGCAGGAAGCAGCTATAGGAGATACAATGATTCTGTGCCCTTCAACATCCCTTAAGAGTAAGGTCTGGAGTCTCTGAGAGGGGAATGATATAGGCAGGCAGACAGGAACAAATTGATTACATTTGAAGCTGGAGACCACATCCCCTATGTGATCTCATGCCCCTACCTTATCTCACCTGGATGCCCACCTGCCAATCAGACTACGTAACCACTCCCCTTTGAGAGTACATAAAAGGCCTGGAGCATGGTGGGCCCCTCCCTTTTTTGGTTTTGCACCCGGGCCTTGGGGCGCTTGGCCCATTGGCCTCCGCCCTGCCTCTGCTTCCTGCCTGCATGCCTGCATGCTTGCTGCACGTGGCTTGCTCATGGCCTGCCCTCTGTCTGGTGTGGACCCAACTTACCTTCCAGATCTCTTTCTCCCCTAATTAAAGCCCTCATTTTCCTATGCATTTCTCTCACTGAATAAAATCCTGAAAAAAAAAAAAAGAATTTTAATAGCTTGTGACCAGAATTTTGGGGGCTGTTAGGAAGATGGGTGTGAAGATTTATTCCACATTGGATCTGCATCTGCTTGGTATTTTAATTACATCTGGCGTGTGACAAGTTATTTTTACAAATATTGTTTGTGGCTATTCACACATCTGCTACTTTTTTACACAGAGATTTTTACCTTAACCATTAAAATATTGATATTGACCTTTCAAATATCTTTAAAATTTAGTCATAAAAAGACAGGGACACAGCCATATGAAGGATATTCTTTTTTTTTTTTTTTTTTTTTTTGACAGGCAGAGTGGATAGTGAGAGAGAGAGACAGAGAGAAAGGTCTTCCTTTGCCGTTGGTTCACCCTCCAATGGCTGCCGTGGATGGCGCGCTGCGGCCGGCGCACTGCACTCATCTGATGGCAGGAGCCAGGTGCTAGGTGCTTTTTCCTGGTCTCCCATGGGGTGCAGGGCCCAAGCACTTGGGCCATCCTCCACTGCACTCCTGGGCCACAGCAGAGGGCTGGCCTGGAAGAGGGGCAACCGGGACAGAATCCGGCGCCCCGACCGGGACTAGAACCCGGTGTGCCGGCGCCGCAAGGCGGAGGATTAGCCTGTTGAGCCGGCTGAAGGATATTCTTTATAGAGATTTCCTCTAATCTTCATAAATGTCCAGGTCATAAAAATCAGAAGAAATACATAAATAAATAGCTTTTACATTTAGCTATAATAAATATAAAATATACTAAAACATAATTATTCACAAAGCTGCAAAAACAAAAATATTTAATAATGAAGTATAAACAATAGAGCACCTAAATGTATAAAATGAGAAAATAAAAAATATCCTTTTTGTTTGTTTTAGTTGTATTTTTCTAATGGAATGGAATAATTTTTGATTGGCAACCCAAATAACATTAAAGTTACAAATTTGTTAAAAATGTAAAATGGATTAGGCAAGTAGCTTAGTGATTAAAATTCCCACGTGCCAGGTTGGAGTGCCTGGCTTCAGTTCCCATTTCTGGCTCCTAATTCCAGCACACTGTCAGTGCAAATCCTGGAGGCAGCAAGATGGCCCAAGTATTTGGGTTCCCAGTATTCACTTGGAGAGCTCGATTGAGTTCCTGTGCTCCTGGCTTCAACCCAGTCTAGTCACAGCTGTGGTGAGAAAATGAGGAGTGATCCACTGGAAGGGGGCTCTGTCCATCTGTCTGTTTCTGTCTATTTTTTCTCTCTGTCAAATAAATAAATAATGAGGACAGATTATCTTAGGAAAAACAGAATTTTTTAATATACCTCAAAATCACTTTGGGGAATTTTTTTGTTGAAATTTTACTAAATTTATCAAATTAATCATGAAGAATGGCTCCATATAGCCTCCTTCAAAAATACATAATACTTTTACTGGGGGGAAGATTTCTATTTATTTCATGAAGATAAAATAATCAAAACAGTCCACATGTATTTTAAAAATTTTATTCATTTTTATTCTATTTGAAAGGCAGAGAAGGAGAGATGGGGGACAGAGAGACAGACAGACAGATAGATTCCATCCATTGATTCACTCTCCGAATGGGTACAATAGTGGGAGCTGGACCAGGCGAAAGCCAAGTGCCAGGAACTCCATCCAGGTCACCCATGTGGGTGACAAGGATCCAAATGTGTTAGCTAAAATTTGCTGCCTTCCTGTGTGTGTGTTATTAGGAAGCTGGAATTAGTAGCAGGATTGGGACTTGAACCCAGGTGCCCAAATACGGAATATGGTCACCAAGTACTGACTTAACTGCTGTGTCAGATTCCTGTCCCAAACAGTATATTTTTGATTTAAGAATTATCAAGTAGATCTAAATGAAAGAACCAAAACATCACCACATATAGCAAAAGATACACATATGCTACAGATTTATTTAAAATCCTGGAGTAAGTATGATTATTTAGCAAACATTATGGAATAAGTTAAAGAAAAAAATAGTTATATTTTCACTAAACAATTCAAAATTAGTATCAGATCTATTACAGATTTAAAAGTAAGACTATGGAAAAGTCTATAGGAATCATTAATGAATATATGGCTCGGCAGAGTGAGAAAGGCTTTCTCTGCATAGAAGTAAGTGAACAAAACAAGGAATTTGACTATACACATACAACTACATAAAATGGAAGTGATAAAATGATTGAAATGCAAAATTGGTAGCACTTAAAGCTTTAATACCATTACTATATGAATAGATTTCAACAGATCAGTAAATAAAATATAGATAAATTGATAACAAAAATGTGACTAAAATTTGTCAAAAGACTACATTGCTAATTTGCAAAAGGACACATGGAGAGAGCAGACATGGAAAACTAATAGAGGCTTGCTAGCAACCAAGGATATCAAACACAGTAATTACTATTTTTTTAAAACTAGAAATACTGAGAAGGGGTTAATCAAAGGAGACTAACCAGAACTTCCAAATCAATAAGAGAAATGACACTTTTAGGTCTCCCTGTTGGGAGTGTAAATTAGTGGAAACTTTCTCTAGAGAAAGATAGGGCTGTCTATCAAAGTTTTGAAGTGCAATTCTATCATGTGACTTGGTAATCCCACTTCTTTGAAAGTGTAGGAAGAAAATCATCTGAAATGCAAACATGGATTTTTATGCAAAGGAGTCCTTGCAGAATTACTTTTATGGAAAATTATGGAAAATATCCTGAATATTCAGAGTAAGAAATTAGAAAGTTAAATAAGGTCCATTTCATAAGAACTGCAATTATAATGACATTATGCTGGCTTCACAGTCTTCAAACTTCCTCCCTATGTTTGGGAATTTCTCTCCTTTTCAATTCATTGGGTTGCAGACCATCTCTCCCAGTATAAAAGCAGAAATAAAATCCAGATGTCCTTAAGACTCGCACATGAGATGCAGGCCTCAGAATTCCCGTACACCTGCCCCAGACAGATTAATTATTGCTACAGGAAACGCAGAACCAATGAGAATCTAATCAGGTAATTGGTGGCACCTGTAGCAATCAGTTTATAGGGGAGTGATTGTGTCACTCATGTTTCAACCAGGTCTTCATCCGGGACATTGTTGGTGGTGTGAAAGCTATGACATCTCAAGTTCAGGTTCAGCAATGGTCATGCCTTACTCAGATGACATTTTGTCAGAATCCTCTTTTTGTAGTCTTCCCAGTGATGTGAGTTGCAGTGTGGTCCTTTTCCATGCAAGATGGCCAAAGATGTTATCTATTCCTTCCACATAAAACTGAATTATTCATCTAAGCAAACATTAGCTGTCATATTTAGAGAACATTTTATTAAATGATAAAAGTATTTCCAATATATGGCCAAGTGAACTGGCAGTTTACAAAGCAATGTGATCTATCACTTCAATTTTGTTGACTTTGATCAATATACATATCATATGCACTCATACATCCATTGAGGAAAAATAATGAAATATGTCAAAATTATTCTTGCAAAGTTTTGGAGTGTTGGCTCTACAAGTTAAGTTTTTTTATTATTTAGTTCCTAAAACTTCCTGTGAATATGCATATTATGTCTGGAGGATAGCAATACAAATTGTTGAAATAATACATTCATGATTATTAAAAGGGTAAACTTTAAAAAGTTTCCACAGAGAAAAGTTTTCTGTAGTGTCTTCCTCCCTCTTATTTTCCTTATTTATTTTTTCCTTCAGCTTCCTTCATTCCCTCACATGATTGTTCATTTCTTTTCTCCTTTTGTTTTCCTTGGAAGAAGCTAAAAAGTTATGTTTAATGATATTAATACATTAGGTTATTATGCCTTGCAAAGTTATATTCTTTTTAAAAGAGATGTTACGAAGATAATATTGCATGCATGCATGCACACACACTACAAATTTTTGAGGAGGAGGAATGAAAACAGAGATTTTGTGTGGGCTGGATATTTTCAGTTCTCTCAGCTGAAGTAAAATTGCAAATATAAACAGTTTCCTGCATAAATTTATAATTTAAGAAAAAACACAAATGAAACCCTCCCCTATCAATATCTCTTGGAAACTTCTTAACCATGCACTGGCCTCATCTGCTTGACAACCCCAGCTGGAGTCCACAGTCTGAAATTCCACAGGCCTAGTTACTGGCACCTTGTTTCTGCCTCTCCAATCTCTAACCATGAGTCACTCCAGTAGTTCATTTTCTTCCTCTGATTTAAAGGATGCTAAATGTTACTGGGAAATGGGATATCATAATGTTTTACTGAGTACCCTACAAAATAGTCATGCTAAGCTCAGGTCCTCATGTTTTCTGTAAATTTTTCCAGTTATCACTTGGTGATTTTTGACTCAACTGCTTTAAATAACTTCTCTTAGTTTTTCCTTATTTCTTACTGCAACTTCCTACTCCCTTTGTCTTTTGAAAGGGACAGTTTTCTCATGTGATTGTCTTTTACTTCTGAATACATGATCAGCACTCCCCCCTACCCTTTTTTGCAATACCCTTCCTCTTTATTTCCTGAAATAATGTAAGGTCCTTTGGTCTTGGACTATGTCAACTTAGTTTCCATTAGTGGCTTGGTCTTCATATTTCTGTGTTTCATCAGGGCTGTTCTTTCTTTTCAGATTTGTCCATTGGTACCTCATCTTAACTGTAACATCTGTGTAGTTTGATTTCACGTCTCCACTACTGGCCTTGTTCTTTGTTTTCCTGGATTCTATCTCAGAATTACCTTAACAGCATTTCTTTCTATCAGCCACCTCGTGTTTATTGTACTCAAGTCAAAATTAATCCTTGCCACCGAAGCGTATCTTTCTTTTCCTTCTGATTTCCATATTTCTGATAATGGCACAATTCAACTTCCTGAAAGCAGGCTTATTTCTATCTCTTTCATTCCGTCTATCTTTGCTTTTCCATCAGTGATTATATTTTCATAAACCCTATCTTCCTGCATTCTGTAATTTAGGAGCTTATTACTTCTTTTTCAGATTTTTTTTTTTTCAAGAAAACTACTATATCTTAGTCTCACTTTTATGCATTCTTATCCATCTTGACCACCAGGTCGAGATATTTGTGAAATACAGCTCTGATGTGAACTTGCTCTCAAAATGTGTTTTGTGATCATAATAATGATAGTCTTGCTCACACAGAATTGCCTGGCCCTGAGTGGTTTTTTCCTCAATGTATTGTTCCAGACTTACTGTTCCCTATACGCATACCCTTTATCCTAGCAAATCAAACTCTTGCCCCAGATTGTGAAGATAGTTCTGTCCAGGAGCATGAGAAACAGCATTCCAGACAGAAATGGAGCTTAGGAAAGGGGCCTGGCTTTGATCTGGATCACAGGGGGAACAGAAAGATGCGAAACAAGAGGACGCTGGTGAGTTATGTGGAGCCCTGCAGGCTTGTGAGGGTTTTGATTTGGGTTCTTGATTTGCTTCTTTTCTGGAGTGGGTGAACATTCTAAGTGTGATGGAAAGTTCAATCTGGGCAGTGACAGTAAGTTCCTATTGGAGTTTTAAAAGTAACACCCAGCACATTGTGTATAAAGTCATTTCTCTATCATGGCTTACTTGGTCTTAGTATCCATAAGCAAATTCTTTCTTTTTTGACAGTAGAAACAGATCTCTCTCTCTCTCTCTCTCTCTTTCTCTCTTTGTCTTCCTCTCAAAACATACATACAATGGTGCACTTTTTAGAAAAAGATTTATTTATTTATTTGAAAGTCAGAGTTACACACACACACACACACACACACACAGAGAGAGAGAGAGAGAGAGAAAGAGAGAAGTCTTCCATCCTCTGGTTCACTCCTCAATTGGCTGCAATGGCCGGAGCTGTGCCAATCTGAAAGCAGGAGTCAGGAGCTTCCTCTGTGCCCCCCACGCGGATGCAGGAGCCCAAGGACTTGGGCCATCTTTTACTGCTTTCCCAGGCCATAGCAGAGAGCTGGATCAGAAGTGGAACAGCCAGGACTTGAATGGGAGCCCATATGAGATGCCAGCACTGCAGCCGGTGGCTTTACCTGCTATGCCACAGCACAGGCCCCCAGTGGTGCATTTTATGACATAGTTATTTTGTGACACATCTTACATCCTCTACTACTTCTTGCTCAGGAGTTCACAGAATGTACCTAGCTTCTCTCTGAATCCACACAGATCTTTAGAACGTGGAACGCTCAGAAAATTCTTACTAATGAATGAATAGTTTTAGTTTCTATCAGTAGCATACAGATTTACATGGGAGGTGGGTCATATTAAAAGAATGCAGAGATCAGTGATGAAAATCTTCATTTTTATTCATTATGATTCTCCATCCCTCTTCTTTGTGAGGATGGAACAAATCTCTGATTATCTGTACTCTGTTCATTCTATCTTTGAAAACCAATAAATCTTATCAACTTGTTTACAATGTAATAACTATCACCCAACTAATAATCATTGAGTACTTCAAGTTTTCTAAGGAAAATATATCAGTTTTATCTGCTAGTGTATATTAAATCTGAAAGAAAATTCATTATTTTCTGTATGTATCCAGTCAGAAAAGCTGTAGCAGGCCTACAAGTTAGCAAAAGTGAGAGCATTTCAGGTTGTTCCAAGGAAGAGTAGGGGTAGAAATAACTTTCCTGAATGCTCATTGGTTGCTGAGTAGATAATGATTTATGGCATACTTTAAATTACTCTTTTGGATGGAAGGTTTTATGGAAGGGGAAATGGGATCGTTCTTTAATATCCTGAAGCATCTGAAAACCTATGCAACTCTCATTGATCTGTTCTCTGCTAGATAATACTGCTGTTTAAAATCGATGACATGTTTACTCCTCTCAGGATGCCTCCATGGTTGTAAACCATTCTTTGCTGTTTGTTGAGGAGCACATTTCTTACCCATTCCCCCACTAAAGAGAAGCTTCCATGGATTTGGGGCAACCCCAGGTTTAACCCTTATCCCACCTATATTTTCATCCTTCCCCCCATTCCATTTCCATTTCATAGTCACTTTTGCAAACTTGAGGGCTAAAAGTCTTTAGTAATCTCTGAAAAACAAATGAACAAACTAAATCCTGCATGTTTCTCATCACCTATATCTCAGCAGACTCTTTCTAGTAGTTCTTAAATAAAGCATAGTAAAACATTTACTAGATACTTTTGTTTTGTGTTGTTTAGGAAGTTGCAAATTTTCTTTTGAAAGGACAGTAGGATACAGTAACATGTATGTCTAGAGATGAAGAATAAACTCCTTATATCAGATACTTAAATCAAATATGTAGCAGTTGATTTCATTGCCTTAAAAGTGTCCTTTAACTGAGTTAATCAGGGGGAACCCTGTTCAACAATGCTGCTCAGCCAAACGGCCCCTGATTGACTAGCCAACAACTGGGGGTATTTGCCAAACCACCAATGCCAAGTCCTCAGAGTGATGCTGCTGTCCGTGACAGCTGGTGTTCTCCTTTAGAAGGCTATTTTTGTATACATCTATGATTTGCATATTTGTGTACCATGGCTGTGGCATGAGGTCTACGTTTCACAGCAGAGTGTATAAGCTGTGTATCCTTGCTGCTTGAGTGGTCCTGGACATTAGATACTAGAATTGGTTTAGGTAAAATATGAACTTTTAAGTTTTTGTGTTTTGCAGTTTAGCCCATAATGCCACTGTTTTGTTAAACTCCCTCCTCATCAACTTGAGTAATATTTTTGATGCATCTCTATGTATGAGCTACCATTGAAGGTAGATGCATTCTATGCTCTGTAGGAGGGGACACACTCAGATGGGAAGGCATGATATGGAGATAGAAAGGAAGACATTACAGGAATACCCTCCTGTTTAGTCAACTTGAAGCCTGAAATAGGAATTGAGAAATTTTCTCATTAAAGAGACATACTGATACTTCCTCCTATGTGGGAAAAGACTTAAGAAAGTAAGAATTGCTATACAAATTCAAATATATCAAATTCTCAGCTGTGGCTTCTCTTTCTAATTAGTAATATCACAGGGAGTCTGGAACAGGTATGCTTTCCACAGTAGTGTAGAAGATTAAATATGGAATACTTCTTGGGCAGAAAGAAAATAGAGGGAGTGCTGCTTAGATGAAAAGGATGTAAAGAATGTAGCTTAAGGCTGTACGAGTTTTGTACAAACAATGACTATGTGGGAATGGAGTGATCTTAGGAACAGGGAGAGGGGAAAATAAATAGGAGGAGATTAGAGCATGGGTTGCCATGTAACAAATATCAGGTGGGTGATAAGTCTAGTCTTTATTTCCTATGAAATTGATAATTTCTTAAGGTTGGTTGAGGATGTTAACTTGGGAAAACTTGATGTGTGGGTTCTTCAGTGATAGAAGAATTCTGAATTAGGGTTTTCAAAGGCAGTTGCTGGAAAATAGTAGTTCTAGGAAAAAGTACCTGGGCAAGATTTCTAATGTTTAAGGAAGACAGGAAAATGTTTCCATAGAAAATGATGATAACATCTGGAAGAGATATTCGAATTTTGTCTCACTAATGATAAAGAGTTTGAATAGAAAATCAAAAGTTTCTTCCATAAAGTGTTTCGACTGTGGTGCAGGAGTAGCTCCAGGTTTGAAGGGTCTGCTTACCATAGACTGTTTGTGCTTCCCTAAATTCACATGGTGGAACCTGGCTCCCAGTGAGTGAGTCTTTGGATGGGGCCTTCAGGAGGCAGCTGGGCTCTGCCCTTGTGAAGAAGATTGGGTCCCATGGGAATAGGCCCCAGAATGCTCCCTTCTCCCTTTCGCAAGGTGAGGACATGGTCAGCCTTCTTGAGTCAGGAAGTGGGTGCTCACCAGGTGCAGGATATGCTGGATCTTGGACTTCTCAGCTCCAGAACTGTGAGAAATAAGTTTCTGCTGTTTGTAAGTCATCCTGTCCTGTAGTGCTTTGTTTTTGAAGCCCAAAGTAAGCTAGTATTATCTGTCCAAGCCACTCACATTCATTATCTGTAATATAGTGCATATTTCTAGCCCTATTATAGGTGAGATAATAGAGACAGAAAAGAATAAGTAACTCATCCAAATTTGCACAAACATGACATTGCCAGGATTCAAACTCAGGTCCATCTGCTTCCAAAGTCATTTTTGTTTATTTGCTTGCTTTCCTAATGTGCTGCTTCTGTAGACACAGAGGAATATAAAGGAAAGGTTGTGAATAGTTCTCTTGGGTGTATTTAATTCGAGTTGGCAGAGAAATCACCATCTGGAGACATAGTTGTGACAAAGTATTTGCTGCGTACCTGTGAAATGTGTGGTGTTAGGTACTATAGTCTGTATTGTCTAGTTTAAGAACCTGAGAATAGAGTGGAGGAATGACTTCATTATGATAACAAAACCAGTTTGTGCTATAAGTGCTGACTGCGAGGTCATTCCTGGGGCCCATCTATATGGATGAAAAGTGTAACTGCTGATAGAGTGCAGTCATTGGAAAAGCATTTGGATTGTCTAGGCATCTATAGCATATAATTATCATCAATATTGAGCAAATATGGAAAACAAAACTGAAAATATAGCTTTAAAACACTAGAGAGATGCAGTTGTAATTGAGATACTACTATCTCATGAAATGATATGTATATAATAATTTTATCAACATATATATTTAAATATACTTACTTTAAAAGTATCATAATTTTTTCATCTAATTTGACTTGCTATGAGCATGGGCAGACTCACTTTCAGCGTACTGCTCAGATAATTTGAGTGAACAGCTATTTCCTGGCTGCTTCAGGCACAAATTCCAAAGTAAATGCTGTCTCCATGTTCACGGGAAATATTTCCTTAAAAGGGAGCATCATTCTCTAAATAATATCCAACAAAATGCCAATGATGAACCTCACTCTTAATATCAGGTACATGTCCATTTTAAAAATGAGCCAGCGCTATGGCTCTCTAGGTTAATCCTCCAACTGCGGCACCGGTACTCCAGGTTCTAGTCCCGGTTGGGGCACTGTGTTCTGTCCCAGTTGCTCCTCTTCCAGTCCACCTCTCTGCTGTGGCCCGGGAGTGCAGTGGAGGATGGCCCAAGTGCTTGGGCCCTGCACCTGCATGGGAGACCAGGAGGAAGCACTTGGCTCCTGGCTTTGGATCCACACAGCGTGCCGGCCATAGCAGCCACTTGGGGGTGAACCAACGGAAGGAAGACCTTTCTCTCTGTCTCTCTCTCTCACTGTCTAACTCTGCCTGTCAAAAAAAAAAAAAATGAACTCATAAATGATAAATACTTTCTAAACATTACCATTAGTATTTTGTATTGCCTTGAACTTTATATTTAGAACATTAGACCATGGATTTGCTAAAATCCTAAACCTAACTGTAAGGTTTAATACATAGTGGGTTAAGGCCCTAGGTTCTGAGGTTAGACAATATGAATTATATTTCAGGTTGATTCATTTACTAGCTATGTGATTCAGTGTATATTTTATTACCATTTTTTAAAGATTTATTTATTTATTTGAAAGTCAGTGTTACACAAAGGGAGAGGTGGGGAGGGGAAATGATGGGAGAGGAGGGGAGAGGAGAGTAGGAAGATGACTCACTCCCCAGATGGCTGCAATGGCCAGAGCTGTGCCGATCCAAAGCCAGGAGCCAGGAGCCTCCTCGGGATCTCCCACAAGGGCACAGGGGCCTAAGGACTTGGATCATCTACTGCTTTCCCAGGCCATAGCAGAGAGCTGGATCAGAAGTGGAGCATCCGGGTCTTGAACTGGCACCCATATGGGATGCCAGCGCTTCAGGCCAGGGCATTAACCCACTGCGCCACAGCGCTGGCCCCTGTATTACCTTTTGTGTTTGGCCTTCTTTTCTATAAAATGACAATGTAACAGTAACACTTTTATAGTTTGTGTGTGCATATGTGTAGATATTCAGAAAAAAAAATGTAATCTAAAGTTTTTAACAAGATGGCCTGGCACACAGTAGGTGTTCAATGAATATTCATATTAGATATTATTTCCATTTTTTATATACTTTAGAAATATGTTCGCCACATCTGAGCTGTGCTTTACTGCTTGTTTCATGCTAAGAAAAATTTTTAAATAACTCATCAACTTGGTTCTTCATAGCAGGATAAAGTTATTTGGTTTTCATGTTTCTCTTGTATGGGAAACTCCAAAGGCATGTGATATCACAGAGGAGGATGTTATCCCTTGAGGAATCATTAATGAAGTTGGCTTTAACAAAATCCTGGTTTCCATTAGAATCCCTTCTCCTGTGACATAGGCCATAAAAGGAAGAAGATCCAATAATTCATTCCTGCACATCACCATTCATTCATTGTGCTTGGCTAGAGTTTGGTTAAAGAAACAGCAAAATGCAAAGCAAGTAGCAACACATTAAAGAGTGCTTCTCACTGTGTGTTTGTGTGTGTGTGTGTGTGTGTGTATGTATGAGAAGGAATAAAACAGAAGCTTGGAGAAAAGGGGGTTGGAGGCAGCATCATATATTTGATAGAGTGTCATGTCTTTTGAAGAAAATGTTCCTTCTGTTATAGACACCTAGTTGAAGACCTGTCGTAAAGTTAACCTCTGGCTTTGTTTCTTAAACTGCCATTATTATTTTTAAAACATGTTTTCTTTCCTGATACTTGGCAATAATTAATAAACAGTTTCCAATAAATATAAATGCACTGACACAGTTTTCAATGTTGAATATTTTTTTAGCAATCAAAGTGAAACATGTATTTTTAACTTTTCATGCATTGCTTTCTAATTTATTTGATTTGCATTCTCATTTTCACTGCAATGTTGTGCTTTCTTAGAGGCAGATACACAGCTATTCTGTTTATTTTTCCTACATGATTGATGAGCCAGTCCTTGAGAAACATGATATGAATTGAGTTGCCTTTGACAATGGGTAGGAATAAATCTCTTTTCCTCATTTAAAAAGGGCTCAAGCTGAATTTTTTTATGTTTTGTTTTGTCAGTGTGTTCCAGCAGCTTAATTGCTAAAGTACCACAAGAATGGTACTGTGTCCAATTCAGGCATACTAGAAACTGTGCAGCAATTTCATTTGTGAAATGATCAATGAGGTTTGTCAAATCCAAATATCAGGAAACCATAAACAGATTTAATGTATATTACATTAGACAAGAGACCTAACTCTTTGAATCCAAGGTGGTTGTTTGTACACACACACACACACATACACACATGCAAATATATATGGACTAAAGAATGGCAATAAATAAAAAAGATAATTTATAAAAAATTAGAAGGATTATGTGTAAGTTCAAATAAATTTTCTTTCAAAGTATCTCACACTCCTTGAATGGAATACTCTTTTCCCAATGTTGTAGTACTTTCATTCTTTTAAAGAACTTTTTATTTGCTGATAATTTTATGAAAATTAAGAAAATTTTTACTATTTTATGAATTCTTGTTTTTATTTTTATTGAGCAATGAGTTACCCAGCTTAACTATACACTTTAATTATTAATAACTGGACTCAGACCTGGTGAATAAACATATTACCTTGATAGCAAGGTACCAAGGTCTTAGAAGTCAGTCCTAAAAATAAGTTTAGAAATAATTTGAATATTAATTATGTTGTTGATATAAGAATATATTTTTCCAAAATGAATTTTCATATGAAGCTCATAGATAGTTATATAACTGATACGGGTCCAGGTTATGTTGAAAGAGAAGAAAGAGAGTGTATACGCATGAGGAGAGAAGGGAGGGAGGAAGGATGAAAAGCAGGGGGGAAAAGACAGAAAGAGAGAGGGAAACCCTCCTGCGCGTTGAGCTATATTCTGGGTATAAACCAATGGCAATCTATACTTTAAAGAAGGACAAGAAAGAGCTCAGGTCTCTCTCCTTTCTTTCTTTTTCTTTTAAAAAAAGATTTATTTTATTTATTTGAATTCAGAATTACAGAGAGAGGTAGAGACAGAGAGAGAGGTCGTCCATCCGCTGGTTCACTCCCCAGATGGCCTCAATGGCCAGAGCTGCACCAATCCAAAGCCAGGAGCCAGGAGCTCCTTCCGGGTCTCCCAGGCGGGTGCAGGAGCCATCTTCTTCTGCTTTCCCAGGCCATAGCAGAGAGCTGGATCAGAAGAGGAGCAGCCGGGACTAGAACCAGCACCCATATGGGATGCCAGTGCTTCAGGCCAGGGCTTTAACACGCTGCGCCACAGTGTCAGCCCGAGGTCTGTCTCCTTTCTGCAAGAAGACAGGTCCTGCCTAAATATAGGCAGGGCATAAAAACAGAAAAAAGCCCTCTGACACTTCAGATATCACATTGAGACCAATGTAGTTTCAGTCTACCATTGGGGTGATATATACTCAGTGATATACCATAGGTAATTATTTTGTAATACACCATTATACACATTATTGTGTAATATACACTGCACAATTAAATATTATAATTAGCATTATATTGCTTATCATGAAGATAAAATACATCAGCAAGAAAGAGTCAACAGAAACAGACTCAGTGATGACCCAAATATTAGAAATAGCAGAGTTTAATTATTGTGCTAGATATATTAAATAATTTAGTAGGCAGGATCAGAAATGTGAATAAAGGGATGAGGAATTGCAACAGAGAAATAGAAGGTATTAAAGTGAAGGAGAGAGAGAGAGAGAGAAATGGAAAACACTTCAGGGAAAGATGACTTTATCAGCAGACTGGGCACAGGAGAGAAATGCATGAAGTAAAAACAATATAAATCAGTAGTAATTATCCTAGATGAATAAACATGAAATTAAACAGTAAAACATAGAAAACAACATCCCGGATCTGTGTGACACTGTGAAACATTGAAGTCCCAAAAGGAAAAGAGCAACAGAATAAGGCAGAAGAACTACTTGAAGGGATACTTGCTAAGAATTTTCCAAAATTAGTAAAATATATAAATCTCAGATCTAGGAAATGCAGAATTATTTTAGAGATCAAGTATTAATTAACACACACACACACAAGGTATGTATGATTTCTATGTTACTTCCAATAATTTATGCACATAATAAATATCTATTAGTACTGTCACTATTACTGTTATTGTATCATTTCATTCAAAAAGGGGAAAGTAGTAACACAGGGTTTTTTCCTATTTCTTGGACTTTGGAAAAGATATTTATGTCATTTGAATTTAGGTGAAGGATTTTTATAAAAATATCTATGGTATGCTATATCCCAATCTATCCCTTATCTAAATGTTTCTTGCACTACATTTTTAACTGTAATATAATTATGTGTTTAGCACACTACTCCTTTTTACTGTTCACTAAAAAAAAAAAAATCATTAATTACTTGAGAGCCAATCATTTGCAAAGCTTGTTATAAGATTTTATGCACATTTCATTAGGGAGAACTTAAGTGATGATACTCATTCCACCCCAATTCCTTATTTGTACTTACTTGAATGTATTCTTATTGTAATACATTCAAACAGCATAGATAGAAATATTTCATTCCCAGTTTTCTCCTCTGAAGGAATTGTTGTCATCAGTTTTGTTCTTACTTCACATGGTCACATTGTCTCTCAAAAACAAATGAAATACGTTACAAAAATAGAAATAATATCCTTGAACTATTTCTACTTCTATTGCACTACCTAAGAATTGGTAAAGATTAATAAATTCAACACATTTTGTTAAACATCTTCTATATGCCCTCTAGTTGCTAGGGATAGAGTAATGAATATCAATGACTAAGGAAGAAACAAAAGCCTTAACGGAACTTAGATTTCAAGAAAGGAAACAGCCAATGAAGAAGAGGAAGAGGAAAGACATGCAGTATGTCTGATGATGATAGTGCTATAGAGAAATAAGAAGGAAAATGCATAGTAGTGTTGGAGGTTGAGGGTGGGGTCTGCTTGCAGTTTTCAGTAATGTGACATAGAAATTCCCTGCTAAGGTGGAATTTGGGCAAGGCTCTGTAGGAGCTGAAAATGAATAACAATAAATTTACCATCACCACCACCCCCAGCACCCTGCCTCTCACCACGTGAGATGGAGTTGTACCACTAAAACATCAAGTCTACATAAGGAACAAAAAGCCTGGCTGTGGTTGGCTGCTCTCCCAACCCCATGAGGAAAAATGCCTACACAGTTTATCATAGTTAATTCCATAATTTTTATTTAAAGCCATATTCTTGATATGCTGGAAATAGCATGAACTTCGGAGTAGAGACATGGATTCCAAACCTGACTGTGGTGATTATCAACTTGTATTTAAAAAGAAGGAGTTTCTGTTGACTCATTTGCAAAACAGAAACATTAGCATTAAAACCTTGTGGGTGGGATATAATAAAGTATATAATAAAGTATGCAGGCCTTCTCCTAGTCCATGATTATATCTATACATTTGCATTTCCATAGTACTTTCAGGCTAAATAGTCTAGATACTCTAATCTGATATAAACCCCTCTATGAAAAAGTAACTTAGAAATGTTAGAAATTTATCTTATGTTTCTCACGGTAAATTTTTATTCAATTATCTCAGCCTGGTGCCTGGGCTAGTATAAAGTTTTATAAAATGGACAGCTCTTGTGTTTTTTTAAAGAAATTCTTCTGTTTTAGAGATCCACTTTTCCAGACTTTTAAGCAAACTATTCATTAACAGTTGAATTTTCTTAGCTACTGAAATTTCATAGACTATTTGCTTTATCTCTTTGAAGATTTGATGTATGTGTGCATCTTGCCAAATTTGTACTTTGAGAAGAAAGGAGAAGAAATCACAATCAGCTTATATTTGTCTACCTTCACAAAGTTGTTAGTAAGTAGTTTGCTGGAGATATTTAGGTTAGAGAAAGAATGTAAAAGGTCGGGGGAGGGGAAGAGAGAAGAGAGGTACAGAAAAGCCCCTAGAAAGCATTTGCATTTTCCACTCTCCTATAGCGAGTAATTATTGGCAGTGTTTTCTGCCTGGAGACATTGCTATGTAACATAAATCACAGAGTGGCTGTGCTCAGCCAGGGACTGAGGGACTCAGGGAGAACTCTAAGAGGCTGGAGCAAGCCAGCCATTCCCCAGCAGGAGGGCTGCATGCTCTGCTGCATCGTGAGGGCTCCTTATTAGCCCTCCTGGTGAGTCACACAAGCACCCACATGTCAGGGGCAAGGGGCATTTCATTAGAAAGGACTCAGGTGATTTTTCATCATCTAACGCTGCAGTTCAGCCCAGGCAGCCAATGGAAATCCAGACACCTAATTAAAAGACCTCATTTACATCTGTTTGGCTACTTGCACTTTCAAGACATTTAGATTATCTACACCAAGATTACAACCAAAACAAGTCCTGTGTTAGAAGACTCTGCCAAGTGGACGCATGGTGTACCTTTCCCCAGGTCACCTGTGGTGTTTGGTGTAGGAGATGCTGGAGGAGGAAGGAAAATAAATCAGAAAAGAAGAGCAGAGATAATTATTTTATCTTCAGAATTCTCAGGAGCTATGTATCTTCTCCTCCGCTTTCAACTTGATAAGCAATATGCTAAGGATCCAAAAGAAGCAGAGGTAAAGGAACATATTTATTCCTACTAGAGTTCTTGTTTTCATTCATTTAAGAATGTGAGTCGCTGAAGAGAGAGAGGTGAAAAGGCTTTGATACCTTTTCTCTGCAGGGTGCAAAACATTTCCTAAAAAAAATAATTTACCCCTGTAATCCAGAAGAAAGTACAGTAAGACTTTAGGGTGAAGCCTAAATCTTTGGCAACTTCAGCTGGTCAGATTCTAGATGAGTTACCCTCTTGTTTGGACATAGAAATTTTAATCTTGATAGATTTACCATTTGCAGCTTTGTAGCTATATTTATGTTTAAGCTCATGTTTGTTCTTAACCAAATAGGGAAAGTGGCATAGCCATATCTATATCTGTATGTATAGATATAGATATATAGATCTGTATCACAGATTTCTTTTATCATGTCCCCCACAGCATTGGCATGTGAATAATACTCATGTATGTTTTGTTCTTTTTCTAATGGCTAACAAGCTGAAGACTTATAGATGTCTTAGAAACACACATGTCATTGATCCTTATTTTTTATTATGCTTCTTAGTTACCTTTTATTTGATAGTGTTTATAAATTGGGTATGTGTTTTCGATATTAAGTGTTCTGAGTCAAAGTATCTAAAACACTAATTTGAACTCATAAAGTAAGGGTTCTTTTTGACTTTTATGCAGCATCCTTCATAAAGGTATAGATTCTAAGTATTCAAACATGACCAACAGGCTTGCATTAAGTAAAAGCAACCATAGAAGTTGGTTAATTTTCTGTGAGTAAGTTATTGTATTTCTGCTACAAAATTTGGCTTGGGAATCATCTTCAGAGCATGCAAGAACCAAAAGGGACTTAGGAGTCATCAAGCCCAATATTTTAAACTCTTTTTCTCCCAACTTTACACCACATCAGTTGAAATCTGACACTCAAGCTTGGTAGATAAAACAGGTAGATGACCAGTTCCTCTGGTTTGGAGAGCAGAAGTAGAAGCATTGGGGAGTCCCACTTTTTATTCCATCCCTTATTCCATACCTCAAGATATTCCATGAATCATCTAGGATTCATGAGTCCAGTGTGAAATCCACTTTCCAGGCCCTCATTTTACAAAAAAGAAAATGAAAACTAAGAGAATGGCTTGCCTGTAACCAAACAACTAGCCTGTGGCAGAACTGAAGCTAAAACTCAGATCTTCTTGTCTCTCTCCCGAAATAAATCTGCCTTCACTCCTTTTACTGATTTTAAAAGAAAAAAAATGTTGTTTATAGATAATTCAGCATGTTTGTCTAGTCTACCTCCCAGTATAATGCTATACCCAAGGTACCCTACAACCCCATTATAGGTTCACTAGAATGAATGCCATCTAGTTGCATATACCTGTAATAATACATGACATAGAAGGCCTATTGGAATGTTACATTCCCATTATATATCATTTCCTTGTAAATGGGGTTATTTTTGTCAAACTCTAATTCATTTCATATATAGCATGTATGAGTGTACATATCTATGTTTACACATATTTATATGTGTGGAGTACTTCCAAAGCTTGTGCAAAATAGAATAAAAGAGAAGTCTATTTTGGTGTGGAGTATTTTTAAATCTATCTTTTTGAACTCAACTTGGCATTTTCCATGAACTTCTTGAAGACCCTGTATATGTATGTGTATACATGTAGAGTGGTCCTCCTTTATCCAGGAAGAATATGTTTTAGTACTGAACCTAATAGTGGTTTTTCCTAAATACCCAGCAGTCGTGCCACTTGGTACTAATCTGGCCTACCATGATTCATACCTTAGTGCCTCCTCTGCATCTTTGCTCTTCTGCCTTAAGGTAATTATTATGTAAAATGAGGCTTATTTGAACAGAAGCACAACCATATCACAACAGTCAATCTGATAACCACAGCAAGCCACTAAGCCACTAATGGATGGGTACTGCATATAGAATGGATATCCTAGAAAAATGGATCAATCATGTCTGGGCAGGACAGAGTGGGCTGATGCGAGATTTTGTTGTGTAACTCAAAATGCATGCCATTTAAAATTTATCAATTGTTAATTTCTTAAATTTCCATTTAATATTTTGTTGACCATGAGTAGTGAAACCACAGCAAGCAAAGCTCTGGCTAAGGGAGAATTTCTCTTTCTTCAGTATGTGCATGTATGTGTATATTTTGTATACTGCTAAACTCCAAATGAAAGGAATCCAAACCACAATCCGCAGTCATTTAATATTTTACAGTAAATAAATCAATGGCTAAAACTACATCAAAATTGATTAAGTAGAAAGAGGAAGGTATGGCTCATGTCAGTGGAGAAAAAAAGCAGAGATGGTTTAATTTAAGGCATGGTGGAAACTGGAAATTCAAATGATGTCATAAGAATTCAGTTTCACTCTGTACTTCTCAACCGTGCTTTCTTCTGTATTAACCCTGTTATCTCTCAAAGATTCTACAAATAGCAGCAAAGGTAAACCAAGGAAATTCAAGACTACATGTATACAAAATCTCAGAGAAGTCAGCTCTCAATCTTTTCCCCTCCTCTTCAGACTTTTTCATTTTCAGCCATGTAAGTCTATCGAAAGAAAACTATTATTGACTGTTTCTCAGTCATATGTCCACTCCTTAGCCATGCACTCTTTCTGAGGGGAGCAGTATTACTCTGGTTAACTCAAATCTGATGACCATTGCAGCACGAAGAGAGATCAAATTGTATGACGGACTTCTCCATTAAATAGGAACAATTTTTTAAGTTGCTAGGCAGCTAAAAGTTAAGAGAAATCTATATGAAGATGGATAGTATGTGTATGTACAGATAAAAATTCCAAAATAGGCTTTTTAAAAAAAATTTTATATTATTTTTTGACAGGCAGAGTAGACAGAGAGAGAGAGAGAGAGAGAGAGAGAGAGAGAGAGGTCTTCATTTTGCCATTGGTTCACCCTCCAATGGCCGCTGCAGCCGGCGCACCGCACTCATCCGATGGCAGGAGCCAGGTGCTTCTCCTAGTCTCCCATGGGGTGCAGGGCCCAAGCACTTGGGCCATCCTCCACTGCACTCCCGGGCCACAGCAGAGAGCTGGCCTGGAAGAGGGGCAACGGGACAGAATCCAGAACCCCGACTGGGACTAGAACCTGGTGTGCTGGTGCCGCAAGGCAGAGGATTAGCCTATTGAGCTGCGGCGCCGGCCAAAATAGGCTTTTACATAAAACTCTTTGACCTGTAATCTAGTACCTTCTTGACCTACATCAGTTTTTTTTCTGTTTCATCTTTACTTTACTGGTAAAGTACCAACAAGCAAAACAACATGTGAAGTTCCTAACAACCAGTATTGCTTTGCAGCAAGCACAAATAAAATAAAGACACGTTGTCAGTGGATCTTGACTTGCAGTAGAAAAGCTGTACAGAAGCAGTCACAACAGGTGCTGCCGATAATGTTAGGGCTTTAGTATGAATGATGTCTGTTTACTTCTTCAAATTTACATATGTAATTCTTCATAGCTCAGTTTTCCTATGCATTCCTGTACATTGCATGTCAGGTCATTTGGTTTAGCATGCCATGTCTAGTATTCAACCTAATATGTAGTAGGTGCTTGCTGAATATTTGTGTAGGAAACTCACAAATAAGGTGGTATTGCATCTAGATCTTAGTGTCTTGGTGAGAATCTGTTCCTTGGTTACCATTCCTCCAATAACAAGAGAAAAAGACTTGTTGTGAGCACTGGAGATCTCTGGGGGATGAAGGAGACATTAAAAAGCAATGAAAATGCAGAAGGTAGAAGCAAGACTTATTAAAAATAACTTTTTATTCTTAAGAGTTATGAGAACTAGTCCTTCTCCTGGAATGTCTACTTATTTCATTGTATAATATGTTTTTGAAATATGATAAGTTCATTATATAATATGTTGTGCTTTCTGTTAAGAATTAAGTACAATTATGATATATCTGACTTAGCTAGGTCCTACTGCTAAATGAACTGATTATTTCTGTACCAGATTTCACTTTGGTGCAGTCTAGTTCAACATGTAAATTGAGACATGAAAGAGAGTGGATAGGTGTGTGAATGATGCAGTTTGATTCATCTGTAGTGTAGAAATACATAGCCTAATATATTTCTATCCCCTAGCTTATACCCTTTCCTGTGACATGTAGCCATGTCAGAGAAGAAAATAAATAAATAAATAAATAAAACCAGTATCACAGTGAGGACTCAGAAAGGTATCTATCTTTATAATCATGGAATAACAAATCATTTTATAAAAGCCAGGCCTCCAGGCTTAATGAAATTTCTGCCTCATCAGTCCTGTTGAATACAAAAGTGTTGAAAAAAAGAAAGAAATCAAAGTTCCTTTTCTGTTTTTGTTTAGTTATATTAGTTGTACTCAACCTTCAAACTCTTTGAAAACAATGGTGATGTTACAGCAGACAGAATTTCAGAACATGCAAGGAATTAGTAAACTTTGCTCAAAACAAAACCGCTCTTAATGTATGGACTAAGCAAATTTTCTGAATGAGTGATTTAGAAAGGATGCATATGGGATTCACTGTTACTTTTCTCCAATCGTCCTTTACTTCTTCCACACACATTTGAAGAACTACAAATATGACGTACTCTAACAGCCCCCAGGTAAGCCAAAACTGGGAAATGCAGTCTGCAGTGAGTTCCAAAGAGCCCTGTTCCTCTGCATTAAGTGTCTGTGAACTGAAGGCAATGCCAATGCAGTCTAGCTTCTAGAGAAATCTTGTCTACACCATTGTAACTAGACTCCTCTAATCATAATGTTCATCTGTAATCATTCAATATAAAATATGGTTAAGTGAACAACAACTTTTACACCTCTCTATGACAGGGATCATAGTTCTCTGTAACTGTGTCCAGCTCACTCCTGCCCACACCTGACTTAGGCCACTGCATCCCCAGTATACCATTGTGCATGAAAAATAGCACACAATCAACGATAGAGAAAACTCCATTAGTGTTCAACTTGACCTTTTTTCATGTGACAACACTTTCATAGCATACCTAAAACCAGTATTTTTTAATGCCTAAGTAACACACAGGAAAATTGAGGCATCATAATGTTTATTAGTTTGATTCTCATTGCATGGCAAATCAGGGACAAACAGGATATTTGCTTAAGACTCAGGTCAAGAATTTGTGTATTACATTTTTAGATCACCTACATGCAAACTTTGGAATGCATTTTCATGTATCTAAGTCGGGGAAATGAAAAATTTAAAAGAAACACAAGCTTTCTGAAGCATCCAGCCCTAGAATGTAGTACTCCAAATTCAAAGCACTGTTGACCTGCGATCTTGCTGCTGAACATCAGCACGTGGTAAATGTGACTATAAATGTCAGACCATGTGTTGCTAGTTTTGTAGTCAAGAACCAAAGAATGATCCTATTATTCCAATTGTTTAATCCATTTTCGGGGCGGGGGGGATACAATCACTTTTTCCTTTTTCCTGGACATTAAGTTTATGTAACCTTCTATATTCTTATTAAGTCTTTGCTCAGTGTTGATCAGAAATAATGCAAAATGGTTTGAATGTGTAGGTGGAACAGTCAAGTCCTAATTGACATCCTTTCCTCCTATTCTGATTCACCTCTGAGAGTCTATGAATAGCATCAGCCTCACTGACTGAAATCTAGGACAAATTGTTAGGAGACCAGGTTTCAAGCTTCACACTCAGCCCTCTGCTTCAATACTTTATTGTCTGAGCTAAGTATGCCTGTGGTAAGCAGAATAGTTCCCCCACCCTGAAGGCAGTCTCATCCTGATCCTGGGAACTAGGCAATATGTTACCTTATATGGCAAAGGGGACTTGGAGGCTGTGATTAAATGAAGGGTGTTACACAGGGGAGACTATCTTGTATTATGCAGGTAATCACAAGGGTCCTAAAGGGACTCAGAGGCAGATATGTGATGACAGAACCAAGTGTCAGAGTCAGAGAAATTTCATGCTGCTGCTCTTCTGGCTTTGAAAGTAGAAGGTGCCCAAGAGCTGGGGAATGAGACTCTCCCTTGGAACCTTTTTTGTTAATTTTTAATTTTAATTTTAATTAATTTTAACAAATTCAATATGATCTGTAGATACAAGTCTACGAACATAATAGTATTCCTTTCCTCCCTCCCTCCCGTGCTCCTTCCTTATAACTTTATCTTTTTTTTTTAGTTTTTGAGATAACATACTTTAAATTTATATTACAATAAAAAGACTTAATATTTCACTAAAGAAGAAGTTAAACAAGTAAAAGGCAAAGAGACCATAGTTTAGTGGGAATATAGACAATAGCTGTAAACAATAATTGAGAGGAAAAATGACCATTTCACCATATATGCTTGTTAGTCAATTAGTCGTTCATGATTTCTTTCAGGAAATAGAACCATTGACAATGCAACATCTAAATATTCTCCCATGTGGTTATAATAATTAAGTTCATTTAGACTTTAAGACATTTGCACTCAACAGTTTTGCACAGGAATAATTTTATGCAGATTGCAATGTAAATAATTATACTTTACATTTTTGTACACTATTGGTTACTACAGATCAGGGAAAATATATGGCTTTCTGGGGGCACTGGCTTTTTTTTTTATTAAGCATAATGGTTTCCAGTTACATCCATATTTTTTGCAAAAGACAGGATTTTATTCTTTTCTATGGCTGAGTAATATTTCATATTTTATATATACCACATTTTCTTTATCTGGTCATCGATTGATAGGTATATGGGTTATTTTCATATCTTAGCTATTGTGAATTGAGCTGCAATAAACATAGGAATACAGATAACTCTTTTATATGCTGATTTCATTTCCTTTGGGTAAATTCTCAGGAGTGGGGTGAGGGGTCATATGGTAGATCTGTCTTCAGATTGCTGAGTAATCTCCATACTGTCTTCCACAATGGCTGTACTAGTTTGCATTCTCACCAACAGTGGATTAGGGAACCCTCTTCCCCAACATCTTCACTAGCATTTATTGTTTTTTGATTTCTGTATGAGAGCCATTCTAACTGAGGTTAGGTAAAACCTCATTGTGGTTTTGATTTGCATTTCCCTGATGGCTAGTGATCCAGAGCATTTTTTTAATGTATCTGTTGGCCATTTGAATTTCCTCGTTTGAAAAATACATATTTAGGCCCTTTGCTCTTATCTTAACTGGATTGTTTGTTTTATTGTTGTTGAGTTTCTTGAGCTTTTTATAGATTCTGGATATTAATCCTTTATCAGTTGATAGTTTGCGAATGTGTTTTCCTGTTCTTTTGGTTGCCTCTTGACTTTAAGTGTTCCCTTTGCAGAACAGAAGCTTCTAAGCCTGATATAATCCAATTTGTCTATTTTTGCTATCTTTTCCAAGAAGTCTTTACCTATGCCAATGTCTTACAGAGTTTCCCGAATGTTCTATTCTAGTAATTTGATGGTATCAGTCATAGATTTAGATCCTTGGTCCATTTTAAGTTGATTTTTTGTATAAAGTGTGAAGTTACGGTCTTGTTTCATAATACTGCATGCGGAATCTAATTTTTCCAGCAGCATTTGTTGAAGAGACTGTCCTTTCTTCAGGAATTGATTTTAGCTCTTTTGTCAGAGATAAGTTGGTTGTAGTTGTATATATTGATTTCTGGGGGTTGGATTCTGTTCCTTTGGTCTACATACCTATTTTTGTACCAGTACCAGGCTATTTTGATTGTTACTGCCTTGTCATATGTCTTGAAATCTGGTTTTGTGATGCCTCTAGCTTTGTTGCTTAAGATTGCTGTAGCTATTTGGGATCCCTTGAGTTTCCATATGAATTTTAGCATGTTTCTTTCTAGACCTGAGAATGTTGTTAGTATTTTGATTGAGATTGCATTGAATCTGTAATTTGCTTTCAGTAGTATGGACATTATAATGATATTAATTATTCCAATCCAAAAATATGGAATATTTTTCCATTCTTTTTGTGTCTTCTTCTACTTATTTCTTTAATATTTTGTAGTTTTCATTGTAGAGATCTTTCACCTCTTTGGATATTTAAAATTATTTATAGATATTGAGAAGGGGACTGATCTTGCAAGTCCTTTCTCAGTCAAGGCATTATCTTGTATTCAAAGCCTATGGATTTATATGTGTTAATTTTTTTTATTTGACAGGTAGAGTTATAGACAGTGAGAGTGAGAGACAGAGAAAAAGGTCTTCCCTCCATTGGTTCACTCCCTAAATGGCCGCTACAGCTGGTGCTGCAACAGTCTGAAGCCAGGAGCCAGGTGCTTCTCCCTGGTCTCCCACGCAGGTCCAGACGCCCAAGCACTTGGACCATCCTCCACTGCCCTCTGGGCTACAGCAGAGAGCTGGACTGGAATAGGTGCAATCGGGACTAGAACCCAGTGCCCATATGGGATGCCAGTGTCGCAGAAAGAGGATTAACCAAGTGAGCCATGGCGCCAGTCCCTAATTTTATATCCTGCAACTTTACCAAATTTACTAGTCTTTTGGTTCTCCTATAAATAGAATCATGTCATCTGCAAACAGGCATAGTTTGACTTCTTCCTTTCTAATTTTTATCCCTTTGATTTCTTTTTCTTGCCTAATGACTCTGGCTAAAACTTCCAGGACTAAATTGAATACCAATGATGAAAGAGGACATTGTTGTCTTGTTCCACATCTTAAAGAAAATGCTTCCAACCTTTCCCCATTCAGTTCCCCACAGATGCTATCTGTGGGTTTATCATTTATCACCATGATTTTATTGAGGAATGATCCCTCTATATTTTATTTGCTTAAGGTTTTTGTCATGCAAGGGTGTTGTATTTTATCAGATATTTTCTTTTCATCTATTGGGATCATATGATTTTTATTCTTTAATTTGTAAATGTGTTGTAATACATTTATTGATTTGCCTGTGTTGAACCATCCCTGCATACTAGTGATAAATCCCACTTGGTCTTGATGAATGATTTTTTTGATGTGTTGTTGGATTCCATTATCTAATATTTTGTTGAGGACTTTTGCATCTACGTTCATCAGTAGTATTGGTCTATAGTTCTATTTCTTTTGTTGTATCTTTTTATGATTTTGGAATGAAGGTGAAGCTTGCCTCATAAGCATTAGGGAGGATTCTCTCCCTTTCAATTGTTTTGAATAGTTTGAGAAGAATTGGAATTTGTTCTTCTTTAAAAGTCTGGTAGAATCCAGCAGAGAAGCCATACAATCCTGGGCTTTGCTTTAGTATAGTATAGACCTTCCAAGAAGTCTTTATTACTAACTCAGTCTTCATCTTGTTATTTGTATGTTTAAGTTTTCAATGGTTTCATGCCTCAGTTTGGGTAGATTGTATGTGTCCTGGGATATATCCATTTCTTTTAGGTTTTCCAATTTCTTGGCATATAGTTATTTGTAGTAATTTTTAATGATTCTTTTATTACTGTGGTATACATTGTTACATCTCCTTTTTCAATTTTGGTTTTATTGATTTGGGTCTTCTCCCTCTTTTTTGGTTAGATGCACCAATGGTGTATCAGTTTTGTTTAGTTTTTCAAAAAACAGCTTTTTGTTTGATTAATCTTTTATGTTTTATTTGTCCATAGTGCAGATTAGCTCTGTTGTTGTTTCTTTGTTGAGGTTCTATCTAGTTGATCTGTCCAGTGATGAACGTGGAGTGTTGAAGTCCCCCATTACTATTGTACTGGTGCTTGTGCCTCCCTTTAGGTCCATTAACATTTGATTTAAATAGCCATGCACCCTGGCATTGGGTGCATATTATTTTATCTATTAACAGTATTTGTGTTAAAGTCTATTTTGTCTGATATTAGGATGGCTATCCTGCTTGTTTTTGCATTATGTTAGCATGGAATTTCTTTTTCTATCCTTTTACTTTCAGTCTTAGTGTATCTTTGTTGCTGAGGGTTTGTTTCTTGTAGGCATCAAATAGATAAATCTTGTTTTCTAATCTATTCATCCAGCCTTTATATCTTAATTGGAGAATTTAGGCCATTTACATTCAGAGTTACTATTGATAAGTAATGACTTGGCCCTGCCATTTTTCTATAAATATTCCAATTGTTATACTTGGATTTCCATTGTGCTTTTACTAGCATATTTTATGTTTTCACATTCTTTCATAGTGATGACTATTTTTCTAGTGTTTCTTTGTGTAGCACATCCTTAAGGATCAGTTAGAATACTTGACAGTTGTTGAGAGATTGTTTCAATTTCTGCTTGTTACAGAAGGTCTTTATTTCATCTTCATTCATGAATGAGAGCTTTGCAGAATACAATAGTCTAGGTTGACGTTTCTTTGCCTCTAAGACTTGAACTATGTCTCACTGTTCTCTCCTAGCCTGTAGGGTTTCTTTTGAGAAATCCACTCTCAGTCTAATTGGAGATTCCTCTGAAGGTAATTTGGTATTTCTCTTGTGCACATTTTAGGTCTCTTCTTTATGTTTTACTGTCGAAAGTTTGACTATAATTTGTCATGGTGAAGATGTTTTGGTCATGTCTATTAGGATTTTAATGTGCTTCCTATACTTTGGATTTCTTTAACTCATAAATTTGCTTCTCATTGTTTCTGGGTAATCTTATGATCATTCTTTTGAATTCCTTTCAGGCATTGCATCAGTATATTTGTCTTTACGTTCCAACATTGAAGTGTTGTGTTCCTTTGAGGGAGTCATGTTGCCTTCATTGTTCTTTTTTCTTGTGTTTCCGCATTTATTTTTAGGCATTTGAGGAAACACTTGGTTTTCTCTTCTGATTAGTTTTATATTTGAACAATGCCTCTGTAGCTTAGTGGAGTGTCTGCTTCTTCACTGAATACCCAGAAATGTGTGCTTGGTGGGGCCAGGTAGCTCTGGTCAGTGTCAAGGGTGGGGCAAGAATCCAGGGTTACACCCAAGTCTGGCATGGTCTATCTCCTCTATTGTCAGCATGGGAAAGGGTGTGATCATGCCTGTTGGCATAATCACAACCTCACCTCTTCTCTTCCAAGGTGACCATTATCTGGGTTATCCTATAGTGGGTAAAACCCTTACTTATGCTGACACAGTGAACCAAACAAAGAATCTGTGCAGTCCTCAGTGTGAGCACAAAATCTG
This sequence comes from Sylvilagus floridanus, assembly GCA_949820135.1. Classification (NCBI taxonomy): domain Eukaryota; kingdom Metazoa; phylum Chordata; class Mammalia; order Lagomorpha; family Leporidae; genus Sylvilagus; species Sylvilagus floridanus. The sequence continues at coordinate 69,635,913 of OX463244.1, read as the reverse complement.
CTGCAATACCTCAGGTAGTCAGGGAGCTCTGTGCCTCTGATGCCAGCCAGACACAGTGATTGCCCAGAGACCCAGCTATACCCCACAGGATTCCCACAGTCACAGTGCATAAGACTCACAGTCAGAGAGTGAAGAGGGTCCCCTGTCTGCTCTGTGAGTCTGCCCTGTCCACAGAGAGAGCAGAGTTGTTTCCATAGCCAGCTGCCTGTGGGTGCTCCACCTTGGCCATTTGGGCCCTAGAGCCTGTGATAGGTTGAGAGAATGGGGGCACTTCACAATCCTAAGTGGGTACCCAGCCCCCTGTCAGTCCTCTCAGCCAGACTCAAAATCAGTGGAAAATGTGGAATTTTCCCTCTGCTAAAATAATCTGGTTCCTGCACGAGAGCTGCTGCAGCCTGTACTGTTACCAAGATGGCGCCCTCTCCCTGCTGGTTGCCAAGTACCCTTCTAGGGGGATGGGGAGGAAGAAATGTGCCTTTCCTTCATGGGATTAGGTGAGTAACCCGCCCCCTACTAGGGCTCTAGGCTGGACTCAAAATCAGTATGTTCTGCGAGGTTCTTCATTATGCAGTATCACAAGAGGCACAGGCTGCCACAGTCTGCCTTCACCTTGCTCTCAGAAACTGGCATCTCCTCCCTCCCCTAGAAAAGGCCCACAGCTGTGCCAACACATTCAGTGTAGCCCAGTCTGACCTACTTTGGATTTCTGATCCCCAGAACCATATGATAATACATTTCTGCTGCTTAAAGCCACCAAGTTTTTGTTCATTTGTTGTAGAAGCATAGGGAAACTAAGATAAGATTCAAAAATAAGGCTTAAAGGAAGAAAAGAAGAATTACCAAATTTCACTGATTAAAATACTCTCAAACCACCCACCAAGTTGTTACTCAGGCTGCCTTTTAAGAACACATCAATGACTGCTAGACTCGCCTATTCAAAACACTTGAATGACTCCACAGCACCTACTAAATAAAATGCCACACTTTTGCCTGACATTTGTATTTGCCATGCATTTGTTATCATCTTACAGTCCAACTATGTCTCTCCTTGTCTTATGTTTTCCATGTTTCAGTCATAACAAACGACTAGTTTTTCAGAGCTACTTAGTATGAGCCCTGCAAACTGATTTGCCTTCACCATCTTTGAACCCTTGCATAAGGTGTTCCTCAGCCCCAAATTTCTCCTTCAACCCTCAAGATAACATTTTGCATTGCCTCACTCATCCCTCACACCCAGTAGAATGTTATGCCCCAAAGAGACTTTCTCCAGCGTCCTCTTATGACCTCTCCTTCCTTAATACCCTTTTAGTATATTGTGCTTATTCCCTAGTGCTGCCTATTGCATTGTCATCTGCTTGCGTGTCTTCCTCCTTGGATTGTATGACACTGAAGGCAGCAGAGAACGAGCAGTAAAAGGCCTATATTTTTTTTTCTTCCATAGTGCCTTGAGCTAGGAGCTCAAAAATCACAATTTAATTGAATTGAAAAGCTGACCTTTGCAGCAGTCAGGGCTGCACATGTAGGACTTGTATACATAGTTCTCTGGTATAAAAATCAAGACTCCAGTTACGAGTTAAGAATTTCCACCTTAGGTGACAGTGGGCCACAGATGATGGTCAGTCACATGTGCTGAAAAGCATCCCCTTTCCTCTTCAGAGCTGTGCTGAGTTGTCAATAGAGATGCTTACACTGATTTCCTTTCCCGTCTTTTCGTTCTGCGATATGCTGTGCTTCCTTCAGTGAAATCAAGTGTTGCTTTAGAACTGGTTGATTCTCTGCACTAGGTTAGAGAGACTGGAGAGCATGTACAATCAAATCCCATCCAGCCAAGCAACGAGATGTGAAATAGGTTGGGGAGCACGTGAGCACCTTGAGCAACTTCCTGCTGACTTGTTTGCTCCTAGAACTCGAGAGTGCAGGCCCTTTCTGAGAGAAGTTTCCTGGCTAATTGAGCCTGAATGCTTGAGAACAGGAGCTAGCAGGTGAATAATTTCTTCTTAATGGAAGTTAAATACAAGAACATCTTGTCTTTTTGCCCATCATCCTTTATTTTCGAACGTCCTGGCCTTCTTGGCACAGTGTCTACCTGTCTACCAGTGTTACCCAGAAGGAAGAAGAAAGCCATCCAGGAGTTTCTTGCATATGATCTTTAGAGGAAGAAATTCTTACAATACATTTATATAGAAAATGGTAAATCTTATGTAATTGTGTCCTTAATTTAAAATAAGTACCTACTTGTGAAAGCCACAACCTAAGTGGTTTGATAGAATAAAAGAGAAATAAAAGTTGCAAAGGCAGGAATGTGGCCTAGTCATTAAGAGGCTGATTGAGATGCCCACATCCCTCTGAGTGCCTGAGTTTAGTGTCCACCATCAGTTCATACCTTTCACCCACTCCTGGCTCCTGACTGCAGCTTCCTACTGGTACTATGGTGGGCAGTGGTGATGACTCCAGTGATTGTATTTCTGCCACAACATGGAAGACCTACATTGAGTTCTTAGCTCTAGGCTTTGATCCAGCACTAAGTGTTGCAAACATTTGGGAAGTAAACCAGTAGATTGAAACTCTCTCTCTCCTCCTGTCAAATCAATATTTTTAAACTTTTCCACTAAATTTTTCATAGTAGTGTTTATTTTCCTATCTCTGTGTCTATATTTCTCCATCTCTTTATTTTGGTCTTCTTTCTCCAAACCTGTTATCCTTGTTTCTCATTAACAACTTTAAGCAGAGAGAGTTTTTATTCACACACGTGGATTACCTTTCCGGGGACCCCTAAAGCCTTAATTGCTGACCTGCTGTCCACAGTGCTGAAGCATGTGGATCCCTGATCAGCTTGGAGTGGCAAGGGGCTGCTAACCCCTGTCCCTACTGCTCATGTCATCCATTAAGTTCTACCTCTGTCTGTTTCCTTTATCTGAGTCCAAATCTTAGCACTCTCTCTCTCTTTTTTTCCCTCAACATTTAAAGAATGACATAAGATGCAAAGAAGTTCTGAAGCAGTTGGTGGTGTAGGACAGCTGTTTCACTTGTATTCCCCCAGGGAGTGATTTTACTCCATCAGGAGAAAAAAATTGAATCACTCTCATCTCCAAACCCCTGCGCCATTCAGTGGTCAACACCTGCCAGTGCCTCCCAACCGGCAGCCCTGACAAGAGTGGGGTCTTCATCACATTATGCACAGGAAGCCAAACTAGAAATGACATCCTGGTGATTCCGCCAGCAGCCAGAGCAGACAGGGGACCATGGCTCAACTCTTTCTGCTTTATGTGAAAAAGGGGCCAGATTTTGTCAGCCCAAGGCCAGTGGGGAAGAAGCCTAGGTAGATAGTGGTCAGGAGAGATGGTCCTTTGAATTCTTCCTTTCCTCATATCAACACAAAGTAAAGATTTTTTTGGAGCTGGGAGGTGAGCCTCTTAAAATAAAATATAAAAAAGTTAAAATTTAAATGTAAAAAAGGATTTCCAAGCAAAACCTAACCATTTGAAGGGGAGAATGCTGCTGCCTTCCCCAGCAAGTTCTGCATTTTCAAAGGGAGATTTGTGCTGCCAGAAGCAGCTTTTGGAAGTCATCTCAGGAGAAGATCCTCTTTTTTTGCCTCACTAATCAACCCTTTTGTGCTGGCTGAGTCCAGTGACAAGTCACATGGAACCTGCGGGAAAGCTATTTTAAACCTCTCTTTTGCGTGCCAAATGTATAGGAGGCTAAAACCTGACAAGGGAGGTCACTGTCATTCACCTTGCTGCTACTGGGCTGGTCTGGATGATTCACAACCTTTAGCTGTGCCAGCTACCTGAGCTCTTCCTGTTCTTTTTTTTTTTTTTTTTTCAACTCCAGATTGTAGTCTCCTGGAGAGGAAAATGAGGCTCTCAGATAGGTCCCTGAGTACTGCTATCACCAGCTTCCTGCTAGACGCAGACATGGAAGAAGATTTCGCTAAATCACCATTTTACATACTTGATTTTTGTTGCTTAGCACTTTCCTGGAATTGTAGAATTATTTCCGGGAATCCTGTTGGAATTCTGAACACCAATATTCATTGAACTCTGGCTTTGGAAGGCATAATTTGTCTTTCATAAGATGTCATTGATCACAGGGCTGATACAAATGAACTTTATGGTTGTTGGAAAAAAAGAGAGCATTTCATAGCAACTCATATTTTGGATCTTTTGAAAAAGAAGTAATTTAGAAGTAACTGGGAAATATGCCATGGCCTGGGGAGAGCAAAGCTGACTCCAAACCTTTTATTTTGCTATTAAAACCTTGGCTAGGAAACAGACTTTAGTGGGAGAATGTGAGCCCCATCAGAACGGCCAGTGGCTGGCACAGGAAGCTCATCTGATTTCCATGTGCTTTTCTGGGTTACACAATTCATTTTTGATCCTGTGACTCGGTGGTTGCATTTTCTCTAATATCCCTGAGGACCGCATTCAGGCTTCAGAATAAAGGAAATTCTGAATTTATAAGGCTTTTTCCCTGCAGGAAACAGATGGCAAACTTAAACTGGGTGATTTCAAAGAAATTTTCTAGAGAATTTTTTCTAATATTTGGGCAGGAGGTAAGAAAATCACAGGGACTAGTGCAGTGCCCTGGGGCTGATAGCACGAGGAAGCTGTTAACCCATCTAGGTCTGAAGAAGGCATTGGGAGAGGCAGCTCCTAGCAGCCAGCGAAACAGGGACTTGTGTCCTGAGAGCTGTGTGACAGGAGCTGGGACTGGTGGTGGGAGACCACAGCCAGCCCAGGGAAATAGCGTGGTATGACAGCCAGGGAAACACATGCCCGCATCCTGCCCCACAACCCTTCCGATCTTTCAGCAATATTCTTCCCTGATGGATCCCAGCTGAAAGCCAGAGGCAAGGATGCTGTTGATATCATTCATTGGGTCTGCATCATGGAGCACAGCCAGAGAATTCTGAGGATGGGGATGCAGTGTAAAATGGAAGGCATCCAGCTAAAGAATAATTCCCGGGCTTGTCAAGCCTTTAACTTTTCTTTAAAGAGACAGATTCTCTGGTCAAAATGGTGAGTGAATAGGACATTTAGTGTTTCTTCAAGTTAAGTACATGTATTGAACTGAACTTCACCTTGCTGTATCCGTTTTGGTTAAGCAATTAGTGCTGGGTAAAATGTACATGCCATATAAATATAAAATGAAAGCACTGGTTCTTTTATCTACTTTCTGAATGTTGATAATACATTTTTACATTATTTTTATGTATCCAGAACCATTTTTCTTCAGAAAGATGTTTTCAGCTCCCAGCTTTAACCATGCCCTGTCCTGGACATGATGAATATTTGAGAACTGAACTAATAGAAGGGGGCCCTCTACCCACCCCACCTCAACACTTTTCCTTTGTCTTTCTCCCTCTAAAGTAAATAAATACTTTTTTTTTTCAGAATATTGGTTAATGATCCAGAATGATATGAATTGGGTCATGCACAAGGCAACCCAAGACTTGCGTATCTTTTTAAAAAATATATAACAGCATTATGAGTAGTCAGCAAAAGTAACCACCTTGTTAAATAAATAATAATCACTCTGTTACAGCCTCCAGTCTAACTACCCTACAGCCACAGCACTTAAGACAGAGTTAGAAAGTAACTGCTTTTATTTGGGTGAGGGTGGGTGAGAGAGGTGGCAGATGACACCCACACCTTGCTGTCAATTATTGGAATGCTGCAAATACATTTTTCCCAACTAATGGTCACTGGGAAGAATGGTGCACTTTAGAACATACAAGCTAGTGAAGATAAACTGCCTGCTCCCTGGTTTTGCTACAGGCTGCCCGTGAATCAAGATTTACTGTCCATAAATTCTACTAACAGTCACTTACGCAGCCAAAAACTGCTCCCAGATTACTAACACTGATGCCTTCTGATTCTGCTTGGCAGGAAGTAGAGATACCAAAGCCCAGTCAATCCCATGAAAGCTAGGACAGATGGACACTGCTGGTTTCGAGCTCCAGTAAGGGATCTCCGTCCTCTGGAACCCAGACACTGTGTTTACCATCTCTGAGTCATTGTCTCAAGTGAACCCAGAGGAGGTTCTGTGCTCAATGGAACTTCTGTAGCACCAATTTCCATAAGAGTGACAGTCATTCCTGTATTAGCTTTAACCTCTTCTACTCCAGTTGTGCGTTCCCTTATTTTTAATTTTTGAGTCTTCTCTAAATCATTATATCTTTGCTTTGTGTCAGAATGGAGAAAAGAGGCAGAAAGTTTTGCATCGTGAAAGGAATCGTGGTCTAGAAAGTGAAAGCCTGGTGTGATACTGGTACAATAGCTATTAGCTCTGTGGCATAAATGACTTATAATACTTCACTATACCTAATATTTACAATGGGGATCTGTTTAAAATACATGAAAGAACATAGCAATTTCTGATATGTAATAAGCGCTAAATGCTCTTACTTGATTTATCGTGTATCATTAAAGTATAGGGATGTTAAAGCAGCTCACAGGAAATACTGTTGTTGTGAGATTTGCATTTGTTCATTTGACTCACAATTTAAATCATGCGACTTTGTTTACTTTGTATTTATGGTAGTCCTAGTTCGTAGTCTGCAGCTAAGAGATGTGCTTTTGTGGGTGCCTGAAGCATTACCTATTCTTACTTACTTTAATACACTATTTTTCAAGATCTAGTATGGACCGCACCTTATAAGTTTACTGCACAAAATATTCCTCTATTGGTAGACAGGTGGTGATATTCCATGACACTACATTTGGTGATGTTTTTGGTCTCTGTTGTAAAGAAATGACAATGCTTTTCAAGATGCATACCTTTGCCAACTCTCCCAAGTAACAAATACATGATTTCTTAGATGTCCCATCAGTGATAACTCTGGTATCCACTTAAAAAATAGTAGTATCAAAAATCAGTAAAGGTAACCACTCCGTTAGATAAATCATCCCTAATATAACCTCTACTGTAACTATTATTCTCCAGCCACAGCACTTAAGACAGAATTTGAAAGGCAAATACTTTTCTAACAATGAGTCACTCCAAAATTGGATATGAGACAGTTGTATTCAGTGGCAAAGTTTATTTATAAATATACTTTTTCAACAGATATTTATTAAGGACCTATCATATGCCAAGTACCCTGTTGGGAGTCTGAAAAGTCAAAAGTGACTAAAAAACATAGCCCTGCCCTCAAGGACTACATGTACGTGAAGGCCAGTGGGGAAAGTTGGGAGGAGTGAAGAACAGAACTATCAGCAAAAAGTGATCAAGTTCAGTTACATCTGTGGACGTGTGATCAAAGACTAATTGACACCAACCAGGGAGAGAATGATTCTTTCTCTGTCGCCTGAAAGACTTCATGGAAGAAGAGATGTTGGGCAGGGACTTAAGGGGGTTAAGTCTGAGTTTTACAGGAAGGACAAATGAACAAAAGAAAGAGAATAGGTGTATAAGTGATTGAATATTTGCAAAATGATATGTGGCCTGTTTTAAAGTAAGTAAAAGAGGAATTTAGAGAGAACAACCCAGAATAATTGGTTGAGACCAGAAAGAGAGGCTCTGAACACCTTTATAAGGATATTTGACTTTACCTTGCACACTAGTAGGTAAAGATTTTTGACAGAGAGTGCAAAGCTTTCAGGTGTATTTTATAAAGAATACTAGGAGAAGTGAGGGAACGATTAAGTCTCTAATCGCGTATAGAAATATTTTCCTGTATGTATGATTTTTCTGTTTTGGGCTGAGACACAGCCTTTTCTTTCTCCAACTTATTTGCAATGCATAACATTGTACTGCTTCTGAAAGAGGATCATAATCTTTTAAATGTATTCGTTGAGAGCATAGTCATCAGTATAGACCGGCTTCTGTAAGATTTCCTTGAGGGCATCAGATGATTTTTCTGACTTGCTCAACTGAAAAACATGTCCCAAAGGATGAGAACAACATTCCAGCATCAGCTAAGTATCTGGGCATGGCTGCATAAGGAAAAATAAATAAGGCAGGATGTATTTCTCAGCCTTTGCAATGTATGATGATAAGGACAGCTCTGACCTGACCAACCATTATATCATCCACCTGACTTGTATATGAGCTAGCACCTGGAATAATCACTGCATATTAATATTTAATACAGTAGAGAAGGAGATTTGGGGACAGGACAGGAGAAAAAGGGGCATTGACCATGTTTGTCTTTATTTCATGTTTCTTTTGGCTCAGCTGATTTCTGGAGCACCCTTGTTTTGCCTTTGGACATTCCAAAAAACAATTATTATTTAGGCAAATGCACAAAAGGACCAGGCTATTACATGCAACCTCCATGACTCCCTTGCCATTACCATTTCCTTTCAGGATTGCCCCAGCAGAAGGATCTGATGTTGCTGGGGGGCTGGCACACTCTATCTATTGTCATTCCTCCGTCTGCTGCCGTCTCCCAAACCAGGCCCTTTGAGCTCTGCTCCCCATCTAATCTGTGCCTCTCTACCTAACGACATTCACTAATGTGTGCTAACAGATGTCTGAGGGAAAATTAGCCGTGGTGTCCAAGTCAATTAGACCAGAGTTCTGTGCAGGAACAATTGCTCTGCAGGCTGTGTGGGCTGTATTTTCTTTCTTTCTTCCTTCCTTTTTCCCTTCCTTCCTTCCTTCCTGACTTCCTAACTCCCCCCCCTCCTTTTTTTCCATAGGTAAAGTCATGTGGCCCAGATTTACTGAGCATTCATACTATATGTTTTCCACTTCTGGCCAGTCTACCTCAGAGCTTAATGGGTTCTGATTGGACTAGCAGATGGAGATGCCTCTACCATGTGCAGCTCCCAGTAACTAAGTTAAGAGCAGGAGGGTTGCATTGCCCCAAAGATAGTGTAGCCCACAATAAGAGTCATGTTAGCTTCAAAATACAGATTTGATGTGTGTTTTAGATTCTAAGAAATGTTTGAGTTGCTTTATATGAGGAAACTTCAAAAAGTTCATGGAAAATGGAACTAAAAGATACTGTGCATTTTCTAAAGGCTTTGTGATGACCCTTTGTATGACTCTTGAGAAAGAGTGACAATGATATGGATGGAGAATGACTTGACTACCAACATGCCTGTTTTTGTTAGTGTATAGGGATTTCCATTTCTGCTATCCTAATGCAAGGGGCCCGAATTGTCAAGAGCAACAGTTAGTGGAGAAAAGAGCTTCTACTCTGAAAGTAGTTATACCTGGAATTTAATCCTATAGGCTGTGGGACCTCAGGAAGTCCTAAATTCAATCCTGAGTTTTGGACCCAAGAGTGATGTCATTTACCTTTAAACCTACTTAATATACTTGATGCCCCATGTAATTAGATGTAAAGCAAGTATAATAGCTACATCTAAAGGGTTATTGTAGTACCCATATCATCAACAGCATTTCCATTCTACTCTCAGAAACACTTAATAGCCAATACAATCCCATCAAGATTGCATGTACCAATGCCATCTCACTAGTCTAAGTGATCAATTTCAATTCACAATTGATCACACTGATAGGTCTAAGAGTCAAAGGGATCACACAAACAAGACTAGTGTCTACTAATACTGATAGAATAAAAAAAGGGAGAGAACGATCCAACATGGGAAGCTGGATGCACAGCAGACTCATAGAATGGCAGATGTCCTAAATAGCACTCTGGCCTCAGAATCGGCCCTTAAGGCACTCGGATATGGCTGAAGAGCCCATGAGAGTATTTTAGGCATGGAAAGCCAAGACACTCTGGCAAAAAAAAAAAAAAAAAAACACCTAAATGAAAGATCTCTGTGAGTGAGATCCCAGTGGAAAGAATGGACCATCAAAGAAGGAGGTACCTTTCTCTGAAGGGAGGAGAGAACTTCCACTTTGACTATGACCTTGTCTAAATAAGATTGAAGTCAGAGAACTCAAGAAGCTTCCATAGCCTTGACTAGAGCCTAGGGAGATTACTGACACCACAAATAAGAGTGTCAAATTGTTAAGTCAACAACAAGAGTCACTGTGTATTTACTCCTTATGTGGGATCTCTGTCCTAAATGTGTTGTCCATTGTGAATTAATGCTATAACTACTACTCAAACAGTATTTTACACTTCATGTTCTGTGTGGGTGCAAACTGATGAAATCTTTACTTAATATATACTAAATCGATCTTCTGTATATAAAGAGAATTGAAAATGAATCTTGATGTGAATGGAATGAGAGAGGGAGTGGGAGATGGGAGGGTTGTGGGTGGGAGGGAAGTTATGGGGGGGGGGGCGAAGCCATTGTAATCCATAAACTGTACTTTGGAAAATTATATTTACTAAATAAAAATTTTTTAAAAAAGAATTTTAAAATTTTGTACCTTTAAAAATTTATTGATCTATTTAATTGAATGAGAAATAAAGAGCTAGAGCTAGAGAGGGAGGGAGAGAGAGAGAAAGAGACAGGGAGAAGGAGAGAGAGAGAAGGAGAGAGAGAGAAGGAGAGAGAGAGAACACAGAGAAAGGTATCTTCCATATACTGGTTTACTCCGGTAAATGTCATAACAGCTAGGGCTGTACCATGCTGAAGCCAGGAGCCAGGAGCCCCCTCCTGGGTGCAGAGATCCAAGCGCTTAAGCCATCATCCACTGCCTTCATAGGCACATTAGTAGGAAATTGGATTGGAAGCAGAATAGCTGGGACTCAAGTGCTCAGGTATGCGATGTGGGTGTTGTCGAATGGCTGCTTAACCACCTGTACCACAATGCCTTCCCCTGTACTATTATTTTTAACTAACTCTGTCCAAGAAAAAGATCTGAGTTGTGTGTGGTTTTACATGATTTTTTAACCTTAACAATATGTGGTCCCAGGTTTGCCATCTCTTCCCAAAATATGGTAGCCAAACCTCCAATCACTACTACCATTGCCTACCTATTTCATTTCCTACCTGTTTAACTGTCCCAAGCTTCTGAAAGACACTCATCGCTCTTCTGTACATTTTTATGTTTAGGAAATGGTACCTGTGATCCAAATAGGACCATCGGTTATAATAAAAATAATTAAGGAATACTAAAGAAAATAAAGGACAATATTTAAAGGCAGTTATAGGAAAAAGTTAAATCTTTTCTCTTTTATTCTGTGTTCCCATATTTGAAGTTTCATCTTGCTTATGTTAAAAGATCCTTTTGAATGCTTGGAATAACTGCCTCTATGCTGCTCCTAATCCTTCAATATCACACTGCTTATTTCTGTATTTCATTGTAAAGCTAATAACCTTGGTGAAGCCCACCTCGGGCAACCCATGTGAAAATTGGAATGATCCTATTTTCAAGAACTTCTGGCATTTATTATAAAGCTTTTTTTCTTCAATGGCAGCTGTTTTTTTGTTTTCTGTTCTGGATATGTAATCACAAGGCATTTAATTTTCCAAGGGTACTTCCACTGCTGGAAGAAACAGACACAGAATGAAGTGGAGGCATCTCTGAGAAGCCGGAGCCCCCGTACCCACCTCTTTTCCTACCACAGATATGGAGCTTGTTTTTATCAGTCTCCTTTAGAGCTTTCCATAACTGGGCATCCAGGGCTGTGAGAACTAGGGGTTGTCCTATGTGCCTGACCTCCCAGTCAGAGAGCAGTTTTGAGCTTGTTTTATCTGCATGAGGATTGCTTGTTTTGCATTAGTTGTTATTGGTGATGGTGATTTTTTTTTTTTTTACTACAATTGCATTTCTGCTTTAGGCTGCTAGCTGTGGCTCAGAGAGGAGCTGCCAGATTCCCCATTTCAGCCTGTCCCCTCTTGCGCATGAAGCAGTTCCCCATGAACACGCAAACATCACACTCAGCTCTGTCAGATCAGCTTCACGGCCACATTTATCAAAATTATCCCAGACTCCCTTGCAGAGACGAATATTAATAGGGTTCATTTAAAACCAAGAGTGTTACTAATGCTTTTTTCTATGTGCTAAATGGGAGGAAACAAGAATTACACAAACAAAAAAAAAAGGCAGAGTTGTTAGAATAGTTAATAAGGCGAGGTGAAATCTTTGGGCAAGGGGAAATGCGCTGAGCTTTCAGAACTCTTGATACATCAATTTACATATTATTATTCCCATTGCTTCCCACCAGAAAGCAAAGCAGCATTTCCTTCAGAACACAACCACTTCCAGGTAATCAAGTCTGAGCATTTCCCTCGGTGCACTCTGTCTGACTATCTCAAGCATTCTTGCTAAGCAATGCCTTAATTAAAAGTGGGATAAGGTTATTTCTCCCTTAAATCGGTCTAGAGGGTTCAGGAAGGGTAGAGAAATCTTTGAAAGTATCATGGAAAGACATGAAGAGTGGATTCTCTCCATTTTCTGTCTCCGATCATTCAGGGCCATTGGCAGACTACAGGCCAGGTGTCAGATCCGCTTCATATAGCAACAAGCTAACATGGTGGGGTCCCTGATAAGTTTTTGTTGGATAGCATTTCACACTGTCATGCTTATTGTGTGTCCAGGAAGTGCCATTTTGTTGCATTGTGCTAAAGACACACTTGTTCTGAGGTAGGTAGGTAGTGCCATCCCTCCTTTCTCAAGCACCGGATAGACTAAGAAGCAAACTTTTTTATCTGTTGGAACTAAAATGACATTAATAATTATGAATTATCCTGACAGAATCCTCATTTCTACGTGGTAGAAGGTAAATAAAATGCTTCTCTTCGAACATTGTCTGTGAGCACAAAAATTAGTAAAAATTTGATTAGTTAGCATTTTTAAAGAATGCAATAACCAGAAATGAATATATAAAAAGTAAAAAGAAAGGGTAGGAGGTGCAACTACCCTTTATTATTTTTTTAATTAATTAAAGCATTATTTCAAGTAATGGAATTAATACATTTTTGAAGCTGTTAAAGCCTGATCTCAGGGACAGGTGTTGTGGTGCATCAGGTTAAGCTGCTGCTTGGGACAGCTGCCTCCCATTTCAGAGGGCCTGGGGTTGAGTTCTGCCTCTGATTCCCTTAGAGATTCTTACAAATGCACGGGAGAGTCAGCAGATGATTAACCAAGTACTTGGGTTCCCGCCATGGTATGGGAGACAGGAATGGAGTTCCTGGCTCCTGGCTTCAGCCTGTTCCAGCCCTAGCTGTATGAGCGTTTGGGGAGTAAAACAGCATATGAACAATCACTCTCTCTTTCCCATTCTGTTTCTCTTTGTCACACTTCCACTCTCTCTCTGTCACTCTTCCTTTCAAATAAATAAAACTTACAACAAACAAGCAAACAAACAAAAAATCCTGATCCCATGGTTAATTCTACTTTGGACTTGTGACACATGAATAATTAGATTTAGGGTCAAACTGTCTATTGTGGGATCTGCCTTTGTCTTTTGAAAAGATGGGTGGTGCCATTCACATTTACCTTGGAGACCAACATCTTTCCGTAATCTATCCAACAGAACCCTCTGGAGCAGTGATTCTCAAACAGTTGCATTTTTTGTCTCTTAGGGACATTTGGCAATGTCTGTGAATATTCTTGGCTGACACTGCTTTTGGGGATATTACTAATATTCAATAGCTAAGGGTCAGAGATGTTGCTTAACATATATTATAAATGTATAGGTTCTTAAGATAGATACAAAGTAGCAGACCTAGGATTCGAATCCAGGCTAAATATTTTCTGATCTGTAAAATGGAAATATTAATGGTACCTATCTCCTAGAGTAGTAGAGCGGATTAAGTGAACTAATGTGTACAAATCATTTAATAAAAGCTCAACAAATGTTAGGTTTTGTTACATCCCTTCACATATTATCACAGTGGGAACATATGAATAGATAATCCTAGACTTGATAGTATCACGTGTTTCAAAGTATTAAAGTTTTCAAACATTGGATGTCTTGTTCATCATCTAACATTATATATAAACTTAAATGTGTCATTACCTTCAATTTAAGTGAATTGTAGAATATATAACTATGTTGGTTCTATGGTAGCAGTGTGCTGAGGTCTATAGCAAGGAAAGTTAGTCATATGATTTACTTCAAGATAAATTAATCTTCCATATTTATCTAAGTAAAATGACCACAGAGAAGATACTCCTATATTCAAGATGTTTTTAAAACAAGGTGCTATATAGAATGTGTAGTACAATTAAAAGTCAAGATTTACATCTTGACTTGTTCGCTTTTATGGAACCTATCTCCTTGAACTAAAATCAAAAAATATATGAGGGTTTGTATTTATTGAAAGTACCAACATGATTTGTTCAGTATCAAACATTAGCTTCTACCGTCATTTCTGTTGCTTTGTTCTTCACGGTGCACATCTCTATGACTTGATAAATGGCATTTTAAATGTATAATGCCTAAGTTTTTCCCCTCCTTCTCCACTGCATAAAGAGGCAGAGGAGTCCTTATTTTGAGGGACCCTTAAAGATTAGTCATTTATGTGCAAAAAGATTGAATTTTGAACAAGAATCACATTCACCCAGAAGGCCTCTGGTTTCTTAAGAAGTTACAGATAGTGCTTTCGAGATTATATGTCTTTCATCAATCTTCCACTAGACCTTGAACAAGCATATTTGATAAATTGATGCTCATTATCAAGCAACTGTGCAATTCAGAAATCACTTATTTGTTACACACCCTTCTTTTGATTATTTCTCAGGATCAGTTTGCTATTTTGTTGACTGAAATAGTCCTCAAACATATGTTACTCTGATATTCATTCTAGAAACTTTAGAGTCACTCACATAAAGTTGTCATGGGAGATTCTGCTGTGAACACTTCCATCCATGCCAAAGGTTTCAAAAGCACATTATCGTTAGGTAATGTGAGGGTTAGCATCACCTTTCATGCAGGTGCTAAGACATTACTAATGATGAAAACATGGTAGTGAGCAGCCAACAAATAGAATAAGAATGGTGGGAACAAGAGATTCAAGGGATGGAGTGTGTGTCGTGTGCATTTCAAGGTTATGTGTGTCTTTATGTAAAGGAGAAATGGATGCATTCTGTCCAGATGAGCTGTATTCAGACAGCAGTCATCTCTCTTTGCTTGTCTGAGACAGGGAGTTGGACCATTCTCACATCCCTCCACTTCCTTTCAGTGAAGATAGATTGCTCTCATCAGCCTTTCCACTCTGAATTCTTCTCCCCTGACCTAGGTCTCGGTGAGTCCCATCCTGCCAGTAGGAACAAAGGCTTTGAATCCTCTTTTCTCTGCAGAAATTCAGGAGTGAGGTCAGAATCCCAGAGTTTTTTCCTGAGAGTTCCCCTGCCTTGGGTTCTGTTTACCTAGATGGGACAAAACCATCCATATAAAACATGAATTGACTTTCTCTTTGGGCACGTCGCCCCACTGTGCACTGTATTTCAGCAAGCTTACAATTTTCTTCTTTTCAATTCTATTACCAGTAACTAGAGGACAGGGCCGGGGTTGGTTCTTTTTTTTTTTTTTTTTTTTCAAAAAGAAGCAAGGTAAAGAGTAGCTGTTTGCTGAGGAATAAGGATTCAGCATGAGACAGGGCTGTGGTGATGTTAGTTGAGGGCATAAGAGAGGCTTTTGAAAGGTGAACCTTAGAGAAACAAGCTGGTCATTGAAAACTAAATTGCCAACTTGCCTCCAGTGAACAAATGCACCTGCCACTCGTGTTGCAGCCAATTTGCTGTTTCTACTTTTATCTCTCTCATGCAGCAGGCTCCAACTCTCAGAGGTTTTCATGTGCCTCTTTTTGTGATGCCCAAACCAGCAGGACTGTTAGAGGCTTCTGTGTGTGTATTTTATTCTCACCTTCTCTCCCACTCATTGCGTTAAAATAAATTGAGACAATAATATTCATGAGCGAAGTTAAGTTCTAAGGAGCAACAGCTCTCCCTCCAAACCCCTAATGCTACTGGAAGGTGTCCAGGTTTTCAAGATGGTGCATGGCATCTCCATAAAATGCAGGCACTGGAGCCTAGCCATCAAGGGAGAGACACTCCGTGTCGTGAGCACGTTACTTAGGTGTGAAGTAGTGCTTTGAAACCCACTCTCAGTGAATAATGGCTTCTGGAGAAAGACTTCCTTTGAAGGATGAAATTTTGTAAGCAAGGTCTCAGCCCCAAAACATTTTTTTCCATGTGCAGAAATGTTTGATAATGAATGATCACCAGGTGACTACTTTTAATTACTGAAACAGGAGGGAGAAACACTGTCTCTCCATAAAAAGAATTCAGAATGACAAATGTAGATTTGCGTATTTGAAAACATCCAGTTCAATCACTTCCAAGAGATTTAATTATTTCAACATGTATTGTTGAGCTTTCACAATAGCCTACATTTCTCAGCCCATAAAGATGCTTCCAGTTACAGACTTCTGATTCTCTTTGCTGGTAGTCCCCTGAAGACAGCACTATGCATTTCAACATGAGCTGCTTCAAACACTGGCAAGGAAGACAGACAGACCTTGGAACTGCATCAAATGTGCTCCCCCCAACCCCTCATGAAAACCTCAAGTAAATGTTATGCAAAATAGTCTAGTGTTGCCTTCAAGTTGGTATTTTAATTGCACCAAAGAGAAACGACTCAACTGTGTTTTCCCAGTCAACTGTAAGGCTTGCCTCATATAAGGATGGATCCTAGGCTTTAGTCTCATCGGAGCAGATGACAAGCATTTGGGCAATATTTCCATGTTGCTGCCCCTTGCCTGTCTGACTTGCGCTTCTCTATCTTACTTTAGTCTTACCAAATGAATTACCTTCAGTTAAAAGTGGAACTGCTAAATAAGCGACTGTAGTATATATCTCTAGGAAGGGGAGCTGGACTTCCTCTCACCTAAAAGCAAAGTAATTAGAAGCAGAAAGCAAGTTTTCCACCATTGAAGAGATAAGTTCTGCGTATATGTTTTCATCTACTCTGATGGAAGTAAACAGAAGTTGCTGGTCGCTCGTTACTTCCCAAAAGTGTGTTTCTAGAAAGGACTCATCTGATCTTGACAGATTAATTCATTCAATATTTTTCTTATTTTATTCCATATATATATGTGTGTGTATATATATGTATATATGTATGTATGTTAAAATTTTACTTACTTGTTTGAGAGTCAGAAAGAGAGAGAGTGAGACAGAGAATTCCCATTTGCTGATTCACTCCCCAAATGCCTGCAACAGCCAGGACTAGGCTGGGCTGAAGCCTAAAGCCAGAAACTCAATCTGAGTCTGCCATGTGGGTGGCAGGAGCTTTGTTACTTAAGCCATCACTGCTGTCTTCCAGGGTCGGAATTAACAGAAAGTTAGAGTCAGGAGCCAGAGCTCGGAATCAAACCCATGCACTCTGCTGAGGGACATAATAATCTTAGCCAGCGTCTTAACCACTAGACTAAGTTGACAATGCCAGAAAAGTATTTTTAATCACTGTCCTTGACTTTCCAATCAGGTGGTACTAGTATGTCCAGTGATCACTGATGTTATAATTGCTTCCTGTGTTTTACACATCATGTTAAATATTTAACATGCATTATATTGCTTAATACTTGTAAAATCCTAGGTGGTAGATTAATTTTCCCATTTTGCAGATTTGAAAACTGAGCTAAAGAAAGACTGAACAATTTCCCTGAGATTAAACAGCTAATAAATGGAGAAACTAGTATTAAAGACCAGTTCCAAGAGCTCAATGTTTAGTCACTAAATGATATCCTATAAATTTGAAGGTATTTTAAAAAACTTCATGAAATTCCATTAGATTTATCTGGATTGGTTATCCATGCATATGAAGGGCCTTCAAAAAGTTTTTGGAAAGTATATGTATAATGAAAAAATCAGAAGTTAATTTAATTTTTTTAAAAAATTCTGCACATATTTTATAGAGAAAGAGAGAGACAGATTTTTCATCCACCAGTTCACTCCCCAAATGGCCACAACATCTGGGGATAGGCCAGGCCAAAGCCGTGAGCTGAGACCTCCATCCAGGTATCCATGTGGGTGGTATAGGTCCGAGGACTTGGGCCATTATTTGCTGTTTTCCCAAGTGCATTAGCAGGGAGTTGGATCAGAAATGGAGCAGCTGGGACTTGAACCAGTACTCTAATATGGGATACCAGCATCACAAGCAGGGGTTTAACCTCTGTGCATTAATTTTTTTGCACAAAAATTAACTTTTGTTTTAAAGATTTAATTATTTATTGAAAGTCAGAGTTACACAGAGAGAGAAGGAAAGGCAGAGAGAGAGAGGTCTTCCGTCTGCTGGTTCATTCTCCAGTTGGCCACAATGGCTGGAGCTGTGTGGATCTGAAGCCAGGAACCAGGAGCTTCTTCTAGGTCTACCACGCAGGTACAGGAGCCCAAGTACTTGGGCCATCTTCCAGTGCTTTCCCAGGCCATAGCAGAGAGCTGGATTGAAAGTGCAGCAGCCAGGACTGCAACCAACGCCCATATGGGATACTGGCACTGCAGGTGGCAGTTTTACCCGTTATGCCATAACGCCAGCCCCAATAAACTTATTTTTAAGCCCATTTGTCCAGAGACTACTTTAAAGTTACATCATAAATCCTGAATTAGATTGTTCCCACCTCACAGCCTTCAAATATTTCTGAGTTGTTCTAGAACACTAACCCTTTTAATGCTAGATCTTTAACCACTTCTGTTCATGGATATGGTGAAGCATATAAAGACTCAGGGGCTCAGCTCAAGGCACAGTTGTCCTGCTTGAATTCTGAAGCCTCCTTCACAGTGGAGTAACTCACATAACTGAGGTTCTGTAGAATCTTATCATAGAAGACCTTATTGATGTATGCACAAACATGGTTAGTCCCTAAGTGTACTGCTATATACTAAGCTGATGGAGCCACACAGTCACAGGACATGTTTAGCAAACTCCATGCAAAAGTTACCCCTGTTATCATACAATCCTCAGTCAATTTTATCTACCTGTTGTGCATCCCGAGAAAAAGTTTACCTAACAAAATAGCCTAAGTGTAGATACTGAGTGCAGTTTTCCTAAGTGACTTAGTTAATACCTGTATCCATGCTGCAGTCTAGAAAATTGGCATATGTTATTTTTATCTTTTTTAGAGATAAAGACTGAGTTATGGAGAGATTTTTTTTGTACCATGAAAGAGATCTATAGGGAGTCCAAAATATGGGGCTCAAAAATCTAGGTCCCTTAAAACTTTGCATTTCGTGAATGGGGCTGCTCTTATATAACTCTGTTTACCTATGTGGGTCATATGTTATTTTCTATTCAGAGTCCCATATTTTCAGTTTCCCCCTCACCCTCATCTGAAGTTCTCTCTGGTTTCCTTAAAAATAACTCCTGTGCTAGAAACATATTCAGTAAAATCCCTTTATTTTGTTTTTCTTTTGAAGAAGTAATTGTGTAATAATGAGATTTGCAAAGTGCCAAACACAGAACTGATTCACTGTGGGAGAGCTGAGGACATACTCAACCCATGTCACAAGGCTTATTTGTTCTGATAAAAGTGTAATTTTGTATTTCAGTTACAGAAACTAATGCAGAAGTCCCTGAGTCCTTCCACAGATTATATAACATGGTTCCTTAAATAATTCCTGAGGCATTGTCCTCCTTCTCTAGCTGGGAGGGGAAAATAAAACAGAGAGAGAGAGAGAGAGAGAGAGAGAGAGAGAGATAGAGAGAGAGAGAGAGAGAGAAGAGGGACAAGACAGAGGGAAAGAGAGAGAAGAGGGACAAGACAGAGGGAAAGAGAGAGAGAGAGAGAGAGAAGAGGGACAAGACAGAGGGAAAGAGAGAGAGAGAGAGAGAGAAGAGGGACAAGACAGAGGGAAAGAGAGAGAGAGAGAGAGAGAGAGAGAGAGAGAGAGAAAGAGGGACAAGACAGAGGGAAAGCCAAAAATACAAACCAGGTGAACCTGGTCTCATTTTTTTCCCCTGCAGCTGTGCTATTTACTCGCAGGCAAATGCAAATGAAGAGAAACTTGGTTAGAGTACCTGGATGACAAAATAAGCATTTTAGTACAATATTTCCTCAGGCAATTTCTAGAAATATCTGGTACTGTTTCATTATATCTATAGCTGTGAAGAGACATTGTGACTCTGCAGGAGAAATGCCACTTTGCTAATTCAAATAATATTCCTTTATTCTCTACTTGTTTAGATTTTACTTTCTTTTACCCTGCGCATCTTATATAAAATTATAAAAGTGAATCTTGCCAATGCCAGATTTCCAGGATATGTGACTTTTAGATAGAGGGGTCTGGAAGAAGGCATTCCCAGGTCCTTGACGCCAAAGTCTTGTAATCAAGGATAGATGTGCAGATAGCAAACTTCTGACAAAAACAAAAGTGAGGCACAGAGTTAGCCAATGACATCAATTTCTTTTTGTTAAGATTTCATTAATTTATTTGAAAGGAAGAATTACAGAGAGAGAGAGAGAGAGAGAGAGAGAGAGAGAGAGAGGGAGGTCTTCCCTCTGCTGGTTCACTTCCCAAATGGCTGCAATGGCCGGAGCTGAGCTGATCCAAAGTCAGGAACCCACAGCTTCTTCCCAGTCTCTAAGCACTTGGGCCATCTTCCACTGCTTGTCCAGGTGTACTGTCAGGGAGCTGGATAGGAAGTAGAGCAGCAGGGACTCAAAACACCCCTATATGGGATGCGGGCACTGCAAGTGACGGCTTAACCTGCTATGCCACCGTGCTGGTCTCTAATGACATCAACTTCTGACCCTCAACTGTGGCTTCAAGAACACGGAGGAGAGTTTTCCTGCCTCTTACAGGCAGTGGCCAATGTCAGGGACAAGGCTACAAATGGTCAGGAAATGAAAATGAAGTGGTTGAACAAACTGGAAGATTAACTGTGAAGTCATTGCCAACAGCCAAAGCCTCCACGGAGTGGAAGAGAAGACCCCCATTCAATGGCCGTAACCATGAATATGACAGACCTTAAGAAGATAACATTTCCAGTTTCCCACCTCCAGGCCAGTACATTGTATGTAGCAGTGCATCATCTGCCCTTCTTAGTGACATCTTGGTCATAGTAATTAGTGTTATCTGCCACAAAGATAATGCTGAGTCCTCGGGTTTGTGTTGTTCACTGAGTCCATTGCAGGTCAGAGCCTTGCTGATGTCGTGGCTGTGCCATCTGGATCACAAATCCACCGCCGTCACTGGAGTGCCTTTCTGGTGTTTTCTAAGGCTAGGCCTGTGTGCAGCTTACTTTACTTCCCCCAGCATGTGATTGTGTGGAGCTTAGTTAGATGGTCCTCAACTACCCCGGAGGGGTTGGGAAATGCACAGAAAGCAGCATGTAGATCCTTGGTGCGGGCTGGGAGCCTTCCTCACAGCCTCCACAGATATAATAAACAATGTACCAGGAATATCAGTCTGAAGTTCATTGGACGTTAAGAGCATGCACACTGATACATACAGGAGGCAGATGCACTAACAGCAGAGGCCCGTGATACAGGAACTTAGTGCAGACAGGACTAACGGAAGGGAAGTCTGGACAGACGGCTAGCTTGGAAGCCGAGGCTTGACTGTTAATGTGTTTGTCTTTGGTTCTGTGTTAATTTGGAGAATGTGCAGTATTTGAAATATTTCAATGAAGCATGTTAATTGGAAGAGGATAGACCTGCATTTGAGAAATTACACAGTTATACAGGTGTCACTGTTTCGTTTGCCTTTCCCCCTTCCTTCTCTTACCTAGTAACAGTGCCGTGCAACAATGTGCAGCTCCCTTCAGTGCAGTGCAAGTGAACTGTCCCTAATTACTCCCCATTAGGACTAAGCTAAGGTGTTCTTTGAGTTCAACAGTTTAGCATCTGATTGAATGCAGGAGCAAGGTTATAAAGTTTGTAATGTGTGGATGCTGGAGTCAGGTGTAAGGAACAGCCAGAGCATATAATATTATACATATAAATGTCCTAATCCCAAACGATGTTCTCAGCATAGTGGATTTCTGTGGGCTTGATAATTTTTCTTTCTTACAATGTTTAAGACACTTTAGAAAACATTTATAATAATTTACTCTACTTTGTAATTAGACTTAGTGATTAGAATCTTGCTCACTTACATAGTTGTTTTCCCTTAAATGGATGGCAGCAGCTGGTTTATAGCTGAAACCTGATCTGACTCCCAAAGCTATCAGGGGCAGCGTGAGGCAGAGCCCAGTGTGTTGTGGCACTTCATGAAAAGTTCACAGAGGGGGAGCTTTGACATTCCCTTGTATTTCTTTGGCAAGACTGTATAGATTTTAAGTATATTGGAGGAGAAGATTTTCTTTAGAACTTAAACCTTAGCTATTCTGGGCATACATTCAATTTATGTGACATGGAAAGAGGCTGATATTATATCTTACACAGCCTCTAATCATTAGAGGAAGGGCAAATAGCTAAAATTTTGCAGCTTGGAGTTGAGCCACTTGGGGTATTTTACCATCAGGAGAAAGGTGCTGGCTGTATAATTAATGAAGGAAAGCATTAGTGAAAGGCTAAGAGAGCAAGGCGATCACAAGTGGCCCTGGGTATTGTTTCCAAGTAATTTTACCTATGGTATTGAAGATGCAATAAGTTATTCATTAATTCTCTTATCTCACAGTTAGGGAGAAGCCATGTCAAGCAAGGCTCTACACTGTGTGCTCTAATGCCAGTGTGACAGGCACGAGTAAATCTGACTCATGGAAATCAAATACTGTTGATGGCCAAAGTCTCTACAAGTCAAGTCATTTTCTCCATGAGTTTACGTGTCTTGCCCGGGGCCAGAGGTAGAGCAACACAATGCAGGGCCGGTTTGCACTTTCCCCATGATTGAAAAGGGAGGAGTGTGGGCTGAGGAGCTAGCATAGTTGTGGTGGCCACAGGCCTGGTTCTGTGACATCTGGAGCTCTCTGGAGTTGATAACAGCCCAGGAATCTGACTTGCAGTGCAGCGTGTGTCTCTGCCTTATGTGGTCTGTTGCTTACTGAGAATTAAGAGCCATCATATCAGATACCTTGAATCATGTGAAATCCAGTAGTGAAAACGACTGGACTGCGCCAGTGTGCATGCGATGGTGTGGGCACTGAGACCACATCTTCCTTTTAAAAAAAATATTTATCTGAGAGGTAGAATTACAGACAGAGAGACAGAAAGAAAGGTCTTTTATTTGCTGGTTCACTCCTTAAATGGCTGCGATCTGAAATCAGAAGCCAAGATATTCTTCCAGGTCTCCTATGTGGGTGCAGGGACGCAAGCACTTGGGCCATGTTCCACTGCTTTCCCAGACCATAAACAGAGAGCTGCATCAGAAGTGGGGCAGCTGGGACTCGAACCGGCACCCTTATGGGATGCCAGCACCGCAGGTCGGGGCTTAGCCTCCTAGGACCCAGCTCCGCCCTGACCACCTCTTCCTGATTCCTGCTCCTGCTCCTGCCAGTCCAGAGGTGATGGATAGCCTGAGTGCCCTCGCTTTGCTTCTGTAACGCTGTCACTTTCTGCGGGAGCCCTCATCATTTCCTCTAGAGTCCCGCAGCCTAGGCCCTGCAGAGTAACTGCTGTCCCTGCCTGCGGTGAGGGAAGTAGCAAATGCAGAGTTAGTGCACAGCCAAGCCTGAAGAATCCTTCCTCTCTCCTCTCCGGGAGGGCTGCTAACGGTGACCTGGTTCTCAGAGGCGTCTGCATCACCTTCTCCCCTCCCACCCCCTATTGTTTGCCCCGCAGTCACTTTTTTTCTGATATGAACCCAGAATTCCGGTGGTAGTTAAAACCATCTCTTTGCTTGAAGGGTCACTGGACACATCGCGTCATATAAGCACAAGCATTGTGAGATGGATACAAACCCAGTCACCGGAGAGGGTCATGGCTGCTTCAGAAATCATTCGCTAGAGTGCGTCGGCCCGGTAGCATGTCACGGCGACTGCTTTCTGCAGGAATTGATCAGTGCCCCCAAACACAGGTGTTGTGCATGTTTATGTGTGCGACTGGGAGCCAGGTGGCTGAGGTTTTGATAGGCAGTGTTTGTTTCCTTAGGACATGGAGGTTTGAATAAAACATTATGGCAGGGTGCAGAAGCAAAAGAAGAGAAATCTTTGACATTTCTCCCCTGCATGCCCAGGGCTCTCAACAAACAGGTGGGACCCGAGGCCCTTCTATGTCTAACCTCACATTTGGCTCAGGATTAATGACAGACTCACCCCAGCTGGGATTCTTGGAATATTCTCTCACCACTGCCACCACCCTGTTCCTTTCTTGAGCTAGGAAAGAGGAAGGAGAGAGAGAGAGAAAGGGGAAGAAAGTGTGATGCAGGCAGTAAGAAGGCCTGTAGAGACAGACCTCATTTACGTTGTCAGATTGTTGAATGTTTCCATTTCAGATGTGATCTTTATCAACATTGCTTAGAAAAACACCTCAAAAGCAGAAAGTCACAGGCTGAATCATATGATACCGGAACTGAACAATCAGAAAAAGCAAACTCCCATCATCTCTACACAGTCTGCGGCATTTCCCACTTTGTCACCAGCTCACCACCCACCCACCCACCCGGGCTGCTTTTCTCCAGTTGTGCCCTGGTCCTCTTGGTGGCTGTTGAACTTAATTGATCTGGCAGCTTTTCAGATGTCAGTAGGAGATAAGAAAGTCTTTGAAATATCAAGGCCTTCTTAGGGCCATCTGATATAGTCAGAAGAACTAGTTACGAACTTAACACATTGATTCTCTATTTTTTAACATTGGCTAAGAGAACAAACCTAGCTGAGTTGGTTTTTCAACCACCGTACAGGTGGGGGGGGGTAGTAATGATACTTTGCTAAACTGACACATGAGGATATGATAGGGGTAAAATAATTCAAGACAGGAACTGATGTTTTATACCTCGTGTTATTATTATTAATTATTAGCATTGCCATTTCTTCTCACTTTTCTACTTGCTTGTATCTTCTTTCACTACTTGATGTTCATTTTCACCTCCAGCCAAGGGTATGCAGTAGAAAGGAGACATCTTCCTTGTAGGCATAGACTTGAGGTTTTGTTTTTGATCCCCCTCTCACGCCCCAGACCCTGCACTTTATTTGCTTCTCTGGAGTTTTCATACCTACTTAGAATTGTACAAGGTATTCCTTCACCCCTAGCTACACTGAACTTTTCAAACAACTACTGTGTTTTCCACCATTATGTGTAATTTTTGAAAAATTGTAATTGGCATGATTGTATTAATTAATTCACAATGGTAACACTATTTGTTTAGAAGGAAACAATGCAAATGTTTCACATTCTGTTTGAAATGGCTGCTGGAAAGCTTTGAACAGGGACAATGCAAAGAAAGAAATTCTAAAAGCCTCCTGTCAATCCTATTCTTTGTCTAAATATTCTATCTTCTGGGCCCTTGAGCAGTGGCAGGAAACAACTTTTATTATTTTCATTGTGTTCCAGGCATGCTTTAGTTCACCCTGGTTGGTTTCTATTGGACTCTACCTCCTTCACCACATGCAAAGAACACTATATGCCTTAAGCAACTGAAAAAATAAAAAACAAACCCAGAATTTAGGCGAGTAATGCGGGCATGAAGTCAGTAAATTGAAGGGGCTTTCCAAGCACTGTGGTTATCTCTACATATTTCCGAATCTCAGAATGAAATGAAAAACATGAGATGAACAATAAACCATTTTGAAAATGTTAGAGTAACTATTATTATTTCATGATAATGTCCTACTGGCATTTCTGCTGAAATAATAACAATTGCCTGATGTAAGTCATTGTCATTGTTTTACCCCTTCCTCCTCTCTGCCCATGTCTATCCAGGAGCAGTGCCTTTACGTGTTTTAGGCACTTGATGAATATTACTGGTTTGTATTCTCTTTAAGCATAATTAACAAGAGATGGGTCTCTAAACCTTTTATACTTCTATTGCTATTCACTGGCATGTCCTTTCTCCCTGATTTAACATCCTTTTTGCCTTTGATAGAAGACTTTACCATTTGTAATATTCTCTTTATAATTAAAGAATTCATCCTTGGGTTATAGGAAATGTTTTCCTTTTATTCAATTTTTCTTAAGAAAATTAATGAAGCATAGAAAAATATTTTGGTTGCTTATAATGAATGTTGTGGCTTTTAAAGGTATGTCATGGTGCAGAGCTAAACTTCACGGGTTTCTCCCGAGATAAGGATTTATCAGAAATACAATCTGAATTTTTCCTACTTCAAGAATTATTCCAAGCAGTTCCCTTTAACATAGAAAAATATCTTTCCTTTCTAGCGAAGAGCAGGGGTTGAGGGTGGGCAGCAGTGTAGACATTCCTCTCTTGTCTAATAAAGTGTCAGGGTGCCAGTCTCAGACCTTGGAATTCACCCAGTTGCTATTTGCCACTCAGTCAAGGCAGCCTAATATTTCTGAACTTTCTCCTGCCCTGTACCCCCATTTCTGCCAAATAAAACCATCTGTTCTGGTTGGACAGTGTATCTGAAGTCTATTTTGCAAGTGCCAGAAATGAAACTACATTTTGCCTAGGTAAAGGGAAGTTATGTTTCATTCCTTCCCTCCATTTGGTTAAATTAGCATGTGGATGCCTTCCCAGGTAAGCAAGAACAGATATCCAGACAGCTGGAATGATGGCCTGGGAGTATGAGATTTTGGAGAATGCTGCCGCCTTGCTGAGTAACTGCAGCCTCAGTGAGCAGAGTCAGAGGCTGCCATTTGCTACGAGGCAATGACCCATGCCTGGAAACGTGATATCCCACAGCGTGGACCTAGTGCCGAAGCAGCAGTAATGGGTATCCTCAGTCAGTTGGAAATGTGTGTGTTGGTGCCTGGATAATGGGTGCCCTTTCTAAACCAGCCTCCTTGCCCAGATTCCAGGCTGACTCCAGTGATTTAATAAATATAGAAGAATTCCAATCTAGCATGCCATCATTTTAAGTAGACTCTGGGACTCTTAGTATTCAGATGCCCATGCTACATATGTATCTCTGTAAGAACAGAGCCACCACTGAGTGGTGTGTAAGTGGGCTGTGTAACATTTCTTTGTCCCATAGCTAGTATGTTTGGGTTATTTAGAAGAGTCTAACCCAAATTAACCCTCCTTCTTCATGGTGGCTGCTTTCTGGATGAGTCTTTAGAGACCCCTGTGTGGTAAATCTGACTTCCTAGAATAGCACCAGGGACTCACAGGACCACCTGAGAATGTGATAGCATAGGGCTCAAAAGCCCGAAAGGATATGTCTCACCCAGCTCACACTTGGCCAGCACAGTAAAATGTCAGCTGTGTCTCAGAGGACTATGGCAAGTAACACTTACAGCACTAACTTTTAGTTACAGCTACAGTGCAGGAACTGGCCCTGTGTGATTAAAGAGGACTAAAAGAAAGTGACTTTTTCTTGAGGGTACCTGATTCTCCTACATCACTTTCATGAACTTCCCGCCCCAATGTCCCTAACTTTACCGTATGGTGACACGTGGGGCAGCTCATAGTGTTTCGTTTTACACAAGTGCTTTATCTTTTCTCCTAAGTGGTTAGCTTAGGTGATGCTTGTTTGCTTCATCACCTAATGCAAGGAAAAGTGCAGTATTTATAACCTCCACACCGAAAAACCTGACGGATATTGATACTGAGATTTTTTCTACCCTCAGCGTCACCTGACAGTTGAAGAGTCTATAGTTTCCACATTTTCACTACTTAGCAATGAAATTGTATCTAAATAGAATCATGTTCTAGTATAACGTGGAGGCTCCGTCTTGCTTTGTAAATGGATTCTAATAGGAATAGGAACTGTTACTAGTGGACCAGAAATGCTAGTTGTTAGATTCTCCTGCAAGGTCTCATGCTTCAGAGACTCAAATTATTGCCACAAATACCTGGCAGCATCTGTTGTTTTCAAGAATAACAAGTTAAAGAAGATCTATATTTTCCTGAGACTTACATTAAACATTATGTAATAGAGGCAAAATATTATTTGAAGAGCTGTCTCTGGGAGGCCAACAGAGTGAGTTGTTTCTAAAAATGCTGGTGAAAATGACTTCACTCATTGTAAGGCCACCATAAAACACACCAGACACTGGAGTTAAGGGAAAGGTTTATTGTTGGCTGGGGGAAGCCCAACAGGGCAGGGGGAGAGAGTAAGAGGGCACATGTATGGGAAGTAGATCCTATTATACCTTTGCTGGGGTCCACAGGAGTAGCAGCAACAGGGAATTAGAGGTGGAGCTGACACCTGTGCTTGGGCCATCTGGTCACCTGGCTTCTAGCAATGGCAGTGGGGTCTAGAGCCTAGGATGGTGTCCAGATAAGACTGTGCCATTTTGCCATTTTACTTGCATTCCCCCCTTTTGTTTTTTATAAAGCAAGTGTTGTATGGGATTACATCAGTTGCAAAAGTCCAGGAGGGGTAGAGGGAAAATGATCTGTCTTTAAAGCTACTTCCTGCTGACATGGGGCAATGCTTCAAGCCATGATCTCCTGGGTGAGGAGCCGAGTATATCCCTGTAGCAGCATTTGCTTGACCACCTGGTTGGTGAAGGCTTTGGTTCGTTCCATTATCAACCCCTGTGAACACTTAAACAGATAGGGTAATATAAAAGACAGGGTGAGAACAGCAGCCAATGGTCTTAAGAGTGGCATTAACCAAGTAAGGAGAGGATTTCATAGAGAAGAGGACAAAGGGTCTCTGGACCCTAGTGAAAACTATCTGATGGATGTGGTTTTACCTGGCCTGATTGGTTAACATAGTAACACCACTGTTAAGGCCCATCTGTTCCATTGTACCACGCCTGTTAGTGAGGTGATATGGCTTTGGAGACCTCAGATGGCATCAGCTGAGGTCTCAGTGGACCTAGTGACCGCCTCATGTAACTGCTGGAGTTGTTTCGGAGTCAGTTGCTTGAGATAACGTTGTGGCCCAAAGCTGCTCCTGAGATCACGACTGAGGAGAGAGAGGCTGTGAAGCTGATCCCAGCCAAGATGGAGAAAAGCTACTCATCTCTTGTGGGTAGAAAGTTTTATCTGTAGAAAAATTATGAACAATCATACAACATTAAGGCGAGGGGGACCATCAATACACATGAGTTGGGAATAGAGCCATTGATGTAAGAGTAGAGGCTATGATTACTAAGGAATGAGGCCTCAAGTGGGCTAGACAGGGTCTGGAACAAAAGACAGAGTCATTATTGGAGGACATAAGAAAGCTACTGTCTAAACCACGACTAAGTTTTCTGATTGTGAGGCAAATAGAAATTGATGGAAGAAGTTTGGTAATAATTAGGTGGGGTTTAATGTCTGTCTCTTCACATGGAGTACATCACAATGGAGGTGTGAACCTCCTTGAGAAGGCACCTTGTTGACTTCCATTACCCAGCTGGCCTGGGAGGAGAGCTGGCCAGGTAAAGCAGGTGGCACCTCTAACAGAAAACTTAACAGTTCTGTCTGCAGTGTTGCTGACCCTACTTGGCCGTCCCCTCAGTGGCAGTGGTTACTTTGGAAGCTGGGCCAAGTGAAGAGCTTTTCAGCTTAGAGGCAACAAGATCTGTGGCTCTGACCTGTAGTCCTTCAACTCCAGGGCAAGTCCATTTCCAGTGACCCAACTCTTGGCTGGCAGAGCTGCCAGGGCTCTTCATAAGCTGACTTCTGCTGAAGTCCTGGCTTTTCACATTGAAAGCTACTGCAGTGGACTGGCCTGTTGGGTCTCCCTGATGGCAGATCACTGTATAGAGCAGCCATTAATTGGCCTGCCATCTATCTTTACATCACTTCTGCTACCTAGCTCTCTTTTCTTCCTGATTTTTGTTGAAGCAGACCAAATGAAACCTTTAAGAGGATGCAAGTTAAGAGGGTACTCTATTCCCATCTCTAATCTTTGGTGGCCCAAACTAGAAGTCTATAGTCACAGGCATGTTCTGATAGTGTTTTTTTGTGAGGTAGACAATGCCCACAAGGAAAACTATGTCCTCACTTTAAAATTTTCTCTCCCTTTCTTTGATCTGAAAGGGAGGTTTTGCCTGTTTACTGTGTCCATGGTGAAGTAAATCTGGCCATGAAATCATAATTTAAGCTCTCATTTTGGCTGTGTTGTTACTACAGAAAAATGTTAACCATCCCTTTTATACGATCTAAAAATCAAACTGTACATCCTGGAGAGTACTTAAATATAGGGTCAGTTTCCCATCTTGAAAAGAATAGAGAAATGAGGGAATAAGTCAGGCTTTCCAGATTGCTTACTGACAATAACAATATCAAATGAGAACCTAGCAAGCAATTTTAACTGTTAAATAACAACTTATACAAACATTTACCAGAGGGTCCAATGCCTTCTACAAATTTTAAGACAAGAATACATTTATTTGGAAACATCTCTTAAATATCTACCACAGTGTAACTCATTTGACTAGCAACTCAAGCACAAACATGTAAAAACATTTTTAGTTCCTTTCTACCAACAAATTTAAAACATCTGATCCAGAGATTCAGCTAGGTCATGTGAGCCAAAAGCTATCTTTATATTTGAGCAATCTTTTATCTATAAGCCAATTAAATCAGAGGTCTTAAAAGATTTTTCCCATGTAGACATACAATATGTACACATGTATAACGTAACATGCAAGATAGAATAATAAAGCAGTTTCAGTAATAGCTTCTTAAAATCTTTAAATTACCAATTGATTCAAATAACTTTCTGGTCTTAGTAACCTCCATTAACCATACTTTCTCTCAGTTGGAACCTATAGTGTATTATTGTCTTCATCCACTTACAGAGCCATCCCAAAGTAGTAAATACAATAGAAGTGGCTGGGAAAAGTCCATCAGAACCTATAGGAGGACAGCTGAACACAGAGCCAAGAATGTTTTAGTTTTATGAGCAGCAAATATGATTTTTAGTGTTTAGAAGGGAATACAAATTGTGAATGACAAAAGTCTTTAAATAGCCATGTTTTAAAATTATAAACTCATTAGCCAACAAGAAGAGGCACTTCCTTACTCCATGCAATATTTTTGAAAGAACCTGTAGAATTTTATAAAGCATTAACCCTTTTAGGCCTCTGAGCCTTTCTCATTAAGATAACCATTACAGCTGGTGACACAAGACCATTAGACTTTTTAACTTTGGACATTTGTATCAGTAGCAATTTATATTATCATAACTTAAAATTTAGCACCACTTCACACCTTGACAGTACCTGTAATATAATCCAAATAGCCTGATTAGTTGGTGTCTCTACAAGATGAGGGATATATTCTTTGATATTTCCAGCGGCCCAGCCGGAAATATTAAAGTCCAAGAAATTTGGAACTTGATCTTTTTTTTGAATGCCAGTCAAGGATGCCAAGGAGGTTTAAAATATCTAGTAGAAATAGCATCCCTTAACATCATGACATAATATAGACCAGATTTGATCATTGTAACAAAGTGATTACTCAAATGCTTTAGAGTGAGTATATAGTCAAATCATAACTCTTAATAAAAACTCAGCTGTTTTTAAACAATTAGAACTTAACAGAGACATTAAGACAATACAATAGGTTACTTCAACAGAACACAAAATCTATGTTTCTGTTTTTTTGTAAAGATTTACTTATTTGTTTGAAAGTCAGGGTTACCCAAAGAGAGAAGGAGAGGCAGAGAGAGAGAGAGAGAGAGAGGGAGAGGTCTTCCATCCGCTGGTTCACTCCCCAATTGGCTGCAACATCCGGAGCTGTACCAATCTGAAGCCAGGAGACAGGAGCTTCCTCTGGATCTTCCCATGTGGGTGCAGGGACCCAAGGACTTGAGCCATCTTCCACTGCTTTTCTAAGCCATAGCAGAGAGCTGAAACGGAAGTAGAGCTGCCGAGACTCGAACTGGTGTCCACATAGGGTGCTGGCACCACAGGCAGTAGCATTACCCGCTATGCCACAGCACCAGCCCCAAAATCTATGTCTCTTTGGTTGTTCCAAAAATCGGAAAGAAAACCTTAAATTTAAGAGCTAGTACATGGAATCATATCCCATAATTTGGCACAGTTATAACAGAGTCAGAACTATGGAAGAGAGAATAGCTTACTGGAGCTGGCTAGAAAACTGACAGAGTCACCAATTAGACAAAACTATCAAAAGGAGATGCTGCAGGTTTTAAACAGATTTTTAAGATGATTTAAAATATTGACTAACATATGCATTGCAAAAAACTCATTGCTTTAATAGAGGATCAGATTCGAGTTCTATGTCAAATAGACTAATAGCTTTTGCTTTCCATCTGCTGATTTCCTTGATTACATTTTGAAATCACCTTTTAGAATTCCCCTAATTAAAACCACATATTCTAAATAAGGTAACACATTGAATTTCAACCGAAGTTACTTTTAAGCAGTGTTAAACTATCTTCATATGGACAGTTTATGAAAACATTAGCAAACCCGCTAGTTTTTCTATAGAATATAAGGTGTTAAGAGTACCAATATTTACATTCATACACATTTATCTCATTTGCCTTTACTCAATTTACATTTAGCAATTACACCTGAATGACTGAGGATTGTGGTATATAACATATATCTCTATCTGGATTAAGGTCAAAATTACATTCATATGGAATTCTCCTTTTATAAGACTCTAGCTGTAAATCAGTGACATTAAACCAGAGGGGGCTATGAGTACTGATTAACCATTGCTATATCATCAGAAACCTGCTAAAACAAATTGCAAAACAAGTTTTGTAAGTTACAAAGAAATATTTTTAAAGGCAGTGATCTTCCTAGGTTCAAAGAGAGAAAATCTTTTTTTTTTTTCTTTTTTATTTGAGAGGTAGAGTTACAGACATTGAGACGGAGAGACAGAGAGAAAGGTCTTCTGTCCACTGGTTCACTCCCTTCTACTGCTTTCCCAGGCCATAACAGAGAGTTGGATCGGAAGAGGAGCAGCCAGAACTAGAATTGGTGCCCATATGGGATGCCGGCTCCTCAGGTGGAAGATTAACCTACTGCACCACAGCCCGGCCCCAAAGAGAGAAATTCCTTTAAACCCAATGTCCAGTTACAGCTGAACCAAATTTTCATGCACAAGATTATTATTTACCAAAGACATCTTTTTAGATTTTAATTGAATTTGAGTCTTCTTTTTACCCAAAGAACACCTTAGGCCAATGATGCCCTAGTCAACAGTCAGCCACTTTGGACTCTGAAACAGAATGTTTAGGCAGCTGCCAGATGAGTCCCATGGGTGACTGTGGGCTAGGGGCCAATGTGTCCGGGACAAGAAGTCTTCACCATTATGTTACGTTTAATGGTAAGGAGCATCCACTAGAGTGGCGGAGGGAGGATCCCCTCCAGAGATGTGTAAGGAGGGGAATCTGATAGGTGATAGAGGGCAATTAGTGAAAGGAGATAAGTCTGGAAATAGTAATTAACTGAATGAGCCTGCTGGTTTGAAGGGCCAGTAGTCTTGGTCTTGATCATTAATTATTTCACATAGTTTGGGAGACATGTATCTAGGAATTGCTCACTAATGGACCAGGAAATCGAGTTTGTAGAAATTGAGATCAGATTGATGTTCAGTTATAATGTAGGGATAAAACCCATCAAAAGACCTGATTATCCTGTATGGCTTGCTCAGGATAAAACAAAAGAGCCATCAAAAGGGTGGGATATCTAATTTGTTTTACAGTAAACAGGGAGTTCTGAAGCATGGAATCACCACTCCCCTGCTATTCTTATGGTAAAGCTGGAACAGGAGGGGAGGGGCAAAGACTGGTTGGAGGACAAGGACCTGAAGGTGAAGGCATGGAGACAGGGTCCATTCCTAACTTTGCCTTTGCTTCTGCAGGAGGAGGGTGTTAGAGAGGATGATAGATAAGGCAGGAGGAGTAGAAGTTGGGCAAGGGTTGGTTCTGAGATAGGTTGGAATTACCAGGCAGGAGGGGGAGGGTACATTGGGTGAGACAGTGAGAGCTGGATTCCTGGACGCTGAAGAAAGTGGTTTTGGCTTTTTAGCAACAGCTTTGGAAGTTAAGGGAACTTGAGCCAGAGAAGGTTTAGAGCTGAGATAGGAGAAAGCTTGAACATAGGAAATTTTCTTCCATTTTCCCCAAATGCTCACAGAGGTGATAAAGATCTTAAATAGTGTCAGGGTCAAATGTGAACTGGTTGTCAAAGTAGAAGACAACTGAGAGTTGGACTGAACACAGGACAGAGAAGTTCCCATGGCAACCCATGGAGTCCTACTGGCGGATATCGGGCATCCCCAAGATCACAGCTGTCCGATGGGGAGAGTAGGGGAACAGAGAGTGGGGGTCATCACCCATGCTCCCACTGGAGCCCGAGGCTTAGAGCTCATGGAAAGGCATAGAGAGGCTGGTGCTGTGGCGAGGCGGGTGCATCCCATGTGGGCGCCAGTTCAAGTCCTGGCTGTTCCACTTCTGATCCAGCTCTCTGCTATGGCCTGGGAAAGCAGTAGAAGATGGCCCAAGTCCTTGGCCCCTGCACCCACGAGGGAGACCCAGAAGAAGCTCCTGGCTCCTGGCTTCAGACTGGCTCAACTCTGGCTGTTGCAGCCATCTGGGGAATGAGCCAGTGGATGGAAGATCTCTCTCTCTCTCTCTCTTTGCCTCTGCCTCTCTGTAACTCTGTCTTTCAAATAAATGAAAATAAATCTTTAATAAAAAAAAAAGAGGCTTCTTAAAAATAAAAAGAAAGAAAAGAAAGGCGTAGAAACTGTAATAAGGTATAGAGCCTATGGTAAAGCATAAAGCCTGTGGAGAGGCAGAAGGCCCGTGGAAGGTGTAAAGCCCATGGGAGGTTTTGGTGCCTAGTACCAGGACTGCAAGAAGCAGAGTAGAGCCACAAGCCATGGTACAGGTCACCATGAGAGAATTTCCTGTTCCACATCTCACCTCAGGATTTGAAAGATTGATGTGTGGATGCAGATCACACAGCATTCGGTGGCATGGCAGGAGGTGCAGGGGTGTGTTTTGTGGCTGGCAGAAATCCAGGACCCCAGAGCAGCTCATATCCCCAAGGGGAAAGCAAGGTCAATGGGAGAGCCTGGATCAAAGTCACAGCACCAATATAAGGTCACCACAAAACACACCTAACACCGGAGTTAAGGGAAAGGTTAATTATTGGGTTGGGGGTGCCTGACTGGCCAGAGGCGAGAGGGCACGGTACTTGGGAAGCAGGTCCTGTTTGCCTTTGCCAGGGGCAGGGAAATAGAAGCAGCAAATCCCATTAGGGTGGAGGTGGACCTGAAACCTGTGGTTGGGCCATCTGGTCACCTGGCTTCCAGCAATTGCAGCGGGTTGTATAGCCTAGGATGGTGTCCGGGGCGTAGATGGTACCACAGCTAAGACTGTGCCATTTTACTAATGCTCTTTGTTGTATGTTTTTGCATTTTTGTGCCACTTATAAAAAGTTATTTATTTATCCACTTATTTATTTGAAAGGTGAAATGGCAGAGAGAGAGAGAGAGAGAGAGAGTGAGATATCTTCTATCCTCTGTTTCACTACCCAAATGGTTCTAACAGCCAGAATTGGATCGGGCCAAAGCCAGGAGCCCAGAACTCGATCTGAGTCTCCCATTTGGATGGCAGGGACTCAGGTACTTGCATCATCATCCACTGCTTTCCAAAGCACATTAGCAGGGAGCTGGATCAGAAGAGGAGTAGCCAGGAATCAAACTGGCACTCTCATATGGATTGTGGGCATCTTAAGTGGTGGCTTAACTCATTGTACCATAGTGGTCACCCTTTGTGTTACTTTTTATTATAGGTATAAAATGTCTAGACATTGACTAAAGGGCTGAATATGTTGACATTGCTCTACTCATTAGTAGATAAGAACTCAGTGTTTATATTGTGGGTAATTTATTTTTAATGCCAATATTAATGATTAATTATGAATTATGGTAATTATCTATACCTTTTGGCAATAATAGGATCGGCAAAAACATAACTAGAATGCCATTAGCCATAGAAATGCATAAATTATTTTGTCATATTATCTCGGGAAAAACAAGCCACACTACTTTATTAGCTAGCTTTAGGATATAATAAATAATAACATTTAGAGAAGTTCTTAGTACACAGATCAAGTTCACACAAATTAACGTTTTTGATCCTAATAGCAATCCTGTAATATTACCTAATATCATCCTTATACATTATCTCCAATGGCTAGAAGAGGAAGCAGAGACTCAGGGAGATTTAGCTAATTATTAATTTGTGCTCCTAAAATAGTTTGAGTGCCAACAATGTGCCTGATGACAGGGACTCAGAAGTTAACATTATGTTACAATGAGAGCTAATGGCAGATTAGGATTAAAAATTCCTGAGTGACTCTCAATCTAGGGCTTTGTGCTGTGTTTTCCAGCCATATCATCCATCCTAAAGCTTCCACACAGTACTGGAAGCATGCTTTAGTAGCATTGTCAGAAGCACAATGCTAGGCTGGATGGATATTTCATGTTTTACAAGAAGGTCTTTATATGTTATACTGTACATTTTTCAATCTTATTGTCAAATCCTAGGATCACACTTATTAAAACCAAGTGCTGCTCAAGAAATACCCTGTAGGCTTTTGAGCTCAGCTTTTGTAGACAAGCCAAGCTTCTCAGTAGCCTGTTACATGTGCAAATGACGGGGCTTAAGCTTCCCTGGCTGTTCCAAAGAAAAGTTAGTAGTTAGAGAACTGAAAGTGTTTTTTTTTTCTTTTTTAAACATCCCATTATCACCCCCCACACATAACACCTTACCCCTGCTTCCAATGAACAGTAACTAATGAGACCAATTTGTTGTTAATTTTTCCCATTAAGAGTGGCATTTCAGACTGAATACCAGTAACAACTGCTAATTATTTGAGGTTAGGGAAATGAGTCAACTGCCCTTTTTTTCCCCACTCTGGATCTGATTAGTTTCCCTCTATTCATTGGTCAGTTACTGGCTAAGGATAAAGTCATTGGAATATTCACAGCTAGAATTAGATGACTTTGCAGGCCTAGGGCTATTTTAAAGCAAGGAGCACTGACAGATAAGAATCAATGCTAAATGCAAGATGGTTATGCATAATTTGGTTATGCAGTAGCCAAAGGGGCACCTAGACAGTGATGACAGCAGTACTTCAAGTTCCCCCCCCACCCCCCCTTTATGACTATTTTGCAGTTTGTAATAGTTAGGGTTCTTTGGTTTAAGCAACACAAAATGGCTGATTAATCTGAGCCATTGGAATAATATGAAATAACTCACAGAATCAAATGAAAAATAGAACCTCACTCTGGAAAGCAAAGCAATCATACATATCTAGAGGTAGAGATTGTAGAAATGAGTGAAAATAGTACTTTATTTTTTTTCATGTGGTTGCCTTTTCATGATGTGTACCAACTATTTCAGTTGAAAAAGCCACTCTAAAGTTCAGAGGCATAAAATATATGTTATTCTTTATTTCTCACAAGAATGCAAGTCAGCTGAATTAGACTCAGTCTCACTAAAGGTGACTGTTCCTAGGTTTGCCAGATTCACTAAGTAAAATATGGGATGCCTAGTTAAATTTAGGTAGCAAACAAATAAATTCTGAATATATTTTACATTTTTTTTTCTTTATTTGAAAGACAGAAAAGAGAGGTTTCCCAGTAACTGCTTCACTTCCAAAATGCCCACAACAGCCAAGGCTGGGTGACACTGAAGGTAGAGCCTGGAACTTAATCTGGGTCTCCCATGTGGGAAGCAGGAATCCAGTTACTTGAATCAGCACCTGCTACCTCTCAGGGTGTGCATTAACAGGAAACTGGAATTGGAAGGAGCCAGGATTCAAACCCAAGCACTCTGTTATGGAATTCAGGCATCCCAAGGAACATCTTAACTGCTGTGCCAAATGACCACTCCAATAAATAATTATTAATATAGTGCATCCTGTGTAATATTTGAAATATGCTTTAAAAGTTTATTTGTCTGAATTTTATATGTAACTATGTATCATTTATTTTATTTTATCTGGCAATCCTATCTGTCATTGAGCATCCTCCTTCTCCCAGGACCAACATGCTCAGCTCAACATGTTCTTGTGATAATGACAGAGGCTCAAGAATAAGTAAGTCCAATTATGCCAGCATTTTTAAAAACATGTCTTATGTTCTCGGTGCTGACATACTATTGGCAAAAGTAAGCAACATGATCAAGTGATGGGAAATTGTGTCACCCCCCTATAGGAGGGCATTGCTGTGGTAGAGGAGGGGGATCTAGGGAGGAATGCAGAATTAGAGACATTCACAGTCTGCCACAGGTTGGACGGGTTTCAACCTCTGTTGTGTCATTCCTAATAAAAACAAATTCAAAGGGGAGAAAGTCTGAATGGCCCAATGTAAGCCTGTGCCCACTCCTTGGCCAAGGGAGAATGGGTCATATCACTCAATGGACAGTCCTCACAAACCAGTGGCTGTGCCTGAATGGTGATTTCCTCAAAGGACAGCCAGAGTGTCCTACCAAAGAAAAAGACATAGATTCTGAGCAGGTAAGACAGTAGATGTCCCTAACTTTGCTGCATTTACACTTTTGGTCATATGTAAGTGGGGCTTGTCTTGCATAAAAAGGAGAAAGGATAAGTGGAACCTACACAGCTGTACAAACACGTACAGGCAGTTCTGGGCCCACAAAAGTCAGAACACACTCCGGAGATATTGTGGAGAGGGCAAGGAAAGAAATAAAAGAAGTATGATGAGGGACAATCAAATAATGGTCAGCAGAGCAAGATTGTGTCAAAGCTTGACTTAAGGCTGGCTCATCGCACAGCCAAAGGAATCCACATATTTAGATGCACCTAGATTTCTATATTATCTTAGAAACAACCATTTATATTGAATGGAAAAAATACACATTTCTTTTGTTTTTTTATTTGACAGGTAGAGTTATAGACAGTGAAAGAGAGAGACAGAGAGAAAGGTCTTCCTTCCACTGGTTCACTCTCCAAATGGCCACTATGACTGGTGCTGCACCAATCTGAAACCAGGAGCCAGGTGCTTCCTCCTGGTCCCCCATGTGGGTGCAGGGGCCCAAGCACTTGGGCCACAGGAAGAGGAACAACTGGGACTAGAACCTGGTGCCCATATGGGATACCGGCGCCGCAGGCAGAGGATTAATCAAGTGAGCCACAGCGCCGGCCCAAAGAACATATTTCTTTAAAAAATTTATTGGAGAAAGAGAATGAGAGGCGAGCTCCCATCCAATGGTTCACTTCCCAAATATCCTTAATGACCAGGACTTGGATGGGCTGAAACTGGAAGCTGGGAAGTCTATCAAATCTCCCTCATGGGTAGCAAGGATTCACCTGTTACCTCCCAGAGTCTATCTTATCAGGAAGCTGGAAGCTGGAGCTGGAGCCAGAAATCAAACCCAGGTACTCTATATGGCCTATGGGTGTTCTAACTGCCTGCCTAAATGCCTGCCCCGTGCATTTCTTTAACACAAAATTTATATATATTTCAGTTAAAGAATATAATCTATGTGATAATTCAGATTTTAAAATTAATATGTAATACTAACGTGCTGTCAAAATTAATGACATTTTTATCATTTATTTATTTGAGAATCAGAGTTATGAGACAGACAAGGAAAGACAGGGAGAGGGAGATCTTCCATCCACTTGTTCATATCCCAAATGACCACAATGGCCAGGCCTGTGCCAGGCTGAAGCCAGGAGCCACGAGCTTCATCCAGATTTCCCATGTGGGTACCAGGGGCCCAGGGACTTGAACCAACTTCTGCTGCTTTTCCAAGCTCATTAGCAGGGAGCTAGATTGGAAGTGGGACAGCCGGAACAAGAACCAGTGCCTATATTGATGCTGGCACTGTAGGCCGTGGTTTAACCTGCTCTGCCACAGTTCCGGGCCCAGTGACATATTTTTAAGGTATTTTGACAAAATACTAGATATATATATACTATATATATAATATATAACATATATTATATATATATATTATATATAATATAATAATAAATAAAAATTTTACTTAATTTCTTAATTTCTTAATAAATATATATAAATATATTTATTTTATATTATATTATATAATATATTTATATAATTATATAGTATATTATATATTATATAGGATAATATTATATAATATATAATTATTATTATAGTTATTATTTATTTTATTTATTAACATTAATTTATTTATTTATTAACAGAAATACTAGGCAAGCCAGCACTTTATAGGGTGATTCTGAAAACCAAAATAGTGTATGCATTTTATATCTTTCTTTTTTTTTTTTAAGATTTATTTATTTATTTGAAAGTCTTAGTTACACAGAGGTGTGGGGGGGTCTTCCATCCATTGGTTCGCTCCCCAACTGGCTACAATAACCACAGCTGCACCGACCTGAAGCCAGGAGCCAGGAGCTTCCTCCAGGTCTCCCATGAGAGTGCAGGGGTCCAAGGACTTGGGCCATCTTCTGCTGCTTTCCCAGGCCATAGCAGAGAGCTGGATGGGAATTGGAACAGCCAGGTCTTGAACCAGCACCCATATGGGATGCCGGCACTACATGAGGCAGCTTTTCCCACTACACCACAGCACCAGCCCCACATTTTATATCTTTCAATAAATGGTGTAGAAATTTGTTAAGATATTATGTCAAGAGAAACCCTGATTACCTCTATTACTATAAATCAATTCCAGATGATTTAAAGAGTTCACCATAACAAGACGGAAATAAACAAAAGAACAAGAAGAAATAAATGTAAGAATTTATAGATATTAATGTTAGAAAAGGACCAACTATACATAAAAGCAATGGAGGAAATCACAAAAGGAAGATCAATAGATATTAGAACTAAGAAGATTTAAACTTCTGTAGAACAGAAATAATCACAAACTAAATTAAGACCCAGGGAATGAATTACAGAAATTGCAACATGACAGCAACAGATCAATTCCTTACGATGTAAGTTCTCTCATTAATCAGTAAGAAAAACAAAATAATCTAGATGAATTGGAGAGATCACTGAAACCGAATAGGTTGAAAACATCAAATAAATGTCTTGTAGCATTACATTTAGGAAGGTGTAATAAATCATGCAAACATCCTCGAATAAAAATTGTTAACAGATTTTCTAGACAGAAACAAACTACTCAGTCTACTACAATGACCCCAAAATTGAGCATAAATCCATATTACAAAGATTTTGAAAAATAAACAAGTTACATTTGCCGATACAAATAAGATGTTCCTGTTAACTAGAGAGTCCTTGGCAGTCATCCTTGTGAAGAATTAAGTAAAGATACTATTTGTACCACTTTCGCAGAAGGGAATGTGATCTAAAGAAGAGTAAACGTTGGGAAACATACAAATCAGAGGTTTTGGTCCTACCTTTCTCATTCATTAGCTGCCTGATTTTTACCCATTTTGACTCCTATATCCACATGTGTAAAATGGTAGTAATAATAATTATGTCTTTATTTCTCAGAATTTTTATAAAAGTTTTATGTGGTAATAGAATAAAATCTTTAATTTCCTCCCTACCTTGATGTTATCAGTGATGATCTAAATTTAAAATCCGGTGAAGTGTGTTGACGCCCTGGCCTAAGGCTCCGGCATCCCATATGGGCGCTGGTTTAGGACCCAGCTGCTCCTCTTCCCATCCGGTTCTCTGCTGTGGCCTGGGAAAGCAGTAGAAATGGCCCAAGTCCTTGGGCCCCTGCACCCACATGGGAGACCTGGAGGAGGCTCCTGGCTCCTGGCTTCAGATTGGTGCGGCGCCGGCCATTGCAGCCGACTGGGGAATCTGATGTAGAACCTTTCCCTCTCTCTCGAGTGCCTCTCCTCTCTCTGTAACTCTGACTTTCAAATAAATAAATAAATCTTTTAAAATAATTAAATACATAAATAAATTTAAATTCCAAGCACTGGGACAGGAAACTAGGAAGAAACTTTTACACCACTGATCTAAAATTTTTTTTTTTTTTTTTTTTTTTTTACAGGCAGAGTGGACAGTGAGAGAGAGAGACAGAGAGAAAGGACTTCCTTTGCCGTTGGTTCACCCTCCAATGGCCGCCGCGGACGGCGCGCTGCAGCTGGCGCACCGCGCTCATCCGATGGCAGGAGCCAGGAGCCAGGTGCTTTTCCTGGTCTCCCCATGGGGTGCAGGGCCCAAGCACCTGGGCCATCCTCCACTGCACTCCTGGGCCACAGCAGAGGGCTGGCCTGGAAGAGGGGCAACCGGGACAGAATCCGGTGCCCCGACCGGGACTAGAACTCGGTGTGCCGGTGCCACAAGGCGGAGGATTAGCCTGTTGAGCCACGGCACCGGCCTGATCTAAAAATTTTTATCGTATCCATATCTACATATGATTCCACATAGAAAAGGAAAACGGAGGTTAGAACTGAGAAGTCTGTGGACTTGCTTCCTATGCCCCTGAAACATATGAACACTGCTCTGTCCCACGAGTATTTTCTTCCTTTTGTTTTTGAGTCAGGTTGATAATGAAGTAGGTAACTAGAGGCATAGCTAAACAAATATTGAAAAGACCTGTGCTTTACTGGTTCAAAATGAAAACTTACTCATCTTCTAGTAGAAGTTCAATGAGATGATTTCTTTGAGTGATGTAGAGGCAGGAGGTGGAGACAGAAGCTTCAGAAATTTTTTCACATACATTTTGACTACTTTACCATGTTTTAAACATCATGCTCTATGAGATTCACTGCCAGGAAAACAAAGGCCTTGCTGTAGGCCTCTAAGAGTTTAGTGAAAAGCACAGGTCGTTATCCCACAGTTATGATTCGGTGTTGTGATGGAGAAACATGGGATCTGGTGTAAGAACACAAGAGGAACACTTCGGGAGCAGTGAGGGGTATGGAATGCAAATGATAGGACCATCTTTGAGGAGAGTAAGGAGTTACCTTGACCAGATGACCCCAGAATCTGGAAAGGAGTTAACCACATGAAGAGTTTAAAAACAGATTTTCCATGTGGAAAACCCAACATCAGAGCATAAGCAAATATGGCACATTCCAGAAACTGAAAGTTGTTTGGTCTGACTTCTGGTTTGGATGGCACATTGCTAAAGAAGTAAGAAACTAAGCTGGAGATAGGCAAGGGCCAATTAGGAATGAAGTATTAAACTGAGTTTAAAAATCTGGATGTTATGTTGTGTTCACTGAGATTAATTAAAGAATACCAAATTCACATTCACAATTTGGAAACAAAATTCTGATTGTGGTGTGGTATGGAGCATGAAGAGAGGAAATCTAGGCAACAGAATTAGTTTTAATCTTGTTGCAGTAACTCAGGCCAAAAATAAAAAAAA
The DNA here is from genome assembly GCA_949820135.1 of Sylvilagus floridanus. Classification (NCBI taxonomy): domain Eukaryota; kingdom Metazoa; phylum Chordata; class Mammalia; order Lagomorpha; family Leporidae; genus Sylvilagus; species Sylvilagus floridanus. The sequence goes on along the minus strand of OX463244.1, from coordinate 69,592,838 downwards.
GTTGATTCCCAAAACAAGGCTTAGTGGGAGAAGGGACTGAGAGTAACGAATGAGTCTGAGAGATATTCAAAAGGCGTAAGTCATACAACGTGGGGATCAACTTTATATGCAGGCAATGAAGAGAGAGCAGACAGGGGAGATGTATTGTTTGTTCTTTGTTTTACTTGTTTACTTTGCATGGCATTTACTAAGACAATAAAACACAAGAGTTTTGTAGGAAGGAAGATGATGACTTCAGTTCTCAGTATTTTGGATGCTGGGTATCTGTGAAGCATGTATTGGACATGCTGAATAGTCTATTGGAAATGTCATAATAAAAATCTGGGCTGGAGATAATGATTTGGGATCATCAGTAATGTGGCTTTTGCTTTTGAAGCCACAAAGTAGATGAGATCTCTAAAGAATATGTAGATTGAGATGAAAGAAAAGAACTGTGACCAAACCCTTAAATACTTGTGCAGATGTTTAAGGAACCAGACAAAATCAGTCGGATAGCTAAACTGGGAAGGCTGACCAGCAGGGTGAACGGAAAAACAGTTGAGTTTGGTGTCCTAAAAACCAAGAAAATAAAGGACTGGGAAAAGGTTGTAATCAACAGAGTTAAATAACTTGGTGAAAAAGAGGATTGTACTAAAAATTGTGTTTGGACCTAGAAAGAATATTATTATTCGCAAGTTTCCCTAGGTAAAAGTTCTTTGGTGAAGAAGAGAATCTAGATTGCCATCAGATGTTAAGGTTAAATGGGAGATGAAGGTGTGGTGTAGAACAATTCCTTCAAGAAATTCTGAAAAAGACATTGAAAGTTCATAAGAGAATTGCATGGAGTTTGGAAAGGGCTCTACTTTGAAAGCAAAAAGACTAATCTTATGAGAAGACGCAGGTACAAAATAAAGTAGGAAAATGAGTGATGAAGTAAGACCCATTGGAAGTGATCCAGAGACAAGTAGGATACAATGATTCAACCTGCTCACATTTCTGACTGTTCAATACAGACATTTCTCTTGAGAAGCAGGACTTGATAGTATTGCCCTTGGTTAAGAAATGCAGTATGGTTTGCTATTCAGACTGTCACCCTATAGTCCCTTATTCTATATTTCATTTCCAGTTTTATCAAACAGTATTGATGGAAGATTGAACAAGGAGCTTAACTTCCATGTCCCAAGTATTTATACCTTTTATAAAAAGGGTAATAGGTAGAAAATTGTATACTTTTTTTACTTTTAAATTTTGTATGTTTTTATTTTAGAGATGTGGAGCTTGTCTCCTTTCAATTTTTTGTTTGTTTGTTTTTTTATTATTTATTTTTTGACAGGCAGAGTGGACAGTGAGAGAGAGAGACAGAGAGAAAGGTCTTCCTTTGCCGTTGGTTCACCCTCCAATGGCTGCCGCGGTCGGCGCGCTGCGGCTGGCGCACCGCGCTCATCCGATGGCAGGAGCCAGGTACTAGGTGCTTTTCCTGGTCTCCCATGGGGTGCAGGGCCCAAGCACCTGGGCCATCCTCCACTGCACTCCTGGGCCATAGCAGAGGGCTGGCCTGGAAGAGGGGCAACTGGGACAGAATCCGGCGCCCCGACTGGGACTAGAACCCAGTGTGCCAGCGCCACAAGGCAGAGGATTAGCCTGTTGAGCAACAGCGCCGGCTCCTTTCAATTTTTTCATTTTAAAATGTTTGACATATAAAATTTGTACATATTTATGGGATACCATGTGACATGTCAATATATGTATGCATGGTTTAATGTACAATCAGTAAATATATCTATCTCTTCAATCATTTAACATTCCTTTAAGGTATAAGTTTCCAAAATTCTATCTTCTAGTGTTTTTTTTTTAAAAGAAAAACATAGTACATTAACACTTATAGTCACCCTACTGAAGAACAGAACCTCAGAACTGTTTACTCCTATCAATCAGTCTTTCTCTATCCCTCCTTACTTCTCAAGTATAAAAAAAAAAATCCTCTTCTCCACTTTCTTTTTAAATTATTATCGACATATCTGTGTTTCTTCTCTTTCTGCTGCATCCTATGTTACAATTCATAGGGAACTACAACTTGAGGAATGTGGGCTTTTATAATAACTATCTTTCTGTTATGGGTTTTAGATCATTGAGGAAGGCATCTAGACTATTTAAACCTTGCTGTTGGACACTGTCATTGATTTGTATTTTATTGTGGTTTATTTGGAGATGTTTAGAATATTTGCTTACTCTTCTGGGAATTAGACATTGACTATTAAGCAGAAGAAAGAGACATTCAGGGTCTCTGAATTCTAAGCCCAGTCATAATTCTTTAGCGGATCATCCTTGACAAGCCATTATTACTATCTGTACCTCATGTTCTTCCTTATAAAATGGTTGTGACCTTTCAGGTCCTCATAGTAAAAGTCTGGAAGAGCATATTGCAAGCCAATGTATGAATATAAGAAAATGATCCATAATCTTAATAGCTAAAAGAGGGAATAGAAACTCTATAAATAGAAGTCTAAATAATGGGCATCAACTAAAGGGCTACTTCTGCCACTGGGTTTGATTTGCAGTCGCCTGTACCTACCCAGATGGCACTGTAATGTGAATTCTAAGGTCAAAAGTGGCCTCCTCCCCACTGCTGCTTGTACAACTGTGAACTAGTCAGTTGCCCAAGTATCAGAAATGTCTCCTAACAGGGATTTACAGAGACTGTGGCTATAGGAAGTTGCTTCTATAAGCAGAAAATACTCCTGTTCTATTCACTACTAAATAGTCCCTAATGAGAAGTAAGAGTGAGAAAAAAATAAGATTTTTTTAAAATTTTTTATAACGCTTTTATTTAAAGAATATAAATTTCCAAAATACAGCTTATAGATTACAATGGCTTCCCTCCCCATAACTTCCCCCCCACCCGCAACCCTCCCCTTTCCCACTCCCTCTCCCCTTGCTTCACATCAAGATTCATTTTCAATTCTCTTTATATACAGAAGATCAGTTTACTATATATTAAGTAAAGGAGAAAAAAATAAGATTATTTATTATTATGAACTCCTTCATGCTCTCTTGTCCTCTTCCCTCCTGGGGACACGTATGTCTCATGGACAAGCACAGCAGCTGAGTTGGAAGAAAAGAAAGAAAAAGGAAAACCTCAGTCAAACCATAAAATTTGCTATTTGTAACCAGTATATAACCTCTGTGATGAAATTTGTGAGTAATTCAGTTCCCATTTAAGCCTAGCAATGTGGGATCTGATGTTGCCACAGCAAACACTAATGAAGGAAGTCAGACAGCAGTACAGCTTGCCCGTGGGGACTCATTTTTCACAGCACCAAAGAGTAATTTCTGTTGTTTTCAACCATCTGGTAGCCTGGATTGTGAGGATGAAATTTCATTCAGGAAGTGCTTAGGAGCGTGGGCCTTGGAGTTTGCCTGGTTTCAGATTCCTTCTCTACCTCTCACCTAGTGCAATCTATGCCTCAGTTTCCCTCCTATTAAAAAAATCTCCATAGGATACTATGTTTCCATTATAAAGTTATTGAGACGATGCTTATAAATTACTCTGCATAGGTTCCTATGTATAGTAAGTTTTAAATTAAAGTTAACTATTAGTAGTGGTGATGGTAGTATTAATAGTAATTGTACTACTATTTGAATTAATGGTATAACTAGTACTCAAACAGTACTTTATACTTTGTGTTTCTGTGTGGGTGCAAACTGTTGAAATCTTTACTTAATATATACTAAATTGATCTTCTGTATATAAAGATAATTGAAAATGAATCTTGATGAAGATGGATGGGAGAAGGAGTGGGAGATGGGATGGTTGCGAGTGGGAGGGTGGTTATGGGGGAAAACGCTGCTATCATCCAAACATTGTACTGTGGAAATTTATATTTATTAAATAAAATTTTTAAAAATAGTAATTGTACTATAATATTTTTGTAATGTCAACTTGCCTATGATATTGGCCTTATTAATTCAGTTTTTAAGTTCTGAAGTTTATCACCTGGACTGTTATACATCAAGATGGTGTTTAGATGATTTCTTTTGTAGTGATTAACCCATGGTTTTCTTATGTGGCCAGATCATAAGTATTACATCTTATTAACATAACATTGTCATCTTACACTAACACTGATTTTCTTTCCATGGCATTTTAGAGGACAGATTGAACTTTATTTATTATCATGTGTATCTGCATATGCACATAAAATATATTTAGAAACATTGTCAGAAAAATTTATAATTAATGTATACAGATTTGCATACTCTAATATTTAAATGAAGCTTATTTTAATCAGAAAAGAACTAGGACATTTTCAGTGTAGGGCTATGTGTACTTCCTACAGCACACAGATGGCCACAGAGGAAGGTATTTTCACCTTGTAGTCTGAAAATGGATGAGCAGATAGTTAATGATATGTATCTTAAAAGCACCTTGGCTACTTAACACAAGAATGCAAATGAAATTATAAAAAATCAAATTCCCCACTTCTAGGTCCATGACCCAGTCCTGTAAGCCTCCTTTTACTGACATGGCTACATATTCCATTTGCTTTTACCTTTACAGTTCCACCAAAGATCTCCAACATCTCCTCTGATGTCACTGTGAATGAGGGCAGTAATGTGACCCTGGTCTGCATGGCCAATGGACGCCCTGAACCTGTTATCACCTGGAGACACCTTACTCCAACCGGTAAGAAACCCTCCAGTTCCAGGATGCCATATACTGGTAAAGATACTCTCTTGCTCCTGAGATCTCAGTGGTCAAAAAGAGCAATCATGAATTGTGTTAATAAAATACTAAGAACATTGCTGCATACATCTTATTTAGAATCTGTATGGTCATTGCTAATGTGTTCAGTTTTATAAAGTTTACAACAATTTTAAATAGGTTATCTTCTCAAGGTAAAAATAAAGGAGGATTAAATGACTTGATATTTTATCTAAAGTATATCCCAGCTTGGACTTGAGTGTCTTGGGGTACTGCTTTACATGAATTAAATTTACAGAATTGTTTGTTTGTTTCGCTTTGCTTCTTATAATCATCACCATAGCTAGGTTTCAAGTTCCTCCTGATTTTTGACATTTTTCTAAATGTTATACCAAATATTTAGTATTAAATGCATCCCTAGTCTTCTACTCTACCAAGTACATTTTCTTATATGTAAAACTATATCTTTACAAATGATTCAGTCTTTGAAGAATAGGACTTACTATTTAATTGTCCTAGAAAGAGGAACAATGGATCAATTACTCTTACAAGAAACCTTTTATTTTGATAGAGCACTCCCATCTTTTAACCAACTTATTCTTTTAAAGTTTCCTTTTATATGTATCTATAGATTTAATTTATAACATAATCATAAAAAATAAGCAAAACTGAATATAAAGTGGGTCTTTCTTAATATATTTGCAAAGGGCCAGGGTAGTGTTTGGATGTAATGACTTTTAGAATCTCTGTAACTTGTGGTGTAAGAACATAGAGCCTTCTTTTTTTATTAGACTTCAAATTAACTTCTCAGGTAATGTTTAGACCAATCTATGGAGCAGTCTTATATTTAGGCAGTTATTCTTATTAGAGATTTCTGTTTTCTTAAGAAAATGGCACTCAAAACCCATCCTTATTAATATATGCAACTCATCATTTTTAACATATGTATATATACATATATCAAATACATATACTTCATATATATATTTTGATATATATGAAATATATATTTTGGTATATACATATATCAAAAATGTGTGACAAAATACGCTCACTCTCACAGATTTGTATTATGCTTTACATGGGAAAAAAAACACAAGAGGATTATCTGAGGAATGAACTGGCAGATACCACATGTTTCCCTTAGAATAAGTTAAAATTTCAGAGCACATTCTACTTGATTGGCATTATATTAGCTCCAAAATCCATGCCACCTAGCCCTGCCTCAAGTAGTATTGTTTAAAGATGGCAATTTGGTGTAAAAGCTATTTGCTTATAATAGAAGATGGTATCAAAGATGCCCTCTAAAATTGTTTCACTTACTCTAATGTTGTGGAGAGATTATTCATTTTTATATAATTTTCTTTTGAAAGGATCCCTTGAGGGAATCCCCCTTTGTCTAGTGTTATTTTTCTAAGCAAATTTTGTGAATGGACCCAAGTGCATGTTTATAAGTGATTGTGAGTCCTTCATTGTATTGACTGATAACAAACATCAAGCTAAATTTATAACCCATCTGTGAAAGAATATAAATTATTATACATAAATTACACACAAATAGCATTTATTTTAAACAAACTACATAGGAGTTTATGGCATTAATATAGACTACACTTCTGCCTTCGTCTTATGTTCTTACTGTTATTTTATCTCACTTTTTCTACTTAATCACCTATATAAATTTTTTATTTTTAATTTCTCAGTCTCTTGTGGAAAAAGCTGGCATATAAAAATGGAAGAGGGAGAATGATATATTCCAGTTATGATCAAGCAATGAAGTATATTACTAGAAAGCCATTATTTCTTTTGATGCAATATTGTATAGTAAATATTCTTTTCAGGAGAAAATATAATTTCTGTTCAGAACCCAAAAATAGGTTCTGTTTTGTCCCTTGAATAAAAAAATTGTGAGACAGAACTAGCCTTTCAAAAGTCTTTTCTAGCTTTTCTAGAAGTTTTAGTCTTCATGTCTAACCATAATAAGCTCCCTGCTCTTGAACTCCATTAATGCTGTATCTCAGTCTGTCCTACTGCTAAGTGTATAACTCACTCTAAATGGTCAGCATAGCTTCTGATCACACGGGTTTGAACCTCAATAACCTGGTTTTCTCTGATGTCTTAAGTCAAGAAATGGCCAGTGGCATGTCATTATCTTCCAGGATTAAGACAGTTTATTTGCGTACTCTCAGAGTATCCTAGATACTTCAAAATCAGCTAGAAAAACACATGAATTCACAGGGATTCCCAGTAGTCAAAAACAGAGGTCAGCAAACTACAGCCTGGGGGTCAAATTCAGTCTTCCCTATGTACACAGTACCTGCAAGCAATAGTTTTTAAATTGCTAGAAGATTGGGGCAGAGGGGAGAATTTTTTAAAAAAGAATTCTTTGACATGCAAACAAATCATGAAATTCAAATTGCAGGGTACACACATAAAGTGTTATTAAAATAGCCATGTTTATTCATTTATACATTTTCCATAGCTAATTATATTTCTAAAGCAGTTGAGGAGTTGCACCAAAGACCACAGAGCCCACAAAGCCTAAAATATGAAGGTACTTCATATTCTCACAAGGTCCATGGAAAATGGAATTAAAAGATAAATTTATTTTGATGCAAGATATTTGTGAAATCCATGTATAGTTTTACAATAAAATACATTCTCCATGTACTTTTTGAAGAGCCATGATATTTTCCATTTGGCCTTTTGCAGAATAATTTATAGACCCCTACATAAGACCATGGATGGAGACACTACACAAAGATTTGCTTTAGTCACCCATGGTCCCAAAGGGCTTTGTTTGTATCTTCCGTCAAGTTCCTTCCGACATTTCAAGGAAGATAGCTTATTCTTCCATAGCCATCCATCTAGGCTCTCTCTGTGGTCGGGTTTGATTCTGACACATGCAAAATTAGTTCCCTGATGTGTTTGCAGACTGGAGGGCAGATTATTATTCTCTCCTACACTAGTCATTCATTCCCATGCCTACTTTCTCATCTCTCTCACACCTGCCCTCCGCAAACACCCCATGATAATCATCCTCCTGGTGACATGAGAATTTACCTGTACTATTCTATACAGGTCACTAGGATGTTTTATGAACATTGTTGGGGTTTTGTGCTTTCTTTTGATTCTTTTCAAGATTTGGAAATGAGGTGATTCTCCCGAGCCCATCGTGCTAGTCTTTTCTTGGAGACACTCTAAGAAGAGACTGTGTTCTCTGCGACTGCGAAGCCGCCTGCAACCCGTGGCCATGAGAGGGGGAAAAAAAAAAAGCCTGGCTAACTTTGTTCAATTATTAATTGCGTCTTCCACAGTACAGAGTGTGACTGCCTTGCAGAGGAAATGTACCAGTAATTAGCTCCACCCTAAAGGGATATCAAGCCTGAAATGGGAAAGATTTTACTCAGATTTTACCTGATTACCTGTCTCTTGATGACATGAGGGAGGGAAAGGAAAAAAAAATAGATGCATGGAATAATTTTATGAGAAGAAAATTAGCTGCTAATTGAGTTCTTATATTTTTTTCTTAAGTTTTACTTAGGCCATTTGGTTTCTCTTTGTTTTGACACCTAATGTTGCTTTTTTCAAATATACTGCAACAGCTTTTAAAGAAGGAGATTCAAAGAATGGTGAATTTTCCATGTATTCGAAATCTAAATGTCTGACTTAAATGGAGTAAAAGTAATTGATATATTCCTTGGTAGCCTTTCTTATATTTCTGATTTCTTAATTTTTCTCTCTTCTGCAGTTATTTTATTTAGTTAAAATGATGTGTCACATATGTGGTTATTAAATGTGACCTATTTTCTCCCTTAATTAAGTTAGACTTTCCTAATTCTGTGACTCCCGGAGGGCAATTGCACCGTAACATGTATTTTCTATGCAGTGTTTGATCTCCTTCTGTGAGCAGTGCCGTTCCCATCTCCACTTCACTTTGTTTCTAAATCGTTCTTCTCACATTCCTGAGGAAGTCCCCTTTTCTCAAGTACATCAGGTGATGTCAGGATTTCTCAGGGTTACAAAAAGAGTTTCTGTGTGTTCCATTTTCACAAGGCTGTTCACCACCTCAGTAGCCCTCCAGACCTCAAAAAATCATAAGGCACACTGAGGATCTGGCCCTTAGGCTGAGAACTCAGGAGGTACTCTGTGATGTCTTATCTAGCCAAAACCCAGATTTGACAACACACAATCTAGAAATCTCATTTAAGAAATACTTTGCATTTTGGTGGAATGAGTAGGAAAATACGATACGGGAGGAGCTAAGAAGACACCGCAGAGTCTGAAATAAATTTTCTCATTGCATATTGAGTTTCAGTTGCTTAGTCTGAGTTTCCTTTCAACTCATTTCCAAGTCTGAACGGTTAATTGATGTTGCTATTGCTGCCTCCCAGTCTGTCTTGTTGCTAAGCGTACAACTCAATCTAAATGGTCAGCATAGCTTCTGATCACATGCGTTTGAGAAAAATATGTATTGTTAAACTAATTTCATTTCTTTAAATCAGTTCTGAAAGTACAAGTAGCAAGTAACTGTCATCTGCCCTTCGGAATTATCAAGTTAAAATTAGTACGACCTCACCTCTTATGTTTCTAACACAGAGCACATATGACCTGAAGTTTAACTTCAGGAAATTGTTTCCCTGGAATTTTCTTCTATGGACCTTCCAGAAGGTTCCATGAGTCGATCTGGGTGTCATGTAGATGTGAAACAGTCAAAACCTATGCACTTTGTAGGTAAAGGCTGCTGATCATATAGTAACAGTTCAAAGGAGAATAATGTTCAGTATGTTCTTTTTTTCATTTATTTCTTGCATTTTTAAATTTGCATTATTCCAATTTCTCTTTACAAAGAGGAGAAAACCTTGCTATGTTTTGTTTTCAGTGTCCTCCTTACATGTTGGTTTTAAAATGCATCATCCATCAATACAGAATTATATTCAGATTAAACTTGATCTCTATCTCTCACAGTTTGGCAGAAATTATATAGAGTATGTACTCTGTAAAGGACACAATGAAAACTAAGTCGGACATGATCCCTGCATAAATGGAGTTTATAGTTCAACAAGAAAGCAGAGCATTAAACTAATAATTGCATGAGTAACCCCTTAATTAGATTCATACATTATAAAGGAAAATTATAGCATTCAATAAGACCATAAAACAGGGCCATATAGCAAAATTTGCAAGGCTAGCAAAGCTCTCTTGAGGAAATATTGTGCTGAAACCTCAAGAATGAATAAGACCTGGCCAAAAAAAAAAAAAATAGAGGAAGAAAGAGTATCCTAAGCTTAAAAAACAGCATAAATAAAGGCCTGGAATGGACATACATTTAAGAATTTCAAGCAAGCAAGTTTATGTTAAACTATGATATTAGTGTTTTGCTATGCTTCTTTTAAAAAATATATGTATCAATTTCTTTTTAGATGCTTTTCTGTGCTTTTAATAGTCCCATTTTCCCTATCTAAAAGGCAGAAAAAATTTTAAAATTTCCTGTATTTTCTGATCAGTGACTCACTTGCATAATGATTTTAAATATGTATATCAATGTATATACCACTGCATATATTACAATATATGATACTGTGTATTCTACATAATATATAGAGGCATAACTTATGCTTCATAGGTACTGTGTTTTTATCTTTACAAATTGGAAGCTTTTGGCAATCCTATGTCAAGCAAGAGTATTGGTGCCATATGTGCTCTTTGTGGGCTCTGTGGAACATTAAGTAATTCTTGCAATATTTTAAACTTTGTCATTATTACTGATGTTATGGTGATCTGTGATCAGCAGTCTTTGTTACTCTGGTCATGTTTCAGGGCTCTACAAACTGCACTGATGTAAATGACAAAGATAATCAGTATTGTGTGTGTGTTGACTTCTGCTTTCCATTTCTCTCTTTCCTCCGGCCTCCCTACCACCCTGAAATGTGTTAATATTGAATGGAGGCCAGTGGATAACCCAACTACAGCCTCTAAAAGTTCAAGTGAAAAGCAGTGTCACACGTCTCTCACTGTAAATCCAAAGCTAGAAACTATTACGTTTAGTGTGGAACACATCTGAAAGGTAGGCCCCTAGTGCCAAATAATTAGCCAAGTTGTGAATACAAAGGTGAAGTTACTGAAGGAAATTAAATTGTGACCCTATTGAGCACAAACACAACAATTAGAAAGTGAACAGGCTTATTGTTCATTTGGAGAGAAATTTGGGTGGCCCGGTCTGGATAGATGATCCAGTTATCCACAACATTCCCCTAATCCAAAGGCCCTGCTCTCTTCAATTGTTGGACAGCTGAGAGAGCTGAGAAACCCACAGAAGAAATGTTGGTAGCAGAGGTTGGTTTATGGGCTTCAGGTAACAAGCCATGTCTGTAGCATAAAAATGCGAAGTGAACCAGCAAGTGTGGATATAGAAGTGGCATCAAGTTATCTGGAAGATCTAAGATAATTGATTAAAGTGACTATATTAAATAAATTTTCAAAGTAAATGAAACAACCTTGTATTGAATGAAGATTCTATCTGGGATTTTCACAGCTGGTGAGAAGTCAGTGTGTGGCTTCCAGGCTTGAAAGGATTGGCTGACTCTCTTGTTAGGGGTGAATGCAGCTGGTGACTCAGTTGAAGCCAGTGCTCACTGACCACTCTGAAAATGCTAGCACCTTTAAGAACTTTACTAAGCCTACTCTTACTCTTCCTGTGCTCCATAAATGAACATCACAGCCTAGGAAACAGCACATCTGTTTACAACATGCTTTACTGTATATATATATATATATATATATATATATATATATATGACAGGCAGAGTGGACAGTGAGCGAGAGAGAGACAGAGAGAAGGGTCTTCCTTTTGCCTTTGGTTCACCCTCCAATGGCCGCTGCGGCCGGTGCACCGGGCTGATCCGAAGGCAGGAGCCAGGTGCTTCTCCTGGTCTCCCATGGGGTGCAGGGCCCAAGCACTTGGACCACCCTCCACTGCACTCCCTGGCCACAGCAGAGAGCTGGCCTGGAAGAGGGGCAACTGGGACAGAATCTGGTGCCCCGACCGGGACCAGAACCCGGGGTCCCGGTGCCGCAAGGTGGAGGATTAGCCCATTGAGCCGCGGCACTGGCCAGTTTCCTGTATATTTTAAGCCCAGTGTTGAGAACTACTGCTCAGAAAACAAAAAGACTTCTTTCAAAATTTTTCTCATTGACAATGCACCTGGTCATCCAGGATTTCTGATGGAGATGTGCACTGAGATTAATGTTGTTATCAAGGAGGTATGAACAAGATTAATGCTGTTTTCTTCCCTGCTAACACAACATCCATTCTTTAGCTTATGGATCAAGTAGTAATTCTGACTTTCAAGTCTCATTTTTTTAATAAATATGTTTGATAAAGCTATAGACAGACAGTGATTCTTCTGGTGAATCTAAGCAAAGTAATACGAAAATCTTCCAGAATGGATCCACCATTCCATATGTCTAAGATAATTCGTGATTCATGCGATGATGTCAAAATAACACTAACAAGTTTGGGGAAAATTAATTCTAACCTTCATAGATAGTTTTGCTGGGTTCAAGACCTCAGTGGGGGAAGTAATTGCAGTTATGGTGGGAATAACAAAAGAACTATAATTGAAGTAGAACCTGAAGATGTGATTGAATTGTTTTAATCTCAGGATAAAATTTCAATGGATACAAAATTGCTTCTTTTGGGTGAGTATAGAAAATGATCTTCATATAGAATCTGCTTCTGATGAATGTACTGTCAGCTTTGTTGAAATGACAACAAAAGATTTGAAGTATTATAATATCTTACTTGATAAAAGGGAAGCAAGGTTTGAGGGGTCCTACTGAAATTTGTAAGAAGTTCTACTGTGAGAAAATTCTATCAAATAGTGTCATGAAATCTTTCTTGAGATAGACAACAAGTGTGGCAAACTTAATTGATGTTTTATTTCAGGTGGCTACCTCAAACTTCAGCCATTACTACCCCGATTAATCAGTAACTAAAACATGAAGTCAAGACTTTCCCCCAAAACAAAGATTACAATTTGGGAAAGGTTCAGATCTTTAACATTTTTAGCAATAAAATATTTTAATTAAAGTATACATTTATTTTAAACATAATGCTATTGCATACTGAATAGTCTTTAGTATAGTATAAATGATTTTATTTGCACTATTCCTAGTGCAAAAAATGTGTGACTTCTTTTATTATGATATTTGCTTTATTGCAGTAGTATAGAACTGAACAATGTCTCTGAGATATGTCTGTGTATATGATAATACTTCAAAAATTGAATGGAAAAATGAAATTAAAATGAGTAACTTTTAAGCAAAAGTAGTGCAAATTTTATTCATAATATGTAGATAACCCATACTATGAAAAAATTATACATGCATTTCAAATATTCACACCAAAATAAATGTATACTGATAATTCAGTTGTTCCACAAGTTTTTTGAAGAACCTTCATGTGTATATAAACATATACACTGATATACACTTCCCTGTGTATCAGGTATATAGACAAGCATTTGTTTAAATATGATAAATTCAGGCAAGAAATATGTTCCTTCCTAACACAAATGGCTCCATAATAGGCTAATCTATAATAGACTACTGTAAACTCTTTTACATAGTAACTTCATTAGTAAAACAAATGAGTGATTTAGAAAATGAACATTAAAACTTAGCTATGTAACTACCGGCCTCCCTAACCCAAACCTTAAAAATCCTGGATATACTCAAATAACTGACAATGTCAACATTAAGCCATGGAGGGATCACCATAATCTGATATGCTGCCTATTTTGACAAGAGATGGACAAATGCCCTAGCTCGCCACTCATACCTACCCAGAAGAGTCATCAGGTCTTGGGAGCATTCTGCCAGAGGAGAAATGGTTCCTGGGGAACCAGCTTCGACTTCAGTGCTCCAGGACATCATAAAACCTTTGGTGGAGGAGAGGCAATAGATTCATCAGACTTTCATATGTCCCAACTGAACAGAAATAGAGTGCACATCTCTTAGTGTCTTACCAATTCAAATTTTTTTTGGTAGGATCATTTCCAATAGTCGATGTTTTCTCAGATTGAAAATAGAATATTTTTCAAAAATATCATGAGAAATTAAAATATGTAGGCAAAATTCATAGTACAGTGCTAGCTATTATGAATATTATTTCTGTAATTATTAACTATACCTTAGTTGGCTAAGTGATCATTTGAGGGAGATTGGTAATTTTATTTTAAGCAACCTCAATGTTTTCTTTAACCAGGTTCAATTCCAACACAATAAGGGGTATTTGAAAAATACTGTCATCACATCTAGTCTTAATTTGTTATATCTTATGCTGCAACACATCTTTGTGTATCCACTTCAGGTGTCTCTCTTTCAAAAGGACATGATAATGATAATGTCTTGTTAGGGAGAAATTTTCTAACATGGCTGATTCATGTGTCCATTTTTCTCCTAGTGGACAATTTTTCCAGAGTCTGGCTATGAATAGCAAATACTTTATTAATTATAGCCATATAGCCCCTATAATAGTAAATTACAACCCATGTCATTTTTTCCAAGGCTAGTGTTTCAGGAGATGATTATATGAGTGCTATCACACCAAAATAAAATGACCTGTAATGTTCCAGAAGGAGCTATGGAACAATAGCCGAGGGGCTCTAAATAGTAAAAACAAAACAGTATAAAAAATAGCAATCTATAGTTTCTTGGGAAAAAATAACAAAACCAGCAAAGTGATCATGACATTGTTGAAATCGGCAGATATTTGCATAATGCAATGTATGAAGTGCAAGTTGACTTATTTGGAAACCAAATGAATCGGTAAAGGAGAAGATGCATTGGAAGTCACATTGTATTGATTTGGTTTTTTTTGTATAGGAAACAGTCAGGTTATGATGTGTAATTCTTGCAGACAATCCACAGTTGACTTTGGAATCTTAATGATGGATGTCAGCTTGTATCTGTCCTAATATTCTTCATGAGATCCAGGTTAGGTTGGATTTTGGTCCTTTCCAGGGGTGACAATTTCAGGTTCCATTAATCAATATGTTTACTCAGGGTAGTCAGAAACAGAGGGACCATAGCAGGAGCTCCAAGAGATGTTCACGGTAGGAGATAAACACTGCCCAAGGCAAGACTGTGGCAGTGATCCTAGCCCTTTTATCTTCCTTTGCTCCAGCAGTAATTCATTTAACATGTTCCTTGACATTTCCCTTTAATAATAACTATCAATCCATTTATCTTTCCTCATTATGTTGTGCCAGTGCAGTTCAGCGAAGGTTTCCCCTCACCTGTGTTTCATCAGTTTTCTAATTGGACACCTTATGGCTATTTTTAAATATAAAAACGGTAAGGTTCATATTCCTGCTTAATTTCTCAATTCCTTCAGAATAAAATTCAATTTTTTTAATTTGGAATTAAAGTCCTTATTCAACCTATTCTTCTGTGCATGAGTCCTTAACCATCCAATTTCATGCAGTACATAGATTATACTACTTATATTTCAAGAATGTGCCTTGTGTACTTGATTTTGGGCCCTTTCATCTCCTGCTTTTATGCTAGAGACATGTGTGTATAACCCACCTGCACCATCATTTTGCCAGTGTAACTTCTTCTTGTATGGCCTACAAGATAACCATTCTTCCAGGAAGCATTATCATATAATTATTCACATTTCTTTAATTATGTGCTTATTTGTTCTTCCTCTGTTTTTTTATTTAATTTATTTTTATTTATTTGAAAGACAAAATAATAGAGAGAGGGAGAGTCAGAGAGAAGGCCTTCCATCCACTGGTTCACTCCCCAAATGGCTGCAACTTCCAGAGCTGAGCCTATCCAAAATCAGGAGCCAGGAGCCAGGAACTTCTTCTGGGTCTCCCACTTGGGTGCAGGGGCCCAAGGACTCGGGCCATCTTCTACTGTTTTCCCAGTCGATAACAGAGATCTGGATCAGAAGAGGAACAGCAGGGGCTAGAGTTGGTGCCCATATGGGATCAGGCTGGGGCTTTAACCCACTGTTCCACAGGGATGGTCCCATCTCTCTCTGTTTTACAAGATCTATAAAATCGGAAACTATGTCCTACTCATGTAGATATTCTCAGGATAATATAAAGGTGTATTATAAGTGTTCAATCAATCAACCAAGTTATTCAATCAAGAACTTTCTGAAAAAAATACATAGCACTGTTGTGGGGAAATAACCTGAATATTATTGTAGAAGTATATGAACTAAATATACACCAAATAATAAGTGAAGCATGAGTGTATAGAAAGCAAACTACAAGTGCTACAATAGAATTACAGAACTACCTACCTTGGGTGGGCACTGTGACATAGTGGGCAAAGCCTCTGCTTGCAGCACTGGCATCCCATATGAGCACCAGTTCACGTCTTGGCTGCTTCTCTTCTGATCCAGCTCTGTGCTATGGCCTGGAAAAGCAGTAAAAGGATGACCCAAGTGCTTGGACCCCTGCACCCATGTGGGAGACCAAGAGTAAGCTCCTGGCTTCAGATTGGCTCAGCTCTGGCTGTTTTGGCTGTTTGGGCAGTGAACCAGCAGATGGAAGACCTTTCTCTCTGTCTCTCCCTCTCTCTGTAAGTCAACCTCTGAAATAAATAAGTAAAATCTTAAAAAGAAAAAAAAACTACTTACCCACCTAATAGTTTCATTAATTTCCTATCGAAAAGCATTTGAAAACTTCAGGAAAATTCTCGCTCTAGGCTCTATTCACATTCATTCCTCCTTCAGTTGCCCTTATATGCTGATCAGCTAGCATCTGATTTGCATCAGTATCTACTGTCCGTGGAGAATTCTCTGTAATCTTCACATTCTTGTATCTGATCCTTTGATATTTTCTTGTCACTCATTTATTATCAAGGTCCTTCTTTTCTTCTCAGAAGTTATCACATTCAGGAATTGTTTTAGACATTTGTTTACTTTTTGAAAAAGATTTAGCTGTAGAGGCTGGGCTGTGGCATAGAAGGTTAAGCCTCCAACTGCAGTGCTGACACTGGATTCATGCTCTTGGATTCATGCTCTTCTGCTTCCCATCCAGCTCCCTGCTAATGTGCCTGGGAATACAGTGGAAAATAAGCCAAGTCCTTGGGCCTCTGCACCCACGTGGGAGACTTGGAAGAAGCTCCTGGCTCCTGGCTTCAGCCTGGCCAAACCCTGGCCATTGCAGCCATTCTCTTTCTCTCTCTGGGTTTTCTTGCCTTTAAAATAAATAAGTAAACCTTCATAAAAATTGAGTTATTTATTTCAAAAGTCAGAGTAACAGAGAGACAAAGAGAGATCCTTCATCCCTCGTATATTCCCCAGATGGCCACAACGGCCAGCACTGTACCAGGCTGAAGCCAGAAGCCAAGAGCTTCATCCAGGTCTCCCACATGGGTGACAGGGGCCCAAACACTTGGACCATCTTCCACTGCTTTGTCCAGGCCATTGGCAGGGAGCTGGATCAGAACTGGAGCAGCACACCAATGCCCAATGGGATGCTAGCACCACAGGTGTTGGCTTTACCTACTAGGCCACAATACCAACCATATTTGTTCACTCTTTGTTATTTATTTTCCTTAGAATAGAAGGTATCTCTTTATCGTTAGTTCCCCTTATACTGCCTATAGAATAAGTGCTCAAACTTATAAGTAATCAAACATCTGTTGATTGAGTAAATGAATTATTCTGGCAAAATGTTAGACTGTTACAATCTGTGTAATAGTTTGATTTGAAGAACTGAATTGGATCAGTAGTCCAGTGGGTTACATCTTGTCTTGGGACACCTGCATCCCATGTTGGAATGCTTGTTTGAGTCCCAGCTCAAATTTCCAATCCAACCCCTTATCCTGGAAGACAACAGATGATGGCTGATGTGTTTGAGCATCCAACCCATGTTGGAGAGCCTGGTTTCAGCCTGATCCAGCCCTGGTTGGTTTGGGCATTTGGGGAGTGAATCAAGTGAATAAAATATATTCATTCTCTCTCTCTCTCTCTCTGCCTTTCAAGTTGTTAAAAATGCATAAACATGGCAGCGTGCAGCTCACTAGGCTAATCCTCTGCCTGTGCCACCAGCACCCTGGGTTCTAGTCCCAGTTGGGGTGCCGGATTCTGTCCCGGTTGCTGCTCTTCCAGTCCAGCTCTCGAGATCAGGAGGAAGCAGCTGGCTCCTGGCTTCAGATTGGCACAGCGCGCCAGCTGTAGCAGCCATTTGGGGAGTGAACCAACAGAAGGAAGACTTTTCTCTCTGTCTCTCTCTCTCTCACTGTCTAACTCTGCCTGTCAAAAAAAAAGTATAAACCTTAAAAACACACTTCAGAAACTATAATTTTACTGCACTCTATCATATATATTTCCAAAATATGGGTCATTTCCTTCTCTTAAGTTACTCTGAAATATCTCTTGGGGTTTTCTGTGTCTGGTTTTTTGGTTTTTTTTGTTGTTTTTTTTTTTTTTTTTTTTTTGACAGGCAGAGTTAGACAGTGAGAGAGAGAGAGAGACAGAGAGAAAGGTCTTCCTTTTGCCGTTGGTTCACTCTCCAATGGCCGCCGCGCTGTGGCCTGCACACTGCACTGATCCAAATCCAGGAGCCAGGTGCTTCTCCTGGTCTCCCATGTGTGCAGGGCCCAAGCACTTGGGCCATCCTCCACTGCCTTCCCGGGCCACAGTAGAGAGCTGGACAGGAAGAGGGGCAACCGGGACAGAATCCGGTGCCCCGACCAGGACTAGAACCCTGTGTGCCGGCGCCGCTAGGCAGAGGATTAGCCTATTGAGTGGATTTTTTTATATGTGTGGCGGTCTCAGCAGTTTCGTTTCAATGAACTTGTGTTAGAATCAGATGGAGATAGTAGAGAGGTTCAGACCCGTGTAGTTTTAGCAGTAGAGAGCAGTCCAGAGGTTGAGTCACTCTAGGAACAGAAATCCCCTCTGCAGATCTGTCAGTTTTCTGATACTTACTATGGTTTACTCTAAAGCATCCCTCATGTGAGGAACCACTGTGGCATAACCTACTTGACCACTATTAGCCAATCTGCTGGATTTCCAACAAAGACAAAGGTTTTTGTAAATGCAGATTCCCTAATTAACTTTGCACTGAAATAATCTGTTTTGGTGAATTCTAGGGTGTAGTGGAGGTCAAGCCTCCTAGTGAGTCAAATTATCAACTGGGTGAACAGAATGATAGCTCTATAAACACAGGATGGCAAAGGATTGAAAAGGACTACTTAAGGTGTTATATGAAGAATCTTGTCAACATGGGAATTCTGGCCCAGCAGGGTTTGGATGGGTCTGGAATTTTCGTTTTCAAGAAAGCACATAGGTAATATTAGCGCCGATGGTATGTGGACCACAGTTTAAGCATCATCAGAGAACCAGAGGACAAAATCATTTGGAACATATCAGCATATAAAACAAAACCAACAGTGTTCTCCAAATATTGTTATAATAATTTATATTTTTAATTTCTCTGGTACAATGTAGACATTGAGAGGTAGTTCAGAGAATAACAAAACTAATTATGGTTTGGAGAAATGGATTGTTCATTGCCTATCAAAACTTGAGCCCTTACCATCAGAATTGGCATCACCTGGGAGCTTTATAGAATTGCAGAAAGATGGAGCCAACCACAGACCCACTGGGTAAGAATCTATTTCATCAAGATCCCCAGGTAATCTGTATGCAGTTACCTTTGAAAAGAATAGGGATCAGCTTGAGGAGCCTTCAAATATGGAGGAAACTGTTTTCCTTAATATTTGAAGTGTAGAAATCAAGGACCGTTCCTCACTTTCCTACCAGGGAGTAATCCTGGACTTCATCCTTACTTCCTTTTCTTTCAAATGCATCTTACCATGAAAAGAGGGGAGAGATGGCATGGGGATGGGACTACAGTTTTATGCTATTATTTATCACTGGAAAAACTGAGCATCTAATGCTCGATCTGCTATGTTAGATGTTGCTGTTAAATATTTCAGGAAAAATTTAGGCTACTATATGAAGAAATACAGTCTGCATGACATCTTCTTTTATAATAGCTTTATCTGCAAAATGTAGACAATAATGTGGATTCTGCCTACCTCATGTTGTTGCTTTGAGGGATCAAATGAGATAATGAATATGAAACTGGCTTGAAAAGTAAAACGCTCTCTGTAAATGTTAAGGATCAAGAAGAAGAATGATTTGATAGGAAGAACATAAATCATAGAGTCAGGAAGCCCAGGTTTGAGTCCCTGCTATTTCCTTTTTTGGGGGGTTTGAGTAAATTCTTTAAACTTCCCACTTTTCATCTGTAAAACATGCATTATAGAATGTCTACTCACTTAGCAAAATGTCTTTGTTGTCTTAACTGAAATCATGGAAATCAAAGTGATTTATTAGCAGTAAAGCAATCATTCAGTGCTGTTTGGGGTGACTGTTGTTTTAGAGTCCCCAAAGTAAACATATAGTTGTAAACTACAGTAGTCATTTTGAATATATAGTAGGAAGAATTAACTCCAATACTGTGAGGCAATCCGCTTAACCAAATTTATAATAAAACCAAAGCCTCTTGATAGTCCAAATAGTAGTTTTTATAGTATAGTCCCAAAGCCAGCAGCACCAGCATCACCCAAAAACTTACTAGAAATCTAAGTTATCAGACCCACAGCAGACTTTTGACAGAAGCTCTGGAGGTAGGGCCCAAATTTAGATTCTGATCCACAACAAGCTAAAAGAACCCCACTCAGCTTTCTCAGGTAGTCAGGGCTTTGTGCTAACTATCAAGCATGAATATTGGAGCACTTGAAATTATTTTCTGTGACCTAGCATATATGTATTTGTGGGTGCATGTGGTGTGAGGAGGGAAGGAGTACGTAAAACTATTTGATATATAAATGCATCATCACATTTCTTTGGTTAGAATTTGCATAACTTGAGCTGAAGAGGTTGAAAAGTAACAACTTCACAGAAATTCCCATTTTGTCTTTTTCTATCTACATATTAATGATGTTTGAGGCTAACATATCACTTAAAATGTGCACACATTTCTGAAACCCTTATCATTCTGCTGGCATATTCATTTGCAAGTCTTCCAGTACACTGAGGCTGCAATTCATTCTAATAAAACAGAGAAACCTCAGTAGGTAACTCAAACGGGGTCGCACGGCCCACAAAAGACATGCCAATAAAAATTACCCCATGTCACTTAAGAAAAATTGTGAGAAGCAAATCCTTGGGAAAAAGTACTTTGCTACTTCCTTGATGTGTCAACTACTTTCATTTCATGAATCAAAGCAGGTATTTTTCTCAAGTTGGGCAACAATGTAAAAGCCCAGGAGGTTCTGTGAAGTCACATGATTGCTAAATTGTAACTTTGCTGCTGACTGAAGTGTTAAAATCTGATGAAAGGAAGAAAAAAACTTTAATAATTCAGTTAGCAAATATCAATGCAAATCAGATCTAATTCTTCAAGGTATTCTACTAATAAAAACTGAAATGTCAGTCTTTGAATGACATCGGTCTTTTTTTACCTTTTTTTTTTTGGTGATGGTGTGGGGCTTGTCACTGAGGCTTTATGCTTTTGGTTTGGAAAACAGAGCCTTATCAGGGACTGAGGGAGTTGAAAGGCAGATAGGAAAATAGTCACAGCAGGCTAGTCTTCACAGAACAATTCAAGACATTTGATTATTTACCCACCTACCCTGCCCCGCCACCACCAAAACGGAAAAAAAAAAAAAGCCATGAGAAATTCCAATAAATTATGTATTCCAGAACTTAACTTTGGACTAGAAATCATTCTAATGATAACGCATAACATTGAGGCTTTATCGGCCCATTGCTCAGAGCCCACTTGATTTTGAACACAGAATTTGAACTCTGGAATTTAGGCAGGCTTGCTTTTGGAGCGCAGAGAAGACAGATAGATTCCTAATGTTCCGTGGAGCAAGCAGGGACAATTTTTACTTTCTAGTAAAGTAATTAATTGTGGGAACTATACTTGATGTAATGACTCCTGTAGCCTTGTCTGTTTCAAAAATTAAATAAGTACACTTGTGTTCAAATAATCTCACTGTGGTATATTAGACATCTGAGGCTGCCATAATAAAATACTGTAGACTTGGGAGTTTCCACACAGACATTATTTTCTCTGGGATGTGATCAGGTGCCAGCATGACCAGGTTCTTGGGAGGGCTCTCTTCTTGGCTTGAGGATGGCTGCCATCTCCCTGGGTGCCCCTCTGTGTGGAGACAGTGCATGCACTCTGTAGTGCCCCTTCTCGAAAGAGCACTAATTCCACCATGAGGGTCTCACTCTCATGACCTGCTGGAGACCTCCTTACTTCCCAAAGATCACATCTCCAAATTCATCATATGAGATGAGTTTTATGGGACACAATTCAGTCCACAGGACATGGTTATCTGCTCTCTTGCTACTGACCACCTGAACTTCTGCGTATTCGTCTCTCTTTGAACACTGGGGTCATCGATCTGCAATGGACCTGTTGTCACATTTCTCTAGGAGTGGACATATCCTGGGTTTAGACCCTTTCTTTAAACCAGAGTATGCAGCAGGATTCCAGAGATGACATTATGCCGGAAGGGAATGATATTACTACTCCATTACTTGCTCCCTTCTCAAAACCTGAATGTCTTGTCAGTAGAGCTGACCTGGCTGTCTTCTCTCTAATGGCAAAGACACATGAGGGGACCCGATGGCATCCCTGTAACATAGCAAAGCCACGCTGAAAGGAAACTTTGATTTATGCATGCGCGTGAGTAGCTGTAACTCTCTGCGTTTGGCAGTTCTGTTACTGATGGTTGCTGGAGGAGATGATTCCCCAGGAATGTTTCAGCACCCTGAGCTCTCCAAAGCAGGCTGACTCAGCGACTGCATGTCAGAGCAGAGCAAGGGCACTGCAGAGGCCAGTGTGCAGTGCTGCTAAGCCTTTGAGACTCTGTGAATCTGCAATAAGCTCTGTTCCTTGTCAGGTATGGTCCTGCCAAGGAAATGTCTAGTGGCAAGGTAACCCAGAATCTTACTCCATCATGCTGTGTAAGGGTGGGTGACTGGTGGCTCAGGGAGGGAGAAGAGCCTGCTACCTTGGTGAGCCTGTGAGTACTGCATCTTGCTGCTGACCCGATGCTCATGTGGAGACAGGCTAGGTGTTTTTTACAGGCCCAGAAAATCTATTTTTGATTTCAACTGTCTGAGGTGATAGCTTTCTGAATTCAAACACAGTTTCAGTATCCACAAACATTAATGTAAGAAGTCAGTCCCCTTTATGTGGGTCTTTGTTCTTTGTTCCTTGAATTCCATAAGATTTGGATAGACCAAAATGATTGTTCAGGTGTTTTCTCACCTTAATGTCTATTGCCATAGGTGTCATTACTGTTCCTATTGCTGCTGCTACTAGTACTGCTAATACTAATAATACCATCATCATCAGATACAACCACACTGTTTTCAACTAATTTTGTCAATGATGGAGTACCTACACCATACCAGTCATGTCCACAGAACTCGGCATCGATCATTTCAAATTCCTGTAAAAAATGTAAGCCAATCACTAATGAGTGATTCCATGGATTTTCAGCACCCATTTCCAACTCAAGTCCAGAGTTCTGTGGGCATATCGCCTCTGAATTGCTTATTAGGATGAGACCGCATTGCCAAGGGACATTCCTAGGTTTGATCAGGGGAAGAGAAAAACCTGCCAGATACTAGTGGGGACTGTATGCGCATTTGTATTCCCACTTACTTTTCTTAATAACTCAATCAAATGTTAGTGGTATAAAGATCATTACTATAATGGTTTTGCAAATAGCAAGGTATATAAAAACACCCAAATAAGGGGTAAAAGAAATATCCAACACAATAGCAAGGCAAGTTTTTGCTCAAGGGAGCCAAGGACAAAAGGTTGGTAGTGAGGGCGGTTATCTACAGCTGAGAAACAGAAGCCCAGTCTGGCTTGACTTGTACATACTTTCTTGCTGTCCAGATATTTTGTCAGCACAGCTGTAACCTACCCTGCGCCTTCGCTGGAGTCTCTCTCATAAGTGCTGTTATGACTTTCTCTTATTCTCTGGCTATGCTGGGATTTTTCCCAAGGGGTGTTTTCCTGTTCCTCTAGTGATATACAAGAGAGATTTAGGGGTGCATGGTGCAGCTGGCAGGGGAGCCAAATCTGTATATTGCAAAGGCCTTTTCAGATGGCATCCAGTGTCTCAACCTGGCTGTCTGCCTTTTCATATATCCTTCCTAATCTTGTCCGTCACCAGGAAAACACTTTCTATCAATTTCTTGTCTTTCCAACTCCAATTTCTTCTAATCTTAAAGGCAAAGCTCTAAGAAACTGAGATCTAAGTAACCGCCCTCTTTGGGGCCAAATTGTTTGCAGACCATGCACAACACAGTGGGCAATTGTGTGTTTGTCTCTTTCCTCCTGGCTTTGGCCAGGAGCCAGATGAGGAAAACCTGAGTATTAGCAGAGCTTCTGTGTGAACTTGACTCCCTTTATCTCATGAAATTTCAAGAGTTTCATTTCAGATCACCCTACTCATCACCAATAGAAAGGGTTTGTTGTTTTATAGGAAACTTCAAAGTCAAAAAAGAAAAGAGAGAGAAAATGCTGAGAAGACAAAGTTATTGTTTAAGAGAATGAGAGATTGAATAACGGATTCCCCAGAGAGGTCTCCATTCTGCTCCCTGGAGCCTGTGAATATGTTACCTTACATGGCAAAAGAGACTTTGAAGATGTGATAAAACTAAGATGAGGGAATGAAGAGATAATTCTAGATTATTTGGTTAGGCTCCATTTAGTCACAAGAATTCCTACCAGAGCAAAGCAGGAAGCAGGAAGGTCAGCCTGAGGAAGCCAGAAGGTAGGAGCAGGGATGTAGTCAGAGAAAGATTGGAAACTCCTGTGCTGCTGGCATGATGTTGGAGGAGGGTTCTCCAGACAAGGATGGGGCCACTTCCAGAAGCTGGAACAGATCCTTCCCTAAACCTCCAGACGCTGGGTTTCCAGGGAGACTGATCTTGGACTTCTCACTCCTTGACTATGAAACAGTAACTTCTTCTATTTTAAGACACTAAATGCATGGCGATTTATTAAAACAGCAAAAGAAAACAAACACTAGGAGTGACTCAGCTGCTCATAGCCAGCTACTCAATTGTCGAAAATTGCTTTGAGCCTTTTTTGGGGGTGGGGAGTGAGGGGCTATTGAACATAGATCTATACAGAATTACTTGTTTGGCCCAATGTAGAATAATGGGTAATTCAGATGCTCTGATCAGTTATGTCAGTGCATATTTTATTGCTGATGACTAATATTCAAAAAACATGGTATGATCAGATGTAATTCAAAAATATGACAAAGGAAGCTTTTCTCTTTTTCCTGACTTTTTTTTATGGTGCATGAAGTACTTCAAGAGCTTGCACTGCCTCAGGGTAATCGTTGTGAAGATCAATTATCAGTGTACCATTGAAGCACAGACACACTGCTAGTAGTCATATTTCCAGGTGATGAACACTAGATAAACCATCATTTACTATGATATACTGCCCGGTTTATGTCTGTTAAATTACAACTTTGGGAAAATGGCATAACTGTTGCAGAATTAAAATTTTCTAATTTCAGGCATTTTCCTTGAATTTCATGGAGAGAGAAATAGGATGAAGCTAACAGGAGGTCTCAAGATTACTATTAAGTGCAGCTGAGATGGGAACCCACCTCTGCGAGTGACCTCTGTGAGTGCAGGGTTAGGTTAGCCGCCATTTTGCTTTAATCTCATTCAGTGAGTGTGCATGGTGTTCTCAACTTCAGTGTTATGAATCTGCCATATAGATAACATTGTTTTTCTTGCCAATACTTCCAAAAATCTAAGTTATATGAGATAAGAGCCAATATCTTCTTTTCTCACTCCCCTACTCCATATGTTATTCTAAGTATATGAGGATACTTCAAAAAGTTCATGGAAAATGGAATTAAAAGATAAGTTTAATTGGCTGCAAAACACTGAAATACATGCAGATAAAGGGTCTTCCATAAAGTCATGGAAAAGGTGCTATGAAAGAACTAGGCATGGACTTCAAAAATATTTTTGCACCAAACTGAACTTGTTTTTAATTCCATTTTCCATGAACTTTCTGAACTGCCCTTGTACTTTGTAGGATACAAACACCTGCTCAATGGTGCTCCAGGAATAAAGAACCTACACTAATGTTGGCTTCTTCAGATTACAGGAGCTCAGCATGGTGCAGCACCCAGTTCAGCCCGTGCTTTCCCATGTGTTGCTTTATTTGACTCTGAAGGGGATGGAATGGCCAGCAGCATTTGAGGTGGACACAGTGCAGATGCACAGTGATTCCAGGATGGCACAGTCGGGCAAAATCCTGACCCAACCCCCCCCCCCCCCCCCCCCCCGGTCAGGAGGCTTGTGCAAATTTGCTTAACTTTCTCAAGTCTCCGTTTCCTTACCTGCAAGGCAAAAACAAATGTAAGACTATAATGTTCCTGTCTCATCAGGGTGCTGTGAAGATTGTGTGAGGTCCCACCACGTGTTTTTTACATGGGGCCTGGCCTGGTCCTGCAATCATACATGTTTGCTTTTCTCAATTGGTAGAAAAGGAAAAGAAAGATGAGAAATAGAAAATGATTTCATCAATGTCCTTAATACCAACAGGGAAGATCCGGCTCAAATCGTACACTCTTCCTTCTGTTCACTGTAAGTATCTAAGTTCTGAATCCATCACGGAAATTCTCTTCTATTTTCTTCTACTTTTTCTGTTTTCTCTTCCCCAAACACACACACACACACACACTCTCTCTCTCTCCTCTCTCTCTCTCTCTCTCTCTCTCTCTCTCTCTCTCTCTCACACACACACATGCTTGCATCACTGCCCAGCTCTGGTTGCTGGGCAGAAGCACTAGGGAACTCCACACGTTCCTGTCAGGAACCTGCTAATGGCAGATGACAGCTGTGCGATGACAGAAGCTGTGTGCTTCAGGGACCAGTCTCCTACAGAGAAGAGCAATTTCACATCCAGCCCTAAAAAGACAGTCAGCTTTTTCCTCCTTCTCCTGCGAGTCTCCAGTGGTCACCCTGCCCACCAACCATTGAGCTCATACAGGGATTCGTTGATCTGCCTTTTATAAACCTGCTAACTCCAGGAAATCAGAAAAACCCCTTAGCACAAGTGGCTCACCAAATCTCTCCCAGGCTTTTATACTGCCAGCCTCCTTCCAGTGAATGACTGCCATGAGCATTTGAATCACTTTGCTTAGCCTTCTTTTCCCACAAGTTCTTCCTCCAGACCAGGCTTTCTGACTTATGATACGATGGGGCCCACATATTGGGATAAGCACACCATATTAGCTCTGCAGAAGCTGCCAGAAAAGCAGTAGCTAATTCATGCTGTAGGTTTTGAGGAGGCTTTGACAAATGGCTCATGTCCCTGGGGGACAAGAGGGCAGCAATTTGCAATAGAGAAGAGGTGATGAAGCTGGAGAGAACACAGGCTGATCCTCAGTTTTCCGAAGTCTCTCTCTACATGGAGGGGAAGTTGCAGAATCTGCTACTGGTGGTCTGGAAGATTGGGTCAGTAGTTGTGCCACTCAACAGCCCACTGAGCAGGGGCTCATCTCAAAGCTTCATCATGGTTGTACAAACCCCAATCCTGGCATCTCTTTTCAAGGCGTTTGTTTTGCATTATCAATGTTAACACTGAGCTGGGGGAAGATGCCAGCCCTATAAGCAACAGCGGCACAGCTTGGTAATTGATTTTTAAATGCTTTTTTTTTTTTTCTTTAAATTGATACCCTGGGTCTTTCATTCTTCCTCCCTGGAGGAATTTCAATCTTTTATTTCTTGAAAGGTGACTTTTCCTTATCCTATGAGAATTAAGGGACAGACATGGTTGCTAGCTCTCTTATTAAGGAATCAAAGAGGAGATTCCTATTATCCTACCAAGCAGGCTGTTGCAAAGGGTACTGAACTGGAATTGGGAGAATCAAGTTCTGGTTCTGACTCCACCCCTAATTATCTGTGTGAATTTGGACAGATCACTCTTCCTCTCAAAGCATCTATTTCCCTAGAACTTTAGCCTGGACTTATGTTTCTCAAACTTTGACATACAGAATAATCAGCTGGAAACCACATTAAAATGCACATTCTGATTCAACATCTCTAGGTAGGGCTGGGATGGTACAACTAAGCTTGCAGGTGATGACATGCTGTGGTCCAAAGATCATATTATGGAGAGCAAGGGTCACACATGCTATTTGTACAGGTACTTGTATGTTCTAGCAACCACTGAAAGTCTTGCCAGAGATCCTTCCAGTGTACTTTCTGACTCCAATATATTTTCCCTTGCTTACCACAGTTTCAGTCCCATCAAATGTCTTCAGCAATCCACCAGCTGGTATCCCTGCTCCCAGTTTCCACACCCCTGTGTCCCTAACCAAGCCATCAGAGGGCCCTGTTGAAAACATAAGTTAGATTACATCATCCCCCTAACCCCAATTTAAAAACCATCCAGTGACTTGCAGAATCTCTTTGAGTAAAATCTGGGGACTGTTCTGGCACAGCATGATTATGCCCATCTTCTGTTCTTCTCTTTCTCCTACTGTGCTGTAATTGAGTGATTCTCAACTGTGGGTGATTTTACCTCCCAGGAAACATTTGGCAATGGCTAGAAACATTTTTAGCTATCACAATTGGGAGGGTAAAACCAGTAGCTAGTGGGTTCACACCAGGGATGCTGATGAAGTCCTATAGTGCACAGAAATGTCCCAAATCACAAAGAAATATTTAGCCCAAATGTCAGTATGTTCGCTGTTGTGAAACCCTGCTCCAGACACACTGTCTTGCTTTGTAGTATTCAAGATTGCAAGTTCTTTCCTACCACAGGGTGTTTGCACTCACTACACCTCTGGTGCCTCAGTCCATTAGATGTATTTCTAAGTGTGCACATCAAGTGAACTTCAGAAAAGTTCACAAAAACAGGACAAAATGTAAGTTTATTTTGGTGGAAACGATTTTGAAACCTATGGATCTGAAGGGTCTTTAAAAAGTTCATGAAAATGCATAATATGAAAAGACTATGAATGGAATCCAAATTTTTACACCAAAATAAACTTACATTTTAATTTTGTTTTCCCTCAGACTTTCTGAAGTACTCTTGGATACGTTTGTCTTCATTAAAACCCTATTTACAGTATGTCATCCTAGGAAAACTGTCCCTGATCACCTTGGTTGACACCCTCCCTACTACCACTTATTTTCTGGTAGCACTGTCGCTGTTTGGAAGTTTATTAAATGTGTATTTGTGAGATTGTTGTGGCCTCACAGTAGAATTTAAGTGCATAGTCCCATAATGGAATATACTTGGTCCTTCTTATTCACTCCTGCCCTCTCCATGATATTGTGAACAGTGCATATTGCCTACTTGTTAATGCTACATTAATTAGCAAGTGAATAAACACACAACTGAACTACGGGGGTATATATTTTTTAAATGTAGAATTTAAACCACATTCAAGTTATTGAAACAATCCAATGGAGGAGGAGTTCAGGAATCTACATTTTTATCAAGCTTTCCTTGGGAGTTCTAGACACTGGAGCGTGAGATCCACCGAGCTAGATGATAACAAACTCCTATGACTCACAAAAAGTGAGTCGTGTACTCACTCCCACACACACATTAATCTTGCCAGCAGATGTACTTCTCATCTGTCCTGCTGGGAAAAGGCCAGGAAGTCTGACTGGTTTTATCTGTGTCAGAGATGAGGAGGAAGGTCTAGAGCATGACTCCTATGGGGAACTTAACTCATCTTTATTTTCAGGTTCAATGGACTTGGTTTATTTTCCTTGAAAGTTAAAGGGAACCTAAAGGGAGTGGGGGGAATAACTTTGAGCAAATATTAATAAAGTTTGAAATGAATAAAGGATAAACTAAAACTTGAGATAATGAGTTCCATGAGAACTCTTAAAAATTTTTTGTTTTTGTTTTGTTTTGTTTTGTTTTTCTTCCCCTGCAGCCATACCAGTGACAATGAGGTCACAGTCAACCAGAACTTGTGATTTCACACACAAAGTTAATGAGGCATCTATTTCCCATCTTCAATTTACATCATTTCTTTTTTTAAAATGTAAGGGAAAGATCTTACATTTATCTCTGTTACATGCAGTCTTGGTAGATTTGCTTTATTCTTGACAACTAGAATAAAGCAGTGATCTTGAAATTCTAGTTACAACAGACCAAATGAACCATTAATGCAAGACTTCTGTTGCAATTATTAGTTTAGTATCCCACCTCCAAAATAGGTAGGACCAGAAGTTTTTCAGATTTTGAATTTATTCAGATTTTTAAATATTTGTATATATATGGGACCCAAGTCTAAACAAAAATTTTATTTACATTTCATATATGACACATGAACATAGGTAATCTTACAGTGTTTTTAGTTTGCTTACGTTTTGACTGCATTTTGACCCATCATGAAGTCAGGTGTGGAATTTTCTGCTTGTCACATAGAGTCAGTACTCTGGAAGTTTTGGGTTTTTGGAGCATTTTGGGCCTTTGATTTTCAGATTAGTAATGTGCAACTTGAATTTTTCTCCACCTCTGTAAACCTAGTGCAACCTTAGCCATTAACTAGGATATAGTAGAAAAGCCCAACATTCATTCTCATCTGAATACCACTTGGAAGTACATAATTCCTTTAGTTCATTCACAATCAAAAGATAAACTCAATAAGTAAGGAGTTTGACATTTCAGAATCAGAGAAGGCACTGATGGTCTGCAGTGTGGAATAATTACCATCACCAGCAGCAGCAGCAAATATTCTGAGTAGTCTCTGCCATGTGTCATGGTAAATGGTTCCTGGGTACTGTGGAGAAGGAGGGGTGTTCAATTAAGCAAAAGTAAAAGGTGCCCTTGTGTGGGACTTCTACCCTCAATGGACACTTTTTTTTAGGTGAAGATAGAACAAAGCTCTGAAGAGACAAGTGTATTGATCATGTGTATCCTTAATTACCTGGCTGTTGATGAGAACAGTGGTGGCTTCATACAGCAAGTAGATGACCCGGGGAGCTGAACAGACTTCTCTCCTTGTTTTTTTAAATAATCTATGAAAAAGCCTTTTAATGGATTCAATGTGTGAAAGTTGACAAGCTTAGATCAGCAAGACCAAACGTGGTAGGCGTACAAATGCAGAGAAGCTTCCAGGAATGTTTTACGCAAACATTTGTTTGCACCTGTCTGAAAATGTGGGCAGCACGCCATGCCCGGGTGTCTACATTCTCACTTAGACTTGTATCAGACTTGCTACATCTGTTTCGGAGAGCAATGGGAGAAAACCTTGCTCTAGCAGGTTATGACTCCAGCATCTCCACATGTGAACGCCTGGTCCCAACCAAATCTCCATCCATCTGGAATGCCGAGTAGGGGCCAGTGCTGTGGCACAGTGAGTTAAGCTACCACCTGCAATGCTGATATCTCATATGAGTGCAGACTGAAGTCCCCGCTGCTCCACTTCCAATCCAGCTCCTGGCTAATGTGCCTGGGAAAGCAGAAGATGGCCCAAATGCTGAGGCCCTGCTGCTCATATGAGATCTTGATGGAGTTCCAGGATCCTGGATTCAGCATGGCCCATCCTGGACACTGCAGCCATTTGGGAAGTGAACCAGCTGATGAAAGATCTCTCCTTCTGTCTCTCTGTCTCTCCCTCTCTCTCTATAACTCTGCCTTTCAAATAAATAAATACATCCTTTTAAAAAAAAAGAATGTAGAGGTATTCACCAAACTTGGTGATAGTTCCTTTAGGGACTACAGGTTAAACTAAAGAAATAGTAGGATTACTTCAAATTTCAGTTTTAAATCTAGTATAAAACAAGCCATTCAAAGAGAAGAGGATTCAATTTTAATGACTGTATTGGTATTGTTTCTTTTATTCATTCAAATCCCAAGACATTTCACTACTAGGTTGTAGAGATCAGTTATTTCATATGGGAATGAGGCCCCTTGTCAGTGGTGATATATGGCCATTCCAATGATCATTCAACAACAAAACCTAACAGTTGTAGATAAGGACTAAAAATTTACTAAGAGGAAGTGAGGTTCATGGAAGATTCAGAAGGAGCTGTTTGTAATTTAAAGTATGACCCATTTCCCTGGTTGGGTTATGAAATGCACTTGCATTTTGGAGGGTGTGGCTTCATAATGATGACTAGAGCTCTCTTCTTGCCTGTAATGATTGTATTCTTTTCTCCTCTTCAGGGTTACTGCCCACAAATCCTCAAGCGTTATACTCATGAAATCCCATCAAGGTTCCTTACTTTTGCCCTGAAACTAACTGCATTTATTTTCTATTTTCTTTTTTTTTTTTAAAGATTTATTTATTTATTTGAAAGTCAAAGTTACATAGATAGAGAAGGAGAGGCAGAGAGCGAGGGAGAGAGAGAGGTCTCCCATCCTCTGGTTCACTCCCCAGATAGCCAAAATGGCTGCAGCTGCACCAATCTGAAGCCAGGAGCCAGGAGCTTCTTCCAGGTCTTCCATGTGAGTACAGGGGCCCAAGGACTTGAGGCATCTTCTACTGCTTTCCCAGGCCATAGCAGAGAGCTGAATCAGAAATGGCGCAGCAGGGACTTGGAACTGGAACCGATATAGGATGTTGTCACTGCAGGTGGCGACTTTACCCACTTTATCACAGTGGCAACCCTGCGTTTTTTTCTACATTTTCCACCATTAAGAGCAGGAAATCTGGGGAGCTGGTGTCATATTGATACACAGCAAATCAGTCTCCTTATTGCTACTGTTACTTACTGCTGCAATGTCAAATTGTCACTGGTCAATTCCAAAATGCAGGTTCAAATCCCAAGGATGGGGAGGAAAAAAAAAAAACAACAACAACCAAAGTGCCTTTGTCCCAATTTCCACCAAAAGAATGCCCTAATATTTGAACCACTCATATTTTGTCTGTCAAAACAGAATTCAAACCCTAATGCCATCTCTACATTTTTCTGAGTGCACTAATGTGACCCAATAGCACTATTCTTTTCAGACATAAAGTGTTTGCTGAAATAAATCAACATTCGCATCTTCATTCATTCATTGCTCAGAAATAAAAATATTGCATAACAATAAAAGAAAGGAAACAGACTATGGAGAGATGGGAGAAAGGTGCTCATTTTATACAAAACCTCACTTTTATGTTAATTTTTTTAAAAAATCCCACCATTTCAGAAAGGCCAGAATTTTCAGGGCATAGGATTAAAAAAATATGTTCATAGCTACAGTAAAAATGAATTCTGTTCCTTTAAAAAAAACACAGGGGAAACAATCTTAAAATAAATTAGCATGAAGTGGTATGAGTTAGAAAACTTTTAAGAAACAAGTTATGAACAAATTTCAAGAGAAACAGAGGAATTTAGTTTACATAATCATTAAATGTTAATAAGATTATCTGAAGCTGTGAAATAGAGTCAGAAATTTGGAGGAATTGATTTATTTATGGCATTCTAAATTTTTTCTTCTGGATGCACTGAGGATCAGGAGGAAACACCCCCACAGGTAACACAGCATAAGGAATGCAAATAAAAGATTGCTTTTTCCTAACATTTGCAAGCCTGTCAAAAAGATGTGTGCTAGATGCTGTGTGGAATGGAGCTCAGGTCTGTGTCGTAGATCCATCTGCCACTGGTCAAGTTTAAGGTGGCTGTTTGTTTCTTTTTCTAAGCACTTATTTATCATCTTCTTAAGAATCTCTGTGCTTTGCAGGATTTGATTTACAAATAATAGCCATATGTGGAGTATAGGGAAAATACAAAATTATTTCTGGATGGCAGAGTAAAACATTGAGGTAAACATAGCTTTGGAGTCAGATCTCTATCTAACATCAAGCTTCCAAAAACTGAAACAAATGCCAGGGAAATTTGCCACCAACCATTCATGCAGAATCAGCCAGACAGAGAAAAAAACAGAAGCAGAAAAGAGAGTACATGCAGGCCCCCACGTCTGTGATTGTGGGGGCGGGGAGCCAGCCACGAGAGGATCATCTCAGCAGCATTAATTAGAGCAGCAGATAGATTTCTGAACAGTCACATCAAAGTAACTTCAGTATCTATCTGAAGTTTACATTGTTGTTTTTGTTGCAAATTTACATTTTCTTCAATCTATTCCGTTGTTACCCTTTAGCATCTTTAGGAACTATGTCAACAGTATCTCATGATGCCTCATCAAGAAGATAGGCATTCAATACACAAAATAAATGCGCTTTAGAAAACTTTTCTATAAAAAGACGTTTTATAAAATGAATCTCTTTTACTTATTTGCATTCTTTAAGAAGATTTGGCTTCGAGATTTCAAATGACCAAATCTACTCAGTGGTATCATCTGCATTGCAAGCTGATTTAAACATTGAAAATAGAGGCAGGAGGTGACTTTGCTTATCCTATTTGCTTGTAGGAGTCCAAGGGTACATCTTCTAAACTATCAATAAAGCACGAAGACCAGAAGCCACAGCAGGGAAAAAGTGCTTTTGACTCTGGAGAAGGTTGTAATCATGAGAGTCATCGTTACATCACCATACCCACCCTTTTCCATACTACTGATGGCTGAGGCCGCCATTTTGATTGGATTCCTATCTGTGTCACATCCTAGTCTGATGCTAGTACAAAGTTGTAGCTGGGGACTAGACATATTTAATCTAGGGAAAACAAGCCAAAAGATTATTCTTTAACTAAAATATTTTGTAAACTATGTCAAAATAACAATGTGTGTGTTGCACATGTTCTTCTCAAACTCTATGGGAGACAAAACAACTTGATTCCTGCAGCCATGCTATCCACATGCCCCCTTTCAGGAGGGGACACTGGGATATTTGGGAAAAAAAAATCTGGTAGCGTATGCAAGATTAAACACAAGAGGGAAAAAAGAATAGATTTCCAGATGATCTGCTGTGCCCCCTAGCATGGTATTTCCTTATTTCTGCCATCTGAGTTTGCAGTGACACTGCCAGGCATGAACCAGCCTCAGCACATTTAGCCACCTGCAGTGTCCCATGGCATTTCTTTTAGAGTAACAGCCTGTCTGTAAATAGTACTTTTCCCTTCTTTGGTTCGCTACTACTTGTACTCCACTTATAAGGAAGAATAGATTAGAAAGCTTGACTAGAAGTCACATTTTCTTTTTCCTGGATAGATAGATATTTGAAGATAGTAACATTTCCTCCTAGCTTCTTGATAATTACAATTAAGATAGAAAATTACTTTGGGGCAGGTATTTTGCTAAGCTGTGTGTGTGTGTGTCCATGCATGTAATATACTTGCACAATGGTATTTAATTTGATAGATTTCAAAATGTGTAAAATATGTTTTGTCTTTGTTTTGCAAGTAGAGATACTGAGGTTATAGGGTTAAAAAACTAAAATCTAGGAAGTCCATGTAGACATGGAACCCATGTCTCACACTCAGACTTGTATTCTGTAAGTTATGACCTTGGCAAAACTTTCTGAAATCTAATCTCTATTCATGTTCATTTGTCAAAATAACATCACACTGTATACCTTAAATATACAACAACATTTATTTTAAAAATTAATAGTAAAGGATTAGACTTTGTAAGGCTAAGTCAAGGTCATAACACAGTGTGGTAGTATGAACATGAGATAGGAATTCAAACAGAGGAGGACATAGAAAAAGAAGAGGAAAGGAAACCCATTTTATTAATGCATTTAGATGAAATGCTGAGATGTCTTTATCATTAGTAACCAATCCACCAGTAATTGGCCTTATACAATGTTCTTAAAATGTGGTCCAGAGATATTTATATTGAAATCACTGGGGTGTTTGTTAAATGGAGTTTCCTGGGACCACAGAAAACATTATAAATAGGAGCCCTGAAGGTAAGCTCCAGGAATTTACATTTTAAAGCTCTCTTTGGTGTCCTATGTCCACTGAAGACTGAGAAAAAGTGCTGTAAGATCATGGGTTGTTTTTCATCATGTGAATGTGACAAGTTATGGAACAATGTAGTTGATGATAGGATAAGACATGTTTTAGGTTGACATAGCCTTGGACTTTCCCAATATCATCAATGAGAGAAGTGGAGCTGGTTTGGGAAGTTCTGGTGCATGATGAGCAGCCATTAGAATCAAGCTGCATTTGGAATCCCTGAAGCTGATTGGTGTGTTTGGACTGTTATAATGCATGGTTAGGATGAAAATAAACATTTTTGACCTTGCATGTAAGCCAAGGTAGCTACAACTAGGTCACAGGTTTATTTAAAAGAAATGAGCATTTTGCCAGCGATTTTGCAATGTGTGCTAATCAGAAGCTGCCTGTCAGATTGAAGTAGCATCAAGAGGCTCAGAAGAAGAGCTCTTGGGCGTTAAATGGTTCCTACCAAATACCAAACCTATTATCATGATTGGCTGTTATAGCCCTCTAAACGGCAAAGTGATTAAATTGGTCATTATGAAACCCTAAAGATGCATAATTATGACAAATAAGACTCAAGTGCAGGGAGATTTCTATCTCACTGACTAGATAACATTTCAAGGAGGAATCAATGAAGGCATGTTTTTAAAACCACTGTCAGCCATGAGGAAGCTGGTTAAGAACTGGCTTCTCTTAATCTTCACAGGAATCTCTTCTATGCTTAATCTCAACCCCCCCAGTTCAGAGACCTCTTCAGGTACAACTTGAATCCCAAATGTCAGTTCTGTTCAAGTATTTCTCTCTATTTAGATTATAGCCCTGTCTTTACCTGGAATGCTCTTCTTAATCACTAAGTATCAGATGTCTGTAACAGATTTTTTTTTTTTCAAGATTTATTTATTTATTTGAAAAAGTTGCACAGAGAGAGGAGGAGGCAGAGAGAGAGAGAGAGAGAGAGAGAGGGGTCTTCCATCCGATGGTTCATTCCCCAATTGCCTGCAACAGCCAGAGCTACAATGATCCAAAGCCAGGAGCCAGGAGCTTCTTCCGGGTCTTCCACACAGGTGCAGGAGCCCAAGGGTTTGGGCCATCTTCTACTGCTTTCCCAGGCCGTAGCAGAGAGCTGGATTGGAAGAGGAACAGCCAGGTCTTGAACCAGCACCCATACGGGATGCCTGTGCCTCAGTGCCAGCACCTGTAACAGATTCTTCAGTTTATTTTAAGTCACTTTAACTTGCTCCACATCAAATCCTCAGCCCATTTGATTCACTTATTGTTACTCTTGGTAATGGCTAAAAAGGAGGACTACAAAATAAGCTGATCCTACCCAGTCTATTCTACATCTAAGAATTAAAGAAGGTAACTGTGGAGATTAAAGACATTGAAAAATGCATAATAGTTCACCCCTGGAAATGCAAATACACTAATAAGTCTTGTGAAATTTGCCTGAATCAGTAACAATTAGAATATTCAGTTTGTCCTAAAAAAGGCTAGTACAAAAACATCATTTTCTTTAGTGTTACAGAGAAGACAGAAAATTTGAAGCTCATGATAGTTGGGAACTCAGTCCAGGTCTCCCACATGGGCAGAAACCCAATTTTTTCAGCCATTGCCACTGTCTCCCAGGATCTGCATTACCAGGAAGCTGGAATAAGGAGGCAGAGAGATGACAATCAAACACATGTATTCCAGGCACTACACTATAGGATACAGACATTCTAACCAGAGTCTTAGCCACTAGGACAAATGCTGTCTCCTCTATGAACTTCTTGAAATACCCTCATACTAATGTAGTGTCCACTTCTCAGCTTCATCTGCAGTAGCAAGCTTTATCACTAGTACACACTCAAGTACTATTTGTTGAATATTGATATTTTTCTAATTAAAAATATCTTTTTGGAAATATGTCCCTTTTAGGAATGTGGTATAATAGAATACATATATAATATTTAATCTATGATATATATTATATAATATATAGTAGTGATTGATGTTGCCTTGAAGGGGAAAATCACCAAGTATGTAGTTAGCATTTGTTTTCTTTTATATTGTATATAGAACATAAGCTATTCACTTTTCACCTTTTTCTTTTCTCTCTCCCTATGAATTTCTTTCACTTTCTTCAGTTCTATTTACCACATAACATGAGCTGTACTCTTATCACTGAGCAACTCATTTAGTGTGAAAATTGAATGCCCTTTAAGAAATGAATTGTCCATGTTTGATGTCACTGTACTCTTCTCATTTAGAGAAATGCTACAGTTTTATTGGTAAGAAGGGAAAATAGCAAGAGAAAAGGAGTCAAAACAACCTGAAGATGAAAGAGTTTAATTGTTTTCAAATACATTTTAGGACTATCATAACAGAGGAAAGAGAACAAAATAGATAGTGTGGATGAGAATACACAAAGGCATCTGGACCATTCAATTTGAAACTCAAAATACAAGAACTCTTATCAACCCAAGACTTACAAAATATCAGACATATTAATGATTGAAAGTTTTGTTTTGCTAATAAAAATGAAGGAAGTCAGAAAAGTGTACAAGGAAGTCAATGCATGTTTAAATTTATAGTTCTCTAATTTTCAGGATTTTGCCTTGCCTAAAGGGTTCATGCTATGTCTACCTCAAAGTAATTATCTTCAAGAATGCCTTATCCTGTGGACATTCTATTCTCTGCCTAGACAGCCGGTATTTAAATTCTGCTCCAGAGGCAAGCTTGAGAAAACACTCTTGCCTTGTCCTATCCTTTTATGTATGCTTGTTGTTTCCATGTGCACTTGGAACTAAATTAAGCTATATAGAGTTAACAGTGTCAATGTAAGTGGAGTATAATAGCTCCAAATGAAAATAAATTATCTATTTAATGCATTGGGGCATTTGTAGTGACATTTTTCATGTTATTTTGATGTTGCTAAAATTAAAGGATGGGGGAGTGTTGAGGCACACTGAATTAAACCGAGGCTTACGACATCTGTATCCCGTATCAGAGTGCCAGTTCAAATCCTGGCTACCCTGCTTCTGATCTTGCTTTCTGGAAGCTAATGGATCCTGAAAGACATTGGGTGATAGGAAATATTTGGGCCCATGCCACCTACTTGGGCAGATTCAGATGGAGTTCCAGGCTCCTGGCTCTCCCTGACCCGCTTCTGGCTATTGCTGGTATTTGGGGAGTAAACCGGCAGATGGAAGCTCTGTCTCTGTGTTTGTCTCTCTGCCTTTCAAGTAGATGCAAATAAATAAAAAATACATAAAAGTGAAATAAAAAAATAAAGAAGTTACTCATTGTAGTGCTTTATCTTTGGTTTCCTGGTAGTTACAAAGATATTAGATGAGATTAATTTTGCCATATTTTCAGAGCAGAAGGGGTAATGATGATATGACCAGAATAGAAAGTCATCCACTTAGAGAATGATTAGGGAGAAAATGTATATTTGACTTTAAACAAATAACATACATATAGTTTCTTTTTGTTTTATGAATTGATTTATCATCCTTATGTACAGAGAAGCTTTGAAGGAATGTAAAATCTCTGACCAGCTGCAAGAATCTAAAGATTTTATGTCTGCAATGATAGGGAAGCCATTTCATGCAATTGTTTAAAATGAAAGAAGTCTGTATTCAAACATTGTTCCCTGATTGTGAATTATGCTTGTATTAAAGGTCCCATATCAGAGGTATTATTTGAAAGTATGGTACAGAACTCGGTATATAAATATAATAAGTCCTGATTCATAATCACACAAGAGCACACGCATAAAATTACAAATGATCCAAGACATCATTCTGTAAATGAAACATTGTGAAACTGTATTATAACTTATGAAGAATTCCTAAACTTTGATGATGTCGATCCAAATATTGTTTTTATTTAGTAATTTTTTTCTGATCTTATGTTAGTTGCAGAAGAGAGAATCTGAATCAATCAGGATAATTGACCCTAGCTGCACCTGTGGGTTCCTGAACGCTCAATAAACATTCCTTAGTACAATGTTAAGCAAATATTACTTAACACAATAAAAACATATCTCTCCTTCACACTACAGTCCTATGTGTATCATTCTTCTTTACCTTGTAGCTCTGCTGTTTGAAAAACCTGGACTTCAAGGTCATTGTGATGGGTTTGGAGGCGAGGGCAAGAAAGATACTAGCTCATAAAATCACACTTCACTTCCACTCTCAATTCATTGGCTAGAACTCAGTCTTATGGTTCTACCTAACCGCAGGGAAGGCTCAGAAATGTAGTCTTGTTTGTGCTTGGGAAGAAGAAAATGAAATGAGATATGGTAAATACAAAACATGTTCTTGGCTGCAATCAGCTCTCTGGCCTGCAGTGAGACATGTACTTCTTTTTTCACACAGTATCCCATCACCTTCTCCCTAAGGGAAGAAGCCTAGTCACAATATGCACTTCTAATTTCACAGCCTTGCCCCAAACACATAGCCTTACCTATTAGGTACAGCGACACCTCCTGGTTCAACAAGTAAGGAAACAAAAGGATCAGCTGGCTGTCTTCTCCCCTCCCCCATCACATACACACACCTAGTATACAATGATGGAATGGAGATGCAAGGATTTCAATAAACTTTTTCACTGGGAAAAGGGATGAATGGGAGGAATGTATTGTCACTGGTTCAAAGCATGCCAGAATTCTGTTGGGTGCCTTATTGTACCTCCTGTAACCATGGCATAGGACATGATTGTTGTTGAGTCCCTGATTTGGGGATCTTGCTCATGTTTTTCCTTAGTGGCTCCTAGATCTGCCCTCTGGGGGCAGGGAGTATCACCTACCTACCGTTTCCTAGATCATATCTGAAGTGGAAATTTGGAAATATGCTGTCTTTGGAGGCAGTGCAATTTTTTTCAGTTTACCTTTTTCACACGATGACTCACAGACCTAACAAATATGTTAGCTAACTTCTCAGTGAAATGCAAATTCGAAAATTATACATTTTGACAATATTTTTTATTCATTTATTTGAGAGGCAGAGTTAAAGAGAGGGAGAGACAGAGAAAGGTCTTCCACCTGCTGGTGCACTCCCAAAATGGCCTCAATGGCTGGAGGTGGGCTGATCAGAAGCCGAGAACCAGGAGTTCCTCCAGGTCTCCCAAGCAGGTGCAGGGTTCCAAGCACTTGGGTCATATTCCACTGTTTTCCCAGGCTACAGCAGAGAGCTGAGCTGGAAGAGGAGCAGCTAGGACAGGAACCAGCACCCATATGGGATGCGGGCACCACAGGCAGAGGCTTAGTCTACTATGCCACAGTGCCAGCCCAAAAAATTCTACATTTTTTCCAAGGTGTTCAGGCTTGTTGTAGTCTAGGATAATGATTTCTTTGATGATATACTTTTCTCAGTGTCTTAGTAGGCTTCTGATCTGTTTGCTTCTATACTCAATACTCTTTTTGAAAATGGTTTTCAAGTTGGTTTTGTTTCTTTTGCTTTATAATTCCTATATCTCAAACCAACCTAATGGCATTTTTCTTTCCCACATCTGGAATCATATCTACTCCATGACCTCTGTTTGTTGCAGTGCCACATGTGGGAAGCCACCACTAATCACTTAATAATTTGTAACTCCTACACAGGTCCCCTTATATGTTTTGCTTTTCCCACTATAGAGCTCCTTCTCTCACTAAATGTCATCTACTTATCCTAGAAA
Source organism: Sylvilagus floridanus (assembly GCA_949820135.1). Classification (NCBI taxonomy): domain Eukaryota; kingdom Metazoa; phylum Chordata; class Mammalia; order Lagomorpha; family Leporidae; genus Sylvilagus; species Sylvilagus floridanus. Next base: position 69,551,574 of record OX463244.1, on the reverse strand, counting down.
ACTTTCCTTGAGGGAGCCCTCTCAGTAAATGGTTGTCGACTCAGTGTTTGACTGCCAAAGATCTTGGCATTGAAGAACACAAAACCTAGAAACAAAATGCACTTTATAATTCCATAATTCATGATACTTCTAATGCAGCCATCAATGTTGGGATTTTCCTATAGTAACCTCGATGATCCATTCCCATTTTTCCTTTTGTGTCTCAGAAAACCAGGTTTTAATTGTGATTTGTTTTTTATTTTTGTGCTTTGGTGTTGTGGGGGCACCCAGGAAGGAGTGAATATTGAAAAGTTTGGTTTTCCATCACCTCATTTTTAAATAGAATTTCAACTGACCTCTCTAGCAGTCTATTCATGCTTTGCCTTATATTGGAATAAAAAAATGTCTCATGGGTAATGATTGGTTAAGACAGAGAACAGAGATAACAATGCAGCCATGGGAGGAGGCTGAGACAAGCAAAGACAGTGACAGGCAGATAAACAGACAAGGAGGAAGCAGTTAAAAATAAAAGATCTCAGGTACCTGAGAAGCCCTGGCGAAGACAGTAAGGGAGATAAAAAGAGAAAGAGAAGAAATACAATCAGCTCAGCTGGTAATTGGAGAGGCTGGAGGAATGGGGGATGAAGGCTCAAAGGGTGAGGAGGAGCAGAGAGAATGCACAATAGTGGGGAAAAATCATAGGAAGAAATCGTGCAGATGAAGACACCCGTCAGAGAATAGAAAATGAGCATTCGAAACACTAAGGAATTCTTTGATCTGACTTCTCATCTATGTCATTAATTTCGGTGCCAGCAGAACAGTGGACAGTTTGGGGGATCCCTATACTTTTATTTAAAACAAGTAAGTAAGAAAATGTTTAAATTAGGAAGCTCTGTCTTATAAGAGAGAGTTCAAAATCAGTGCAGGATAATAATAGGCATCCAGAGGACTTGGAACTCAGTTACTAAACCAGGAAGTTTGAAACTTGTCCAGAATGTCTCCTCAACAGGAATCATACCAAATGCATATCCTGCTTTCTGTCTGTAAGTGTTTCCTTCTTTATGCACAGTTTATATTTGCACACCCATTAGTTGCATAAAGTGTTACTGCCCCTCATTCACCAATAGCAGTTGAAAGCTTTAGAATGTTTCCATCCTACCCCAGCTCTAGCTGTAGAATGGATTGATAGAGATAACTAGCTTTTATTCTATAGCTTCTCTCTCCTCTCTCCTGCAAGGTTAAATAGAATGTGGTGGCATCCATGTCTCCAAATTGACTTTATTTACTAAAGAAAAACATTTCACTAGAAGCATAGAAGTGGTTAATATGGGTGCACTTTGGACCTGCAAATCACACTTACCCATTGTTGGGGATTGTTAGTGACTGCCAGTCATACATGAGGTAGGTGGGCTTCTTTTGATATCTATTTTAAGATTTTCTTGTGAGACCATTCAAAGGAAGGTGTCATGAAAAGAGTAATGTAATTTTCATGGCTTGAGTTCTATTTTAGATGTAGGAAAGAAACAAGGGCTCTTGGTTAGAGTTCTGATGTGCAGATTTCATTGGGGTGTGTGTGTGTGTGTGTGTGTTAAATAATGCTCTCAGAAATCAGGTCTGCAAGAGAACATGTGATAGTATTGACTAAGGCTCAAAACAATCCAGCAAGTGACCTTCATGCTTGTGAGAAGCTAACCAATCAGAATTCATGGCAAGTAGATACCATCCAATCAGTATTCATTTCACATGCCCAATAACTTGCTGATGTCAGAAAATAGATGAAAGGCAGCATTAAAGTGTGTAATATGATTATGAAATAATGATCAAAGTGCAATTCTACAAAAAAAGCTACAGGGTCAACAAGGTCAGCAGATGGATTTTCAAGCTTTATAAAAGATATGATCTTTTTTTTAAGATCCTACAATATGAAAAAGCAGAAGCCCAAAACAAACAAAAAAGAATATATAAGATACCACTTGTTGCTTTTTTTGTTGCAAAAGGCTAATTTTGCCTAAATCTCTAATGGCATGCCTGAGAAAGACTCTTCCTATAAGGCTGTAGTGGGTGTTAGTTTCCTGACATGTTTCTAAGACATCAGCTTTGGAGGACGGGACATGTAGACCCATCCTAATTTTCATTCTGTTTGATCACTAAGCTTACTTCCTCATTTTTGTTTATTTTCCTTGATGCAACAATTTCTTTTGGAAAATATTCTTACCCTGCCTTCTTGGACTGTAATGTATGGAGTTTAAATGGGAAAGGAATTTCATCTGGGACAGTGGCATTGTGATAACAACTCTTGGAGATAGTCCTGAAAGCTCTGGTTAGCACCAGTGAAAATAACAGTTCACCTCTCTGTTTTCTTTTACTGAAACTGACACTGTAAGTAACAAAACATAGTGAAGTTTCAAAGAAAGAAAAATGACCTTTAAATTTTCTGAAGCATAAAGGCCACTTCATGCAACAGAGAACAGCAAAAGATACGTGGCCTTAGGAGGTGAGTGAGAGATGACTCAGATTAGGGAATAAAAGGAGACTGCAGCTGGGACCTTGGGGCTTGTCCTTTCTGAAGTCACAAGGACCAAGGTCTCCTTTAGATGGAAAACAGAGGTGAATGAACCTCAAAAGACTTGGTACAGATAATAACCCCAAGATCTCAATAATTATTCAAGGTATCTAAGCATTCCAAAATGGGTCAGCCACCTTGGTGCTTTTCAGTTTTTCCATTATGCTCTTACACAGCCCAAACTGAAGGGAATATGTGTGCAAGATAATATAGAAATGTTTCCTAATATCTAGAGTCTCAAGGTAGAAATTAAGACTGTTTTAGTTCTACATGAAAAGTAAACACCAAACTCAGAGATCACTAGAATGCTTATTTTTCTCTTATAGAGAAAAGACTGAGTTGCAAAACATTATCTATTTAGAGTTCTGAGAACTATGGAAAATTTCAAAATTATAAAGAGAAGATTTCAACAGCTAAATATCATAGGAGAAAAGCTTGGAGTTTTTTAAAGTATATTTTAAAAACTCTAAATGATATCAAATTTACAGATTGAGTGAAGAAATCTTTTTTTATGGGGAGAATGCACTGGCAAAGGGGTGGTAGTCTGAAAACTGAAAAGAATACTTTTCTATGTGTCAAAACTTCTCCCAGTAAACTCTTGGGGTCTATTGAGATGTGGCAATGGCTTGGGTATAGTTTGACTATTTCCCTCAAGTCAACACAAGACTTCACGTGTTGAAATTCAATCTCCCTTGTGAAATACTGACAGTAAAAACCTAATCTTGCTATGATCTTTAGTACTGTGGCTGTCGGGAAGTAACTGGGATTTGAGAAGTCTTCAAGGTAAAGCCCCCATGATTGAATCCTGGTGACTTTATAAGCAGAGGGAGAGAGATGTGACACACACACATATGTGTGTGCATACGCGCACACTCACACACACACTCCGTTTCTTTGCCTTTTGGTGCCCTCAGGGTGCCTTCAGGTCACCTTAGGTCTGCCAGCAGGAAGGCCATCAGTAGATATGGTCTTTCCACCTTGTATCTCTATAGAACTATGAACCAGAATAAACCTCTTTTCTTTATAAAGTAGGCTACTAAAAGTGTTTCATTATAGTAATGAAAGTCTCATACAGATATCTCATATATTTTGTATGATCAGCTTTACTTAAAAAAATGTACAATGAACTACAGGTAGTAAATCTCATTGAAAGTTGAAATGCAAGTTAGTTTTAGAGCCAAAGAGTGCATGAGTTTAACTTAATAGATCACAAGTAAAATCTTTAAATATGCTAATGATTAAAGGACATCTTTAAGCAAATATATCATCTGCTTCCCTAAGGGTATTTCAATCTTCCCAAAACCTATTTTCATGTAGAACTAATTAGCAAGCATTTATGAAGCATTTATTTGATGCAGAGGTAGGCAGTTGGAAGATGCAGCATGATTAGAAGGAAAAATCCTTCTGTCCTTTTATCTGCTTAAAAGAGAAAAAGCTGATGTAAGGTGAGCAAAATTATAATTCATGGAATCATAGTACTGAAAGAGATTTCACTGTTTCTTCTGTATTTGGGGATTTTATGGAATGGAGATTCATCATTTTCCCTTGGATGCTCATTCCAAGACCATATATACCATATATACTATATATACCATATATATATATATATGTGTGTGTGTGTGTGTGTGTACTATATATATATATATATATATATATACATATATATATATATTCTAAGCCTCCAATCAATCTGAATAATAGCCTTATCTAATATCTGTTTATATTCCTAGAGTCCAGATTCCTTCTAAGGTAAGTCATAAAACCCACAAAGTCATGCTTTCTTATATCACCTGAATTGTCACTGGGCTGGGAGATTCTTGTATCTAAGTTTTTCTGAGTATCTCATATACATTTAATAATGCATATGGTAAGAGTTTCCCATTCTCTTCAAACTTTTAAATCCTACAGTATTCTTGGCTTCTTCTCACCTCTTCTGCCAGTCCCTTGGACATCAGCATTTTCACTTTCCCTTTTCTCCTCAAATACTAGTATAAGTAGAAATTATTCCAGAATTGATGGAGAAGCTCAGACAGCACATCCCCATCTATTTTTTTTCCTTCCTTTCCTTCCCATCCTACTCTTTTTCCCCTTGTCTAATCTCTCCATCTGCATGTTCTTTTCCTATCTTTTAAATATTATACTTTTTCAGCTCTTGGATATTGATCTCCTTTCCCCTTTTCAATCTCTCTCTATTCATGCTTAGTTCTACCCTAAATGAATAAAACTGAGTTTTATTGATTTCTTTTCTACTTTGCCATTTTGCCCTCTCTACCAATAAATGAAATTTTTATTCCTTTGGAGCCAAATTTCCCAAAACAGTTGACTTCATCTTTTTACACAACTCCTTTACTTTCATTTAAATCTGGTTGTTACCAATTTCTTCCTAATTGCAAAATCAAATGGTCTTGGCATCATCTGAATTCTCCTTGCATCAGGGTGCCAAACCTCCATCAGCAAGGCCACTGTGAGATCATGAAAGTGATAGCCTGCCCTATTTCTTTTCTTTGATTTTCTTTTTCCTTTCTGACTACTTATTTGCTTTTTTCTTCACTGACTCATGTTCATGCTCCCATCTGTGAATTAAGATGGGATCTGTTTGTTGTTTGTTACTTCCGAGGTGATCCCCAAAGGATAGAGTTTGTTTACTCAGTTAGCATACTGTTTATAATTCTGCATTTCTGATTTTTATTTTCTCCTTGTAATTTGTCACAATCATAAAAGGAATAAATTTCTTGCTCAGCTCCATTGTTTTCCCAAAATTCATAGTAAATGACTGATGAATAGTTTTTGATATAATGGCAAGGTTAGTGAGTTAGAATATTAAAGATCTTGGTGAAGAAGAGCAAGTCACTAAGCCTTCTTGACCTTGGGATTCATTGTCTGCAAATGGGGATTATAGTGTCTCTCTTCCCTCTTTATGTGATTATCAAATGATACTCCATATATAAAAGCACCATATACACGTTAAAACATTATTTCAATGCATCATATTTTCTTACTAGGAACCAAGGTTGAAAGATCCATGTATTACCAAAGTTGTCCTATACTTTCTTTTTTATAGAGGGCAAAGCTTTTGTTTCTGCTATGAGAAGAAAATAATTGTAACTTTCTTGCCTTAAGAAAAAAAGCTGTGCCCCTTCAAATCCCTTCCAACTCCCAGAGCTGTGTCCTTGGGGATTTCACCTCTGAGACTATTCAAAAGCAGCATTTACCAAGTTCTTTTTTTTTTTTTCTTCTTTTTTGCCAGGCAGAGTTAGAAGTGAAAGAGAGAGACAAAGAAAGAGTTATAAACAGTGAGAGAGAGACAGAGAGAAAGGTCTTCCTTCCATTGGTTCACTCCCCTATTGGCTGCTACAGCCGGTGCTGCACCGATCCAAATCCAGGAGCCAGGTGCTTCCTCCTGGTCTCCCAGGAGGGTACAGGGCCCAAGGACTTGGGCCATCCTCCACTGCCTTCATGGGCCATAACAGAGCTGGCCTGGAAGAGGAGCAACCGGGACTAGTACCCAGTGCCCCAACCGGACTAGAACCTGAGGTGCTGGCACTGCAGGTGGAGGAATTAGCCAAATGAGCCACAGCGCCGGCAAAATTTCTTAATCTAGAGTGCATTTAATTCTTTCATCTCCTCAAGGTCTTTACACTTGATCTTAGCCAAAATGTCAAGAAGTGATACTTCAAGGCCTTTAAGAAATTGTACCTTCTTCATATTTTAGTTTGGCCGTTTTCCTTACTTCCTAAGTGGATCCACTGGAACTTGCCCCACTGAAGGATCTTTGTTTAAATAAGACAGAAGGAGGAGAAAATGTTGTGGGAGATGTGGGGTGTAGATTCCTGTTCCAAGACTCTTGCTTTTGACTTAGTGAAGCATTCTAAGCACAAGCACATACATGGTGCACAAAGTGGTAGCATTTATTTAAAAGGTAAGGAAGCAAACACACACACACACACACTCACACACACACACACAGTTGAGGAGCAGAATGGGCCAGGAAGGGAAGGGAGTGAGGAAGGGAAGTAGACAGGGGGCAGCTCAGTGCTCCCCCTTTCCCCAGGTGTGGGCCTCTTTTATTAGGTCAGAAGGGGGGGGTGGCTTCATGCACCTCCCACCCAGGTCCCAGGTGAAGGGAGAGACATCTGCCAGGAGGATAGGATTACATAGGGCCTGAGGTCTGTGTGCGTTTGTGTGTGTGTGGGTGTGTGTGGGTGATTCCAGTTTGTGGTCCTAATCTAGCTACCTGCCTAATCCCATATCAAAAAGACCAAGATTTTTCCTTATTCTGTTCCATTCATTCTGGCCCGGTCACTTATTGAACATCATATTTTGTTTACACAATAACAAGGAAATGTTTAAGTTGGAGATATATAGGAAAGAGGAGCTATTTATGGTGGGCCTTCAAAAAATAGGTACAACACCAGCTGGTGGAGTATGTAAATGGAGCATTTCAGGAAAAAGAAAAACCTAAGCATGAACAAAGAAATTGAGCTGGGAAGGTATAGAGCAATGGATAGTGAGTAGCCATGCCTGGCAAGGAACGGGAAAGGGATAGACTGAATCTGCTTTACTGAGGAGGGATTCTAGATGCCAGCAGCCCTAGTGATCATATGGCTCAACAGCTCCCCTTGACACCTGGATTAACCCTATGATAGTTCCTCTGCAGTTACTCAGAATAAAGGTAAAACCTGTGATTACAGAAAAGTCGCTCTTTTCTGAAGCACAGTCATCCATCTTTTTGGCAGCTCAGATTATGAGACGCTTCTCTTCTACACTGAGAATAAATCTACCTTCTTTCTACCCACTGGTCCCAATGGAGTGGTCTGGCCATGCTGAATTAGTTTAAATCTTTTTTTGATCACTCTTTATATATTTAAAAAGGCAACTCAGGGTGCTGGCACTTATGTTAGTGGTTAAAATCCCAGCATTCCACTTTGGAATGTCTGGGTTTGGTTCCTGACTCTGGTGCCTGATTCTAGCTTCCTGCTAATGCAGACCCTAGGAGGCAGCAGTGATGGCTCAGTGATTGGGAGACTTGAATTGCATACTGGCTCATGTCTCTGGCCCTGTCCCAGCTTTTGCTATTGAAGGTGTTTGAGGAGTGAACTAGCCCATGGGAGCTCTCTGTGCCTTTCTCTTTCTTTCTCTCTCTCTCTCTCCCTCTCCCTCTCCCTCTCCCTCTCCCTCTCAAATAGATGCGAAAAGAAAAACTTAAATTTTCTTAAATAAAAGACAACTCAGGTGATGCTAAATCATGTCAATTTCAAGTAATATATGATCAATTCCTTCAGTAAGATTTTATATATTCTGAAATGGTTTCCATTTCTGTCATTCGACGGTAAGCCCCCTTTTCGAAGAATATCCTTCGATTTTCTGTATCTAACTTAAATAATAAAGAAAGTACTGAATTAAATACTCATTATGAGTCCTGAATGAACAAGGTACAATAATAACTGAACTATCCACTTCCTAGAAATAATATTTTTCTAATTGCTTCTAAAATATCTTTCTTCAACTAAATAAAAGTCCCTTCCATGGTGATGCTCAGATGCTTTTGATTCAGATTGAGCTTATTTTCATGTTTGCATTATGTCCCCAATAAAATTAACTGTCCTGGCTTTATAACTACTAAAGCCATTTCTTCCTTCTGCTCCTTTCCATCTAACTTTATCCTGGCCTCATGCATTTAATTGTTTTCAATCTATACAAAGAAGTTGTTATTCTTTCTAAGAAACCAGGAGATATATTACTGAGAGTATTTACTGAAAGGCTTATAAATTTCAAATTCATTAAATAGATGGTGAGAAGTCACCAAATTTTTTTTTACATGATCAAATTTATATTTAAGGAGACTAATCTGACCACCACAAATAGAGTAGATTGAAATGTAGGAAAGACAGGAATGAACTATGAAGAGTATTTCAGTGGCCCCCTAGAGTGAGATCAAAGAAAACAGAGATGGGTATCCAACAGTGTATTTCTGATTGATGTGAAAAAGGGGGGAAATATAAACTATGTAAACTTTCATCCTATAGTAATTGATAATCATGAAATGATACAACCAAGGAGGAAGTTGCTTTGGAGAGAGGGGATTATTTGGACATACTAAGTTTGTATATCACATAGGTAGCTGTATGACGATTACTACAGAGGGTTAGAACTGATAGACTGGGGCCAGTGCTGTGGTATAGTGTGTTAAGACATGGCCTTCAGCACCAGCATCCCATATGGCACCGGTTCAAATCCTGGCTGCTACACTTCCAATCTAACTCCCTGCTGATGAGCCTGTGAAAGCAGTGGAGGATGGCCCAGGTCCTTGGGCCCCTGCCCCCATGAAGGAGACCCAGAAGCTCCTGGCTCCAGGATTCAGACTGGCCCAGCTCTAGCCATCACAGCCATTTGGGGAGTGAATCAGTAGGTGGAATCTCTCTCTCTACCTCTCCTTCCTCTCTCTGTAACTCTACCTTTCAAGTAAAATAAATAAATCTTAAAAAATAATAACTGATAGGCTAGAGCTCAGAAAAGAGATAAAGATAACAAAGTGAACTTTTTAATTTACCCAACAGTATTATCTAATAATTTTCAAAAATCAATAATGTAGAATATTACAGTGACATAGAAAAATGAGGAAATGTCTATGGTTTGGTTGTTTAGAAATTTCTGAGGTGATGTTATGGGTAAGTAGAAGGATACCTAGGAGAAAATAGACGTGTAGAAGCCAAGTGATTAAGTGTTCATTCATGAATGAGTCACCTCTACTTACTGGTTCCACATCATCATCTCCCATCTCTGCTTCCTTGAACTTCATTAATGAAGCTCCTGCTTTTTTGGGTTTATTGAAATAGACTTGTCAGAAAACTCATTCTCTATCTCATTTGTGGTTTCTTCCCTCAGAAAGAATCCTCCAAAGCTCTGTCCTCAGACCTCAGCTTCAATCATCTCTGTAAATCAGAGAAATGGTAAAACTATATCAAAACTCTTTCATTAGTTCCCTGACTCTATGTTTACAATGCAGTGGCCATAAAATCCACTTGGATATCTCTCATGTTTGTTTCTCTAACAAACATATCCTAAATAGACCATGTAATGTTCCAGTAAAATCTTTTAATGGTTTAGAAAACACAAAGATGGCAGGTTGTAAACCTCCAAAACAACTTTGAGTTTATCCTTTGTTCCTCCCTTATACAAGGCCAAATTCCTTCAATTTCACCTAGAAAACACATCCCAAATGTGTGCTTTCTACATTATTCCTTTTCATCACTGTTATGGTGATCAGGACCTCCAAATTATGTTGTGTGGATCAAGAGCTACAGCTGAACTCAGAGAGACCCCAGCTGGAGAGCCTGGGTTCTTTCCATGAGTACAACTGGGAGATATAGGTAGACATGAGCAGAAAAGCAGGATTCATTGAAAGGCAAAGGGCTAGTACTCACTCAGAAATGAGAGAGGGCAATTTCATGAGGAAAAATTGCCTCTACCCAGGCTCGAGTTGTCCTTTTCATAGGATAAGAGGTAGTAGTTGTTGTAGGGCCTGATTGGATATCCAAAGGAGCAGAGTTCAGGTGGAGAGACAGTTGTACACATGATGAGCTCCAGGAATGTGTCATGGCATTTGGTGCATGATGGAAAGTGACGCTTACCTGCATGTTGAAGAGTGGGTGTGCTGTCTTCAGCCACATTGAATTAACATGGATGGTACGGCCATCTTCGGTGTTGGTAGTCCTTACCTTCTTGCCATTCCCTGGCTACCTGCCTATGCATTTACCACCACCACCATTCTAATTCAAGACGTCATTGTCACGTATTATTTCCTAGATGGACTTCCCAGGTTTAGCTCTTCTCATTTCTAAATCACCCTTATAGACTGCTGCCAAATTAATCTAAAGTACAATTTAAATCATGTCATTATACTACTCCAAAATGTTTAATCACTTTTCATTATCCATTGAAAAAGATCCAAACTCCCTAAAATAACACTTAACACCATTCACCATCTGCTGATATCCCACGTTTCTAGACATAGCTCTCATTTCTCCCTTTCAGAGATCCAATACTAAATTCAAAGTACATGTTCTACTCCTGTCTGTCTCAGTCCCTTTATTCGTTCTCTCCTCTTTGCCAGGGTGTTCTCTCTTCTCACCCTTCTTGGCGAAGGCTTGTTGATTGCTCCAGCAGATAATAATATTTTATTCAAAATGTAAAAATGTACTGGGCTCTATGTTAAGTGTATCACATCCATCATCTATGAAATTCTCACAATAACCCTATCACAAATCTACTATTCTCTAAATTTTACCAATGAATAAGCTAGTAGAGTTTATTAATTAGTTCAAAGTAACATAACTAATAATTTTCCATATTGGTATGTCAAAGTTAGTGCTTTTAATCTTAATACAAATATTTAAAATTTTATTATCACCCTTGTAGGTACAATAATGAGACTTATGACTTCAGTGATGTCATTGTAATGGAGAAAAATTTAATAATGACATATTATACATAATAAAAATGTCTTCATCGAATTCATTGAAGTACTACTTACATATGGCAAATATACCCATTTTTAGTGTATAATTTCATTAATTTTGCATTTCTGATTTTGCTTTTCCTAAACTCTTTTTAGAGTCAGATGATTTGCTTTTACAGGTCCCCTTAATTATTTGGTTTAGTTTCAACAATATTTTGGCATTCCTTTCAACCCACCATTTTTTTGTTTTTACCAAATACTGGATGTTGTCAATATGGTTTTTAGTAATTTTCTGAATCTTCATTATGAATTCAAATTTGTGCATAGAATGAGGAGTTTGATGCTTGTTCACATGAGAAGCTAAATATTATCTATAGCCAGAATTCATAGATTTTCTCCTAGGTACTCATTTCTATTAGTGTCCTAAATCTGAACAAATTTGTGTCCTTGATATTTCTAGATCTTTATTATATGTATGTAAAGAATTTATAGGATTCATATTGCTAGATAGCTTTGAAAATCTAAAAAATGTACCTTCTGGAATGATAATTGAATGTCATTTCAATTGCAAGCATAGGGAAAAGTGTAGGAATGAAGTTTTTCAGAAGACACATTTCTGCTAAACCTGTGAAAATAATTGATTATAATTAACAAAATTAAGTATACCTTCACTGAATACACATTTATTGAGTACATAATATGTGAAAGATTATAAAATTTTCCCTTAAATAGCTTACAATCTAATGGGTATTCTAATCAATCAATTTTATATATGGTAAATGAAGGAAATCCTCAAGGAGATAATCTCTTCAGCAACATATGATGACTAAGTTAATCAAGTCCTGGAGTCACCAAAACCATAGAGAAGTCTTTATGTGTTGTATTAACTTTTAGAGACAGCTAGCAAAATAATATCTAGCATATATATTATTGATGTTTAGCAGCAATGAAGTAACAATAATTGGGAAGACAAGACTTAAAGCCAAGAATGATTTCAAAGCTTTAGTAGTATTAAGTCAATCAGTTCATCAGAAATAAGAAAACTACTTTTCATATGAAAGCAAGAATCCTTTGAATGTCTTGAAAGCAAAGGAGAAAATATTTTTCTTGGGGACCTTTGAAGATAAAGTTCTTTTCTAAAAAAATAAAAAGCCTTATCATAGAGTTCTTGCAGTAGTTTTTCCTGCAATTATTGTATAAACATATCATATTGGATTTATTTCAAAAATGTATTTATTTACTTATTTTAAAGTCAGTGTTACAGAGAGAGAGGGAGAGATAGAGAGATAGAGAGAGAGAGAGAGAGAGAAGATAGAGAGAGAGGTCTTCCATCTGCTGGTTCACTCTCCAAACGGCCACAAAGGCTGGGGCTAGGCCAGCCTAAAGCTAGGAGCCAGGAACTGTTCTCAGATCTACCACACGAGTGGCAGGGGCCCAAAACTTGAACCATATCCACTGATTTCCCTAGGCCATTAATAGGGAATTGGATGAGAAGTGGAGCAGCTAGGACTCAAATTGGTGCCCATTTCAGATTCTGGTGTCTCAGGTAGTGGTTTTACCTGCTAAGCCGCATCCCTGGCCCAATGTTATCTTGTCTTTGACTTCTATTTTATTGTGAGATTTTTGAGAAAACAAACAAAAAACATGTATAGGCATGTCCGGTCACAATATATTCTGCATCAGCTGCATAGGCACACCTTTAAAATTTTGAAGCAAAATGTAAGACCCCTGTTTTGTACCCCTTTCCTCACCCCCAAGTCACTGGCCCACAGCTTTTCTTCTTGCCCCAGATGCACTGCAGGTACACCCTAGGATTAATTCTCATGCTCTAAATGATCTGAATGGACACTTCGATTTTCTGGCTCTGGCATACCTTGGAGGGCTGAATGTTCCTGTTCCTTTGTCTGTCTCCTTCCTCTCTCCTGTAACATAGCGTTAAAATGAAGAGAAGGATTGAATGATTATAATCTATAAGTGATTACTATAAAAAACCACATAATAAGTACAGATAAAAACTCTGATGACAACACATACATCGCTGAATTCAGAGGAGGAAGCACTCTCACCCACTCTACCTGCTACCCAGCAAGGCCAAAATTATCTCTCTTGATAAGTAGGTAAATATTCTATTTTTAAAGAATTTTTGCAAATTACAAAGTGACAGGTTTCCAATCTGAGTTTTCACACCCTGTAGAAATTTCCGCATATATCTGTGATGTATACATTCAAATGCACAGCTAAAATATTCAAATATACATAAGTCAAAGAAGGAGCTTCTTTATTCTGACCTAAAAGTACCTCATTAGCAGAGATGTCCACGACAGACAGCCTCAAATACAGTAAGGTCCAAGAGCATGAAAGCACCCTTACTTTTGTTGACTAACGAATGGATTCATGCAAATTAGTTTGTGATCTTGAAGATAATTTCATGGCAAACTGATTGGTACAGATGTAATGCCAAGGGGAAAACACCAGCAGGGCAATATTATTATTACTGCTATAATTATTGCCAAAACCATGAGACCTTAAAGCTTTCTGGATGAAAGACTTGTGAGGGAAAAACAATCTATCCTAGGATTTGCTCTGTGGACTTGAAATTACTTTTCAACCTTTTCTTCTTATTTATCCAACTCATTTCAAAAGATGAAACACCTATTCCAAGGTGAGGAAAGAGACTTCTGGGGAAAAGAAAAAATAAATTCTTTAGGATGGCCTCATTATTTTCTGTTCATTCTCCTGACCCTTTTCCCCCCTCTCTGCCTATTTCCCTAGTTTTAATTTGTCTTACACTGTTCTATCCTTTCGCCCTCAATTTTTCAGAATGTCTCGCATCTCTTCTCTGTGTCTCATCTCCCAACCTCTCAGAAGTATTGTCAGTAATCAGTCATATATATAATATTCACTCTATTCTTCCTTTTCTGTTACTCCTTTGTGACATCCCTATGAATATTGCTTCAGAGAAGCCATGGTACCCCTTACTGTAACTGGAGAGGTGACAGTAAAAGAGTTGTACTGCAAATTAGGGCTCTGGAGAAAGGGTAGCATGCAGAGGTTGAGAAGTTACATTTTGGAAACACATGGGTTTGCAATTCGAACCCAGGTACTGCCATTAACTAGCTGTAACATGACTCTCTTGCCATGCAGAGCCTCAGTTCTGACAGATCTTGTGAAGAATCAATAATATCTAGTGCATTGCATCTATGGGAATTAACTAAGCTAATGATATTAAACAGCTAGGGAAATGGCAGGAACATAAAAGCACTTGATACAAGTACAAATTAATCATGTCAAGATGGTGGTGGAGGTGGTAGCAGTCATAGAAGCAGCTGTAATACGGGTGATTATAGACAAAACTTTTCAGGGTGTTCTGCCAGGACGGGTGCTTACCTTTGCCCTTTTGAGTTGCAAGTTCTTGATAATCAGAAATATATTTAAAAGCAGAGTAAGAAGTGCTCAGTGTATCAGTTGTGCTTAAGCATAAATGTTATGCTCCAGTCTCTTTACTTCCCCAGAGATAGATTTGCTTCAGACACTCAGCACCAAAATCCAAGCACTACTTTGCCCTGCCTACTCCTTTTTCCCATTATTAGCATAAAACTTTTCAGATTTTCAGAATATCTAAAGCACATATGTAAGTTAAAAACTAAAATAATAGAATTAATATACTTAGCACCTAGCATAAGAAAAACGGAACCTTACCAGTATCTGTGGAGCTTTTGCTCTGCCTCTCTTTGATGGCAGCTCTTAATCTGCTTCTGTACTACAGGTAAACACTATACTAAATTGGTTTATTCTGTATCTCCAAATAGTATGTTATTTAGGTTCCTTGTTATTGAATTTTTACTCAACAACCTATTTGTGGATTATATTATGCTTATGCATTCTATGGATGTTGAATCTATTTCTAGCCATGTATTTGTTGTTGAATGAAAACACTGATGAAATTGTCTATTCTTCCATGTATGCACATTCAGGTTATTTCCAATATTTGACCATAGGAGAATAAATTGCTAGACTGTAGGAGATACACACTTTTAACTTTATGAAATAAAGTTTTATCTTTCCCTAATAAAGTTGTATTGGATTAGCTTAGGCTGCTATAGATAATAAAAACACAGAATGACAGTCACTTAGATAAGATAGTTATGTATTGCTCTCCCCAGGTTCTGGAGATGGTCAGACCAGAAATGGCCAGTTACTCCACAGTATCAGTGCCCAGGCCCTTTCTGTTGTCCAGATCATCTCAAATGTACAGTTATCAATCCCAACATCATCTGAAGATCCAGAATGGTTTCTGAAACTCAGGCCAGTGTATCTACATTTTGACTAGTACGAAGGAGAAGGAAACAATGGTTAGCTAGCCCTCCTCCTTGTTGCTGCACATAGCACTTCCGTTATCATGCTCTTGGCTGGAACTTGCATGACCATATCTGGGTTCAGAGTGTATTAGTCAGCTTTTTGTCACTGCGACTTCAATACCTGGGAGAAGGTTAATTATGCAGGAAAAGGGTTTACTTTGTTCATGGTTTTGGAGACTCATGAGCCAAGACTCATGGCAGTGAAGGGTGTGATATGTGCAAGAAAGAGACCCCAGGGCAGGGTTGGGAGCAGACAGAGCAGGGCTCATGCGTACTCTCCATGTCTGGGTGGCCTATGTAAAGCCACCATAACTCAGCCATGGGGTCTTCCTCACAGAAAATTAATCTGATAAATTCCTTCCAAAAACCCGACTTTCAGACAACACAATTGGATGTCTCCACCATTAATCTACTAAACATTAACATTAATTCATTAGCTATTAAAATAAAATGCTGGATGAGCCCTTAATAACAACCAAAAAAAAAAAAACAAACTAATATCTGAATATTACAAAATAAAAATTGGGAAATATAGTCTTCATTCCAGCTGGCCATGAACCCAAGTGGAAATGGAAAGTTGTTATTGAAAAAGAAAAGAAAGACAAATATTGGCAAATAACTTGCAGCTTCCACCGCAAGGGTTGAACTAGTTGATACCATCGCCTATAAACAGAATTTGGGGCCGGCACTGTGGTGTAGCTGCTTAAGCTGATGCTTGTGCCACTGGCATCCCATTTGGGTGCTGGTTCAAGTCCTGGCTGCTCCACTTCCAACCAGCTCCCTGCTAAGGTGCCTGGGAAAGTAGCAGAAGTGCTTGGGCCTCTGCACTTACATGGGAGACTTGGAAGAAGCTACTTGCTCCTGGCTTCAGCCCGCCCAGCCCTGGCTGTTGTGGCTATTTGGGGAGTGAACCAGCGAATGGAAGGTTTCTCTCTCTCTGTAACTCTCTGCCTGTCAAATAAATAAATGACTTTAAAAAAAAGAACCTAAGAGAATATTTGTTTTTCTACATACTTTTTTCTATATACTCTTCATTCTATATATATCCAATTTTCTAAATTATCTTAATTCCAAAAATGCATAGATTTCATTGGGTTTCTGTATGAGCAACTTTATCATTTGTGTATTATGTACAGTTTGCTTCATTCTTGTCTGGTCTTTCTACTTTTTCTTCTATAGTATCAGCTGGGACCTCCAGCATAATTTTGAATACAGTGATGATAGACTGTACTGTCCTAAATTTAAAGGAAATGCTTTTTGACATTTCACTATGGGAATCGTATTTTGTGTGGGTGAATTGAGTACTTGGTTGGATGTCCTTCTGTATATCTTGCTGTTTCTATACTTGTATTTATTCAATGACAACTGGACTGCTCAATATTTATTCAACAAGTATTAATTGAGTAATAATAACATTTAAAGCTTAGTCTAGTTGGTATGTGAAATTCAAAGATGAATCAGACATTGGTTTATTACTTATAAGAAATTATAAGAATGACATAAAACCAAACACAATAAAAAAATAGAAAGTAATAAGTACCAGAGGAAGAGCTCAGATAGGGTACAACAAGATCTCAAAGAACAAAGCAAAACTGCCACTTGAAGACTATCAGGGGCCAGCGCCGCGGCTTACTAGGCTAATCCTCTGCCTTGCGGCGCCGGCACACCGGGTTCCAGTCCCGGTCGGGGCGCTGGATTCTGTCCCGGTTGCCCCTCTTCCAGTCCAACTCTCTGCTGTGGCCAGGGAGTGCAGTGGAGGATGGCCCAAGTGCTTGGGCCCTGCACCCCATGGGAGACCAGGAGAAGCACCTGGCTCCTGCCATCGGATCAGCGCGGTGATCCAAAAGCAAAGGTGAACCAAAAGCAGGGTGAACCAAAAGCAAAGGAAGACCTTTCTCTCTGTCTCTCTCTCTCTCACTGTCCACTCTGCCTGTCAAAAAAAAAAAAAAAAAAAAGACTATCAGGGAGACGTTTGTAATTGAGGTGGAATTTAAGCTATCATTAAAGAATGGATGTAGTATGTATTGGACAAAAACAATCGAGATATAGGAACACCGTGAACAAAGGCCTCCATCTCTTATGCCCATACTGTGAGTGAAGGAAAATCTTGCACAAATATAAAATAGATGTGGCCACTATCCTCTCAATCAAATTCATTCATATGCTGGAGTCAGGTTTAATGCTCAGAGTTTTGTTCTAATACTGTCCCTCCCCTCACAAAAGTATATAGGTAATGGGATGGGCCCCTGAAGTGGTCACAAATAAGATTCTTCCATTTGGTCACCTTCCTTAATAGTCAGATACACCCAAGCATCTCTTACTGCATCCAAACTCTGATCTACCCCAGAAAATAATTTGCAAACTCTAAAGACATTAGAAGTGATCAATGAGTATGTGAGGTCAATTCTCAAAGGATTAGTCCCTAATTTTTAGCCGTAGCAATATCATTAGAACAAGTTTACAAACTTGCAAAGTGACTGTTTTGAAAGACATAACCATTTGGAGGAATTAATTCTGGCACATGTGCAGCATTTTCATCATGTTATTTAATAGGTACAGTTATATATTATTTCTGGGCTCATTGTTAAAATGAAGCCTGGGGATTCGGTAGCCCTACAACAAGCAAGGTGTTCAGAACTTTTCAGGTTTCAAAATAATGAGAAAATTAAGGAGGGAACCCTTTAAATATATAGATAACCTGAGCTCTTCTCTCATCCTATTGCTCAGTAGTAATTTAGTCCCCAGCTAATGTATTACTCATAATTTATTGCAAATTTATTAAACCTCAGTAGCTCAGAAACCAGTAGCTTATGGATGATCCTCTAATTAGTGGAATTAGAGGATGATACTGTTTCCTTTGATTAATTGGCACATGTGGAGACTGGGTGCCCTTTGAGGCCTATCATTTGCATATTAAGTTACCACATATCACTGTGCAGAAAGTCGAAGGGCTGGGGCTCCATCTACCCATGTGAAGGCAAAGTCCTGTGGATCTAATTAAATCGCTGTGCTTTTGCCCCTCTCCCTCTTCTACCCACTTTGGTACAATTTTCCAAGGAGTAACCTAAAAGTTAAAAAATGCATAAACAACTTATGTATATGTAGCAGTTTATCATTTACAAATTCCATTCACATATATTATCCTGCTTAATTCTCTCACAGCTCTCATGAGGACATACAGTCTTATTCCCATTGAACAAATAGATTGTGAGATTGATAGGCCTCCCCATTTACAAGTCAGTAATTGATCAAGCTGGGATTCATACCTGGAGCTTCCTACTTCAAGGTCAGAACTATTTTCTTATGCCATGACCAAACTGTTTAATAAAAGATAGGACAAAAATATTCCAACACTGGCCATGCTCTGTACAGACTACTATCATTCCTATTTCAGTTGGGGGAAAAAGGTAGGTTAAATGGAAATTAGTAAGAGGAGAACTTAGAGACATGAAGGCATATATGGTGCTCAGAGAGAGTCAGTATGTGGAAGATAGTAACGTCTGTGTCTGTAATTCTTCATCCCAGGGTTTCAGGCTGAGATTGGATGGCCACTTGATTGCAATTACAATTGGAACATCAGCTGCTGAGGTTGGGCAAGTTGATCATTATGTCCTCTTTGCTCAGTTTACGTGATTTGAAGAATACATGATAGCAAACCACTCTGCTGGGTCAAGACATTTGCAGGCCATTGCCTTTGCTGGGCATTTGTCAAAGTCTGGACACAAATAAAGGGAGTTATTGTGGACAACGGGCAGTTCTAGTAGCCAAAAGCTGTGCAGCTATCTTCTGGGCACCTGTCACAAAGCACATTATCTTTGCTGGAGAGAAGCAAGAGAGTATGAAAGGATTTAGTAGAGGTTCAGAAGGACTATCTTGGTATAAATACCTATTATTGTTGTCAGTGTCATTTAAGAACAGCAGGAAGGAGGCTTTTCAAATAGAAGTTCAGCTTCTATCCCCAGAAGCCCCACCATGCCCAGAACTGCTGAGCTCTTTGAGCAATCTGTGACACTGGCCTCCAAGAAGGAAGTAGAAGAAGGTGAGCTGGCCACGTGGCATCCTAGTTGGCAGCTCAGGGAATTAATTGGGGAACTGTTTTAAGGCTTATTTTATTCAGTTGTCTCTCATTCTAATCCTATTGCCAGAGGCCGAGCCCCCCACACCCTCACGTTGGTGGCATGGGGGAGAAAGGTAGATAGATCCTCCCCTGCTCAACCCAGTAGAAATTCGGACCATGACCATGCTTCCAGCTACACTTGTCTGGCAGGGAAGTAGAGGGGTCACACATGAGCTTTTTTCCACTCTGTATCCTAAAGGAAGCCCCAAACTTGAAGCTGTAGCCCACCCTGGGAGTTGCATGAAGAAGAATGAGAATGGACTTTGTGTCCAACAGTTTCCCCGAAAGAGAAAATTGCATGAGAGTGGCTGACTTGCTGTGATTGGCATTCCATCACTCATCTTCCACTGCCTCTTCTGACTTGGGGAGGTTAGAAAACACATCTGCATAGAAATGACAATATGAGATCTTACGAGAAAAACCCTGTTGCTTAATGGCCTATATCTAGCTTTTCTCCACCACTGCTCCCCTCTCAGTTTCTCTCGTCCTTCTAAAATAGCATTTGCCTCTTGGTGATGCCAGCTCCCTCACCTCGTTAAGAGGCTGCTGCAAAGGAGACCTGGGGATTGATGGCAGACAGGTTTAATGTGGCTCGCACAGAGCAGTCAAGTTTGGCGTGTGGGCAGCTGCTGAGGAGATATTACCGCAGGCTCAGGCACACCAGCTGATTGAAGTTGCTGTGAAGTGACAGCTAGTGGGGGAGCTTGCTTTGATAGCTGTTTCATTTTGGGTGCACTGGATTAAAAAAAATTTCTCCACGGGGAATAAAATTAATGATTTTGTTTGTTTGCCTTTTATTAACAGTTGATTTCAGGGTATTCCAGAGGTATTTTCTTGGCAGGCATTGCGGCGTCTGATAAAAAGCTAGATTGCTAAGTCCTTTCTACGTCTCCAAGTCCTTTCTCGGGGTGGTGAGTATGACTAGCCCCAGGGGCCGCTGGAAAGCGGCACAAACCATGTGCTAGAGAAGCTGCTGCAGTGACTCTGAGAGCACGTGGGGGCGCAGGGGGCACCAGAGGAAAGCTGGCTGGGATATTTCAGCTTAACAGATTAAATTGCTGATTTAGGGAGTACCTAAAGGAGTCCAGCATAGGCCAGAAGGCTTTTTACTTAGGGAAAGGGAGAGTGCACGTTAAATTCCGGGGGCATGCCTGGTTCCTGCTTGATTCCTTGCCTTTCCATGGGTAAAGAAAACCCATCTTCCTGAGTTAATAAAGAGGAAATTGCTGATGTTTCCTAGGACTGAAATTAACAGCTACCACAGACTGTGTGGCTTTACTACCAAGAATCCGATTTCTCACAGTTTTGAAGGATGTCTTCTCTGGCCCTGCCTCCTGGCTTCTTTTTTTTTTTTTTTTTTCTTATTTGACAGGTAGAGTTATAGACAGTGAGAGAGAGAGAGAGAGACAGAGAGAAAGGTCTTCCTTCTGTTGGTTCACTCCCCAAATGGCCACCACAGCGAGAGCTGCGCCAATCCAAAGCCAGGAGCCAGGTGCTTCCTCCTGGTCTCCCACGCGGGTGCAGGGGCCCAAGCACCTGGGCCATCCCCTACTGCCGTCCCGGGCCACAGCAGAGAGCTGGACTAGGAGAGGAGCAACTGGGACCAGAACCCGGTGCCCATATGTGATGCCAGTGCTGCAGGTGGAGGAATAGCCAAGTAAGCCACAGTGCCAGCCTCAACCTCCTGGCTTCTTCTGGTCCTTTTTTTTTCCCTCTGGGTTTTCTCATAGTCTTCCACTATTAGGACTTAGTCCGACTGGGTTGAGTCTCATTCCCATGGCCTCACTTTAAACTTCGTTGTCTCTTTTAAATAGCTCCTTCCCAAATACAGCCATATTCTGATGTGCCAGGGCTTAGGACTCCGATATATGAATTTGGGTGGATACAGGTCAGCCCCTCACAGTAGGTGACACATATCTGCTGTTTGGCGTGGGGCATGTTCAGCCACTCAGTGTGGCTCAGATCTTGAAGTACCACCCGCCCTTGGACTCTCTCTCTCTAATCCCTTTGTCCCCAGACTGCTTCATGTTCTCCCAACATGATTAGGGGTCCTGACATTCAAAGATCACTGGAGTCCCATTCCACTCACTACCTAAATTCCAAACCACAATAAGGTATTGAATTCAGCTTGTGGAATAGGTCTAATAATAAAGAAAATGTAATAATGATCATAATCATAAAATTATAACACAGCTACCTTTTAGTGTTTACTGCTGCCAGTCTAAATGCCAAATACCTCCAGCTTTTATCTCCTTTAGCCCTCATTACAAACCTACGGAGAGACACAATCATTCCTTCTTCATTGTAGATGTGTGAGGAAGACACAGGGGAGCTAAGTTGCTTGTCTGAGGTCACAGAGTTAGTTAGATTCAGTCCTATATTCTGCCTATATCCAGTACCCATATTTTGAACAAATATGTTATATTGTATAGAAACAAGCATTTGCTAATTCAGTGTTTTAAAACTGTCTTTAGGTTACAGAATTTTCTGTTTCCAATGAAACCCTTGCACTGAATTCTGTTATATATCACAGACACACAACAGATAAGTACTAAATCCTGCCCATCCGTCTCCTCTATTTCCTCTTCTTGGTATACCCACCAGTTTGACAGCCACAGCCTTAAATTATGCCTAAACTTCTCGTACCTTCAGACACTGGCCTTTAGATGCTTTGAACCCTAGCTCATCCCTTCTGATTTCCCTATATTGCTATCTTTCATGCAAGAATGAATCAGGGGCCCAAATTCACATTGACTTACCCAATAAACTGGATGAAGCCCTTGCACTAGATTTGTGGTGGCAACTACTGATAGTGATGAAAGAAATAATGAGGCCATGTTAAAGCATTAGAATACTATAATTTATTGCTAAGGAGAACAGAAACATCCAGACTAGGAGACAATTCTAGAATTTGTGTTCTGACTACAGAGTGTGGATGGATAAGGAAGGTGAGGGGATAGGCAAGTTTTGGGCAGTCCTCTAGGTACCCCATGGGGAGCTCTGCACCTTTCTTATTCTTTAGGCAGCCAGAGATGAGTCCTGCACTCCTGTTCTCACTTCCACCAGCTTTCTCTGACAATTGGAATGCCCAGAAATTTATCTCATTCAAGGGGAAAAGTTGTATCATTTGGAGACAAAAATAAGAAAAGCGCTTAACGCTTCACTTGCTGAATCTTGTGCAGGAAAACAGCCTTTGCAGTCATCCGTCTGCAGAAACGAATCCTGCCACGGAATATTATCTTCTCATCCTCTGTGCCATATGTTCGAGCAATCTGTGTTTCACAGTCGATATTAATACACTGAGTCAGAGGCAGTGGGGTTCAGTGGGCTAAGCAACAGCCTGGAAAATTGAGGGGTGTGAGTTCTAATTCTGTCCTTTCCCCTAGCTTGCTGGCTGACCTTCAAGGAAGTTATATCAACCTCACTTGCCCTCCATTTCCTCCTTGCTTCTCACTCAGGCTTTACAATGTCTGAGCAAACTGAAGAGAAATGCTAACAATGTCAGCACAGAATGCCACAAACATTTTTGAAACTTTAAATGCCTCCCATTTAAAAACTCTGTTCTGAAGCTGTCAAAAAACCTTTAAAAAGTGCCTGAAACCTTTTCGTCATTTGAAATCTACTTGGAGTATCACACATATAGTTATACAATTTGTTAAATCGGCATCTCAGTACTTATAGGCAGTTTATTTCCCTTAGAAGTTAAAGTTATATTAGTCTTATATAATTAACAAGATATTGGGGAAGGCACTTTTCAACTCCTATAAAAATACATGAATGCAATGCCTCAAATCCTACACAAAATGAACCAAAGTCTGTGTGTGCATACATTTGTCTATATGAGCAAGTAACATAAATGTAATTATGTTCATTTCAGAAAAATCTAGTAGGGTCAGAAGTGGGTATGATTACATTCCTGGCAGGAGCAGAATTTATGCTGTCCTGCCCCATTCTGGAACTGGAGGAGTCTCCTCTCCTCCTTCCTCCTAGGAAGCCTTGGCAGCACACTCTAGAAAATGCTCAACAAAAGATGATGGTGATCGTGATCTTGGAAGAGTAGACAAAGACCCTCTGTAAGGGGGTAATAATTTAGTTACGCACTGAATTGCATGGTTGAGGAAAGCTTACTTTTGCAAGCTCTTCTGCAGAAAAGGGTCACCATATCTTTCAGAAAAAGTGCCACATTGTCTGGCTGAACACAGTAACTACAAGGATAATTCCAGGGCTCTGAGATGAAGGCAAGAGAATCATTAT
This sequence comes from Sylvilagus floridanus, assembly GCA_949820135.1. Lineage (NCBI taxonomy): Eukaryota > Metazoa > Chordata > Mammalia > Lagomorpha > Leporidae > Sylvilagus > Sylvilagus floridanus. The sequence goes on along the minus strand of OX463244.1, from coordinate 69,527,845 downwards.
GTTCCTTGAAATTATATCACATCAGTATTTGAAACTGACATGGAAAATACAAATTGCCTAGCTCCTTTGACCTGGCACAGGACACAAAGTGATGACATGCTTGTCATGTAACAGCAAGAAAAACAGTGAATGAGCTATTATCCCAACGTCCCTTTGATGGCCAGGTATTCCCATGTGGTTGCCACAGGTATGATTGTTTTAGATATTTGCCAAAAAAAAAAAAAAAAAACCAGATTAAAAGCAGATGCATTGGAGATGAAGCCTGAGGGTGCTCAGGGTAGTGCTTGGGACAAAGACAGAACTGACAAGATACCACTGACTATTAGGTTTTGGTATATGGCCCTGAGCTCACAAAAGTTTCATTAACAAATAGGCTCTGTTTCCCAATATCATAGGCCAAGTGGCTATAGCCCTTGGGGAATGGGTGTTTTATAATAGGAACTTCTGAATCTGTCATCAGTTCAACTCCCTAGTTGTCTAAATTTTGACTTCATCTGGGTACTGGAGTTCTTCAAATAAAAATGCCTGTATTTCCTTGCCTTTCTAGGGTGTCTGTACCACCACATAGGTTATTATATTAATTTGAGTTACACTTAGTTTTGTAAAATATTTATTAATTTATTTGAAAGTCAGAGTTAAAAAGAAAGAAGGAGAGACACACCCACAAAGAAATCTTCCATCTGCTGGTTCACTCCCCAGATGCCCACAAAGGCCCAGGGCTCAGCCAGGCCAAAGTCAGGACCCAGGAACTTCATCCAGGTCTCCCATTGCGGGTGGCAGTGGACCAGATGCTTGGGTCATCTTCTGCTTTTCCCAGGCCATTCCCATGGTGCTGGATCACAAGTGGTGCATCTGGGACTGGAACTGGTGCCCATATGGGGTGCTGGCATTGTGCTTAGCAGCTTTACCTGCTATGCCACAACACCTGCCCCTGAGTTGCACTTCTATATGACATTTACAAACAGGTATGGTAGTGCTAGCATCAGGGTACTTTAAAACAAAATTAGGAAAACATGGAGAGTTGAAGTATTAATTTTGACCATGAATGATTATTTGGAGTATTATTTAAATTTAAAAGACTGGAGAAAAATATGGTTTTAAGTTTTAGAAGACATACGGCATCTGAAGACTATCGGGGTGACTTTTTCAAGTAGTCTATAAAGGGAGATTAGCCCTGAAGGGATTAAGCTCTTAAATCTAAGAAACTCATCGTAATATGCTGGTTATATTTATTTGTTTATTTTACTTATTTATTTTATTTATTTATTTGAGGAGGGAGAAGAGTGCCAACAAGGCATATTGCTTATTTTTTTATTTTAATTTTCAGTAATTTTTAACAGATTCAATATGATTTGTACATATCAGTCTAAGAACATGATATTCATCTTAACTGGAAAATAGTTAAGGAATAATGGATTTATTAGCTATATTTCCTATGTTGCCTTTTGGATTTCTTATGTCATGGAAGCAAACTAATATGGACCCACACTGAAATCAATGGAAAATGGTTTTCTTGGTGATAAGAAGACTTGTCTCAATTGTGATGGGCAATTTCTGTAGAACATGAGTTTTTCTACCAAAAAATCAAAGAATAGAGGTGGCAAACAGCTGAATATCAAAAGTCAGTTGAAGTCTATGGTACAAAAATAGTGGATTTAATGAGGGTTAATGCTCAGGGGTGTCAAACTGTCAAGCCAAAATCTCTCTCCTTTGTAGGCACTAAGGTCATGGAGAATTGACTGGTTAGACTACAATAGAAGCTTTTGTCTTTTAGGATTGCTAGGCCAGAAGGGGACACAGTCACACATTCTTAGAGAAGATACCTACTAGATCAGATATGTATTCCAGAGAAATTTGTATGTGCAGGTTCAGATACCAACATACTGGTCTTAGATTCTCCAATGTTTTACCAAGTCTTCCTCTTCTGCAAGACTGTAAATTTGCCCGCACTGTACAGCTATATGAAGACTACAATCATGGGAAAGGTTACAAGCATTTCTGAAAATATATCATGAAGGGTAATATCTCCCTAAATGAAATTTGGGTCAAGAAAGTTTAATGCTGGTAGCCTACCTGGGTCACACCCCTAGTGATTATGTAATATGCTGGGTTTGATTTTATCGTTGCTAATGACATTAATTTTATACAAAAACCCATTAGAAGTGTCTGATTCTGGCCTAGTGAGGACTTTGGAAGTTCATTCATAGGACCCTACTCTTTTCCACTGTCTGTACGGTATAAGTGAAGGAAATCACGCACCTTCTCAGGACTAAGACCATTACATTGGAGATTTGTGATGGAGACAAGTTCAGAGTTTCCTGAGCTTCCTGACCAGTCAAGCAGAAAGGGTGTGGGTAGCATAACAACAATCCAGAGAGATTTTATTTTGCTGTTGTCCAGAAGAAACAGCACCTGGCTAATTCCAGTTTGTGTCCAAGATCTCGATTTAGATAATATTTTCTCCAGAGAATTCTATCTGGTCACACACACACACACACACACACACCTCCCTCCTGAGTTAGTAGCACTCCTTTTCTTTTTCCCATTGGCATTTAATAAAATTGCTTATTGAAGTACTTGTTCCTCACACCCAAATCCAAGTTCCTTGAGGGCAACTACCATACTGATTTTGTTTAGCACTTACTATAGTGCCTAGCACACAATAGGTACATAATAAATATTTGTAAAGGAATAAGCTTGGAACCACCATTATTTTTGTAGGAGACACGCATAGTGTGCTGGGAAATTTTAGTAAAGAAATTACTACTAAATCAGGAGCACGGATACAAAAAATTATAGTTCTAGAGAAACAAGAAGCCAGAGAAATCCTACTTAGGATGCAACGATGAAGTCAAGGTTTGCTACTAAGTTACAAGAGAAAGTATCAGAGCCATTAGGAAGTAAGCAAGTGGAAGGATGACACTGAAGACAAGTCCCGAAAGCTGGGCACAAGTTAGCAAGGACTAAGAGGGACTCAGGAGTCAGGGAGCAACAGAGGCAAATCTGGTAACAGACCTGATGCATTGAGGAAGAAATGAAGTAAGTACAGAGTTATTTTAAAAGACTAGGCCAGTGTCTTTCTATTTAAATAAACACTATCATAAGGGTATCATCTAATAAGTGCTAGACTGATGAAATAGAATGCTTTTTATATGAGCCATCTTGAAATCATGTATTTGGTTTAAAGCATGTTGCCCTTTTATTCTGGTCTATATTTGTCCCCAAATTGAAAGTGTTTGGCTCTAGTACAAACTTTCTATCGCAGTGCTCCAGCTGATGTGTTCACGACAAATGCATGAGACCCTTATGTCTTCCCAGTACTCTTCCCCTTTCCATTGGCCGTGTACATTTCAACTTCTCTAGCCTCTTGTTAAAAATCAGGACTTGCTTTTTCTTTTTTTTTAAGGATGTATTTATTCATTTGAAAGGCAGAGTTACAGAGACAAAGGGAAAGACAGAGAGAGATCTTTGTTTCACTCCCCATAGGCTACAATGGCTGGGGCTGGGTAAGCCATAACTGGGAGAGTCTGGTACTCTACCTGTGTCACTCATACACATGTCAGGTCTGAGCACTAGGGCCATCTTCTACTGCTTTCCTGGTGCGTTTAACGGGACCTGGACTGGAAGAGAAACAGGTGGGACCTGAACCTGTATGGGATGCTGGTATCTCAGGGGCAGCTTAACCTACTGTGTCACAGTGCTGGCCCGGATGCCACTGCCCATGGCAGCTTCTGTATCTGTCTGGAGGAACAGGCAGATGGAGTCCATCTCATCAGCATGGTTTCCCAGAGCTGAGTCCATGAATGCCCAAAGGCAGGAGAGTGGATATAGTACTCTGTCCTTCAGCAAACAAAAGATCCAGTGTAAGTGTCCACATAAAACTGTACTCCCAGGCTGGCTGCCACCAGAGACAGAGGGAGAAAACTTGCCGGCATTCCAAATAGGTGGGCTCAGACAATAGAGAGAAAAGAAATAAACCTTCAAGAAATAGCGTCAGGTGCCTTATGGATAAAATGTGCCAGCTGGGAATCAGGAAGAAGGACTGGGAAAAAGGTGGAGAATAAACAATTAAAATGAAAGTGAGCAAAATACTCTTAAATTCTTATATGTGACACAAAAGAAGGAAATTAACTTGGGTGATGTAAGAGGTAGCCAAGGGTACAGAGCTGTTTACTTTAGCTTGGAAAGTCAAGGTTGGTCTCCCACAAAAGGAAACAGGAGACATTTTTTTTTTAACTCATGTAAAACATTGCTTTAAGTATTAATATTTTTCCCCAAGACAGCCTAGCTTGCAATCTAATTGGATAAATTTTATAAGTTAGTCTCTGCTGCTTCTAGCTTTAAACTTTAACCATGTTCTGATGACAAGAAATGTTGCAAAAATACTCTAGTTCAACAAAGAGTTATGATCACAAAATACTTTTATCCATTCTGCAATGTTTCAGAATTACCCGTTGATTTTGAAATATAAAATAGATAGAGATGCTAATCGTGGCTAATCTGGTATGTTTCTGATGGCAAACTGTTGTTAATGCAACACTTTGCTCAAAGGGGAGGCGCAGGATTTCCTACAATGAGCCACCTTATAAAGAGTTCTTTTTGTACCATTAGTTTATGTCACACTTAATTTGGTGTGCATAACCTCAAAACCAAGGCATTATTCCAGTTTCTACAAACCACTTGCATAACTTATGCAAGCTTTAAAAAGGCAAAGTTTTCTCTCTGAAAGTGGAAGGTAAAAATAAGCCCACCGTAGAAAAACCTGTACAAAAGTGTTCCAGTGGTTCAAAAACAAGAAAGGAATAAAGAAATGTAAAGCAAGACAATATGATTAAAACACACTGGGTTGGCTGGCGCTGTGATGCACCTGGTTAAAGCCCTGGCCTGAAGCTCCCATATGGGTGCAGGTTCTAGTCCCGGCTGCTCCTCTTCTGATCCAGCTCTCTGCTAGGCCGGGATAGCAGTGGAGAATGGGCCAAGTCCTTGGGCCCCTGCACCCACGTGGGAGACCTGGAGGAAGCTCCTGGCTCCTGGCTTTGGATCAGTGAAGCTCCGGCCATTGCAGCCATTTGGGGAGTGAACCAATGGATGGAAGACCTCTCTCTCTGTCTTTACCTCTCTCTGTGACTCTGTCTTTCAAATAAATAAAATAAATCTTTAAAAAAGAAAACAACACAGTGGGCAAAGTGCCTCCTGCCACAAGAAGATATTGGAGAGATAGGCAAAGGCCAGACTCTACAGGGACTTGTAGTTAAGGCAAGGGATTTTGTATATTTCAAGAGCTTCCTATTTTATTATTATTCCTGGAAACATTACTCTTTTTTAGATTTTTAAAAAGTATTTATTTGAAGAGTGATAGACTCTTTCAACCACTTGTTCACCCCCCAAATGACTTAATATGCTGGGCTGATCCAGGCTAAAGTCAGAATCCAGGAGTGCAGAGCTCCATATGGGTCTCCCATGAGGTGTCAGTGGCCCAAACACTTGGACCATAATCTTTTACTTTCCCATGTGCCTTAGAGGGAGTTGAATTGGAAGTGGAGCTGGGGTTTGAGTTAGTGCTCTCATACAGGATGCCAGCATCGCAAATGGCAGCTTAACTCACTGTATCACAACACCAGCCCTGAAAACCTTACTCTTAATCTCCAAGTTCATGTTTATGGCAATTTTTCTCCTGCTTGCCAGCATCTTGTTCAGTAGGTCCCTGAAGTGGGTTATTCTGATGAGGGAAAAATTGGGGGAAGGGGAAGCATGACTGCAGAAAAGATTATAGAAAACCCAGAATTGCTAAACCAAAGGAACTTATATTTGGCCTATTACAGTTTTGTTTGTGTGTGTATGTGTGAAAGTGTGTGTGTGTGTGTGTGTGATAGAGAGAGAGAGAGAAAGAAAGAGAGCGAAAGAGAGAGAGAGAGAGAGAGAACATTACATTATTGGTTCATTTCAATTATCAGTGTTTGCCCTTAAAAGTTGATCTGCTGCTGCTACATACAACCATGACAGGGATGTGTATAAATGGCTCAGAAGGAGAATCTGTCATGAAAAGCAAATGCAGTAATTCAACTGTTGCACAACTTTGGCAAAAATAAAATAAGACTGAACAAGGGTGCATGAGGCAATTGGGCAGCAATTGGAGAAGGGTGAGTGGGGTGCAGTGGTTCAGAAAGGCTCTGAGGCAGGCCAGAATTTCAAATCCCAGCTCTGCCAAGTAGCAACTTTCTCTGTGACTTTGAGCAAATCACTTCAACTGCAAACCTCATTTTTCTCATCTATAACATGGTGTTAATTTGCCTTTTCATAGTAGTTTTGCAAGGCTAAATTAAATACTGAGTGCTTTACCGAGCTAGTATATGGTCAAAGTATTACAGTAATTTTCTTATATCTCAAACTGATTTTTTTTTTGCCCATTGTTCTTTGCTTTTTAAAAAATTTTATTGAGGGGCTGGCATTGTGTTGCAAGGGGTTAAGCCCCAGCCTGTGTCACATCACACCATATCAGAGCGCTGGTTCAGGTCCTGGCTGCTTTGCTTCTGATTCAGCTCCCTGCTAATGTGCCTGGGAAAGCAGTGGAAGGTGGTCTAAATACTTGAACCCATGGCACCCTTGTGGAAGCTCAGATGGAGTTCTGGGCTCCTGATTTCAGCTTGGCCCTTGGAGCCATTTGGGAAGTGAACCAGTGGATAGAAGATTTCCTTGTTTCTATCAATCACTCTGCCTTTTCAAAATAAAGAGATCATTTTTTTTAGAAAATAATTAAAATATCAATACAGAAGCAATTAATAGTCTTCTATATCTTGAAGGCAAAGTTAACATACTAGTGTTACTACATCCTATGTCACAAAATAAAACGTTACCAGAAACTCATGTTCTTTGTTTGTGCTCAGTATTACCTCTCTAAAAGTAGCCACCATCATAACTGCTTTCTTCAGAGACAGGTTTTACATTTTTTTCATTCAGTGTAAATGGGATCCCACCAAGTTCAACACACGTTTGTGAACAATAAAACCATTAAGTCCATCCCTAAAGAACTTTGGGTCCTGGGAATTTAACCATGTCTTTGCCATCTTTTTTACATTATTTGAAAAAAAATGGGTTCCCTTTAAATAATTTTTTTAAGATTAGGAAACAAAAGGAAGTCAGAAAGAGCCAAATCAGGAATTTCAAATGTATACCTAATGATTCCCCATAGAAACTCTTGAAATTTGCCTGAGTTTCCCAAAAAACTCTTGCCATGATCTTTGCTCTCCAGAGGTCTACTTTTGCTTTGACGAGATCACTTTCACCTCATAGTAGCCATTGCTTTGGTTGTACTTTGTCATCAAGATCAAACTGGTAAAGCATATTTTCATAATAAACCTTTTCCATGAACATTTTAAAGACTGTGTTTGTGAGTGTGCACAATTTATGTATGTATGTGTGTATGTATGCATATATACATATATGTAATCTGGATGAGCTAATATTTTATTTGTCTATCACAATTTATAAGAAAAATTAACCCTTCTTACATTTTTTAGTCAGGCTTTGTTATCAATATTATAATGACTTCCAAATTGATTTTGAAATATTTCTCATTTTCTAATTCAGTGGAAGAAATTTTTCTTTGAATTTTTATTCCTTGCTTAAATGTTTACAAGAATTCAACAGGAACTTGCAGTTGTTTTGAAGGGAAATTTTATTTATCCATTCAATTTCTTAAATAGATATAAGACTATGCAGATTTTCTGATACCTCGTGCTAATTTCAGTAAATTATTTTACGAAAAATAAATTATTTTCATAAAGATTTTCAACTTTATTGGTATTTAGTTTACAATATCCACTTATATTTTAATACCTATCAATTCTATCATATTATACATATTCTTATTCCTTTCAGTCATAATTTATGTTTGATGTCTTTTTGTTGGTAATATCACATAGAGTTTATCAATTTTATTAGTCTTTCCATATAATTAATATTAGGCTTTGTTTACTTCTGTTTGGTGTATCTACTTTTGGGTTTATTAATTTCTATTTTTATTATTTCACATTTTAATTTAATTGCAGCTTGTCTTTTTTTTAGAAACTATTAAGATTTATTCTTATACCACTGAACTCTAGCCTTTTTGCTTTCTTAAATATATTTTTCAAAATACAAATTTATTCAAATGTTATCAATTGCTAGACTTTGGTATGTATTGTTTTGTTATACTCTTTAAAATAGCTATAAACCCCATTCTAATTTTGATCTATTGTTTATTTAGAAAGGCGTTGCCTGATTTTTCATATTTGGGGATTTATTAATTACTTTTCTATTTTTTGTCCTAGATTAATTTTAATATGGTTAGAAAACATACTTTTTAAAAGGTTTTTTTTTTTTTTTTGGACAGGCAGAGTGGACAGTGAGAGAGAGAGACAGAGAGAAAGGTCTTCCTTTGCCATTGGTTCACCCTCCAATGGCCGACGCGGCCAGCGCGCTGCGGCCTGCGCACCGCGCTGATCAGATGGCAGGAGCCAGGTGCTTCTCCTGGTCTCCCATGGAGTGCAGGGCCCAAGCACTTGGGCCATTCTCCACTGCACTCCCGGGCCACAGCAGAGGGCTGGCCTGGAAGAGGGGCAACCGGGACAGAATCCGGCGCCCCGACTGGGACTAGAACCCAGTATGCCGGCACCGCAAGGCGGAGGATTAGCCTGTTGAGCCACGGTGCCAGCCTTTAAAAGGTTTTAAACCTTTGAAACTAATTGGATCTTGCTTTATGGCCTAGAATTTGGTAACTTTCAGTTAATGTTCCAGACATACTTGAATAAAAATATTCTTTATGCTGTGTTTTGTAAAGAGTTTTATATTAATTGAATCACTAATTGAATAAGTTAAATTTTAAAAAATCTTCTGTATCCTTAATTTTTGTCTGTTCATGCTATCAACTATCAAAAAAGATAAAGTAATATATTCTATGATTGTTGATTTTCCTATTTCTCCCTTTGAGTCTGGCAATTTTTGCTTTATATGTTTTGAAGACATGTAATTAGGTGTATCCAAGTTTAGAGTTGTGTCTTTTGTTTATTATTTTACTATTATGAAATGTCTTTTTTCACCTCTAATAGTAATCCCAGCCTTATTTTGTTTTTAATTCCAGTGTAGTTACATGAACTGTATTTGATATTTGAGAGGTATGACCTTTTCCCCTTTAACTCTCAATCTTTTTGTGTCCTTATGTTTAAAGTGCATCTTTCTGAAGCAGCACATCCAGTCTGGCAATCTGTATCTTTAAATTTCATGTATTTATATTTATTATAATAGTTAGCATTTGTAGGTCACCATACTACTAGGTTTTTCTTTGTCCCCTCTATGATCTTTGTCCTCATTTTTCTTATTTATACATGCATTTGCTGTGTAGTCTTTCAAATGTCTCAGCTGAAGGCCTGTGCTATTTTATGGGACCCTTTGCAAGATTAACCTTAGTTTTCATTTCCCAGCACTATGAAACTGGCACAGGCTCTGCTTAGATTGTCTAGCTTCTTAGCTGCTGTTTGCTGCCTGGTGTCTTGGCACATTGCCCACACATATATCTTGGCGTTTGATATATGCCATTAGGGAAAATGTCTTGGGGACCCTAGGAGTATACCCCCTCCTGCCTTGATTGCTTTGGTAGCATTGCATTCTTTTGTGTTTTGTTTTGTTTGGTCTCTCCAGTTCAGGGACTGCTGATTTCTCTTGAACATTTTGCATCACATTGTGAATTAGCAACTTCCCTCAGTGACTTCCCTCCTTTCTGGGATCTTCAATCCTGTATTCAGCTGTTTTGGTTGCTCTCTGATGCAGTCAGAGATTTGTGGGAGGTAATATTTTTTTGACTGCATATATTTATGTTGTGCAATCTGATATTTTGGCATTCTATGTATGGTAGAATGGCTAACTCAAGCTAATTAAATTATCTATATCCTCACATACCTATTCTTTGTGTGTGTGTCTGTGTGCATGTGTGTGGTGAGAACATTTACAATCTATTCTCAGCAATTTGAAAGTGTGCAACACGTTGTTATTAACTATGATTATCATGTTGTACAATAGATCTCCTAATTTAGTACTCTTTTGTACCTGAAATTTTGTGTTCTGCCACCAACATGTCTGTGAATTCTCTCCTTCCCCTCCATTTAGCCACTTGTGAGCCCTATTCTGCTCTGTGTCTATGAGTTCATTTTTTTGTATTCCACATATAAGTGAGAACATGCAGCATTGTAGGCTTTTGTTTTTTTACCCAGCTTTTGTAATTTTTCTTGGCCTGCCAAGAAATGCAGTACCAATTACTTTGTCACATCTAGAAATGGTGTATCTCCTTATTGTATTAATTTTTATAATGACAGTGATGCTTTTGTTCAATCAAGATGTGTTAAATATGTAAGCAGAGTTTTCAGGGATGTCTATTTAAGAGTTTGACTTTAAAATAGTCGTTCCTTCAAGCTCTTATTGTGTTTGATGACTTCAGAAGAAAAGTACACTGAAGTTGCCTTAACAAAGAGCTTAACTGTACTGAGTGGGTAATAATGCCAATAAGAACTCAAAAGCAAAATGTGCTCTTGATGATCCATCCACCTGTGAGTAATTGAGAGGTGTCTGGTTGAGCAAAGTTCCTGTGACAGTTCAGACTCCATTAAATTGAAACTGCTTTTAAAAAGCTCTTAAATAACCTTATTTATTAAAGTTGAGGTCTGATTTCTTCTCAAGTTTCCAGTCATATTACAAGGGAAAAGTCGTTGGACTCTGGGACCAAAAGATATTGATGGCGAGATATTTTTTAAATGCCACTGGTTGTTCTGGTTATGTCAGCGTGATGCAGTAGAAAGAATATTGCAGTAGTCTGAAGGTGATCCGAATCACAGCTCTGTGGCTCTGCAGCTTCAGGGTTCTGTGACCTTTGGTAATTATACTTTCTCCTGCCACTCACCTCCACCCCTTGACAATACCTGAAGCCTCGCAGAGCCCAGAAACTCATATCACAACTTTGAGTGCTCCATATGGAAAAAGAGACCCATGACCCTAGGCTCCCATATGTGACTACCTAATTCAGACAAATCTTCAGTCTGAGAGCTGACCCAGATTAATCTTGGAATGCTTCCAGAAAAATTACATGTCTGATATTTATTGAGCACCCTCCATATGGAAAATATTTATTAATTATTTTAGGGATCTAAATGAACCACAGTTTGGGAGTTTTTGTTGAATAGCTGAGTAGAAAAGGCAAAATAATATGCGAACCATACAAGTTATAAGAAAAAAGCTCAAAGTACTGAAATTGGAACCTAGATCTGGTTAAAGTAGAGCAGAAAAGAGGAAAATAGAAGTAGGATAGGCATCATGGAAAAAATGGCATTTAAGATCATTTTTGAAGCAATATGCAGATATCTGATAGGCAGATGTGAGATTAAAAAAGGAATGTATGTAGGAAAACAGTTCAGGTGGTTTAAGAAATGAGGGAACGTGAATGGGCCCAGGATACTGTGAAGAGATGGCACTCTCCACTATCCTGGAGGCTACAGAGTTCTGGCCAGGCTGTCAGATGGGTTGGGTTCAAATCCTGGCTCCACTACTCATAGATATGTGGTCTGAACAATATTTTCACTCTCTAGGACTCAATTTATCTGTAAAATGTGGGTAGTGATAACTAACACCAAGAGCAATTGCAATGAGTAACTGAGAACTTTCATGAAATAGATGCCACAGTGTTAAGCACTCCATACATAGTAGCTAAGAAAACTTGAGGACTGACTTTCAAATCCACTGGTTTTATTTCCATCAGCAACAAGGAAACTGTAAGAGCATAGAGTTGAAAGGAACAAAATATGTAGCCGATCAAGTCCTCTTTAAAGTTTGGAATTGACAATCACCCAAGGGTTCAGTGTGAAACACAAGGCTGAATTTCAAAGAGGCGAAACTGTCGAGTTATTGATAACAATGCATGTATCCAAAGAGATTGTCTTTAATTGCCTAGGGTCGATATGTCCTTACTTTCAATGAGAGCTAATACCTCACCTTCAGCTCTTCATCTCCGTGGCAGGACTAACAAGGGCATTCCTACTGAGAGGAGTTTAGCACAAATTCTAAATGCCTCAGCCAGCTGTGGCTGCCTTCCCCAGAGGGCCCCCGCCTGTGTGTACAGTCAGAAATTTATCATTACCACTAGCCGTCATCCTCATTAAGTACTGTGGGGAAAACTCTATTAATGATTGTTTTGAAGGCTGCGCGCTACATCTGTGGATTGGGTTATGTATCATTTTCTTCCTAAGGAAACTTTGGATTTCGAGCCACCAGCATAGCTTCTGGGGGTGACAAGGAGATGTATTTTCCCTTGGCGGAGAGAGAGAAGCAGTGAGAAGGCAGTTGGGAATTTCCCTAAAGGCTTGTTTGAGGATTGGCTCACACATCCTTGGCAAACTAGGATCCTCCAAGGCCCATTCACAGCCCCCACATCTTGCCTATGGCTCTCTGGAGGCAGCGAGGAGGTCAAATGAAGAGCAGGAAGCCCTAAATCCCCATATGTGCAGTTTAATTCTGGTTTCAGATCAGACCTGAGAAGGTTAAGTAGCATCTCTAGGGCAAGGCCCATTAAAGTGACAACAGCTTCCTGCAGCCATGCACCTGTCTATTAGTTAAGGTAAATCTCCGCGGGAGTTTAAGGAAGTAAGATCCACCAAGTTAAGAGAAGACACGCTGTCACTCATGTGCTCAGGGTCTAACTGATTTTAGGGGATAACAGTCAGTCTAACAATAGGAGCAGCACAATGGGAAACCAGCATCCAACTTAATTCTGATTGAGAGTGGATGCCTCAATTAGAGGGAATGGAGACTCATTTTGACTTCTCCTTAAAAGAGGGAGGAACCGTCAGTTCCCCAACTCCAAAGAAAAGCATGTGGCCATGGCTTTAGAGGAAGGGCTGAGCCAGGTGAAGTGTTCTGAAGAGAAGCCAGAGCCAAATGAAAGGAGAATGAGAGTGGACCTGTAATGGAATTCCCAGCCCCGAACCCTCCCTGGACTCTCTTCGCAGTACTCTAACACGGACCCAGCTCTCCTGCCTCCAGCTCACATGCAGCCCTCAGGTGGGACCTTCTTCCTGGTGCTCTTTCTTACTTTACTGTCACTGAAATGCTTCTCTCACATACATGCTCACAGTTCCCGAACCTTACAACTGAAAATGGTCTTCTCCCCTCTGAACTCTTCCTAACTTCTGTTGTTCATGCATACGATTTACTAAGTACTTTTTTTTATTGCTCTCTATTATACTTAAACCCATACTCATCACCTTCCACTAGACTATAAAACTGATCAGTTAAAGCATTGGTGCTGACAATTGTATATGAGCAGTCTGTTAAAATCCTAGATGCTAGCGTGATCCTATTTTCCCATTTAATATAAATCTAAATCTTCAAATGGGTTTTTATCCAATTTTCCAAACATGATCTACAAATCATTTGCGTGAAAATCTGTTGAGGGGGCCAGGATTATGGTGTAGTGGGTTAAAAGGCTGCCTGTGATGTCATCATCACATGTGGGAGCCAGCTCGTGTCCTGCTGTTCCACCTCCAGTCCAACTCCCTGGTAATGCATCTGGAAAACCAGGGGAAGATGGGCCAAGGGCTTGGGCACCTGTACCCACATGAGAGACCCAGATGAAGCTCCTGACTCATGGTTGCATCTATTTGGGGAATGAATCAGCAGATGGGAGATTTTTCTCTCTGTCTCTTCCTCTCTCTGTAACTGTGCTTTTCAAATAAATAAAAATGAATCTTCAAAAAAGAAAATAAAATTTACTGAATAGCTTTTTATTTTTATATTTAAATATTTATTTATTTATTTGAAGGGGAGAGAGATCTTCCATCCTCTGGTTTACTCCCCCAAATAGCTACAATGACTGGAGCAGGGCTGATCTGAAGCCAGGAGCCAGGAGCTTCTTCTGGGTCTCCCATGCAGGTGCAGGGGCCCAAGAACTTGGGCCTTCCTCTGCTGCCTTCACAGGCCATTAGCAGGGTGCTCGATCAGAAGTGGAGCAGCTGGGTCTCTAACTGCCACCCATATGGGATTGCCCGCACCGCAGGCAGAGGCTTTACCCACTATGCTACAGTGCTGGCCCCTGAATAGCTTTAAAAATACTTATTCCAGGACATTACCACAGACCACTGGGTCAAAATCTCTTGGGATGGGATGTGGAGATATGGATTTTTTAAGAATTATTTTATTTATTTGAATAAATAAAAGTTACAGAGAGAGAGAGAGAGAGAGGTCTTCCACTCCACTGGTTTACTCCCCAAATGGCCACAAGGCCAGAGCTGAGCTGATCCAAAGCCAGGGGCCAGGAGCTTCTTCCAGGTCTCCCATGTGGGTGGAGGGGCCCAAGCACTTGGGCCATCTTCTGCTTTCCCAGGGCATAACAGAGAGCTGGATCAGAAGAAGAGCAACTAGGACTCGAACCGGTGCCCGTATGGAATGTTGGTGCTGCAGCTGGAGCTTTAAAACACTGTGCCACAGTGCCTGCCCCAAAATATGGATTTTAGAAATATTTATTTGAAAGCAAAGCAACAGCTTGATAAATGACAGATGATACATTGATAGATAAATATATTGAGACATAGAGATCCTCCATCCACTGATTCATGCTGCAAATGGCCACAAGAGCTGGGGCCGGGCCAGGCCAAAGCCAAGAGTCAGGAATCCCATCTGAGTTCCCTCATACATGGCAGGGGCCCAAACACCTGGGTCATCTTCTGCTGCCTTTCCAGGCATATCAGCAGGAAGCTGGGCTGGCAATGGAGCATCTGGGACTCAAACTGGTCTCACAAACAGAAGCTTAACACACTGCACCACAATCCTGGGCCCTGAAATATTGTTTTTAACAATGTTAGCACATCAGGGGATTTCTAGTATACAATAAAACTTGAGATAATAGACATCATGTTTATGGTTGTAAAATAAAGCAAAAAAAGTGAGTGAAACTAGAAGCATTGCAGTTCAAATTTTGAATACAAGAAGTAAATTAATATAGCCATTGTGTAGATAGTATGGAGATATCTCAGAAAGCTAGAAATAGATCTATCTGCAGTATGACTCAGCCATCCCACTCCTGGGAATTTACCCCCGGGAAATGAAATCAGCATATGAAAGACTTATCCATACCCTCATGTTTATTTCAGCTCAATTCACAATAGCTAAGATATGGAATCAACTCAGATGTCCATCAGCCTATGACTGGATAAAGAAATTATGATGTATATATATGATATGTATATATATAATGGAATACTACTCAGCCATAAAATATGAAATCCTGTCTTTTGCAACAAAATGAATGCCACTGGAAACCACTATACTTAGTGATATAAGCAAACCCAGAAAGACAAATACCATACATTTTTCCCTGATCTGTGGTAGCTAATAGAGTACCAACAATGTAATGGATAAGAATGAAATTTATGTTTTGAGATTTGATGACTATTTATAGTCCTTGGCTTACTGTTGAAGAACAGTGATTTTTTGCTTTTTACTATTAGCTGGACCCTTTACTTAGTGTAGGGTAAAAATCTTTTGAGTATAAAGTAAACTGAAAGTAGATCATTTTAAAAATCAAGAGAGAGAATAAGGAAGGAGGAAGAAGTGTGGAAGAATGGGAGGGAGAGAGGGTAGAGTAGGAAGAATCACTGTGTTCCAAAATCTGTATACATGAAATTTATTTACCTTAGCCAAATTAATAAATAAAAGTAATGACAATATAAAAAGAAGATAATGGAACTCTTTTTTTGACTATTTTATTTTTTAAAGAACATGTTCTCCACTTGGAAATTGTTTTTGTAACACTGTGAGGTAATCACTGGCTGATGGGGGAGAAATCATTCATTAGATTTGCTCTATGTGATGACAACATTTTTACAAGTAGATGTCTTTTAATATTGATAAAATTATGACCCTTGGTGGTGGGAAATATTTGAACTTTATAAAAAAGTGGTTATTTATTTAAAAGACAGGGAGAACAGAGATGGAGACAGACAGGGGTTTTTCCCTCAGCTGGTTCACTCCTCAAATGTCTACAACAGCCAGGAGTGGGCCAGGCTAAATCAGGAGCTGTGAACTCAACCCAGGTCTCCCATATGGGCAGCAGAGATACAGCTACTTGATCCATCACCTGCTGCCTCCAAGGGTGCACATTATCAGGAATCTGGGGTGGACAGCAGAGGTAGAACCTAAACTCTGGTATTCCAGTATAGGGTATGAGCATCCTAAGCAGTGTCTTAACTGTTGCATCAAACATCTGCCCTTATACTTTAATAAAGAATCCCAGTTCTCATATAATGCACAGGGTAATAAAGACAGACACTTGAAACTGGACAATTATTATAGAATTCAAAAGAGATACTACATTTGTTTGCAAGGCTCTTTCTTTGTTTTCCTTCTTTAACTTCTCTTATTTCTGTTTTTTATGGCATCTATTTCTTCCTTTATTAACAGGCCTGTATACCAGTTGTTCTATGTAATATATTCATCTTGGTAGGATTTAACAAATATCAAATTATCATTCTACTAATAAGGAAAATGTAATACAACATAACTTGCATGTTAAACATTTAATGGAAAAATAAAAATTATATATTTTCAAGATGTCCAATGTGATGGTTTAATACAGGTTGACATTGTTTTATGATTATCACAATCAAATCAACACATTATCATCACCCAGGTTATGCAGTAGGTCTCCAGAGTTGGTTTATCTTAAAACTGAAAATATGTACTCTTTGATAAGTATCTTCCCATTTTTCTTATCCTCCAGTCTCTGTTAAGCACTGTTCTACTCTATGAGTTTCACTTGTTTAAATTCCACATGTAAGTGAGATCATACAATAATTCTCTTTATGCATCCATCTTAGCATAGCATCCTCCTGTTTCATCTATATTGTTGCAAATGACAGTGTGTCTTTTTCATAGCTGAATAATATTCCCTTGGGAGGGTCTTCAAAAAGTTCATGGAATATGTGTATTATGGAAAAACTATGCACGGATTAAAAACAACATGCACTTACGTTTTCATTTTTACATAAAATTTTGGAAGTCTCTTTCATATATCATATTTTCTTTATCCATTCATCTCTTTGCAGAAACTTACATTGTTTCCATAGCGTGGCTATTGTGAATAATGTTGCATTTTACATAGGGCTATAGCTGTCTTTTTGAGTTGATTATTTCATATTTTTGGATACAAACCAAACAGTGGCATTGTTGCATCTGCTAGTAGTTCTGCTGTGAATATTTTGAGGAATTGCTGTGGTGCTTTACACAGTAGCTGTGCCAGTTTACATCCCCCAAAAGAAATGTACAAGGATTCCCTTTTGTCCACATCCTTTGCCAAAATTTACTATATCTTGTCTTTTCAATGACAGTCATCCTAGTTGGTGTAATGTGATTAAAAATCTCAACATGATTTTGATTTGTATTCCAGATGATTAGTAATTCTGAGAAGTTTTTCGTATGCCTCTAGGCCATTTATATGTCTTCTTTGGAAAAATATCTGTTCAGGTCTTCTGTCTATTTTTAAATCTAGTTATTTGGGGTCCTTGCTATGGAGTTGTGTGAATTACTTGTATGTTTTTTCTTTTTAAGAAAAGATTTATTTATTTATTTATTTGAAAGAGTTATGGGGTGGGGGGCACACGTACACAGTGAGAGGAAGAGAGAGAGATCTTCCATCTGCTGTTTCACTTACCAAATGGCCGCGTGGCCAGTCCAAAGCCAGGCTGAAGCCAGGAACCAGGAGCTTCATTCGGGTCTCCCACATGAGCGACAGAGACCCAAAACACTTAGACCATCCACTGCTGCTTTTCCTAGGCCATTAACAGGGAGATGAATCAGAAGTGAGTACTATTTTAGTGTTCTCTTCAGTGTAATTCATGAATATAAGAAAGTGTTACAATGTGGAAAAAGTTTAAATCAGTTGAAATAGTGAATATTGTTTATATACTTAATGAAATGACAACTGTTATTAATAGATTCTGATGTTACTCAGATCTAGTTTGCACATTTCCTCAAATAGCCTTCCTAGAGTTAGAATTCCCTCACATTAGCTGATTTTAATATGGTAGCTCTGCTGTTTATCCCACTGTATGCATTTTCAGTATTTACAGTTCTGTCTAGCATATTCCAGGACACCTTAATCTAATAATTTTTTTTAATTAATGAGTTGAGAAAATCAACTTCGGACATGACTTCTCTGTTTTGAAAATTACCCCCAGGCTCTGAAAGGTTAGTTTTTTAGATTGCGGCTCTCCCTTCTCACTTAAAAATTTGACTTTGCCTCCTTAATTCTGGAGAACAGTGATAGGTCTTCGTCAACTCCTTGAGAAGTCAGAGGAAAATGACCTTCTTGCAACACTTCATATACTCTGTCAAAGAGGCTGTCAAACATATCATCTGTTATTTTCCAACCACTGTACTCAATCAGGAAAATACTATTTTTGCCAGTATTATTATGTTATTCAAATTAAGTCACTGTCTCCAACAGATTTTAAAAATGCATTTGAATAGATAGATCAGAACCCTTTTTTTTTACATTTAATGACCTTCTGATAGCATATGTGAAAGACATCATTTAATGACCAATGACCAGTGCATAATTGTAAGTAGAAGAATTGATCATCTGACATGTCAGGTGTTGTGGGACAGATGACAGAGATGTGACTAAAATAAGGTGCTCAGATAAGGTGAACAAATTAAACCAACGTCACGCAATCATTATGTGGCTGATCCAAGTTTCTCTTTCTCTGATACCTCATTCTTTCTACATTTTTCAGAATGGCTTAACAACTAGTAAGGAAATCAAAACACATCAAATTAGTAAAGGGCTGAAACACTCAACACGAGATTTTTCTCTAAATTTCTGAAGTGCTCATAATGGTCACCCAAGTCTCTGTTCATGCTAGTTTTAACATACAGTTTAAATAGGGCTTATGGGATCTTTGGTAGAACTTACTCTCTGACTCAAATAAAGACCCACGTGAAATCTAGTCTTTTGGTTGTCACAGCTACCAAGCAATACTGATCTCTAAAGCCAACCAGAGACGTTTTAAGTAGCAAAACACTGAATGCCACCGGCAGTGTTATAAGAAAATGTGGTTCTCTCGGACTTCCACCTCAATTTTTTTGTGGAGAGAGGTTTAGATGTGACTTATAGAGGTGAAAGACCTTGCCTTGTGGGTGTTCGATAAATGTTAATCGAACTGAATTGAATGGAGACCCAGGTTCAAATCCAATTTCATACCAAAATAGTGAAAGTTTGGTCAGATCGCAAAGTCACTGCTGACACAATTGCCTGGAACAGGTGGGACCACATGTGCAGTGTGAAGCCAAGGGAGGAGACTGGCAGGACACCTCCAGTTATGTTCCGGTTCTGAGAGAAAGCTGTTTACATCCAAGAAGTGTCATGACACCTTGCTCACTTTTACAGATAGAAAACATTTTGCTCTTTTTTGAAATTGTCATGATGTGAGAAGTCTTTGTCTCTTCCCTTTGTACTTCCCCAAAGACTTTGCCCCCATCCTGTCACTCTGAGGAGGAAATCTTTTCTCATATGGAATATAAAAGGTGCAGGGCTATGTCTCAAAAGGAGAAAGAAGTAGTGTGGCAACTACCTAATCAACTCCCATGAGATAAGACTTTGGAAATCAGCTTCCAGAAGTAGGAGAGAAGGGACTGGGGAGATTAACTTGGTGCTAACAACAGAGCCACCCATGCCTGACGGACTGAGAAGTACAGCTCACATACTCTGCCCACTGCCCCTGAAGACCACAAAGGCAAGATTGTGGCTTGCCACTCTCTGTGGTTTCATTCCTGCTGAGTTTCTCAGGAGGCTTATTAGCCCACACCACTCTCTTAGAAAGCAGGTAAGTCGTCGCCCAGGGCCTCTCTTACTTCCAGTCCATTCATCATTCCCCAGGAGCAAGCAGAAAACTGCTTGTGCAAATGAGCTTTACTTCTGCTATCTTCCTCCCTCTCCCTTTTCCCACTTTCCAAATGGGATATAACCAAAGAGATTGTCAAGAGTCTGGAAAGAAAATTGTGGGTTGAAATTCTACAATGATTTTAATAAACCAAAAAGAAAACGTGTCTGGGACTAGAGTATGATCATGTAATATATTATGTTCCATAGTTTTTCATCAGATTACCCTTTCCTTTCATTTTCTTTTTCCAAAATCATATTTGCCATTCCAGAAACTCTCATTCTCTTTTTTTTTTCTCATTTGATGAATTTTGTGTATTTGGTCTCTTCCATGTTCTTCCCTTATTCCCAACTGAATAATTCAGTGCTCCTTTATTGAAACTCTTCTCTTAAACCTTGAGCAACATTCTATCCTATCCATCACATGCACACAGTATTTTCAAAACTTTCCTCAAAATAGAGCTTGAACAAGGAAGGGAAGACCTATACACATTTTCTAGTTGTGTTATGTTTAAGAGATCATCAAGTTTAGAGCCTTTAAGTTAAGAAAATGGCATAGATATGCAGAGAAGTCACTTAATTGGCCTCAAGCTTCAAAGCTGGCCATTGACAAACTCAGAACCCTACAACACAGTTCTACATATGGAAGCAGAGCCAAACATAAGCAATGTAGGCAGCAAAGAAGATAAATTTCCTGGTCTTATATAAAAGTTGAGTTCTCTGTCTGTTCAAACTATTGGTTAATCATGCACAGCTGTCTTACATAATACAGTGTCCAGTTTCTGTGGTCCCAAAGTTTATATAAAATATAGTACACTTGTATTTGATACTCAGAAAGGGCTTTTTTCTCAGTTTAAAAACACTTTTAAAACATAGTATAAACTATACATTGAGGAAACCATTTTGGCAATCTATTTTAAGGTAAATAAATTTGTGCTTTTGAGTTGCAAGGCCATATATAAAAGATATGTCATGTCTCAATAAACATGATGGATAGAAATATGTTACCATAGTGAAAACTTCCCTTCTAAAGTGCTATTTTTTCAAACTACTGCTCCATCTTTCTCCTTCCCATTCAATGCCAACATTTTGAAAAGAATTGCATTCATTTCTTCAGCTTCTTTGGCCCACATTAATTCTAGATACTGACTGGCCAAAATACTCAACTATTTCCTCTTCAGCAGATTACCAATGCTAAGAGCCCATCCTAACTGATGGAACTGCTGTTTTGACACTGTTGATTCTCCTTTCCTTATTCCCATAACACTTCACTGAAGGTCTACTAAATCTCTTTAGATAGCTGCTCATCTCCTTTTTCTCTGAATATAGAGACAATCCTTGTGTGTCTGTAACTGATCCTCTCTACACACATACTTTCAGAGTCACTTATATGACAAGAACTTACCAGTAGGATCTTTTGACATTTAGGTTACAGTTTTGCCTTCAAATTAGTTACTTTATTATTTTTTTCTAATGTGCAAGTTGTGCCATATGTGCAAAACAAGATCTATATAATCATATTTTTAGCCTCCAGCCTTAACAATGAATTGTCTCACCTCTCTATCCATAATTATCAATTAAGTGATTCTGGAATCTACCTTACTATATATCCGAAAAATAGGCCTTTGCACACATTTTGTTCCCCAATTACCTTCACTCTGTTCCCATCAATCAAGAGTCTTCTAAAAATGTATCCATTCCTGCCCAGCTAAAATTGCTATTTCTCTATAATTTTTTTCCTTCTATTCAATTAGTATAATGTAAAAGAGGACCCAGGCCCAAATTCTGTTCCTTCCATTTCCTCTTGATTTAGGGTGAGGCAAAATTTCATTACATACAACTTACAACAATAATAACCTCCTTTTAAGTTTTCAGGTTTAAAGTAACATAATAAATGATACCTAGTTTATTTCTTCTTACCCTTACATAAGTGTTACCAAACATCTCCTTTATAGCCCTTTCATGGTGTAATTTTCACATTCTTCCTTATCTTGCCTTCTTTTAATGTAATTTCATGTATGTCCCAACAAGTACATCATAAATTCTCAAATCTGCATTCTGTTCTGTTTCATATTTGCATCCATTACATTGCCTAGCTCCCCATTAGGCATCTATGACACTACATCCTATGACGACATAGGATTTGAGCTCATAAATTTAGATACAGATAAGTCTGGGTTAGAATCTCCATTTTGCTTTTCACTGGTTTTGAGGCAAGTTACCCAACATTTCAACATTTCTGAGCCTCAATTTCCTTTTCCAGGAGCTTGGACTAGTATTTGCCTACCTCACAGGATTATTGTTAAGTAAGGTAATATGTAAAGACTGATACTGGAATATATTAGGATGAGTTAAGTACCCAAAAGAATAGTTACATGTTAAACATCCCATGAATCTTTCTTAAAGTGAATTCGGGTGTTTGCATAGGACAGCTTTTCTACCGTTTCGAAGGTGGGTCATGACAAGGAGATATGGTGGAGGCAGGGTGTGCTCTCAACAGGATCTTTTCTGGTCCAAGGCTTCCTGTGTACCTGCAGTCTGACCCTTTGCCTCAGAGCATAAGAATCACTTTGATCCAACCCCCTGACACTTGATTTCATTCTTCTCTTTGTGAAACAATCTCATTAGAGAAATCGTGCTGCTGAGAAAGCAGGTCACCCAGCTGGGGGCAGGCAAAGCAAGGCGTGCTGGGCTTAGTCCTGACCTCTGTGAAAAGTGAAGCATTAGAGAGGGGCCCTGGGATTTGCAGTGTGCCATGGCCAAGGTTTTCACTAGAGGCTGCTGGAAGTTTGGGCAGAAGGAAGACTAATGAAGGGGTTGACTGAACTGCTGCTGTGGGTGTTAGCATCAATTCTCCCCTCCTGCTTAGTAATGAGTTCCCTCCCCATCTGGTGGGAAATCCCGGGTGGAAGGAGGAAGCGGGGTGCTGCCAAGGGTGGAACTGGCAGTGATATATTTAGAATAAACACCCATCTGGGTCGCACATCGTCCACAGTCAACAATGACCTTATCACATTTCCTGCAAGAACAGAAGTGTTCATTAAGGAACTTAGGTCTTCCTTCTATTTAAGACTATTTCTTTTTAGCCAGTTTATATAAATTTTGTCTTGTCTTTATAAACTATAATAGCAAAAGTTATATACAAGAGAGTGTTCCTTAAGATTCCCAAGTTTGGGGGACTGGTTTGTGGCAGAGCAGGTGAAGCCACCACTTGCAGTGCCAGCTTCCCACATGGCTGCCAGTTGTGTCCCGACTGCTCCACTTCCCACGCATGTAGCTCCCTGCTAATGGCCTGAGGAAGGCAGAAGATGGCCCAAGTCCTTGGGCCCTTGCTACCCGTGTGGAAGATCTGGAAGAAGTTCCTGGCTTCTGGTTTCAGTCCAGCCCATCCTTGGCCATTGTGGCCATCTCGGGAGTGAACCAGCAGATCTCTCTCTCTCTAACTTCCCCCCTCTCTCTGTAACTATGACTTTCAAATTAATAAATCTTAGAAAAAAATATTTCCAGGTTCATATTCTCCCTCCATGTATACTGACATGGAGGACCAAATGATCTCCTCATAAACAAGTCAAGCAAAGTCACATAGTGTCATTGTGTTAGGCAGAGGAACTTCCAAAGATAGAGGTCACTGTTAATCTTTTATTCCTCAAAGTAGAAAAGTGCAAAGAGTAGAATCTAAACCACCAGTAAAATGCTTTGCTTAACTTTAAGCTCTTTCAAACTTAAGATCCATACTGGTTCATGGGCCATATGGATGGTGGGCTGTTGGATGACTTAAAGCTAAGAATTACAGGTAATGAATGATAGTCCTAATTGGTTAAAGTGAGTCTTCTTCCTTTACTTGCCTCTTCATATACCTTTCTTTCTTCTTATATCTTTTACTTACTATAAACTGGGTTTCTCAACTTAATCTCTCTAGGAATATGCTAAGGACTATTCTAAGAACAGTTCTTTCCTTTCCCTGGGAGCAGATTAGCCATGGCACTGCTGTATTGTTTCTCTTGAAGTTCCCACTATCCCTTCTAAAGTACTCAGATAGCAGAACTGAAAGCACCTACAACTGTCACTGAACCATAGTACATGCTTATTAGGTATTTATTCTTCTCTTTAATTGTAGAGCCACAAGGTTAAAGGGGAAAAAAGCCACACAGCTACATGCTGACTCAAAAATTATTGTGTAATTTTGAATGAATAAGATGATTTTCATCATTCAACATACTGAGAAGAATCTAATATTGTTCTTCTTTACAAGGGTAGACCCAACTATACAATTGCCATCTTTTCACTGTAAACCCACCGCATGCCATTGATTATGGAGCTACTCCTTTCCCCAATCCAAATTCTTTACCCATAGGTCCCGATGCTTCACAGGACCTATCTTACGTGTTACTAGTCATCCAAAATAAACCCAGTAAACTTATGGCTGTGCATCATTAAACAATTGCTGTATGTACCAGAAATGCTGGCATTTCTATGATGACCAGTGGAATAAAACTGCTTAATCACAAAAGCTGAAACTTAGGGTAGAAATTTAAAGAAATAGAGGATGTAGGGTAGAGGGGAACCCACATAGTCATTTCAAGTCACTTTAAAGTTTGTCATTTTTGTTAGAACTAGCTCTGTGAATGTTGCTTCCTAACGTTATTTTTCTTTATAAAACAAATTCAGAGTTTCATAGCATTTTTGAGAAGGGTAGGAATTTATAGTCTATCCATCCAACAGGTGAAATTTAATTATCTAAGGTTACAAAACTGGATAATGAATGAGTTCTGCGGAACGCTAAAATCTTTGACTCTCTGCCAAGTCCTTTTATAAGCTATACCACACTCCTGGTTTTGTTTGTTTTCACCTGCCTGCTGGGTAGATTCAGAGTTTCCTCTCTTCAGAGTCATCATCAAAAAACTAAAGGAGAGGATTGGTTCATTTTTTTCACCCACTCCACTTCTGTGCAGAGCATAGAATTTGTTCAAATGCCACCTATAGTAGCATTTGCGAGAGTTTCACAAGTAGATAATCCCGTGACTTATTTAGCTTTGCTCAGACATATGGTTCTGACCAATCCTTTCCGACTCTTGCTGTCTCTTGAAATGAACTGTTCTATGCACAGCAGTATTAAATAAGCATTTTTGAATGAATCAGTTGTTGAAGAAGAGAAGCAAATGTAAATGCAAGGTAGATGCTGAGGTCAAAAGGACTAAGGATCCCAAGTTCTTAGTTTTATTTAATTTTGATGAGTCATTCACTCACTTTGCCACTCAGCAAATATTTATTGAGAATATACTGTACGCATAGGGAAGGAGATTTAAAATAAAAACCAGATTCTCTACAGCCCTCCTGAGCATTCGTGTTGGACAAGAGGACAAAGGAAGATAACAATCAACTAGACACAATAAATAAAATTTAGAAGGAAATCAAGTAACAAGAACATGGGACAATGAAAACCATAGAGCAGGATAGTGGGCTCAGGAATCTGTGGAAAAATAGGTTGCTGTTTTAAAACAGGTTGTCAAAGCAAGATTCTCTGAGGGTTAAATCTGAGCAAAGATTTAAAGCAGGAGAGGAAAAGAAGCAAATTACCTTCTGGAGCAAAACCTTCCCAGGCATAGATTACAGCCAGTGCAAAGCCTGGAGATAGGCATATGTGCGTGGCACTTAGAGAAGGCAGCAAGCCCACTGTGGCTGAGCAAGGGCAGAATTACCAGGAAAGGAAACAGAGGAAGGGACAGGGAGCTAAGCAGTCTAGGTCGTTTCCATCGGAAGGAAATAATACGTAACCATGGTTATGTGCTCTCCCTTTCCGAATGGATGGCCAGGCAGTGAGCTGCTGTGTAGGGAAGCAGGTATGAATAGGGAGGGATGGAAAAGCAGACGTTTACACAAATGCTGTCACAAAAGCCTTCATGCACATCTGTTATTGCAGAGCGTGGTGAATATTTCAGCAGTCAGCTGCTGCCGAAAGCCTCTCGTAGGTTCTTTCACTCCAGTGCTCTCTAGTGCCTTCTTTTTTTGTTTTATTTTTAAAGTGTTCATTTATTCATTTTATTTATTTGAGTGGCAGTGTGGAGTCGGGGAGGGGAGGCAGAGAGAGGTCTTCTGTGCACTGGTTCACTCTCCAAATGCCTGAACCAGCTAGGGCTGAACTAAGCTAAAGCCAGGATCCAGGAACTCCTTCTGGTTCTCCTACAAGGGTGGAAGGGAGCCAAATACTTTAGCTATCACCTGCTGCTTCCCAGGGTGTGCATTAGCAGGAAACTGGATCAGAAGCAGAGCCATGACTCAAATTAAGGGTCTCTGATTCCTTCTTTTTTTTTTTTTCCTCTTTAAAAGATTTTTATTTATTTGTTTGAAAGGCAGAGTTACAGAGAGGTAGAGGCGGAGAGAGAGAGAGAGACACCGTGGATCCGCTGGTTCATTCCCCAAATGGGCTCAATGGCTGGAGCTGGGATGTCCAAAGCCAGAAGCCAGGAGCCAGTAGCTTCTTCCAAGTCTGCCACGTGGGTTCAGGGGCCCAAGGACTTGGGCCGTCTTCTACTGCTTTCCCAGGCCATAGCAGAGAGCTGAATCTGGAGATGAACAGCTGGGACATGAACTGGCACCCATATTGGATGCTGGCACTGCAGGAGGTGGCCTTACCTGCTATGCCACAGCACAGACCCCATCTGATTCCTTCTTAATTCTATTGTATTTTTTTGAATGGTTGATGTATTTATTTGAAAGGCAGAGAGAGAGAGAATATTCAATTCACTGGTTCATTCCCCAAATGGCCACAACAACCCAGGCTAGGCCATGCTGAAGCCAGGAGCCAGTAGCTTCTTCCAGATCTCCCATGTGGGTGCAGGGGCCCAGGGACTTGGGCCATTTTCTGCTGCTTTCCCAGGCATATTAGCAGGGAGCTGGGTCTGAAGTAGAGCAGCTGGGACTGGGACCCATACCTATATGGAATGCCACCACATTGCTGGCCCCAGTTTTATTGTCTTTAATGCCAATTCTCTCTTCATACTTTTCTTACATCTCCTGTCTAATCTACTTAGCTAGAAAGAACATTTTGCTACAATCCCCTCTATGATTTATGATTTCTCCTAAAGCATCCTTAAAATATGTGGTTAGTAAGCCTAAGCTAGATCATCTTTCCCTTATAGAAGAGTGCTATTCCATTTGTCAATCAGTCAACCAACAAGTAAGTACTCTTCCATACATTTGTCTATTCATTAACTTAATGGATATTTGGTGATCATGCATGATTTCCCAGACATCTTTTAACAATGGATATGCAGTAGAGGATAAAACAAAGTCCCTGTTCTTACGGATCCTATATTATAGTGGCAAAGGGATCAACAGACAGATAAAGAAATAGAATTTCCGATAAGGGGTAAGGATAAAAAGGAGAAAGGAGGCAAGCAAGGAGAAGTGACGGACATTGTGTCTCTGAACCTTGGAGAGTGATGTTCTGGGGAGAGAAAGAGCAACAAACTCAGAAGTCAAGTCATTAACATGTGCCAGGCCTTGTACTGCACCGTAGGATTGTGGTTCTCACCTCCTGAAGCACACCAGCATTCCCTATGCCACATTTCAGGACTCTGAAAGGAAACAATTTTTGCAGCATCACCTCCCACATCTCAATCTCTGTGGGTGAACCTGAGGATACCTGTTTCTGCAAAAGGCTCCACTAGATATTAACCCGGGTTTGAGAACCACTGCACTACTGATGTAGCTCTAACTTCATTAAACATTTTTTTGTCCTCCTGGAACTTTAAAGGTGAGTTCTGAAAGCTGCTAACTTCTTTATGTGTAAGTTTTCCAAAATCATTTCCCTGTCACTACCTGACCTTTTCTCTTATGTCCTCCGGGACCTCAAAGAA
This sequence comes from Sylvilagus floridanus, assembly GCA_949820135.1. Taxonomy (NCBI): domain Eukaryota; kingdom Metazoa; phylum Chordata; class Mammalia; order Lagomorpha; family Leporidae; genus Sylvilagus; species Sylvilagus floridanus. The sequence goes on along the minus strand of OX463244.1, from coordinate 69,500,035 downwards.
GTTGAGCACCACTTGCATGTGTCAGTCCTTTAGATATTTGAAGGTAGCACTTGATCCAATGAGTTCCCTTAATCCTACTCTAAGAGAGATGTCAGACACTTAGCCTTCCAGTCACTCTCAATCTAGACACGCTCCAAGTGCCCACATTTCTTTTTAAGTATAGTGCCCAGAATAACACACTTTTCCCCTTTCTTATCATAGAGGCTGAACGTGTTCATCCCTAGTCAACTGTATTCCACTGTTTCTCATACATATCACATAGTACTTCAGCACAACGAGTTTTTCTTTTAAATGTATTCTAGGGTATGCTGTATCCTTCTCTGTTATTCTCTTTGCATTTTATGTAATTATCATGTCTGTTGTTCACTTCTTTTTCACTGTTTTGCATTCAGGACCTAAAATTTCCCCCAAATAGTCTGATTAAGTGTATCTGGTTTGCTCCATAACACCCATTCTATTGATTTAGCCTATCCATCTTCATTCCTATTTTCCTACATTAGGCATGCCAATATCTTCTATCCATTAATAACTAATAATATTCAGAAAAATACTGATTGACCCAATTAACCAGAACACTCAATCAGTGACATTCCACTTTTAGAGTAAAAAGGCAAATTTTAAATAAATGAGCCAATAACTGAGAGTTAATTAAAAGGAATGCTCAAGACATGTTTTAGGGTCAGCTCATATTAGCTGCACTCCAAAACTTTTACAATTTCTTTGATCCATCATTCTCAAATATTTTCATTGTTGTGTAGTTGGCAGGTACTAAATCAAACTTGGTCTTTTTCATAATACTTAATACTTAACCACCGGTGCTGCAGCTCACTAGGCTAATCCTCCAACTATAGCACCGGTACCCTGGGTTTTAGTCCCAGTTGGGGTGCTGGATTCTGTCCCGGTTGCCCCTCTTCCAGTCCAGCTCTCTGCTGTGGCCCAGGAGGGCAGTGGAGGATGGCCCATGTCCTTGGGACCTGCACCAGCATGGGAGACCAGGAGGTATCACCTGGCTCCTGGCTTCGGATCAGTGCAGCGCCCGTCATAGCGGCCATTTAAGGGGTGAACCAATGGAAGAAAGACCTTTCTCTCTGTCTCTCTCTCTCTTTCACTGTCTAACTCTGCCTGTCAAAAAAAAATACTTAACCAAGACAGGAGGGCCTTCCCCTGATTTTGTGAATCTCACAAAAGTGCAGATGAAAAGCCATAATCTAATAACATATTTCAATATACAAATAAGAGTAAAAAAATCTTTCTTACAACTTGGAAAAATATTTCAGAATAGTATTGAAGTGAGGTTTGAATTTTAAATTCCTGGATACCTCCAAGTTCTATACCAATGTGAATGAATATGCTGATTGAATTCTGGACCCAGCTCACAGCTGATCTCTCTTCCTCTTTCCACACTTGACTTTGTCCCATAGCATAAATGAGTCTCTTGAATATATGTGGACATCCTAACCCATATGTCCATGTTCTTTCTACACTCTCCACAGGTGTCCCTTGTCCACCCTCTGAGCTCAGGAATACATACATATAGGATAAGACCCATTTTCCAAAGACTATATTAGAGAAAGAAGCCCAGGAATAATATAAGAGCAAACTAAGAGCTACTTGGGCTTGGAATTTTAGGGTCCCCTATACCTAGGGTATGGTCTAGAGGTTACAAGACAGGTTCTGACTGTGAGAGATGATGTTCCAGTGGTTCCATGGATTTCTGCAGTCATGTGGATGTGCCTGATAAGAGAATGGACAAAACAGGGCCTGCTGAAGTGTAAGGGATTTACTAGCTTGGATGCAAGAATAGAGTAACAATAAGGGAGAAGTAGGACTCTATGTTTTAGAAGGATCTTAATAGCAAAGACTAAAATGAAATAGGTTTCTAGCTAACCCTAATTTGACTCAAAATTTATTTAAATATAGTTTCTAATGTAGGCGTTTTCAAAGGGTATTATATATATATATATATATATATATATATATATATAGGAACTTCCTGAAAGACTCAATAAAGATTTTTCAGGACAAAAAATTGTTTTTTTCTACTTCATCAACCTAAAGTATATTGGAATACTCTTTCAAAAGTGCCTTGAACTCAAACCTACAGTGAGGTAATGTTTCTTCCATCTCTAAATGGCCAAGGGACTTTAAACAAATTGCTTCACTGCTTTGGTAAATGTGAAGGCTTCACTTGGACAATTTGTAAGGTCCTTTCCAATCCTACATACTCTCTATTACCTATGTATTCACTGTTCTCCTACAGGTCTACAAACCAAGTTCATCAGCAGTTGTCAAATTTAATGAAAGTGACATGTAGGAGAAACACAGGAGAAAAGGAAAATAAACTAAATAGGGCAACAGTATGTATTGATGAGGTTATGACCCAAATAAAAAAAATCAGACAGTAGCCATTGAAGGAGCCTAAAGTTAGAATAAAGCCATGAGTGATAAGTGAGCCAATTTTCAACACGGCCAAAAAAAAATCCAGGTTGGGAAAAACCTAACATCATTAGTATGCAAAACCAAACATCTTGAGTGTCTCTTGCTAATGTGAATCGGAGTCAGGTTTCTAGAAAATCAGATTACAGCAGCATGGCTTCCCTATTCCAGTTCACCTCAATCGGTAAACATGTAATGAACACCTCACACTGCTCACCTTGCTAGATCCTGGACAAAACCAGAAAAGACAAAGGAGAAACAAAGGCCAGGTTAAGTAGTGCCCCTCTCCTGAAGAATTTTGGAGAAACAGAATGCTAAAACTAATATAAAACAGTGTTATGTGTGTTCTAGTGTAAAGATGAAGAAAGTACAATGCATAATTTAGAAGGAGGACATTTTCAAGGAAGTTAACAGTCAAGCTTGTTCCAGGAAGCTAAATAGAAGAATGGAAGCATGATAAATTCTGTGAATGATATAAATTCTTGGCAAAATGAAAGAAGATGATTTTGAGAGTAGTGATAGCCAATGGGATATATTAAGCATGTATCATACCACAAAACATGCTAAGCACCTCATAAAGATTATCTCTTCTAAGACTTGCAGAGGTGTGACATCAGCAAGGTGGAAGAACAGGAAGTTCCAACACTTGTTCCCATACAAAAACACCAATTTAGCAATGATATCTGGATCACAGTAACTTCATAAAAATTCTGGAATCCAGTTAAGAAGTCACAGTATTCTAGGTGAGTATAAAGCCAAAAAGAGTCACATTGAAATGAGTAAGAAGAGCAATATCACTTTATGTACATCAGCCTCTCCCCCAAGCTGACTCATTTCAGCACCAAGAGAACACATACAACTTCTACATCAAGGGCGAAAAGAGAATAGATTGTGCACCCTATACCCTGGTTTTTTGGAAGGCTACCCAAAGTAGTGGCTTCTGTCTCACTCTATTTGAAATGCACAGGTAACTGGCATTGTTTGAATGCATTGGGGCTGCTGAAAACAAAGAGAAGTGAAGGGCAGATTTCTGTGACTCCGCATGTCAGGAGAAAGCACACAATTTGAGATGCTAGGGAAGGAGAGAGGAATGGAATACTCAAGCAGTGTATGAGCTTATCAGTGAGCTCTCTGAGAAACTATCTCATCTGGCTCAAGGTGCACAACAGGGAGGCAGCATACTTTTGCATATCTGGTAGTTGAGAACTAGGAAGAGCCTGGTAGCTTGCTGCCTGGAACCAAAGAACTTGTAGTGACACAGAAAGACAGTAGAGGGAGCAAGGTAGCCTAAGCTCCTGAAAAGGAAACCAGCAAACTTCTCTATGTGAGAAATTGCACTCACTTGCTAGCTCAGAAAAGCCTCATTCCTCCAGAAAGATTTCAGAGACATCCTGCATGTTCATCCAGATAGATTGGTAAAGAAAGTTGTCCGTAAAGACTGAAAGAGGTGATCTTCTTTGCAAATATGTAGACCCCAACATAAAGTTATGAGACATGGACAGAAACTGACACAGTGGCCCAAAACAACGGAACCAAGTTAATCTCTAGAAATTAATCCTAGAGACACGAAGGTAAATAGATTTCTGACAAAGAATTAAACATACCTTCATAAAGATAGGCTATGAGCCCAAAAAATGATACAAAAGCAAAAATAGGATGTCAACAAAGAGGTAAAATATATTTTAAAAGAACTGAAATGATATATTGAAGCTGGAGAATCAAATAACAGAAGTTAAAAATCCACTAGCCATGATTCGATAGAGCAAAACAAAGAATCCACTAACACAAAGACAGATCATTTGAAATCATTTAGTGAGAGGAACAAGAAGAAAAGAGAATGGTGAGAGTGAACAAAACCTAAGAGACTTATGGGCCACCAATGGGCAGTATAGCCCTTATGTGAATCCCATTGGGAGAAGACAGAGAAAGAACACATTACTTAGCAAAATAATACCTGAAAATTCCTCCAATCTGGGGGAAGAAATGGACTCTCAGCTTCAAGAACCCCAACAAACTGCAACTAAGATGAGCCCAAAGAAATTCACACAAAGATATAAACTAATTGTCAGGTCAGAATTTTTTTTAAAGGTATATTTGGTCAGAATTTTTTTAAAGGTATATTTTATTTGTTTGTAAAGCAGAATAGCAGAGAGAGAGAGAGAAAAGAGGTCTTTCATCTGCTGGTTCATTCCCCAAATGGCTACAATGGCCAGGGCTGGTCTAAGCCAAAGCCAGGAACTCCATCTGGATCTCCAATGTGGGTGTCATTAGCCCAGGTATTTGAGCCTTCTGCTGCTTTTCCAGATGCATCAGCAGGTGCTGGATCAGAAGCAGACATTCAGGACTCAACTTGGTTCTCTGATGTGGGATGCCAGCATCGCAGGTGGCAGCTTAACCCACTGTGCCACACATCTGCCTCATTTGGTCAGAAATGAAAGCAAGAGAAAAATGACTCACTGAATACAAGAGAATACAAGGGAATACTTTTAGTGTTTTTTTTTTTTATTATGAACCTTGCAAACCAGAAGGGGTGAGATGATATATGAAAACGACTTTAAAAAAAAAAAAAAGCTATCAACCAAGAAAACTCTATCCAGCAAAACTTCCCTTCAAAAATTAAGGAGGAATACACATTTCACCATATTCAGAAAAGCTGAAGAAGTCCATTACTGCTAGGCCTACATTACAAGAAAGGCTAAAGAGAATCCATCCAGTTGAAATGAAAGGATTCTAAATATCAAAACAAATGCATATGAAAGGATAAAGCTCATTAGTATAGGTAAGTATATAGATGCATACAGAATAGTGTAATATTGTTCATAAATCACTTTTTTGATGTAGAAGTGGTTCATAAATCACTTTTTTGATGTAGAAGTTAAAAGAAAAAAATACAAAAGAGAACCATACCTGTAAACCTGTATTAATGGATTGCAATATAAAAAGATACTATCTGTAACATCAGTAATAAGGTGCATCTGGAGAGAAGAAAATGTATAGAAAATTTATATGCTATGGAACTTAAATTGTCAAGATAGATTCTCATAACTATGTTTGATGATAATAACAAAAATACTTCTTGAAGATACACGAAGAAATGAGAAGGGAATCAATATACATCACAAAAAAGAAGGAATCTAAAACATTTAAGCCACTGTGGAAGATAGCATGGATGTTCCTCAAAACATTAAATATAGAACTAACTATGTGATCCAGCAGTCTTACTTTTGAGTATTTATCCAAAAGAATTCAAAGGAGGATCCTGAAGAGATTTCTATCACCATGTACATGGCAACATTATTCATAATAACCAAGAAATGGAAACAAGGCACATGTCTAATGATAGACGAACTGGTAAAGAGAATGTGATGTATAATACATTAAAATATTATTCAGTGCAAGAACAAGAGGAAAATCCTGTTATATGCTACAGATGATTTAACTTTGAGGACGTTATGTTAAGTGGAATAAGTCAGTTACAGGATGAATGCTACATGATTTCACTTCTATGAAGTATCTAAAGAGTCAAATTTATAGAAACAAAACCAGTTTGTTGGTTTCCAGGGGCAATAGGGAGGAGGAAATGAGAAGTTGCTCTTCATGGATACAGCATTTCAGTCATGCAAGATTAAAATATTCTGGAGGTCTGCTTCCCAGTGAGTTGCTAGCTAACAGTGCTACACTGTACACTTAGGAAGGCAGATGTCATGTTGTTTTCACCATGATAATAATAAACAATTGCCACGACCCTCTAGTAACTATTACAGTCTCTAATTTTGCAAGAAAGGATCCTGAGGCTTAGGATATTTTTTAAAAAATCGTATAAAAGTATTACACATACAGTTAGGTGTAATATATAATATTTAATAATGATAATGAACTATTATGTTACTGGTTTATGTATTTACTATGCTATTCTTCTTAATCATTGTTTGTAGTGCACTTCTTCTACTTATAAAAAAATGTTTGCTGCAGAACAGTCTGCTGTGTTACCCTGGCAGCAGCTTCATACATCTCATGTTTGTATTAGTTCACTGTATAATGTTCCCACAATGACAAAAGTGCCTAATAACACATTTCTCAGAATGTATGCCTGTCATTAAGTAACACATGACTGGATATGAAAGAGACACATTTTCCTTTTTTCAGGGAGAAATTATTATACTACAGCCAATTTTTTAACCCAAGATCTTTGTTGCTCCAGAGACTCCACCAACATCAATCTACATCAGAGCCTACCTCCTGTAAATTGGAGTTTCTATAGAAATCAAGAGATCAGAAAAAAAAAATTATCCAAACTTATTTTGTAGCACTTTTAGATGCGCAAAAGAAAAAAGCAAAGGAGATGCCAACTGTTCACACCCGAGACCCCCATAGACACTAATTCACACATTTATACCACATGTTTACTCACACACACACACACACACACACACACATGTGCACACACACAAACACAAAACAGAATTACAGTGGAAAACAAAGTGTTGGCCAGCAGTACTCTGGGCCTGTTGTGGAGCGGTTATTTCCTTTTTCAGCTAATGTGGTTACTGTGCTTTAACTGTAGACCACGTATTCATGAGCCTAGCAAGCGCAAGAAAGGTCACCTGCAACTTTTTCCCTCAGGGCTAAACAAGCTCAGGTGTATAGAAACAGAGTTCTGAATGGATCATGTTGGCATTTAATTTCTAGATTCACAAAGCTAAATTTAGACTGTCCTATTGGCAAACCAGCATACAGCAGAACAGTGGGGGTGGGAGGGTGGGGCAGAGGTTTCAAGAAGTCTGTGGTCTATCCTGCAGGATGTAGGGGAACATCAGCTCTCTAGAGCAAGCAATTCACCCCTCTTCACCTATCCTAGGACACTGTAGACAATGCTGAGTCATTAGTTTCGTAATTGCCCTCTGCCAGTTTCATAAGCTAGGGCAGTTGTTTAACCTCTACCTCACTGGATTGTCGAGATATTAAATGATATCACGGATGCACAGTGGTTGGCACATGGAAAGTTGTTAGAAATGCTAGCTCTTATTCCATCTAGTCAAATGGAACTCATCCCACTCTCCTTTGGAGGCTGCTCAGAGTACTTCCCATCTTTCTGTGCGATAAGGCACCATGGAAATAGGGACAAAATGCAGTCTTTTAGAATCTTGTCTCTATTCTAAAACGGAAGCCATCTGGGGATTTACTCTGAGCCAAGCAGCCACTGAGAGCAGCAGTTCATCATCACTCAGCCAAAGCCACAGTCAGGGCCAGAGTAATTGAGCTGACTGTGGGGCTGATTCCTATACCTTCCATCACAGCGTGCCAGCGGGAAACTGATGTAGGTAGGAATTTTGGCTGGAGAAAAATAAAAAGCCCCCTATCTGCCACCTCAAACCTTAGCAGGCTGTCCTAGGAAATTATCATGATTTCAGAAAGTGTTGCTTGAATGATTGAATCCGGATTTCTTTTACAGAAAGAACATGTAATATCAATCCAGATAACATCATTCATTTTACTTGGCTGTTTTTTTGTAATGGCCAAACGAATAATCCCTAACCTTTGCATTGCTTGGAATAACATGATCTTATCCCAGACATGTTCGAGTAATCTCCCTGTGTCAGAATCCACCAATAGCCCCATGATCTTAGAGGCATTCAAAGAATAAAATTCCTTTGTCCCCTTCTAAGGAGCCAGTGTCCAATGACATGAACCATCAGAGAGCCCGAGAGGTCAGCAGACAGAAATGTGCAGTTGAACCTGGTTCCTGCACACAGCCACAGCCTCAGCTTCTCCTGCAGCTTTTACTGAAGAGTGCTTACATTTTTGAAGACTGCTTCAAATTTAACAGGCGGTGCTTTTAGGAAATAATAGTATATAATTAAAATCTCTCTGATGAACACAGATCATTTTTATATTCAGGGATGTTGTCGAAGCAGCAGATTTTTAGTCATTAGCATATTTGCAAGGTTAATGTACTTACTTAATAAAGTAAATAAAGTGCTTTATAATTTTTCAGGCAAATTGTAAAAATGAGCAAAGTGAAGAAAATCCCACTCCATTTTGAGTATCTGAAAGACAACAAATTAACTTATCTACTTACTAGGGACACTGTTCTTCTCCAAAGCTAGTTTACTGATATTTGGTAGTTATGATGAACTTGAAAAAAAAAGCTCATTAATTTAAGAGCAGTTGAAGCAACAGGAAGGAAAGGAATAATGAATAGGAGAAGATGTAAAAGTACAGTGACCTTGAGGGGTGATACAAAACAAAGAGACATGGCTTATATGATTTTTGAGCACAAAGTAAAGGAAAATATGTTTTTAGAAGTTTCAGGAAAGAAGAGTGGGTGGTAATGACAATACTTCGGGAGCTCCCTCTGAAAAGTCATAAAGAGGAAATCACTGAGAGATGGGTATTATTGCTACAGAGGTTCTATTATCCCTAGATTGAAGCATTTTATTTCAGAAGGCAGCAACAATATAGGAGCAAAGGCAAGTAATAAACAATCAGCTAGAGTGGTAGAAAGGAAAGGTTGGTTGCAAGACAGAAGTCTGGAAGCAAGTGGCCAGGAAGTGCTCAAAGCTATTAAGCATTTTTTTGATGTCCTAGTTCTATTCTCACCTTAATATTTTATTTCTGCCTTAAGTTTCTCAGCCTAGGTAGTTTCCAAAACTACCTGCAGTACAGTCGCCATGTGACTTGGGATGCAGTCACTTCCTCTCTCCAGCGGCAAGCCCCAGGCAGGTGTCAGGAAATCACTAACAGAAGTCCTTGTTGCTTTCCTTGGTGTTTTTGCAGAACTATTCGCTTCTTACTTAAGCTTTTAAATAATATACACTCTGGTCATTTCATACATAGAACAGGAGAATGTTACCACTTACTTTCTATCCTACTAGTCTCTATTTTCTCAGGCCTCTCACAGTATATATTCATGCAGTATGTTTAACATTTTGATGATAGGCAGACCAGACTTGCAGGTAATTTCTTATCTGGGGTGTGAGACTTACAATCCTACAGCTTCAGTTTTCCCTTCTACAATATGAGAATGATTCCTGTTTCACCAAATAGTTACATACCAATATTATAAATTATTCAATGTTATGTTATCCTCTTGGTTTGAGCCATACAGAACAGTTAAGATCTGTTAGATGAGAATTTACAATTGAGGCAAAGAGGTGATTTTGACAAACAAAATTACATTCCTTCTGCTTAGTATTGTGTATTTCGTATGTGTTGCCTTTCATAATCCCATTGCATAAACATCTATTTGTTTGCATCCTGGCTGCTGAGCCCATTGCACCTCTCCATTGTGTTCTGTTCTCCATTCTGAATCCCTCTGCTGTTCACGCCCCAGCTGACTTAGCAGCAGGTTTGGAAGAGAAGAGTCAGGTTGGAGATGGCCCCTCAAGCAGAACCAAGAATCCTCCGTGGCCTCACGTCTGTTTCTGACTACTTCTCTGTCTGATGGCTGGTGTAAGATGTTGTGCTTTAATATTCTACATTTCAGATGTGGTCCGCTCATTATAAAGTAGAAAATCTCACTCGCTCTGTGCCAGATGAGAAGGACTGGGGACAGCGTGGTCTTCACAAGGCATTTCTGGTGATGTGTGTCTTGACCACTGTCCCTTCTGGTTCAGACTCAGCATGATGTCTTAGGAGTGGCTAGTCCCAGGTATTGCCAGCCTCAGATCACTCCTCACGACTAACATGTGAAGGCTGCAGGAACTTTCTATATAGTGATGGAGAAGAAGCTGAGAGTGAGAAGGTGGAGATTCTGAACCCACCCTGGCCATTTATTAGCTGGCAGATCTAAGTCCTACTGCTTCACCACTCTAAAATTCTTTTCTTCCCACATGTGAAATAAAGGAGGAGTTGACCTAGTTGATCTCAAAGGTCTTTTCCAGCAGCAAAATTACATAGTCAGCAAAATCATTAACAACCAGGCAGGCAGACACTAGAGAAACCTTGTCTCATTTCTCCACTTCTAAATTTATCACTTCAGTCATCACCAAGACGTTGCCCAGTATAAGCGAGCTGAGTTAGCCATATTTAATAGCATGGGAGTGGTTGCAGCCCAGATAGGAATGTCAGACTTCAGGGGAGTATTTGTTCACAGCTGGAGAAAACCAAAGGGAGTGGATGGGGGCAGCGAATCCCAGGAGCTCCTATTCCACTTTCACTTACATAACAGTGAGGAAAGGGGAAGAGGACATCCCTTTTCAGACAGTTTCTATATCACAGCAAGGCTCCAGCGTCTCAGTGCCTCTGGCTTCCAGGGAAATAAAAGAAGCAAGCAGCCCCCACCTTCCATGCCCCTCCTCATTCCAGCCCTTGCAGGTGATTGTTCTCTCACCCTCTTGGGAGTCTAACCCAGACACAGGCCTTTCAAGTATAAAAATGTGCTTCCCAATTCCATCTCCCCAGCAGTGCCGAAGAATCCTAAGAGGGCTTGAAGAATGAAAAGAAAACCTGTAAAATCTCTGTGCTTGAGAGTCCTTAACATCCCATTCTTCCTGACACTGTAAGTCTGGTTTTATATGGAATGCAGGTGAAAAGAAAAAGAAGAGCAACGAGGAGTCCTGTCTGCTTATAGAGAGATGTGTATCTCTCCAGATTTTCTGTCAGAGTTAAAAGAAAGAAATGTTAAGAAGAGAGGGAAGAGAGAAAGAAGCTGCCACTCTCATCCTCTAGATTTAGGTTCTATTAATGAAAAAAAAAATCTGGTACTTATTAAAATGGTGTCAAAACTATTGCATTAGGGGACAGAGAATGGGTTCACCTCTGAGTATAACAAGAACAAGTGGGGATTTCTATGTAAGGACCAGGCTGCAGAAGGTGGGGAGCATGGTCAGTGGATAGGTGGTCTAATTGGTTTTCATTACTATAATGAAATATCTGAGACAACTAACTTATGAAGAGGAAAGAGCTTACTTTAGCTCACAGACTTGGAAGTTCAAAATCCAAATGACATGGCACAGCCTTGGCTCTGACAAGGGGCCCATGGTGAATGGTATGGCTTGTGCGGAGGAAGAGTCACATGGCAAACCAGGAAACAGCAAGAGTAGCTGGACCAAAACAACTCTCCCATGAAAACTCTCTTCTGGTGGCACACCCTCAGTAACCTGAGGGTCTCCCCCCAGTCCTCACCTCTAAATGGATTCAGCATTTACCCTCTTAGCACCTCTTAATTTATGAGTCCTTTGTGAATTTGTGGTTCAAATCATATTCAAACTACAACAGAGGGATTCTTGTTCAACTGGCCTAACAGGGTTCTTGATGTAGACAGGCCAGGATGAATAGATAGTAAGTCTGAGATTGGAAACGATGAGAAATTTGAGCAGATATTGAGGGTGATCAGGTATCAGAGGTCAGGGAACTCCCTCTAAGCTGACATAGCAAGATTCTCTCTAAAGCTGGGCTGTGTATATCCATCTAATGGACACTGGTGGGCAGCAAGGGGCCAAAGTCAAGGTATTTGAGGAGCCACACTGATATTTGGTCAAAGAAAGAGTATTTTTAATATTCTGAATCTTATTGTCTTTGAGGGTCTTTTTAAAATTATTATTACTCTAACTCGTGTTTGCTGAGCTGCCTGAATAATATGATTATCTTATGAAACTTATCTCATTGGCCTTCAGTCTCCACATAGTCTCTTTCTTTCTTTTTTTGCTTGAAATGTCTAGTAATGCTTTTGGCCTTACAAAATTTAGTTCCCTGGGCATATCTCTCAGTGAGGCGTGATGTCTCTCTGCCCCTACTCTGCGCCAGGCAGCAGACTTGACACTCGGGAAACATGCATGAGTAAAATGCTCCAATGGAGAAAATCTTATGGAAAACTAATGATTTGTGGCAGAACCAGTATGTCATGCGTGACTGTTATCTCTTCCATTTCCACATCAAAGGGACATTCTTCAATGGAAAGGAGAGTTTACTTCCTTATTAACTTCTGTTTTCTTATGATAATACATTAGTCTTTCAGTATTCATGGAGGATTGTATCCATGGGAGACTGGTTCCAAGATAACTCTGCCAATATGAAAATCAGCAGATGCTCAAGACCCTACATAACATGGTGTGCTATTGCATATAACCTACACAACTTCTCCATATTTTACATCATCTCTAAATTGCTTATAATGTTCATGCAATGTAAATATTTGGAAATGGTTGGTATGGTGGATTGTTCAGAGAAAAATAACAAAGAAAAGTATATCCATGTCCAGCACAGATATATGAATATGTGTGTGTATGTGTATGTTGTGTATTTCTTTTAAAATATTTTTGATCTGAGGTTGGTTGAATTTGCAGATACACAAGGCTTACGGTACTCAGACCAAGCTTAAAAGAGCTTTATTGAAGAAAGGCATTTCCAGGGTATTTTTTGAACCTAAAACACCTGTGCACCCTTCAACTGTCTGACAGCCCTTGCCCGAGGGAGACTGAGGGCCATGAGAACATTGACTGTTGCTAGCCTGTGAAGCACCCAGCACCAAGTCTCTACCCCTGTAGGCATTCAATAAATATTTGTTGAGTAAGAGAAGCCTGCAGGTCAGAAAGGCTGTGGCTTTTCCATGCTGCCAGGTGAGCTGGAGTTGTCAATACAGCCAGCTGAGTGGCGTGGAAAGGAAATGCAGAAAATGAGTCTAACAGGAGTATGAAGTCAGATAAGGGAAGAAATCAGTTATATTCTCTCCACTAGGGGTTATTAAGAGGGCAGATTACACAGCTGATGAAGATGAGCCTTTTCCCCCTTCTTTTTAAAATCGTGAACATGAAAACCTTATAATTTATTGAAGCATCTGTCCTCCCTATAGTCTTGTGCGTGTGCACTTTGAAGAGCACATTAAAATAATACAGTTTTCCTGCCAGAATAAACAAGACATTTTCTAGATCACAAAGTTTTATTTGAGAATCAAAATGGGGAAAATCCACCTTGAGGAAAATGAGGTAAACATATTTATCTCTATCCTTCTAGAAAAAGACAACTACAAACCTGAGTGTTACATACAAAAAAAAATACTTTAAAAATTTTAGAAGTTGGAGAGAAGAGCATACTAAGTGTCCTCAAACTTAGCATGTGAGGGACAGCATGGTTCTAAGTTCCCAGGGTGTTCAGGGAGCACAGACATAGCAAGCTGCCATAAAAGCACACTCTCTGCAGCAAAAGGACCAGGAGAGAGGCGGAATTGCAAGGCAGAAACTGTTGGACAACAGCTACTTCACTCCACCTGAATACTGCAGTGGAAAGGTGCCCACAAGACTGCTCGTGCCAGCAAGGGTACAGGATGGAACCTAGAAGCACCACAGTACTCCTGCCAAAGTAATGCCAGAGAAGGCCACGTAAGGAGCCAACTTCCATACTCCTTGGCCAGTAATGAGCCCCTGCCGAACCCCTGGGAGTCAGTGGTGGAAACACACACGCCAGCCTGATCTTCCACATCCACCAGCACTTACAAAGGACCTCTCTGCCATCTCAGTTGGGTTGACGTCAGCCAAAAAGCATTTTGGAGCTGTTGGATGTGAGACATACATGGCAAAAAGGAAAAAATGAACATAGACCTACATCGAACACCTTATACAAAGATTAACTCAAAATGAATCACAGACTTAAGTATAAAATGTGAAACAATAAAAGTTTAGAAAAATATCTTTGTGATCTAGGGATAGGCAGGCCAAAAACATGAACCATAAAAGGAAAAGTTGATAAATTGGACTTCATCAAAATCAAAATTACTGCTTTGCAAAAAACCTTGTAAAAAGAGTGAAGACACAAGTCACAGAGTGAGAGAAACTACCGATTAGGCTGGTATCTAGGATGTATGACGAACTCTCAGTGCTCAACAATAAAAAACAAACAATTCAATTAGAAAATGGAAAGAGGAAATGAATAAACATTTCACTGACACAGATTTATAGATGTTAAATAAACACATGAAAAGATGTTCAACATCACTAGCCATTTGGGAAATGCAAATTAAAGCCACAATGAGATATGACTGCACACTTCTCAAAATAACTCAAACAAAAAGTATATTGCATCACCAAATAATATTGAGGATGTGGAGAAACTGAATTAATCATACATTTCTTATAGGAATATAAAACAGTATAGCCACCCTGGGAAAAGTTTGACATTTTCTTAAAATATTAAACATACAACTTCCATATGCTCCAGCAATTATACTCTTGGGCATTTATCCCAGAGAAATGAAACACCCATACACTAGTGTTTATAGCAGCTTTATTCACAATAGCTGAAAACCAGAAACAACCCAGATGTCCTTCGATGGGTGAATACTTAAACTGTGGTACATCCATCCTGTGGAATACTACACAACAAAAAGATCAAATGGAGTATTTGATACATGCAGTGATCTGAAGGATTTTACAGTGACTTATACTGAATAAAGAAAGCCAATACCAAGAATGACATATTTTATAGTATCATTTATATACAATTATTGAGTGCACAAAATTCTAGAACTAAAGAACACATCATTAACTTCCAGAATCAAGGATGAGGTGCAGACAAAAGTGGAGTGGTATGGTTATAAAAACATAACATGTAGGATTCTTGTGATAATGAGAATGCAATGTCTTTACCACATCAATATCACTGGTATAATTTTGATGTTGTGCTATAGTTTTGCAAAAGGTTTTCATTTTGTGTTGTATAAAAGTATACAGGGAAGTTTGTATTTTTTTAAAATTTAATTATTTATTTGAAAGTCAGAGTTACAAAGAGAAAAGGAGAGACAGAGGGAAAGAAAGAGAGAGAGAGATTGAGAGAGAGAGAGAAATTGAGAGAGAGAGAGATCTTCCACTTACTGGTTCACTCACCAGATGCCCAGGGCTGGGCCAGGCCAAAACCAGGAGCCAGGAGTTTCATCCAGGTCTTTCACATGGATACAGGGGCCCAAGCACTTGGACCATCCTCTTCTGCTTTTTCCAGACCATTAGCAGGGATCTGGATTGGAAGTGGAGCAGGTGAACACAAACAAGCACCCATATGGCGTGCTGGCATTGCAGGCACAGGCTTTACCTGCTACGCCACAACATCGGCCCCTGTATTATTTCTTACATCTGCATGTAAGTCTGTTTCTTTTTAATTATCACAAAACAAAAGAATAATAAAAATATCAGTGGGGGACAGAATGGTTGTAGGAGGCTTTGTTTGCATTAAAAATGCATTAATATTTGGGCAGAACACAAATTTATCCAGTTTTTTAAAAATAAATCATAAACTTCAAAGTAATTTCACATTTACCACCAGCCTTTCAGTCTATACTCCAACCTCTAGAAACCAGAGTTCACATGACTCTATTTGCTAAATGTACTTGCATGAAAAAACTTGAGAAATGCCTGGTGGAAAAAAAAAACCAAGGATTTAGCAGAATACCTGGATTCTATTTCTTAGTGGCTATGGAACTTTACATCTTTTATTAATTTCTCTGAGCTGCTTCTCTCTCCACTATATACTGGAAATAATAAAAATGATCTCTTTCCTTCCTCTCTCTGTTATTATGAAGATCAAATGAGGAATTTGATCTTTAAGACAACACTGATATGAACATATTGCATCAAGGACTCAGATATGCCTTAAAAACAATAATACTTGTACAACTTGAAAAACATAATATTTAGGGGCTGGCACTGTGGTGTTGAAGGTTAAGCCTCTGCCTGCAGTGCTGGTATCCTATATGGATGTCAATTCAAGTCCCAGCTACTCCATTTCTGATCCAACTCCCTACTAATGAGCTCCCTACTAATTATTCCCTACTAATCTCCTGGCATTGGATCTGCCCAGCTCTAGCCATTGTGGCCATTTGGGGAGTGAACCAATGGATGGAAGATCAATTTTTCTCTCTGTCTCTCCCTCTCTCTGTAACTCTGCCTTTCAAACTCTGCAGACAAATTTTAACTGGTTGCACAAATATTGTTTTTTAAAGTTTTTTTTATTTATTTGAAAGCAGAAATACAGAGAGAGAGAGAGAGAGAGAGAGAGAGAGAATCTACCATCTGCTAGTTCACTCCCCAAATGGCCACAATGACTCAGGCTGGGCCAGACCAAAGCCAAGAGCCAGGAGATTTCTTCTGGGTCTCCTATATGAGTGCAGGGGCCCAAGTACTTGGGCCATCTTCTGCTGCTCTCCCAGTTGCATTATCAGGAAACTGGATCAGAAGTGGAGCAGGCAGGACAAACCAGTACCCATATGGGATGCCAGCACTACAGGCAGAGGCTTAGCCTTCTACACCATAGCACTGCCATAGCACCACCCCTGGGAGTCAGATTGTCATCCTTGTTAATGTTTTATTGTATTTCTGTGTTTATTTTAGGCATTTATGGAAATACTTGTTGGTTTTCCCCACTCTCAGCTTTTATTTTTGAACTACACCTCTATGGCTCAGTGGAGTGTTTGCTCCTTCAGTAGATATCCAGATGCATATGCTGGATGGGGCCAGGGAGTTCTGGCCAGTGCTCCAGAGTGGGGCAAGAGTCCAGGGTGACACCCAAGTTGGGGATGGTAGATCTGGTTTGTTGTCAGCAGTGAGGGGTACGTGATCATATCAACTGGCATGATCACAGTGTCAGCCCCTCTCTGCCAAGGTCAACAAACACCTAAGGTGAGCCCACCAGTGCCCAGGCACCTCACCCATACAGGTGCCTGAACTGGTAGAAGATTCATGCTTTCCTCAGTGTGAATGTGGAACCCTGAGCTTCTGAAGCCATACACAGAGACTGCCCAAAGACCCAGCCACACTCTATTGCATCCCTTATCACACAGTCACACAATTCCCACAGGTCTCCCACAGTCACAGGGAGCAGGGGAGCTATGCTCAGCCCCAAGAGCCTCCCCGGTCTGTGGAAAGAGCCGTGGCATTCCTAGACTCGGTTGCCTAACTGTAGGAGTTGCTCAGTGCTCTGCCTTTGCAAGTTGGGTCTGGGCAACATGATAAAATTAGGGGAGGGGCGTGCTTCTTGGCCTAAATGGACACTATGCCCCCCACCAACCCTCCAGGTGAGGCTCAAAGTCAGTGGGAACTGCAAATTTTTGCCTCTGATAAAGTCCCCCAGTCACGTGTGGGTCACAGCAATCTCTACTCACCTTATTAAGATGATGTTTCTTCCCTGCTGGTTGTGGGAATTGATAGCTACAGAAAATTTCATCCCACAACTGCAGAATACACATTCTTTTCATCAGTGCATGGAACTTTCTCTAGTGTAGATCATCTCTTGTCCAGAAATCAAGTCTCAAATTTTTTTAAAAAAATGAAATTATACCATGTATCCTTTCTGACCACAATGGAATAAAGCTGGAAATTAACAACTTAAGAAACTCTAGAAAATATGCAAACACATAGAAACTTAACAAAATGCTCCTCAATGAACAGTGGGTCATAGAAGAAGTCAAAATGGAAGTCAAAAAATTCCTAGAAATGAATGATGACAATACAACATATGAAAACCTATGGAATACAGTTTAGAGGGAATTTTATAGCAATTATTCCCTATATGCAGAAATTGGAAAGGTATCAAATTAATGATCTATATCAAGGACCTAGAAAAGCAATGATAAAGCAAACCCAAAATTAGTAGGAGGAAAGAAATAATTCAGAGAAGAAATAAAAAAATTGAAACAAAAAATACAAAAGATCAGTGAAATGAAGAGCTAGTTCTTTGGAAAAGTAAACATTGACATGTCATCAGCCCAATTAACCAAAAAGAGAGAAAGAGAGAGAGAGAGAGAGAGAGAAGAACCAAATAAATAAAATCAAAGATGAAGAAATCTATGTAACAATGGATACCATAGACAAAAAGAACCATCAGAAATTACTACAAGCAGCTATATGCCAACAAATTGGAAAATATAGGAAAAATGGATAGATTCCTGGACACGTTCAGCCTAGCAAAATTGAGTCATGAAGACATAGAAAACCTAAGCAGACCAATAACCAAGATGGATACTGAATCAGTAATAAAGACCCTCCCAACAATGAAAAGCCCAGGACCTGACGTCTTCACTGCTGAATTCTACCAAACTTTTAGAGAAGAACTAATTCCATTTCTTCTTAAACTATTCAAAACAATTGGCAGGGAGGAAATCCTCCCAAACTGCTTCCATGAGGTCAGCATCACTTTAGTTCCTAAGCCAAAAAAAAAAAAAAAAAAAAGATACAACATATAAAGAGAACTATAGACCAATATTCCTGATGAATACAGATGCAGAAATCAACAAAAACGAAAGGAGGGTGATTGAAGGAGGGAAGGAGAAAGCAAGGGAAGTGTGGTTATCTTCTTAGAATTGACCTATGATACATGAAGTCTATTCTCTTTATATTAATGCAAAATTTTAAAAAGATGTGAACTTGCAAAAAATACAATAAAGTAAGTACAAAAATTGAAGTAGAATACTCTTAGGTTTAGTAGAGGAGGAATGAATACCAGGCTAGGAGTCAGAAAACTTGGGTTTCCACAGCTCGGGTTGGTCACCTGTTAGCTTAAGTGGTAGATTTTGGAGATCTTACTGCTGATTGACTTTGTTAGCAGTGATTTTAAACCCTTCACATTGATTTTATTGCCTACTCTGTCAGTTAAATTCCCGAGACATAATGAATCCTCTTTAGGAGGAAGGAGAAGAGAGAGAATCAGTTTCCACCCCCTAGTTTGATATGTTCTAACTAGGCAGTTAAAGTTTAGTTGAGCTGGAACACTAGTATCTCTTCAAAGTGATGCCATCCCTTTAATTGTCGGTGTGGTACACCCACCTTCCCAGGATGCATCTGTCACATCCTGGATCAGGGTGCAGGCTCAGACACCACCCTGCTTGTGTATCCAATGAGGGGGAGGTAGCTCGCCCTTCCTTATAAAAGAGGTGGACTCCAGGAGGCAGCTGTTTTCTCCACCACAGTTTCTGCTGGGAGGAACTACTCTTGTTTTCTCTTTTCCACGGACCGGCCTTGGAGGGGCCTCCTCTGCTCTCACTTGTGAGTATTGTTTTGGGTTTTTTTTTTCTCATTCTCATCTTTGAGCCACTCATTCTGGGTGTGTCTGTGTGGGGCGGCCCACACTCATGTGTGAATGTACATTTATTGCCTCACTACTAAATAAATGCTATTCGTGTTTGCACACACATTCTGTTTTTTAGAAGAATGAAACACAGGTTCTATAAACTTGTATAAAAGAATCTGGATGTTTCACATAAAGATGTGAGATTGTGCTTTGCATACAAGCTAAATCATTTCCATGTAAACATTTTACTGTTGAGTATACTTACAAACCAGTTATCAATCACTCTGGAACGGCTGTTTGCTGTTGTGCTCTTCCTAAGTGAATCTCTTCCTTGTTGGGTCTGAGGAAGTAGCCTGCAGTGAACTTAAGGAAGATAGGAAGTCAGAAGATGGATGTCTTAGGTGGTTAGGCTGCTATAACAAACTATCATAGACTGGGTTATTTATAAATACAGACATGTATTGCTCACAGTTCTGGAGGCTGGAAAATACAAGATCAAGGGTGCCAGTAGGTGGGGTGTCTGGTGCAGGCCCACTCTCTGCTTCATAGATGATGTCTTCTTGCTGTACCCTTCTTTGGGGCAAACAAACTTTCTCTGTCTCCTTACAGAAAAACATGAATCTCATCCATCAGATGGAGCCCTCATGACCTATTCACCTCCAAGAGACCCCACCTTTTAGGTTTCAGATCTTAGTAATGGATAATCACAATCAATCAGGAACAACTGGAGCCAATGTCAGAAACTAGGAAGGTACTAGATCCAGTCGGGAAAAGATTGGAAACAAGCAACAGGCTTGAGTTTGACCCCTGTAGTTATCACGGAGTGTGTTGGAGTTGTTTGAATGTTACTGGGGTATGAAACCAGCTGACGGGTGCGGTGTTGGAAGGAAAGGGAATTTGTTTGTAATATTCATATTATGCTGATGCACTCAATTGTTAGGATTATGGTTTACCTATTTACTTGGAGTTGGTCTGTTTAGAACCTGATTAAAAATTCACATAAGTCCCCAAAGTCAATGTTGTTCATTCTCTGAAAGCAAACTAGCAGAGATATAATTAGCTGCCATTAAATCACTTTAATATGAAATACCTGGATATTGGCCCACGTTGTATCTATGAGCTCTCTTAGAAAAGCATTTCTATAAAATAAGGAACAGGCTTAACATGCAGTAGGCACCTGCTGTGTGCCAAGAACTGTGCCAAACCCTTTACACACAGCAATTTATTTAAAGCCTTCAGCAAACAAAGTTATAAGCTTTACTTCACAGATGCATAAATTAAGGCTTTGATGGTTGAAGTAGCTTGCTCCTGGATATGCAGCTAGTAGGAGAAAGAATCGGGATTCCGAAGTTAATGTTCTTTCTGCTCTTCCATGCTGCTTTCGTCTTTGGATTACAGAGCTGTGAGCTGCTGCTCTTTGAAGTCTAGTTCAATAGCTGGTGAAGATAGCTCGATGTTGCAATAACTATGATACCGCTCATAATAAAGTTGGCCTCATAGCAATACCTACACCCAGACAACATCTGATTCATTTAAGTCATTTGCTCTCCAGAGCAATATTATTTTCCCCAAGACTTACGCACAAAAATAATAAAAGAAAACTGAGGGGAAATCAAATGTAATCTCAGTACCATGCTTAATAAATGTTGGTCTCAGATAGATGAAATGGAATAAATAAAAGCAACTTCACTTAGTTACCTCCCTCTCCCGAAGACAAACTGACACATGTTATAAATGGCAGAAATCCACCACTGAATGTATTTCTGGCATCACACTGAAAGAGAAAGTACCAGCGTGAAATTTCCTCAGCTGGCAATCTCATCACTTCTTTCTTCCTTTTGACATTGGCAAAAACCTAAAGTCTCCATGGGAGCTCTAATTGCTTTCCATAAGGTTCCAGCACCTGTTTCCAGGGTCCAGTGGTCAGATGAACAGACTGAATGCCAGAAATGGTGTTTACTAATTCCAGTTCTGCCCTAGCCTCCCGACCTTGACATCATGGTCCTCCCTTATCTCATCCTACCTTCCCAGCATTCTGCAAAAACAGAAGTGCTTAGTAATTTCCCACTAACACTGCCCCTCCAAGTGTCCCCGGAGCTTTTGAATTCCGAGAACATTAGATGCTGCTGAGTAGCAGCCAGGAGGGAACTACAGGTGTTGATGCAGGTGAGGGGAATGAACATCTTGGCATCTTCGGCCAGGTTCTCATGCCAGGCCTCCCATGTATTGTAAATAGATGACTTCTGTATGTAAGGCCATATTTTCTACAGCACATGTTCCCTAGTATGCCCTGTGCAGCTGCACAGTCTGTGACTTTAATAACTCTCAAAGCCTTTCCCTGGTTTTGTGTTACTGACTCAATAGCAAAGGATCAATTTATATTAAAGGCCAAATATTAAAAATTCTAGGGAGGACTCTGGGGTATCTATTTTGGAATTTAATTGAAATCAGTGTTATGTTGTTCACAGATGGAAAAACTGAACAGGTATATTTTGGGGGCTTATAATGACAGCTCTGTATTGTGAAATGAAACTCAGCAGGAAGGGAGGTAAAGCATTGATTTTTTTTTCTGGATGCTATGTGTCTATGCACTAAAGAATACTTCCCAATATCATTGGTATCTCATATTACAGCAACTGTGAGGTGCCTGTCTTTTGATGTATTAGAAAAAAGTACTACTTTTATTATCTCTCCATATTCCAAACTTTTGTGAAATTTGTCTAATAGGGACAGATCACCAACTTAAAATTGTGTTACATTCCAAAAGTGTAATTTTGAGTGTTCTGTGTCATTTTTGAATATTTTCCCTTATAAATAGATTTCTACTTGATGACCGGGTTGCCAGACTAGGCATGTTAAAGACACATTTCATCCATGATATGCATATGCAAAACATGTAAAATATATACCCACAATGTGCCAGGTATGTGATGGATCCTAAAGACCCACAAATAAATCTTACCAAAGAATTCACATTATCATGAGAGAGGCAATTTTTTGTAACAATCAGACTTCAACATGGCTGGATAGGTGTTGTGATGAAGGGAGGCAAACCTTCTCTGGGGCCCCAAGAAAGGAATAACTAAATCAAGTTTTGAAAGGTAAGATTTTGAAGCAGAACCTCTAAGTGAGAAAGCAGAAGCATGCTAGGAAAAGTACAACATAGCTCAATGGGGAGTGGTGAATGATGAGGTGGGAAAGGCAAGTGTGGGATGAGATGAATGAGGATGGACCACTGACATTTTGTTTTGGTGGAAATGAGCCACTGATCAATGGCATGATCACACCTGCAGTTTAGTAAGATTACACAGAGTGAAGGCAGATCTGGGAAAGATGAGAAAAGGGCTCTGGTCAGGAAGTAATTTCAAGACTTTACTACTCTAATAAAATGAATTATGATATATTCTTATAAACACAGAAGATAAGGTAAACTTGAATTATTTTTATTATTAGTAATTTTTATTTAAAAAGGTTTATTTATTTATTTATTTGAAAGGATTATAGAGAAGCAGAGAGACAGAGAGGCCTTCCATCTGCTGGTTCACTCCCCAGATGGCTGCAACGGCCACAGCTGGGCCAATATGAAGCCAGGAACTTCTTCCAGGTCTCCCACGCAGGTGCAGGGACCAAGGACTTGGGCCATCTTCTACTGCTTTCCCAGGCCATAGCAGAGAGCTAGATCGAAAGTGGAGCAGCTGGGACCCAAACTGACCCCCATATGGGATCCTGGCACTGCAGGTGGTGGCTTTACCTGCCATGCCACAGCATCAGCCCCTATTATTAGTTTTTATTGTTGATGTAGAACTCCTGGAATTTATCTAGGCCTGGTGTTTTCTTTGTAGGAAGTTTTGAATATACCAAATAAATTTTTTCAGTGGCCATAAAACTTTATTTTCTCTTTCTTCTTGAATCATTGTTACTATATTATATTGTTTTGTAAATTGGAAATTTTCATCTAAATTTTAAAAAGTATTTGATGTTGGGTGTAAGCATTCAGCTGAGCATTTAAGATGTCTGTGTCTCACACTGGAGTTCCTGGGCTTGATTTCTGCTACTTTTAATGCAGGCCCTGAGAGGCAATGGTGGTGGCTCAAGTAATTGAGTTTTTTCCACCCATGTGGCAGACGTGGATTGAGTTCCCAGCTCTCAGGTTTGGCATTGGTTCAATCCCACACCTTTTGGGTATTTGGAGAGTGATTAGTGGGTAGAAAGTCTATCTCATGTTTCTCTCTTAAAATTTTTAAAAAGCGTTTTATGGGGCCAGCCCTGTGGCATAGCAGGTAAAGCCGCCACCTGCAGTGTCAGCATCCCAGATGGGCATTGGTATAGTCCCGGCTGCTCTACTTCTGGTCCAGCTCTCTGCCATAGCCTGAGGAAGTGGTAGAAGATGGCTCAAGTCCTTGGGCCCCTGAACCTGTGTGGGAGACCCAAAAGAAGCTCCTGGCTCCTGGATTCAGATCTCACAGCTCTGGCTGTGGCGGCCATCTAGGGAGTGAGCCTAGAGGGTGGAAAACCTCTTTTTCTCTCTCTGCCTCTCTGTAACTTTGCCTTTCAAATAAATAAATAAATCTTTTTAAAAAAGTTTTATAGAAGTATTTCTAATCTCCCAATGAGTAATTCATAAAATATATAATAATTTTAGCTCATTATGTTTTTAATGTATAGTGACACAATCTTTGATTAGGAGCTGTAACTGTGTCCATTTTATTTCTAATATTTACATCCTGTTCCATTTTTGATCATCCCTGACACAATTTAATCTTGGTAAAGAACAAATTTGTAGCTTTGCTTTTTTTTCTATTTTCTAAGTTCCCCTTTCTAGTAATTTTAGCTCTTTATTATCATGTCCATCCTACTTTCTGTATTTATTGTAAAATAATGATAATATGTAATAGTATGTATTTCCATGAGTTGTTCTTTTTACAAATTTTTAAAAAGATTCATTCTTTGATAGGCAGAGTTTCAGAGAGGGAGAGACAGAAATCTTTCATCTGCTGATTCACTCCCTAAATGGCCACAATGGGCTGATCTGAAGCTAGGAACCAGGTGCTTCTAGGACTCCCACAAGGGTGGAGGCGCCCAAGCACTTGGGCCATCTTCTGCTGTTTTCCCAGTCTCATTGGCAGGGGACTGGAATGGAAGTGGAGCATCTAGGATTTGAACTGGCATTCATGAGATGCCAGCATCACAGGCGGCGACTTAACCCACTGTGCTACAATTCTGGCCCCTTTTCATAACTTCTAAAAGCGCATGCTTAGTTAATTAATTGTTAATGTCTCTGTATAACAAACACTTAGTGTTACAGATTACCCACTAACAACTATTTTAAATGAAATCCACACAAATGATTTATAGTTTTTAAATTATTATTCACTCTTAATTTTATTATGTGTTTTTCTTTGCCTTTGAATCATTTAGAATTTTTAATGAATAGATTTGTTTTCTTAGTTAAACTTTGTTATTGATTTCTAATTTAGTTGCATTTGAACCAGAAATTGTAGACTGTAGTTTCCAGTCTTGTGTAAGATTTACTTTTTTCTGAATGTAATTAATTTTTGTGTGCAATGTGTGTTTAAGAGAATTCATATTTCATTTGTAAAGTATGATATTCTAAATATACTCAAGAATTATATCTCATTAGCTCTATGCAATAAGATAATATGTTGAACTAATGCCATGATAATGGAGAAAGGATATATTAATTTAAATCTTATTTGGTATTTGATTAGATCTTGGGTATTGGTAGTCAAGTGTAGAATGATTTAGTGATATTCTGACTTAGGTTATTTGAGTATATTTAAGAGCTGTGTATGAAGGGAGAAAATACAGGGAGAGAAAATGGTTTGTGGGAAAGGTATAAAAAGTAGGATTTTGACATACTGCTTTTGAAATGCTGGTGTGACATCTGGGTAATATGTGTAGGAGACAATTGAAAAATAAGTATCTGTAGCTCAGCAGAGAGACCTGGCCTTGAAAACACTATTTTTGGAGGAATCCTCATCAAGAGAATAATTGCAGCCCAAGTAAAGTAAGTAGAATGAGAAGGCAGCCAAGGACACACTTTGAAACCTAGAAAAATGCATTATTATATATATTACCTCCTCACATGCCTTTCTATTTAGCATTTTGCTGCTAAATTGGCAAAAGGCAGTTATTATATAAGTTGCTCTTGGCTGCTGTTCCTGACAGGTTAAGCACAGACTCTCAGACCACAAATGTTTCCAGTGGTGGTACCTCCAGAAGAGTTAACAGTGGAGGGGCTCTGCACAAACATGCTTCTGCTGTCTTAGTTGCCTGCAGAAAGGAGCCTCATGACTAAACCAAAGTTGAATGTAAGGAGGGACGGGGAGAATATATATGGAATGGATTTTTTTTTTTTTGGTCTTATCAAAATTGAGAGTAACATAAAAATCTGTAGCAAACAAGAATGCTTCCAAATGAAGAAGATTCCATTCTGACCCAGACATGTTTAGTTCCAGAGCCAACAGCCATAGTCTCACGTTGGCTGTTCTTGACTGATGCAGAGTCCGCTGTGTTCATGCTGTAGGCACAGGAGGGTACCAAAGAGAACAACACCTTCCTCCAGTTCACCCAGATCACCATTGTTCTTCACTTTCTGCTTCTCCCTTGATGCTGACAGGAGAGAGAGAGACCAGGTAAATGTGGCAGGCAATTTCTCACCTTTTGTTTGTGTACCTTCTCATTTACCCCATAGCATCCTTGGACCTTAGGGTCAGAGTTTCTGGGGAAAGCTACTTCTTGAATCAGAAAGCAATTTGAGCTTAGGTGAATGTGTGTGTGTTCTGTCCTGCCTCCGTTTTTTGATCTGTATAATTTGGGCTTAGAATATAGCATTTCTAAGGTCACTGCCCATACTGAAATTCTCTGATATGGGAAGGTAGGAAACAAATATCTCAGTAATAAATAGTTAAGTGTAGTTCTATAGCCAAATTATTTATCATGCTTAGAGCATCATTGCCAGAACATAAAGGGCATAATATCTGTCTCCCTTCATGTCTTAAGAAAGCAGGCCATTCTTAATGGTCATCAGGGCGGCCATCTTTCAGTTTGGAAACTGGGTCTGTCCCTCTGAAATAAATTAGATGTGAGTAAATATAGATTCTGATGCCATTTTTAGAGTTATGTTGTCGGCAGTAAGCACAATTTAAAGTGGAGCCAGATGCCATGTCCTCTTCTCAGGATGTTTAAGAATCTAGATTGTTGCTGACTGTGCAGAGTTGGTGTTTGGACTATGTATAGAGATATAAAATCATTCTAATCAACAGGATAAAAGAGTGCCACGTTTCTATTTCATG
Source organism: Sylvilagus floridanus (assembly GCA_949820135.1). Taxonomy (NCBI): domain Eukaryota; kingdom Metazoa; phylum Chordata; class Mammalia; order Lagomorpha; family Leporidae; genus Sylvilagus; species Sylvilagus floridanus. Next base: position 69,473,294 of record OX463244.1, on the reverse strand, counting down.
GCAATTTGACAAGTAAGATATACTGGATGTGCAGGATTGAGTTATTGGAAGAGTTCCGGCTACACCTTTTATTGAATACACATTGTGTTCTGAAGATGTGGTTTAAAAATAGGCACCAGGCAGTTATGCATACAAGGGTAATCACAGCTCTCATAATAATAATTTTTAAAGTACCTTTATCTTACTCACCAACCAGAGCGGACTAGTGATTTATAGGAATTATAAAGACACTGCTCTGCCTCTGCCTTCCAAAGTTAGGCATCCTTTCTTTATGTAATCATTTGCTGGAGTGTTTCCGAGGAAGGCAGTACCCTCAGAAACAAACAGGTGTTAAAGAAAATCTGATGCAAATAAGGACTCCTACTGCCACAGAGACACATGCTTTGTCCCTTTATAAATGCATCTCTCAGAAAGCTCTCCCTGTTGAGAAAAACTGTTTGAAAGGAACCAGAGCTAGCTAAAAATGTTATTCTTTGTACCATGAATACATCTGCTTCTGTTTCAGATTGGCTCCCTTAGTTGTGTGTGTGTATGTGTATGTGTTTAACATAATAAAATGAAGCTTCTTTTATCTTTTCCATGATTTCAGCACAGTTAACTCCTTTGGGTCCTAGATACTGAACTGTATTTGTATAGTGGTGCCCCCTGAGAGAGCACCATTGATTTAGTGTTTCAAATGACCACTGCCTGACAGTATTTTGTCTCTTGTAGTCCATAGTTGAATGGACTTAGACCAGAAAGAACTTACCAAGAACTGGTTCATCCCTTGCCTTGCTCTAGCTTCCTTTCTGGCTGTTGAATGGCATGGTCACTAGTGCAGATGCCCACAACCTTCAAACCAGCAGCACAAAGCTCCCCATGCCTCTGTCTTTGAGATTTCTATTAAGTAAAGTCTGTATCATCCAGGCATAGTGAGGCAGCATGGGCCATTGGCTAGTATCTAGGTGTGTCTCATTCGAATTCTATCTTGTTAAGCTCAAAGAAATCTCTTTTGGGTGCTTGCTTGTATGCATCTGCACAAAGACCCTGGGACAAATTTAGAGAATCATGTATTGCTACTAAAGCTGTAAGAGATGCAACCTAAATAGCTCATTCAGAGTCAGTTGAATCTCCAAGTCTAATTTTTGGCTCTTTTGGGGATTTGGCTATCTGTAGAAAATCCTTAGGAAGCCCAAGTCAAGAATAAAAATTTGAAGGTGGCCCCAGATCAGTATTTCCCCAAAATGTACCTTTGCCTTTTCCTATTGTAAATGGGCTCATGGTCAAATAAATTTGGAGAAGTTACTGCCTTTTATCTTTTGGAAAGTCACAGCAGACATTAACATTTTTAAAGATTTTAGAAACTCTTAGGTTTGTGTCGTGGTGAGGATCTCTTTTGGTCATGTTTACTAGGGGTTCTATGAGCTTCCTGTACTAGGATGTCTCTGTCCTTCTCCAAACCTGGGAAATTTTCTGCTATTATCTCACTAAAAAGGCATTCTAATCCTTTCTCCCTCTCCATGCCTTCAGGAACTCCTAGAACTCGAATGTTGGGTTTTTTAATAGTATCCTGTAGATTCCCAACAATATTTTTTAGATTTCTAATTTCCTCTTCTTTTCTTTGGTTTGACTGTATAGTTTCCTGTGCTCTGTCTTCTAAGTCCGATATTCTCTCTTCTGCCTCACCCATTCTGTTTGTAAGGCTCTCTAATGTGTTTTTCATTTGATCTATTGAATTCTTCACTTCATTATGATTTCTCGTCACTATCACAGTTTCATGTTCTACTAGTTGTTTCATTTCAGCTTGATTCCTCCTTACTATTTCATTTTCACGAGAGAGATTTTCTACCTTGTCCATTAAGGATTTCTGTAGTTCAAGAGTTTGTTTTTGAGTACTTCTTAGTGTTCTTATCAATTTTTTGAGATCTGCTTCTTGCATTTCTTCTATCTCATCATCTTCATAATCTTGAATTGGAGTGTCTTTTTCATTTGGGGGCGTCATAGTGTCTTCCTTGTTCTTGTTACCTCGGTTTTTGCGTTTGTTGTTTGGCATATTGGGTTCTTCACTGTGATGTTTTTTCTTGTTATACTATGACTCTAGATAAGTGGACTGTCTGCTTTCAATGGAGCCTTAGAGGCTTGAGATGGGTGTGGCCTGATAGCTCTGTTTGGTTCCTCAGGGTTGAGGGTGTGCCAAAGGTGACACTCCCAGGTTAGGCGTGGTAAATCTCTCTCTGTTTCTTTATTTTTGATTCAAAAGGGAAGTAATTCCACACAGCTCGCATTCCAGCGCTGGTGCGTTGAGTCTGCCGCTGGTGTCCCGAACTGCGGGCTCCCACACTCTCCTCGAAGGTCCACTGTGAATCACTAGTTCCGGAAGAGTTTCCTCTGCTGTTTCTTCCCCTACTCTTCCTTAAACCTGCAGTATCTCCACTTTTATTAAACTGTCTCTCCCCGGGCTATCAGTGTGCTGCCTTCCTATTCCGCCATCTTGCCCTAGCTCCCTGAGAGGTTTTTTTTTTCCCTTGCATTATGCAAATTTTTTAGTTAAATTGAGAGAGGAAACATTTACCATGCATCATTCACTTCTTCTCCACTACTCCATGTTCTTTTCCCTTCTCATTCGCATTTCTGAAATAGACCCTTCAGAGTTTCTAAAGGAAGTAGCCATTCATATCAACATTTGTCCTTTACCTTCCTGGGAATATGAGCTATGCAATTGGTTCCTTCATCTCCAGTAAAAATTGTTCTTCTTCAGTGTGAGCAGAAATGCTGGGAGCCAGCTGTCTTGCCCCCAGACAATCTGCTGCCCTCAGCAGCTGAACTCAGACTTACACCAGATGATGTTTGCTTTGATTTCCTTGACACGACACCCATCCATTTACCCCTGGATCTGCTCACACACTGCAATGCAAACATGAAAGGGTCAGCAGCAAGGGGTGAGGGAGCGGGAAAGGGGAGGGTTGCGGGTGGGAGGGAAGTTATGGGGGCGGAAGCCATTGTAATCTATAAACTGTATTTTGGAAATTTATATTCTTTAAATAAAAGCGTTATATAAAAAAAAGAAAATAAATATTCACATGCAAATGTGCATTTAATAAAAAAAAAGAAACTCTTAGGTTTGAAAAACAATGTTAATTTTTTAATCCAATGTTTCCCAAGCTATTTTGTCAGGGAACCTATTTTTACATAGCATTTATTATCATTCAAAATTTGGGGCAATACTAATAAAAGCCAAGAGCTCCCCCTTGTCCCAAGTTCCTGAATGACAGTCTTTAAGTTGGTGGTCTTCCCTAGGGCTTGCTCAAAAAGAACATTATGGACTAGTAAGATTTGAATTGAGTGTGCAAGTCTGTGCTGGCCAGAGGTCGCAGACTTCTCCTACATGGAGTGGCACTCTGCCTGCCAGTGTGCCTTCCTGACATTGTTCCTTTCATACATATTGCCTGCCCAGTTTAATTAACCTGAGAAACTGGAGGTGGGGAAGCCAGTGATTTTTGCCAGAGACACTGCTTAATCTGTTCTAGCAGGCAGTGAGTCATGCTCATTTTTTCATTTTAAAGAAAGTCCAGACATTCTTAAAACATATCCTATTTTTAAATAAAATACTATTAAACTGTCACATACCTTCTTTCTGTTTTCTTCTCCCCTGCTACTGATGGTGACCAAGACATTTGTACAGGAATAAAAGCTGTCTCCTTTATATTCAACTGACATCTCTACTTCCCTGATATTATTATTTTGCATTTCTATAGACTTTATCTTTCCAGAAGGCTTTAAAATCATCTATTAGTTATTCTCAGCTTCCCTATTAGGTGGAACCCTATGATTTATGACTTTTATCATTTCATCCCTCTCCACTTAGTTGCTTCCCTCTCCTTTGCATGAAGAGAAGAGGGAGGTAAATAACTAAATAACTGAGGGCCTATGTGTTTCAAGCTTTTTAAAAAATCAAGTAATCACCATAATCCTCAAAGAGTAAAAAGATTTCTGGATGCGAGTTAGTGAGATTCATGCAGCTTTGCCTTCCTACCTCCAGGTTTACTGTTAAGAAAATTGTAAGCAATAGCTCTGGCCCACTGAAGGCATGGGGGCTCTACTAATAGTGGGCAAGCATCTGCAGAATACCCCACTACTACCACTGCTCCCTCCACACCACTGCACTACGCATGCGCACACACACACATACACATACACCATGGCCCAGTCCTAGCCATTTGGGGCTTCTCTAGTGAGGGGCACCAGAGGAAAGCACAGGCTTGGAGTCATAAGTCAACCCCAAAGGGCGGGCCTTGCTCAGAATGTGTTTCCGGGAATGCCAGAATTTCCCCCATGCATGAGCACAGACGTACCCAGGAGATAGTGGAACTTACAAACCCATGATCCAGGCATAAAAATGCTGCAGTTGTTAAACTGAGGCTTTGTTACATCAACGTAGAAAGTCTTTACATGGAGGGGAGCTAATAAGACGTGAATCATGGAGAATCATTTAGAAAAATGAAGGGCACAACAAAATTTTTCTCACATCCAAAAGTAATACTGATTATCAATGCTGCTTTGCAGATGCGAAAAACAGTTACTTTATAAGCCCCCAGGAGGCAGATCAGGTGACATCTTTCTGTGTAATTTCTGCCCATACAAGACAGCCCTGAAGTCTACTGCCTTACGGGTTCAGAGCTACCTACCTTGCAGCTGCTGGTCCCATTTTTTTCTACTTATGATAAATTTTTATCTCAGGGACATACATCCAGAGGGAGTATATTATACCTCACTTATCTACCTGGGATTTTGCCATACTATAACTAAGCCTACCCGGAACTAAGTAGCAATCAATTCTAGTAGAATACCTAGTGGCAACTATTTTAACAGTTTAGGGCCATTATTTTTAGCTACTAATGCACTTTCTTCATAGGAGACCCTGTTAGGACCTTAATATTAGGCTCTTTATTTTAAATTTCCACAGAGCCCTAAGGATTATATTTAATGCCTTGCTGTCTTAGTTTTGAAAATAAGTAAGGAGAAAAAAAAATCAAGGGGTAAAGAATTTTAGGAAAATTAGAAAAGAGCAAGAATAACAATCAATAGCCAGACCAGGGAGAAGACAGAAAAACAACAGCAGCAGATGCACAAACTTAAAATTCACGGTAGTACAGACATGTAGTAAAAGGGAAAAATAGCTCAGTGAATCCTTAAAAAAAATTTTTAAATATCAATGTATTATGATAACAGATGCTCAGAATACTGACCCTGTCTCTTTAGGGGAAAGAAATTGAATTGGTATCTGTGTTTTCTTTTTCAAATGGCAAGAATATGTGTGACACATTTAAGAAATGGTTCCAATACAAGAAATTAAGATATAAAATATGCTTAACAAGGTTACACTTGAGCTGCTAAAAACAAAGCAAAATTTGATTTCCTAGTATGAATCATCTCCAAAGAGTTCTGGATAAATGTGGTCATATTTTGTATTCTTCCAGGAATAAGTACACTGAAAAAGAATTATAAATTTCTCACATATTCTAATGATTTAAACAGATGTATCCTTCCCCATAGTATCCCCCCCCCCACATTCCATAGATCTACTCAAAGAAACATACTGCCTCTTAACACATTTCCAGAAAATGAATTTTGTATTGAAAAATGATTTATTTTTCTTAACTTCAAATCTAGCTGGGCACCCTGTATTTTCATTTACTAACTGGGGAAAGCACATTGCTGTGTTTTGCCTATGTTTTAACTGTGTCCTCCCAAGGGTCATGTGTTGGCAGCTTGCTCCCCAGTGTGGCTGTGTGAGATATGGTGGAACCTTTCAGAGTCAGAGCCTAGTAGAAGTTCGCTAGGGGTGCTGCCCTAGGAAGGAATATGCGCAGCTCCTGTGAGACACCAGTTCATTCCTGTGAAAAGGGCTGTTTTACGGTTCTGCATGAAAGATCTCTGTGAGTGAGACCCAGGTGGAAAGAAAGGGCCATCAAAGAAGGATGTACTTTTCTCTGAAGGGAGGAGAGAACTTCCACTTTGATTATGGCCCTATCTAAATACCGACGGAGTTAGTGGACTCAAAAGGCTTCCATAGCCTTGGCAGCTCATGTCAAGAGCCTTGGGTGGTCACTGACATGAAAAATAAGAGTGTTAATTGTTAAATCAACAACAGGAGTCACTGTGTTCTTACCCCCCATGTTGGACCTCTGTCCTTAATGAGGTGTACTATGAGAATCAATGGTAAAACTTATCTTCAAACTGTACTTTATATTGTGTGTGTCTGTGTGGGTGCAAACAGTTGAAATCTCTACTTAGTATAGAGTTGGTCTTCTGTATATAAAATCAACTAAAAACAAATCTTAATGAAAAATGGAATGGGAAAGGGATTAGGAGGTGGGATTGGAGTGGGAGTAGCAGGGTAGAAAGGGGGGGAAGAAATACTATATCCCTAGAAGCTGTACATAGGAAATTTGTACTCATTAAATAAAAATCTTCACACACTCAAAAGGACTGTTTTAAAAGAACAAGACTGGCCCATACACTCTGGCTTCCTGTCTTGTCATGTGATCTCTCACATGTGCTGCAGTCATGATACCATTACCACGAAGAGCAGTCACGGGGCCCTTCGCAAGGATGGAGTCGATGGGGCTGCCTTGTTGTGGACTTTCAACCTCCAAAACTGTGAGGAAGAAAAACCACTTTTCTCTATATTTTACCCAGCCTCCAGTATCTTGTTAGGGCAATGGAAAAAGGACCATTGCACTCAGTTTGTGTAACCAAAGAAAAGTGCTACTGTCCCTGTGTAGATTTTCACTCCCAGCACACAAACTTGAAGCCATCTGACCTCACCTGCCTGGTCCCTTAGTGGGTGTTAAGTGTTTCCACTATTAGAAAAGAGCTTTGGCCAACAATACCAAAATGATACATCCCTGAAGTCCTTAATGATGCTCCATCAGCCTCTAAGACCTCATAATTCACAGTCAAGAGATTGGACTGCTCTGATAACAAGAGCCCTTGCTTGTGGAAAAAGAACAAAGAGCCAATGGAGAACAATCTGATAGTTAAAGGACAAAAGCCTGCCGTATTTACACCTAATGATTCTGGTAATTGTCAGTCGGAAGACTGCATAGCACAGATTTTTTATAAGCCATGAATAAACACAATTCCCCATTTCTTTGTGTTTGACTGAATTTAGCAAGGTGTATTAACCCTTAATTTGTACTCTTTTCTATTCTCCTTTTTTATTCATCTGCATTTGGTTCTCTTGAGAATAATGAAAAGAAATCAAAGTGCCTTTGTGAGTTTTGACAGTCAAGTGCAAATAGATTGATTAAAAACATGATGTTTCCTTTTTAAATTTAAATAGAGGAGAGATTTGTGGGTAATATGCATAATACATGTTCAGTGGTAACAAGTTAGCAATGGGAAAGGGAGAAAATATGTAGGTACCATCAGTGTTCTGCTTTTAAGCATGAGATTGATTTTAAATTTTTTCTGCGTGTCAGTTTCATTACAGGCACATTAATCCTTCTTTTGGTGAATTGAGACTTTTTTCTAAACACCTCCTAGAAAAATATATATCAGTGTTTTTCATTTTTCACAAACAGTGAATTAAATCTGAATATGGAGTTAGCAGTTCTAAGTCAGATGATTGTTTTAAATGATACCATCTGCCAAAGAAGCCTATTACTTTCTACTTAATTCTGTTCTCTGTTTCCCCGGAATTCCTGCATAAAGATAGAGAACTCGGAACTAGCCCATTCTCCCTTCTTCCTCATATAGCTATTCAATATGAGGGTGCTAGAAAAGCTCATTCATGGTCCCCACATACTTTATTTCCTAGCAACTTTAGCTTTGCCCATAGATTCTGCGTGAAAAGAGGGTCAAGAATGAGAGCAGAAGTGGGTGATAGGGTATACACACTGGCCACAGGTGAGGCATTGCAGGTGGTGAAATAGATTCTATTGGATGAGTCAGAGATCCCAGCAAGGGGACCCTCAATGTGAGTAGGTACGGCATAGACTTTTGTCCAGTTAGACTAGAAGAGACGTGGTCAAATTTCTTGGGGTGGCATGGCACAATAACAAGTTATTCATACAGATTTTTCTAATTCAAATTGCACTGTCCAAATGGTTCTGCCTAAATTAATTCAAAGAAGAAAGGGAAAAATGGAAAGGACAAAGGGGGCCTGATCTGTGCCATGGGAGGGGTCAGAAGGTAAAGGGGATGTGTGGTGGTGATGACCTGCCTCCCAGGAAACGGCCTTCCCACTGGGGCACATGGCTTGGAATATGCATGTTGATTGCCAGCATGGGCATCTAGGTTCTTAGATGATTATTGAAACTTCAGTACTTGAAGAGGCCTCTTGAGAGAAAGGATACAAAGTAGGCATAAAAGTCAGTTTTTATTTAGGGTAAAAATACAAGTTACAATAAATTATAAACTAAAAACTATACAAGGGTAGGAGTTTGTTGTATTGGTAAAGGAGCTACTTGGGACACCCATATCTCTTGGAGTGTCTGGGCATAAGTCCTGGTTCTGCTCTTGACTCCAGCTTCCTGCTAATGTGCACCTGCGGATGTACAGCTATAATGGCTCAAGTGACTGGTTTCTTGCCACCCACATGAGAGACTTGGATTGAAATCCCAGCTCCTTGACTTGACTTGGTGCAGCCTTAGCTGTCGCAGGCACCTGGGGAAAGAAGCAACAGTTAGAGATTTCTGTCTGCCTTTCAAATAAATAAAAATAAAAACCAGTATATGCCATAAACATAAATTCATGAAAAAAATTATTTTATGAATTAACTACCTAATAAACTATTTTCATCCTCATCTTATTTTTGGGTTCAAAATATTTTGATTGTTTCTTCATAATATATGTTTTTATAATATTTTCTATGGAACAAATTAAAAGAAAACTGAATTATTCCTCTACTACTGTTGATGAAAATCATATTTTAATATTGATAGTATGGAAATTCCTTTGATTTTCTTTTTTTTAAAGATTTATTTATTTATTTGAAAGTCAGAGTTACACACAGAGAGAAGGAGAGGCAGAGAGGAGAGGTGGGAGAGTGGGAGGGAGATGGAGAGGGAGGTGTCTTCCATCCGCTGGTTCACTCCCCAGTTGGCTGCAATGACTGGAGTTGCGCCCATTCCAAAACCAGGAGTCAGACGCTTCCTCTGGATCTCCACTTGGGTGCAGGGATCCAAGGACTTGGGCCATCCCATACTGCTTTCCCAGGCCATAGCAGAGAGCTGGATCAGAAGTGGAGCAGCTGGCGCCCACATGGGATGCCAGCACTGCAGGTGGTGGCTTCACCCACTACACCACAGCTCAGGCCCCAATTCCTTTGATTTTCATGACTGTCAATTGTAATATGATGCAAAATTTACAATTGTCAATTTGGGGAAAGGGAAATTTCTATTGGGTGCTTTTCTTTTTGAAAGGCAGAGAGTTCTCCATCTTTTGGTTCACTCCCCAGATGCCTGCAACAGCTGTAACTGTTCTTTACCAGGGCTGGGGCCATGAGCTGGAAATTTAATCCACATCTCCCAGGAGGATGGCAGAAATCCTACAACCTGAGTCATCACCACTGCCTCCAGGGCTGCAGGAAGCTGGAGTCAGGAACCAGAGCTGGGAATCCAACCTGGGGTCTCTAATGTGGATGTTTGTGTCTTAACCACTAGGTGAATGTCTCTGTTCAGATTCTTTGATCAATAAGCTGTGAGGTCTAATGACATTCCAGCTTTTCTTTTACAGTAACCATTAAATATTCTTTGAGTTGCTAATAATCATTAACCCCTTTTGCCAATGTTCTCATTGTAGTAGCAAATTGAGGAATAGTTCACAAGAAATTTAAGTATTTTATTATTGAATGGTATGGTGGGATTTCATATACAATGACATACCTCAGACCCAGCATTTGTAGTACTATTAGGGACTTCTGTTATAAAAAGAATGATAAATGTTATTTCACATTTCAGATAAAACATTTTGTATATGGATAGATATATGCCAGCTAGTCACAGAAAGATGTTACTGGTCGTGGAGGTGAGGGCGGTTGCAAGAGTGAGTTTTATGGGTTCTTTTCCTCAGCTCAGTAAAGAAATAAAGCCAGGAAACAGTTTGCAAAGAGGCAGGAACTTTTATTTGGCAGAAAACTGTATAATCTGAGAGGAGACCAGGTGGAGTGCCCAAACAGGACACTGGCTTGAGGGACAAGTCCAGGGTTTTTAAGGCATTCTATGGGAGTCCTGTTTATATGGGGGGTGGGTGTTACATACTGTATATTGATTGGTTTGGGGCTCATGGAGAGAGTGGGGGTCTCTTGGAGACAGCCTGATTGTCCTTAGGGGCTCAGCCGCCGCCTCTGCCAGTTCTGGGTGGAAGATTGCAATCACCCTGAAGGTGTGATTTAAAGCTGCAAAGTGACACAAGCAGCACAGGCAGCTATTGGTGGGGTAGGTGCAGCCACAGTCGACAGCCTGCTTGTGAAGGACATTCTCCCCACGCCTGAGCGACCCACAGACCTCCAGCCCCACTGGATAGCTTCAGTGTATATATGCACACGTGTATGCATAATTATATATAGTTGATAGTTATATAATATGCACAATCATATACACTGCATCATCAAGGATATTACTGAAAGTTTTCCCATGCTGATGGTTGCTAAGTCCTCTGTTTACATTTGTTAAGGTCTACACGTTCTGGCAAACAGCAGTGAACTTTCACAAATGTGTGTTCATGAAATCACACACAGATGTGAATAGAACACTGTTGGCACCCAAATTCCCCTCGTGCCTTCTTTTAGCCACTGCTAACAAAAATAGCCACTGTTTGCCTGCATTAAGCAACAGAATTACATCTATAGGACTCCTTTTTGTGTCTGTGTCTGACTCCATTCAATTTTTTGTCTGTGATCTACACAAAGTTTACATAGTTAATTACACTGTGGAATTTTCTATGAAATACTATAAATTTTTAAAATCTATTCTCCCAAATGCAGACAGTACGTATTTGGAGTTTGGGACTATTATAAATGGTGTTGCTGTGGTTATTCTCACACACAGAATTTAATGAACATATTAACTCATTTCTGCTGGTTATGTTTTCTGGAATGGGATCACTGGATCCTAAAGTAGGCAGATATTCTGCTGTAATAGATTTTTGCCAAAACGTTCTCTCAAAGGGCTGAACTACTCAGCTTAAATTTTACAGATCTGGCATTTGGAAGACTTTCCCATTGACTGGCTTTGTACATTACAAACTTGTCCTCTACTATTCGTGTATTCTGGCACTAGGTGTTTGTTATGAGACATCATATGACAGCTCTTGTCCCTGCATTTCTAAGTGAGATGTCACAGTGGGAAGTATATATGTTCCTATACCAGTATGCTAATAATAACTTACCTAAATGAAAAATCAAGCGTGAACTTTGTAATCATATCCACTCAATCTAACTACATGCAACATGAACTCAGCTTCCCAGGATTCCTGAGTAAAGTGCCACCTTCTATTAGGATAACTGTGATGGAACAGAGGTAGAAAGAGATAGCAGTTATAATCCATAGTGGTTAAAATGCCATAGTTTTAAAAACATAACAAAACTTCAGACCAAGTTGAATAAATAGTGAAGGCTTTCCCAGGCCCTTGGCAAAGGAGGGGCCCTGAATCTTAAACTTCTTTAGACTATGCATAATCTATTGCTGAAGACCAGCACAACACCAACAACTTATAAACTCATTGGCCTTCAACACGGGCATATTTTGCTTATGTGTCAAGGGTGGCCTGCCAGGTGGATCTGCTGCTTTTGCCTGAGGTCACTCATATGTTGAGGGGAGGGATCGATTGATCAAAGAAAGCTTTGATCAATGAAGCTTTCCTTGATCAATGAATGCCTGAGGTGTCTTGGCTCTTCTCTTGTCCTTCATCTTCCATGCAGCATCCCAGGTTGGTTTCTCTATAGGGCAGTAACAGAGAACATGAGCAGAACTAGCTATACTGTGCAAGTACATTTCTAAGCTTCTGTTTGCATTGCATTTGCTAACATCTCAGTGGCCATAACAAATCATATAGCTAAGCCCAGAGTCAGAGAGGCATTTATAAGGTTCTATGGCAACAAGTAGGGATCAATGGAAGGAGAAAGTTTGAGATAGTTCTTGCCTTTGTGGCATGACAGTTAGATATACAGAAAATCTGCCTCTGGTTCCCAGACTCCCTCCACACACAGCTGGAAGTAACATCAGTGATAAACTCATGTTGACAGAGCAACATATACTGTGGGTACAGCTGTGTATCATCTTTCTCATAAAAGAAACTCCCTTTCCTCATCTAAAATGTGGACCTTCTTTCCAGCTAAGCCTCCTCTAAACTATAGCGTATTGTTCTGATCTATTCATAATGAGTGGCAAACTGAGTCCTCTATGAGTGGAGATCTCATGTCTCTGTACATCTGGAACTAATTCCTGGCATACCTAGTGCACTAGTTAGGAAGGTATCACTCAGGATTTCAGAATTATGTGTTCATACCTTGTGTATGTGAAAGTCCTTGTAGAAGTGCCTCTAGGATAATGTAATGTGAATCTCATCAGTTTTTTTCATGTGAGCAAACAAAGGCTTACTGGCTACATCTTTTCTTGAGGTTCCAATTTGCATTTGTTTTGTTTTCTGAGAAAAAGAACAGAAACATGCAGAGATTTCATGCAGGGAAGAGTAGCAAGGGCATTGTAGCAATGTAGAAAAGAAAGAGCAGGTAGGAAACAGGAGGGCTTGGAAAGCAAATTGCCTTCATACTTTTGGTTCAACCTCCATTCAGTATGAGACCCACTTACCCTTGACTGGGAAAGTGAGGAACACCCTATGTCAAACCTCACATGATTCCTAACCTGAACTACTAGTGCCATGTGGCTTTGTAGATAGCTTATATATAAACAGGAAGTAAATATTTTTTGTTGAATTATTATATTTTCTATGACTAGTGACCTATTAAATCACTAATAATTTTAGCTGATTGAAACTCTAATACCCACTCTACAGGTTTGGGGGCTTAGTGGCAAAATGTCCCAGAGAAAGCATATCACTGAGCCTGAATATAGAGCTATGGATGCTTCTGGGAGGTTTAAAAATTCAGGTAAAATCATATTTTAACCAACTTGAAGAGAAATCAAAATTGCTGTATTGAATCCAAATCTCATTAAAATGAGACTTTACTGCTGCACAGTATGAAGGGATATACTGTTTATTGAGTTTTTTATTTGTTTGCATAAAACAAGTGTTAGGTACATACTGTGTCTGCAAACAATAACAAATGGGAGAGATGCAAAAGAACATGCTCTTGCCAGTTCTGAGGGAGTACCTAAAATTATCTCTTCCCCTGTAACTATATTTAAATGCAATATAAGATGCTCTTAATATGATTTGTATGTTTGTCTCATTGTTGAGGTAGTGATGGAAGCTCAGAGAGGGTTTCTTTCATAGCGATCAATTTTTAGGACTCTGTCTTAGGCAATAGCCTGGTAGAGATGCCTAAATAGAATTACTGCTGCCGTGCCATTTACAGAGATTTCAGATATAGAAAGTAAATTATTCTTATGGGATTTTCATATAGAGTAATAGAATATTAATCTCTAAGGTAGTTGCCAGGCTATTGATGTATCCATACCACTCCTCAATTTACAAGTTGTACAGAACTGAGGGCCAAAATAGGACTGAAAAGAGGCCTTCTGGGATTTAAACTAGTGATCAGTGATCTGTTCTTGTTACTAATATCAGTTTTGCTTGGAGCTGAATATACCCCTAGATTTAATAGTTTGACTCTCCCTTGAATTTTTAGGCCTTATCCTAATACAACTTACTTTTAAGTACCAACATCTAGCATTCATCCTTTAGTAATCTTTACACACACACCAACACACAAATCCTTAGCAATGCATAGGACTGTGACAATTCACCAACACAACAAATGGCAACAAGTGAAGCTAGATTATATAGATATTGAACCTCAGGTTTTATATTTAATGTAAGGGAGTGGTATTTTCCCTAAGCAGAATGACAACGATCTGCATTCCAGGTTTCAACCCGAAGAAGCTGGCCATCCTCAGGCTTAAACTTTGAATTCCAGGTTACTGTTCTCTGAGGGGTGAGAAGTACCTTCAGTTCCTACCCAGGGGGAGCATGTGTGCTGTGAGAGTGCTTGGGGGCAGCTGTGAGTACAGTCATAGGACCAGGAGTCTCTAGGGTATGGAAACAAGGCCTGGCCCACGTCGCGACCCCTCTTTCCCTCAGGTTCGTTCTCTGTGTGGCGGGAGAGTCCATCCCTGAGCGACACTGAGATCTTTGGGGCTTCAGAAGGCTGGTAGGGGGCCGTTGTCTTATTCCTCAGAACTCATTTCTTCTAGCCTTACACTGGGAGTTGACAGGGACTCCATTCTGAATATCTCAGTCATCCAGTTCTGCTGCAGAGTTGACCTTCTTTTCTACACTATCATGCTTCCAAACTGCCTGAGGTCAGGGCCATGGAAGGAAGAAGAACTACGAAGAAATGAAATCTCTTTGACCTGTGCATTCTCCATGTGAATTTTCTGAAACATTGAAAAGAAGCATTGAGATCTGATGGAACAGTAAGTGTGTAGGACTGGTGCTCAGGAATCATTGGGCCATCCCTTGGAGTGGATTAGGGTTAGTCTGAGTACATCTCCCACTTCTCTTTTTAAATATATTTGGGAGATGTTCGTTTGAAAGAAATAAAATTAGGAGGACTGTAATTCTTGTCAACAAGAGGGATGATGTTATACCAGAAGACACTGAGTGTGATGGGAGGTCAGATGTTGTGTAGCGCAGCAGACAGTGTTGAAGAGGCAATTTATTACATTCAAACAGCGACTAGATTTTGAAGGAGATAGAACTAGAAACTGCAGAAAAGGCCTAGTTACATAAAGATGAATGGGAACGTCTTAAAAGAAAGAGCTCTTAGTACAGTTATGTAAATGACAAGATAATTAATTGACACTTAAGAGCTTTTATTTATTTGTCTTGCCATGATATTTCCTGGCTTATGAAAATATGGAATAATGATCTGATGTTTCTTTGTAAATCAACAGAATTGAGTATATAAATAGCTACATATATGTCTGCATACACGTTTATGTAAAGTGAGAAGATGAAAGCAAAAATCTTTGCTTTCTTATTCATTTATGCCTGACCTAAATAACATCAAATGGCAATGTATACGTTACTGTACTTTCAAAAAAAAAGTCCATTATTTAGCCTCTGAAAATTCATGCGGTATACTTGTGTCAGGTGGCTATTGTCATAATAATGTTGTCTAGCAAGCCACTTCCAAGCTCTGTGCTCTTCAAAAATAAGTATTCACTCTCGCACTTACAGATTTGCAAGTCAGACTTGTCTTGGCAGAGCTAAGCTAGGCCCAGCTGTGTGATTGTGTTGCAGGCTACAAGTCATGTGGCCTCTAGACTGCAGTTGGGTTCAGGCTGGCTTTACCAATTCCCATGCTGGAGCCCAAGCTTCACAGGTAAGACATGTTCTTCTCATGGTAGCTGGACAAAGCCCATTAGAGTGAGCTGAAATCAATGGGGACTACATGAAAAAAATACAGCATAAAAGAAGTAGAGCCACCACCATGTATTTGATGAGTGTTATTAGATTCTTAACAGATTTCCCCAGGATATTTTATATTTACATGTTCCAGTCTAAATATAGAACACAATTTATGTAATCCAGCACACTGCCCAACAGTCAGCATTCTAATTTCCAGTCTAACATCATGATTTTCTGTGGCTTTGGTATAGTTCGCTTACAGACTATGAGACCGATATGTGGCGTGTCATCTCAGATAAAATGTTTAACAGTAGTGAAAAGCAGTCAGTCTCTTTTATCTCACCACAGCCCTCTTAGTGTTAGAGACTGCAGCCATAAGGCAAAAGACTACCAGAAAAATTCTGATAGTGAGGCCTGGAGACCTCCAGAATTTCCCCTGTGTACAGTGAAGAGACTTGAGTGTGCCTGCCCTGACTAATGCCTCTGAGCAGACCATGATTTTTAGGTTCCTTAGTAGTAGGTATCATGTAGTGCCTGTTATTTCAGGAAAATCCAAGATAGCTTCACTCTGTGCTCAGTGATCCTGGGTATGCTCATGATAGTCAGGCGAAGCAGACTCTGCAGGTCACAAAGCAGAGTTTAAAGTTCATCTGTCTCCCCTAGGTCATCTGATCTAACTCCTGACTAACTTCTGCCATCTCTTTATCATTTAAGTTACTGTGCTTGTGTATAGATACCAAAGGCTTGCTGAACTGATAACTCATTAAATGACAACATAGTCTCAGCTTCTACTCATGAAAAACAACATATTTCCAAAATTGACTGTGGCTTGGTGAAATAGGATAAATATATTTAAAATGATCTACCCACAAGAATTTATTTGATTGTTCTACTTAATGCAACACCAAAAGAGCCACACTTGAGTTAAATTATTAAGTGACAGATACAGAAACATCTTTCATTTTATCAGATGCAGTGAGATGGTTTTCATATGTGCAGAACTTTTTATAGTTTATTAAAATGAAATCTATCTTTGATTTTATATTCTAAAAATAACAAGCTATTATGGCATCTGATTTGTGTAAGTATACAACCATAATAAAGTTATACAAACAACATATGTAATAGGAAAGGGAAAAGTAACTCTTTTAAAGTCACCTCTGTAGTCTTTTTAAATATTTATTTATTTATTTAAAAGAGTTACATAGAGAAGGAGAGGCAGAGAGAGAGAGAGAGAGAGATGTCTTTCATCCGCTGGTTCACTCCCCAGATGGCCGCAATGGCTGCAGCTGCGCCGATCTGAAGCCAGGAGTTTCTTCCAGGCCTCCCATGTGGGTGCAAGGGCCCAAGCACTTGGGCCATCTTCTACTGATTTCCCAGGCCATAGCAGAGAGCTGGATCAGAAGTGGAGCAGCCAGAAATCGAACCTGTACCCATATGGGATGTCAGTACTGCAAGCGCTGGCTTAACCTGCTAAGCCACAGCACCAGCCCCGCCTCCGTAGTCTTAATCAGTCCTATTTATTTATATAACATTACAAAATATTAATAGTGACTTGAAGGCTAATTGAAATTGCTGAAAACTTGGTGAAAATTATTTGGGCTCTTATAAAGGCTATTCTTGTCTATGCAGATTATTCTTTGGCCCTATGTTTTAAGGTCAAAATGGTTCAAAGAAAACCCATGGTTCTAATATCAAGAACATATGAAATGTCTTGTGGGTTAATTGTTGCTGTTGCTGGCATGATATTTTGTATTAGGCCTCTGTCACGGAAGGATGGCTTTTGAAAAATAATTAAAGCTAGGCATACTTATCCAAGGGAACATTGTTGCTGAGCTGTGTTTACATAGGTAGCAATGAAACTTTCAGTCATCTGAACAAAAAGAGTTGACTTGCTATCAACAGGTAGTTTTCAATTTCCTAGATACAAAAACTATATGACATTGTTAACTTGCAAATGATATCTCATCCTCAGAAAAAACTGTTCTGCTTCATCTTGGGTCACGAGTGAAGGGGATATGTAGAAGTGCAGCTTTAGCATAGTCAGCCTGCTTTGTTTCCACACATTGTTTCTGACAACAATTCAGAAGGGGATTAGGACTAGATTGGCAAGAGGCAGAGCAGAGAGTAACATTCATGGTTTTGTTTAGAGAAAATCCAGGAATGCAATGCTATCACCATTTCAAGTCAAGTGATTGGAATGGAGACTAGACAGTTGAATTCTGGACCTTCATTTTCATTTCTACTCTATTATCATCTTTGGCCATTCTAATGTCAAATAAGGCATACTTCCACTTACGTCACTTCTACTTAAAGTGTGGCCTGGACTTGTCCAGTCCTAGTTGGTAAGCTGGTAACAATCCACAATGAGACAAATGTACTAATTAAGGATAAATATTTGGTTAAGCATAGTTACTTTTTGTGATGGTTAGTTTTGGGTGTGAATTTACTAGGACTAAGGGATGTTCAGATAGTTGTTAAAGTATCCCCCATCTATTGTGTGTGTGTGTGTGTGTATAACACTTGATTTAGCATTTGATTCAGTAGACTTGTTAAAGAAGATCTGCCTTTATCTTTGTAGGTGGGTATAATCAAATCCATTGAAGATCTAGTTAGAATAAAAAAGCAGAGTCCCAGCCTCCCTCCCCTGACTTTACTCAAACACCATACCTGCTGTTTCTCCAAACCTCAAAAATATTCTGTGCTCTCAAAGAATAAATTCCTGCTAAATATCTAAAAATAAATTACCAAAGACCTGAAGAAACCAGTTCTCTATTAAATGTCATACCTAGGGTCCAACATTGTCTAATATGGGCATTGGTTTGATTCCTAACCGATCCACTTCCAATCCAGATCCCTGCCAATGTGGCTGGAAAAGCAGAAGAAATTAGCCCCAGTCCTGAACATTGCCATCATTTCAGGGATGAACCAGTAGATGGATAGATCTCTCTCCATCTGTCCTTCCCTCTGTAACTCTGCCTTTCAAATAAATATTTTAAAATAAATAAATGATTTATCTGAATATACAAAGCCTTATTTCCTCTGAAAACTCCAAAGTTACCTAAATGGATGCTTTAAGAACTCATGTGCTCTCATGTGCACAGGGCAACCAGTTGTTAAGGACCTCCAGCATCATAGAAGCTCTCCATGGTACTGCTTCAGATTCTGGCAGTGTCAGCCTGCATGATCATCCCTTCTAAATTAAGTCTTTTTAAATGAGCTGCCAGTATCCCATTTTATTAAAAATTATATCTAAATAAGGTAAAGAAATATCTGGCATTTTTATGTGGCAGATATTTCTCCCCCCTAAATGTTGTTTGCCTTCCAAATTGACTTCCAAATCCAGCCAGGATTTTGACCAGTTGCCCAAGCCTATATCTATGATTAAACCTATCTTCTTGCCTCGCCTTACTCTTTCCTTAAACATTACAACCTGTTTTTTCTCTATTCTAGCTTTTCTTCAGAACTGAAAAACATGGAATTGTAACATTTTGAAGGACATTGACATCTTCTCTTCCAAGCACTTAAACAGTCTCATCATAAAGAACCATGGGCCTCTGTCCACTCCACTTCTCCTTTCCGAACAAAAACTCTTAAAATTCTTGAACTCTTTAAATTCTACAAATTTTTCCCAAAGAAGAACAAAACAAAAAAGGACAAGAATTGACATATGCAAATTCTCTTTCCCCCCAATTATGTTGTATTATGCATTGCAGATATTTAAGTACTTGCTGAATGAGTTTGCACAATTATTATAGCTTCTCCTTCTTATTAGTTCTTGCCCTTCTCTTCTATAAATTTCCTATGTTTTTATATTTGGAACATAAAGATATCTACTTTAATTTTGCATGCTTAATATACTATTTTTAACTTTGCTTAGTATTTCTTGTGCATGCTAGTTGTTGAGCAACATTTCTTTTTTAATCAATTTGATCTTTTAAGAATGCTTCCTTACACTCAACATCTGAAGGAACAGCTCTTTTGTTTACATTTGCTGTGTACAAAATACACTTATGTTTCTTGTAATTATTTGTACTTTTCCTTTTTAACATTATTGATCTCCAGGTTCATTTTAGTATTTGTGTTCCTTTTAGATCATTTTACCCTCTGATAAAGCATGTATTTGTCAGGCTCAATCTTATTTTAGACACTTTCTGCTCATGTTTGTAAATGCATTCACATTAGATGCATTATTTTCTATTCCCTGACATATGCAGTATCTTTAAATACTGTGTTATCTTCAACCTCCCCCCAGTCATCTTCTATACAATGATGAAACTTAAAGTAGCTACATTAAAGATATCACCAGAATTAGCTCTCATGATTAATGTTTACTAATTGCCAGACTAATAATATTAATTTTAGAGTAAATTTGAATTAATTTGAAATTTTTAATGGCTATTTTATATTTATTGAAACTCAGCCATAGGAGTTTCCCTATGTGACCTGCTATAACTTGCTTGTAATTTTGCCCACCATAAAGCTATCAGAAATGATGTCCACCATTTGTTCTTCTCAAGATAATATTGCTTACCTGTCATCTTGATGTTTAAGATTGTTCTCTAAGAGCATCTGCTCCTTTTAAAAACTGCTTAAGTCAGCCTCCAAAATCATTCTCTTTCCCTATTATGAAGATTAGTTCCATTCATCCATTATTACTATATCTTTCAGATACACATAGAAGTCTCTCTTTTCTTCGTACCTTTGCAAAAATCAAATTCAATCACTGTGACACTGAACTGTCAAGTTAATTTTGGGCATCATATATCTAGAGCTGTTGACTAGTTAATGCCCAGATTTCACAATTACTTCATTTTCTGCTTTTAGGGGCCATTTATGCAGACTCTTAGTTATATCATCATCACCCACAGTAATTGCTTTCTTTTTAAAGCAAGATTTAAGAAATTAGTTGAGTCTCAGCTGTTTGGACTTATCATTAATGTCATGTACTTCATTTGGTCTCATTCAACTCACTCAGTTCTTTTCTCTCCTATACATGAGATTTTAAAAAATATTTCTTTTTACTGTTAATCATTTGTGCCAGTCCTAATCCATTCTTCTTTTTCAGTGTTCTTGAACTATCAGGATTAATACCCCCACACTAGAAGCAAATACAGGATTCCTATAGAGCCTTAGATGCAGATTTAGTGCTTGCTTAGAGACTTAGTTTACTACATCATGAACATCATTTCCATACCTATGCCATCTGCATACACTGCCTATACTATCCACACTGTAGGTCCAACATATACTCATTGTTTCTAGAACATTGAATACTGACAAAGGCAGTAAGAGAAATGAGATTGAGTACAGGGAACGGGCTAAAAGGGGACCTCAGGGAGACTTTCATCTTGTCCTGGTATATGGTTAAAGCTCTGAATTGTTAATAGCACTGCAGAGTTGTCCTACCTTGAGATAAGAGCTAGGATTTGATACTCTGAATCAGTCATTTGGGAAGCAACCAGAAATCTTTAGACTTCTTAGCATTCATCCACAGAGAATTCTCGCCACAGGTGTAGGCTACTAATGACAATTCTCAAAATAGCCAACAGATAGATCCATCTTTTTTTTTTTAAAAGATTAATTTATATATTTGAAAGAGTTACACAGAGAGATATGGAGAGGAGCAGAAAGAGAGGACTTCCATCCACTGCTTCACTCCCCAATTGGCCACAATGGCTGGAGCTGCTCTGATCCAGGGCCAGGAGCCAGGAGCTTCTTCCTGGTTTCTTATGTGGGTGCAGGGGCCCAAGGACTTGGGCCATCTTCCACTGCTTTCCCAGGCATAGCAGAGAGCTGGATTTGAAGTGGAGCAGCCAGGTCTTGAACTGGTGCCCATATGTGATGCCAGTACTGCAGGCAGCAGCTTAACCAGCTACACCGCAGTGTCAACCCATAGATCCACCTTCTAGAAATGGAATCTGGACTGGGTCCTAAATCATTGGGAAAACAAAGTTAGGTTATAAGTAAAATTTACATAGTCATGCAGGCATTTGATACAGCTGTTAGGATACTGCCTTAGATTCTCTCATCGTATACTAGACAGCATAAGTTTTAGTCACAATTCTGTTCCTGATTCCAGCTTCCTGCTAATGTGCACCCTGGTTAGTAGCCAGTGATTAGTCAAGTTCTTGTGTTCTTGCCACCCACATGGAAGACCCAGACTGAGTTTCTGGTTCCTGGCTTCAGCCTGGTCCAGTCCCAGCTGTTGCAGCTTTCTGGGGAGTGAACCAGGGGATCACAGATCTCTCTCTCTCTCTCTCTCTCTCTCTCTCTCTCTCTCTCTCCCCTTCACTCTTTCTCTCTTTTCAAATAAATAAAACCAAGACTTGTTAAATATTTAGATAATCACTTAGTGATAAATGTATAACAATCAAATGAATTAGTAAATCAATTTAAAGATCACAAATCAACACATTTGAAACCTAACATCTAAAATAAAATAATGTACATAGTACTTTATCTGTCATTTCCAATGATCATCCTTATACCACATTATTTATGCATACGTGAACAAGTGGTGTTTCTTTACAGTTTTATTTACGTATTTATTTTGAGAGAGAGAGAGAAAATCTTCATCTACTGTTTCACTCCCCAAATGCCCTCACAGCCAGGCTGGGTGAGGCTAAAGCCAGGAGGCCAGAACTCTATCTGGGTCTCCTACAGCAGGGACCCAATGACTTGGACCAATATCTACTGCCTTTACAGATGCGTTAGCAGGAAGTTGGGTCACAGCAGAATTGCTAGATCTTGAGTCAGACACTCTGATAAGAGATGTGGGCA
Organism: Sylvilagus floridanus; assembly: GCA_949820135.1. Taxonomy (NCBI): domain Eukaryota; kingdom Metazoa; phylum Chordata; class Mammalia; order Lagomorpha; family Leporidae; genus Sylvilagus; species Sylvilagus floridanus. The sequence goes on along the minus strand of OX463244.1, from coordinate 69,450,992 downwards.
TCCTAAGTGTTGGCTTAACTACTGTACCACAATGTCTGCTATGAACAAGCTGCATTTCAACAGTCTTACCACTTGCGCTCACAAATGCTACTGCTAAAGGTGGCTGTATACCTGCACTCAGGTAAAGAGTTACACACATAACCATTGTTCTTTGCCAAGAAGGGCGTGCTTGAAACTTCCCAAGCATCAGTAAATAAAGTTGTCTCTTCTGTGCCTTCTACCAATTGAGGCCCAGCATTGGGTCTATTAGAAAGAGCAATCCAGACATGAACAATACTCACTTACCCTGTATTTTTGATTATTCTTTTTGCCAAGGATTATAGACCTACTATGCATTGTTTGGGGACTTGATTTAATGTGCTCTGATTATATTTCTTGTGCCACCTTGCTCATGGTCCAGCTGCTTATTAATCTTGTTGCCTTTGCTCTGTCAATAAGAGCAAATATACTTCTACTGCTTCTTGATGGGTTGTGTTCTTAGACTTGCTACTTAAATGTGGATTCTTTTTTTTTTTTTTTTTTTGACAGGCAGAGTGGACAGTGAGAGGGAGAGACAGAGAGAAAGGTCTTCCTTTTGCCGTTGGTTCACCCTCCAATGGCTGCACGGATGGCGCGCTGTGGCTGGCGCACCGCGCTCATCCGCTGGCAGGAGCCAGGTGCTAGGTGCTTTTTCCTGGTTTCCCATGGGGTGCAGGGCCCAAGCACCTGGGCCATCCTCCACTGCACTCCCGGGCCACAGCAGAGGGCTGGCCTGGAAGAGGGGCAACCGGGACAGAATCCGGCGCCCCGACCGGGACTAGAACCCGGTGTGCCGGCGCCGCAAGGCGGAGGATTAGCCTGTTGAGCCACGGCGCCGGCCTAAATGTGGATTCTAAAATGATACCAATTAAGCCCGATGGAACATCTACAGTATTTTGAATAGACATAATTGCCATAGGGCAAAATGGAAAATATCACCTTTTTATGAAGTATGATATTGATTTACAGTCAGGTTGAATAATTTTGGTGATTGGCCAGCGCCGTGGCTCACTAGGCTAATCCTCCACCTTGTGGCGCCAGCACACTGGGTTCTAGTTTGGTCGGGGCGCCGGATTCTGTCCCGGTTGAACCTCTTCCAGGCCAGCTCTCTGCTGTGGCCAGGGAGTGCAGTGGAGGATGGCCCAAGTCCTTGGGCCCTACACCCCATGGGAGACCAGGAGACCAGGAGAAGCACCTGGCTCCTGCCTTTGGATCAGCGCGGTGCGCCGGCTGCAGTGTGGCGGCCATTGGAGGGTGAACCAACGGCAAAGGAGGACCTTTCTGTCTCTTTCTCTGTCACTGTCCACTCTGCCTGTCAAAAAAAAAAAAAGAAATTTTGGTGATTAACCAAATTCTCAGTGCAGCTTTTTATCAAAACAGGACTACACATAAACACTATCTTCAAAGGTATGTCAAAAGGAAAAGTAGGCTGTCAACTATTTATCTCTGCTAATGTCCTTTGACTGTAACCAACAGAAACTAATTGACCTAACAGAGGGTAAAACAGACGTTTATTAGAAATTTGCAGAATCAAATCACAGATTTGAAGAAAGAACTGGACAATAAGTCCTTGGTAAGGCAAACATAAGGCAACTCTTGAGGTGGAAATTTTAAAGGACTTTATAACATGATGCCATTAACAAAACTCATCTCACTCTCAGACTTTCCACTCAAGCTTCACGTTTCTAGGAGGAAGTTTTATGAGTCTAGCCTAGTCATTTTTCCCCTTGGATTAATCAGGCTATCCAAAGAGTAAGGGCACAGAAAGGGTCACTAGAGCTATCGCTAATGTCCATATGGCAATCTCAGTTTATAGTAGCTTAGGCATTAGAGTTAGTCCCTGGGGAACCTAATGGTCATCTGTGTGTTCAAATCCATAAGAGCTTTTTAATTTACTTTTACTTTTATGTTTGTTGGATCTTAATGCTTATGCCTAATTAGAGCTTTCAAAGAAATGAATGTCACAGGTACCAAGCTTAAATTTTATACTGGTATTTTTTAAAGTAAAATTAAGCCTTCTGATGTGTACTACAGGGATACACATAAAAAGTTTTTCTTGAAGAGTATCTAGTGTCACAGTCCATGGCTCTTCATTTTCCCCAGGTTTCCTATTTGAAGAGGAGGCTTCCTTCTCAACAAGATGTTGTTGTTTCATCTGCACATTGGCTTAACCAATCAACCAGTTTTCAACTGTTCAAGAATTATGCTCTAATCTTAAAATTGTCATGCACACTTGAACCCTTGCCAGGCAGGAGTTTGCCCTCAATCCCTATACCCCTGTTTAGTGAGGTGTGTTAGGCACTAAAAACATATTTGTTGAAAAAGTGACTGAATGAATATATTCCTCTTTATGCTTTCCAATGTCAGCTTTTAATTTATTATTAACAGTATAAACTAGTGTGTGCAATATCTAAGCAAATGTATAATACCTAGATTGGTCAATTTTTCATCATATAACAACTAATAAATGCTTCAGTGACAGAGGTTGAATTTGAAACTCTTTAGCAATATTGTTAGAGCTTTATCTTTAGGTTCTTTTTGGGTATTTATGATAGCCCATGTATCCAATGGCTTGGGTAATTTAAAATTGACAATTTCCATTAATTTTGTTAAATGCTCACATTTGTAGACCTGTGTCATGGGCAACAGAAAAGGGTAGATCAGTGTATCTTTACAATAAATCTGAACCCATTTACTTGCTTGGCTGGACTTGTACTTCTTGGATCATAAAATTTGTCCTCTGTGAGTCCAAGGAGTGCTAATAATGATACCAACTTGACTGAACTTGCAGCCCCAAAAGCATGAAAGTGACTATGCAGGGTCTACCATAAATTTGCTGTCATGTAACTTTCATCAGGATTTTAAGACACGAGAACTGCAGATTTGGAGTAACATATTCAACTTGTAGATGGTACAAATTCCAAGGCTTCGGAGACATCAGTCTCCACTACTCAAGTTGACCCCATAATTCACCAAAACTAAGTGAATTCACCAAATCCTTTTTAACTCCCACACATATAAATCCATTTGCAAGTAATTCTCACCTACTTCTGGAATTAATGACAAGTGTCACCATTGTTATTGCTGTTACTATTACGATTCTATTAGAATAACATTCTCAAAGTACCAAGTAAATCTTTCATTGGTACCTGTGACAAATACATTCTTCGCCTCACACTCATTTGTCACTCTTTGTAACAGAAATGCTTCATCATTGTACTTTTTAAAGACAACCTTGTATCCCTGACCAATGGTAATAGGCTTGGTACAAAGTGCCCTCCACCACCTTTCCCTCACTCCCTTACCCGAGATAGCCTCACGCTGAGACAGGGAACTGTTCTGAGAGGACTCTCATCGAGAGTTTCACTTTGCAGTGAGATTCCACCTTCTCAGCCCTGATTATGTCTCCACAGCTCTGGGCGTGTTGAGAATCGTCATTTTAACACATCAGCATTGGCAGTCACACACCTCTTAGGTGCTGTTCATAATCATACCTCTGGGAATAGCAGGGGGCGATGGGGCTTATTGGCACAGTGGCAACCATCCTTTACCATTGATTTTCCAATTCCAAATTGTAGTAGAAGATCAAACACTGCCTTTATAGCCTTGATTACTGCCATGTTGCCGTTCGTTTGCTTAGCTGTCTCGCTGGTAGCCTGTGATCTGCCAAAGGATGGGAGCCGCATTGTCTTTATTTGTGTAAGTTGCTCCCTGAAATCGCAGAGCACCTGCTGCAACAGAAGAATTCTCTTGCAGAAGGACATACAGGAGCATGCTCATTTAGCTAGGATGTCACATGCTTATGGAAGCAAAAGGAGAATAAAACAAAACTCCAAAATGAGAGCAAAGGGAGGGATGTGTTAAAAATCCAGAGACTTCCCCCTGCTGCCAGTCGAGAAGCAATGCCTTTTATGGAACAAAATACTATACTCTGGGCTCATGTTCTTGATGAGATCGGCACATAATGCTGATAAGATCTGAGCTACATTGTCGTTCTGTTTTTATTTTTTGTAAGCATTGCACTTGCATATAAATGTTTGAAAAAGAAAGAAAACGACTCATTTTGAAATGTTATGTCTGTGAATAAAATATGTACATGTATTTGAGACTCCGTTTGACACTACAACAGTGTATTTAAGATAAACTATTTATCTTCCACAAACACATTTCACTGTTTTAACACATCCATTTGTTTCTGGAATGAAGGCAGAGGCATGAGGGTGGGGGGAGAGGAAAGGAGGCAGGAAGGAGAAAGAAACAGTCAGGGAGCTTTGTGTTGTGATATTTCAGCTTCCTCTTGATGGCAAAATTCTAACTGGAATCCTGTTTTGTTACTCCGGATGTCAGTTCACAAATCATGAATTAAGCAGCTCAAGCCAAGTGGCACCTAACAGTAAAACTGGCATTTCTCAAAATATTGGCAGATCGAGCGAGCAACTGTTGATTTTAAATGTTTAATGAGCAATATGTTACTTATTCCGGTAATATTGTTGTGTTTGCCTAACCTTTCTCAGACTGCCTCCTTCTGCTTCATTGCTGGAAAGTTTCCAGAAGGGAAGGAGTATGTTGGGGAAGGGGGAGCCTGTGGACAGCTCTGATGAGGCAGAACTGCAGGAAAAAATATTCATTACACTTGCTCTCCTGATGATAATGAACTCTGCATAATTGAGAGTCCTAACTCGGGACTTGCATGCACTAAGGAATCCCAGCATGTTTTCCCTCACCCATGTAGTATGGAAGAGAGGCAGGTAAACCTGCTGAAGGGTAGTTGAAGCAAGAAGTACAGGGTAACAGAGGTGTGCTGGGTGAGGATTTCTTAGGAGGTTGGGATAACAGAAACCTGAAGTCATTGCACTGGCTCTTCCAGAAAATGAACCTGCTGTAGGATAGCAGCAGCAATCAAATCAGCAAAGCAAAGAGGTAACAGAAAAAGCAGTAGTAACTTCATACTACCTGGTCCCCCTAGGAGTTAACTACCACCCCCACACACCCATTTCTTCTGGCACTGGCTAAGTGTGACTGTGTTACTGGTCTGTATGTATAAAGTAGCTACTGGAAGAAAGCCTCCATCAACGTAAAGTTCATGGGCCTCATACAAACTATGGGTATCATTTGTTGCCTATAACAAAATTAGCTTTCTTTACTAAAATAATTTCTTGTAGCAAAAAATGAATGAGACACTTGTGGCATTACCAAGCATGTTTGAAATCCTCTGCAAGGCTAACACAGATAATTCATGCAACAGATCTGGATCAGTAGGAGTGTTAAAATGAGGATAACCTTATGAGTTATTAGCATAAAAAGTTAGCTCCAGAGATAAATCTCTTGTACAGAGTTCTCATTATATTTGGGAATAGAAAGTAATTCCTCTGTGTTCTAAGAATTAAAATGAAGGAAAAATTAATTGCCTGTTTATAAAGGTTAGTGGAGGATTTTGCATTTATATAAATATACCATCATCCTACTATTATGCTACTTAAAGTATTAGTGATATTTTTTCCTAGACCGCAGTAGAAAAATAGTATTTGAGATTCCTGTATCCCATATGAGAGTGCCATTTCCTGTCCCAGCTACTTGGCTTCCAATCCAGCTCTGTGCTAATGCGCCCTGGGAGGCAGCAGAGGATGCGTCAATTGCTGGGGTCCCTGCCACCCATGTGGAATCCCTGGCTCCTGGCTTCTGCCTGCAGCAGTTGTGACCCTTTGGGAAGTGAACCAGTGGGTCGAAGATTCTCCCTCCCTCCTTCCTTTCCTCCCCCCCCCCACTCTGCATTTTGAATTAATAAAATAAATAAACATTGCAAAGAAAAACAAAAATACTGTTGTATAAAGCTCATCCAGGGTCATGTTTTTAAAATTATTTCAAAATATGTAGATATGTGAACTCTTCCTTGTTTGTAGAGAGGAAATGTAAGAAAGGAACTGATTTTCCTCAATGCAGTCATCATAAGGCCTGTTTTTGGTGTTGAGATCAAGAACTCTGCAAATAATGCTAATGAGGTCAGAAATAAGAACATTTTCCATAACCTAGCAACTTCATTTTGTCCTTTTTTTTTTGAAGGTTTATTTATTTATTTGAAAGAGTTACACAGAGAGAGGAGAGGGAGAGGGAAAAGAAAGGCAGGGGGAGAGAGAGAGCACGCGAGAGAGAGCAAGAGATGTCTTCCATCCTCTGGTTCACTCCCTAATTGGCCGGAGCTGTGCCTAACCGAAGCCAGGAGCTTCTTGCAGGTCTCCCTACACAGATGCAGGGGTCCATAGGCTTGGGCCATCTTGTATTGCTTCCCCAGGCCATAGCAGAGAGCTGGATCAGAAGTGGAACAGCTGAGTTTTGAACTGGTGCCCATGTGGGCTTCCAGCACTGCAGGTGGTGGCTTTACTAGCTATGCCACAGTGCCAGCCCCTGTTTTGTCCTTTTGTCACAGTTTATATCCTTGTAAGTGATCCTTGAGATGAAAGTTCAGTCACAGCAGCTATAGCTTGTCAAAGAAAAATCATATGAGATTCATCATTAAGAAGTCATGTTTATTGAGTATCTACTATGTGACAGTACACGTGATATTTGGGATAATTTTGTTAATTCTGTATCCAGTGGTAATAGGTTTCTGTTTTTATAGACATGGCTATGGTGCAGCTGTTCTGAAAACTTATCACATTTGCTAAAATGAAATACAGCAGCCACTTACCAAACCATTCTCTACTATCTCACTCAATATTTCAGCACAGAAAATAGAATATGAAGAGAGTATATTTGGAAGTGTTATGAAAATACCATTAGAACAAATAAATTCAAATGTTAGACTAGGGTTTCTTGGCTTGCTTCCTCTGATGGAAAGAGGAAGGATGACGTGTCTCTAAGCAAAATACTTGGTAGTGGGGCTCTAGAATAATTCATGATTTGGACTGGAAGATGTAGTCAGTATGGGTGACCTTTCACTCATGGTTCCAATCCCTGATCTATTCCTGTTAGAATTGTTATAAAAGAAATAATATTCTCTCACATAGTAGCAATAAGAATTATTTGAGGTGATATAGGTGAGTGTAAAAAGCATTCATTAAAAAAATAGCAATTTTTTTAAAGTTCTTTGTTTATTTCTAAAGGCTCTTTAGTCTTTTTTATGAAGCACCTATTGGTAACAAACTACTTCTCCTTTACTTCTCAACCAAAATGACTATTAAGTGATTTTTCTTAATCTCCCTAGCCAAGGGAAATCTCTTACATATATTCTTATGCCATTACATTGCCATTACATATATTGTTATCTTGCCTTCATAGCACTGAGCCAAGTTATAGCAGAGATTTAATTAAATAACCATATATAAATATTTTTGTGATGGAAGCATCGTGAATGTCCCACTTGCACCTGGTACGGCACTCGACAATATATTTACCTATATTTAATGCAAATAAATATACAGGTCCTTGGATACATGAAGACAAACGGATCCTATAATGTAATTGGGGGGAATGAAATATATACAAAGGTTGACAGCGCAACCTGATTCAGGCCACAGTTGCTGTATACACAAAATTCTTTGAGAATATAGAAGAACCAAAAATAACTGGGGCTTGGGAATGGGGTAGTTTCAACCATGGGCTAAGAAGAGGATGCAGGAGAAGGCAAGAAACTGAGAAAGACTTGATGAAGATGACATTTGGTACGATTCTTGAAGTTTGTAGAAGAGCTCAGAGAAAGAGAGGGCCAGCATGTACTATTGACATTCATCTGTAGGCACTGAAATCAAAAAGCTCTAACTATTATGTCAAACACAACAAATTACTCTTTTGCAAAGTTCAGAAGCAATATTCAAAGCTTCATTAGATTTAAATACATAATAAAAATTATAGAAAGGGTTCAAGAGGGAGAAGTAAACCTACAAGATGGCAAAAGCTCACCCATGAAGTATTTCTGAGTACATGAGGGCTTGGGCATAATTCAAATGTGTATTGTGGTTGGGTCCTTCAAGCATGCACCTTCATGGAATGATTCCTAAGTGGAAGGTCAGATCCTGGGATGATCTGCAGAGGGGCAAGAAGGAAGTAAGCTGGAGGCTCTCCAGCAGTCTCAGACAAAAGTGCTATTAAATTTAACTGTGTGCATTAACTTGTGTATATATAGTACTTAGTGATTTGCATATATTACCTCCTGTGAACTTCTCGGCAATCTTATGAGGTCATCAAGACAGGTATTATAACCTCTATTATACAGATGAGGAAATGAATTTTGAAGATTTTTAATGATAAGTGCAAAGTACTGGCAAATAATGAACTCAGGTTCCTTAAATCCACTTGCAGTATTCTATTATACTGTATTCTTCATTATTTAATACAATAAAACAAAAATAGCAAAATAAGGTAAAATGACCAGAGAAACCAAAAGGAAACTTAAAATTAATTTACTGAATACCTTGTCGTATCAAAATGTTTTAAGTTTAATCACCAGCACATTATTCTCTTTTCCCATATTTTTCTACACTGTCATACTTTGAGCCATAGCTCTTCTTTCAATCTAGATTTTTCCCTATTTCTGAAATAGAATTTCTGTTGTGACTAGAAAAACATGGACTTTTGCAGCTAGACAGAGTTGATTCAAATCCTAATTTGACAACTTACTATCTTATAATCTTGCAAAACCAGTTCACATCTCTGTATCTTACCCACGTCTACAAATGGGAGAATAGTTAAGGAAATGATTGTATCGCATGTGTCATAGGGTTACACTTTCTGTATTCAGCAAGGCAGTACTGTGGAATTGTGTATCACATTCCTTGTCCATGGTGAGTTCTCAATAAACATTTATTCAGAGGGTTGTATTAGTTTCTTCCCCTTCCCCACCTATGGGTTCTTAGACCAGATACTCACACTCAACAACTCTAGGCCTCAGTTTTCAAGATGGATAAATAATGCCATTCATATGAGGATTAATTGTGCATCATTTCTGCTAATTAAATACTCGTATCATATCCCTTCCTCTTTCTTTTGTTATTTTCATTCTGTACATCTTTCCATTCTCAGGAATATCAATTCTGATTTCTCTCCTACCTCTTATTTAGTTCTTCTCTTAGCATTCGTACTTTTCCTCTTTACTAGACTTCTACCTTCTATTTTTCTCCTACACTGCTCTGTTGATCCCCAATGTCTTTCCTCTTCCTTTTGCTGATTCTTGGAGAGCTAGAGTAAGGACCAAGTGAGCCTTGGAGTGGCACATGGAGAAATCCCCCCCAGCCAGAGAACTCTGGAATCTGGGCTAGTCCCTACAGAATAAGAGATTTACCTTTGATTTTGAAAAATAGGCACAATTAAAATGTGTTTACTAAAAATCTCTTGATTCTGTACCTCCCAGTTCACTCACACTCATTCACACACACACACACACACACACACACACACGCCTACCCAAGCATTATGCATCTGAATACTTGTTCACCAGCTTACGTGGGTCCTTAGATCCTTGCATTTACATATAATTCTTATTCATTCATTTTCAGAGTATCAAAATAATTGAATAAGGTAAGTCAGTAGAAATCTGAGAGTGGGAAAATGACATATAAAGGGAGATGCTGTGATATAAATGACAGTAGACATGGACATTTTAATTCTCTTAGAACCAGCACCCCCTTAACTATACCAACCAAGCTGTATGCTTGTTCTAAGTCATTTATAACCGTCTCCCACAAGGCACCCTGTCATACAGAGAAGGGATATTTCTGAGTCCGGCTGCTATTCCTTTGTGTCCAGAGGCAAAATGATCTCTTGACTTCTACTTGTTTAATGCAGATGCCATTCCTGCTCTGCTCATCCACATCAATGTTTAATTCTTCCTAGAATCTTACAGAGCTTCAACAGTATCCCAGGAAGGTCGGGCAATAGAGCACCATCAGTTGAAAGAAAAACATAAAGGATTAAGAATTTGAAGACTGATTCTCTCTCTCTCTCTCTCTCTCTCCCCCTCTCTCCCTCTCTCCCTCTCTCTCTCTTTCTCTCTCTCTCTCTCTCTCTCTCTCTCACACACACACACACACACACACACACACACACACTATGCTGTACACAGTGGTTTCTTTGAGTAGAATTGCTCTTTGTACACTGGAACAATTTAAACAGGGATATCCCATCTTTGGACTCTTCATTATTTTAGAACTGCCCTGTTGACTTTTTTCCTCTTTGAGGCTGTGCTTTTCCCAAAACCTTCTAGGGCCTATAGTGGTGAGGGGGACTTCCTAGGACCGCCCTCCTCTACAGATGATTGTCTCCTGGTTCCCTATAGCCATCTCCCTCTATCCCTGGTGAATAAACATAATCTTAGTCTCCAGAGTCTTGACTTAAAAAAGGCAGTTTTAAAAAAAAGAAAAATGAGTATCTCTTTGTTTCAGGGTCTAAACCATGTGGCTATCCTTGGCTTCCAGTCCCTATGAGAATGTCACACCATTTCTTCTATGGTCCATCAATTTTAAGAACTCCCAAGCAGCATAAAATGAGAAAGATTTTTTTTTTTTTGAATCGGGGACAATACTACTCTCAGAAGGCAAATATTTCAACTATTGGAAATATAATTTCTAGTTTTGTAATTTGAAAGCTCTGCGGATGATTCTTAGGTATTTCTCTCCAAGCCTGTTGAACATTTATGTGTGATTTCATATAATGACTTTTCTCTGCTGTGGGAACCCAAAACGCTGTGCACCTTGCAGGTTTGTGCTCACCCTCTCTCCAGTAGGCAAAAGAAGTGCCTGGGGCAGTTTCAGCTGTTTTAGAAAGAAACAAGTGTAAGACTGTTTGTCTCTAACTTTTACTACATTTCTCCTGGGAATAGCTCTACTGCACATGCAGCAATCTCTTCCCTAGAAAATCTCAAGATGCACACTAAAATAGTGCACACTGGCAACCGGAGCTTTTAAAGCTTTCTTTTACAGCGTAGCTGGTTTATGGAGGCCAGGGCAAGGAATCAGTGAACTGGGCTGCCTCTGTGAAGCCCCAGCCATGAACAGCTACACAGGCATCACCACAGGAGTGCTAAAAGAAAGCTTCCTAGGGTTAACCCCAACCTATGGGATTCGGATTCCCAGAGATGGGCCCTATGTTCTTCCTTTCTAAGGAGTTCCCCAGGTGAATTTTCCCATTTTGAGAGCCCCAGCTTCAAAAAGATATTTAGGATGACCTAAAAATAAAGATTTTTTTTTATCTGAACAAAAATCTGTATTGTTGGGCACAACTGTTTGCAAGGATGTATATTTTGTTAACTGACAGCTGTACCATGAAATGATCTTTTGGTGTCTACACCATTTTTTCTGAATTAAAATATAAAAATCTAATACAGGATAAGCACAAAATTACATAATTAAATATTTTACTTTCTATATTTGGATCTGCCACTTGAACAATTTTTGAGAACCTGTACCCTGGATTATAGTTTAGAAACATTGGTAACATCTTTCCTAGAAAAGATTTTTTTTTATTTTGATGAAATTACTTTAGAACCTTCCTTCATTATGTGTATCTCATATTTCATATTTGTAACTCTTTAGTGAAAAATACATTTCTGCTAGTTTAAGGAATAATGCAATGTTCCTGCTAACCCCAATTCAGCCATGTTCCCTTGTCCAGCTCTTCCTGCACGTACTTCAGACATACCGCTATTTTATTCCAAGCTCTTCTCATCCTTACATAGCTTTCTGATATTTCTACTTTAACTACTGGATAGAGAATGGGCTGGATTTCCCAATGTGCAGTGCTGGAATTTGGGGGAGGGAGAAGCCAAGCTTCTGACTGCTTTGAAATTGCACCTTCTTTTGATTAGTGTGGATTCAACCTGGCAATGTTCAAACCAATGTTTATTTGGCCCCACTATGGTACATCCAGTTCATTTGTAACCAGCACCCCCGCTGCCAATGCCAATGGCAAATGGTGCCTTGTCCACGAGGCACACTGAACAAATCTCTAGGTAGATATTCCATTAGGTAGTTGAATAGAAGAGAAACAATTTTCATATCTCTCATGTGCAGAAGTTGCCTTGAGAACCTTCTCATGCACAAACCTCAAGCTCCTAGACCACCTGAAACTGTCAGGACTAGGGCTGTTGGTTAACACAACAAAGCATGTTTTGGGCCTCTGTTCCTTTAAAGAGGACTAACGATTAAACTATATTGGCAGAGATGACCACTCCAAACTTTTGTGAACGTAAAATTTCTCTGCACCTATCCACCACTGCAATCATATGCTCATCTATTCATTTACTCTTAGATATGGGGAATGCCGCTGATGACGGCTTCGCATGATTATTCTATGTCATTTAAACATGAAGTCTTTTAGCAAATAAACTTCAGGCTCAATGAACCCAGGCAAACCTTTCTGTATACCCTGGCTGGCCACAAGGCTCATTTCTTTTCTCCAGGTATCAGTGAGTCTGCTTTAGGTTGTTGCAATTCTGTTAGCGTTTTCTTCTTGCTCTTAGTCTTCTCCACAGTCTGATTGACTTGATTTCTTCTACATTCTCCCTGTGCCCTGTTCTCCCTCTTGTTTTTCTACCTCTGCCCTTTAGCACAGCAGGTCAGACAGCATTGCCTCAGAGTCACTGCTCTGTTTGCCTTCAGGTAAACTCACCCGTCAAGAAGCCTTGAGCTGAGGTGTTTTGCTTCTTTCACTTTGAAACCGTAAACTTGTTAAAACTAGAAACCTAAAATTGCATCAGTTCATGATATGTGACGATATTCATATAGACAGGTTTACTCTTCCAAGAAACAATAGTATTTGGGATTGGTACAAAAGCAAGGGAAAGCTGAGGAAATTTGAATGTTGACTAAATTGTTGAACATATTCCAAGGTCTCCTCTTCCTTTCTCTATTTTCTGAAAAACTGGGTCATTATTCTAGTCCATTGTTTAAAGGTTTATTTATGTATTTAGAGGGTGGAGAGACTCTTCAATCCACTGATTCACTTTCCAAATGGCCACAATGACCAGGGTTGGGCCAGACTGAAGCCAGGAGCCAGGAGTTTCCTCCAGGTCTCCCACATGGGTGCAGGGGCCCAGGGAATTGGGCCGCTTGCTGCTACTTTTCCAGGTCCTTAGCAGAGAGCCGGATCAGAATACGGGATGCTAGCACTGTGGGTTGTGGCTTAAACCACTGTGCCACAGCGCTGGCTCCTCTCATCATTGTTTGAACTAGCAAGTTTTAAAGACACCATAGTATTACCTACAAATTCCCTTTTTAGAACCTGAATATTTCAAGTGTGACTTAGACCTATTACAGAACTGAACTACAGGGGTACTATTTGTGGAAAGCAGAATTACAAGATGTTTATTTTGGTGTAAACATCTGTTTTCAGTTCTGTAATAGATCTAAGTGTCGCTCCTTCGGCCGCAAAAGGAGCGACGCTGCTCGCAGTTAATCGGTCTTCAGTAGACTTTTACTTAGAAAGAGTGGGAAAAAGAGTGGGGGACCAGGAGAAGGGGGAGAGATGGCGCGTACGTTCCTTAAGGGGGAAAGCTGGCGTGCGCGCTCCTTCTCCCACGGTCCGCTTATATACTGAATTCAACCAATCACAGTCATTCAATCACAGTCCATGCACAGAGTTCTTCAATCCGGCACTTGATCACGACCAGCTGTGGAGTCACGCAGCAGGCAGGGCATCAGCGCCATCTTGTTGTTTTCCACAATCCTCAGCTAGATGGAAAGTTCAATCAGCTGCTACATCCGCATTACTGCTATAAGCCAAGCCCAGCATGGGGGGGTCCCCACATCTAAGTTTGCTTTTTCATAATACGCATTTGTGTGAACTTTTTGAAGACCTTGTGTGTGGATGTGTATGTCTGTGTGTCTGTAATATTTTATCTAGATCTTTAACTAATTTCATATCAAGGTTGACATATTGGTGAGACTGATTTTCTACCTTTTATTAACCACTCACCTCCTTTGTTATTCCAAACATTTAGAAACAAATACAGTAAGCCATAATTTCTTAAAACATGACATCTGGATTTGAATTTTTTTTATAAAGCTTTCATTTAAAGAATATAAATTTTCAAAGTACAGCTTATGGATTATAGTGGCTTCGGATTTGAATTTATGACCTCTTCCTTCCCTTAGCAGAGTCATCGGCTTCTATTCTAGTTTTTCCAATTCCCCAGAACCTGTTCCCACAAGTACCATCCTGATTGCTGCAGGCTAAGAAATCCCTGAGGTATTAATTGAGAATTAAGACATTAGTTGATAAAAAGTATAACCACTTGCATTAATATTTGCATTGCAAAAAGAGTTTTAATGGGAAAATAATTAAGCTTTAAAGATTGATATCTTTGAGACAATTTATCATGCCTGGCAACCTGTCACATCTCCCCTCGCAGACAGCCCCTGCTTTCATCACCTCCCATTCTTGTAGCCCAAGTTGGTCACGTGTAACTCCACTGCAACTGTGACCAGACTATAAGTGTGTGGGACAGGACAGTGCACAGTCCTACAAAACATGATCCAAAAAAAATGTTAACTCTCTCATCTGTGTATAAATTAATTTCCTCTTGGAAGATTTTCCAACATTTGAGAAGGTCAGCAGCCATTTATCTGTCATTTTCCAAGTCCCCTGACAGCTTATCCAATCATCGATCGTGCTTTTGTAACACAATCCATGCATAATGGAGCCAGGAAAATAATGTGTGTTTTCTTGTTAAACTTTGGAGGTAAATGACCTGTTCTCAGTGGTTTTGACCACTGAAATAGGAAAATCTAATGATCATACACCAATTGCAGAGTGAACTATAGAAAGGAGAGAAAAGTAAAAAGAACCAGCAACTGGGAGTTAGCATGGAGGCTTTATGTGAGTTCCAGGCCTGTCAGCCCTGGCTTTTGTCACATACTTAGTATCTCCAACTGGTAGGCAAGATGGAGACCAATCAGAGCAACAGAGTCAGGACATGTGAAATGTAGAAAAGTATTAAAGCACTGGAGTCACTTTGCCATTTACTCTCGTGATGTTTAGAAGCTCCTTCACTTTGCTTGCTTCATTAAAAAAGAGAGTGAGAGAGAGTAAAGAAGAGGCCTATTGAGATAAATGATCTGCTGTGTTAGCAGCCCATGTGACACAAAGTGGCACCCAAGTAGAGGCTGAATTGTTTGCTCAGGAATGGGAATCAAGTCAACAGAGAAGGTTGACTTTCCTCATGACAATTCAACTATTCTCCCCAAGTCTCTGCTAACCTAAAAAGTATATTGATCCCCGATCCCAGGCCAAACTGACTCCTGGAAGCTGGGGTTAACTTAACTCCCTGATAGAAGAAAAATGATGTACCTCTGGATGTGCCAGTCTAGGCTCATATTGCTGGTTACTGCAGGTAGGGGTGCCTAGGCATCACCCAGGGGGCTTTATAAACTCACAGAATCCAGAGCATCGTTCCTAGAGATTCTGATTCAGTAGGTCTGTGAAAGGGCATAGGGATTGTATAAGCACTTGGCAGTGTGGATTTTATGTAGGTGGTTCATGGGGAAACACTAGAATAGATGCTGACAGGAGCCTGAGATAAACTGTTCACTGCACCTGTATGATATATTTGCATAATTTTTCTAAAGTGAAAGCAAAAGGGGAAAAACACTGAATCACATAGAACTTAAAAAGCTGACTGAAGAGATGCTTATTCTGGAAATGTCTGATGCGTGGGATGCTTTATTAAAGCATATTGAGTAATGTGTTAAACAATATATTTGAAGCTTGTGAAATGCACAGAAAATGTGTTCAAAAGGGTAATGTTTTTAATGGTCTTTATGGAAAAGCCCATGGTCTCACCTCGGTGAAGCCATTGCTAGGAATTGCTGAAATAATTATGGTTCAAATAGCTTGTATTTTAAACACATGATTCTATCCAAGGATAGAATCCACAGACTCTTAATAAACGAATCGTAGCCTAGGAACAGATCTGCCTTGAAATTAGCAAGCATCTTCAAGTTTTTGGCAGATCCTGGGTTGAAATCCATTAGTGATTGAATCTCTGGACAGCTCCTCTGTGTGTTTGCAGTGAGTCCTTGGTGAGAGGTGATAGGCAAGGAGGCAAATCTTCCAGACTGTTCAACCATCCAGAGTAAGATGACATGGCTTCAGTACTGACCCGAGACATTGCACAACAGCACTGATCTCTGATATAAACAAATGATGCAGTACATGTTAGTGCTTCGTTGAAATCCAAAGTCCTCTGCTATATAACAAGGAACAAAATTACTGAGCCTGGTATTTTTAAATGGCAGGTGTTAGTCATTGCCTGCTGTCTCTCTCCATATACTTTTAAGGAAATGATCTTGCGATTCATGGCTGTCCATCAGGGGTGGGGTCCCACTAAGTCACTAGGAAACTTAAGAGCTTCCAGTGAGTAAGAAAGTTAAGGTTTGCTTGCCCATGGGGAATATAAAAGATAAAATGAGCTAAAACAAAGGATGAATTTGTTCTACTTCTATCTTACACTTCTCTCCTGTAACATAACATTAGGAAACTCAGGTTGGGGGTCTTTCTCAGAATACTCAGATCTGATATTTCTGGGAAATGGTGCTTGATCAAGGCTGCCGGGCTGTTAGAAGTATATAAATACAGTAAGAAGGGTCTACCCTTTAGGAAAAGTGATAGTGTCGACAAGTTGTGGGTCAAGTTCATAGGGTAGTTCAACTTTGGCCCCTGCTGGTAGTGTAATCTGACTACCAATGGCAAAGACCAAAGAGTTGTCAGACAAACTGGGTCCATAGGGAAAAGAGTAGGCAGAGAAAATGCAGTGGGGTAGGAATACAGACAGCTGCCACCTTCGAGATCAGCACTCTAAGTCCAGACCCCTACCAATAGTGAGGAAAGAGCTTCTGACAGTTGGTCAGACTTGAGTCTCACTGCTTCGGCCTGAATGGACTTGGCATGTGGTTACAATGCTTTAATAACTAAAGTTATATACAGAAGGCAGATTGGAACAGATAATTCCCATGTACAGTTATTAAAGTCTGTATTGTCCACTTAATTAGAAATTTTTTCTGACTTTATGCACTATCAACTTGCATGTTACTATGTCTCATTTCCCCATTAATTTTTTTTCTTACGCTAGAAGTAGAAAAATCTCAGATTTTCTTTTTCATTATGAGAAACCTGCCCTTAGGATATAACCACAGGAGCAGTTATGTCCTTACCCTGTACTGACATTATTAAATCCATTTCCATTTTTTAAAAATATTTTATTAGGAAAGTAATATATGATTTGTGTCAAAAATTCGAGCAGTGTAGAATGGCATAAAATGATGGAAAATTCCCTGACCACACACCTGTGGCACTACCAATCCCATAATCCAGAAATAAAACTATCAACACCATATAGGCACTGCTCATATATACATGCATTTGTGTTTAAAGATGTACATATGAATATATGCATTTGTGTGTGTATATCTTTTCAAACTCAAAACGCTGTTCATAGTCGTCAAAAATAATATATCTTTTGTTATGACTAGATGGCATAACATTATATGAATTAAATTTTATCAAGTGAAGTGATTTATATAAATAGCCTGACACACAGAAAGTAGTTAATAACTACTTGCTATGCCAATGCAAGATACCTGGTTCTCTCCATTAGATACTTTGATTTATGGCTTTTCCTACTATATAGCCTCCCTAGAAAATAGACATTAGTTTTGCCTGTCTGTAATTTCATATGATAGCATTTATCCAGTATTTATTTTGTTCCTTTTATGCAATATTATGTTGGGTAGATGGTCCATGTTGCCACTCAGAGCTGCTATTTATTTTCTTTGCTGTATGATATTCCATTATATGAATGTGCTACAATGTATTAATTCACAATGTGGATATTTCCAATGCTGCTGTGAACATCCATATGCAAAGTAGTGGAATCGGTGGGGCAATGCATGTCTTCGTCTTTGGTTAATATCACTAAACCTTTGCCTAAAATTGTCAGGTTGGTTTTTAAGATTTCAGCTCTTTAAAGAATTTGGCCTTTTGTATCATATCTAATATAAATATTTTTTCCATTTTTTGCATATAAATTTTGTTGATAAAGGTTTTGTGCTATGGAGAAATTTGCCCCTTAACTAGTCAAACTAATCAATCGTTTTCTTTGCATCCCACATGGGATGCTGGCACTGCAGGCATCCGCCTTACCCACCATACCACAGCACCAACCCCTCCAGAGCTGTTTTGATTACATTCACCCCTGATGAGAATTTAAGTGAAAGGGAGACTATCTTTCTTCTACTTCCTCTGTTTCTAATATTTCTTCTTAAAATATTGGCTGGCACATGGTAGCAATAGGAAGGCATGCTCTCGATCATAATCCACTTGCATATATATTTTTAAGTATTTAGACCTTTATACACTGAACATTCATCATGTAAATTGTTAATCCTACTCAAAGTTCACATGCCCCATTTCTATCCCCATCATCCCCAGAGAGAAAGATCTTCCTTCCACTGGTTCACCCCCCAAATGACCACAACAGCTGGAGCTAGGCCGATCCAGAGCCAGGAACTTTATCAAAGTCTCCCACATGGGTGCAAGGGCCTAAGCAGTTGGGTCATCTTCCACTGCTTTCCCAGGCACAGTGGCAGGGAGCTGGATCAGAAGTGGAGCAGCCAGGATTGAAATCGGTGCCCAAATGGGAATCCAGTGGTGGCTTTAGCTGCTATGCCATAGCACCAGCCTCCAGAAATTAATTTCACTTAAAACTAAGTCATTTTATTCTTCAATTGTGTCCCATTCACTTGAATGTCCTTTAAGCATTCAAATTCAACAGACACAAAAGTTTATTACCCTCCCTCCTTGCCTTCCCCCAATACATGATGCAGTCCACAGACCAAACTAGGAACTTGAGAGCCATCCCTCTCCCCAACCTGCCATTTTAACTAGAAGGGGAGTTTGCAAGAATAGGGCCCTCCCTGTGCCGTCCACTCATCAGGCTAAGACAGTCTTGTGAACTTTCTTCATTTTTACCACGCCGCCTTTTCGTCTCCCTTTGTTTTATTTAAAAAAGCAGCAGAGGAAACATCCTCATGCAGTGCTTTTTAAATGAAGTGACTTGTCAAGTCAGAGACTGTAGCAGTAATCTGAAAGGCAGTAAATTTAGCGACCCTCACTTGCACTGACAGCCTGTCGAGCACTTGAAACATAAATAGCGGTGGAGACAAATCGCTGCTGTTTTCCTATTAAGCTTTGGCCCACTGGCCTCATAGCCTTCCAGGAGTACATGGGCCCAGCCTGGGAGTGTGACTGCCTTCAAAGCAACCATGAGCTCTCTCCTGCTCTGTCAGCCTCTGCACACTCCTGACAGTGCAGCTGGAGCTCCCACACTTGCATGATCCCTCTGCCTCACAGAAAGGCTAAAACTCCTGGGCCAAGACTGAAGGGCACAGGTTAGCCGAGAGCTGCAAGCCCAAATGAACTTGGAGGGAGTAATTCCTAGCTCATCCATTTTGGTCCAAAATCAAGAAGCTCTTGGCCTGGACCTCTTAATATGTGTGTTGACCCCTGAGCAACCAAAGGCTGCACCACCTTATGTTAAATGGAAACATTCCAGGAATGAAGCTTTAGTTTATGCTTTTACATCATTTGCTCTTTCGCCCTGCTCTACCCTCCCTTCCTCCCTCCCCGACTTTTCTTTTCGTTACTTAGGTAATGACAGGAAGCAGGAACAGTTGTGTAGATTGGATTGGATGGAAACAGTTGTTCTGCGTAGGCCTAGCTAAAGAGGCGGAGCTGAGACTCTGGGATAAGCCCAAATGAGTTACTGCAATTTAGGACTTGTAAGGAAAGGCTGGAGGGTGGATGGGGTTATCCACTGCTTTGTTTTAATTGCATTTCAAAGGCTTCTGTGCAGCCACAAATCTCTGCCTAGCAGTTTTTCCACAGTGCAATTGCCCTGCTGAGTTTAACATATTCACTTACAAAATGCCAATTGATTTATGTGACTCTTGAAAACAGCAACCACTGCTCTCATCTCTCTTGATATTTAGTTCTCAGCCATGGCAGAATCGCTAATGACAGTTCAGGTAATTCCCTGTGGTTCCAAAGAAAATGGCAAAGATCTTGCTTGTTGCCGGCTCTGTCCAGCAACTTCAACTCCGTCTTGCCCCATCTTAGGAAGTAGTCTGGAAAACAATCGACTCCTCTAGGAATTTGTACTTCTATTTTATTCCCAAAGGACTCTAAGTATTTTTGCATTTGTCTTTATATTTTTGTGTCAATTTTACATCTTTTCCTCCTCTACCCCACAGCCCTGCAGTAATAAACGTGAAATGGGACAAAGAGTGCTTGCTTTATGACATAATTCTACATCATACAGATGTCCTACAGCTCCTACTTCAGTATGAATTACTGCTAAGGGATAGAGTGCACATTTAAATCCACATCCAGTCCCAGTTTCTAACAAATCCCATACCTCCAAGTGTCTATGTGCTCTACAGGATGTCCCAGCACAACATGATTATTTTACCTCCCAATAATGAATCTCATTATCTCACTCCAAATAAGCACTCCTTCCTAATTTTCCCAGTGGCACCAGCTGCATTCACATCCAAGAAGTCACTAGTGTCCACTAAATATGAGGAAATCCAAGTGGGCTAAAGGAAACCATAGGGTTCCAGTACATAGCCCACATTCCCTTCCCCTGCCCTCCCAGCAGACATTGCCACTGTCTCCTGCTGAGCCCCAACTGTGTCTCAGAATCCTTCTCAACATCATGCTGTAGGCTGCTACTGTCAATTAAACAGGATTGGTGGTGATTTTTGGACATATGTGAAGAACCCATTTCCACTTTCACTGCAATTCACAGAAAGACTTCCTGAAATACATGTTAAGACTCAATGCCAAGAAATTGTCATCAGTGGTATAAATGGTGTCATTATATGAAGGACTTCAATCAAATAGAATTTTCATGGAACTCTATGCTTACTTACTGTGCTTCATCCAGGATGGAAGGGAAGGGATGGGAAGGAGAAAGGAACAAATTATAAAACTATGCCAGTAGTTGCTAGAGGCTTACATGAGATGTCAAGGTACTTAACAGCAAATCCAGAGTCATCGAATATCTGTCACACCCAGTGTGTGGCCTTCTCTCATGGCATGATCTTCATCCCTTTTATAGACTAAGCAGATCGGCTTACCCTCTTAAAATCTGCCAGCTCTGATCCTCTCCACTTGTGTTTCTCAACTTCCTGAAAAGTTAAGTCTCCCAGGAAGTCTTCTCGAATAAAAAGTCTATTCTATGCTACTCCTGCAGTTCCTTGACTGGTTGCTGGCATTTTTGTGCACCATGGGTTTAGGTTGCTAATGGAGGAGTTTCTAAAAATAAAGAAATGGAGGCTAAATTTTTAAATACCAACTTTTTTTTTTTTCTTGTTGATTGCTTTCTTTGGTTCTTTCAGTAAGGAAGTTAAATGAAGTGGACAAACCTCATAAAAGATAGAAGCTGTCTTTTTTACCTTGTTTATCCATCACAGAACTTCATTGTATTGGAAATCACCCCAAGTGGCATGTTCTCAAGTGCTAGCTCTGTACTCAGAGGAAGGATATAGGGCAGAACCTGAGAACCAGGAATTCAGCCAACTATAGTGTCTCGGAACATTCCAGTGATCAATTGTAGGTAGGTCTAGTTAGCTTCCAAAAGCCCATCAACATGGTTGAAATCCCAGCTAGCCCTTACTAACATCATACACTTGAATAAATTGCCTTTTCTATCCTAAGCCTGTGTTTGTATGTGTTCCATAACTGTAAGAATTCTTTATTAGCATTGAAGTAAGATCATATATGAGTAGTACAACCTAGTATACTAGTACAGTGCCTAGCATGTATTTGTTAAGCATTAGCTCATTCAACAGTTACTGTATGACATTTCTGGCACTTTCAATAGGTTCCAAACTTGTGCTGCACCCTGGAGTTTCAGTGATGGTCAAAACTAGATGTGGCTCCTGCAGTCATACAGCATACAGTTCCCATCAGGAAACTCCATTGTAAGGGAGTCTAACTTCAAGCATAGCGTTCAGAGGAGCTAGGGGGTAATGGTTTAGTATGAGCACAATAAAAGACTCTCATGGACCAGGACTGAAAAAGATGTGTAGATGGCAGCCCCTGGTTAGATGCTGAGCCCCAGCTTTGTCATCTAGCTTATATTTTTTTTTTTTTGGTATGTGAAAAGAGAAATGCAAAATCTAATGGATTCGATCTCAGTGGATGCCAGGCCATTCTTCAGTTGGCCCATGCTCCTTCATAGAACCAAAGCCAGTTGTGATTCTTCCCTGGGGTTATTCTTGCCACTGTTTTCTGGATACTAACTATACCCATTGGGGCTGCAGAAGGCATGGGTCCAATGTGCATAATCCTCACCCTGTTATGTCTTACTGTTCAAATGAGGAATATTTTTATAGCAGAGTAACCCACTCCTTCCCTTCTATGTAGCACACATATCTTAATAGACAGCTTTCTTTGGAGAGCATTCTTTGATTTCAATGCCTCTGACTCTTCCTCCAAACCACCCTCCCTGCATCACTTCTGTTTCTATTTTTTTTGCTTTTGTTTTCTTCACTCCCTTCATTGCAATTCTTCTTCATCCCCTACGATTGTTGCTTCTGGCCACTATGTCCACTCCAGCCTCCCCTCTTCAATCATAGATCTTCACCACTGTTCACTCCTCCCTTGCAGTGAAGGAAAGTAGGGATGAGATGTGGTTTCACCCTTCACACAGCAACACTGTCAAACATTCACGATCTCTCTGGTGTTACGTGAAGTTGAGAAACAAAAACTTCAGATGATCTAGAGAGAGACATCCATGGAAATATAAACAAAGGACATCTTTCTATATTTCTTATAGTTTTTTTTTTCCTTAGCATTTTTGTGTGGCTGTACAGAAAAGTAGGAAAGGGAAGCAAAACTAGGAATATGTGATCATTTCCTTAGGAAAAAAAAAGGACACATGAAACGTACTGTAAGAACAGAAACTTGTTACAGCATTTGAAGTTGCCACAGGAAACTTCAAATGGCATCGCTGATTTGTGATCCTTCTTCCTTTGATTTTCTGTAGGTAGAAGCTCAGGGCTTGCTTTGGCTCACCTGCTTCACACTCTTTGCCTACTACAGCCCCTCCATACATACAGATACATAAACACCTTGCAAGATGAATTTCAGTTCTTTGCTTTTCATGAAACAGGATGTGCGTTTGTGTTCATAGCTAATGTGTTTACAGCCACTTACATGTAAATACTCAAGTGTGTAAAGGAAATGTCAGTCCCATTTCAAATGCAACTTGCCTTTAGCAAAAGATTGAGCTAGTGAGAGTTTAGACTCAGAACATTGGGGGAAAATTTCACCCATTTCCTAATGTGTAAGAATCCTACATTTTAAAAGCTATAAAACAGTCAAAGGTAGCAAGTTTCTGAGACTGCATTTTTCTGTATCTCAAAGAGGGAAAAAGACAGGTTTCACACTGATAATTAGGATAGTAGTCTTTCCAAGTAACTGGGAAATTTTTAAGAATAAGCCTTTTCTATTTAGTAAGCATACACTTTGGAGTTAATAAATTTATATACTATGTCCTAAAAGTTAAGAGTGAACATTTGTTAATAACTATGTGAATGTATGTGTATATGAGAGACAGAGAATGAGTATGTATATGGAAAGACAGTGTGTGTGTGTGTATACGTGTGTTGTGGGGGGGAGGCAGGCAGCATCAAATGCGTAAAGCATAAGAGGAGGAGAAAAAAGGGAAACAGAGAAAAGAACCATGGAAATATATTTAATTTCAAATAACTGCTTCCTTACAAATGCCGAGTTGACCTTAAAAATCTAAATAATTCAACATTGTGGATGTGAACTATGGGTTTCCCCAAAGTATGGTCGCTCTGAAGGCACTAAACTCAGAAGGCAGCACCTGCTGTACTTTAATTGGAGTTATTCCTGGCTGATTTGCCTCCACGTTGGAAAGCACAAAAGAGATTATATTCCTCCTCTGGTTAGCTCTAGGCCTTTCTTTCTGACTTAGAAAGAAATATTAAAAGAACTAATATGAACAACTTAAGTAAACAGTGACTAAAGGGGATATGCTAATTATGAGCAAGAGTTGGAAAGGTGCATACACAAGAGGAGGACACAGAGTTATTTAGCCTGGTGGCTGGATATTGCCAGGAGGCACAAAAGTACATTAAGCAAAGGGAGATTCAAACTAAACACCAGATCCCAGAATAAATATAAAATTGGGCAGTGTGAGTAAGCCTGTGGAAATTGGTTGAGATGTTCAAAATACCAAAATATAGTAATTTGCATTTCCAGTAAATATTTATACAAAGGCAGAAATTGATAGGAACAAGAGAAGGACCCAGCTGGTAGCGCAGGGCTAGTCCACTGAGAATGGCAGGGCATGCATCAGTTTCTGGCCCGAGCATCTTTTTAAGGTTGAGAGGAGCTGGTAAGAGTGAATAGAAAGAGTTGAGGACAAGGTGACCCCATGGGGACAGACATACAGGACCAAAGAGAAAGGAGCAACAGAATCTGTGTGTATCTTAGAGTTTTGTGACTCAGGATTCACGTGGTGTATTCCACGCCTTGAGACCAGAAATGGCTTGCCGAGATGAAAGCAATGGCATCTTCCCTCACCTGTATCCGTGGTGGGTCCCATTTGTTCTTGAAACAGTAACTCCATGGAGCAGAGTACCTTCCACACATGGCCAGAGATGACGCTGTCAACAGTAGAGGACTCCGCACATCCTTTGTCCTCCAGTGAAATGGCCCTCTTTTACGACCACTGAAAACAAACAGATTTTTAAACCAGCTTCTCTTACACGAATCCTGAGACACCCTCTGGTACTTACCTGTGTTCTCTTAAATTGTATGAAGTGTTGAACCTGATGCTAGTATAGCATGTGCTTTTTAATTTAGTTCAGCTATTTCTTAGTCATTCAGGCTGCTATAACAAAAATAACGTGGTAAGCAAGCGAAATTTATTGCTATCAGTTTTGAAGGCTGGGAAGCCCAAGATCAGGATACCAGCAGATTCAGTGTGCACTAGGGGCCCACATTCCTGGTTCATATGTCCTTACATGATAAAAGGGGCAAAGGAACTTTCTAGAACTCCTTTTATAAGAACACTAATCTCATTGATGAGGATGCCATCCTTTTTTATCTAGCTGTTCAGGCAGAAGCTTCAACATGTAAATTTTGAAGGGCTATAAGTATTCCATCTATAACACAGTAAGGCAATGTATGTTTATTGAGTGATTAACCTCTGCCAAACCCTGTGCTAATTTGTGGTAATATTATAAGGAATGTTCCCTGAGGAGCTCATAGTCTGGAAATTTTGCTTTCTAGCAACTGAAAATCTCCCATTTCCTGTCAAATTATGGTACATTAATAAGATTCTCAAGTGAAATAATATAGATAATGCATCATGGAAAACATCTCCTGTGGGTGTGAGGTGAACAGATTAATAAGAAATGCCTAGTAATAATGTAGTTTTAACTGGAGGAACCCAAGGCTAAATAAAGGAAATATGGCAACAGGGAGGGCCGAGGGAGATGGGGTGTGGTTGGATGTAGGAAGATGATAGGGGTTGTGTTACCTGGACTTAGTTTGCACCTTGACACTTCTCCAGTCTGAGAGTTGTGGACGTAGTGGGAGTGCTATCACAGAAGAAAAAGTGCCCTCTGCCTCAGGTGCAAGTCACTGAGGGAGGAGCTCCCCTTGCATTCTTAGCTAGTAGCACGGGAAAGTTCTTCCTAGAGAGGTGAGATCAAGAGTATACCTGATATGGATTGGTTTTTATCTGCTTATCAGGAAAAAAATGAGAGTATAATACTTACAGTGACATGTGAGAATCCCAGGCTCAAACCCCAATAAATAGTGCTTTATTTTACCTCATTCAATTTAGTATTTACCCTCAGAGGGACAGTCTTCTACAAACTACAAGAGCCTTAGTTGGTGCTGGTAAAATTACCTTTCCCTCCCCTGCACCCAGTTTCCTTTAGAAATTCAAAATGCAATGTAGGGATCCAGAACTAACTATTTCTACATATTTTATAGGAACTGAAAAGAATTCAATGTTGTCAGCCATCCCTCAGCAGACTATACATGTTTTCTCTTGATTCTCCTGACCTCTCTGGGAAGAGATTTGATGAGTATGGAGGAGGCCGAGGAAGAAATCCTAAAACATTCTGAATTAATTTGAACTCCTTGATCATTAAAATGTGCCATTATTCTCTAAATCAATGATGCTATCTTACTGCCTTTTCCTCCTCTGCACTTGAGGTTTTTAATTAGCTTATACCTCTTTCAGCCTACTAAGTAAAAACTGTCAAAGTTGCCCTTAGTCTTCATGGTAGTTGTTTTTAGCTACAAAACTTTTGGCATCAAATAGTTGACATGACTCTCAGGCCATTAGAAGGAGGAATACACTTTGTTCTCCTTTCTCTGCCTCAAACCAAATCTAGCAGGTTCTTCTGTTCTGAATTCCCTATTACTTCTGTAATGTCTACAATTGGATCGACTGCTCGAATATGCGGAAGGCAATAATGGCAAATACAAGAAAAAAGAAGCCGACTTTTTATAGATAATACCTTGCTTTAGAAATAGATTGATTCTAAACTGTTCTCAGTGGAAGCATAAGATAGATAATGTGCAGAACTTCAGAAAAATATAATTTTATATCCTTACTGAATATTGTTGGGATTGCAGTTTCCTCAAAACAAGTGATTGGACAAGTGACTGAAGACTTGAAGCTTAGAATATTCCTGAGAGTTTTGTTATAGGATATTATCACAAAGGCCCTATGTTCTGTTGGGAGCCTGGTTAACAGGCTTAGCTGACATATTTAGATGGTAAATTCATCTCCATGCTGGCTGGCTGTTATGTTGATTTGGCCATCAGGGAATTGATAGAAAAGGAAAACAGCTTGTGGCATTTGAGCAGAGCTATTAATTGGTACCATTTGGTGTAGGATGACCAGGAGCAGGATTCCGTCATGGTGGCATGATCATGGTCTTCAGTGCCTCCCCAGCTGCTCTGTCCTGTCCCAAGCAGCAGTGGAGGTTTTGAAATTTTGGCATGAGGAGGCTTCAGTTTAGTCAGAGTAAAATCCACTGGTTTTCTGCTCAAATTCTGGCTAAGTACTTACTTCCTCTGCTTTATTTCTCTCAATCTGGACAAGAAGAAAGTTACTTAATAATTATACTCCAAATAAGCAAGCCTGCCTACCCTGAGAATTACGGACTAAATTGGACACAGTCAACCTTCTATATGGTCCCAAAAAGGGCCTACATGTCCCTAATTGCAACTATTGTTTTAAAGATTTATTTATTTGAAAGACTAAGTAATAGACACACAGAGAGGGGAAGAGATAGGTTTCCCATCCCCCAGTTCACTCCCCCAATTGGCCACAATGGCCAGAGCTGTGTTGATCCAAAGCCAGGAGCTTCTTCGAGGTTTCCCATGCAGGTGCAGGGGCCCAGGGAATTGGGCCCACTTCCAGGGCTATCCCAGGCCATAGCAAAGAGCTGGATTGGAAGAGGATCAGCCAGGAAAACATTCAGCACCTACATGAGATGCTGGCACCATAGGTGGAGGCTTAGCCTAATACACCAAAGCGCTGGCCCCTAATTGCAACTTTGAAGCCAGTGCTATTCAGCTCCCTGCTGACAACCCCGGGAGACATGGTAGACCACAAACACAACATCAGTTGGACTTTCTCATGGCTCTAGCTCATGACCTGAAAGCTTCAATGATAAAATAATTTGATAGAGAGTAAGGAAGCCATTGAGCAAGACAAGGTTCATCACGTGATCCTTGTAAATAGAATTCTACATAATCAAAAGAGTGATGGTTTCCCAAGTAATCATTTTGGTGTGCAAAGTTCATTGTGCATGATATTAACTGGTGATGTCACTACCTCACAACTCTGTGTACTGCCTTCCAAAGGATTAGTAAATACTCTAGCTTCTTGTCTCATAATTACTGAACTTTGAGTTCCCAATAACTCCCTGAAGGCTTGCGCCAAAGTTGTTTTCTGTGCAACGTAACTTGGCATCCCATTTTTGCTTGGTTTCTTTCTCCTCCAGGTCCTATTTTCCCCACTCCCCTACTAGTGTTTCCCAAGAACACTTCTGATTTAATCACTTTCATAAGACTTTTGGCTTGGGGTCTTATTCTATAGATATCTGACCTCATACAAAGTGCACTGTCAAATTATTGAAAAGCCATGTGTATTTATTGCTTTTGCAAAGAGAAATGTGGCAATGTGCATATTTTAGACCTTAAAGAAAATCATGTAATCCTGTTTTTCAGGAAGAGAATTTGAAGGAGAAGAAGAATATCTGGAGATCCTTGGCATCACCAGGGAGCAGTCAGGCAAATATGAGTGTAAAGCTGCCAATGAAGTCTCCTCGGCGGATGTCAAACAAGTCAAGGTCACTGTGAACTGTGAGTATGGCAGCAACCAGCAGGTGCTATGTGCCCAGGGCACACCTCTACCTCAAGCAAGTGCTAAATTCCATTAGTAAAGTAGCATTGCCTTTCAAACAGATGCTCTTCTGGTCAGGGATGCACATTTATACATTGGACACCTCCAAGGGCAGGACGCAGCCTTTGAATTTGATAAATCAACTCAAGCAATTCTAAATATAACACACCATACACTTAACAATAGACTCTGTCTTTTCTTCAGACTATAGAATTAAGAGAACGTGATCAGGGAAGTCCTGAATCTGGTCTTTGTGGAAATGAAGGTCATAATACTCTGGGCAAAGCAACTATGTATATCTACTTTCACTGGAATTTCCATCTTAGTGCATTGTTTATCAGAATGGAATGCTGAAAGATTGTATTTTATTCCCTGCTATTTAAATACTTTGCTTGGGGAATAAATGCAAGCCACTGTGGTCAGATACCATGTGTCCTTCCTGGCTAGCAGGAATGCCTGCTAAGTTAATTTGGTTATCTATTTGTCCCAAAGTATGGGCATTAGAACTGAAGATTTCACTAAGATGCATAGGTAAGTGGGAAGACTTTGAACTTCTCAGATGAAAAGATCCTTAGATGTAGTTCAAAAGGGGGAGGGGAGAGGATCCATAGGATGTGTGTCACCCAGCAAAGGAATAAAGAGAATTTGTTTACCCTATTCAGCTAGGAGTGACTTTCTACACCATTCAAAATCAAGTTTCCACATCACACAATTGTGGCTTGTGACAGAGATAAAAGGATGCCCCAATAGTTCTTCCCTTCTGTGCATTTCTATCTGACTTCACATACACAAACACGTATGTTTGTAGACACAAGTGCACAGACATCTTTAACCAATAGTTGAAAGCACCCTTTGGCTGTGATGAGTTGCCATGTGCTAGGGGCTTGACAGAAAATTCTCTATGGTTGGCCTCTCAACAACTATAGCAATATAGATACTATTGACTCTGTTTTCCAGGTTGAGAAACTCAAGCCCAAGGAGTGAAAGTTGCCAATTTAGGAATAAGGAGTTGATGTCAGGTTCATTTGCTCATAAAGCCCATGTTCTCAGGAGAAATAGGAGGCATTTTCAATGCCTCAAACCTACTCTCTGTAGTATTGGATTAAGAGATTTTAATTTTCTACTGTAAAACTTTGAGATAAGTATCATGATTTGTACTTTAGGAATTTGGATACTGAAGCTTAGAGAACAGAGGAAATTTGCTTACAGATTGCCTTAGTCCTTGCTGCCCTCTGAAACAGGCAGCAGAATCTTCCTTACACAGCTCCTAGAAGGATCCCGTAGATATGACTCTGCTGTCGAAATGGGCTGCATTTGATGAGCTGTGTAGGGCTTTCATCCTTAGCTGTCTCCAAAATTTTTAGTAATAGAATTTTGAAATGCCAGTATTACTATTCTTTTCTAGTACTGGGTGTGTTTCAAAGACACATTAATGATCTCAATGTTATAAAATGCTTTAGGACTTTTTTCACATGAAAGGCAATTTCTCTGGGTGTTTATATAAGTTTATAATTAGGTTAGTTAGCCTCTTTTATGTCTACATAACCATGCCCTCATCTTCCACCCCGTCCCTAACTTTTGGAGTCAAGATTTCATTTTCTCTTAATTGACCTTCATCTTAATTAGATTTCTGAAAGTCCAATCATGGAGTAAATAGAAAATATTTATGCTTCTATTGTATGAAAC
Organism: Sylvilagus floridanus; assembly: GCA_949820135.1. Classification (NCBI taxonomy): domain Eukaryota; kingdom Metazoa; phylum Chordata; class Mammalia; order Lagomorpha; family Leporidae; genus Sylvilagus; species Sylvilagus floridanus. Next base: position 69,420,832 of record OX463244.1, on the reverse strand, counting down.
ATCAAAGTGGTCTGGATTGCAGATGGTTCCCAAGATCAAAGCTAGCCGCCTGGGCCCTATTATTATTAGCGCAATTAGTCTGACATTGCTCCTTTTTTGACTGTCCCCAAAGTGTAATTTAGAACAGAAGAAAATACTGATAATTTTCAAGAAAAGACTTTTATGAAAATGTGAGCTTTTGCTAATGATAAGTGAAACACAGAAGATGATGGTCAGAACCTCAAGATGCCCAAAAGATTCCTTACAACAAATTATAGGAAAAGCTATATGAAATTTAATTAACATCCAATATGTCTTAGCCAGCAGGACCTAGTGCATTTCTGATCTTACAGGAATTGTTCAGTCAATGTTTACTGAATAAGTGGTAAACTCTGCCCTCTTAACATTTCTCCAAAGTTTGTAAATACTACAGGTCACAAATCAGGAAGGTGTCAGTCTTTTTGGAATCTTCTTTTTACTTAAAACTTCAGAAGCTGTATTTATTTTATATTAAAACTAGTTATCACATCGGTTGTCCCAAGCAGTTCTCCCTACTTAAGTATAGGTATCAAGTAGCTGGAATCTCAGATTGAATTAAAGAATGTAGTTGTCTTATCAAAGCCTCTCCATAAAGAGAAATATGTATTAGCAGCTTTGTAACTAAACCTGTCTGCTCTGAAAATGCTCCATCATCTAATTGATCCCTCTTCTTTTTCAAAACACAGGCTTTGGAATTAGGTCAGTGGATCTGGATGGCTGAGAGAGCTACTGGCTGAATATTGTAATGAATAGACCCTGAATACCACTGTAAAAATATCCCAGTGTTAGTAACTTTCTCCCACCAACACTTCATTGATTTATTTTCTCAGCTGCCAACAGATGTTTGTTGCAGGGCACTTTGAGGCTAGAGCAGTAAACAAGAGAGAGATAATAGTTTCTCCGGTCAAGCCCACAAACTGGAGTCTATAGTCTTTCTTTTTAACTTCTCTTGGATAACCCTTCTCCACAGTTGGTACATGGCACTGTGTATAGCCATGAATATGCAAAATCTATTTTCTGAATAGTGGGAGGCCCTTGAAATTACAGAAAGCTAAATTATTGGCTTGAAATCTCTTCATTTAAATGAGCTTAGTAAAATGCATACAGTAGACAGAACTTCTGGCTCCCTGTATTTTAACAATAACATAGCTGCTAATGTCTTCCAGATACCAGCTCTAGGGACAGTCTATCCTTTCATTTCAAGTTCCAGGTGTTCTCACAGTACATTAGAACTATCTGCTTATGAGTTTGTCTCACTCTAGTGCCCAGGACCCCTAGGGTATTGGTTAGCACATAATAACACTTCAGGAAATACAAACTATTACTTTTATTTGGGTTCTTTCTTTTCTGGACTCTTCCTTTCCCTGGAGAAATTCTTCTCAAAAGCTGCTTCCAGTTCTCAAAACTGGTTCCTCCCCCATTGGCTGTGTAATGTCCCTACTGTCTACCTTCCAACTGGAGCTTTCTTTCCAAAAAGTTCACATTCTCCTTTTCTTTTTTTTTTTTTATATATATAAAGCTTTTATTTAAAGAATATAAATTTCCAAAGAACAGCTCATGGACCACAATGGCTCCCCCCCACACACAACTTCCACATTCTCCTTTTCAACTGCCCTGTCCCATTTATCTCTCTTGGAGCTCGACTCTGCTTCCACTCTGCTGTACAGAACTAATGAATTCTACCAGCACAGATCCTGGATGCTAGCACTTCTCACAGTCACCCCTAAATTTGATAGCCATTTCTCTACATAAAGTAGAAATGATCACAAAACAGATTGGGACTAGGGATACCTGCTGTCTCTAGATAATACACACACACACACACACACACATGTAACCAGACTCTTCCCTACTCTTCCCTATTTTGATTAAGAAAATCAAGTAATGAGGAAACTTTGGGAAAATGACTGCTCGACATGGAACACTCATCTTCTGTAGCTATCCATTGCTATAGCGATCCAGTTTCCATATTGACTTTTAGTTTATTCTTGCCTTTGGGACGTTATCAGTAAAGATACATTCAAATGTTTATGATTTTGCTATGAAACCTTCAGAATACCCAAATTATCTTAGTTATATACTTTTGCTGTAATCATCACACTGACAGTGAGATAGGGGTCTGGTATGCCCCTGCAAGGAAGAATTTTAGTTGTTTAGTACATTTGGTTTAGTATTGCTGGTATATGAGGAGTTTTTTAGACAGATAACTTTAAGTCAATCGAACTATTGTTGCTAAATTCTCTACAGCTGCCTTTCTTATTGCCTGCACTCTCTGCTGCCTCATTACACCACTTTACAACAACCTTACAAGAGGAAGAGGGTCAATACAAAAACAAAGCCCACAGAAATCATGGGCTTTGGGAGTGGCAGACTTAGGAATCTAATGCATGTCTTACTTCAAAGGCCTCTCTGTTTCCCTGCTACCAAGTGAGGCTTAGCAATGAAAAAAAATCTCTTTGTGTGGAGAAGGGTTCCATGTGAACAGCAGGTGAACATGGGTCAGTCGGTCCTGAGAGATGGGCCAGTGCAGTTCTGAAGGGACAGGCGATGACCTCCATTGCCCTTGGCCAATTGAAAGGGAGTCAGGTTCAGATCCCTGAATCCAGAGTGCCCGTGGACGGCGTGAGGCCCGTAGCAGCCCCTGGTGTGCCAGGCCAAAACAGAAATTTAAAAAAAAAAAAGGAAAAAAATCTCTTCGTGTGTTGAAACTGCTCTTGCATGTATGATTTTGGTTGATACTTACTTCAGATCTCTGACATAGGCTGATGTCATCATTTACAGACTTCATGTCTATGCTAACAAGTTAAGTGGCACAGGAGGAAACTGGGCCCCCATCTTCTGCCTCCATTGCAGGTTGTGCCACTACTGGGACCTGAAGAGCAGAAATACATAGTATTTGTACTTCAAGCTACCTTCCTGCTACCCTGAATGGTATTTTTAGGTATTGGGAATGCATTAGCCACTAAAATTGAGAGCATTCATTCAAATAGAAGTAACTGAGCAAAGAGGTTCAGAGCTTGGGTTTCAGAACATGTCAAATCTGGGCTAAAACTATGCCTTGCCCAATATCAGCAATGTGACTGTGGACAAGATACTAGTTTGCTGGAAGCCTGTCTTCTCATTCCTAAAATGAGTTAACAGCACTTTCCTCCTAGAGCTATTATTTAGGGAGAAAAAAAGGGAGATACCTAAAGCCTCGTGGAGTGCTGACACATAGTAAATGATGCCTATATAGTCTATCTTTAATTCAAAATTGATTCTTTTAGCCTATTATTCTCAATATTAGGAAGATTAAATCGAAGGTGTTTTGTTTCCTAGGCCATTGTCATGGTGTTCATTTTAATTGAAAGAGTCTTGTTATTTGTGATATGAGAATAAGAAAGGCCTTACGAATGTTTATAGAACCCCAAATTTTGAAGTAATAAAAACTGGAAAAGGCCTGAGATAGTCATAAGCTACTCCAAAGTCATGTAAAGAAAACAGTGGCCCTCTCTGTGCAACATTTGTAGAAAGCCCCACTTTTATTACAACCATATTTTGAGCAAGGATATCTATTATCTTAATTATACTAGCATTCCACAGTATAATTTATAATAATCTTTTTTAGCCATACCTATACCAAGTTCATTTGGGATGAATGAAGCGTAATTGAATGAAATATTCATTCCCAAAAGACTTGAAAGAACCTCCCTGCACCACAGTATCATATGAGTAGTGTAGATAATGAGCTTTTCCTCCATTTATCAGGATCCATGAATTTACCCTGATACAAGAGAATCCCTTGGCTTTCAATAGAGAAGCAGGTGTGTGGCCATTTTTAATGGGTCAGTGTCCTCCTGTCCTGAGGTTTATGTACCTTCAAGTATTCAAATCTAGTCTACTGTCAGTTTCCCAAGACTGTAGCTGAGGGGCTAATGAAGAGTTGACTGCTTAGCCATTCTTTCTTTATATAGAGAAGTAAAGGACTAGTCTGGAAGGTACGGAGGCTTCTATTGTCAGAAATCATGATGGTTAAGAGTAGCAGCTTAGTGTGGGGCAACTCCCATCCTCAGCCTCAGCCATGGCATTGCAGCAGGCAGGAGAGGGTCCAGGCTGCCAGGTGGAGAAACAGGAACTGCTCTCTGCCAGCAGCTGGGCTCGACAGGACCGAGAGGGAAAGATGAGCCCAGATGTTTCAGTAAGAAAAATCATTCCCTCTTCCTAGGCCCAGAGCAGTAGGTACACTAAATAGGCACATAGAAGGGGGTATCCGGAGTAAGGAATGAGTCTTCAGCACTGGGCCCTGTGTTCCTGGTATCGAGGGTGGAACAACCTGCAGGCCAACCCCATGCCAATGTTATGTTGAGGTGCAGAGCAGTCATCAGGGATTCATCCATGGCCACCATGCCACAGACTGTGGAGTCACTGCATGAGGAGATGAGGACAAGAAACAAGCATTTACTGAATATTTTGCTGAAGGTCATCTATTTTCTTTTTATGTATCTTATCCAGTGGATGGCATCACATAGATGCCTAAGTCAGAAACCCTGGGTGTTACCATTTTGACATTCCTCCTTCCCTTCACCCTTTACAGTTATCCAGTGCTTGTCTGGTCAATTCTGAACCCTCATACAGTTTATCTCACCACTGTTGTCTTTCTTCTCCAGCAGCCTCCAGTGACCCTGTCGGTGTCTGGTTCAAACATTTTTATAGATGAAAGAAATTGAAACTGTGTGTCTCTGTGCAACATGCTGGACTTTCTAATGAGGACAGTCAATGAGGAAAAGAGTCTAGATTTAAGCTCAGATCTATCACACTTTAAATTTAGGCTTATGACCTCTATTCTATGTTGCACACTTCTAATACTCCCCTACTAGTATCACCAAGTATTCCATCATCTTTTGAACTGATGTGCACAAATGGTCTAAATAACCAGTCATCAGAATTAAAGATGGAGCCTTGGTGATCATTTTAAGCTAGCTCTATCTTTTAAAAGGGCAGGGACAGCAGGGTTGGAGGATGCTACCATGGTGCAGATGCTTGCCCAGACTACATTCATGATTAAGAGTAGGGGCAAAGTTGGTCCTACTGGCTAATCCTGACCCCTAGCCTATGGAACAGATAGATGAGTTATTTGGAAAGTTAGAAACTTAATGGTTAAAAGAGTTAAGGGTATTTTAATAACCACTGGAGTTTTAATGATACCAACTGCCTGTTTGTGAAGAATAGGCAGTTTGGATTAGAATGTGAATATTTTTGGCTATATTAGATTCAGTAGATTATTTCAAGCATAGTTCCTTCATGGCATATGTAATAAAACCAAGGCCCAGAAGATACAGTGTATGATGGGTGGTCCACATAGCCAAATGGAAATCCAGGGTTCTTTCCATCACTTCATCTTCTCATTTTGTACCTATACAGAAGTCATTCCAAATAAAACAACACCCAACTGCCCCAGTATGCCATTCACACACGACTGACAATGTTTCTCGAATCTATTCCTTTCTCTGACAATTACTTACAGAAGCTTTTAAAAAATATTTACCTGAACAACTGATCAATCTTCCATCTGCTGGTCCACTCCCCAGATGGCTGCAACAATTGGTTGAAGCCAGAAATTCCATCCTGGTCTTCCATGTGGGTGCAGGACCCAAGCACCTGGGTCATCCTTCGCTGTCCTCCCAGGCACACTAGCAGGGAGCTGGACTGGAAGTGGAACAGACGGGACCCGCAGGGGGCAGCTTTACTACAACACCAGCCCCAACATAAAAGATTTTCAAGCCAAAGAGAAAATGAAATGAAACAGGAAGATGGAGAGGAGGCTGATGCTTTTGTACCTGCTTTTAAGAGGCAAAAATCTTAGAGTTTTCAAATATGAAGAAAAACGATGGACCAGGTGCTGAAGAACCAGGATTTAAATGAATTTTGTATATTAAAGTTCACTTTCCTAATTGCTCTAAATTAGCTTTTTCCTCTACAAAGTCTAAACAGATTGGGTCTGTTTTTTCCCACATGCACACAGGCAAATTGCCATTTTCTGACCTTTGGATGGAAAAGTCCTTTTCTCCTTGGAGGCGCATGAGCGTCTACGAGCTTGTCCTGATCATGGGGGCCTGCAGATATTTGCCCTGCCCTGTGGCAGTGCTGGGAAGTATCATGGCAAATAAAAATGTCAGCTGTGTTTCTGAGCTCATTTCAAGCCTGTTACAGTTTTGTCAAGTGAAAATTCTCAGAAACAGCAGAAGACTCACATACTATGCTCTAGGGTGGAGTTTGCTTGCACCCCCATACATGAAAGTGTAATTTACCAAGGTTGTAAAGAGAAGAACAGGAATAAAGTCATCACTGACTTCTGGGTTTTTGTTGGTTTCTGAATTCTTGCCATGATATGAGGTTAAGCTTGGACTAGGAGAAATTCAGCCTTCTATTTATCTTCTTGACTCCTCAGTGCCCTCTCAAACTGTAATAATAGTGTTGATGATAGAAAAGGGAAAATTCAAATCACACATTTAAAATCACAAGTCCTTGAGTATCATAATTTATGAAAAATACTATGTAAATATTTTACCATGATTGGAATAATTGATGGTCTGTTGGAAGATGGGAAAAAAAAGTCCTACATTCCTTTTTCGTAAAGCTGTTAAATGTCTCTTTTAAGTTAACCAAGTCATCTCTTATTGTGATGAATTTCATTTATCTTTATTTCTCTGGTGATCAAACCCATTCAGCAGACCACACAATTCATATAAGTGGAGTTCTCAAACCACTATTTTTTGCCTCTCTCCAATTGATTGTCCTTAATTCCTTCCTGAATGGAGACTCATATCAACCCCTAACCCCTGTGCCTGTCCTCCTTACAGATCCTCCCACTATCACAGAGTCCAAGAGCAATGAAGCCACCACAGGGCGACAAGCTTCACTCAAATGTGAGGCTTCGGCAGTGCCTGCACCTGACTTTGAGTGGTACCGGGATGATACCAGGTATGTGCCCAGCCTACTGTAACCCTGATGCTCTTTTAGGTAGTCCTGCAGGCACTAGAGGCCCAGTGGCAAAACCAAGCCCAGTTGCAATTATGTAGACCTGTATTAATTGAGTCTTCCATGGGCCATCTCTTTACATGGGTGCTTCTGGGCTTTAGAATGACAGGCCCCCAAAACACTTGTAAAGTATCAAAATTAAGTAGAGGGTTTGATAGGTAATTCCACCTGTCTATAGCATAAACTCAAGCCCCATGGAACTCACTAATCCCAAGTCTTCTCCATGGATGGACATCGATTCTGATCGTAGGGATATCACAATTAAATGAGGGGTTGAGCAACCAATTCTACTTTCTTTCAATCCTTGCCTCAAACATAAGGATGGGAAGAAATTACCACGTTAGCCCTCATCAGTGTTCCTTTTGCCTCCTGTTTTTGAATTTGTAGGATAAACAGTGCCAATGGCCTTGAGATCAAGAGCACGGAGGGTCAGTCCTCCCTGACGGTGACCAATGTCACTGAGGAGCACTACGGCAACTATACCTGCGTGGCTGCCAACAAGCTGGGAGTCACCAACGCCAGCCTAGTCCTTTTCAGTAAGTATGCCAAGGCAGGGCCCTGCTCAAGAGAAGTGAGTTCTCACAAGGAAACCTCAAAGTCATTCCATTATCTGTACAAGGGAAACATACAAAAATAAGAGTGTACTCACTGACACAACCACACGAGGTTCTCAGTCCCTGGGTATATTGGAGAGATTTACAAATGCGGAACTTCTCTCACTGTTCTTTCCTTGCTTACTGCTTTGTGTTATCTTTCTCCTGGCTGGCCGAACTGCAGGAATATTTGCATAACACAAGTGTCTAGTGTTGGTCTCTTTAAGAAGCAAGGGTGATATGAGAGCCTGGAAATGCAAGGCAGTTAGACAATGTCAGTGATGAGAGACATTGGGAAGAAAGAGCCAGTGAGAATGGTTAACATACAGAGTCTAAAGGAAATTTTGAAAAGTCTCCCTCTGATAGCAAGAGTCATTCCTTTTCTGATAAGAAATTGAATGGTATGAAAGAAAAGCCTTTCTAAAGACCAGAGAAGGTCCTAAACGCAGGCTAAGGAGCCATTGCAAAGTTGCTGATATTAATAGGCTAGCTAAGCTGGAGGCTTGTTTGTTAGCAGCGTTGCATAGCCTGCTCTCTGACTCCCTTGCCTTCTTGGTCAGGTGGATGATGGGATCAGGGGAAGAGGAACACATTTGCTGAATATGTAAAACAAACAAAATGTGAGTACACATGAGCCAGGAAGTTCTTTTGAGCTAAAGGAATACTTGGGAATAACAAACCACGAGAAACTTTTCTTCTACATAGGTTCAAGTGGAAAACCTGGAAATACTATGACCAGGAGAGATGGCTTCATCTTGCTTTATTCAGTTTATATATATGAGCCTTCAAGGAAAGAGTTTTAGAGGAAAAATCAATTTAAGTGAGAATGCTCTTGAAATATAGTACTAAAGCCATTTAAAAAATGCTCAAGATTCAACTCCACTTATAAAAAACCACCCCAAACTACCTTAAATTTCACCTTCAGTTTCTCATCTCAATGACTTCAGTCTGTGAAGTTTGATGGGATACAGCTACACAAATGCTTTGTCAAGTGCAGTTTAAACTTCATCTCCCTGTTTACTTGTCTCTAGTGACCAACTATCAGTGCTTTTTGTTTCAACTAGAGACATCAATATCTCTAAGACACTTGAGAAATAGTTTAGAAATATGGTTACTGAGTCCCTCAGGGGGAGGAGCAGCCTCAACTGTGAATTCAAGATTCTGACAAGTCCATGGTGATCTGTTTAGTAACACAAGGTGCACTTCACAAGTGTAAGGGTTCATAGGGATTGGGTTAAGGGAAGTGAGCACCTACCTATTTGCATTAAAGTGCATTTTCTTTCTGTCTCGCCTAGAATAAGGAATACACCCATGATACATTTCAAATAATAAAATTTTGCCTATATCCTGAGAGAGAGGAAGAGGTAGAAGGGTAGAAGGATCAACTTCTTGGGGAGGAGAGAAGCACGGGTGAAAGATGGTGGAAATGAAAAAGATCATCTCAAGCTTCCAAAGTCCATGGAAAGAACCTAACCCAGTAAAATTAAGAAATGTCAGCAATGTTACAGAATTTCTGTCTGCAAAGTGAAAATCGGGGAATTGAGCAAGTATAGCATAGTCACCTTGTCTTTGATGATTTGGTAGTGGTGACCTTCAGCTATGAGTCAGAGAAGTGCTTGCTGTGGTTGTGCTAGGAACAGTGACTACTAATGGGCTGCTTCCTAGTAGACACGCATAGACCTCTCCACAACAGCCAATGTAGGCGCCACTGATGCATTTCACAGCATTCAGAGGCAGCATGTACATCAGCAATGAGTTAGGAATTGGTTTCCCTTCTTATGGGAAACTTAGGAGATAAAAACTTCTGATAAATACACTGAGAGGTGATTGGGGTCTTAAGTGAAAAAAAAATGCCCCAAAATAGTCAATCTGTCACCTCTTAGAACCAAAGCATTTTGAGCATTGAGTAGGACTCTCCACTTGTTTTGTCACAACATTGGCAGTCCCACCCAGCTCCAGCACTACCATGAGGTAGGTTCACTGTTAAAATCTGTTTAGTCCTTGGGTAGGATATTTCACACAAGGCTGAAGAAAAAAGAGTGAGTGAAAGAGAAGACAGAGAAAAGAAAAAGGGAAAATACAGGTGTGAACACATGGCCTGTTCCTTAGATTCAAAGTCAGTGAGATCAGTGGAAGGAAGAAGACAGTGCAAACGCAGGCCATGGCGCTTTCCCACAGAGCCAAGTCAAGAGGGCAGAGAGAGATGCTGGGGAGTGGGTGTGTGCTGCCACGGGCCCTCATGGAAGCTCGGCGTGGGCAGCAGGGTGCTCTGCTGACCAAGCCAGTTCAGAGCACACATGGCAGCTGGCAAGCTGCTGCCAGCCAGAGGCAGCAGCAGGCCGAGACCTAGAGCCTGAGCCCCTGAAGAGTTCATGATTATTCATCTTTGTTGGTGGGTCAGCACATTCCGACCATGGCCACTGAAGGGAGGTGCTGACTTTTCACACAGTGTCAATTTGTGGTCACTCAGCCTCTGCAACATACATAACGTATAGTTCTCCACTCTCTATTTAAAAATTGATTTGCAACCAAAAGGGTCAATTGAATAGAATGAGAGTGCAAGAATGCATTGTATTTGTAGTACTGTTTTCCAAAGCCAATGGAAGCATTCCTTTCTCATTTGTCTTCTTCTCCACATATGCCAGCAATCTGTATGTCAAAGATCCATACTACCTCAGGGAACAGATCAAGGTTCTATCTGTTACCCTTGGGCTAAGTGTTACCTTCTATATTTTTTCTGAATGAGCAAGGATTCAGCTCCTTAGTCTCTACATCACATAAATGAAGACTTGAACTTCTGGTGATGCCATGAAGTTTGTATATGTAATGCAACAGATTCCGTGTTTCCACACTGATGACCAGAGTATACCCACAAAGTTGGCAGGTTGATCATCTTTCAGTGCTGTGGATAGGGAGAAAGAAGAAGGATGATGACTTAAATGCCATTACTTGTTATCAAGTGAGTGCTTACAATATATTCTGTAGTATTCACTGTGCTAAGTAAGTAAATACTTCCCATACATGATCTCTCTTAATCCTCATGACAACCCTACTAACTACTTATATTTCTCCATGATACAAAGAGGTTAAGTAACTAGTACAACAAGATAAGGCTGAGTTAGTAATCTGTATAGTCTGTTTCCAGAGTGTCTAGACCAGTCCATTATCTATATGTATCCACACAGGCAAAAATATAAGAGGTTGTGTCATATATTTGGGAGGAAAGGTAACAATCTTTCTTTTCCCTCCCTCCTCTTTTTTTTTTTCATTAATGAGGCTTTTGTACTGCCATATCCCTTCTAAGAGCCCTGCTTCTGCCTCCTCCCCACACCATTTCCATCTCCATCTCCATCTCCATCTCCCACACCAGTTTCCACTCACTCCATTAAGGAGACTGCTGGCTGAGCTTTGGCATACTGAGCTTCTCAGGTAATATCCCAGCATGGTGGCCAGCAGTGAGCTGTAAGAATATTCTTATCTGTTAAGAGTCCAACATATTAATTCCCTTGTATTTCAGAGAAACGTATGGAATAGTAAGATGTTTTGAGGCTACTGAGTAAACAAAAAAAATGTATTTTAAAAAATCCCTAGGTAATGCCACATTATTTTGTAGTTCTCTAGTTTTATTATGATCATTTTCATGTTAAGCAGTAATTAAATTTGAATACCATCTAAGCAACCCAAAGCTAGAGACAGTCTGTATAATAAGGGCTTCCCCCCTCCAGAAGTCATTTTAAGTTACCGTCTTAAGAGCTTGGTATTTCAACATATGCCACTTGATGATGCTAGTTAAAACTTGGCAAAACCACTTAACTTGGGTGCTACATGGTAAAATGATTCAACCTCCAACTTGAACACCACCAACATGTGTTTTCAATGAGTCACTATAAACACCTTCAAAGGGTTATCTGTGGATATAATCAGAAATAGATGAGCACTTGGTCTAGTTTTCATTTTAAGAATAGGTGTCTCCCAGAAAGATCACTATATCTTTGTAATACCTGATGAAAAATAAAAACCATTTCAAAGTTAATAAATGACCTCAATATAAACACCTATAATCAACCCCAGCCTTGGCCATCGAGATGCCCTTAAGTCAAAGGATTTTCTTGTGACAGGTTCAGGTTGATTTTTGACTGTTTCTCATAATGGTTCCAGCAGATTCAACCAAGAACTGCCCTCACCACTGTCCATTTGGCAGATATGAAATCAAAGCTAAGAGCCACAGCACACAGGCCTAGAGCTGGCCTTAGAATTCTGTTCCTAAAACTCCCAGCCAGCTGCTGTGCAATGTTGACCATAGCAGCCAAAGAAGCAGCACATAGCACCAAGGTTCCTGCCTTCTACTACTTTTGAAAATCAAAAGTTGGCAGTTTTCTTTTTCATGTTAAGTGGTATTTGCTTCACTTTATCCTCTTACAAGAACCCATAAATCCTGGCATAAACTATAAAATAGCTTCAGAAAATGTGGGAAGCATCTAAGGAAAGATAAGCCCATAGGATGGAATTAAGTGAAAAAGAATGACTAATGGGGCATGATAGGTCTAAAATGATGATAACAGGGTGGATTTAAGAAGATAATAACAACCAGGAAGCTGTTGAAAAGGCAATGAGAGGAGGGTGGGTGAGGTGCTTCAGCACTACAAATGGCCTTGTGGAAATGAGGGCATAGAGCACGTACCCAGCTGTGAACAGTGTGATGAGAAAATATTAAGCTGAGTCATTTAAATAGTCTGAATAATAATGGTAATAATAAAAATAAAATACAGTAGAGAGAGTATAATATGGGACAGTGATCTCCAACTGCTACAAAAATGCTGAAGGCAGTTTAGCTATTTATTTTCAAAGCTGGAAACTTAATACCAAATAACCAGTGAAGGTTTAAACCATGTTTCTGCTTGACACTTGAGTAACTAAGACACAGTTGTTCACTGGGCTATTATTGACCTGCTCCATCTTAATGCACATAGGAAACTTTCACACTGAAGCCCAACTTTCAGCCAAGCTAGAGAAAAGCTCACTCTGCAAGGAGACTGGATTTGTTCAGTCTTCAGAAGTACTAAGTCCAATTTTACCAAAGTGCAGGCAAAAATCTCCTTTTCCAAGCCTTTGGGATAGGATGGCAGGCAGATCACATTTGACTATCTTCATGTTCCTCTGTTTCTGATTTTTGTTGATCTTTCTTTTTTCCATTAGACTTTGGCCATGCTTCTATAAGAAATGTGGATAAACATGTTAACTATTTTTACATTATACTAGCATACTTCAAAAAAGTTCACAGGAAAATGGAGTTAAAAGATAGTATGCTTTTCCTGTTAACTTTTTGAGGCATTCTAGTAGTGTTTGGGGGTAGTAGACAATGCCATCCTAAACTTACAGTACCCTCTGTGTCTCCAAGAGATTTAGAGGAAGGTTTAGCGTTACACCTGTGATTTTAATAAGATAAATGAAGAGTACCTTATAGGCTGAACTCCATAAACACAGTCAACTTATAGTCAGTAGCTTAAGTACAATTATCAGACTGTGAGAAATTTGTAAACTCACATCCTAGTGTTCAAAATGAAAATATTTCTTTTTTTATTTTTATTTAGAATATAAATTTCCAAGGTACAACTTGTGGATTGCAATGGCTTCCCCACCCATACCTCCCCTCCCCCCCGCTACCCTCTCCCCTTACCCACTCCCTCTCCCCTTTCATTCCAAAATGAAAATATTTCTTACAACTCAACAAAAATTATCCATCACATTTGGTCAATTTCAGGTGATATTTAGTATACTAAGATGGGATTAAGGAATAGACTAAAAATAAAATTATGTCAAAACTCAATATCTCATATCCACCAAGAAAGGTGATATCTGAAGCATGTAAATTGGATATAAAGTTCTACTGTTAAAGAGTTGATCTTAGAGTATGGCTAAACATCTATATATGGCAATCTATTAAAAGAACTTAATTCGGCAAAAAAAAAAAAAAAAAAAACCAAAAAACTCAATATCTTGGCCTTACTCTTGCACTGGTATCAGTAGTATTGATGTAACAATCTGAGGGGTAAGTTGAGTTAGTACTTCCCAAAATCAGTGTTCCAGATTCTTATTTAAAGTTGATCTGAGCAACAGGGCTAAGGGAGAAGAAAGTATTGGGTGGGGGTGGGGGGTTTACAGTTCCATCTTTCTGAGCTAAAGAGATAAAAGTTAGGACTAAGAGACATTACCTGAACTTGATCACTAATAGAAATGCTTTCATCTCTAAAAGACCTACAATCGTGGTGGCAAGCTTTTCTTCCCATAGAAGGTAGGATTCTACATATAGGGCTACTTCAGTCTGACATAGTCCCCCATACTAGCTAATTTTTTAAAGTGCCTTGCAGTTACAATTTTACTAACAGTCCTATTTGATATTTCAATGTTAACAGAAAGGGCAGTAAATGCCTTATGGGAATTATAATTGTATAGGCATAGAAATTCATCTGCTTTGTGACTGGGTAGCTGAACATAAGCAATTTCATATATATATATTTATATTTATTTATTTATTTATTTTTAAACTCTCCATGATGCTTCCTATTTTTCCCCCTTTAGAGCGTGTTTTACCCACAATCCCCCACCCTGTTCAAGGTCAGTATGATTTTTGTCACTCTAGTTTTGTCACTGGGTCTGTAGCTCTATTACTGGGTCATTCTCCAACATCTGTTATGTGGAAAAATCACAATGGAGGAAGAAACATTCACAAAATTCACATACATTGGAAACCATTCTTTTTTACTGAGCCATCATAAGAAAATCAATTGGTTGCCCCCCCGCAACCAGTCCATGATAAGGCATGTAACACCTCTGTCATGACCTAACTTCAAGTTGGTCAGTAGCAGAGAGGACATTACTCAATTTAGCCATTTCAATATTTATGACAGTCAAACTCATGTTCTCTAGCCCATATTTGGAAGTTGATACAAATAAGAATCTGAAGTTATTGGTATTACTTATAAAAATGAATTCATATACGACCCAAGGTTAAACTCAACCAGATTGGAGCAAGAAAATTACCTTTGCTTAAAATCTTGGCCAATTCATGAATTTTTTTCTTTTAAACATAAATATCTTAGTAAATACAAGGTCATTTTTCTATATTCCTTTTCATAAAAACTTTGAATACAGTTAAATTAAATTTTGCCTCCTACAGCACATTGAGATGCATACTGCAACCACAACTTTCTAGCTTAAGGCTATTTAAAGGCAAATTGGCAAATAAAATTAAAACAATACCCTAAAAAATCTGAAATGAAACCAACCTACCATTGAAATTAAATTCCAGAAAAGTGATTTGCAAACAGCACTCAAAGACCTGAGAAAGAAATGGAAACTAGGCCATGCAGGGCCTAGCATGGAAAAAAATAAATCCAATTAAGCAAGATTATAATACACACTATAAAGGAAATGTGCTCAGAATTAAAGGTAGAAAGCTGATGTTTTATAAGTTTAAAGATAGATCATATTTCATTAACACTCATCCGAATTAAAAATTAGAGCAAAATTGTGCAGAGACATTCAGAATGTCAATACTGCAATGTTTTGCATATGTATACATTCACATTTTTGCAAACTTATTTTAATTTCATTTGAAATGAGGATTACAAGCTTGCCAGGAACAACTAGACAGCTTAATAAAAGAGTTATTCTTAAATTTTAAGAAGGGCCCAAACTCTTTTTAGCATACAAGCTTAGAAGAACTCTGTTGAATAAAAAACTTCCTTTACAACATTAATGAGATCTGTTTCTTATCCCAGCTCCTAAAAATAAGACTGTTAAAATGTGCTGTTTTTCAGACTTTTTGCTAAACTTAGTATTCATGGAAAACAACCCATTCTGATTTCCTGACATGCCACAATTATTTTAAGACATTTATCTTCTGGTGTTGCTGAAGATATTGACACCAGTTTATCATGTTGCCATCTTGCAGATAGCTTGATATGAAGAACATGCACGTACACATTTGTCCCATTGGATCACATTTACAAAGAGATCCTGCCTTACCCAAGATGAGCTGTGTGGTATCACTGTGATACGAGATAGTTCTGCAGCCAGAAACTCCAGTATTTATCAGATCACACATTATGATCGAAGTGAAGCCAGACACTGTCGACAGAGGACAGCTACTGAATATTGAAAATCAGCCTGGACGAGGGATGAAGTATGTGGATTTTGTTGAACTTTGCATTTCCCACAAACTGAATCAATGATTGGAGAATGACCCTGGTTTGAGTTTTGCTTTGTCAGTAGACTGTAGTTACATTTCTTAGATCCAGTAGCTTTAGGAGATTGTAGCTTATCTTACAACTAATACTTTTTGGGCTTCTGCTAGTAGCAATTGAAAAGCTGTTCATTTCAGACTTGGGATAGCTGGTGTGAGAGGCAGCTATGGAAAGATAGTCCACTCTTAAGTTACCTGTTCTTCACCAGGGCTTTGACTTCCTAGGGATTGGATCATTTTTCTCTTCCTCTTTCTCATCAAGAGGGCAACCCACGTGAAATGCAGTTTCCTATGGAAAGAGGTGCTAACAATAGGATGCCTAACCTTTTTATGGTGCCCAATAAGTACCCCATCACTGTGGTCCTAACTATGGTGCAAGATAC
The DNA here is from genome assembly GCA_949820135.1 of Sylvilagus floridanus. Taxonomy (NCBI): domain Eukaryota; kingdom Metazoa; phylum Chordata; class Mammalia; order Lagomorpha; family Leporidae; genus Sylvilagus; species Sylvilagus floridanus. Next base: position 69,404,576 of record OX463244.1, on the reverse strand, counting down.
CTTCATTTAATTAAATATCGTATATTGTCATCACCCAGGCAGACTCCTACATGTTATCTCCCAAGTGTTAACCTGCCTCTAAGCAGTTGGTTGACATAAATGGGCTGAAGACTTTTGAGCCAATTAATTTCCTTAAGGTGCTTTGAAAGCAGAAAGCCACAAAAATCCTTTTCTGTCTTCCTGCACCAAACAAGAGAACATGGGCTCCTAATTTCCAACCCAACAGAAGTATGTGATTCATTTCAGTGGCTCCATTGTTACCGGCTCTCGCTGGAGGGCCGCCCCTCTCATCCCCACTAGGCATGGCTCATCAAACTGACAGGGACTGCGCAGCAGGAGTGTGGTCCTAAACCCTGCAAGCTGTGATTCAACAAAAACAAGCCTCTGTAAATCTAATGCATTTCCCCTGGGTTTCCTTCATCATATTGCTTGATTCTCTGCAGTGATGATAATAATAATACTGGCCGTACACCAAAGGGAAATTTGTATTGATTGGCTCTGCCCAATCAGAGATTTTCCAGTGTCCTTTCCCTATCTGCCAAAAGCAAAACAAAATGAAAAAGTAGTGTGACTTCCCTGCCTCTTAATGTGAAAGATGTAAATAAAGAAAGAAATACAATTGGGTTCCATCCTTGATCGGTTTCTGATAGGTGTTTTCTCCCATTAATTTTAATTTAGGTTTATTTATTCTGAAATGAGTCCTGAATTGCATATATTTGCATAAATAGCTCTGACTATATTGCTGCAGAAAATCCATTGAATTGTAAAATGAGAAGAAGGTAGAGGGAACTTTCGTTACTCTGGGTCATATCGTTGCTTAAGGCCTCTGAATCTCCATCCACAGAATAGCCTACCCTCATGGGCACCTAGAGATGCCCTCGTCTTGAGGACGGTAGGTTCAGAGCCGGGTGATGAATCCAGCCTAGAAAAACTTAAACCAACACGAGGAAGGGGAGACGACAAGGACAAACCACTCTTGTTTTGTTTCCACAGCTCTTAAGTGAGAAATCCCTCGAGCTCTATGCTCAACCAGTCAAGCCTTCCCCTCTCCCTGCCACTTTAAAAACAAAACACAACACCCTGGAAAGTGTCTCGCTTGTTTGTCTCCCATCTGATTATTCATCCCAAGTGAACAGCCTTTCCATTCACTAACTCCATGTGGCGAGTGGGCTTGGGAAATGTCGAGATTATCTTCCACGTTCAGGCGTTGCACTGGGTTTGTTCACAGCTGCTTGCCATTCAGTCCCTGTTTTTCCATTGATAAAACACACTGCACATGGCTGGGTTTGCATGATTAATACAGCTGTCTAAAGCGCTCTCTGAAAACAAAAAAAAGCCCCCCCCCCAATTAAAGCATAAAAAAATTAAAATCCAACCCACAAACAAGCCAGGTTTTCAGAAATCTGAACTCAGCCTACCTTGTACACTGCCGGAGGGAGACTGGTGAGCTCGTGGCCTGGCTTGGTATCAGGTGAGTCCATTTCCACATAGGGTATCAGGCAGAGATGCACCTGCCCTCCCTTGGCACTCCCAGGAGTGGGTCTTGAACCTAGACTCCAGAGGGATGCCAGAAAAAATCAAAAGCAGAGTCCCATGATCTGTAAAGATCACTGGACAACCCTCGCAGTTTTGTTTATGTCATCCAGGGTTATCATTTAGAATATGGCCATTTTCAGCTTCTTAATTTAACAGTAGTTTTACCTGCTCTCCTAATGGTGACAGTGATACAAAAGGCAATAGCTAACATACGTACTGAGTATATACCAATAGAGTTCTAACAGCTTTTTCATGTATTAACTCAATTATTCATCCCCCAAATGCTAAAAACCTAACATGCACCTTTTCTCAAATCTTTTAATGATCAAAGCCCACCCAAATTCAAGACTACCATTCGCCACACCTAGGCACATATGTAGATTTACACTGCATTATAAATTACTGTGATGTATACATTCCTGTTCATTAGGTAGGCATCTGACTAATGAATTTTAAACTCTCATCTAATTTATTGTATGTATCACAACACTTAGAATACATAACACTCAACTACTTTAATATCCATGCATTTTAACGAAGTCCATTTTCAGATACACTCAATACATGCAAAGATGTGTGCCAGCTCACACAGAGATTTATGTGGAGCATTCATCTTTTAAAAAACACGAGCAGAGCAATCTGGCATCGGCACATCTAATTTCACACACTTATTCAGGCTGATTTACATACACACCTCTATTAATCATGGATAATTACTGGCATTGTTCTCTGTAATTCAGTTTTTCCAACTGTGAAATGGGAAAGAAATTATATTTTCCATGCCTGCAAACTCAAAGTAGTATTTTAAATAGTATACACAAGCGAGCTTCAAGTTCCCAGAAAGCAAGCATATTGAATTTGAAATAATCACATTCAGATACACATATTTCTCATAATTTTTAAAGGCACTGATATTTACAGGTGTACTTGTATAAGATTGATTGGCGTTAGCTAGAAATAAGTTCAGTGTGGCTTCTTTCTAGTTAGATGTGTATGGATTCTAAGCATGTTTGAAGTGGCCACACTACTAAGTTTCAATTTGGAGGCATTCTAAGGCTGAAGCTTTTTCATTATTTCTCACCAGTATCATAATAATATACTGAGGGGGAGCTGTAAACTTGCAGCTTTCTAACTGTGGCACACACACACCCTTTCCGTGGGTGCCTGTCCTATGCAGTGCCACCTGTTCTCCTTAGTCCAAAGTCATCAACCTCAAGAACTGGCCTCTTTCCCTAGTCAAAGGCATGAAGAGCATGTCCAGGGAGTGTTTCCATTTTCAAATTCAAGGGTCTTTCAAGATGTTCTTGAAAAATGGAACTATTTGTTGAAATTTATGCATACAAAGGGGTCTTCGAAAATTCGTGGAAAATGAGTATTATGAAAAGACTGCTTGGATTTCAAAACCTTTCTCATCAAAATAAACTTCACGTTCAGTTTCGTCTTCTGTTAACTTGCTGAAGTCTCCTTGTGTCTGATGCTTTCTGCCTTCTTTCTACTGGCAGAAGCTTAGGCAGCTACATCAACACAAATGTTCTGCAAGTTGGCCCCACTATACAAGACAGCAATTAAGAGTTGACCCAGGAGTACAGTGGAGGATGGCCCAAGTGCATGGGCCCTGCACCTGCATCGGAGACCAGGAGAAGCACCTGGCTCCTGGCTTCAGATCAGTGTGGTGCACTGACTGCAGTGGCCATTGGGGGGGCGGGGTGGTGAACCAACGGAAAAAAGGAAGACCTTTCTCTCTGTCTCTCTCTCTCACTGTCCACTCTGCCTGTTAATTAAAAAAAAAAAGAAAGTTGACCTAATACCCAGTCCCTAGGTTCCTGTGTTGAGAAGGACAGTCTGGCTTCCTCCTCATTTTGTTCCATGTCTGGGAACCAAGTGGTGCAGTTGTACCAGTATTTTACATGGAGTCAGTAATTCACTTGTCGAACCAATGATTTAGTCTCAACTGTAATAGTTGGGATCTTCCTCCCATTTCTGTTTCACCTCTTCCAACCCATCTACTTTGTCTTCTATTCTGTTTGCTAAACTGTTCTTATCAATGCATGTTAGTAAGAATAAATACACAATATATTTACCCCCACCCCCTCCCACTATTTAAATGTCTACCCAGGGCTTGAAAACACTGTTTCTCTCAGAACTTACATTTAGGCTAAAAATACTATGATGTCCATTCGCAGGTAGGGGGATTGTAGCTAGGAAGACTCCTCTCAGAGACCTTTCCAGTGTTCCCATCCTGGATCTGCCTACCAGAGCCACCCTTTCCTACTGATTTCTCTGTACTGGTGCCTTGCTGTGCTATTTAAGTTTCTAAAGCCAGCAGGGATTTGAAAATGAATGTTTTTTTGAAAATTCAAGCTTCCACTAAATTTTAATTTGATGGAAATATTGCTCTTCTATGAGCTTTATAGAAAAACTATCTTTCAAAGTAACAATTACATTTGGGGATTAAGTTTAAGTAATTGGCAGTCTTGTCTTTTTAATTAAAAGGAATAAAGCTGCCTAAGAAGAGCTCGATGCGATTTGCAATGGGGAATGTTGGCAAATTGCCCCAAAGAGTGAACAGACTGGGATCTCGAGTGGACGGAAAAAGCTGATGCAGACTCTACTGGTCCTCAGAGTTGCGCCCCCAAGCACACTCATCCTTGGTCTTTGTACTTCGTGAAGATAATTGTCTACTGTGAGAGGCGTTGCTGGGGCCAACCAGGAGGAGAGGCGTTGCTGGGGCCAACCAGGAGGAGCTTAGCTCTGGCTTCAGGGACTTTCTGTAGAAGCTAGAGTGTGTAAAGGAAGTGAAGCTACTTAGAACCAAAAATGAAACATAGAATTTATATTTTTCAAGTATTAAATCATCACTTCAGTCCCAGCCCCTGACAAATGTCATGCCATAACCCCTAAAGTATAAGCCTTCATTTTAATCCGTCCTTGGCTCTTTCCCTTTTCTCCTGAAATTCCTTACCCTGCTGTCTACATGTCTTGATTTTTTCCTTTACGTTTTCCACCCTCTTCACCTTGCATGTCTTTGACATCCTTCACACAAAAATAAAGGAAAAGCCTGATGTTGCGAGCATTCACTTCCAAACACTGCTGACCAGGCACACAAGCACCATGAAGCCATGGTCCCTTCTATCTGGAGGGAGCACCCACTCCCGAGGAGGCGAGACACCAACTGACCTTAGTAACAAGTTCTCCTACACAGTCACCCCTTCCTTGCGATGTTCTTTCATCAGCACAAGCTATTTGTTGATATCACATTAAACGAGTACCTCCGTGGGGGTGGTGGAAATCAGTGTGAGGAAGGTCTCGCCTTACATTCTCCTTGGAGGCTGCAGCATAGGAACACACCTGCCCAGTAAGGGCACAGCACGACATAATGAGTTTGGAATTCCAATTTAAGGTGTTCATATTTCCCAGGTGTACGATGGGAGTAGGCGACTACTCACTGGAACTCTGCTGAGAATTGTCAGCTTATATCCATCACAGAACAGTAGGGGCTGAGGCCTTACAAGTGATTTATCATGCTTCCTAATTGAGCCCCAGAGAGCCAGGCTCTGACATGGTTTACTACACTGATTTGCTTATCATTGTGCCGATCATAGGAGAGGAGTCCCCCACATTTCTATAGCATGTGTTTAACACCCGGCCATTACCTCTGACATACATGTGTGCTTATGGCCTAGACATTACCATCAACATAGTCTTCTCTATACATCATAGCTAGCTATCTGTTCTACTTTTTATCTGCTCCATACACATCATAATGATTCTTTGTTAACTACTCACCTTCTAAGCCTTGAAGTTTCAGTACAATTTTTTTTTTTACCTGCCTCACAGTTTTTGTTTGGGGCATCTCATGGATAAGGGGGTGGGGGACAGTAAAACAGTTGGAGATAACTGTTCTTGGATTGAACATCCCTGTGTCTCCATCACGTATCATCAAGCATTCCCAGCCATGTCCCATATTGGAAACTTTTTTGGCCATTCTAAAATGTTTTCTCAATTATAAGAGGAAGGAAGGAAGGAAGAAACCAAGTAGTAACCTTCACTTCTCTGTTAAATTGTAAACTAGAGGATCTTGGGAAACCCATTCTATTTTTATTTTTTTCCATGGAGTTCCACAACACAGGTAAGTCATTGGCTGAGATCTGCTGTGGGAAGCAGTGCTGTGAAAGACTGAGTGATCCCATTCACGGGTGGTTGGACTCTCCTTGGGTGACCGACCTCTCTTCTAATGCACTAACCCTGGGACTTCTCGTTTTGCACTTACGCGTACTCTCCACTTGCTCTCACCTTTGCTTTGTGAAATTCCTTTCAGAGTTCTCACATTTCCTTTTCTGTATGATTTCAAGTCATTAGGAACACAAGAGAGATCCCAGAGTTTCTACTAGGCAGTTACAACAGGTGCTTGCCTTAGGTTGAAGTTATTCGGTAATGCACAATACTTCGATGCCACCATTCATTTACTCAAAAAAATACTATCCTAGACTTGCTGGGATCTGGGCCTTAGGGTTACCTGGAGGGGCATCCTCTACACTAATGGTGTTTACAGACCACATGCTGAATTAAGCCACCATGTGGCTTTGTGAAATCCAGGGTAGGACACCTGCAAGGTGGTTAGGGATGAACAGAGCAGAGCACTAGGCTAGACTGATCAGGAAAGGTTTCTAGGTGAAAGTCAAATTTAAAAGGAAGACAGAGAAGGGAGAGAGGCGCAGAGAACATAACTGATTGGGATTCAATATAAAGTCTGATATTTTTTCAATCTAGAGAAAACATTTTCCTCTAATGGTTTCTTACCTTTCCTCTTGTGTATGTGACCTGGTTCAACTGAAAAAGTAAGACATGCGATAAACCAGTGAGTTAAAGGAGAGAGATTAGCCCCTTTGCAACTCAAGTGCACTTCTAGGACAAGCATGAGTGTTACATACACATGTGTTTATGGTGCGCACTGTGCAGTAGGCAGCGCTATTCAGGGTTAGCTTTCTGGAGGATTCTGTGAGACTATAACCTAACAGACCATGAAGCAAAAACAGGCAGCTTTCCAGTGGGGAAGTTTCCTGGCAGGTTTTTATTTTAATTGGACAAAAGGTCAAGTGTAAGGAGCCGTCAGTATTGTCAGGGAGCTGCAGCAGAACTGGGTGCAGAGTTAGATTTGGAGGCGGTGACACAGGCAGGAGTTCAAGATAAACCAGCTCTTCCACTGAGGCACGGAACTCCCAGGAATAAAGTCTCTGGGAAGCACCCAGAGCGGAGCAGGTTTCCCAAGTTCAGCCCTGTGGTGGTTGAGTGCCACCGGGGTAGGTCCAGGGGGAAATCAGAGCAAACCCACATTTCTTTGTCCCTTATCTTTTTACTTCCAGGAGCTTCTAAACCCCGGGAAATCTCGCAAATTCACTTGTTATCTCTGCATTCAAATTCCACAGGCCAGTTACCTCATTTCATGGTATTTGAATGTTTTTGATTTAGAAACATACAAAATGAAAATGCACATTATATGGATTAACGAAAGTCTCACGTCCCTCAGGATTCTCAGATGTGTTCTAAAATGGATCTGAAATTCACTGGGAAATAGAAATAGGGGAGTAAAACCAGACAGTGCAAAAAATTTCTGGAAACCCAGCCAAACCTGTGTTTTGAATCCTTTCTGGCAAGGCAGATAAATGAAGGCAAAAAATGGTTATGTTTTTAAATGCAAACTATTCTGTGTTTCAAGGACACTTAGGTTTGGGGCTGGGAGACAGCTCTTCACTAAATGAGCTTGACTAGTCTTTTAATTCAGAGGACTAGGATTGTACCCATATGTGCAATGGGTACATTCTAGGCACAAGGGCAGAAGCACGTGCTACTGCTTTAAGACAGAGACTGCAGGCCTGGCCCCTGAGTCCCTTAGCAACTGCCGAAACAAATCACTTTTACTTCTAGAGTTTTCTAATCCAATGCAAGTTTTACAGGGTACAGCCCAGGGAAGCTCCTTTATTATTAAACTTAGCCCCTTGGGCATTCTCCACTGTTTTAATTCATTGATTATTAAAAATTAAACCTCTACGGCTGGATAAGACACTCTGAGGCTTTGAGAAAGCTGAGCTGGCGTCAGAGACTTAATGAGGCCCTCCATGTAGGAGGCGCACGGAGAGACTGCGCTTCCTGGAGCATCCACGTCGCTGCTGAGCAGAGCCCATGGCAGGTCAAGTGCATTGTGCAATCCCACCTAGGACCATGGCCCAGGACACGCAGCCCATGCTCAAAGGACTCCATCAGCCCGTGTAACAGATCTTTTATTACATTGCCATTTCATGCTAAGACCATGTTCCTCATATGATGAAGCCTCACCCATCATCATTCTTGTTTTAACACATTATATCAGCCAACTAAAATGTGGGGTGGGGGAGATCGAGGCTCCTTATAATGTTGTCAACCAGATGCCAAACTATGAGAAAGCGATTGCTTTCTTTCCTCTCAATTTAGAAACATTTAAGGCATTGGTTCCTTTTTGTACATAGTTTTCTATAATGACAGAAAGGAAATGCCTTCTCGTTATGGACAAATTTGAAAATATTTGAAACTATAAAGAAGAAAATAAAGATCGTGTGTAATCCAGAGATGACAGCATTGGGACAATAGCAATGAAAGCTTTGTCTGACTGCCTGAGCTGTCAGTGGAGGATAGAGTGTTCGAGTTAAAACTCCTAATGGAGGCCGGCCCTGTGATGCAGTTGGCTAAGCTGCCACAGGTTAAGTTGCCCTTTGCAATGGTGGCATTCCATATTGCAATGCTGGTTCGAGTCCTGGCTGCTCCACTTCTGATCCAGCTCACTGATAATACACCTGAGAAGGCAGGAAGCAATGACCCAAGTACTTGAGCTCCTACCATGCATGTGAGAGACCAGGATGGAGATCCTGGCTCCTGGCTTCATCCTGACCAATCCGGGCTGTTGCAGCCATTTGGGGAGTGAACCAGCAGACAGAAGATCTCCTTCTGTATCTTCCTCTCTCCAAGACTCAGTTTTGTAAATAAATAAATATTAAAAAACACCTAGAATGTTCCAGATTTTCTATCCCCTCCAAGACTGGAGCGTGTTCCCGTGACTTGCTCCAGATGCTAGCAGGGGCAGGCCTGGGAGTTTCCATAGTGAGAAGCTCACCCAAGGCTCTCTCCAGTTCCAAGTCCCTTCCCAGGAGGATTCCTCATAAGCCTCCAGAATTCCCAGGAAGAATCCATTTTCCACTTGTGTGAGCACCTTCACTGGGTCTCTAATATAGAATATAATCCTTCCCCTTTTATACAGTTGTCTTTGAAATGCAATGGCTTTTTATTTAAAAATGGATTTTCCCCTTTATTTTCATTATAGAATGGTGTGTTTATAAAGGTTTGGTCATCACATTGCTAAGACTAAGTGGTGATGTTCAAAGATGTTTTGCAGTTTTATAATAACTAATTGTGCCATCATTGAGGTCAAGCTTGTATGTTTTTAGGACATCGAAAGATTTTGAGAGGCAGAAAGAGACAGAACTTCCATCTGTTGGTTCACTCCCCAGATGACTGTCACAGCCGGGGCATAGTTGGGTGGTAGCCCAGAGCCAGGAGCTCAGTCCAGGTCTCACACTGGGGTGGGGAGCGGTGGTGCGGGGACCCAGTTATCTGAGCCATCACTGCCGCCTCCCAGCGTCTGCATTAGCGGGAAGCTGGAGTCAGGAGCAGCAGCTGGGGCGGAAGCCCATGCGCTCTGATAGGAGGTGCAGGCATCTTAGTTCATCTAGGGGGGGCATCCACGTGAGTTTGGGCTTATGTAGTCATTCCACAAGGAGGCAGCTACCCTCGATGTAGGGGTGCAATGTTCTGTTAAGTCTAAAATCGCCAATTCTCTACTGACTCCTAAATAGCAGGAAACAGCTAAAGTCCATTTCTGGTCATTATCAACTGTGAGCACTGAAAAATTGAAGTATTTGAAACTGAAGTGCAGGATTCCTTTTGGCTCAAATCCAGCTGTGGGAGGCCAGCTTACCTTTTCAAATTTGGATGACATGCTAAGACTCCTTCCTTGTCTCATCCAGTGTGATATGTTCTCTTATTAGAAGCACTGTGGTTCACCTGTGAACGAAGGAAACAAGAATGAGATTCAGATACGTTTTTTTACTTTGATTTCCACTCCCTTAACTAGACCCAGAATGATTCCTGCAATTCTAAGAAACATTCTTCTGGAAATACTGGGCATGAAGGTTTATACAAAATGATTATCATGTGCAGGAGAAAATTGAAAGCTCCAGCAATCCAAAAAGGAACCACAAAGCATGTGTTTTTCTATGGCAGACGAAAATACTCATACTTAGAAGTAGACAGCGCTGTTCCCCAGTGCCTCTGAGTGAAGTGAGTGAGAAAGAAATGATTTACTCTCAAAGCGTGGCTTTGAAAATGGAATTACACAAATGTCCACCCTCTGAAGCTACTTTAACAATAGAGCTTTTTTTTTTTTTTCAAAAGCTTAGCAAAAAGTAAAAAAATTCAGAGGACAACAGCACGAATTTCCACGTGGGACTCTTACAAATGTAATGCAGCAGGTCCCCAGCGCCGGCCGGCACGGCAGGAGCAACAGGTCAACCTTTGTCTCCCTAGCTGCTTCTGTTAAATTTCTTCATGATTCCAACCCCCTTGGGCTCTCCCAATTTCCAGGAAACTGAAGGACACGATCCCTGTTGAACTTGGACCCTCTGCTCTTCCAAGGCATCTGCTTACTAATGGTGGCCCAGAACAAAAGCACCACTTACTACATTATGTCCCTCACTGATACCACTAATATGTCATTTTCTTCCATTTTGAAAAGATTTATTTATTTGAAAGGCAGAGTTAGAGAGAAGGAGAGACAGAGAGAGGTGTTCCATCCACTGGTTCACTCCCCAAATGGCCACAAAGGCGGGGGCTGGCCTGGTTCAGGCTGGAAGCCGGGAGCCTGGAATTCCATCTGGGTCTCCCACGTGGACAGCAGGGGCCTGATCACTTGGCCCACCATCCACTGCTTCCCCCAGCACATCAGTCAGAAGCTGGATTGGAAGTGGAGCAGCCAGGACACTCAACTAGGCTGCAATTTGGGATACTGGCGTCTCAGGCAGTAGCTTAACACACTGTGCCTCTCTGTATGTGGATTTCACATGTGCAGCCCCTCAGCAGTGGCCTTAGAGAGAGAGTGGGAGTGAACCAGAGTGTTTCTCTCTTCACGTGACTGTTCACGTGGCAGGTTCAAATATGAGGTGTTTATGTTCAACACCTTGGAATTAGAACTGTGCAAATGTAAACCCCAGAATTCCACGTCCTTCATGTTCATGGGGATGAATGCTTCCAAGTAGATAATTAGAGGCAAGTTACTGGGAGTCAAGTGCCCTCATCTCCAGACAGATCTCAAACAAAGGGAAAAAAATGCCCTATATGCAGAGAGATGGAAGTTTCCCAGGACGATGGAAGTGGCCTGGCTAGATGCGCTGGAGTTCCCAGTGACGAAGCACTTGCTGGTTTAGTGTTGACACAGTGAGTCATCCCATACCGCGAGAGATGGGAGGGCAGGGGAGGATCAATCTTCATGAGCAAAAAAGTGCCTAGAGGTTTCATTTTATTAAGGTTTGATTTTATTAGTCATGAGAATAATTGTATAATTTTTATATATTGATGATTTTTATTTTGAAGGCAGAGAGAGAAAGAGTTCTATCCACTGTCTCACTCCCCAAATGACTACTCAGCCAGGGGGAAGCCAGGAGTCAGGAACTGCACTGGGGTCTCCCATGAGGGTGGCAGGGGCTCAAGGACGTGAGCCATCCCCTGCTGCCCCCCAGGGTATGCATTAGCAGGAGCTGGATCAGAAGAGAAGCTGAGACTAAGCCAGGTGCACCAGGACGGGATGCCCATGTCCCAGGTGGTGGCTTGGCTTCTGCACCCAGTGTCTACCCAGATGAGGATAGTTTGAAATAAAGCAAGGCCATCCAGAAAAATCTCTACCTGCCAGAACTTGGGGACAGATGGAAGAACCCCGGGACCTGTATGGCTTGTAGATGACTGTGAATGCCCATCCATATCTTGCCTTGGGTTAAGGCAGTCTGGTTCCACAGAGAGAATAGAATCCCCGGACCTGCAGCCTGAGCACTCTGTCCTCCACTCCCATGTTCAGACAGCTGTTCAGTGACTCTCTTAGACACTTCCTCAGTACTAGAGGAACAAAGTTGTGAGCCAAGGAGACTCGTGCTAAGCAGAGAGGCTGAATCGCTATTTTTGGCGATGCAGGTTTTTCTAACGTAGGCAGATTCTGGAAGTCAGAAGTCAAAAACAAGTTAACCACTGTCAAAGCATTTGCATCTCCTAGTATTAAATCATTCTCCATTGCCTCCTTGTACCAGCTCATAAGCTAAGATCTTAGCATATGGCAAGAAGGCTTTCAGAGACTATCTGGAACATACAGCCAGAAGGCGTGGGACATCGTATGGTGGCAGATTTATCTTTTATATTATACTTTGGACCTGCACTATCATGCTTACTTCTTCAGAGTCTTTGCTGAAGCATGATCATTATGTGGCAAGAGGTTTTCTTGGAAGTTATTAAAAGTCACAGGTCCCAGGTATATTTAACTAGATTGTGTGGGAAATGCGCTTTAAACTGAGAACATAAGATAACCCTTTCACTAAAAGGGCAAATAATTTTTATTTGCTAATGACCAAATTAAGTTTTTTCTTACCTACAATCATAGGAAAGACCCCTTAACAAGTCATATTTCATGTGTATTCTAACAGTTTCTCCCCACTATTGCCACCTGGTGGACAAAGCTGGTTCCTTTCAATAGCACATAAAACTATGTCTCGGTATGACCACAAGATGGCAGCACGAAACCAGATTTTCAAAGAGCAAAGCTCAAACTAGTGTTTTCCTTCTCAAAAAGATAACGTTCTCTTCCTATGGAAGAGAGTGAGAAGGAGATAATAGCACAACAGAAGCACTGCGGTCTCTTCTCGCAAAGACAAACAGAATTTCAGTTTTGAGATCGGCAGTATTTCACAAAGAAGTTGATATTACTGAACTAATAAGGAGCACATACACTTTAACTGGTTAGTTTGCTTTCTAAACATATTTCAAGCAAACGTGTATTTTTTGCCTGAGTTTTCCTGATATGTTATTCACAGAGTAGAATATATGGAAATTTTCATATCCTTTTAAACCACTCTCTAGCTAATTCATATGGGAGTGTGGGCTCCCTGAGAGACCTGTGTAGCTCTTGGCCAAGTCTACGCCAGTGGCTTCCCAGTGGCTCATACAGGCACACTGCTGGCCCTGTCCAGACCAAAACACTGCCTAGTCAGATTGTTGCCTATTCTCTTGTGGGCCAGAATCTCCCAATTTTGTGTTGCTGTGGAAATAACTTTCGATATTTGAGTCTCTACTACCATTACCTAATTGTTAAAGTAACTTTGTCTCTCTTTCGTATACCTCTCTGCAAAGGATTTTGCCACAAAACAGACAACAGATCTCTCATATATGGAGCACTTACTGTATGTCTGGCATCATTCTTAGTATGTGGATTAATTGATCTAATTCATCACTGATTATTTCCAAAGAAAAAATATTTTCCTTTTATTAGAAAGGCATAGAGATAGAGAGGGACAGAGAGACAGATATATATATATATATATATATATATATATATATATATATATATATGTGTGTGTGTGTGTGTGTGTATTTGTGTATGTGTATATATATGTATATATCGGTGTGTGTGTATATTTGTGTGTGTGTATATATATATGTGAATACACACACAGGGAGATATTTAATCTTCAGGTTCTTTCCCCCAAATGCTGCGAGAGCCAGGACTAATCCAAGCGGAAGCCAGGAGCCTGGAACTCCATCTCTGTCTCCCACATGGGCGGCAGAGGCCCAACTACCCGAGCCGTCGTGTGCTGCCTCCCATGATTAGCAGGAGATTGGAATCCAGAGTGGAGCCAGGACTCAAACCCATGCACTGTGTGATGGGATGTGGGTGTTCCGAGCAGGAACTTACCCAGTGCACCAAGTGCCCACCCCTGTGGCACAGATGAGGGCAGGGCATGTTAGTTAATTTTGCAGATGATGAAATGGAGGCAGAGGATTAACCTGCTGTGCCATGGCACCGGCCCCGAGAATTGAGAATTTAACTCATCAGATTCCCTGGGGATATTTTTGTAAGTTGGGGTATGCTGTGATATGTGCATTCTCTTGAGTTCAGAGATTCTTGATCTTCTGTTTTGGCCCCTTATGCATTCAGAGGGCCTGCTGTGCAGAGACTGGGCTGCAGCACTAAACAGTAACAGTCTCCGCACTCCCCTCCCTAGAACTCGGAGTACATTGAGGAAGACCAGCAGCAATCAGCATTGGACAGATACACCTAAAATTAACACTGAGACAGGTGCTATGAAGGAACACAGAGGTGATAATAACAGGACTTAGTTTTCTTTGGCAGACCTCCCTGTGGAAGCAGAAACTGACTGCGGAAGGGTATGAACGGGACTTTTAGCAGAGATGTCACTGTGACATGAGCCCTGTGGCAGAGGTAATAGGGGACCACGTGGCAGGAAGGCAGGCGAGTGGGGCTGCAATGCCAGGGTGATGACAGGAAGCCACATTAAGTATCTTGGTCTTTATCTTGGAAACCATACACACATGCACAAAGTCTGAACACATTTTATGTAGGACTGTAAGGTGACCAGATGTTTAATTTAAAAGGCTTTCTTGGGGCTGGCACTGTGGCATAGTGGAAAAAGCCACCGCCTGCAGTGTCAGCATCCCATATGGGCATTGGTTCAAGTTCCGGCTGCTCCACTTCTGATCCAGCTCTCCGCTATGGCCTGGGAAAGCAGTAGAAGATGGCCCAAGTGCTTGGGCCCCTGCACCCATATGAGAGACCAGGAAGAAGCTCCTGGCTCCTGGCTTCGGATCAGCTCAGCTCTGGCTGCTGTAGCCATTTGAGGAGTGAAACAGCAGATGGAAGACCTCTCTCTGTCTCTGCAACTCTGCCTTTCAAGTAAATAAATCTTAAAAAAAAATTTTTAAATAAAATAAATTTTAAAAATCAAATAAAAATAAAAGGCTCTCCAGCTGGAGTCCAGTCACTTTTCCTGCTTAGTATTGCATGCTACCTAGGAAAGCAGATGGTCACAGAGGAGGAAATCTGCGTCCTGCAGCCGCTTTGGGCTTCTGTACTGACCAGTCATTAAGTTGGTTCTGAGATTCAAAAGAATATCCCGTGGATATTGTACATATTTACTTCTAAAGATTCAAGAAACTTGTCATTCATTTTATAAGGATAGTTAAAAGAGAATCTAAGAATTTGACCTATTCGTACACTTCCAACTCTTAAGATTTTAAGCATTTACCAAATATGCATTGAACACCTACTAAGCAGTTAGGATACAAGGTTGACAAGACACATGCTGTTGACTCATGGAGAATACGTGTATTGTCTCACATGTGAGACAAACTACCAGCAAGCAAGTAAATGAATGACTAACACAATGCCAGGTACAGAGAGGTGCTTTGTAGAACAGTAAGAGAGAACAGATGGACAGAGGAAAGAACAAGCTTACTTACCATGGATAAAGTGATGGAGGAATCCTTCCTGAGGTGAAGACATTTCATCAGAAATCTGAGTGGGCAGCCCAGGATCTGGCAGAGGAGCGTTGCAAGCCGATTACACAGCAGGTGCAAGGGTTTTCAAGCTGGAATGGACTTGGCCTATTAGAAGAAGAGTAGAAAGTCCAATGGGCTTGAGTGGAGAGAACCAGGGGCAAAATGGCAGGCTAGGGAGGGGGACAAGACACCTTTGTACTTCCACATGTTGCAGTGCAGACCAAGTTCCCACTCAGGCGCCTTGGCCTTGTCTGCACGTATAACACATAGCATCACGTATCTGTAGCTTCAAGTCATTGTCTTTGCCACATACATCCTCATAACATTTTTTCCAACAAGACAATCTCTTTCCATTTGCCTTTCTTTCAATTTCTACCAGTATCTGTCTCTATCAAAGTTCTTTCTGCTTTGTGTCTCATTCTCCTTTCAGTGGAGAGTACCAGATGACCTTCCTCTTTATTTACGATTGATAAAGAATATTTTTCTTGCTAAATGTTTCTTTTTTAGAAATTGGCACCACCGTACACTTCAAGCAAAAAGGTATGGTTATTATTTCTGATTGCCTTCTATGTGTTCCTATGTCACAGTGCTGTTATAGACTTGAGCTCATTTCAGTTCACAAATTTTGACAGTAACTTCTCTAACACAATTGGTACTATTCTCCTCTCCCAAAATTGTAAACTTCCTCATTTTCAAAAAGTCCTTCATCCAACCCATGACCCATATACCACTTTCAACAGTTATTCATTTTTTAGTCTTTGGAACTGGAGCAAGTTTCTCTGCGTCCCATCCCCCAGCCACCACATTCCTTGTCCTGGGCACCCATGGTTCATTCTTGCAGAGCTGCTGTTTTAGAAATGCTCATTGTCAGGGTTCTCAGAAGAGTCATCTTACAGTCCCTGGTTGACTACAACATATGGCTAAAGGAAAAGGGGCAGCACTTCCTATGTCCTCCTGCCTTGTCCCTCCCCCAGCTCTATGTAGAACCTTGTACCACTGCAGGATAGCTAGGTTCGGGGCTCATGTGGAAACTGTTGTTTTCTGCCCTGCACATGCCCCACATGGGACATGTCATTCACCTGTTTGTCTCTAAAAGAAAGTGTAACCAGGTCAAAGCTTCATCAAATGTTATCTAAAAAGTAAACAGTTCCTCATTCTGAGATGCCCTCTCACCGTCCCGGTAGATCAGAATCCCAAATAGTGTCTGTCTGCAGAACAGAGTCACAGAGGCGTATGTGTGGCCAGTCATCCCTCAGCCCCCTTAAGTCTTTATGGTCACCCACTTGGCTGGTAATTGTCTCCTAAGAAGACATCTTCCTTTCTGGGTCTCAAAAGGGGCAAGACAGTCCACATCCCTCTCAATGATCAAAACGAATTTTCATGGGAATTAGACCTTCCCAATGACTAAGAGCCTCAGAGTTAACACTTAAGAAAGTACCAGTTCTGGCAGATCCTCAAGAAGTCAGCAGGAAAGAGGCAGCCAGGAGTGTATGCCTGGGAACAGGAGGGAATACACCCAACATTGTCTACTTCAGTTCTTCTCTGCTCAGTGCTGTGACTACCGATTACATTTGAATCTTAAGTGCCCTGTGTTATATGTGAGACCCTAGGACTTTGATGGGAATAAAGATATAAGGCAAAGCATTTTCTCAAAGGCCATCAGGACAAACTGCTGGTGTGACCATAAGGCTTTCTACATGTTGGCCTAAAATTTCAAACATTTTCATGCCAAAATACTGGATGCCCTTGATGAAAAGATGTGATGATTTCAAAGGTATGATGGTGCATCTCCAAGATCTCACTTGATAGAGGGTGACCATAGTGCTTAAGTGGTCACGTAGGAAAGGCTACGGTTTAATTTTAAGATCCATTACTCAGCCAAAGCATCAATATTTCTCCTCATCTCCTATGCAGCCTGAAAATGATAGGCGTTTGTTGTTAATTCACTCATGCATGCAAAGTTGTACTGTCAGAAAATGGCTGGCAGGTGGCACCAAAGTCAAGCTTATGAAAATGCTTAAAGGCTTCCCTTTAAACATGGCTCCCCAAGACAACCCTGGGCCTGTGTCTGCACATCTAGGAAATACTAAAAAAAAGATATTTGGAAAATTTTACATATTATTGTACTCTTGTTTCTTTAAAATAATTGTATTATAAATTGTTTATATTTTTGTTGTATTTTCAATCAGCCCTTAAGAATTCTACAAAGAATTCAAGCAAACTTTTCTGGAATTTTTCCTCTTCTGGTGTGACAGAACCATGTACAGGAATAATACTGTGATTGAACTTCATTCTTTGCAGGAAATAACCAAGAGCTGTTTGGTTATTTATAACATTATTTGCGGGCCATAGAGCATCATCAACTTCAAAAGTAGCCTGCTATAGATGAATTGAATTTCGAGTCCCACCTGCAGATACCTTGGCAGGGCCATACCAAATGATGTCACAGACCTCATTGGCTCTGAATTGGACATGTTCCACCCCCACCTTAGAGGCAGAAAGCAATGGCCAAGAATCACTTAGGTCACAATGAATGGCCATTTTGAATAAATTGAGCCTCAAGTTAAGAAAATGGGCCCTATAAACTCAAGAAAACTGCTGGCCAAATTTGAATTACAAAGTGTCCCCAAACATGATTGTCAAAACCGATGAAAAATTCCTGTGTCCTTTCTGCAACATTTTTCTGAAAGTCTAAGCAATGAGCTCTGGCTCATGCGTCAGATTTGTGGTGTAGAGTTCACCAAAGAACATTTGGATGCCTGGATTTCAAGACATTTATCGATCTTGCCCTTAGTCACAAGATTCCTTTTATCAG
This sequence comes from Sylvilagus floridanus, assembly GCA_949820135.1. Taxonomy (NCBI): domain Eukaryota; kingdom Metazoa; phylum Chordata; class Mammalia; order Lagomorpha; family Leporidae; genus Sylvilagus; species Sylvilagus floridanus. Next base: position 69,386,587 of record OX463244.1, on the reverse strand, counting down.
CATTACCCTGACAAAGTTCACTCTCGCTTCTTCCAACCTGGAGTTGAGCATCAGAAGCTGGGGGCTTGACTCCTCTGATTCACAGTCTTGATGCAGCTGAATTGTGCTCCCTTGGCAATCATTAAATGCCCTGACCCAATTCACAAGCCAACATCTTTGATTCAGGTTGTCATTTTATCCCTTTCTGTACTCCACACTGCTGTGGCAATGATGTTGATGATGTTACTATTTACTGAATGTTTACCAGATTCCTCACATATCAGTGTGTATACACACACACAACACACAATATAGAATGTGGTTAAATACCAAGATATGATTTTTGTCTGTTATATGAAAAACATGCAGCAAATTTTTGAATTGTGGCTCTATTTGCCCATCTATTCTTAAAGCTAATTTATGTTTGCAGACTCTTGCTTTCATTATATCTGTCAGTATATGAAAGCACTTGCTGAGCCTGGCCATCTGGTGTGGGAAATAAGATTTATCATTTGCATTTCCACAAATAAGCAGAAATTTTAGAACTATGAACTGAAACATAATTAATGATTTTACTGATGATTCTACCCTGAACTAGCCATTAACTGAAGTAGTCTCCTATGCAGTCATATGTATCTCTAATTGCAAACACACTTGTGAAGACTCTATCACCTGTTTGTCCTTGCATTTTTTGGAACCTATTCATTTATTCTCAAAAGCAATTATAAAAAGAGCAAGTCATGGAAGCACAACAAATAGTTATATGAGAGCACTTAATATATAATAATTTACAGGGATGAAGATATCTTTAACAGATGTACAGAATGCTGCCAAATATAAAAATACAAACCAGGAAAAAAAGATTAATGTACTCATAGTGGGATTCACGATTGTAACATGGAATAGCATGTGTAAATAATAGTTGATTCTGAATTATGTCTACCAAAAGGCCAATAGTATGTGCATATATGTGTGTGCATGAGTACCATGTATATAGCATGTTTGTGTACATTAGCAAGAATATTACATGTGAGCATGCTTATTCAGGTTCCTGTCATGGAACGAAAAGATTTGGTGCACAATGTTTCAAAATCTGTGAATAGTTGTCTATAGTACTTATTTCCCATGAAATTTTCCAAGTCTCTTTATGCAGAACACATTATATACATTTTCAATGATGGAATTTTTCCTTTGTCAAATATTTATGATCTTTCCAATAAAATAAGACTACTCAGCTCCAGGATATTAGAAAGATAACCTAGCCTGTCCTCATGCAAGTCATGAGACTAAGGAAGTTAGCAGAAGTAGATTCTTCCTGAAAACCAACGTTTCATACTACCCTAAGGCAAAACAGAAGTGATTTTGCTTAATGCTACGGGGTTTTAATTTTTGTGTAGCTTTCCTCTTTTGAAACCCTGATATGTTAATATTTGAAACCCTGATATGTTAATACAAGCACAGGAGTCAAGAATCTCATGCCACCTAATGTGTACAGAGGAACTGAAAACACTGGAAACTAACATTGCTCTCTGGCCAGAAGTCCTGGGCATTTCCATTGAGAGACCTTGAAGGTCCCAAAAGTCCAGAAAAGGGGCATGGGGAAGACATGGAGCGTGTGGATTGGGAAGGGTCCCAAGCTAAACCTCAGGAACCCTGACCTCTGGTGCTGGGTCAACAGATCCGGAGCAGGTAATGTATGCTGGTCACATCACCTCCTGGAACCTTAATTCCTCATGGAGGTAATTGATCCCGTAGCCATTCAGAAAACTACAGAATTAGTTGGTTATTTAAGCTTTTATTCTATTTCCATAGCTTTATGCATAAAGCTCATCTTATACAGTAACTCTGCTGCTTAACAGTTGAATGTATTCTTGTTTTTATTAAATAGTGTTTTAAGTATTTTATTTTTTACTACAATGCCAAAATACATTGTAGCCCAACTTATTCTATTGGAAATAATTTTATGTGAACATAATGGGATATTTCCTTGTAGATTTTGTTCTTGTTGGCCATTGTTTTAATCAAACCCACATGTCATTTGCTTAATGACCAGAGACTCATGGCCACCCCTTCATTGTAGGATCTCACTGTAGAGTGATGACAGGCAAAGGTCATAAACCCCAGTGCCTCTGCCTCCAAGTGGTGCAAACTCATTCAGTGTACTAGATGGACCTCCATGGGCCTCTTTTTTATTTTTTGCCAGGCAGAGTTGGTTCACCCACAGTGCTGATCCGAAGCCAGGAGCCAGGTGCTTCCTCCTGGTCTCCCATTCAGGTGCAGGGCCCAAGCACATGGGCCATCCTTCACTGCCTTCCCAGGCCACAGCAGAGAGCTGGACTGAAAGAAGAGCAACCAGGAAAGAATCTGGTGCCCCAACCAGGACTAGAACCTGGTGTGCTGGCGCCACAGGCAGAGGATTAGCCTCTATTAATTCACCAAAAACAGGCTCCAGGAGAGCATCCACCTCATAAGCATGGTTGTGTGCTTATATTTGTAAATCATTTGTAATAGTGCCTATAGTTAGTGCAATGTAATCTTTTGTTGGTTTTGTTGTTGTTTCCATTATTTACATAAAACCTAGCTGAGGAGACATTCTTGAGTTCAACATTTTTTCCTGTTATCTTACTTCCAGCCTGCTGTGTCTGTAGATAATATTGGAAAAGTTCAGAGGATACTACTGTTGCACTTACAATACATCATCATTTAACACTCCCCACACACATTTACATATGTGCCCTCAAAACTTCAAAATGGCCAATAAGTACAGTCATATCACTTTCTCTTTTGAACATCAAGGTCTAAGTGTGCTGTTATGAATCTCTAAAAAAAAACAAGCCTCTTCACTGTTAAAACCAAATTAAAAACTAAGAGGTTTTCCTTTTAATGGAATATGAATAGAACTATCCAAAAGGAAAAAAAAAAATAAAGCCAGCAAAGCATGGGAGACAAGGTCTTGGATTGGACCTATGCTTTCCGCCTCAGTCCTCTCGGACTGCACAGTCCCCTTCTCCTCCTTCCTCTCCTTCCCCCACAGTCCCCACACTGCATCCACACTGGGTGGCAGCAGCAAACACCAACTGCCATGCCAGTTCTGGGCAAGTCTAAGTCCTAGATCTGTTCCAGCTTTGGACCTGCTTCCAAACCTCTCTAGGTTTCTTCATTTTTGTGTTTATTTCTGACCTTTGCTTCTCATTTTTTCTGTTTTTTTTTCTTTTCAACTTTTATTTAATAAATATAAATTTCCAAAGTACAACTTTTGAATTATAGCAGCTTTTCCCCCAAAACCTCCCTCCCACCCACAACCATCCCATCTTCCACTCCCTCTCCCATCCCATTCTTCATCATGATTATTTTTCAATTATCTTTATATATAGAAGATCAACTTAGTATATATTTTTTTTTTGACAGGCAGAGTGGACAGTGAGAGAGAGAGACAGAGAGAAAGGTCTTCCTTTGCCGTTGGTTCACCCTCCAATGGCTGCCACGGTCAGCGCGCTGCGCCCGGCGCACCACGCTCATCCGATGGCAGGAGCCAGGTGCTAGGTGCTTTTTCCTGGTCTCCCATGGGGTGCAGGGCCCAAGCACCTGGGCCATCCTCCACTGCACTCCTGGGCCACAGCAGAGGGCTGGCCTGGAAGAGGGGCAACCGGGACAGAATCCGGCGCCCCGACCGGGACTAGAACCCGGTGTGCCGGCGCCGCAAGGCGGAGGATTCGCCTGTTGAGCCACGGCGCCGGCCCAACTTAGTATATATTAAGCAAAGATTTCAATAGACTGCACCCACAAAGACACAAAGTGTAGAGTACTGTTTGAGTAGTAGTTTTACCACTAATTTTCATAGTACAACACATTAAGGGCAGAGGTCCTACATGGGGAGCAGGTACACAGTGACTCCTGTTGATTTAACAATTGACACTCATTTATGCCATCATTAATCTCCTTAGGCTCTAGTCATGAGTTGCCAAGGCTATGGAAGCCTCTTGAGTTCACCAACTCTGATCTTATTTAGACAAAGTCATATTCAAAGTGGATGTTCGCTCCTCTCTTCAGAGAAAGGCACTGCCTTCTTTAATGGCCCATTCTTTCTGCTGGGATCTCACAGAGATCTTTCATTAAGGTCATTTTTTTTTTTTTTTGCCACAATGTCTTGGCTTTCCATGCCTGCGAAACTCTCATGGGTTTTTTAGCCAGATTGGAATGCCTTAAGGGCTGATTCTGAGGCCAGAGTGCTGTTAAGGGCTTTTGCCATTTTATGAGTCTGCTGTGTATCCTGCTTCCCATGTATGATCATTCTCTCTTTTTTAATTCTATCAATTATTTGCAGACACTGGTCTTATTTATGTAATCCCTTTCACACTTAATCCTATCTCTTTGATCAATTATAACTTAAACTGATCACTTTAACAAGTAAGATGACATTGGTACATGCCACCTTGATGGGATTGAATTGGAATCCCCTGGTACATTCCTAGCTCTACCACTGGGGTAAGTCCAAGTGTGCTTCTCATTTTTGAATTGACAAATAAAGACTTTGAGCAAGATACCACTTAAAACTCAACATGTTGACTTGTTTCCTGCTTGCTAAGGTACCACTCAACCATAAATGTAATTTTCAAGCAATTCTCCTCCCCATTACCATAATTACTGCTTTTCTCCTGAGAAACAAGGATCGCTGGTTAGTTCTGTGTTTTATTGATGGAGAGCCCGAGATGAAGCAACTCCACAAGTGCCTGGAATCTTCATTAGTGCTGGCACAGCAATGTGGCCAAAGCAGAGCATGCAAGAGGAGGGTGGGTGGACAGGGGCCTGCAGCACCATCAAACACACTGGGGACAGCCAACCTAGGGATTCCTCCAGCCTGGGCATTTTGTATTAAGTGTTTCCACCAAACCTATCCCTTAAGATCCCTGTAGCTCCAGGTGGAGAAGAATTTGCAGAAGATTTTGAGCCCTTCTTAGGTTGCACACAGAGGCCCTGACATTGAGACACTCATGCCTGGCCAGGCCTTACCTCTGACACCATCAGCAGCGTCTGCAACCTGCAGTAGACAGGACGTAACCATTCTCCTCTCTCTCTCCTCTTTCACTCTGCAGGACCTGGATCGGTGAGAGGAATAAATGGATCCATCAGCCTGGCCGTACCACTGTGGCTGCTGGCAGCGTCTCTGCTCTGCCTTCTCAGCAAATGTTAATAGAATAAGAATTTAAAAATAATTTAAAAAAACACACAAAAATGCGTCACACGGGATACAGAGAGAGAGAGTAAGATGGGGGGAGACCGTTTATTTCACAACTTTGTGTGTTTATAAATGATGGGGGAAATAAGAAAATGAAGAAGAAAATGCAACATTTAAAACAATTTTAAGGTCTATCAATAAAAATTTGAGTGTAATTCAGAGTGGGAAAAAGTCTAGCACGATGTGTGTATGTCTACTAAGCAAGTGACTGCTGTGTGAAGACTACATCCTGCCAAGGACACCCGGATGTTGTGAGACTAGGACAAGTAAAGAAGGACCAGGTGGACATTCACTCCCCCTACACACTTTATCCTTCCCTCCTTCACCTTTTTCATCTGTGGGGAAAAAAAATAAGGTCTTGCCTTTGGTGTTTATATTTCCATAATCCTCTTACTCTGTTTTTTCATTTGAGCTGACTTGGAGCCATTGCAGACTCTCAGTGGGACCCTGTGTTGGGCCCTCCCCAGGCTGTCCCACCACCACCATCTCTCCAGCTTCCAAGACCGTCCCTCTCCCTGCAGTGTGTTCCATCTCCCCATACCCATTCCCAGTACCCCCTTTTTATCCAGAGCACTAGACATGCCGCAAATGCTAGGAAGTGCCATTTCAATTTTTTTCCACTGTGTGTGTGTACTCGAGTCCCACTCCCACACGGGTGCACATGTGTGTGAGCGTGTGTGTGTCTCTCTCTAAAAGCATGCCAAGGGAATGGTCCATGTGTACATAGATTTATTGTGCTGTAGATACTGTCCTGCATTGTAATTGTGAGATGCAGCCATAACAAGTTGCTGGGAGAGATGGTGGGGAGGGAAGCAAGGAGTTGAGTCCCTGCCCCACCCATGGCTGTCACCTGACATCAGTGTGTACTCAAACCAAGCTGTGCCCCTTCCAAGGGCAGGACCCCATATCCCTCCTAGTTTCATCCTCAGAACCCAGTCGGGAGTCACTCAGAATATCACTGTCAATGAAAGTGCCTACTATCGATGGGGTGAGCCAACAGTCAAATAGACCAGTGACGTGGATGAGATGACCTGGGAGAGGAAGTTTCTGATCTCACACTTATTTCCTAAGTCCAAGGGATTCATATATTCCCTGGCTCTACTACAGGCTGGGTCCTGCACATGCTTAGTAAATTCCTGGAGAAGAAAAGTCTCCACATGCTAACTCCCAATGGAAGAGTGGCATGCCCCATGGAGATCCTAAACAGCCCTTTTTGGCCTCCTTCTTGGACTTCAGATAGCACTGCGCTTGCTCCATGCATTCCTCTGAGAAGAGCTTATTTTCTACTTCAAAATAAAATACAGTGAGGCAGGAAGAGTAGACAGATGCTCAAGTCCCTGCCCAATTCTGGAGACCCTGCAAGAGTCTAACAGAAAGCACTGACTGTAATGAAGGCAAAGTCACTCCTTGTGCTCCTTGGCAGATTTTTGCCCATTAGTTCTAGGCTAACGCATTGGTTGCCCACATTGGCCTCTTCTGATCCCCTGATGGTGTTCAGAGCACCACTGTTCATGGTGGTCCATCACCATTAGACCTGGCCACTAGAAACTGCATGATAGTTACCTTCCTTGCTCTATTTAAATTTACATCTGTAAGAGGTATCTTGACATTAACACTGACAAGTGAGCTAATTAATTCCTCAACCAAAAGGGTTGGGCAACTTGTAAATAATTTAGGCAGAAGTTGTATGAGTATGACGAAGTGTGTCATCACCATGTCAACAGCAGAATTTTCTTAGCAAAGGTCTTGCTGAGAAAGCTGATTCTTTAGAGGTGTATATCTTTATCAACAAACCAACCACTGGTCTCAACAGTTCAGCTGATGCAAAAAAAAAGTATTATTATTGATCTCAACATCAAGCATAATCCCACAGAGCCAAATACAGTTGCTTGTCAAGCTTGGGAACCTTGAGAATAGCTGTCATGTGATACAAAATGAGAAACTTCATAGCCAGGGGAAAATGGGAAGAAAGAAAAGGAGAGAGGAAGGGAAGGAAAGGGAAAATTCTGAGCAGTATTTTCCATCTCTTTGAGTAGAGTCTATTGTTTCTTTTAGAAGTTTCTCAGAGCCTTCTTTTACAATTATGCAGTTTATTCATGAAACAGAAGGAAAAACTGAGTTTGGGGATGTGTAAGAGTACTTAATGACAGATCCTGACCCAGCACAGGAAACCTCATCCTACAGAGTCACTAAATCATAGGCGAGGTGAGCCACTGTCCTGTCAATCATTGATTTATCGACAATCAAACTTCTCCAACAGTTTGGTCATCTTTAGTACAAGCATAAAAGGCTATCATCTTTAATGACAAATGTTCCCCATGTGTTGAAACATCAGCCAGACCCTTAACTGGGAGCTTTAGAGGAATGCATGCCTACTGAAGATTACAAGAAGAGAAAAATCACAGACAGCAATTCAGATGTCATTTAGTACCAGTTTCAGGAAACAAATCACTGTGGCAGGCTTTACCCCTGCACCTGGCTTTCTTACTGTCTCCAGCCTATCATAAGGACATTGCCTTGGTTTTACTAAGGGAAGAGGTTCTCTGTTGAAAGGAATGTCTCTATCACAAGAGCACCATTTGTTCTCTTGGTTTTAATATAATGACTATATATTAAACATAATTAAGCCTAAAACACATGATGTTTGCCTGTATCTCCAGCAGGCTCTTGGAGTCAAAAAAACTTATGCCTTGCTCCCATTTCAGAAAGAACATTGGCCCTAGAAATCTCATAGATTTGAGAATGGATCTAAACCATCAGAAGACTGCTAAACTATTCAGTTTGCAGAAATGTCAGGAAAAAAAATGTTGAGGCAAAAAGACCAACATCAAGAAATCAACAAGACTCAACACTAGATTTCTTGGAATGTAGTTCATGATGGTTGCTCTAACACTTCAAGAGTCTTGTCCATTGTTAATTACAGCTCAAAACCCTGTGCTGAAAAGTTGGAAATAGTGTCCCAAGAGGAGTGAAAAATCATCAATTAATCTGAATGACAAATGTATTTAATGCCCCTTGTATACAGAGTGAAACGCCACCATTCGAACAAAATCTATAGAATTTGTAGTTAACAAAAATAGAAATGACTTTGCCCATAGCATTTTCTGAATGATGAGCTATCATAGGTTATACAACTGTGGAACTGTAGTTACTCTGCACAATTGTTCATGAAAAGGTTTTACCTTATTGAGGGAACAGTCTTGCCAGATTTGAGGGTTTAAAATCCCTCTGTCCTGAAACAGCTGACGTCTATGGAAAAGTAGCTGTGTTTTCTCTCGGGAAGGGTTATTCCATTGACTTTCCCTTCTCCTTCTAATCATACTTGAGCCTTTTCTTTCTTGCCATGAGCATTTTCCTTTACTTAAGTAATCAGATAATTTGGGCTATTCCTAGAGACCTTGTAAAACTACTCGTGATTTTCTTGTCCTTGGAGGACAGAAACAGGAATGTTTCTCCTCCAAAAATGGACTTACCTCCTTTGTACACAAACATTAAACTTCTCAGCATGGAACTGTTTGAGTTAGTACCTACCCCAGCGTTGACTTCTTGCACACCTCAGAGTCCCAGGTTGTGTCCCCAAGTTGGCAGTGGGTGACTCAACTGGCTCTTCTTGAATTTCTCATTTTGTTCTCTGCAGGCCTTGGAGTTTTTGTTTGTTTGTTTGTTTTTTGTTTTTGGTGGGAAAATGATATATATATATGTATGTATTTTTTTTAACCTTATCTCTACAGATACTATATTTACAATAATGTATGTATTATAAGACAAATTCAGGATAGCTTTTAAACTGAAGAAGGAAGAAAAGTACTGAATTTTTTTTAGAAAGATCTATGCTGCATTTAAAAGACATGGAGCCCTACTTTTTCCGTTTTGTAATAGTTTGTTTCAAAGAAATGTGCTTATGGACCATGTTCTTTGGGAATAAGCATAGCCTCATTTTTATCTTCATCCTCATAAACTGTAGCCTGGATTTAGTCTTGGTTCCCCATAGCTTTCATTTTTTTGGTAAGACTATAAGTACAATTCCATATCTGAATTACAAGAACTATCAATATTTTGAAGACAAATGTTAAACAAACCAGAAAATAGGGAGATAAGACCATGAGTTAAGAAACACAAACCCAGTTTGGGAAGCCCCCTTCTTTCTTAAGTATTCAAAATATTTCTCCTCCAAAGGCTGCATTTGCCCAGTGATGTAAATTTTCCATCATGGTTGGCATAATATCTGTAAACATCTCAGTAAATGCAAAATGGAGTTTACATTTCTGTGCATACAAGTGGGAAGGGGAGTAAACTCTTCTCATTTGCATGTAGCTATGCTGTTCAAATGTCACCAACTGAAATTCAAGAAAGAATTTGTTTTCACCCAGCAATGTACATCACGTTCCTCTTGGCAAGGAAGCTGGTGTTAATGTTAGGTTTAGGTTTAACATTTACACCAGGGAAAATGTTTATGGATATTGTGGGAGCCTTATTTTAAAATCTTGATTTCTTTTCAGCACATTTACATACTGTGTGCTGATTAATAAATTAGGCACCAATCATGTGTAAATCAATGTAAATCACTAGTTTATGTACATAATATAAACTATGTAAACTTAATTTTTCATGCAGGACTCAAATTCAGTTAAAAAATCAAAGATAAAGAAACCAAAGCACTTCCCAGGTCGAAATGGGGAGAAGGATGACTAAGTTCCCAAATGTTAGTTCGCCTCAATCAGAGGACCCTGGGGAAACACTTAATGATTCCCATCCTGCTTAAGCTGCAGGAGTCAATGGTCACCTTTTTTTCCCCAGAACCCAAGTAGATTCTTCCAGCTTTGCCACAGTTGTCTCGCCTGATCCCAAAGCAAGAGAAGGAAGTGGAGAAAGAGAAGGGTTCATGTGTTGCATCAACTCCCAGGCATCTTCTTGTTAGTATTTTTTCACCATCTAAGACATCTTATTTAAGTAGCTCCAAGAAAGTCACCTATTTCTTGATGAACAAATATTACTGTTTTTATTTTCCATTCAACATAAGCATTGGGAAATCTTCTTTGTCATTTTGATTCTAGGAAAATCTGAGATCTAAGAAACACGTTATATCCTTGAGAAATATCTTATTCAGTCACCCTGGAAAAATAACTTTTATTTGATCTGGTAGCCCTATGTTTCTCCATACCTATTCTGAATATTGCAAATGAGGAATAGAGTCTTCTGAATTGGGAATATATCTCTCAGGCATATTCTCCTGGAGTCTTTTTGAAGTGCCTGATGTGATTAACAGGATGACATAGATACCTTTCCTGCCATCTGCACACTCAGTACATAAGGAGTCATCAAAGAGATGACTTCAAGAGCCACATGGGTTTTTCCCCGCCAGGACTGCAATAGAAAAAAAAATAATGTTAAACTTCAAGTACACCCCCTCTACCTAATGTATATGACCACCTTAAATTACTGTGTGAAGGATATTGGACTGGAATTGATAGAATTGGGCACTAGCCCTGGGTCTGGCTACAAAAAAAAAAAAAAAAAAAGGGGCTGTGTGTGATGTTGGCAAATCACTTAACCTTCCTGACTCTAGGTTTTTGTATCCTGAAAGTGAGGAACTTAGAAAATATCTCTAAATACCTTTCACCTTTTAATGCTGTGGTTCTGAATTGGGACTTGCGGTTTGCTTAGCACTGTGGCCAGCCAATCATTCCAAGCAGGTGTCTGTCATCTGCACTTGGGCCCTGTTCTGTCATCACTTCTTATACCCATCATCTCACCATCTCCATTTTAAAAGGCTCGAATTCTACAACACAAGGTCTCTGGTCTGACTCTGTAATTCTCTTTTGATCAAGACTTCTTGGCAATGTACATTAGAGATTCATTCAGATTACATGGGGGGTGATTGAGATGACATTCTTGCTTTTAACACTTTAAAAATCTAACAGTTCAGCTAAATCCTAATAACCTTGCATAGGAATAAAAATAGCCAGATTGGACATTATGCATGTAACAAATGAAGAAGTTGTGTATATGAAAGGAAGCATTCGTTTTCTCTCATCCTGGGCCAAGTGCCTCATTATAGTAAGTGTGGATCCTTGGAAGCTCTTGGCTTGTGCTAATGGCTCTAAGCACGTGGTCTCAGGCAAGTTCAAAAGGTGGATCTGTGAGAAGCAGGCAAGACAATGTATTTTGTTTTGGAAGGAATTTCTCAGAGGATGAGGTTCTCGAAGCTTGACTTCAAGGATGTGAAATCAAATAACAGGATTGAGGGAAAATGGGCCTTATTTTCAAGAAGTACAAGTCGATACCATTTTCAAAGCCAGGCTAAAAACCAACAGGTCAAAACAAAATACATTTTCCCAGGCTACAGATTTGAAGACAGTAGGAGTTGCTTTGAAGGCCCACATGGACGGGGCAGGTTAAGTTCCCCGAGGAAAGGGTAAGCAGAGAAGATAGGTTCTCAGGCAGTAAATGAGGAATTCTTTTTCTAGTGCCATGTTCTGGATGGATTGCGCACAAGTCGAATGCCCTACAAAAAGCTGGAGGCTCAGTTTAGCATCCAATGTTATCTTTTCACTTATGATATTAAAGAACAGAAGGACTCCAAGTCTCCCAGACGCCTCAGAGTGGGTTTGACTCCTAATTTCCCAGCATGAGCATCCCTTTGTGTAGACAAGACCACAGGATGCGCTTCGAGTACACAGGGAGCCCTCTGTAAGTGGGGTGCTGCCTGCCCATGGCACAGCTCCCCATTTCCGTGGTCATCTCAGAGGGACTTCTTTGTGGGCAGTACTCCCGGCTCTATGCCTACAGCTATGTTCTCTGCACAAGCCCGCTGTTTGTAAAGACAGGCACAGTCAAAATCTGCTTCTTGCAAACGAAGAAAACACACGGAGCTACTAGCTTCTTGGCACGCAGCAGCCTTCCTAAGTTATCAGGAGCCTTTTTCCAACACACTTTCCTAAGGTTTTCCCTTTTACCAGAGAATATCAATGATTCATCCTGGTGAATTGTGGCCAAGTTCTGCTCCCTAAGTATTTACTGGAAGTGGGGAGGTTAAAGGGAAGGAATCCCAGGGGTTGGGAAGCCGGGGAGAAAGCTCCACTTCCTCCCCCAGCCTTGTTCCTCCCCTTCACTGCTCCACTGAGGGATGTATCAATCCTGCTCTTGTTTAGAATTCTCCTTATTAACAGTGTTATATACATATAAATATATATAAATATATTCCTTTTTTCAGCCCTGTAGACATGAACTGATCATCCCTTGATGATACAATACATGGCCTTTTATTTTTTTTTTTTTTGGTTTGGATATTTTTATTGCTTAAAGTTTTTTCCTTTTGATTATTGGATGGATTTTTTTTCCCTGGATGCTAGCTCTGTGAAGGAAAATAAAAAGCGCAGTGTGTGTAAAAAAAAAAAAAAGTTAAAAGTTCTTTCTTTTCTTTTAAAATGTATTTAAATTCTGTTTCTCTCTTCTGTTACTTTACACGTACGAATGCTCTGCTCTTCTGTGATCTTAAAACAAAATGAAATAAACGTGAAAAGGAGATGTGTCTTCATTGACCTGAGTCAGTGATCTTGTGGTTGACTGCTCTGCTTCTTGAGGTTTTCCTAAATCAGATAGGAAATGAAGCCAATGATAACGAATATGCAGAGAAGGGCTGAACAAAGCCCCGAAGAATCACCTGAAGGCTTCCCAGGAAGGTGTCTACTGCAGAAATCAATGTGGTGTTTACAATCATCATCTTCACCTAACCAAAGCAGTTCTCTCAAAGTGTTATTTTCTTTTTCTCCCTTAAGGGATCTTAGGAAACAAGGACAAATGATCACTGGGAAGCTATAGAAAAGGCATTAGGAAGTTGCCACATGAGAAGTTGAGGGAGATCAACCTGGGAATCTGATACCAAAAAGCATGAGAGAGCAAAGCTTTCTGTTATCTCTGAGGTTTAGGTTTAATCAGATCCTATCTGATAGCAATGGGAGGAACCAAGTAACTTTACCTTCTCAAGCCCCCTGTTATTTCTACTTATAAAAACGCTGTTTGCTTTCTGTTCTTGCTGAGAGCTATCCCTTTACAGGATGTTTTCAGAGTCTGTAGAATCCCTATAGCATTGCAGGGGACAAATGAGTGATGTCAAGATAAAAATGAAAAACAAGCCATCCACAACTGGAAGAGGCAAGATTGGTTCATCATCACATGAGAAATGACAGGGATGCTTTGAAGTTTTACTCTTAGGAGTCAAATCATGTCTGACAGAGCTCCAGGAGCCCTGATCTCAACCTAGGCTGACTGGGGGAGGAAAAGGAGGGGGGGGGTGAGCACTTGTGATCAACTTCAATAACGAGAAAACGATCTCAGACATAAACAAAACTGGTCCCTTCCAATTCAGAGATGGCTGAAGGGCCCGATTTCCCATTTGGATTAAAAAAAAAAAAAAAAAAAAAACTCTGAAAATGCCCTTCTACAACAAGTTCACCAAACTCAAGGTTAAAGATACACTCCTCAATCAAGACCAGACTTCTCATTTCAAGATACCAGCTGCACATTTGGGGTCCTCAGATCACCCTGATTTCTGATCATCCGAATACAAATTTGAGAGTTCTCATTACCCCTTCAGGTTCAATAATTTGGCAGAGTGACACAGAACTTAGGAAAACATTACGTAAGATTTCAGTTTTATTATAACAAAAGAATCCAAATCAGAAGAAGCCAAAGGGGCACATAGGACAAGGTCTGGAGAATCCCCATTGTCATCTTCCAGTGTCCTCTCCCTATAGAGTTAGGGCATGTGGCCTTCATAAGCATATGGATGTGGGACAATAAACAGAGCTTTGGTATCCAGATTTTTAGAGGTCACATTAAACTGGCATGGTTGATTAAATCACTGCCTACAAGGACACAGGGATGAACTTAATTCCCAACCCCTTTCCCCTGGCCAGAGAGCAGACTGGCATCATGTGACTCAAAGCCCCAAGTCTTTCATCACATAGCCAGCCTTTCTTTTTTTTTTTTTTTTTTTACAGGCAGAGTGGACAGTGAGAGAGAGAGACAGAGAGAAAGGTCTTCCTTTGCCATTGGTTCACCCTCCAATGGCCGCCGCGGTCGGCGCGCTGCGGCCGGCGCACCGCGCTCATCCGATGGCAGGAGCCAGGAGCCAGGTGCTTTTCCTGGTCTCCCCATGGGGTGCAGGGCCCAAGCACCTGGGCCATCCTCCACTGCACTCCTGGGCCACAGCAGAGGGCTGGCCTGGAAGAGGGGCAACCGGGACAGAATCCGGTGCCCCGACCGGGACCAGAACCCGGTGTGCCGGCGCCGCAAGGCGGAGGATTAGCCTGTTGAGCCACGGCGCCGGCCCACATAGCCAGCCTTTCAAACATGGTGAGCCCCTGTTCTGAGTCCTCTCATTGTTAACTACCTGGGGGCCCATGAGAGTCACATCAGTAGCATAAACTGTCAAGTGTGGTCCAGCGGAGTCAACATGAAAGACAAAGAAGCAACCATCACTTGGAAAACCTGGGTCAGGCCTTCTGGTGCAGCAGGTTAAGCTGCTTGGAACACATGCATCCCATATCAGTGTGCCTGGCTCAGGTCCCAGTTACAAGTCCCCACCTACCCTGCTTCTGACCCATCTTGTTACTAATTCATCTGGGTGGGCAGCAGGTGATGGCTCAAGTCCTTGGGGACCTGCCACTACATGGGAGACCTGGATGGACTTCTAGGCTCCTAGATTAGCAAATGGAAGACTCTCTCCCTTTGCATTTCAATTAGATGAAATAACAACAACAACAACAAAACATAAAAATTAAGAACTGGCTGCAATGGGTTAAAAAAATTCCAAAGAACTTGAAATTATCTTCCAGGATATAGGGACAAAGGCCATTCAAAGTTTTACTGTGTTTTTTTCCATTACCAATCCTGTCAAAAACAAAAACAAAACAAAACATTTGAGGTCTCTTAGTCTTCCCAAATAACCTGAGATTTTTCTTTCCTTAAAGCCAATTATGAAGAAGCTTCATAATTAACAAGCCAATATCACCTTGAGGTTTTGCTATCTTTAGGATCTCAGAGGAAATTCTTTCCAATATACCCCATTTTCTACTCCCTTTATATTCATCTATTTATTTTTTTAAAAAGAATTACTTATTCTATTTGAAAAGCAGAGTTGCAGAGAAAAAGGGAGAGAGATGAGAGAGAGAGAGAGAGAAAGGAGGAGAGGGCCATCCAGTGGTTCACTCCCCAAATTGCTGCATTGGCTGGGGCTGGGCCAGGCCAAAGCCAGGAGCCTGATCTCCCTTCCCTTCTTCACCCAGGTGCCCATGTGGGTGCAGGGGCCCAAGCACTTGGGTCACCATCTGCTGCTTTTCCCAGACACATTAGCAGGGAGCTGGATTGAAAGTGGAGCCCCAGGACTTGAACTGGCACCCAAATGTGATGCTGGCACTGCAGATAGAGGTTTAACCCACTGTGCCACAGTGCTGGCCCCTACACCCATGCATTTTAAAGTGTATCTAAAACAGCACATGAGAATTAGAAAGAAGGTTAGTCCATGATTCTAACCTCTTAAGGAAAGGGCCATTGTCTTTTTCACTCTTGTGATCCTTTCAGACCTAGCATGGTACTGTGCTGATAGCACAGGCTTAGCAAACATGTATCAGAACAGAATTACATTGTGTTCAATTCAACCAATGAATCTACTACATGGGGAATTCTGTCAATCACTGTAACCTCACCATAACTGTTGAAGATTTCTAAATCCAAGTCTATGAAACACAAGTAAACTCCTGCCTCACATGCAAAAGCATTGTGACACAAACATGGAAAACTTAGCTATTAACACAAAACTGGAATTTTAATGTTCCCCAATATGAAGGGAATATGCCTCCCTCTTCACTTTCCTTAAGTTCCTCTCTTCCTCCCTGTTGACTAGCTACTAGCCAAGTGGGGCAGCCTTTTATCAGCCAAAGCTATGTCCTTCCCAAGGATCTCACACTGTTGAGGATTCATGTGAGCACTGGGAATTGAATCTGAGAAGATACAGTAGGAGGACCACATCTGACATTTTACCTAACCTTTTTATCTAACCTTTTACAGACCCAACCATTCTCCATTTCAAGATATTAGGTTTTATTCTATAACACAGTATAAAATTTAGATTACTCATGTTATCTTTTTGTGCCATTCTACCTGCTCATTTAGTCCCTGCCTGGCCTCCCAGATCAAATTAGAAACCTGCATATCATGTCAGAACCTATTTCCCAAAGAATCTTCGCTTCAGGTTCTTTCTGCTCAAAGAAGATGTCCCTGTTAGTGTGAGCAAACACCAGAGATGGACCCTGAACAGTGGTAGGGAAAAGACGCTGATCAGATTAAGAGGAACCGTGTATTTAAGGCACCAAGCAGCTCCAGTTTAAGAGTCATCAGAAGTCACCAGGTGATTGTACTGGATAAAGTACTATACAGCACAATCTCAGCTACTGCAGCTACAAGGTCCATCTGGAGACTTCCGTAGTATTAACATTTCAACTCCAAATTTTTGGTTCATGAACAGACTTCTCTGTCCTTTTATTATATTATGGGTCTTAGATAACCCAACCTATGCTATTGAGTACTTTATTTCTTTATTATCATCATCATTATTGAGAAGCAAAGACACACACACACACACACACACACAGAGGGGGAGCAAGAGAGAGAGAGAGAGAGAGGGAAATTTCCATACACTGTTTCACTCCCCAAATGCTTGAAGTGCTCCCTGGCTAGGCTCAAACCTGACAGCCAGGAACTCAAGCCAGGTCTTCAATGGATTGAGGGTGAGAGGTGAGAAGGACAGGAAGCCAACCACTTTGACCATCACCCATCTACTGCCTGCCAGGGTTTGCAGGCAAGAAACTGGAGCCAAGAGCAGAGCTGGGACTTGAACTCAGCCACTCCAAAGTAGAATATGGACATCCTAACCAGAGTCTGAATTGCTGTGCCCAGTACCCACTTCCCTTATTCTTCATATACAACTTTTAGATTCTATATTAGCAGTCATGAGGTTGTAGAGCCTTCAAGTGAAGTTTATTTGTGTAGTTATATTAAGATTTGTACAAATTCTCAAATGAAAACCAAAGAAATAATGAACAAAACTCTGAATGGAGATCTCACGGGACAAAGGACTGATAACTCCTTCTGGGTGGAGACCCTTTGTAGGTTGGGCATCTGAAAAAGTTCTTTGTAAACAGGCTCCCTGCTGGGGTTGACCCTGGCCACTTACCTGTTCCCCAGCTCTAGCCAGCTACACTGCCCTGAACCTACTTAGGTGGGCTGCTGAGCCCAGTGAAGAAATGAATGAATCAGGAGCACTCATGGGTCATACCGCCAGGACACCAAGTTTCCTCTGCCTAATCTTCATCTCATCACATGTCCAGATCCTAAGACTTAGAGAATCTGTCTTGGAGCATAAGTAGTGACACAGTGTGGAAAGACACAGAGCTCTCACTAAGCATCCATTAGTCCTTTGTCTTACAAACTCTATTTTCCAGTAATAAAGTCTAAACCAGCTTTCTCCTTTTTCAGGAAGGATAAAATCCTTGCTTTTAAATAACAATATCTTGTTAATACTAATTTGAATAATGACACTTCCAGAAAGACATTTGCTTACCAGCTAGTTGGACTATCAAGGACCCTAATTACCCAATTCCATCTCATATTCCAAATGAATATTAAGAAGAAATGAGAGATGAGAACAAAGGAGAATGACTCTCTCAGTGTGGTTAGTGTTAGCAGAGTTGAGGCCTACAGTTTCAGGGATACTGTGAACAGACATTGTATTGGCTTTTCTCATTTAAGGCACCATCCATACGCTCCTCACCTTCCAAAGATCCCTTTGAAAATAAGAAGCAATAAAGCAGAAGCTAAAATGAAAATTTCCGGTGGTTAAAGTCACTCATTTCATTAACATTCTAAATGGTTATCTTTAATGGTACATTTAACTAAAGCTAAGTTATCCATGGGCAGAGAATGTGGCCATTAAGATCGGCATCTGTTGAACAAACTGAGGCTCAACATTCTGTGCTGCGTGATTATAACATTGAGAATATTACAGGCTAACAACAGGCTCATCAGCATTAATTGCTGCATTTAGTCCCACTTAAAATCTCCCGTATCTATAACATTTTCTAAATACATTATCCTTTTTGAAACATACTCCCCAATATACTGCACCTAAGTAACAAAATTCAACATAAGTAACATATTCAAGATGGGCATGTGTGACGTAGTAATGAGAAGAAAGGAAAATGATGATGATAACCCTGGACAGACAACTTGGCTGCAAAGTTGAGTCTGAAAAGCAAAACTTGTCGAGAAGCATGTGACAGATAAGGGAGAAGGCTGCTTCCCAGTGGTCCACAAGCCTCTGGTGATCCTGGGAGAAAACACTCTGGAGAGAGGTGAATACACAGATGTCAATCACTGGCTATTCACACATTTGTTTATTTGCTCTCAGATCTTCAGGAGGGATGACTGGGAGGTAGGCACTGTGAAATCCACTTGTTCCCTGTCCTCATGGAACTGTTGGCTGGCTAGCAAGACCCGATACTTGGACCAAGTTTCACGAGTTAATCCTTGCACAATACAAATAAGTATTACTACACTGATCCCATCATAATTCTGCCACTTAACCAAATAATGTCCAGAGTTGGATATGAGGTCATGAAAACATGGTTGGTAACAAGATTCATGATTTATTTATAGAAGTTTCTCAAAACATTTTATCATATGAAATATTTTTTTTTGACAGGCAGAGTGGACAGTGAAAGAGAGAGACAGAGAGAAAGGTCTTCCTTTGCCATTGGTTCACCCTCCAATGGCCGCCGCGGCCGGCACACCACGCTGATCCGATGGCAGGAGCTAGGTGCTTCTCCTGGTTTCCCATGGGGTGCAGGGCCCAAGCACTTGGGCCATCCTCCACTGCACTCCCGGGCCATGGCAGAGGGCTGGCCTGGAAGAGGGGCAACCGGCACAGAATCCGGCGCCCGACCAGGACTAGAACCCGGTGTGCCAGCGCCACAAGGCGGAGGATTAGCCTGTTGAGCCACGGTACCGGCCACCATATGAAATATTCTAATCCCTCCTTTTTCAATGATTAGATTCTGAAATTTACTTTCTGTTTATTTCTATTTTTCTCTCTGTTACACACACTTGCACACTCCTGTCAGTTTTTCCCCAATTTGAGACTCCACACTATCCCCCGTGGCATCCTTTGCACTTGTTAGCTATCACGGAAAAATGGGGTTAGTGCATTGGCTGCTCTCCTGTCCACATAATGCTCGACTTCTCATTCAGTACTCAAACATTTGTGGGTCCTTAATACTTGCCAGGCACTGGGCAAAGTGCTGGGTTACTCTGGTGAATGGAGGTAAATACTGTTTGTAATCCTCATCTCTAACAACTTGTTCAAGCTTCACATTGAGAATTTATGAGTGAAATGTATAAATAAATTGAAACAGCAATAAATCAGCCTTGTGCATCGCATTACATACATGACTATGACATGTGTGTGGTTTGTCAAGTGACGACTCTAATGGAGGGGAGGCAAGAGATCTGCAGGGGAAAGCACAAGGCTGTTTTTCCATCTTCGCAAAGATGCAGGGCACCACACCCACTGAAAGCTGGCTGGGGGAAGGGAGAAAGAGGTAAAAAGATCTATGGAAGAATAAGTCACTGTCGTTAGCACAAAAGACCATCACAAAGATCATTCAGGAAGCCCAAATCAGGAGGAAAGCTCAACTCCATTTGGAGGCTAAGATGGCAGGAAAGGAGGCAAAGGAGAAAGTTTATGGAAAGAAATAAATAATGGAGCTGGTGCCCCGGCACAGCAGCTAAGGCTGCGGAGTGTAGTACCGGCATCCCATTTGGGCGCCGGTTCAAGTCACAGCTGCTCCACCTCCTTTCCATCTGTCTGCTATGGTCTGGGAAAGCAGTAGAAGCTGACCCAAGTCCTTGGGCCCCTGCACCTGTGTGGGAGGCCCAGGAGAAGCTCCTGGCTTCTACCTTGGGATCGGCACAGCTCTGGCTGTTGTGGCCATGTGGGGAGTGAATCAACAGATGGAAGACCCCCCCCCACCTTTCAAATAAATAAATAAATCTTAAAAAAGAAAAGAAACAAAGAAGAAAGTTAAAATGAAAAACCTGTTTAAGAACAAAGAAATGATGATGCTGCTGATGACAAGCCTTCCCATTTTGTGTGTATTGTATTCCTGAATTCATATGGATTTTTTGTGGTCACAATGATGATTTTCTATCATTTGTCCTATTTTACATAGGAGGAAACAGAATCTCTCAAAACTGAATGGTGACCCAAAGAATGTGCTATGGTGGGAATATGTCTCCCCCAAAAGCTTGTATTGGAAACATAATCCCTAATGCGGCACTGTTGGGTTGGGGGAGCTAATGAGAGATGATTAAGCCAAGAGGGTAGAGCGAATGGACTAATGTCCTTGTTCTAACAGTGGGTTTTTTGTAAAAGGAGATGAGAAAACAAGAAGGCCCTTGTGAGATGCTAGCATATACAAATTGGACTTCCCAGCCTCCAGAGCATGAGCCAGTTTCTGTTCATTATAAATTACCTGTAACAGAATCACAACACAGAGTGGACTAAGGCAGAAAGCGAATGGATGGAATTCAAAGTCAAATCTGTCAGACTTCAGGGACCCTGCCATCAGTCTCAGCATTATCTCCCAACATGAAAGTTACCAATCAGAACATTAACAATAAAAACATAATGCATGGGGGCTGGCATTGTGCTACAGCAGGTTAAGTAGCTGCTTGCAAGCTGGCAACCCATAGGAGACACTCAGTTTGAGTCCCTGCTTCTTCATTTCTGTTCCAGCTCCCTGCTAATGTGTCTGGGAAGTCAGAGGAAGATTGCCAAAATACTTGGTTCCTTTCCACCCACTTGGGAGATTCAGATGGAGTTCCAGGCTCCTGGTTTCATCCCACAGCAGCCCTAGTCATTGTGCCATCTGGGGAATGAACCAGGGTAGAAGGTCTTCCTGTCTCTCCCTTTCCTTCTGTCAAGTATTTGTTTCAAATAAATTAATAATAAATCTTTTTAAAAATTATACATTGAGCTAGGCATTTGGCACAGAAGTTGTTGCCACTTGGAATGCCTGCATCCCATATCAGAGTGCATGGGTTCAAGTCCTGACTCTGCTTCTGATATAGCTTCCTGCTAATGCACACCCTAGGAAGCACCGCGTGATGGCTCAAGTAGATGGTTCCCTGCCACTCATGTGAGAGATGCATACTGAGTTCACAGCTCCTGGTTTAGGTCTGCCCAAGTCCTGATGTTGGGGTATTTAGGTAGTAAACTGGTAGATGGAAGATCTCTCTCTCTCTCACTGTGTGCATGTATTTCTGTCTGACTTTAAATTATATAAAATTTATTCTTTAAAAAATCCTTTAAAATTGAAACATAATATTTCATAAACCATCTTTATATAATTATTAAAAGCAACAAGATACTAATAATTACATGCAATAATAATTAATGATGGTACTCTGACAGTCAAAGTTTCATAGATAAGGAAATTGAGCCTCAAAAAATTGTCTAGCTCAGGGTCACAGAGCCAGCTAACAGTGCGAGCCCAGCATCTAAACTCCAGGCCTTCTTGGTGTAATAGGTCTGTTGTTTCTGCCACAGACTTTTCTGTCCGTGTGGAAGCAGGAAGAGGATTTTTCAGTAGCCCTCGTGAATATACTGGGAGAGTGTTACAAACCCAATTGTGTCCTTCAAAATTTCTGTGCTGAAAATCTGACCCCTTGTACCTTCAAATGTACACGGCCACTTAGAGATGGGACCTTCAAAGAGGGAAGTCAAGTTAAAGGGGTCACAAGAGTGGGCCCTAATCCAATCGTGCTGGCGTCGTCGTGAGGAGAGGAGGTGCACGTGCAGGGAGCAAAGGCGATGGGAGGACCCAGCAGCCACTTGGAAGCCAAAGAGAGGCCCCAGGAAAAGCCAAACCTGACCACAGCTGGGCCTCGGGCTTTGAGCCTCCAGAACTGTGAGAAATAAATCCCTGTTGCTTTAGCCTCCCAGCCTGTGGTACGTTGGGGTGGCCCTGGTAAAGTAACACCAAGTGTAAGTCTACTGGTTCATGTAAGATTTTGCTAAATGTTCTCACTTTTCAACCCTGTGGTGACAGTTACTACAGAGACGTGCATTTCTACTTTCACTCCAGATTTGAAGACAAACCACTGAATCCTGATAATCAACAAATCTTGTATGTAGGGGTAAGAAATAAGGCCTGTGTGTGTGTGTGTGTGAGAGAGAGAGAGAGAGAGAGAGAGAGAGAGAGAGAGAGAGAGCACTGTGATATATACATGCAGATTTATCTACATCACAGCATTTCTACTTCCAATAGAAAATATAGCAGAGCAGAGCAGAGCACCCGACTCCATGAGGATCCAGATCCCCAGGTTTATATGACTTCTTTAATGAACTATCTTTCTAGGATAGCAGCTGAACCTGACAACTGAGCAGGTGAGCATGGAACTGAGCAGCACTCCTTAGCTGCTGGTGTAGAATAAACTTGGCCATAGCTTCAGTGGAATGCAGCTAAGAGTATGGGTTCCTTGGCTGAATCCCTAATAGAGCATCCTAAGGAAGTACACTGAACAGATTCAAGGAGGAAGAGACGTCAAAAAGGACAAAAAAGGAAAGAAAGTAAAATGTGATTTTCCTCATGATAAGGGGACACTAATCATTCGATAATTTGGAGATACATAGTTAACTGGTTCTGCAATATTTGCAACAAATACTCTTTCTCTGTGCCACTCTTTTGCCTTAACACCAGGGAGCATTGTTGCATCAGTTAAGTTTGCAAACCCCTTTTGTCCACATCTAAGAGTATTTCACAAAGTTTGTGGAAAAATTGAATGAAAAGATAAAATTAAGAATACAAACTCGCGGGTGGCGCCGTGGCTCATTAGGCTAATCCTCCACCTGTGGCACTGGCACACCGGGTTCTAGTCCCGGTCTGGGCGCCGGATTCTGTCCTGGTTGCCCCTCTCTTCCAGGCCAGCTCTCTGCTGTGGCCCGGGAGTGCAGTGGAGAATGGCCCAAGTACTTGGGCCCTGCACCTCATGGGAGACCAGGAGAAGCACATGGCTCCTGGCTTTGGATCAGCGTGATGTGCTGGTCGCAGTGTGCCGGCCGCGGCAGCCATTGGAGGGTGAACCAATGGCAAAGGAAGACCTTTCTCTCTGTCTCTCTCTCTCACTGTCCACTCTGCCTGTCAAAAATAAATAAATTAAAAAAAAAAAAGAATACAAACTTGCCACAAGCTCTAGCACATCCAAGTCACTTCATAAGTGATGATATCAACTCTGGTCTGTTCTTAAAAAACTGAGAGTCCTGAACAGTCTTTTTGAAATTCACTGAAGGCAATTTTATGTCTTTTCAATATTGTTTAAGATTAGAAAACAAATCAGGGCTTGTAGGTGGATGCCTAATGATTTCCTGTCCAAACTCTCCCAAACTTGCCCTTGTTGGAGGGGAGGAATGTGCAGGAGCACTGTTGTGGACAAGGACTCTCGGGTGAAGTTTCCCAGGCATTTTTTTCCACTAAAGCTTCAGCCAACTTTCTCTGAATGCTCTAAGCAGATGCTAACTTTCTTCCATGTTCCAAAGAGTGAACACAAGCTGTTACCCTGACCTTTGCTCCTAACGAGTCTGCTTTTTCCTGGATTAGACCACGTCTGCTTCCAGGTAGCACTTTAATTGTGCTTCGTCTCCAGGACAGTACAAGCATCTGTGAGGAAATGTTTCAGGATCTAGACCCCACTTTTAAAAAGTTTCCATTGAATGCTCTGCTCTTGTCATCGTTTGATCTGGGCAGAGCAATTTTAGTACCCATTAGGCAGAGAGTTTGCTCCAGTTTAAGTTTGCAGTCAAAATTATGGTGCTGAACCTACTGAGATGTCTCTAGTGTCAGCTACTGGTTCTGCTGTTATTACTTTTCTTAAATTAGGGCATAAGTACGATTTAAGTTTTTCCTCACAAATTGATGGAAATAGTTGGGTGCTGCAGGTTTCATCCTCAAAATCATCTCTTGCCTTTTTAAAAAAGATTTTATTTATTTGGAAGGCAGAGGGGTAGAGCTGGAGAGAGAGAGAGAGAGAGAGAGAGAGAGAGAGAGAGAGAGAGAATGAATGAATCAATCTTCCATCTGCTGGTCCCCAAATGGCCATGATGGCCAGAACTGAGTTGATCCAAAGCCAGAAGCCAGAAGCTTCTTTCGGATCTCCCACAGAGGTGCAGGGGCCCAAGCACTTGGGCCATCTTCCACTGCTTTTCCAGGCCATAGTAGAGAGCTGGATTGGAAGAGGAGCAGCCAGGACCCGAACTGGTGCCCAAATGGGATGCACTGCAGGTGCCGGCTTTACCTGCTGTGCCACAGCACCGGCCCCCATTTCCATGAACTTTTTGAACACTTCTCATATGGTATCTCTTGAATTTTACAACTTACTAACATAACTCTCTTCGTTTAAACTAACATTATTACAGAAAGATTTTTTTTTACTATAAAGTCCCAATGAATGCATCATTCTCTCCTTGTTATTTGCTTCAGAATCCAGCAACCAAAATGAAAAATGCTTCATCTCCCAACTGAATGTCTACCTTGAAATAGCCCCAGCCAGTCCCAAAATGGAGGTGAAACCCTAAGAATGGCCACTCCTCTGGGCATTGCGATGCTGACCCACAAGAAGCCCAGTCCCTTCCACACATCCATCCAGATAGGCAATCACACCACAATATGGCAAAAGAACCCATATTGACCAAAACATTTTCATGAAACCATTTGTTACAGTAAATGAGTTTGGGCATCACTGCCCACGCCCATATGCAATGCTGTATCTCTTGCCAAAACAGTTTTTATCATCCTGTCCAGGCTTTCTAAAAGTGACCCTGCTCCACCAAATCTGGAACAAGATTGAGCAATGTTGGCAAAATAGCAACCGAGACTGGAGTAAAGAAAATCTTTGTCAACCTTTGTTACAGCTTGCACCCAGCTGTAGCTAGCACAGACCCTGCCAAACTCCCTCTGTTCAGTCTCCCAGAGAGAATGGAAGGGATTAGGTCAGGGGATAGAGATGTGATGCTAAAGAACCCATTTAGGGGGCGATCTGTTGCTGGGCATGCGTTGGTTTGCTTGTTTGTTGAATGCACCACACATGTGCACCACATCCATCTGGATTCTGAGCAGTTCCTGATCTATTCCCTGAGGACTAGCGAGCCCACAGAGGTCAGTACGAGCACGCGTGCTCTCACATGCCATGTGAACCGTGGTAACAAAAGCAGAGGTGGCTGATGGCGGTTGGGCGAGCCGGGAGCCAACAAGCCAGCGCGCACAAAGACTTCTGTCAGACGCAGGCAATGCACAGCATAATTGCTTCTGCCTCTAATGATCTTAGTGATGTGGGAGACAGGAGAAGCTGTAAACAAGACAGAAAAATGCAAACTCGGTTTTGACAGGTGCCGGACAAAATGGGAATGTCAAATAAGAGCAAGGTATATTGAAATGTTCCCAAGGCTCCCTTCACGAAAATGAAACTTTACCTCTCCCGGATGTCAAAGCCTCCCCTCCCTTTCGTGCAGAAGGTCCCTCCTATTTCCCACTCAACTGTTGCTCCCTGCTCGCTCGCTCTCCCTCCCCGCGTCCTCCGCCGTCACCGTATTCCCTCATCACTGTCTGTTGTTTGTAATCTCGTTCATTTCTCCTGTGCCTTTCCCTCCTCGCCATCAACCTGTCACCACAAACAGCACGCTCCCATAGCTGTTTCCTCCCCTCCTCCACACAGGGATCTTTTCCATTCATTATAATAAACCTGGGAACCGCATCCCCTAACTCCAGAGGCTGAATGGAGCTACAAGGCTCGCTTTGCAAAAACGCCCAGGAGTGACGCTAGCTCGCTAGCTCGGGAGCAGAGGGTGGGCGGTGGCGCTGGCGCTGGCGCCGCTGCGAGACTCGCAGGCACCGCGAGGGGGCAGTGGTGCACACAAGGTGCAGGGCTGAGTCAGCCCGCACGGTTCAGGGGCGGGCGCCAAGAGTAAGAGGATCCCTGATGAGTGCGGGAGGGGTGCCTTGCGCAGCGGGTGGGTACAGATAGCTCTTTTCCAGAAACAAAGGAGTCATGCTGCTCTGATGAGAGGAGGAGGAGACGCCAAGCTGAGTGAACCTGGGTCCCCGCAGCCACGCGTGCGCCTGCACCCTGCCCTCCACCGTGATCCCTGTAGGTGATGTAGTGCGCCCGCCGCACTCTTCCCAGTCCCCTCCCCTGGTAGCTAAGCCCCTCACCCCGTCACCAGGGCCCAAGGAATTTATTTACAGGGCAGCTGTTTGGCCACCCGGGAGGCAGGCAGCGACGCGACAGGTTCCCTTGTTGAGAGGATTGGTGAGCAGTTCCCTGCGGCTGCGGGTGCAAGCAATGACAGTCTGGTGGCCTCGGCGGCAGGTGGCAGTAACGCTTGGGTCCAGCTGCAGCACCGCACATGGCTGGCAATCAGAGCTCCGCAGAGGGGCGTCAGCTCGCTTTGCTCACAGGCCCACGCAGGCCCTGGAGTCCCCGCGGGGATTCCCTTCCCGCTAACCCACTCCAAAATAGGGCGGGGGCAGCAGTAACAATCAATAATGGCAACAATCATTTGCTGAAGGCTAACTATGTACCAGGAATTCACTGTTTTTACATGATAGGTAGAAATTAATCATTAATATCAATATGCTAAAATAATATTAACTATCTTATCATCTTGATTTTAAGTTGAGATCATAGGAGGTATTTACCCTTGCAAGAAGGCCGGTTCTTACCCATTTCCAGAGGAACAAGAGGCCTTATTTATTTATGTATTTATTTCGGCAAAGCCAGAGTTTGGCCTCTGGACTGGTTTCCCCCACACTGTCCTTTAGATGGGAGTTTTCCTATAGCTCTTCTTTGCTCAGCTATGACACCTGGAACCCTCGGACCTCAATGACCACCATCGGGGGAGCTGAACCATTCCTACCATTCAAGGAAATGAGGAGCTCACAGTCTGACACAGCACTACCCCACCCTATTGTCTTACCCTGGGCTCTGTCACCTGCATCACCTTAGGCATATCTGCCCAGAATCCTGTTCTGCTTGGGCTCAAGGAGACAAAGACTTGAACTGTCAGGAATGTACCATGGATTGGAGGGGAATGCGGGGCTGCTCTAATGATAGAGTTGGATTCAAAACAGGGAAGAATAATCTGAAAAATGTCACCCACACACCTGTTCCTCACAGTGTGCCAGAGGTGACCAAACCTCAGGAAAGTGTTGACACTTGGGGTCCCAAATATGAGAGTTATAATGATGGTCCTATGGCCTCGTGTGGCAACAGCAGGGGAGAAACTGCCAGCAGAGCTCCCTGCCTTGGAAAAGGGTATGTAGGCTTGATCAAGGAGACAAACAGGGATTCTCCCCAACATAACCCCTTTGGGGATGCTCGTGAGCCCCTGGCGTTCTTGTCTGATTCTAAGGCAGATGAATGTACTCCTGAAGAATGATTGAGGTGAGCTTGCCTGTCAATCTTCATGTATGGGAGCTGAACCACCATTCAGTTTGACTTAGACAAATAAAGCAATGAGACTTTTTTTCAGCATCCAGGTATTTGTAATGCTAACATTTACAGAGAGCTTCCAATGCTAGATTTGATTCTCATAATAAACTATTGAAGTGAACACCATTATTATGTTCATCATGTTGCTTAGGAGACAAAGAATTAAGGAACTCAAACAAAATGCTCATGTGATTGAAGCTGGTAAATAGTGAAGCCAAGACTCAGATGCATATGTGTGTTCAGAGGTTGGCAAACTTTCTGGAAAAATCCAGAAAGATCTTATGGACCACGCAGTCTCTACCTGAAAGACATCTCCTTAATCCAAGAATCTAAGTGACATCTTTGGTAATGGGACAAATCAAAATAATGGACCACCTAATAGGATACAGGGAAAGGAGCACAGTTGTTGTGATATGTACAACTTACACTCAACTGCAAAGAATCATAGATAAGCCCAAACTGAAAGATACTCAGTAAAGTAATTGGCCTGTAATCTCAGAATTATAGAGGCTATAAAACAGGAAAGACTGGAACTATACCAGATGGAGGGAAATTGAACAGATATGACCACTAAATGCAACACCTGTTTTGAACTAGATGTTTTATGAAAGTCATTATTTGGGGACTGGCACTGTGGCATAATGGGGAAAGCTGCTGCCTGCAGTGCTGGTATCTTCTTGGGGCACCAGTTTGAGTCCTAGCTGCTCCACTTCCTTTCCAGCTCCCTACTAACGTGCCTGGGAAAGCAGTGGAAGATGGCCCCCGTGCTTGGGTCCCTGCATCCACATGGGTGTCTGCTGTCTCCTGGCTTCAGCCTGGCCTAGCTCCAGATACTGCAGCCATTTGGGGTGTGAACCAGCTTATGGAAGGTCTGTCTCTGTTACTCTGCCTTTCAAATATATAAATAAATAAATCCTTTTTTTTTCTGGGAAAAAAAAAACAAGTCATTATTTGGACAATGGACAAAAACTGAGTGAAGTCTGAACTAAGAAGGAAGTAAAATATCAGTATTAATTCCTAATTTTGAAGGTTGTAGTATAGTTATATAGATCTTTCTACTTACCTATGTACCTATCATCTATTGCTATGTCATCTTTTAGAAATAGAGGACACTAAGATGATGAAGGATTGTGTTGACAACTTATTCTCAAATGGCTTAGGAAAAAAATGTCTTTGAACTCCCGAATTTTCTGGGAGCAAAATTCAAAATGCTTATTTAGTATAAATAGAAAAGTTAGGATTAGACCATGAATCCCAAACATAGGAACTGGGTCTTATATTTCTTTAGGATCCCTTATAAAAATTCATACATCTCTCTATATTATAAGTTTTTAATCAATAAATTCTGTGGACTAGAAATTTGTTGAATAGGATGGACAATAGAACATTACTAAAAAATAACCATAAATGTTGACACCATTATTTTTGAGGAAGTAGAAAACAGGGCACAGAACAATGTCTGCTATGTGTATGCCAACAGAATGCCATGTTAGAAGCAAATAACAGGCCGGCACCGCGGCTCAATAGGCTTGCAGCGCCAGCACACCGGGATCTAGTCCTGGTTGGGGCACCGACTCTGTCCTGGTTGCCCCTCTTCCAGACCAGCTCTCTGCTGTGGCCAGGGAGTGCAGTGGAGGATGGCCCAAGTGCTTGGGCCCTGCACCCCATGGGAGGCCAGGATAAGCACCTGGCTCCTGCCATTGGATCAGCACAGTGTGCCAGCTGCAGCGGCCATTGGAGGGTGAACCAATGGCAAGGCAAGACCTTTCTCTCTGTCTCTCTCTCACTGTCCACTCTGCCTGTCAAAAATAAATAAATAAAATTTTTAAAAAAGCAAATAACACACAACAAAATTCATACACATGTAGTTAATTATAAAAATAAACATTTTTGTTCTTTTGTGATCAGATAAGGTAGCAGTCTGGAAATATTAAAGAATAATAGAAATGTTCCTTTTATAAGTATTTTAATCCATAGAATCAAATTTCCATCACTCTGACATAAGTGGCAAATACAGAAAAGATGAACTGCTGGTTTTGATCATGGATAGTGTGCAACATGTTGAAAATTCTTTTATAATTCAGTCCCTCATCCTTATCCCTCACCACCTGCCCCTCTTCCAGGATTTTCCACCCCTGAAACTGATCCACCATCCAGACAATTCCTTAGGCCAAAATTCAAAGAATCAAACTTGTCTTTGCTTTCTCTCATCCCATCCATTAGTGTTCTCAACTCTGTCACCAAAATAGATCTTGAGTATTTTTCACTCCACTGTCATTTCCAAAACTAAGTCTGCTACATGCTGGAGCTATCTGGTGGCTGCTTCCATTTCCTCTTTATAATCCATTCTCCAAACTGTAGCCAGAATGCCAATGAAAAGGATGAATCACTCTGTGTATCATGTTTACACCATCTGTATTAATTGCTACTGTCTTGGATATTTATATGAGGTTTCTGGAACAGATTAGATTATTATTTGCTTACTGAAAAAACAAATCAACTCCACTTTTCCCCAATTTTCATCCCTAGAGTAGCACTGTAAAAACTAGATATCATCCTACTTGTCAGGAGGTATTCTGGTTTGAACAAAATTTGAATCCCCAAACTCAGGCAGATGTTTTACCCAAAAAAGGTAGGTTAATAATAAGTGGATTAAGGGTGATGATTTAAGATAATGGCTTGATCCATTTATGGCAGTGATTAGATTGAATCAAGTTGTTAGGGTGGGGTCCAATGAGTGGATCAGTGTTGCTATATAAAGAGAGACACATGGGCCGGCGCCGTGGCTCAACAGGCTAATCCTCCGCCTTGCGGCGCCGGCACACCAGGTTCTAGTCCCGGTCGGGGTGCCGGATTCTGTCCCAGTTGCCCCTCTTCCAGCCCAGCCCTCTGCTGTGGCCCGGAGTGCAGAGGAGGATGGCCCAAGTGCTTGGGCCCTGCACCCCATGGGAGACCAGGAAAAAGCACCTAGTACCTGGCTCCTGCCATCGGATGAGCGCGGTGCGCCGGCCGCAGCGCGCCGTCCGTGGCAGCCATTGGAGGGTGAACCAACGGCAAAGGAAGACCTTTCTCTCTGTCTCTCTCTCTCACTGTCCACTCTGCCTGTCAAAAAAAAAAAAAAAAAAAAAAAAAAAGAGAGACACATGGACATGAAGGAAGAGCATGTTTCTTGTATTTCTGTCTCCTGTCTCACCCTGTGATCTTCCTTCTGCTGATGCCCCAGTATTGTTAACTTCCATCAGACACTAGAATAATGGGACCACCTGATCTTGGACTGCGAAACTCCAAACTCTAAGTCAAAATAAACCTTCTCATGAGAAACTCCTCAAAGTATTTTAGTTGAAGTAAAAATCCAAACAGCAGGTTTATTAGGGGCATGGAAACTGTAAACATGAATCTCGTCATCATTAAGACAGAAACAGAGAGGCAACTGTAGCCCCATGGCCAGCTTTATAACCCAGAAACATCTCCATGGTTCTAGGTCTCGTCTCCCCTTGAAAAGGAGATGATTTTTTTCTATTACTCAAGACCTTATTGCTAGCATTTGTGTCATTCACCCTTTGTTTCTACTGTGTTCCACTGAGTCAATTACTTTCTTTTTTTAAAATTCACTTTATTTGAGTTACAGAGAGGGAGAGACAGAGTCAGAGAGACAAAGAAAGGTCTTCCACCCACTGATTCACTCTCCAGATGGCTGCAATGGTCAAGGCCAGGCCAGGTTGAAGACAGGAGCTTCTTCAGGGTCTCCCACATGGGTTCAGAGACCCAACCACTTGGGCCTCCTCCATTGCTTTCCCAGGTGCATTAGCAGGGAGCTGGATTGCAAGTGGAGCAGCCAGGACTTGACCCCATGCCCATATGAGATGCTGGTGCTGTAGGTGGTGGCTTTACCTGCCACACCATGGCACCAGCCCCAACTGTTCTTTATTAAAAAAAAAAAAGAAGTTATTTGAAAGGCAGAGTGACAGTGAGAGAGGGAAAAACAGAGACAGACATAGAGATTTCTCAACCTCTGGTTTACTCCCCAAATGGCCACAGCTGCCAGGTCTGGGCCAGGCTGAAGCCAGGAGTAACTGAAATGCCATCCAGGTCTCTCACGTGGGTGGCAGGGACCCAAAGACTTGGACCATCTTCTGATGTTTTCCCAGGTGCGTTAACATGGACCTGGATCAGAAGTGAAGCAGTGAGGATTCCAGCTGGCGCCCATATGGGATGCTGGCATCACAAGCAGCAACTAAACTCCCCACTCCAGAAAGCCAGCACCTGCTGTTCTTTCTAAAATGCACACTTGTTCCTACCTTAGGGGTTTTGCTCTTGCTGATTTGTAGCATTTTGTTAGACAGCCTCCTTCTTGTCACTGAGGATTAAGTTCAAGTTTAGCTTCTGCAGGGAGGCCTTCCCTGACTAATCCCAATACACAGCATCCCAGCATCTTTATCAATCCTCTTATTTCTTACTTTCTACTTAGGATTATGAAAAATATCTTAATTACAGAAGTATTTTCCAATTTATGATTATCTTCTCAACCAGACTGAGGGTAAGAACATTTTCTTGTTTAACACTGGGTAGCCAAAGCAAATAACAGTGCATGGCACATAGTACATATCCAAAAACTGTGCTGAATGACTTAATATATACCTCAGAGTCCAGGTAGATATATCTGAGCTGAAAAATTAGAGGCTCACTTGAGTCAAGGCTAATTTGCACACCTTCAGAGCTACAGATCCAGCTTATCAATGATGACCTATGTGAGTTGCAACCGCACCTAGCCTTACCTCCACCCTTAACCATAAAGTTAGAAAGTGTTTGGATTCCATGGTCCCAATCTCCCACACTTTTCTCTTGTGAGTAACTCCAATCTGGAAACTAATGTAGTATTGAAAATCTGGTTCCAGCTTAGCAAAATTACCCAGCATAGGCTATATTATCAGAGAAGAATGGTGCCAGGGTGCAGGGTGATTGGGCTTTGAGTCACATGGCCATGAGTTCAATTCCCAACTCCACTACTTACTTGTCATGTGACCTTATATAGAGGACAAATATGAATCTTTTAGAGATGCAGTGACTAACCTAGTGGGGACAATAGCACCCACATTGTAGGATCTTTCTAAGAATAAAATGTAACCTGCTCATCCTTCTTCCCAAGACCTACCTCTGTACTCTTCCTTTACTTCCCCACAACTGAAGGTAATCCTTGGGTCCTCACTGACATCTAGGCTCACACAGTTGGGTAGTCATTGACCACTGACATAAGTAAGGAATCATCCCACATATACAGGACCAACATACACAATTGCAGGGATGAGCTATGTGTAATCTAATGGAATAGCCACAAAAGTCAGACTCTTGCGATATGGTACCCTGGTGAAAAGTTACTGTTTTAACTAGATTTCAAAGAATTCTGTCAACCGATATGGGTACTCAGAGGCTTGTCCTCATCCTAAGGTTATCATGGACTTGTTCTTTCATACCTTGATTCAAAACTAAGCATATAAAAAGACTAATCATAATTCAATCTGTCTCCTCGTGTTCCATACTAAGTTAATATTTAATATAAAGGGTGAGTGTTATGAAAGCATAATGTCCCAAATAATGTGATGAGCTCTGAGACCAGGCCTTCATGCAGAAATTAGAACCAGAATTGGCTACAGGCCTAAAAGGGAGACTGTCAGTGTTTCTATAGAAGTGAAAACTATAATGCTCATTCATCGAGATCTCAAGATCTTCAAACTTTTGGTTATGCAACAGTTTGGAAACAAAAAATAGTTTGGCTATGTCTCCTCAAACACTTATATATATTTGTAAAGGAGGTCATTGCATTTCTGTACTGATGTACTTTGTTTCATTAACAGCATACACAAATGATGCAACCAGCACTGTGGCGCAGTGGGTTAAAGCCCCAGCCTGCAGTGCTGGCATTCCCTTTGGGCATCGGTTTCAGTCCCAGCTGTTCCTCTTCTGATACAGCTCTCTGCTGTGGCCTGGAAAGCAGTAGAAGATGGCCCAAATCTTTGGGCCCCTGTACCCAAGTGAGAGACATAGAAGAAGCTCCTGGCTCCTGATTAGTTTAGCTCTGGCCATTGCAGTCATTTGGGGAGTGAACCATTGGAATGGAAGACCTCTTTTGCTGGCTCTACTTCTCTCAGTAACTTCTTCAAATATTTTTTTTAAAAAAGAGCATACACAAATGATAAACATTTTAATAACTAATATGAAATACACAAACAGAAATCATTTTTCTGGTACTCTATTAGATGAACTGGCATGGCACGTACCCTACTTTTGAGACCATTAATTGATGAATCTATTTTGAAATATTCTTTTTTATCATTAGACCCAGAAAGACAAATAACATGTTTCTCTTATTTCTGGAAATAAGTCATATCATATGCTTATCATACCACCTAGTATATGGTTAGAAATATTGCCTCGCTGAATCATACCTTGTACATGCCACTATAAACTTTTCTTCCCCCATTATGATCATTATTTTTAAATATTCCAACAGGTAAGGTAATTCCTTAATACTACAAAATGAACAATTACACAAGTAAACTGTCCTCTATTTTAATATAACCTAGTAGAAGGCATTAGAGACAAATAGTAGATTTGTGCCCTTTCTTGGCATTCCTAGCTTTATCAGCCACCACAGTTGATGTATGGAGAAAGAAAAGCAGAAATATAAGAGGAAGGAAAACTGTACACAAATTTCCTACAGAGAGAATGCACTTTCTCTTTACATAAATGAAAAAGAGCTGAAGTTTTTTGGGAAGGGGCCAAATCCTGAAAAACCAAAAAACCCCTAAGGACCAAGGTCGGATAAAAATCGGAATCCATTAGACCTATGACAACTCCCACTGCTGTGGGAATTAAATGAAGCCTCAGAGCATGGAATCTGGCTCCTAGGAGCTCCAGCCAACATCCGGTAAGATGACTGGGAAGTGCAGGGTAAAAACACTCTGTGGAGCTAATCTTTACTAAGGAGAGGGACTGAGGCCAGAACTTAAATCCCTTTCTCTTCCTTCCCCCAGGAGAATGTCCTGAATTAGTTTGATGCAACCTGTCTTGTCTAGAAGACATCCTGTATGACCAAGCAATTGGCTGGGCTTTCTTAAGAAGTGAGGCTACCTCAGCAACCTGCCACACGTTACCGCCAGCTCACATGAAGCCCTATGCTGACAACTGTACTACATGTCCTCACATCTCCAGCCACACTCTGGGGACCAAGGCATGCCCAACTCCATAGCTGTCTCTCCAACCTTGGACAGCTGCCTGGGGACGGTCACAAAGAAGGGTTGCACCAAGTTTTCCTTTGTTAGGATTTGGGCCTGGACATTTGCAGCAAATGATGTTTATTATATGTGGATGCTGAAATCATTAATTTTGAGGGCTGGAGTGGCTGCTGGGGGCCATGGTTGTGCTGTAGTGCCTCAAGAGAGAAGAAAATAGCCAACATAAAAAGAAAAGGGTTACAAGTTAGTTGATGGCCTGGGAGAGAGAGGAAGAAGAAGAACATGCATGTAACTGCCTTGTCTCTTTGGCATTCCTCGATGCATTTCCCACAAAGCCCGGCTGTACTTTACTTCTTGGATGTCAATTAACAGCTGTCCTCTCTATGCCTGAATCTGTTTTCTAAGCCGACTGATGTGGGTCTCTGTTTTCTGCAATCAAAACTGGTCTGACTTAAGCATTTTATTACTTGTATCTATCAAGAATTCAGCAGATAATCGGGGAAGCCTCAGTTTAGAGTATGTCCATATCACTAGCAACTGTAAAAATCTGCCTCTGCATTAAGCCAAGCCAGCAGAAAGCTGCAAATGAGGTGGTTTCTGCATTGCCAATCTGTTTCCAGCCACCATGGGACAGCGTCTTCTAAATCATGTCTAGTGTGTGATCAGCAGTCTTTCTGGAAGGGATTCTTTAAGATGCAGCCCTTTGCAATGCATTTCCTCAAACAGAAGAATGCTGCTGAATTTCCCCTGATATTGTGGTATCCTTTTATTAGATAACCCAGAGGAAGCATCTTTCTAGTCTAAAAAGTAAACCTATTTTTCACTGAGAAAAACCTGTTTCTGCTCGGATCTTATAGTCAGACTTAATTTACATAAATGGGTGCTAGAAAGCTTAGAGCTGGAATCTATTCTTGCATTAGCTTCATTTCAGATTCTAATTTATATCTGACCCATGGTTCATTTTTTTTCTTCCTCATTTGCTTCTAATTTATGCTATCTCCTCATATAAAAAATCCTTGAAACCATCTTCAATTCTTTCTGGAATAATACAGCTGTAAAATGAAGTATCCACAAAACTAATGGCCAGGAGGCAAAAAAACCTTGTGACATTATTTATGATAATGGAATTGGAAAAAAGTCAGGAGGATTAAACACACAAGATACTACCAAATTGTTTAAAATGAGGCAAGTGATATAAAACAGTAAGTTCAGAAAACTAACAAAGATTCTTATTTGTTATAGATTTCTACATCAGGGAGCCATCAAAGATGTCACCCAACAGAGAGAGGGGTAGGGGAAGGGAGGAGAGAGGGGAAGAAAGGGAGAGATAAAAAGGGGAGAAAGAGAGAGTGGGAGGGGGAAGAGAGGGGGGAAGAAAGAGGGGAAAGAGGGAAGCAGAGGGGGGAGAGGGGGATGGGGGAGAGGGTAGAGTGAAGAGAGAGGGGAAAGGGGGAAAAGGGGTGAGGGAGAGGGGAAGTGGGAGGCGAGAGGGAGGAGAGAGAGTTTTCTAATTTGTATTGATATAAAAAGAATCAATATATTGTCAACTCTAGACTCAAGTTTCATGAATGAGAGGGACTGTCAAGACTATCCAGTGTCCTTTTACAGATGGAGATACAGGTGCTAGGAAGCAGGGCCAGTACTATGCCCAGCGAATCCACCACTTATATTGCAGCATCCCTTATTGGAGTGTGCGACACTTGAGCCATCTTCTGCTGTTTTTCCCAGTCCATTAGCAGGAGCTGGACCAGAAAAGGAGCAACCAGGACACACACTGGTGCTCATATGGGATGATGTCATCACAGACAATGGCTTTACCCACCACACCACAAAGCCGACACCTCTAGCTGCAAATCCTATAAGGGATCAAGTTTCTACTTATACAGACATGCAGTATGCACAAAATACACAATCATCTCTGTGCTTTTCATGCCAAAAATGCATACTCGCCTTCTAATTATGAGAAAATGTCAGTTAAAATATCATTTGTTTTCCCTGATTGGTGATGACTAACTGAACACCAAAGGGGAAACCTGTTGAAATGAAATGAACACTATGAGAAAATAAGACTTGATCAGCTCATGTCTGGACTGTTGATGTACAATGTGAATCTTTACCCACTTTAGTATCTCTCTTTGTTGTTTGTTAATGTTCTAGTACTATTGGTTGAACTCTGCAACTAACACACAATTAGCCTTAGGTGTTTAAATTCTAACTGAAAAGTGATCCTGGTTAACTATAAGAGAGGGAAAAAGAAAGAGAAGATATGTACAATTTGAGACAAGCTCAATCGGACTTGCCCCAAACGATGGAGTTAGAAACATGCCAGGGGATCCCAATACAACCCCATCAAGGTAGCATATACCAATGCCATCTCAATGGTCCAAGTGATCAATTTTAGTTCATAATTGATCACACTGATAGGTCTAAGAGTCAATGGGAACACACAAACAAGACTAGTGTCTTCCAATACAAACAGATAGAACCAAAAAGGGAGAGAATGATTCAACATGGGAAGCAGAGTCACAGCAGACTCATAGAATGGCAGATGTCCTAAATAGCACTCTGGCCTCAGAATCAGCCCTTAAGGCATTCAGATCTGGCTCAAGAGCCCATGAGAGTATTTTAGGCATGGAAAGCCAAGACAC
The DNA here is from genome assembly GCA_949820135.1 of Sylvilagus floridanus. Taxonomy (NCBI): domain Eukaryota; kingdom Metazoa; phylum Chordata; class Mammalia; order Lagomorpha; family Leporidae; genus Sylvilagus; species Sylvilagus floridanus. The sequence continues at coordinate 69,348,890 of OX463244.1, read as the reverse complement.
TCTGGAAAGGGAAAAAAAGAAGACCTAAATGAAAGATCTCTGCGAGCGAGATCCCAGTGGAAGGAACGGGGCCACCAAAGAAGGAGGTGCCTTTCTCCGAAGGGAGGAGAGGACATCCACTTTGACTAAGACCCTGTTGGAATAAGATCGAAGACAGCGAACCCCTAAAGGCTTCCATAGCCTCAGCAACTCCTAACTAGAGCCTAGGGAGATTCCTGACGCCATAAACAAGAGTGTCAAATTGTTAAATCAACATCAGGAGTCACTGTGTACTTACTTCTCATGTGGGATCTGTCCTTAATGTGTTGTCCAATGTGAAGTAATGCTATAACTAGTAGTGAAACAGTATTTTACACTTTGTGTTTCTGTGTGGGTGCAAACTGATGAACTCTTTACTTAGTATCTACTAAATTGATCTTCTGTATATAAAGATAATCAGAAATGAAAAAAATCTCTGTTATATTGGAAATTCCATAAAAAATCAGTTTCAAAAAATATATATATCATGTAGGATCTCTGTCCTTAATGGGCTGTACAATGTGATTCAATGCTATAACGAGTACTCAAATAGTATATTTCACTTTGTGTTGCTATATGAGGGCAAATGGGCGAAAGCTTTACTTAACACATGCTAAACTGATCTCCTGTATATAAAGAGAATTGAAAAGGAATCTGAATGTGAATGAAAGGGTGGAGGGAGCGGGTAAGGGGTGAGGGTTGGGGGGGGGCGGAAGTATGGGGGGAAAGCCATTGTAATCCATAAGTTATACCTTGGAAATTTATATTCTAAATAAAAGTTAAAAAAATTAAGATTTAAAAAAATTTTTTTTAAATTTATTTAAAAGGCATAGTGACAGAGAGAGAAGGGGAGAGACAGAGAAGAGAGATGAGAGAGCTCCCGTCTGTTGCTTACCTCCTGAAATGGCCACAACAGCTGGTGCTGAGCCAGGTTGAAGTCAGGAGCCAGAAACTTCATCTGGATCTCCCACATGGGGGGCAGACTTCCAAACACTTGGTCCACTTCTGCTACTTTTCCTAGGTCATTAGCAAGGAGATGGATCAGGAGTGCAGTAGCCGGGGCACAAACTGGGACCCATATGGGATGCTGGCATCGCAGGCAGCAGCTTGACCTCTGTGCCACAATGCCAGTCCCTAGAATACTTTCTGTCTTTATCAGATAGTTTACTCCATTGTGGACCTTCTATTGCAGATCATTTCCAGGCTTGGGAGACAGGTTTATCTGGGTTCAGATTTGTCATTCAATGTGAATTTAGCCAAGTTACTTAACCTTGCTAAGCCCATTTGCACATATAAAATGAATGTTAATACAATGCCTGTATGGCTTTATCAGATTAATTGATATGTGAAGTGCCCAGCCAAATGCCATGACTCATAGTTGGCATTCAATGAATGTTAGATATGCCTCTGTTTTCCTTCCATCAATAAACCATAGACACATCTTATTCATCTTTGCAGATGTTAATCTACCCAAGGACCTCAATTCCAATATACATACTTAAAATGTCCCATAGACACCTCACATTATGGCATACTCATTCGTGTATGAACAGAAAGACCAGAACAGCACTATGCACATAGTAGGTGTTAACCAAATGCATTTTGAAGAGGCATACCAGTGGCTGTGTTTATATGTCCTGATTCTATATTCTTTTATTAGTGACATGATCTTTATTACTGCATTTAGCCCCCAAAAGTTTCAGCTCTACTGACCACATGATTTCCACTCTTCTCCAAACTATGACTATACATTAATAGAGGCCAAGGCCTCGATCGGCTCATCAGATAGCTCTCCCAATCATTTTCAGTGTGAAAACAAAGATGGAGTCCACTAACCCTAGAAGCTGAATCTTGAATGTGGTATTACTGAGAGGCTGAGAGTACTTTTTCAGAATAGTCATCAGGAGTCAAAAGTGGATCATAGAAAAATGAGACTTCAGGAGAAGAATGACATAGAAACAAGAAGTGAGTCCCAAAGAAAAAGGATGGGAGTCAGAGAGTATTAGAGCGTGGGAGAGGGGGGAAAGGGAAAGGAAGAGAGGTAGATTGAGACCCTGAATGAGAACAGAATTTTTAGATCCTGATAAGTTTGAATTTCTTGGTATAGAGCTGTTTTAAGGACTGGCACATCCCATCCTTGAAAAAATGGAGGAAGGGGAGATCCAAGATGACAGAATAGGGGATAGCCACACTAACTTAAGCTGCTCTGGGGTATGAAAAGAACAAAGGAAAGACCTCATTTCCAGGTGTCTAACTGATGGAAATTTTTGGTGAAGTGAATGAAGACTCTTTGAGGCAAGAGGAGAGAGCACAGAGACCCAGCTGCAGCTAGCCATGTATTATGAACCACAGCACCAACTGGACTCTCCTAGCAGGACCTGAATAAGGGTCCACCTGCATCACAGTCTTAGAGCCACAGAAATTGATGCCACAAATCCCTGCATCTCTCAGGCTTGACAATGGGACAAGGGGGCAGACAGCCTTGTCTCTGTCCGCACCAAGAACAAGGCCCTGGCTATCACATTTGTCAGGGAGACTGACACTGACCTCTCTATGGACTGAAGATACACACCCAAGGAAACCCTTATTCATCGCAAAGCCACATTTCTATCCCTATGAACTGCAACAGACAAGACCACTGTGTCACTTATAGACACAGCTGACTTGATAAAGATAAAACAAATCACTCAGACTCCACTCCTGGACTCACCTAGAGCAAACGCTAAAGCTGCAAAGTGATATGCTGCATTCCAGCTCAACTATAAGCTCTTTTGCAACAAGACCTACTCCAAAAAGAAGGGACAAATGCAGATGGCAAATCTTAGGACACAAGAGACATGAAGAAAGAAGCTAATGATTTGCCTCCAAAAACAATACAATAATCCTCCAGAATTAGATTCTAAACTGTAGTAAAGCTGTGAAATGACAGATATAGAATTCAAAATGATTGTAAAGAAACTCAGTGAGATGTAAGAGAATAGAGATAGACAGATTAAAGATATGAGGAAATCAATGAGTGACATGAACAAAAACATTACTAAGTAGACAGAACTTGTTAAGAACCAAATAGAAGTTTTGGAGATGAAACCTTCAATCAGTGAGATAAAATATATGGTTGAGAGCTTTAACAGAACAGACCAAATGAAGGAATGAATTTCTGACCTTGAGCACAAGATTTTTAATAATCTAATCAGAAAAAAATAAAGTTATGAAAGTATACATGAAATACCGGATGCCATTAAATTACCAAATAGTCATATTATAGGTATTACTGGAGGAGAAAAGGAAAAATGCATTGAGACCCTGTTAAACGAAATAATAGTGGAAAACTTTCCAGTTCTTAAAAGAGACATGAACATCTAGGTATAAAATGCTCAAAGGACCCCAAACTCACTCAACCAAAAAAGCCTTCTCAAAGGCATATGGTATTCAAATTGTCAAAAGTTAAAGCAAGGATAGAATAGTATAAACAGTAAGAGAAAAACGTCAAGTTACATATAAAGGAAAGATGATTGGATTAATTTCAGACTTCTCAGACGAAACCCCACAGGCCAGAAGAGAGTGCGATGATATATTCCAAGTTTCAAAAGAAAAAAAAATTTCAACCAAGAGTATTATATCCAGCAAAGCTACGAAGCTATCCATTAAAAATGAAGCAGAAGTAAAGCATTTTTCAGATAAATAGAAACAGAGAATTCTCCACCACCAGAACAGTCTTACAAGAAATCCTGCAGGACAGCTTTCATTAGAAGCAAACATAAAAACACATGACGTCACCAAATTCACTAATAGAGCAGATAGAATCATTATCCAACCAACAAAGTGACAAATATTTTTTTTTTTTTTTTTGTGACAGGCAGAGTGGACAGTGAGAGAGAGAGACAGAGAGAAAGGTCTTCCTTTGCAGTTGGTTCACCCTCCAATGGCCGCCGCAGATGGCGCGCTGCGGCCAGTGCACCTCGCTCATCCGATGGCAGGAGCCAGGTGCTAGGTGCTTTTCCCTGGTCTCCCATGGGGTGCAGGGCCCAAGCACTTGGGCCATCCTCCACTGCACTCCTGGGCCACAGCAGAGGGCTGGCCTGGAAGAGGGGCAACCGGGACAGAATCCGGCGCCCCGACCGGGACTAGAACCCGGGGTGCTGGCGCCGCGAGGCGGAGGATTAGCCTGTTGAGCCACGGCACCGGCCCAAAGTGACAAATCTTAATTCTCATCTATCAATACTAACCTTGAATGTAAATGGATTAAATTCACCAAAGACTTAGGTTGGCTGAAAGTATAACCAACAAGGACCCCACTATATACTACCTATAAGAAGCTCACTTCACAAAGATATACACAGCCTGGAAATTAAGGGTTAGAGAAAGATATGCCATGCAAATGGAAACCAAAAGTGAACAGGCCAGGTGTAGCTATTCTGATATCAGATAAAGCAGACTTTAAGTCAAAAAATTGTAAAAAGGTAAAGAATGACATTCTATTTTGATAAAAGATTTAATTAGCAAGAAGACATAATAATCATACATATAAATGCACCCAAGACAAGACTATCCAGATATATACACAAATACTATTAGACCTAAAGGAAGAAAAGGACTCCAAGACAATAATAGTAGATGACTTTAACACCTACTGTAATCAGTAGTCAGGTCATCTAGACAGAAAATCAATGAAGGTACATTCGAGTTGAAACATACTATTAGTTAAATAGACCTAAAAGATATTTACTGGACATTTTGCCCAACAGCTACAGAATTCACACATTCTTTTCATCAGCCCACACAACATTTTCTAGGATAGACCACATATTAGGCCACAAATCATGTCTCAGCAAATTTAAAAAGATTGAAATCATACCATATATCTTCTTAGGCTATAAAAGAATAAAACTAGAAATCAATAACAAGAAGAACAATAGAACATTCATAGATACTTTAAATTAAACATGCTACTGAATGATCAGTGGGTCAATGAAGAAATTAAAAAGGAAATCACAACTTTCTTAAAATAAACGAAAATGAAAACATGTCAAAACTTGTAGGATACACCAAATCAGTATTAAGAGGGAAGTTTATAGCATTAAGTGCTTACATTAAAAAAATAGATCTAATGATGCATCTAGAAGATTTAGAAAACCAAAAAAAAAAAAAATCTAAAATCAGCAGGAGACAAAAAATAATAAGGATCAGAGCAGAAATGAAATTGAAATTAAAAAATACAAAATATCAACAAAACAATAAGATGGCTTTTTGAGAGGACAAACAATAGGTAAACCTCTTGCCAGAGCAACCAAAAAAGAAAAGATACCTCAAATAAAATTAGAGATGAAACAGGAGATACTACAACTGACACTACTGAAAAACAAATGATATGAAATTACTTTGAAGAGCTATATGCTAATAAACTGGAAAACCTCAAAAAATGGCAAAATTCCTGGATCCATATCCAATAAGATTAAATTAAGAAGATACAGATAATAATACTAAGCAATGAGATTGAAGCAGTTATCAAAGCCTTCCATCATGGAAAAGTCTGAGATCTGATGGCTTTACTACTGCATTCTACAAGACATTAAAAGAGGAAGTAACTCCAATACTTTTCAAACTATTCCAAAATATTGATGGAACTTTGCCAAAATCTTTTTATGAGGCCAGCATTACTTTGATACCAAATTTAAAGACATCACACTCACACACACACACACACACACACACCCCTACAGACTTATATCTTTAATGAATATAAATGCAAATATTCTGCATAAAATACCAGCAAATTGAATTCAAAATCACATCAAAAAGATCATACATCATAATCAAGTGGGATATATCCCAGAAATGCAAGTTTGGTTCAACATATGCAAATCAGTAATCATAAATCACATCAATGGAATGAAGAAGAAAAAGCCTATGGTCATCTCAATAGATGCAGAGAAAGCATTTGATAAGACCCAATATCCCTTCCTGATAATAACCCCCCATAAATTTAAGGAGTGTTCCTTCTATACCTAAAGTATAGACAATATATCACAAACCAACAGGCAATATCATACTGAAAAACAGAAACAAAAAGTTGAGAACTGGAACAACACAAAGATGTCCACTTTAACCACTCTTATTTCATCACTCTTATAAAGTAATGGAAGCTTTATCAAGGGCAATTAGGGAGTAGAAAAAAATAAAGGGCATCATTATTAGAAAGAAGCATTCAAATTATTCATATTTTTAGGTAGCAAGGATATTGTACATGAAAAAACCTAAACACTCTATCAAAAAGCTGTTTGAATTGATAGGTCAATTCAGCAAAGTTGTAGGTTACAAAATAAATATACAAAAAACAGTAGTTTTTTGTATGCCAATGAAGGGTAAATCAAGAAAGAAATCCCATTCACAACAGCCTCCCCCCCCCACACACACACAATCAAACATTTAGGAATAAATTTAGCCAAAGAAGTGAAAGACCTCTACAGTGGAAATCATCATTCATGAATGAAATCATAAAGGACACACACACAAAAAATGGAAAGATCTTCCTAATTCATGGATTGTTAGAATCTGTATCATTAAAATGTCTATACTCCCTAAAGCAATCTACAGACAATGCAATCTCTATCAAAACACCATTCTTTACAGAACTAGAAAAAGCAATACTAAAATTCATATGGAATCACAAAAGACCCAGAATAGCCAAAGCATCCTGGGCAAGAAAAATCAAGCTGGCATCACAATACCTGACTTCATAGCATACTACAAAACTATAGTAATTATAAAGAGCGTGGTATTAGCATAAAAAGTGATGCAAGGATCAATGGAATAAAATAGAGAACACAAAAATGAATCTATGTATACATAGCCAACTGAATTTGTTTTCTTTTTCATTTATTTTACCATGTCCCAATGCTTAAGAATAGAACCAGTGGAAAGAAAACAGAACCAAAGACATGATACCGAGGGGAATGAAGTTTTTTTTTTCCTATTCCTTCGTTCATAATGGGGAGTGAGATCATATGCCAAGAAAAGGAAGGCCCAGCTGACTTTTTGTGCTTAGACCATAGAGTGGAGTAAGGAGAATTGGTGAATATATTTGAAAACTACACTGATAAAGGATTAATATCTAGAATTAGATGTCTAGATTAATATCTAGAATCTGTAAAGAGCTCAATAAATTCAACAATAACAAAACAATCCAATTATTAAATAGGCAAAGGACTTGAACAGGCATTTTTCAAAGGATGAAATTCAAATGGCCAACAGACACATGAAAAAAATGTTCAGGATCACTAGCTATTAGGAAAACGCAAATAAAAGTCAAAATGAGCTTTCACCTCACCCCAGTTAGAAGGCTGTCACACAGAAATTAAAAGACAATATATGCTGATGAGAATATGGGGGGATAATGTACCATAATCCTTTATTGAGAATGTAAACTAGTAGAGTCATTGTGGAAGACAGTATGGAGATGTCTCAGAAATATGAAAGTAGATATACCATATGACCCAGCAGTTCCACTCCTGGGAATTTACCCAAATGAAATGAAACCAGCATATGACAAAGTTATCCATACCCCCATGTTTATTGCAGATCAAGTCACAATAGCTAAGATGTAGAATCAACTCATATTTCCATCAATTGATTACTGGATAAAGAAAAATGGATTACTGGATAAAGAAAAAATGGAATAATTATGAAATATATATATATTATGAAATAGTTCCCTCTCTCTCTCTCTCTCTCTCTATATATATATATATATATATATATAATGAAATAGTACTTAGCCATAAAAAGAAATGTCATTTGTAACAAAATGGATGAAAATGGAAAACATTATGCTTACTGAAATAAGCCAGTTCCCAAAAGAAAATACTATGTGTTTTCCCTCATCTCTAGTTACTTTTAGAGTACAAAACAGTAATGCTCATGAGTGCTACAGACATTTTGAGAATTGATTATTGTTATAGCCCTTGACTGCTGTTGCTGAACAGTGTTTGTTTTTTCTTCCTACTATTTGTTGAATACTTTACTTAGTGGAGGGTTAACCTCATGATTATAAAATAAACTGAAAGTGTGTTAATGTAAGAATTAAAAGAAAGAATAATAAAGGAAGCAGGAGGGAAGGTGGGAGCATGGGTTTGTGGGAGGGTAGGATGAGAAGTATCCCGATGTTCCTAAATCTGTATGTATCAAATACATGAAGTTTGTTCACCTTATATAAATTTAAAAAAAATATATATATATATATTTTTTTTTTGACAGGCAGAGTGGACAGTGAGAGAGAGAGACAGAGAGAAAGGTCTTCCATTGCCGTTGGTTCACCCTCCAATGGCTGCCGCGGTCGGCGCGCTGCGGCCGGCGCACTGCGCTCATCCGATGGCAGGAGCCAGGTGCTAGGTGCTTTTTCCTGGTCTCCCATGGGGTGCAGGGCCCAAGCACTTGGGCCATCCTCCACTGCACTCCTGGGCCACAGCAGAGGGCTGGCCTCCCTACCTTTCTAAAGGATTAATATCCCAAATATATAGCAAATTAAACTGCATAACAACAACAAAAAATAGTAAGTTCAGTTTAAAAATGGACAAAGGACTTTATATGACATTTCTCAAAATAAGAAATACAAATGGCCAATAAACATATGAAAAAAATGCCCACAGGCTAGCGCTGTGGAGTAGTGGGTAAAGCCACTGCCTGCAGTGTCAGTATCCCATATGAGCACTGGTTTGAGACCCGGCTGCTCCACTTCTGATCTAGCTCTCTGCTATGGCCTAAGAAAGCCCAAGTCCTTGGGCCCCTGCACCTGCTTGGGAGACCTGGAAGAGACTCCTGGTTCCGGATCATTGCAGCTCCGGCCAATACGGCCAATTGGGGACTGAACCAGCGGATGGAAGACCTCTCTCTCTCTCTCTGCCTCTCCTTCTCTCTCTGTTTAACTGTGACTTTCAAGTAGAATAAATAAATCTTTTTTAAAAAATGCCAGACATTACTAGTCATCTGGGAAATGCAAATCAAAACCACAATATCACCTCACTCTTGTCAGAATGACTAAAATCCGAAATTCAGAGAGTAACAAATGCTGAAGAGGATGTGGAAAAAGGTGAAAACTTCTACATTGTTGGTAGGAATGTAAATTAGTGCAGCCACTGAAGGAAACAGTGTGGAGCTCTCTTTAAATCCTAGAAATAGACCTGCCATAGGATCCAGCAATCTCACAATTGGATATATACTCAAAAGACATGAACACACTGTATCAGAGAGATACCCATACCGCCTTTATAGCAGCACTGTTCACAAGAGCCAAAATGTGTATCCAACCAAAGTGTCCATTATCAGATGAATGGATAAAGACACTGTGGTATAGATACACAATGGAATATTCTTCGGCTATAAAAAAAATGAAAATCTACCATTCAGAAAGATGGATGCAACAGGAGGACAACGTGTTGAGTGAAATAAGCCAGACCCACAAAGACAAATGCTGCATGATCTCCCTTATGTGTGGGAGATAAAATTTAAAAAACAACAAAAAAGAAAAAAGAAATGCCTGTGTGTTTCAGTATTGCCGCAGATATAGTCTTGTAAAGTTTGTTTTATACCTGTGTCAAACAAATAGTCAAGAATGTTATACTACTATAGTAAAATCTGTGATTACTTTAAAATTTATTGTGTATGGGTAGGGAAAAAAAGATGTAGGAGAATGATGAAATACAATGATTTCCTCCTTTGTTGAAGCTAACTTGAATGAGCTTTGATCCTTTCTGACATATGGAACCAGATTAACATATAAGCTAAAGCCAGACCTTTCCCTGTTTATCCAACTTTCACTTTGGTATAAAAATGCATTTGTTTATTTCTAGACATGTTTCACTTTTATGCTATTGAAGAACATAAACTATTTTGATAAAAATTAAGATGAACAATTCTGATTTTAAAGTCACAGTAAGTACTTCTACAATCCACAGATAAACCTGGGCCCCCAAATACTCTATAACCTTTCATGTAATAGTACTCAGGAGAACTGTAGATTTTACTCTACAAACCTGGAAACATGGTGTAGGTTATTACTGTGTATATTTATACAGGCAGCTAGGTTCAGGATTTTCCATAGTAATATTTAGTATAGTGACTTTATATTCTACCATTAACACAGAAATATACTTAGAAGAAAGAAATATCTCTTTAAAAATCCTGCTAAACCAATAGGCATAATGAATACCTGTGCCAAGCTATCCCAGGAACTTTGGAGGACATACTTGTTCCACTTACCCATTCTTCCCTTGTGTCATAAGGAGAGAAGCAACTTGAACTCTTGATGCATTTAATTTGAATGATTTTCTTGTAAAAAATATCTAGTGAATAAAACACCTGACTTAATTGCATCTTTTTCCTATTGAAAATTTATACCTCTCTGCCAAGTGAATGTAATATATGTTTGAATCTCCCCAGAGCATTAGATCAAATATAGTTGGAGTCTTTTCTTGACTACCCTTTGACTAGATAATCAATTTATTTCTTCAGTTTTTAATATGATTTGAAATTTCCTTAATTTTTTATGTTTTACAAGATTATTTCCTGTCTCTTATTGTGAAAATGTAAGCTCTTATGAGGTCAAGGGTCTTGTCTATCTTATTCTCCCAGTCTTCTAGACTAGATGTGTACTATACTTGAGGCCATGCCTTCCTGATCCTTTAATCACATGTTAAATGGAGAGAAGAGACGAACCCAGATAACCCAGAAGTCCTTAAGTTCATCAACAGGATACAGTATTGAGCAGACACACTCAGAGCAAGGTTATCCGTCTGTCACAAAGGTATCAAGAATGAATCTGAGCAGGAGATTTAAGGTCACGCTTTTCTTTCCTTTCTTAGAGATTTATTTACTTATTTGAAGTGCAATGCAGAGTAAGGGAGGGGAAGAGACCAAGATCAATCTTCCCATCCAACTTGTTCACTTCCCAAATAGCCACCACAGCTAGGGTGGATCAGGCTAAAATCAGGAGCCTGGAACTCCATTTGGGCCTCTCATGTAGGTGGCAGGGGCCCCAACACTCAGACCAATGTCCATTACTTTCCCAAGCACTGCATCAAGGAGCTAGATTAGAAACGGAGCAGCCAAGACTACAACCAACATTCATACATAATGTCAGCAGTGTAGGTGATGGCTTATCCCAGTGTTTCACAATAAAGATCCCAACACAGGGGGATGTTGGGTCTCTGGGCAATCACTGTGTCTGATGTCAGAGGCTCAGAGCTCCCAGATGGCCTGGGGTGGGTAATTGTTGGGGTTCCTTGCTCACATTGGAGACCACACAGGTCCTTTGTGCAGTTCATGCATCAGTGTGGACAGGGTTGTACCCACTGTGGATTAACCCATCATTGATCACTTGAAAGAGAGGAAATCAGATTGTAATTATGCTAACAGGTGTGAACATACCCTCTCCCTGCTGACAATGGAGGAGATCTACCAAGCCCAAATTGGGTGTCACCCTGGGTTCTTGACCCACACTAAAGCTCCCTGGCTATACCCAGCACGAAGCTCTGGGTATTCACTGGAAGAGCAGATGCTCCTCTAACCCACAGAGGCGTATTTCAGAGATAAAACCCATCAGAGGAAGAAACCAACAAATGCCTAAAAATACATGCAGAAATGAAAGAAACAAGAGTAAGGAAGACAATCTGACTCCTCCAAAGGAACACAAAAAGGAAGACAAAAAGATTGATGAAATGCCTCAAAATGTATTCCAATGAATGATCATAGGATTACTCAAAAGCAGTGAGAAGAAAATTTGTGAGAAAAAGAAATCCATACATTACTTGGATGAAAATTTTTTTTCCCATGAGATTGAGAATTTAAGGTCAAGAAATCAGAAAAATTAGAAGGATGGTCGTCATTATGAAAGAATCTGAAGGCAGAAAATCTCCCAGTAAAAGTACAAAGGAAATCCAAAGCATAAAATAGAAATACTTATGACAGGACCAAATTGTTTCTTGTCAATAATAACCTTGAATATTAATAGCCTAAATTCTCCAATCAAAAGATACAGACAGGCTGAATAGATTAAAAAATATCCATCTATTTGCTGCCTACAAGAAACACAACTCACTAATGAAGATACATGCAGACTGAAAGTGAAATGATGGAAAAAGATATTCCATGCTAACAAAAAGCAGAAATAAACGGGTGCAGCCATCCTAATATCAGACAAAATAGACTTTAACACAAAAACTGTTTAAAGGAACAAAGAAGGGCATTATGTAATGATTAATGGGTCAAGTCAAAGAGAAGTGTGACTAACATAAATGTATATACAGCAAATGCCAGGGCATCTGGCTATTTAAAACAAATGTTAATGAATTTAAAGGCAGACATAGACCCCAATACAAAAGTAATGGGGTCTTCAACATCCCACTTTCATCAATGGACAGATCAGACAGAAAATCAAGAAACAAAAGAGCTAATTGACTTATGAACTAATTGGACCTAACTGATATCTACAGAACCTTTCATCTCACAGTTGCAGAACACACATTCTTTTCATCAGTGCATGTAACTTTCTCTAGGATAGATAATATGTTATGCCATAAAACAAGCCTCAGCAAATTTAAAAAAATTGAAATCATACCATGTATCTTTTCTGATCAAAATGAAATGAAGCTGGAAATTAACAATTCAACAATCTCTAGAACATATACAAATACATGGAGACTGAACAACGTGCTTGTGAAAAACAGTGGGTCATAGAAAAAATCATTTATTTCCATAAATTTTTAAAAATTTTCTTTGGAAGACAACACAGCACATCAAAACTTATGGGATACAGCAAAAAGCAGTGTTAAGGGGAAAGTTTATAGCAATTGGTGCCTACATCAAGAAATTGGAAAGGCATCAATTGACCTATCAGTGCATCTCAAGGACACGGAATACCAATAAAAACAAAAGCAAAATTAGAAGGAAAGAAATGATTAAAATTAGAGAATAAACAAAATTGAAACCAAGAAAACGATATAAAAGATCAGTGAAATGAAGAGCTGGTTTTTTTAAAGAAGTAAACAAAATTGATACACTATTGGCTCAACTAACCAAAAAAGAGAGTGAAAACCCAAATTAATAAAATCAGAGAAGAAAAACAAGATGTAACCATGGGTACCACAAAAATAAAAACAATCATTAGGAATTACTATAAACAGCTATATGCCAAAAAATTGGACAATATCAAAGAAATGGACAGATTCTTGAACACATACCATCCAACAAAATTGAGTCATGAAGACATAGAAAACCTAACCTGAGCAATAACCAAGATGGAGGTTAAATCAATAATAAAGACACACCCAACAAAAACAAAGCTGGATGCATCACAATACCAAATTTCAAGACATACTACTTGGTAGTTACTATCAAAACAGCCTGGTACTGGCCAATAAATAGGTGTATAGATCAATGGAACCGAATGGAAAACCTAGAAATGTATCCACACATATACAACCAACTTATCTTTGACAAAGGACCTACAATCAATCTTTGGAGAAAGGACAGTCTCTTCAACGAGTGGTGCTGGGAAATCTGGTCTCTGTATGTTGAAGTATCAAGCAAGATCCCTACCTCACACCTCCCCCCAAAAATCCACTCAAAATGGATCAAAGACCTAAATCTATGACCTGATATCATCAAAGTACAAGAAAACATTGGGGAAACTGCAAGAAATTGGTGTAGGCAAAGCTTGCTTGAAAAAGACCCTGGAAGAACAAGTAACCAAAGCCAAAATTGGTAAATAGTATGATATCAAACTTAGAAGCTTCTGCACTGCAAAACAGACATTCAGCAAAATGAAGCAGTAAAAGACAGAATAGGAGAAAATATTTGCAAACTATGAAACAGATAAATGATTGATATACAGAATCTATAAAAAGCTCAAGAAATTCAACAACAAAACAACCCAGTTAAGAAATGGGCAAAGGATTTTAACATGCATTTTTCAAAGAGGAAATTCAAATGGCCAACTAACACATGAAAAAATGCTCAGTATCACTGGCCATCAGAGAAATTAAAATAAAAAAACCCAGTGATATTTCACTTCACCCCTATTAGAACAGCTCTAATACAGAAGTCAAAAGAAAGCATATGCTGATGAGAATGTGGGGGATAAGGTAACATTATTCTCTACTGGTAAGAATGTCAACTATTATAGCCATTGTGAAAGACAGTATAGTGATTTCTCAGAAATCTGAAAATAGATCTACCATATGACCCAGCAATCTCATTTCTGGAAATTCACCCGAAGCATATGAAAACAGCATATTAAAGAGTTATCTGCACCCCCATGTTTATATACTCCCATGTTTATATATAGTGGAATACAAGTCAGCCATACAAAAGTACGAAATCCTGCCTTTTGCAACAATGTAGATATAGATGGAAAGCATTATACTTGGAGGAATTAAGCAAATCCAAAAAGGCAAATATCGTATGTTTCCCCTGATCTGTGCTAATACTTTATAAAAAATGTAATGTATGAGTAAAATTGACATTTTAAGATTTGATGTTAGTTTCAGCCTTCATCTCTATTGTTAAAGGACAGTGTTTTTTTCTTCTTACTACTTGTTGAATCCTTTTCTTAGTGTAGGGTTAATCCTTTGAGTATAAAATAAACTGAAAGTAGAGCGTTGTGAAAATTAAAAAAAAAAGAATAAAAAACGAAGGGGGAATGAGGTTGGGGTGAGAAGTAGTAGTATACTCTTAAAACTGCATATATGAAACACATGAAATTTGTTCACTTTAAAAATTAAAAAAATATATGAAGATAAAAGAAAAAAACAGCTATGCATTGGTTTCAATTTCTCACCAAAATAAATGTTTTTTTAAAAAGATTTATTTATTTATTTGAAAGTCAGAGTTACACAGAGAGAGGAGAGGCAGAGAGAGAGAGAGAGAGAGAGAGGAAGGGAGGGAGGGAGGGAGGGAGGGAGGGAGAGAGAGAGACGTCTTCCATCTGTTGGTTCACTCTCCAATTGGCTGCAATGGCCAGAGCTGTGCTAATCTGAAGCCAGCAGTCAGGAGCTTCTTCTGAGTTTCCCACGTAGGTGTAGGGGCCCAAGGACTTGGGCCATCCTCTACTGCCTTCCCAGGCCACAGCAGAGAGCTGGATCGAAATTGGAGCAGCCAGGACTCGAACTGGCGCCCATATGGGATGCCAGTGCCTCAGGCCAGGGCTCCAACCAGCTGTAGCATAGCACTGGCCCCACCAAAATAAATGTATCTTTTAACTCCAAAAAAAAAAAAAATAGTAGTCCCAAGTCCTACCTTTCCTAAGCTTCCAGTCCCAACATCCAAAATCAAGACAAGAGTTTTGAATTGAGATTGAGCTCATGGCCTTTACAGGTCTCCTGACCCCATCATCACAGGTGAAGAGTGAGCTTCAGAATCATTCTCTCCATTACACACAGCACAGAGCCCTGCAATCGCCGCAACTCATCAAAACTGGCCCTTTAGCTCTCTCAGGCTGCCTTTCACATTTGAAGCCGTAATCTACCTGAGACTCATTATACTCCCTATTCAGTTTCCTTGACCACCACCCCGCTACACACACACACACACACACTCACACACACACGTGTATTTGTCATGATTCTCTAGAGAAGTAGGAGTTATGTATCTATCAATCAACATAGAATTTATCTTTATCCATATTAATAGAGATAGAAATGTAATGAAACACATAATTATGGAAAGCTAGCAAGTTCAAAATTTGCAGTGTAGTCTGGAAAAAAAAAAAAAGATGACGACCTAAATGAAAGATCTCTGCGAGTGAGATCCCAGTGGAAAGAACGGGACCATCAAAGAAGGAGGTACCTTTCTCTGAAGGGAGGAGAGAACTTCCACTTTGACTATGACCCTGTCGGAATAAGATTGAAGTTGGTGAACTCAAAAGGCTTCCATAGCCTTGGGAGCTCATGACTAGAGCCTAGGGAGATTACTGATGCCATAAACAAGAGTGTTAAATTGTTAAGTCAACATCAGGAGTCACTGTGTACTTACGTCTCATGAGGGATCTGTCCTTAATGTGTTGTCCAATGTGAAGTAATGCTATAACTAGTACTGAAACAGTATTTTACACTTTGTGTTTCTGTGTGGGTGCAAACTGATGAACTCTTTACTTAATATATACTAAATTGATCTTCTGTATATAAAGATAATTGAAAATGAATCTTGATGTGAATGGAATGGGAGAAGGAGAGGGAGCGGGAGATGGGAGGGGTGTGAGTGGGAGGGAAATTATGGGGGGGCAGCCATTGTAATCCATAAACTGTACTTTGGAAATTTATATTTACTAAACAAAAGTTAAAAAAAAATTTGCAGTGTAGATGGACAGACTGAGATGTAGGAAGGCCAATGGTACAGATGAAGTCTGGAGGGCAATCTCTCTCTGTCGCAGAATTCCTTCTTGCTCTCAGAGACCAGCCTTTTTATCCTATTCAAGTCTTCAACTGATTCAACTGTACACCTTCAGTGTGAAGAGCAATCCATTTTACTCACAGTTCAGTAATTTAGATAGTAATCATATCCCAAATCACTCTCCATGTTGCTATATAGACTCAAACATTCCACCATTACCCAACTAAATCTGAAAAAGTTTTACTGGGTCTTCTGGAATTAATAGTAATTATTAACAAAATCTCCATATTATCAACTCTCTCTTCCAATACTATTTTCCCTTTTCCCCTCATGTCCCTCCTAGTCACCCAATTTCTTTATCACCTAGGAACTTAATTTTATACCTCTTCCACTTTTATTCATGGTATTTTGACTAAAAAAGCATATGAAATAAAAACAATAAAAATATTAATTCAAATCACTGTAAAAATAATTTTAAAAGTTCACTCTTGGGCCAGCGCTGTAGTGCAGTAGGTTAATTCTCCAATGCGGTGCCAGCATCCCATATGGGTGCCCGTTCTAGACCCAGCTGCTCCTCTACCAGTCCAGCTCTCTGCTGTGGCTTGAGAAAGCAGTAGAAGATGGCCCAAATGCTTAGGCCCCTGCACCCTCATGGGAGACCAGGAAGAAGCACCTGGTTCCTGGCTTGGGATGAGCACAGCTCTGGCTATTGTGGCCATTTGGGGAGTGAACCAGTGGAAGAAAGGCCTTTCTCTCTGTCTCTCCCTCTCACTGTAACTCTACCTCTCAAATAAATAAATAAAAATCTTAAAAAAACAAATTCACTCTGGGGGCCAGTGCTGTAGCATATTGGGTAAAGATGCCACCTGCAATGCCGGCATCCTGTTTGGGTGCTGGTTTGAGTCCTACCTGCTCCACTTCCAATCCAGCTCTCTGCTCTGGCCTGGGAAAACAGTGGAAGATGGTCCAAGTTCCTTGGGCCCCTGCACCCATGTGGGAGACCAGGAAGAAGCTCTTGGCTCCTGGCTTTGGATTGGCCTAGCTCCAGCTGTTGCAGCCTTCTGGGAAGTGAACCAGCATATGATAAACCTCCCTTTCTTCCTCTGCTTCTCATTAACTTTGCCTTTCAAATAAATAAATAAATCTTTTTTAAAAAGTTCACTCTGCCTTTTATTTTAAAGTAGAAAAAGAGTACAATCTTTGGACCAGACCAGTGGAGATACATGCTAAGCAGACTGTTATTATAAGGTAAAATACAGCCACTCTAGAGGGCACTTTGAAGTGTATAATAAAATAGGAGTACCTACTGTCAGGAGGACAATAACAACACTCAGAGTTCTACTTGGTGATAGGGATAATTGGAGAAGTAAAGAGCAAGTCATAATTCTAATGTAGTAATTACAATAAAGTTAAGATTTATTGAGCATTGATGATTTGTTACCAATTAGGTATATTATTAATTAATCACAACTCCAGGAATAATATACCATTAGTATTCCTTTGTACTAGTGATACATTCCATTGCCAGTAGTCTAACTATATCTGGTGTCCGAAAGTCATGTGCTCCTTAGAAGATAGTTTCTTACTCATTTTTACAATCCTCAAGGACATGCAAAATAAGATTTATAATCACAAATTTATAAATTATCTTCAAATTATTTTGACTGTGGCCTGCACTGTGGTGCAGTGGGTTAAAGCCCTGGCCTGAAGCACCGGCATCCCATATGGGCGCTGGTTCTGTTCCTGGCTGCTCCTCTTCCTATCCAGCTCTCTGCTGTGGCCTGGGAAAGCAGTGGAAGATGGCCCAAGTCCTTGAGCCCCTGCACTCATGTGTGAGACCTGGAAGAGGCTCCTGGCTGCTGGCTTCAGATAGGTGCAGCTCCAGCCTTTGCGGCCATCTTGGGGGTGAACCAGCAGATGGAAGACCTCTCTCTCTGGCTAACCTCCCTCTGTAACTCTGTCTTTCAAATAAATAAAATAAATCTTTTAAAAAAAGTTTATTTTGACTGGCTAAAAGGATACTAGAGTTAACTCAAGAAAGGTTTGACATTGAGGCAGGGACTTATACCAGGACAGCTCAAATGATGACCAGTGCGGGAGTCTGAGGAACTTCCCTAAGGAAACTCTACCACTAGCAGAATCCATACCCAACTTCTACTTCCTCTGTCTCTCTGTTCAAATTCCCAAATGAAAAAAAGGTGAATGATCGAGCTGGGAGTTGTCCAGCTGTGGCTAAGGCAGCTAGGTCACTGAGTTGAAACTGGCTTCTAGAAGGCTCTATAAAAGGATCTTCTTAGCTGTCACTAATGCATGCATTACCAGACAATTTTTCAGAAAGGTTTGGTTATAACAAAGCATGAGAAGTTTTAGGACTGAACAAATAGGAGGAAGATGACGGAGAAACTTTAATAAATAGGAGAATCAGACAGCACACAGCTAGAAAGGTAGATGCCAAACACAGAAAGACGTGAAGTATTTAGGATAATATTTCAGATTTGGACTGTCCACAAAGTATCTGGACATAATAGGGCTGGGAACAGCTCCCTGCAAAGAAAGTGGTATTAATCCTACCAGAGATCCTTAATAAAATTCTTACAAAACTAAGGCCTTTTCTGAGACAGAAAGATAAAAATGAAACTTCAATTAGCAAATGAATTCATTATTTTGTTATTTCATAAAGGAGGTGAACCTGAGAATCAGGATAATATTAAATAAGACATTTTCATGAGGCTTCTGCTGAAGGAGAAATGACTGCAGCAACCTGTTTTAAAACTGGTCCAGAACACAACTGGTAAATCGCGAGGGCAAAGCCAGGGCCGGCCCAACCACTGGAAGCACATTGTTCAGCAGGCTTCTCTAGCATGCAACGTGAAACAGAAAATGAAATTGTTCTGCCGCACAAAACTGGAGCCATGATAACAGCAGTAAAACGAGTTTTAGTTCAAATTGATGCAAACTAAAGCAGCTGAGGAAAATATCCTCAGCACCATATAGTCAATGAGCAAGGGAACACTGAACAGTAATGATAATACAAGAGACTCTGAGGCGATGGTGGGCAGCCAATGCAGTGTGAGCCAGCTTAGGATGCTGTCACAGGAGGAGAGGACACCAGGGTCCCTTCTGGGAAACACAGGGAAATTTTGTCAAGATGCGTACCACTAAAATAGTGTCATGGGATTATAGCACTCTACTAATTTGAAAAATCAGGTTCTGATACAGAAGCTGCGGTTAGAGTGAAGACACTGGCCAAATGGGGACTTAAGATCAAAGATTTGCTCAGTGCTCTCAAGCTATTAATTTGTTGAATGGTTTTGTCTCGGAGCAGGGTGAGGAGGGCCTTTACTTTTTCTTTCTTTTCAGAAGCAAAATGCCAGGTTGTTCTTGATCTCCTCTCCTGAGTAATTTGTGTTAACTGTGTGGGCAAAAGTTAATTCCTGAATTTTCCCTGGCACTTTGAGGTTGCAAAATTCCTGCAAATTTTTCTGTCCTTGAGAAGAGGGCAATTATAGAAGTGTAGATCAAAGAATAGCTTTGAAGCAAATCCGGAGAATGTGAGAAGATGACAGTTGAAGGTCTTTCTGGTAACTTGTGTGAAAAATGGCAAGAAGGCTGAAATATCTTGGGCTGTCCTTATGAAATGTGTATTACCCAGGGCTGTTTTAGTTGCAACAAACAGACACTCACTCCAACTAGCTTGTGTTAATGTGGATTTCTTTCAAGGCCTAGAGTCCATCATGGAACCCAAGGGCAATAATTGTGTAGCACTGAATGCAAGAATGTCTTCAGGAACCAAGGCATTCATTTTCCCATCTTTCCTTACCCCTCTCACTTTCTATGCTTCTAATTTTTGTTTTTACTCAAGTGTTGGCCTAATTCTTCTGTCTGCAGAATGCTTCTTTCTTCTAGTTGTTTTCACTGGCTTCAAATTGCTGTGACAAAAAGATGGCAGCCACAAAGGTGCATTGACAATGTCATCTAGGCTCAGAAACATTAGGTAAACTGTGGGCTGAGTTGCTGAGTCCTAAATCTAAGTACCTTAGATTTACCGTCTGGGTCACACGATCCCTTGTGAAACTTGCTGTGCCCAAACAGGTGCAGCCCCAGGGCTACTTAGGTAAGCAGAGCTCTGGGACTTCTTCAGTGATCTCACAGAAGGAAGTATAGAGACAAATGGAAAATGATGGACAAAAATGAAAGTTAAGAGAAGGCAAATTGAGCCTTTCTATTGAAGACCTTAAATATGCTTGACTGAAGGGCTTTAATTTTGTAGGGTAAATAGTTTAATCCATTCATTTAGGCCAATAATTTAAGCCACTGAAGCAAAAGAGTTAAACAAAATTTCCTATTATGAGATAATTCTAGCAGCAGGAGAAATTGAAAAAAGGAATGACTGAAGACACAAAGACCAGAAAAAAATTGCAATAACCTTCATTTAGCATAAGACTTTCAGCAGGATGATGGCAGCAAGGATAGAAATCAAAAGGGAAGATTTGAGCATCATTCCACTGATAGAACTTGTTATACCGCAGTTGCAATAATCAAGATAACATATAATGATTTTTTTCAAATGGAGAAACAAGTTAAAAAACAAGTTTGATGCAAAAAAATTACATTCATGCATAGTTCTCTCCTGGTACTCATTCTCCATAAACTTTGTGCAGTACCTTAAATGAATACATGTTACAAAAAGTAGAGAATTGTATAAATGTATCAATAACTGTATCTGAAAATAAAGAATGAGAATTGTGATGGTGTTATGAGAGCACACATGGATTTGAAGGACATCCATTGATAAAGTCTGACAAGCTCTTAGAAAAGCAGATCCGGAGTCAAGAAGCACAGAGCCTGAAGACAGGGATGTGAGAAAATCCTCCTGGCCATGAACACAGAGAGTGTCCTGTAAAATGACCAGGGGTAACACAGCAGTGTCGACAGGAGAACATTTTGTAACCTATTTATAAAAATAATTAAACAAACAACTTCGTCTTAGTTTTTTTCTCCAAAAGAGTCCCTGGCCTGTTCATGAGAATGTGGCTATGAAGCCAAGTACAGGCTTGCTGGCCTGAAAGCAGCGCCCTTCTCCCTGCACAAGGGGCAGGCCCAGGCGTGACCTCCCAGAACTGCCTTTCATGGCCTTTGCTGGATTTTTGATGGTGTTATGTCCCGATTGCCTGACGATTACGCATGGAAGGCTGATTCGGAGGCCATTGTCTGTTTTGAAATGAAACCCTGGAGTGCACTAATGGGATTTAATGCCATTACTGCTGGATGGAGTAGGATGAGAAATCACGTTTCTCATCTTTCAGCTTCTGGTCTCAACACTCAATGAGCGCACAGCAGCTACCGTGAGAAAAAGAATTCACCGGGATCCTGGCGCCTTCATGCTCCCCCTATGTCCCTGCCGTGAGGCAAGGGAGCCTTACCTTTCCCCTCTTTCCATCTGTTTGGGTTACCCTGCAGATAGCAAATCCTGAGCTCCAGTTTGTCAGGGTGAGTGAGTCATCCGTCATCCTGTAGAGCCTTG
Organism: Sylvilagus floridanus; assembly: GCA_949820135.1. Lineage (NCBI taxonomy): Eukaryota > Metazoa > Chordata > Mammalia > Lagomorpha > Leporidae > Sylvilagus > Sylvilagus floridanus. Next base: position 69,326,968 of record OX463244.1, on the reverse strand, counting down.
TGTTATAGGGACACCTTATACCAGGGACAATCAGCTCTGTGGACAGGGCCCTACACTAGATTCCTTGTCAAAGTTTTCCTTTGCTGTGCTTCTAATTGTGAAAATCTGCCTTTGTGCCTGTGGGAGGGGAGGAAGATGAGCTGAGGCACAGATGAGTTGTTTAGACTTTTGTCTTGCTACTGTCTAAATTACACTCCAACTCCACCCTACACAAACAAAACCTGAGTCTTTCAGAAGCTCAGAGTCTGAAGGCCTCCTCCCTATAAGTCAGGTTTTCAGTTAGAAATGTACAGATTGGGGCTAATCCCATCATTCCTTCTCTTCTTGCTAGAGTTTTAAGAGTACGTTTGCTTTTAATGTATCCACATCAACAGAATTCCTTTGCAGCAATACGATCCCACTGCTCTGGAAAGTTTCTTGTAAATTGGTTTTGTCTGTGTCATCTTTCCTTCTTGGTGTAGGAATGGGAAAAAACTGATGAGTGGATTTGCATGGTCTTCCAATCATTTGTGCAAACCAACTCTTAGGGTCAGGGACCAGTGGGGAACAGCAGTACCAGAGGACGCAACACACATGAAAGTTCCACAGATTAGCAGACACACAGCAATGCTCAGACCTAAAAAGTCATGGAAGATCAAATGATTGTTGCCTGGGCTTCAAGAAAACACGAGAACTTCTTCTGTATGGACACAAAAGCCACCTCTCTCTCACAGCCTCTCGGTTCCTGCTCAGGGTCCCAACCAGCCACTCAGAGCAAGATTCATTTGTCTATTTCCCCTGTGCCCTGCGGGACAGTGAGCTCCAAACTAACCTCTAGGGGTGTTTAATTCAAGCCTGCAAGTCACTATGACTCATAGGGAATGCTATCACCAATTTATAGACCAGGGTACTAAAGCTAGCAGAGTCACGTGGCCCAGGTCACATAGTCAATACATTTGAAAGAAATTTAAAATCCAAGCATTGTCTGTATCATACCCTTTCTACTACACTACACTGAAATCAGGCTGCTAGAATTAACGTATTTTATATGTAAAAAGGGAAAACCTGATGAAGAGATATATTTTAATTTTATACATCTAACACATGCTAATTCACAGAGGTCTTTAATTAAAGAATTTATACATGGAGTTTTTTTAATTTCATAAAATAATAGTGCTAATTAAGCATTCAATTGTATAGGCAATGATCCGTGTTCAGGGGGAATTTGAAATGATACTAATATTAAGACAATTATATTTCAGGGTGGGAGGGTTGGTTGATAAATTAGGGTGTGAAGTAGGAAAAACTGTCTCCCTCTTTTATGTGTTTTTTTCCATACATAAAAAAGGGTAAAACAAAGGTAATACATTTGGTGTGTATAGGAGAATTGAAAGTAGAAGCATGCATCTCCACGGATGGAAAATGAAAATCTGACTCCGAGATAACGCCCTCATAAATTATAAAACCAAACCCATGGGCTAAGTGCCAACCAGAGGGGAGGTGTTCGTCCTAGTGGGCTCATGCACTGAGCAGCAGGCCTGATGCATTTACTCTGGTCTCTGGGAAAGCACATTCTTGTTCCTACTTTTCTTCTGGAGATCAGCTATGTTTTGGCTTCCGAATGGTTCCGAGAGAAGGCAGATGGACAGAACATTCCTCCTCACTCAATGACATGGCCCTGTGGAAGCATCAGTGGGAGGTGTACGACTGCCTGGTGATTGCCGTGATTCTGGGCACATCAGCGAGGCGCAATCTGCAAACGCTCTGATAACCTTCACTCTCGGAGAGTGTCTGGGCGATCACATGAGTGTTACGTTGTGAACAAATATGTGAATGTTGTGGCCCGGCCTCTGCTCCACTCTACTGCCTCCCAATCATGTCATGAGAAAGGTGTGGTGATGTAGGAATGTGTGTGTGTACCAATGTGTGTGTATATATACATACAGATATAGACAGACAGATACACACACACTCACACTACTATAAATTCATAGTTCTTCCTGGGAAGAAATGTAAGAAGAAACTATTTTATATCTTATTTTTTAAAGATTTATACATATTTATTTAAAAGGCAGAGATACAGAAAAAGAAGGAAGGAAGGAGTAGGGGAGAGCGCGACAGTGACAGCAAGAGAAAGAGAGTATCTTCCATCTGCTGTTTTATTCCCCAAATGGCTGCAACGGCTGGTGTTTGGCCAGGCCGAAGCCAGCAGCCTCCTCCTGGTCTCCCATGTGGGTCCAGGGGCCCAGATACTTGGTCCACCTTCTGCTGCCTTCCCAGGTGCATTAGAAGGGAGCTGGATCAGAAGTGGAGCAGCCGGGACTTGAACTGGCACCCATGTGGGATGCCAGTGCTACAGATGGCAGCTCAACATGCTGTGCCACAGCACTGGCCCCTGCACATCGTCTTGTTGGTTTGAATTAGTGTGTTTTGTTGAGAAAAGTGGGGAGGGAAGGCAATTCATTTCAGATAACTGAACTGAAGCTCTGCTTGGAAAAGTCACAGTCACAGTCACAGTCTACCACCACCCTGCGAACACTCTACATTGAATCCTATTGTCCCTAGTCCACAAGAAGGGCAGCATCCCGGTATGTGGAAGGCATTTGAGCCTTAGGGCTGGAACTCAGGACAGAGTACACCCTCATGATACAGTTTCTAATTCATTGGTACACAGGAAGTAGAGCAAAAAGTAGAAGAGGAGGAGATTGCCCAGAGGGGAGGTACAGACCAGCAAGTGATGAGGATCAAGCAAAAAGTCTGGAAACAGTAAACGACAGGTGAAGGAGAAGTCTTGAAGAAGCCATTTTCAGGCCGGCGCCACAGCTCAATAGATTAATCTTCCACCTGCAGCGCCGGCACACTGGGTTCTAGTCCTGGTCAGGGCACCGGATTCTGTCCCGGTTGCCCCACTTCCAGTCCAGCTCTCTGCTGTGGCCCTGGAGTGCAGTAGAGGATGGCGCATGTGCTTGGGCCCTGCACCCGCATGGGAGACGAGGAGAAGCATCTGACTCCTGGCTTCAGATCAGCACGGTGCGCCGGCCACGGGGTGCCAGCCTCAGCGGGCATTGGAGGGTAAACCTATGGTAAAGGAAGACCTTTCTCTCTGTCTCTCTCTCACTGTCCACTCTGCCTGTCAAAAAAAAAAAAAAGAATTCATTTTCAGACTTCTTCACAGGTGAAAGGGAATTGGAGAAGCCAAGAACACAGAGGATTATGAGAGAGTGCCATGAATAGAGATCAAGCATATTCTTCTGAATAATCAGAAAGAGAGCAGGGGCCGGAGCTGTGGCGCAGCAGATTAACGCCCTGGCCTGAAGCGCCGGCATTCCATATTGGGCACTAGTTCTAGTCCTGGCTGCTCCTCTTCTGACCCAGGTGTCTTCTATGGCCTTGGAAAGCAGAAGATGGCCCAAGTCCTTGGGCCCCTGCACCCGTGTGGGAGACCCGGAAGAAGCTCCTGGCTCCTGGCTTCGGATTGGCTCAGCTCTGGCCATTGTAGCCATCTGGGGAGTGAACCAGCAGATGGAAGACCTCTCTGTGTCTATCTCTCTCTGTAACTCTTTCAAATAAATAAAATAAATCTTTTTAAAAAAAAAAAAAAGGGAGAAAGAACAAACACCTTGGTGAAAAAGCCAAAGGAGGCACCAATACTATTGTTTGAGAATCCACTTTCTAACGTGCTTTGAACTAATTATTTTGCTTATGTGTTGAAACATGAAAGCATTTCCTGAACTTGGATTTTATGAATAATTAAAGATTAAAGAGTTCTTTGAAAATGTGAATTATAAGTACATTTTCTATGGAAGTGCCCTGGAGTTGAAGGACACCCAGGTCAGAGCCATAGGATTTGCTGGCTCTAAGCTGAAAAGCCCTTCACTTGGCTCAGCTTCCAAAGTAACCACTGCTGCGGAGGGGACAGCCAAGTAGGGTCAGCAACACTGCAGGCAGAAGTGTATACTTCCTGTTAGAGATGCCACCTGCTTTTACCAGGCCAGCTCTCCTCCCAGGCCAGCTGGGTAATGGGAGTCAACAGGGTGCCTTCCCCAAGGAGGTTCACACCTCCCTGAGGACGTACCCTATGTGGAGAGAGATAAGTCTGGGCCTCACAACTGGCAAGGCCTAAAAGCCTGCTGATTATCATCAGGTCCCTTCTCTCAGGTTCTGTTTGCCTTTCAATTGGAAAGCTTAGTGGTTAGACAGCAGCTTTCTTTGGTCCTCTGTTCTAGACACTGTCCAGCCCACTTGAGGCCTCATTCCTTTATAATCTAACATCAATGGCTCTACTCCTGACCTGTGTGTATTGATGGTACTCTACCCCATTTAATGATGTATGATTGTTCAGATATTTTTCTACAAACCCCTCAACCTGCAAGAGACAAGTGGTCCTTCTCCCAATCTTGGTTGGGGATCAGCTTCAAACCATGTCTACCAAACAGTCTTCACTGCGGTCAACCAAATGCTGCTACGTGGGTATGCTTGGCTCCCCACCCAGGAGACAGCGGCTGGAGACATTGCCCCATGCAAGCAGAGAGTACCTCATCGCCCCATGTCAGCAGGAAGTAGCTCTAAAGACAGATCATCATTCCTCCACCCCTCCTGGACTTTTGGGGTGAGTTTAATCTCATACAACTCTTGTTTTATAAAAAACAAAAGGGGGAAATGTTAGTAAAATGGCGCAGTCTTATCTATGGTATGATCCAGGCTCTAGCCCTTACTGCCAAGGCTGGAAGCCAGGTGACCCCATGGCTCAATCACTGGTGTCATCTCCACCCCATCCTAATGGGATTCACTGCTCTTACTTCCCTTGCCCACCCCCACCCCCCCCGGCAAAGTTTTAAGAGGACCTGTTCCTGGACATGTGGCTCTCTCTCTCTTGCTCTCTCTCTTAGGCTTTCCTTCTCTCTCTTTTCCTTCCTTGCCCCTCCCTCCAGTCTATTGGGTTTCCCCACCAATAAAGCCTTTCCCTTAAAAAAAAAAAAAAAGCACATTTTCTGAGGAATCATGGCTCTTAATTTTACCATTTCCAGATAATTTTATCACTTTCAGATAAATTCCTAGTGATCTGGAACACATCACTCGAATTTTCTTAGATTTAGTTTCCTTATCCATAAAATACAGTAGAATGTTAGGAAAAGTCTTCCAATTTCTACCCAACTCTATGATTCTGAGAAATGCCCTTATGGTTTCTGCATACCAAATCCAGCCATACAGTACATATAGTAGTTAGTGACACAATTTCTAGATCCCATTTGGACTCTACTACATTTATCTACTTATTTGTTGAGGGACCTTACAGAGATTTTAGATTTTTTTCTCTGCTTTAGTTTTCTAATATTTAGTTGTCTAATATTTAGTTTTCAAATATAAAAACAGACAATGTTACTAGCTACTATCTTATAAAGTAATTGTAAAACCTAAATTAAGTGAGCATCAGCAGTGTAGCGTAGCGGGTAAAGCCACTGCCTGTGATGCTGGCATCCCATTTGGGCACTAGTTCAAGTCGCGGCTGCTCCACTTCTAATCCAGCTCCCTGCTAATGCAGCTGGGAAGGCAGCAGAAGATGGCTCAAGTGATTGGGTCCCTGTCTTCACGTGGGAGACCCAGAGGAGGCTCCTGGATCCTGGTTTCAGATCGGCCCAGCACCAGCCTTTGTGACCATTTGGGGGTGAATCAGTAGATGCAAGATCTCTGTCTCTCCTTCAAATAAATGAATAAATCTTTATAAAACTATTTCTTATATATACTTTCATGTAGTCCCTGGAATATAATAAGTGCTCAATAATTCTTTTGTACATGATGTTCCTATAATCATCCTTGGTAAGGCAATTATGAGCATTGATATTTTTAAATACCTATTTCACAATCAGGACTCAGCAGGAAAAATAATACAGAATTGTTTCAGACTGCTTGATTGAGTAATTAAAATAATAGCTTTAAAAGTGTTGGATTAGCAGCCAAGGAGTCAGCAAAAAATTTAAGCAAACATTCCTATTATACTCCTTTTCCTCCTATCCTTGCTTCTATTGCAAAATTGCTAATATATTTTCAAGTAATAAAGGGGGAAGGGTGGTATATCACTTGTATATCACATCAACACACTGCATTGAAGAGAGTTTAATAGGCATATGCTCAAGATGATGCTTATAAAGCTGGACCATGGGTAATCCAGACCAGCACCACCCAAGGATATGGAGGGATTGTTCTTCATTCAAACTCAAGTAAGTCATCAAATGTGTCCTTGAACTGCAGTTATTGATAATAAGTTTAAACATGGGCACCTAGATTGTGAAAAATTCTTAGAATAAGTGGTGCATTTAAAAATATATGTATGTGTTGAATACCCAACTACAAAATCACCCAAACTTGTTGGAAAAGTTAATGTGCTTGCAATTTAAAAAGGATTTAGCTAGATTTCTCAGTCTTATGTTATTCCCTCAAGTTTATATCAACATCAGGTATCAACAGTGTGGTGATAAATTATGTTAACTGAACAACAAGGCTTCTTGAAAAATAGATACTTTGGATCATCACAGGGATTTTTTTTTAAGATTTATTTATTTGAAAATCAAAGAGAAAGAGATCTTACATCCACTGATTCACTTCCTAGGGGCAGCAATGGCCAGAGCTGAGCTGACCTGAAGCCAGAAGCTTCTTCTGGGTCTTCCAAGTGGTACAGAGGCCCAAGGGTTTGGGCCATCTTCTACTGCTTTCCCAGGCCATAGTAGAGAGCGGGATTAGAAATGGAGCAGAGGGGACTCAAACTGGCACCATAAGGGATGCTGGCACTGCTATGATACAGCACTGCCCCCACCCCCTTTTTTAAGATTTATTTACACAGGGAATCTTAATGAACATGCCACATACATCTGTTTTATTTTAAATTAACTGAAAATGGTATATACAGTAAAAGTCAGAGTCACAGTTATCAAATTTAGTTGCATGTGAGAATCATCTGGGAACTTCATAAAATCCCAGCTCCCAAGCCATACCACCTATGAATTAAATGAGAAATTCTAAAGTTTGGACTCAAACTTGGTGTTTTTTACGGCTCCCCGGTAAAGTCGGAGGACAAAGGTCTTAAAACTTTGCCTTTCAGTCTTGCCAAAATCCGACACACGAATTTTTGCATTTAAGGTGTGTGCCTATAAACTTTGCATAATTTAGCTGTGAAGAGTTTCCTCCCTAATTCATTAAGAAGGAACTATGTTACTTTGGGTTTTCAGTTCTAAATCCTATAACCATAGCTAGATGAAGATGAGTTCACTCATATGTGGTGTGCACATTAACACTTGAGGGAGACTGCTTTGGTTGGTTCTTATCTGTAATGTGGAATCAACGGAGGCTGGTGCTGTAGTGCAGTGGGTTTAAGCCCTGGCTTGCAGTGCCAACATCCCATAGGAGTGCTGGTTCGAGTCCTTGCTGCTCCACTTTCAATCCAGCTCCCTTCTAATGCACCTGGGAAAGCAGTGGAGGATGGCTCAAGTCCTTGGGCCCCTGTACCCACATGGTAGACCCAGAAGAAACTCTCAGCATGGCTTCAGCTCAGCTCAGCTCTGGCCGTTGTAGCCATTTGGGGGAGTGAATTGGTGGGTGGAAGACCTCTCTTTCTCTCTGTCTTTCAAATAAATAAAACAATCTTTTTAAAAAAATCAGCCAAGGAGCTTGCTAAACAATCAAATTCTAGGTGCCTTGAGCTCTAATTTCTGATTTAGGCCTGGGATAACTCCTAGAAATGTACATTTTTTAAACAAATATCCCAGGTTTGGGATTGGAATTTTTCCATACTATTTTAATATCACAATTTTGGGGCTGGCACTGTAGCAAAGCAGGTTAAGCCACTACTTGCAGTGCTAGAATCTCACATGTGTGTTGGTTCGAATCCTGGCTGCTCTACTTTTGATCCAGCTTCCTGCTAATGTGCCTGGAAAAGCAGCAGCAGATGTCCCAAGTGCTTGGACTGAATGAAGCTCTTGGCTACTGGCTTTGGCCCAACCCCAGACTTTGTGGACATTTAGGGATGGACCAATGGATGGAAGATTGATCTCTTGCTCTCTCCCCCGCCTCCCTTTTGCATTCCTACTCTCTGTAACTCTTTCAAAAAAATAAAAATCTTCAACAGAAAACCACACTTTTGAAATACAAAGCATTTGATTAAATTCAAAGCAAATGATGCCATTGATTGCCCATCCATCCAACTAAAAATATATAAGCAAACTCCATTTGTGTCAAAATTTGAATTCACGGTAAAGCAGGATTTAGCGTAAAGTTTAAAATTTACAATGTTTATCAGGGAGGGAAGGATCTTGGAGTCACTACCTCTACACATAGCTGCTTTGGGCTATTTTGGGGGAGCAAGGGCCAAAACTCTGGACTTCTCTCTATAGCTGTCTTGAACATCCGAGTTGGGCTATTCTAACACAGCTGAAGCCTGGGATCTACCCTTAATATTCTGATTCTGAGGATCAAAGTAAGGCTCATGACTCAGTCACCTCCAAGCTCACCAACTTAAACAGCTGCCATGTATTGTTGCTCAGATACCCCTGTTTGTTTCTTTTGTCCGCCACTGATTTAATTCATGTGTTCACGATCAGTTGAATGTTGGCTTGGCTGAAGTTGGCAGGAAAATTGCACACTTTGGGGGGCTGCCTGTTTATATTTTTTTCTTTTTTTTTCTTTTTTGACAGGCAGAGTGGACAGTGAGAGAGAGAGAGACAGAGAGAAAGGTCTTCCTTTTTGCCGTTGGTTCACCCTCCAATGGCCGCTGCAGCTGGCATGCTGTGACCAGTGCACCGTGCTGATCCGATGGCAGGAGCCAGGTGCTTTTCTTGGTCTCCCATGGGGTGCAGGGCCCAAGCACTTGGGCCATCCTCCACTGCACTCCCTGGCTACAGCAGAGAGCTGGCCTGGAAGAGGGGCAACCGGGACAGAATCCGGTGCCCCGACTGGGACTAGAACCCGGTGTGCCAGCGCCGCAAGGTGGAAGATTAGCATATTGAGCCACAGCGCCGGCCATGCCTGTTTATATTATTACCTGAAATAGGACAGCCTTGGTTCTTTTCCCTGTCTCTCCTACATGTCTAACCAGCCAGCACAGGCTTGCTTATAACAAAGGTAGCAGAGCACTAGGAGAGCAACTGTGTTGGCCAGTCCAGATCCCAGACTGGGGAACAGACTATGTCTTAGGAGAAGTGCTAGACAGTCAGATTCCAATGGGCTTGAAAATTGGAAGAGGGCAATAACTGAGGCTCTTTTTGCAATAACCCTACTATATTCAGTCATCCATTTCTTTAACATTTATATATAAAACATTTCATATAACCATCACAATAAACTAACTGTGAGGGTATTTCAAAATAGTTTGTGGAAAATGGAATTAAAATACATTTATTTTTGTGCAAGAACATTTTACAATTCATGCTAACAGATTCATTCATTTATTTGAATAGGCAGGGTGACAGAAAGACTGAAACAGAGATCTTCCATCTGCTGGTGCACTCCCCTAGATAGCCACAACAGCTGTGGCAATGCCATACTGAAACACGGAGTCAGGGCTCCTACATGGGTAGTAGGAGCCCAAGCAAGCTCTGGGACCATCACTTGCTGACTCTCAGGTGCACTAGCAGGAAGCTGGATGTGAACTAGAGCAGCCAGGCCTTGAACTAGTATCACAATATGGGATGCTGTCTCTTTAAGTGGTATCAACCCACTGCATCATAACACTGGCCCCTGCCTTTAATTTTACCACATTTTACTGGAAAGGAAGGCCTTCAGAGATTCCAGAGGATGGAAAGATTTTACAGAGAAATACTTTAAATGATTGGGGGATGAGTAGTGCTGTGGTGTAGCAGGTAAAGCTACCGCCTGCAGTGCTGGCATCCCTTATGGGTGCTGGTTCAAGTCCTGGCCGCTCCACTTCTATTCTGGCTCTCTGCTATGGCCTGGGAGAATAGAAGATGGTTCACGTTCTTGGGCTCCTGCACTCCCATGAGAGACCTGGAGGAAGCTCCTGGTTCCTGGTTTTGGATTGGCACAGCTCCGGTCATTGCGGCCATGTGGGGAGTGAACCAGCAGATGGAAGATTCCCCCCCCCCCCGCCGCCCTTGCCTCTCCCCCTCTGCCTCTGCCTCTCTGTGGCTCTGCCTTTCAAGTAAATAAATAAATCTTTAGAGAAAAAAATTAAAAATAAAAACATCATCAGAAGATCAGGGTTTTTTTTTTTTTTTTTTTTTTTTTACCAGTTTGGCAGTGAGGGTTTATTATTTGTGTAAATGTGATTAGGTGAGATGAAGGCATTTTATGAAAGAGGAGACATACAGATTTGGTTTCATTTTGATCTCACAGCTGTCTTTTGGACCTTAATCCTGATTTATCTTATCAGATTCTGGCCCAGTGGGGCATGAAGTTGATGCCTGGTGTGTGCATTCAACTCTCAGATCTTAGTGATGGCAAGCGAGAGGATTAACTTCATTTGACCTTTGAGGAGAAATTGCCTGGTGATCTACTTAATTGGGGTTGCAAGGAAATCTACCAAACCACTATCCCGACTAAGATGCTTTTCTAAAGTCATTTGTGTTTTAAAGCTTTTGTGAGAAAAGTTAACTTTTATAAAGAGAAAAAAAGAATAGCAATGTTGTCTAGAAACTCTGGTTCTGCCTCTGCCTCAGCCCGATTTTATCTACTGTGCCATTTCTCATCTCTGCCTCTCTTATCTCAGTAGTTAGAACCGAAGTCCTACCCACTCCTTACAGGGCGGAGGAGGAAAGCCCTATTTTTATATGACCAGGCAGAAATGCCTTTTCAGCATACAGTGGGAAAGAAGGCCAAATGATTTTTCAGATAAAATCAAACTCGTTTTTAAACCTAATGTCGATTTTTACTTTTCTACCGTAGGAGGTGTATTATAGGAGAATGGTGTAAAATACTGTACTCACTTTTATACTTACTTGACAACTTTTACCTGAGCAATAATTCAACATTGGCTCCTTATTGGAGAATGAGCTTATTTTTTTCTGGGATTTTGGAGCCTGTCTTCACTAAGATACCAATGTAACACTGGAATCTGGGGATGGGGGACATTGTGTCAGAGGTGAGGTATCTGGTCTCAGAATTCATGTCCTGTGAGGCTGTGAGGTCCGTAGGAGAATGTTACATGGACTTTTCCCATCTTGTAGAATAACTCAACGCCTAAAATCTAGTTGAGTAGTACAGGATGATGGATTAGGCAGGAGGCCTAGAGGTTGATTTCTTTCTGCCGCTACCATAGTGACTCTGGGCAAATTACATAACTCCTCTATGACTTTTGGATTCATCCACAAAGGGGAATAAAAACATCTACTTCCTATCATTCTGAAAATTAAATGGGAGAGCACACATAAAATACTAGATCAGAACATTAATAAAGTATTTAATAATTAACATTATTCAGTAAATACAGATTCACTAAGGAGAAAGACGTGTTAATACCCTATAACCTGATGACATTCTAATGAAAGAATTTCTAGAAGACAGAAGACAATTTTGAGAGTCTAAAATCATAAAATTAATGGCTAGTTTAATTTTTATCCTATTCTTTTCCTATCTTGCTTGCTAATTATATTTCCAAATTTTGTCTAGCTTTTCCTTTGAGTACACCAGTGAAATTTCAGTTTCTCATAGTTTCTTCCCCTAGTTATTTTTCCATTTGATTTATAATATAATTACACAATATTATATTTATTTTACCTTACAAGGTACAGTACTTAAGTTTTTTAGTTTATGCCCTTAATTTATTTTTAAATTAATCATATAATTGGGGTTACTCAAGGATTTCCTAAAACAAATTTAGAGCATCTGCCTTCTACTCATAAAATATTTTTGTGATTATTTTTTGATTATATAAAACATCCTTTAGCAAGAGAAACATAAAAGTGAAAAGAGATTAGGCCTTGGAATCAGAATGGAATTCAAATCTTAATTTTTCCAGTAGAAAACTACAATTGCTTGATTTTTCTGATCCAGTTTTTTATTTCTCGAAGTTGATTATATTTACTTAACAAGATTATTATTGTACCTGGCACGAAGTAAGTACTCAGTAAGAATCGCTATGATAAGAAACTTAATGCCCTAGAAGATTCAAATAGGGTAAAAAGGCAGTAGTTGTTAATGTATGTGTGTATATAAATATACATACAAACACGTATATAACTGTATGTAAAGTTAGACATCCATATTCATGGATTCTATATTGACGGTTTAAAAAATATTAGGAAAACAAATTACACCTGTACTCAACATATGCAGCATAGTTTTTTTCCCCCAACCAACACATTAAAACGGTACATGATTATGAACTACTATTTGATGTCTCAACATGTGTACACATTATATGCTGCTCAAGTCAGAGTAAGAATATCCAACTTGTCAGGGCCGGTGCTGTGGCATAGTAGGTTAAGCCTCCACCTGCAGCACCAGCATCCCATCTAGGTGCATGTTCAAGTCCTGGCTGTTGCACTTCCAATCCAGCTCCCTGCTAATGGCCTGGGAAAGCAGTGGAAGATAGCCCAAGCACTTGCACCCCTGCACCCATGTGGGAGACCCAGAAGAAGATCTTGGCTCCTGGCTTAGAATCGGCCCAGCTTCAGCCACTGTGGGCATTTTGGGGAGTGAATCAGCAGATGAAATACCTCTCCCTCTCCCTGTAATTCTAGAAAAAAAAATCTAATCCATCAAACTTTTTTTTTTACAACGGAAACATTCAAAATCTATTCTTTTGGTCTTTTAAAAATGTATAGTACATGGGTCCAGCACTGTGGTGCAGCAAGTAAAGCTGCCACCTGCAGTGCAGGCATCACATATAGGTGCTGGTTCAAGACGCAGCTACTCCACTTCCAATCCAGCTCTCTGCTATGGCCTGGGAAAGCAGTAGAAGATGGCCCAAGTCCTTGGGCCCCTGCACCTGTGTAGGAGACCCAGAGGAAGCTCCTGGCTCCTGGCTTTGGATTGGCACAGCTCCAGCCACTATGGCCAGTTGGGGAGTGAACCAGCAGATGGAAGACCTCTCTCTCTGCTTCTCTTTCTCTATAATTGACTTTCAAATAAATACATAAATTTATATATATATATAGTGCATTATTGTACAGTCATCCAACTGTATAATAGGATAGAACTTTTTTCTTCCATCTAACTATAACATAATATCCATTGATCAACTTTTCCCCATTCCTCTCCCTCAGTCATACAACCTCTGAAAACCATCATTCTATTTTAAAACTCTAGGAGATCAACTCTTTAAGAGTCCACATATGGGTGACATCATGCAATATTGGTCTTTGTCTGGCTTCTTTCATTGAACATAATGGCCTCTATGTGATTGCTTCAAATGACATAATTTCCTCCATGTTATGACTGCTGTGTATACATACATATCCCATGATCAACTGATGGATCCAGAAGTTGCCTCCATTTCTTGGCTATTGTAAGTAGTGCTGCACCAACATGAGAGTACAAATATCTCTTTAATAGACTAATTTTTTTCTTCCCTTTCCCAGTAATGAGATTGCAAGGCCATATAGTAATTATTAATTTTTTGAGCAATCTCCTGTATTATGGTTCCCTAGAAGCACATAGCATATGCATATAAGCATATAAGACAGAGTTTATTAGGGTGTTTGGCTCATGTAATTGTGGTAGCTGAGAAATTCCGTAACAGGACATCTGCAGGTTGGGAGCCTGTGATGCCAGTATCATGGCTCAGTCCAAATTCAAGGGCCTAGTACCAGAGAAAGGCCAAGGATCCAATTCTCAGTTTCAGATTGAAAAAACCTGAGCTCAAGCAAGGGGTCCACAGGTGGATCCCTGGAGTCCGAAGGTCAGAAGCTGATCTCCAAGACAAGAGTCAAGTGTGGCCTAGCTCTTGACCAGAGCTCAAAATCTTCTTCCTATTTAGTCTCTGCTGACACGCAGACCTCAGACAATGCCCACCCACATCAAGTCCGAGTCTTGCCACATACTGCAATCAGATTCACATGCGAATCCCATTTGGAAACCTGCTCACAGATATACCTAAAATAATACTTTTCTAGGTTTCTGGGTATTCCTTAATCCAGACATGTTAACACCCTAAAATTAACCAACACACTTCCGTGCTATTTTCCACAATGGCTATAGTAATTTATGTTCCTGCAACAGTGTGCAAAGGTTTCCTTTTATCTGTATCATTGCCAGCAATTATATTTTGTTATTTTGATAATAGCCAGTCTCAAGTAGAATGAGGCGATAGTCTGTGTGGTTTTGACTTGTACTTCCTTGATGGTTAGAGATACTAAGAATTTTTGACCATTTGTATATCTTCCTTTGAAAATGTCTATTTGTATTTGTTGCCCACTAAAAAATATTTGAGAGGCAGAGAGGCACTGAAAAGGAAAAGACTCCCATCTGATGAGTCACTCCCCAGATGCCTACAATAGAGGCTGGGCCAATGCCAAAGCCAGGAATTGGCAACTTTATCCAGGTCTCTTCTCCCTGTGGGTGGCAGGATCCCAATTTCTTGTACCATCAATGCTGCCTTCTGGGGTCTGCCTTAGCAGGAAGCTGGAGACAGAAACCGGAAGCCAGGTATTTAACTCAGATACAGCAACATGGGATGTGCCACCTTTAGGCCCATTTTAACTGCTAGACTCAATACAATCTACTAGGGTCAACTTTTTTTAAACACTTTATTTAGCTATTGAGTTCTTTGAGTTATATATTCTGGTTTATTATCACCTTGGGCAGATGCATAGTTTGACAATGTTTTCCCACGTTCTGTAAGTTGTCTCTTCACTCTGTTCATTTTTTCCTTTGGTCTGCAGTTTTTAGTTTGGTGAAATCCCATTTGTCTTTTTTGTTTTTATTTCCTGTGGATTAGAGTCTTGATTAAAAAAAAAATCCTTGCCCATTCCAAATTCCTGAAATATTTCCCCTATATTTTGTTCTTGTAGTTTCACATTTCCAGGTCTAACATTTAGGATTTTAATCCATTTTGACTTGATTTTTTTAATATGGTGAGAAAGTAGCTTGGTTTTAGTCTTCTGTATGTGGATATGCAGTTTTCTCAGCACCATTTGTTGAAAAGCTTGTCCTTTATGCAGTGCATGTTCTTAGAATTTTCTCAAAGATCAATTCACTATAGATGTGTGGATTTACTTCCAGGCTTTCTATTGTGATCTGTTGGTCTATGTGTCTGTTTTTATGCTAATTCTATGCTATTGTTACAACTTTTATTATATTTTGAAGTCATGTGAAGTAGTATAACCCTTCTTGCTTTGTTGTTTTTTTGCTCAAGATTGCTTTGGCTAGTCAGGGATTTTTTGAAGTTCTAGGTAAACTTTAGGATTGTGAAGGATATCATTGGTATTTTGATAGGGATTTCTTCCAGTGGTATAGGTATTGGTAACAATATTGACTCTGCCAATCCATGGACCTAGGTTCTTTGTTTCTTTGTGTTCCCTTCAACTTTTTGTTCTTTAAAATGTTTTATTTGTTTGAAGGAGAAAGAGACATCTTCCACCTATTGGTTTACTCCCCAAATGCCCACAACAGCTGCATTTGGACCACACTAAATTGAGGAACCCAGAACTCAACTTGAGTCTCCTACACGGATTCAAGGACTCAACTACTTGAGCCATCACTGCTGCCTCTCCCAGTGTACTTTGTTAGGAGCCAGAATTGGCAACAAAGCCCAGACTCAAACCCAGACACAGTGGTAAAAGATGGGAGCATCTGAAGCAGAGTCTTAACAACCTAATGACTGTTTTATCATATTATGCACATCCTCTCACTCTTTGGTAAAATTTTTAAAGACTTCTTTGAGACGTAGCGTTACAGACAGAGGTAGAGACAGAGAAAAAGGTCTTCCATCGGCCAGTTCACTCCCCAAATGGCCACAATGGCCAGAGTTGAGCTGATCCGAAACCAGCAGCTTCTTCCAGATCTCCCACACAGGTACAGGGACTTAAGCACCTGCGCCATCTTCTATTGCTTTCCCAGGCCATAGCAGAGAGCTGGGTCAAAAGAAGAGAAGCTGGGATACAAACCTGTGCCAGTGCCACTAGCAGAGGCTTAGCCCACTATACTACAGCACAAGCCCCTCCCATAAGTCTTGATATGTTCTGTTTCCATTTCACTTGCTTCAAGAAATTTTTATTTTTAACTTTTCTTGATCCACTAGTATCTCAGGAATACGTTGTTTAATTTCAATGCTTTTGTTTAGTTTAAGAAAATTTTTATTGATTTCTAGTTTTGTTGCAATATAGTAAAGATAATTATTTCAATTTCAAAACTTATTCAAAGGGCCACCTTTGTGGTGCTACAAGTTACGCCACCATTTGCAACTCTGGCACTGGTTTGAGTCCTGGCTGCTCTGCTTCAGATACAGGTCCCAGGTAAGGCATCTAGGAAAGCAGCAGAAGATGACAAGGTACTTTGGTCTCTCCTACCCACATGGGAGACATGGGAGACCAGGATGCAAGTCCTAGCTCCTGGCTCCTGGCTTCAGTCTTGTCAATCCCTGGCCATTGTCTCCATTTGGGGAGTGAACTAGCAGATGGAAGATCTTTCTCTGTCTCCCTACCCCCAACTCTGTCATTCTGCCCTTCAAATAAATGAATTTTTTTAGAAGTTCAGATTTATTTTGATACCTGCCATATATTCTAGCCTGAGAATGTTCTGTGTGCTGTTTCGAAGAATGTGTATTTTGCAACTGTTAGATGGAATATTTTTTACATATCTATTACATCTAGTTGGTTAAGGGAGTAGTTTGTCTACTACTTCTTAATTTTCTTTCTGAATGATCTATCCGTTGTTGAAATGGAGGCGTTAAGATCCCATACCGTTCTCTTATTGGAATCTCTCTCTCCCTTTAGGTATACTAATATTTGCTTTATATATTTGGGTGCTGTTATACTGGGCTCATATAAATTTACAGTAGTTATTTCCTCTTGCATAATTAACCCCTTTATTGTTATATAATGATCTTCCAGTCGCTACCCTTTATGATTTGGTTTCTATTTTATTTGATGTAAGTATGGGTTCTTCTGTTTTCCTTTGGTCCGTTTCTGTGAAATATCTTATTCCAAACCATCATTATCACTTGATGTGTATCCTTAGAGGTGGAGTTACCTGTAAACACCATATAGTTGAATGCTATTTAATAAATTCAATTACTCTAGAACTTTTAAATAGCAAATTTAATTCACTTACATTTAAGATAATTATGAATAGGTAAGGTCTTACCACTGCCATTTTAAGATATTTTCTCTAGTAGACTTTTTATTATTCTTTTGGTAATTCTATTATAGATTTTTGCTTTTCAATTGCCATAAGGCTTAGAAGAATATCTTTCAGTTATAATAAGCTACTTTGGAATGATAGCAACTTATCACTGATCATAAACAGGAAAACAAAAGAGATTAAAAAGTACTAATTAAAAACTCTAGTATGTTGTGCAGAGTGTATGTTTTACAGAGTAATACCAGGATGTATTACACCAAAAAGGAAACCTGTTGAAGTGAAATGGACACTATGAGAAACAGTGACTTGATCAGCTCTTGTCCTGACTGTTGTTGTACAATGTAATACTTTATCCCTTTTAGTATTTTTTTGTTCTAGTTAATACTATTGGTTGAACTCTGTAATTAACACACATTTATTCTTAGGTGTTGAAATTTAACTGAAAAGTGATTCCTGTTAAATATAAGAGTGGGAATAAGAAAGGGAGGAGATGTACAATTTGGGACATGCTCAATCAGACGTGCCCCAAATGGTGGAGTTAGAAATGTGCCAGGGGATTCCAATACAATCCCATCAAGGTGGCATGTACCAATGCCATCTCACTAGTCCAAGTGATCAATTTCAGTTCACAATTGATCACACTGATAGGTCTAAGAGTCAAAGGGATCACACAAACAAGACTAGTGCCTGCTAATACTAACTGATATAATAAAAAGGGAGAGAATGATCCAACATGGGAGGTGGGATACACAGCAGACTGATAGAATGGCAGATGTCCTAAATAGCACTCTGGCCTCAGAATCAGCCCTTAAGGCATTTGGATCTGGCTGAAGAGCCCATGAGAGCATTTTAGGCATGGAAAGCCAAGACACTATGACAAAACAACAACAACCTAAATGAAAGATCTCTGTGAGTGAGATCCCAGCAGAAAGAACAGGCCATCAAAGGAGGAGGAGAGAACTTCCACTTTGACTATGACCTTGTCTAAATAAGATCGAAGTCAGCGAACTCAAGAGGCTTCCATAGCCTTGGAAACTCATGACTAGAGCCTAGGGAGATTACTGACGCCATAAATAAGAGTGTCAAATTGTTAAGCCAACAACAGGAGTCACTGTGTACTTACTCCTCCTCATGTGGGATTTCTGACCTTAATGTGTTGTCCAATGTGAAGCAATGCTATAACTAGTACTGAAACAGTATTTTACACTTTATGTTCTGTGTGGTGCAAACTGATGAAATCTTTACTTAATATATACTAAATCGATCTTCTGTATATAAAGATAATTTAAAATGAATCTTGATGTAAATGGGATGGGAGAGGGAGTGGGAGATGTGAGGGGTGCAGGTGGGAGGGAAGTTGTGAGGGGGGAAAAGCCATTGTAATCCATAAACTGTACTTTGGAAATTTATATTTACTAAATAAAAGTGTTTATAAAAAAAAAACTCTACCATTGCATACCGTTCTACCTCAGATTTTGAAATTTTGATGTCCCATTTTATATATATTTCCATGCTGTCTTTTTTAAATTTATTTTATTTACTTGAAAGTCAAAGTTACACAGAGAAAGGAGAGGCAGAAAGAGAGAGAGGAGTCTTTCATCTGCTGGTTTACTCCCCAGATGGCTGCAATGGTCAAAACTGTGCCAATCTGAAGCCAGGAGCCAGGGGCTTCTTCCAGGTCTCCCATGTGGATGCAGGGGCCCAAGGACTTGGGCCATCTTCTACTGCTTTCCCAGACCACAGCAGAGAGCTGGATCAGAAGTGGAGCAGCTGGGTCTTGAACCAGTGCCCGTATTGGATGCCGGTGCTTCAGGCCAGGGCATTAACCCACTGCACCACAGCACCAGCCCCTCCATGCTGTCTTTATCATGGCATATTAATATGGTTATTGTTTGTTTATTCTTCATGCTAGAGGTATCAATGGTTCCTACACCATGTCTATACTATTAGAACCTCCTGAATTTGTGTAATTACTTTAAATCATGACTATCTTCTAGTATCTTCTTAGCTGTCAGTGTCTCAGTTTGAAGAACTTCCATTAGCATTTCTTTTAGGACATTCTGGTAGTGATAACTTTCCTCAGTTTTTGTCTGATATTGTCTTTCTTTCCTATTTAAAGGACAGTTTTGCTGGTTACAGTAGCCTTGGTTGGCAGTATGTTTTCTTCAGTACTCATAATTTCATACTATTGTCCTCTGGCCTATGAGGTATCTGCAGAGTAGTCTGCAATCACATTAGTTGGGATACCCTAAAGTATTTAAATTTTTTTTTCTCTTGAGGCTTTGAGGATCCTCTCCATCTTGAACTTCAGGGAAATTATAGTGTATCTTGGGATAGACTTAGCTGTGTTAAATCTGGTTTGTGACCTTATATCTTTCTGTACCTGAGTAGTACTATCTTTCCCTAGATTTTATATATATTCTATTTGTCTATTTCAATGTTTTCTACCACTTTGAACCCTTTGAACTCCAATCACTCAGATATTTCCTCTTTAATGTTGTCCCAAAGTCTCCATAAGCTTTCTTTATTCTTACTTTTCATTTAATTTTTTTATTTTCAACTATGCATGTCAAATATTATCCTGTGTTCAAAATCATTAATTCCTTTTGTTTTACCTATTCTATGATTGATATATGCCTTCTATCTTTTTTTTAGTACTATAATTTTTAGCTCAAGAATTTGCTTGATTACCTTTAATTACTTCAATATCTCTGTTCAATTTTTCAGGGGTATTGAGTTGTTTCTCTCTGCTTTATGGAAGTTCACTAAGTATTCTTAAAACAGCTCTTTTAATTCTCCACTTGAAAAAAATACATATATCAGTTACTGAATGCTCAGCTTCTTGCACCTCATTTTGCTTGTTAGGTGAGACCATGGCTGCCTGAAGGATTTTGATGCTTGGTACCATGCAACATTGTCTTCACATTAAAGGATCTAGTATTCACTCCAAACTTTTTAGTATAGCTTTGTGTCTCTCCTCCCAGGAATACTAAGTCTCCTTTCTCTGAGCCTGTTAAAGCTTCTGCTATTTCAATACTATAGGCTGCTGTAAGCTCAGGTTTGTTTTGATTCTGCTATTCATGTCTTATCCCAAATCTGCAGTAGGTGCATCATTCAGAATGTGCTAATTATCTAAAAGTGGAAACCAATTCCCACAAACCTCTACCTGGGGCTTAAATAGGTTCAGGTGCCTCATTGTCATCAGCCTGTAGTCAAGTACTACATGATTCTGATTCACTCTGAACCTCACTGTGGAACAACTAGTTACATGCTCCTATGCAATGACTTGGTATCCACTTTCCTTTTCATCCTCCAAACATTTACTTTCCCTGTGCTGTGTTGCCTGGTGTTAGAGCAGGAGCGGGTTGAGCAGTCACATGGTCACCAACACTACCACACTAGATCACACCAGAGTCCACAGCCTGCCAAGACCACTGCCACTTGGGAACAGGGCCAAAGTATGCCCACTGCATACTTGTGTTATGGCCCACAATCACTGTAATCAGTCACAACTGATGATGGCCAGGATATAGGCCACTTAACTGGAGCTATGTGTCTCCAACTCATGCTAGGGTGAGTGCAGATAGCATCTATACAAACTGGCCTGGGAACAGGACCATTTGGATATAACCTGTTAGGTTTACCAGCCTGGCACTGAGTTCCGAGGTAGCAATCTGTGCTCATTTTCTTTCTCTACTTGCTCCACTGTCTGCCCAAGAGTGATAGAAGAAGCTCCTTCTCTCCAGCTAAGAGAAGTCTAGAAGCTTGTGCTTCAAGTACAGATCTGGGGCAGGAACTGAGGATCTACGCCTGTCACTGGGTTTCAATGTTACTTGTCTGGTATTGAGTTCAAAGTCTAAGGTCTGGATTAAATTCCATCTCCCTCTAAGTGGGAAGTGAGAGATCTTTCTCAAGGCTGGGACATTAAGATCCCTATCATTATTTTATTGGAGTCTATCTCTCCCTTTAGGTGCATTAATATTTGCTTTATATATTTGGGTGCTGTTATTTGGGTTCATCTGTAAATATATATATATATATATATACACACAGTAGTTATTCCCTCTTGCCTAATTAACCCCTTTGTTATATAATGTTCTTCCTGTCTCTACTCCTTATGATTTAATTTCCACTTTGTTTGATATAAGTGTGGCTATTCCTGTTTTCCTTGGGTCCATTTCTGTGAATCTGAGGGAGGGATGACATGGGCAGCTTTGTCCTTCCTGCTTTCTTCAACATTTTTTATTGTAATGATACTACATCAGATACTACAGTGTCTCATTTGGCTTCCTTAACTCCTATAAGGTAACTTGGCACATTAATAGTTGTTCAAATTGATGTTTCTGTGAGAAGATCACTGGAGCACCTTACACAGCTACTATCTTGCTTCACTTTTCTCTAGATTTTGCCTTGTCATTTTTCCCTAAACAATACAACACAGCAACTACTTGCATAGCATTTTCTTTGTGTTCAGCATTAGAAGAAATTTAGAGACATCAAATAGACAGGAAAATGGGCATAGATTATATGCAAATAAGCTATTTTATATAAAGGATTGAGCACTCCAGGGATGTCCTAGAACTAAGCCCCTGTGGATATTAATGGAGAATGGCACAGTCTTCTGTTTTAATTTTAGTAAACTGGGATTAAAAGCAGTGAGCAGCCCCTGGCATGTTACATGATTTCAGGTTCTTTTATGACTCATAGAAGCCCTCTGGATGATAGCATGGGAAGGAGCCAGCTGAGTGGTCTCAAGTAGGAGCTGGGGTCCAGTGGAGACAAAGGAAAAATGCTACTTTGAACACTGTGAGGTCAATTAATGCTGCATTCTGATTTGCTAACCTTACACCAAGCCCTTCCTTGGAAACATTATCTCACTATTCCTTTGAGAATGAGTAGATCCTTATCTGAGGGGATGGGTAGACATAGGTCAAGACATGACATAGCCAAATCTTTTCCAGAATGTGTCATTTCTACATTGCCTTTCTTTCTGATCTGGGGAAGAGGTGGAAGTAAGCCCCTGCCCTCCCCCCAACACACACCCCTATCTACTGCATGGCTTCCTCTCCTTTTAAGCTCCTCCAAGGGATTTTTCTCTAATGGAGAAGGTGAGCATGAAGGAAGCTGCTAAAGGCCCATAAATATTGCAAGGAAAGCAGCCAAGGGACTCCATTAAACCTTGTACACTCTTCGGCAAATGGAGAAAGAGGCTGAATAATGAATTGCTCAGAGATACTGAGGTGATTTCAGAGTAAAATAGGCAGATATAAAATAAAATGCTCCTCATGATGGTGAAATTGCAAGCTTCCTCTCTAGCCCCCTCTTTCAGCCAGTTCTTCTCAGACCTCCAACTTCCTCATGACTATCACTACAAAAAGGCAAAAAGAGGATATGTAGTACAGTGGTTAAAGACAGACTGGGTTGGAATCTGGTTTCTCACATTGATTGTCTACATTTATAGTGTTCACTAGATAATTAAAAGCAGAAAGAGCACATAAATCTCAGCTTAGCCTGTTTATTAAATGTTTTATTATAATGTATCCTTTTTCCACCTTTTTTTTCTACCTTCACAAAAATCATTTTCTCCCAATTTCTTTCCAAACTACATCTGTGCAAGGCCTCTGCTCCATTGGTGAGGCTGGTGGCCAGCCCTGGCATGATGGTAATCAGCCAATCTGCCCCACATACACATATGCTGTAGCAGACCCAATCCTCTGTATAATGGCCCTTCGGGAATAGGGCTTTTAAGCCTTCCCACATATGTGACAAGATGGAAGGTCTTTGTTAATCGCCTGCATGCTGTCATGACCAGTTAAGTCAGTTGGTGTGTAACAGGAGATACCTTCTGCTAGCACGTCTGGCAAGAAAATATGCTTCTCTTTTTTAATAGCTACTTCCACAAAATATAAAAATCCTCTTGAGCTTCAGAACATCCATGTTTTTCCATTATCAACTGAAAGCCCAACTGGGGATCTTTTCAGTTCTGGTGTTAGTGGAGTAGGTAAAGTCAGAAAAACACCATGAAGGCAGGGATGACCTAAGTACTAATTCAGATGTTTTGGAATCAGTCCACCTGTATTTTCTAGCATATAGAATTTTATCTGAGGCATTAAGAATACTGTAATGTTTTTCACAAATATTGTCTCCTATTATTGCCTAATTGTCAGTGCTAGATATTGGCTATGCAAAGGAGACACAGTCACTGCTCTTAGTGTCTAAATAGAGAATGTATAAAATGAATTGGGTGATTATAACATTGCTAGCATATGGATAAGAATTTACTAATTGTTACAATATAAACTTTCTGAACGAGGCCATCAAAGAAGGAGGTACCTTTCTCTGAAGGGAGGAGAGAACTTCCACTTTGACTATGACCCTGTCGGAATAAGATCAAAGTCGGCGAACCCTAAAGGCTTCCATAGCCTCAGCAACTCATGACTAGAGCCTAGGGAGATTACTGACGCCATAAACAAGAGTGTCAAATTGTTAAGTCAACAACAAGAGTCACTGTGTACTTACTTCTCATGTGGGATCTGTCCTTAATGTGTTGTCCAATGTGAAGTAATGCTATAACTAGTACTGAAACAGTATTTTACACTTTGTGTTTCTGTGTGGTTGCAAACTGATGAACTCTTTACTTAATATATACTAAATTGATCTTCTGTATATAAAGATAATTGAAAATGAAATTTGATGTGAATGGAATGGGCGAGGGAGCGGGAGATGGGAGGGGTGTGAGTGGGAGGGAAATTATGGGGTGGGGGGAGCCATTGTAATCCATAAACTGTACTTTGGAAATTTATATTTACTAAATAAAAAATAAATTAAAAAATAAACATATAGCAACATTCTCAATGAAAGGCATCAAACAGCAGAATAAAATCTACAAAGTATTAATAAAAATAAATGTCAGCCTATATCTATATCTAGATCTAGATATAAATATGAGGGAAGATTAAAAAAACAATATAAACTTTCTATTTTATTCAGAGCAAGTTCTCTTAAATATAATGCTATTCTCTCTCAGAACTCATTTTCTATGAAGATTCCTGCCTAACTACTCTATCAAAATTTAATCTTACCTGTTTGATCTTCTGTAGTGTACTAACTTATATTTATAATTAGGAACCTAGATAAAACCCAAGTTGTTCTACTTTACAAACTTTTCAGGTATTTTCACTTTCGAATAAATTGTACATTTCCCAACAGAAGGGCTCTGATGAATGAATCTTGTTTTTGCAATGTTTCCAGTATAGTTCCCTGTCTTGGAGTCTGAGTTATGGCCCAGCAATTTAAGGCACCAATTGCAATATGAGCATCCTGTTTCAGAGCACCAGTTCCATGACCAATTAATCCACTTCTAATCCAGCTTCCTGCTAATGCACCTGAGAAATAAGGGGATGATGTCTTACTTTGGGACCCTGCCACCTATGTGGGAGACACAGTTTGAGTTATGGGCTCCTGTCTTTGGTCTGGCCCAAAGCAGATCAGGCTGTTGAAGGTATTTGTAGCGTGAACCAGCAGATGAAAGATATTCATGTTTTCTTTCTCTGTCACTCTGCCTTAAAAATAAATATTTACTAAAATATATTGCCTATCTCTGAGGAAAAAACAATGGATTGCATTCCTGACTCTGAAACTGTTTACATGACTTGGTGAAACTCTCAGAACAACTGCCAATTTTAATTGCCCCATCTATAAAATGGGAATAAGTTCTTTACTCCAGCAATATTATGGGCTTATGTTTATGATATAATAGTCCTGAAAATGCCCAAGTTGTAATATAAGATTGATGTATTGAGTGTTATTTGCCTCTTATTAAGTATGTTAGACCCTCTGTTTCTTGCTGTGTGTAGCAATCAGGATAGGAGAGATTATCCCTCAATTCTCAGTGACTTAACTCACCTACAATGTACTTTTCAATTATTTAAGTTATTGCCTCTAGATTCTGGGTAGGGAATGGGAGCTTTGCTTATTTTCATCATTCATGGAGGCAAGCTATTGTCTGACTACATTCCAGAGTACTACAGGTGCAGTGGCAGATGATTTGTGGGTTTTGCAGGAGCAGATACTAAGTTCTTGCCAAGAAATTACTGCTACTTACAACTCAGTGGCTAGAATTAGTCACGTAATCACATACATGCCAGGAAGGCAAGAAGTATAACCCCGCCACATGGCCAGAGAGCAGAGGACCATAAAGACTTGGTGAACAGGAGGAGTGCTATGGTAATACAGAAAATGAGGTGTCTTAAAAATTCATGGAACATGTGTATTATGAAATATTAAAGAATTTTACAACTTTTTCAGTAAAATCAACTTATCATTTAGCTCTATTTTTCCATGAACTTTGTAAAGAACCCTCATATTGATGGTCGTTTGCCTTTGAGCAGGTCACAACCTAGCAGAAGAAATGTACAATCAAGATCATACAATAACTATAGTCAGAGCTGATGTCATGGTTATAAGGAATATAGACAGTGAATTGGTTAATTTAAGAAACAGTTGTTATCTACTCTATGCCAGAAACCAGGTATTCCATTCAACAAGCACAACAAACACATGGTCTTGATAAGGAAAGAGATGAGAAGTGTGAATTGAATTCCACCTATGTGCCTAGTTCTGGGGCACATTTCCAATTTAATCCCACCACAGTTCTACAATATTATTATTATTGTGTCTATGTTACATGTAACCTAGTCATTTTTTAAATTTTTTTTTTTGACAGGCAGAGTGGATAGTGAGAGAGAGAGAGACAGAGAGAAAGGTCTTCCTTTGCCATCGGTTCACCCTCCAATGGCCGCCACGGCCGGTGTGCTGCGGCTGGCGCATCGCGCTCATCCGATGGCAGGAGCCAGGTGACAGGTGCTTTTCCTGGTCTCCCATGGGGTGCAGGGCCCAAGCACTTGGGCCATCCTCCACTGAACTCCCGGGCCACAACAGAGGGCTGGCCTGGAAGAGGGGCAACCGGGACAGAATCCGGCGCCCCGACTGGGACTAGAACCCGGTGTGCCGGCGCGGCAAGGCTACCTAGTCATTTTTAAGATCATAGTATTAGGATGACAGAGCTGTAAATGGAAGTAGGCCTGCTTACTCCAAAAGTAGTGCCCTTCCACCATGCTATCAGAAAGAAAAATACATAAGCAGGAAATTACAGCCTGGTAAATACGATCATTGCCACATGAACAGCCTATGTACAGTGTACTGTGTGGACCCTGGAGAAGCAATTTAATGCCTGGGCAGTGTCTGAAAGGCTTCTCCATGGAGGTGACATTTTAGCTGAGGCTTTTGAAGAATAAATCAATATTTGCCATGCAGAAATCAATTCAGTCTACGTAGTAATAAATGGGGCTTAAATAGGCAAACAGCCAAGTTGTTTATCTTATGTCAAATATCTCTGCAATCTCACATTTCCATCTGTCTTCCTTTCCACAGCATCTTTCGAACGTCTTGGGCTCATAACCATACAACTACCCTCACTCCCTCTCTTTCACCCTTTTCATCCTATCACCAATCTCCAAATTTCTTATAAATTCTCCCCTTCTTTATTTCTCAGGTATCTAGTGCATGGCAGGAGGAGACAGCCATTGCCCAGTGTAATCACAATCCTTCTATCTTGCTTATGTTTCCCCACCACCTGCAAAGCTAAAATCATTTTCAGAGGAGGAAGGCAAACAATTTTTCTCACACAACTGGCAGCATAGCTCTCTGCATGATGCTGTCAAAGGAAAATGGAAGACTGCAATGCAATTGTTTCTGAAGGGGCAAAGGGAAGCCAGAGTAACAGTCAAGGGAATCCACCTTATAAAATGATGCTTTAGCACGTCCCTGCAGATGTTTCCTTTCCTTAGTTCTTCTAAATATTCTTGTTGTTTTTATTTAATCTCCTCTTTATTTGCTAAATCAGTCAGCCAAACAAAAATTGATGGAAAAAGAAAAACTATAAAGTTTATATTTTGGAGACTCTGGATTTAAATTCTCGCTCCCTTTCCCATCTATTCAACAAGTTCACATTAATCAGAAGCCATTCTTTTCTCCCCCTGGTAATCAGCGTTATAAAATATATCCCATCAGTAGAAAACCCAGCTATCTTTCTGTTCGTTGTGATGCAATATGAAATAAAGACCAAGCAATTGGAAACGATCTGGAAATGTTGTCAATGATCCGTGATTCAGCCTACTGTTAATTTGCATAGCTTAGAAATCTTAGGTAAGGCCTGATGCATTTTAAAGAAGACATAGCAGGCAAGATGCCAGACACGGAAGGTGGTGTCATTTTGCAGGTGGCATTGCAGTTGTTTTGTAAGCAATTTCATTCTACAGTATGTTAAGTAGTTACAATAGACCTGGAAGATGATCTTTAAACCAGGTTAATGGTGCTCAAAATATTCTCCAAGATTCTCAGATTTTGTGGAGTCTTGAGCAACTGAATCCACATGAAAAATAAAGATAAACAGATCCTCTCCAGTAAATCTGAGAAATACTTGTGTAGGAACTGAGGATCAAGGGGCTCACTGATGGAACTGTGAGGATCTAGAGCTTGGGGAGATGGACTCCTTCTCATCTGCATCATGTATTTGTATTATATATAAGATATACATATATATATGTACATTATGAATCTATACATTACACATAATGAATTGCCTAGAATTCTAAAATGTGGATCATTCGTATATTTACATTTCTAAAATAAGATTCAATTTATTTTTTAAAATTTATTTAGTAAATATAAATTTCCAAAGTACAGTTTATGGATTACAATGGCTTCCTCCCCCTATAATTTCCCTCCCACTCACACCCCTCCCATCTCCCGCTCCCTCACCCATTCCATTCACATCCAGATTCATTTTCAATTATCTTTATATACAGAAAATCAATTTAGTATATATTAAGTAAAGAGTTCATCAGTTTGCAACCACACAGAAACACAAAGTGTAAAATACTGTTTCAGTACTAGTTATAGCATTACTTCACATTGGACAACACATTAAGGACAGATCCCACATGAGAAGTAAGTACACAGTGACTCTTGTTGTTGACTTAACAATTTGACACTCTTGTTTATGGCGTCAGTAATCTCCCTAGGCTCTAGTCATGAGTTGCTGAGGCTATGGAAGCCTTTAGGGTTCGCCGACTTTGATCTTATTCCGACAGGGTCATAGTCAAAGTGGAAGTTCTCTCCTCCCTTCAGAGAAAGGTACCTCCTTCTTTGATGGCCCCTTTTTTCCACTGGGATCTCACTCACAGAGATCTTTCATTTAGGTCTCCACCCACCCCAGAGTGTCTTGGCTTTCCATGCCTAAAATACTCTCATGGGCTCTTCAGCCAGATCCAAATGCCTTAAGGGCTGATTCTGAGGCCAGAGTGCTATTTAGGACATCTGCCATTCTATGAGTATGCTGTGTATCCCACCTCCCATGTTGGATCGTTCTCTCCCTTTTTATTATATCAGTTAGTATTAGCAGGCACTAGTCTTGTTTGTGTGATCCCTTTGACTCTTAGACCTATCAGTGTGATCAATTGTGAACTGAAATTGATCACTTGGACTAGTGAGAAGGCATTGGTACATGCCACCTTGATAGGATTGTATTGGAATCCCTTGGCACATTTCTAACTCTACCATTTGGGGCAAGTCTGATTGAGCATGTCCCAAATTGTACATCTCCTCCCACTCTTATATTTAACAGGGATCACTTTTAAGTTAAAATTTAAACACCTAACAATAACTGTGTGTTAATTACAGAGTTCAACCAATAGTACTAGAACAAAAAAGATACTAAAAGGGATAAAGTATTACATTGTACATCAATAGTCAGGACAAGTGCTGATCAGGTCACTGTTTCTCATAGTGTCCATTTCACTTCAACAGGTTTCCCCTTTGGTTCTCAGTTAGTTGTCGCTGATTAGGGAGAACATATAATATTTGTCCCTTTGGGATTGGCTTAATTCACTCAGCATGATGTTTTCCAGATTCCTCCATTTTGTTGCAAATGACCAGATTTCATTGTTTTTGACTGCTGTGTAGTATTCTATAGAGTACATGTCCCATAATTTCTTTATCCAGTCTACTGTTGATGGGCATTTGGGTTGGTTCCAGGTCTTAGCTATTTTGAATTGAGCTGCAATAAACATTAATGTACAGACAGCTTTTTTGTTTGCCCATTTAATTTCCTTTGGGTAAATTCCAAGGAGTATGATGGCTTGGTTGTTTGGTAGGGTTATATTCAGGTTTCTGAGGAATCTCCAGACTGACTTCCATAGTGGCTTCAGCAGTTTGCATTCCCACCTACAGTGGGTTAGTGTCCCTTTTTCCCCACATCCTCTCCAGCATCTGTTGTTGGTAGATTTCTGAATGTGAGCCATTCTAACCGGGGTGAGGTGAAACCTCATTGTGGTTTTGATTTGCATTTCCCTTATTGCTAGTGATCTTGAACATTTTTTCATGTGAACATACTTAATGTGATAATGATCTATTTTTTGTTTTCCAAAATAAGCTGTTATTTAGAAATATATTATTGATCATTTGTGTTAAAAATCATGTGACCTAATAAGGTCATTTGTCTTCATCTTCTTGTTATTGAATGGTAATAATTCTTTATCCAGAATATATAAGGAATTCTTAGTATTCAGTGCAAAAAGATATAAAACATGTGGGCATATATTATATATACATTTTTTTTGTCTGACTCACCCATTCATTTTTCTTCTAGTTTATTTCATATTTTAGAAGCTTCAGATTTTGATGACATTCATTCTAGCAATATTTTTATAAAACCTATTTTTGTGTCCCACATAATACATCATTGCTTGTCCCAAAATTACAAAGAATTTCTCCTACGTTTTATAAATTCTACTAAGTCCAGGTTGAGTTTTATATGTTTTGATCTAAGACTTGAAAATTAGTTCATTATATGTGGACACCCAGTTATCCCAGTAGCATTTATTGAATCATTCACCCTTTCTACATTGAACAAAAATTAGCAAAAAAATCACTACATTTGAACATATAACAGCACATATATTTCTATACTCCATATTGATTACCATATCATAGTAAACCTTAGTATCAGACACTATAAGCCTGTTCTTTTCCAGAATATTTTGTCTATTTTAGGTTCTTTGCTTTTCCAAATAAAGTATAAATATCAACTTGTTTGTTTCCAAAAAGCTTCCTTGCCTATGCTGAGAACAACATAATTTCTTTTTGCAGTTCATGTACCAGTGTGGAGGGTGTTGTATCCACTGTGGACTAACCTCAGTCATTGATCACCTTGGAAGAGAAGAGATAAGGTTTTGATTACACCAACAGATGTGATCACATCCTCTCTCCTGCTGACAATAGAGATCTATCATACCCAAGTTGGGTGTCACCCTGGATTCTCACCCTTGTGAACTCACCAGAGCTCCCTGGTACCACCTAGCACATGATTCTGGATATCCACTGAAAGGACAAACACTCCACTAAGCCACAGAGGCACAGTTCAACAATAAAAGCCATCAGAGAAGAAAAATTAACAAGGGTTTCCATAAATGCCTAAAAATGATGCAGAAACAAGAACAAGGAAGACAATTTTACTCCCTAAAAGGAACATAACACTCTAATATTAGAATATGAAGACAAAGAGATTGATGAAATGCTTGAAAAGGTTTCAAAAGGATGATCATAAAATCACTCAGAAACACAAAGAAATAAATTCATGAGGTAAATCCATCCATGATATGGATGAAAAATTTTGCTGAGATTGTGGTAAGAAATTCAAACTAAAATATCAGATATGAAAAATTCAGTATGTTAAATAAAAATACAGTGGAAATACTTAACACACTTGGTCAGGCAGAAAAGGAAATATCCAAGCTAGAAGACAAAATAACTCATTGCACACACAAAAAAGGAAATAAATGTAGAAAAACTGAAAATTGTGTTCAAGATTTATGGGATATTACCAAATGACCCAACTTAAGCATCTTACATGTACAAAACTTTTCCAATTTTGAGAAAAGGCCATCCAAGTACAAGAAGCACATAGAACTCCTAATAGACATGACTAGAAAATATCTTCACCATGACACATTACAATTAAATTCTCAACATAAGATTCTAAAATGTACATGAGAGAAATGCTAGATTAACTTCAGGGGATATCTAATCAGACTGAGAGATTCTCATCAGAAATGCTACAGGCCAATAGAAAATTGAGAGACATAGTCAAAATCCTAAAAGAAAAGAACTGTCAACCCAGAATACTATACCCAGCAAAGCTTTCATAGAGACCTTCCAAAATGAACAGAATTTGAAAGAATTTGTCACCCCTTGTCTAGACTTACAAATGATATTTAAGGATGTGCTACCTACAAAAACAGAGAAAGACAGTTATAATCCATAAGGAAAGTGAAGGCAGAAAAATCTCCTAATGAAAGTGCAAAGGAAATACAAAGCAAACAGTAGGAATATTTATAGGAAAACAGCAAGACCAATCATTACCTATCAATAATAACTACGAATGTAAATGATCTAAAGTTATCCAATTAAAAGATAGACTGGATGAATGAATAAAAAAAGACCCTTCTGTTTTCTGCCTACTAGAAACATACCTCATGAATGAAGATATATACAGACTGAAAGTGAAATGATAGAAAAAGATATTCCATGCTAATTGGAAGCAAAAAAGAACAGGAGTAGCCATTTCAATATCAGGCAAAATAGACCTTAACACAAAAATTGTTAATAGAGACAAGGAAGGTCATTATGTAATAATTAAGGGGTCAATTCAACAGGATGATGTAATTCTCATAAATGTATAAGCATGCAGTACCAGGGCATCTGGCTATTTAGAACAAATGTTAATAGTTCTAAAGGGAGACACAGACTCCAATACAATAATAGTGGGGCACTTCAACACCTCTTTTCTTCAATGGACAGATCAACTAGACAAAATTTAACAATGAAACAATGGAGGTAACTGACACTGTGGACCAAATGGACACAATAGATATCTACAGAACCTTTCATCCCACAGCTACAGAGTAGACATTCTTATCTTCAATGCATGAGTATTTCTCTAGGATAGAGCAAATGCTGGTCCATGAAGCAAGTCTCAACAAATACAAAGAAAATTGATATCATACAATGTATCTTTTCTGACCATAATGGAATGAAGCTGGAAATGAACAACTTAATCTAGAGAAAATATACAAACATATGGAGACTGAACAACAGGTTCTTGAATGAAGAGTGAGTCATATAAGAAACCAAGATGGAAATTAATTTCCGGAAATGAATGAAGATGACAATACAACATATCAAAATGTATGGGATACAAGTAAAGCAGTGTTAACAGACAAGGGTGTAGCAATTTGTGGCTATGTCAAGAAACTGGATAGGCAAATAAATGATCAATGCATCTCCAAGTTCTAGAAAAATAAATAAAATCCAAAGTCAGTAAGGGGAAAAAAATTAAAGAAATAAAACAAAATTTAAATCAAATAAGCAATACAAGAGATCAGTAAAATGAAGAGGTTTTTTGAAAAAAATTGATATACAATTAGCCCAACTAATCAAAAATAAGAGGGAGAAGAACCAAATTAATAAAATCAGAGACGAAAAGGAGATGTGACAGATATCAGAGAAATAAAAAATCATCAGAAATTACTACAAACAGCTATATGCCAACAATAGGGAAATTGAAATGAAATGGAGGGATTGGCACTGTGGTACAATGATAAAATTTATATGGAAACACCTGACACCCCAAATAGCTGAAGCAATCTATCTTCAACAAAAGCAAAGCCAAAGGCATAATAATACCAGTCTTCAAGACATACAGTTATAATCACAACAGTCTGGTACTGGGACAAAAACAGACAGTTCAACAAATGGAACAGAGTAGAAATCCCAGAAATTAATGCATGCATCATACAGCCAAATAATCTTTGACAAAAGAGATAAAATAAGTTCCTGGAAAAAGGAAATTCTCTTCAATAAATGGGGCTGGAAAACTGTATCTACATATGGAGAAGTATGAAGCATGATTCCTGCCTTATACCTTATTAAAAAAGTCAACTCAAAATGGGTCAAGAATCTAAATATATGACCCAATATCATCAAATTACTAGAGGGAAACATTGGGGAAACTCTGAAAGACATTGGCATAGGCTAGAGCTTTTTGGAAAGGACCTAGAAGAACAGGTGATCAAAGCAAAAATGGACAAACACAAATGCATGAAACTAAGAAGCTTCTGCACTGCAAACTCAACACTCTGCAAAGTGAAGAGGCAATCAAGAGAATGGGAGAAAATATTTGCAAACTATGCAACTGGTAAAGATTTAATATTCAGATCTATAAAGAGCTCAAGAAACTCAAAATAAATCAAGTTAAGAAATTGGCAAAGGACATGAACAAGGGATGAAATGCAAATGGCCAACAGACACATGAAAAATGCTCAGGATTGCCAGCATATGAAAGAGTTATCTGTTCCTCCATATTTATCACAGCTCAATGCACAATAGCTAACATATGGAATCAACTCTGATGTCCGTTAGTTGAAAACTAGATGATGAAATTGTGGTATATATACACTAGGGAATACTACCCAGCTATAAAGAATGAAATCTTGTCTTTTCTATCAACATGGATGCAACTGGAAACTACCATTCTTAGTGAAATAAGCCATTCTCAAAAGACAAATATCATGTTCTCCCTGATTTGTGGTAAATTATATACAGAGTAAAAAATATTTATAATATATGAGCATAATTGAAATTTTGATATTTGATTATTGTTTATATTCATGGTCTATACTCTTGAGGGGCAGTGGTTTTCCTACTTACTATTTGTTGAACTCTTATAGCATTAAACTTAAGATTATAAAATAAACTGAAAGTGTACCATGGCAAAAATTAAAAGCAAAGGAAGGAGGATGGAGAGTGGGAATGTAGGAAGTAGGGATGTCAGGATGAGAAGTATCATTTGCTCTTAAATCTATATATATTAAATACATAAAATTTGTTCACCTTATATAAACAAAGAAATCAAAAAGAAAGCATATGCTCATGTAATACAATACTATTCAACAATAGAACTATGAACTCTAGGTATGCTAAACAATATTAATGGGTCTCAAAAACACATTGCCCAAAAGAAGCCAGATAGAAAAGTGAATATATAAATTCTAGTTATTTGAAAATCTAGCAAAGACAATTCAAACATATAGTGATAGAGTTTCAGTGGTTGCCAGAGGTGGAGTAAAATTGGAAACTCACTAGGAACAGAAAAATAAGGAACCTTTATGGATAACAACAATGTTCTTTAACTTGATTTTGATGAGAATTGTACATATATATATATATATTTGTTTAATCTTATTGAATATTTAAAATATGTGCATTATACATGTTATACATCAATAAATTAAACTTCATATTTAATACCATAGACCCCTATTTTCTATTTTAAAAATTTTATACTTCCATGGTCTTTCTCCCATCTTTATGAATACCATTTCTGGGAATTATTTATTGACTTGAACTCAAAGTGCCTCAATGTTTGGTCCCAAATTCTCTTCTCCTCCAGGTTGTTTCTGAATAGTACATACATATTGAGGCCTCTTAACTTACAAATAAAATTTTGATATTCTATGTCAGAAACTGACAAGAACATCTTTCTACCTGATCTGTCCAGTTAAATTATCAAACACCTCCAAATTAACACATCTGCTATCGGTTAAATGGTTGTGTCCCCTCTATTGAAATCTAATCTCCAGTTAAGTTGTTTTAAGAGGTAGAGTCATTGGGGATGACTAATTATTAACGGTTCTTTTCACAAGGATATTGCAAGGTGGGAGAATAGGGACGGAGTTTACTGCTCTAGTCTAGGGGAAGATAGTTTAAAAAAAAATGTAGAGAGAGTGCAATCTCAGAAAAGTTAGGGAGAAAATGGCAAACAGGCTCCATGCAAACTAGAAGAAAACTGTGGATCTATGTGGAGGATATGGATGTGTACAACTCAGGACCCCAGCAGCTGAGAGACTCAGCACCAGCTTTGGAATGTGAGGTGAGATCAGATTGCTGCAGCCCAAGCCGCTTTCCATAAAGCTGCAGGAAGAGTCTGGTGTGAGTCCAGCTTGGAGCCCAATGGGGCACAGTGTATCCACCAACATAGAGGGGGAAAAATGAGGGTACCTTTTTCTCTCCCTGACTACCCACCACCAGCCTCCTGCAACTAGCTGAGAGAGGGCAGGTGCCATTTTAGACATATGTGACAGCTGTACCAGCATGCTCAGCAACCGACTGAGAGGAGATGTTTGAATCTGGTTTGGTTAACTAACAGGGGGCTGAGCACTCATGACAATGGGAGCTTTGTGTGCTGGGACTGTGAAGGCACTATAGCTGTGTGGGAGGACACAAGCTGTGGCTCACTCTTGGGGCAGTCACTGTAGGGTGGCTCCATATGTTCAGGGTTCCTTGGTTGCCTGGTGAAGGTCATCGCTGTGTGATCTGTGCTCATGCTGAGGACTGTACAGATCCTTTATGTGGTTCTTGTGGTAGCACTGATGAACAATGCAGCTACTGGGGCTAGTACCCAGGCATTGGTTTCTTTGGAGAAGAGGAGTTGAGCGTGAGACTACACCAACAGATATGATCAACCCCCCCCCCAACACTCACACACACACACACACACACACACACACACTGATTAAAAAATAAAGATGTCTAATTTGGGTATCACCTTGGACACTCCTCTCACCCTAGAGCACTGAATAGGGCTCTCTGTCCGTGATCTGTCACCTACAGCATGTTTATGGGTATTCACTGAAAAAGCAGACACTCCATGAAACCACAAAGGCATAATTGAAAAGAATAAAAAGCCATCTCTGGGGGAGGGGGGAAAGTATTGCCATAAATGCCAAAAAAATAAATGCAGAAATTCAAGACACAGGAATTAGCAAAAACATGATATCCTCAAAGGAACACAACAACACTTCAATATCAGAATGTGAATATGAAGAGATTGATGAAATGCCAGAAATGGAATTTTTTTTTAACTTTTATTTAGAATATAAATTTCCAAGGTACAACTTGTGGATTACAGTGGCTTCCCCACCAGAAATGGAATTTTAAAAGTTGATCATAGGATTATTTAGAAGTAATCAGAAGCAAATCCACAACTAAAGAAATGCATACATGACTTGAGAACTTTTCCCATGAAATTGAGATCTTAAAGAGAAATCAAAATGGAATATTAGAAGCAAAGAATTCGGCCATCACTGTGGCTCAATAGGCTAATCCTCCACCTGCGGTGCCAGCACACCGGGTTCTAGTCCCTGTCTGGGCACTGGATTCTGTCCTGGTTGACCCTCTTCCAGGCCAGCTCCCTGCTGTGGCCTGGGAGTGCAGTGGAGGATGGCCCAAGTCCTTGGGCCCTGCACCCACATGGGAGACCAGGAGAAGCACCTGGCTCCTGGCTTTGGATCACTGTGGTGTGCCAGCCACAGAAGCAATTGTAGGGTGAACCAATGGTAAAGGAAGATTTTCTCTCTGTCTCTCTGTCTCTCACTGTCCACTCTGCCTGTCAAAAAAAAGTGAAGAATTCAACAGATCAAATTAAAAAATGCACTGGAAAGCCTTAACAACAGACTCAGTGAGGCAGAAGAATATTCAAGTTAGAAGACAAACCTCTGGAAATTTTACAATCAGACAAAAAATTAGCAAACTGAAAAAGAGTGTTGGAGTTCTATGGGATTTGATCAATTGACCCAACATAAGGGTCTTATGAATTCCTGAAGGCCTAGAAATAGAATGGATTAGAAGTAGTAAACTAACTACAGAAGCTTCTCTGGTTTGTGCAAAGAAAGGGACGTCCAAGTACAGAAAGCATATAGAACTCCTAATAGACATGAACAGAAAAGATTCTCACTACATTGTAGTCAAAGTATCCACAGAAAAACATGAAGAATGTATTCTAAAATGTGAATGAGAGAAATGCCAGATTACTTTCAAAGGATCTCCAATTAGCCTCACAGCTGACTTCTCACCAGAAATTTTACAGGTTAGGAGAGAATGGAGAGACATAATCCAAGTCTTAAGAGAAAACGTCAACACACAATACCCTGCAAAGCTCTCATTTAGGAGTGAAGGTGAAATAAAACCTCCCATTACAAACAGAAATAGAATTTGTCACCACTTATCCAGCCTTACAAAAGACGCTTAAGGATTTCTACACAAAGAAATACAGAACCATGGTCATCACTAGAAAAGAAGTTGAAGGCAGAAAATTTCCTAGTAAATGTACAAAGGAAATCCAAAGTACACAATAGGAATATTTATGGGAAAATGGCAGGACCAAGTTTTTAGTTATCAATTGTCACTTTAAATGAAAATGGCCTCAACTCCGCAGTTAAAACATATAGACTGGATGACTGGATTAAAAAGTAAGACCCATCCATATGCTGCCTACAAGAAACTCATCTCAACAAAGATATATGCTGACTGAAAGTGAAAGGATGGAAAAAGATATCCCATGCTAACAGAAGCCAAAAAGAGCTGATGTAGCCATCCTACTATCAGACAAAATAGACTAACACAGAAACTGTTAAAACAGACAAAAAAGGGCACTATGTAATGATCAAAGGAACAATTCAATAGGAATATGTGACTATTATAAACATATATGCACCTAATTACAGGACACCTTGCTTTTTAAAAGGAATGTTAATGGTCCTAAAGGGATACACAAACTCCCATACAATAGTAATTGAGGACTTCCATCTCCCACTTTCAGCATTGGACAGATAGATCAAGCAGGCAGAAAATCAGCAAAGAAATAACAGAGTTAATCGACACTATAGACCAAGTGGACCTAACAGCTATCTACAGAACTTTTCTTTCTACAGTTGCAAAAAATATTCTTCTCACCAGTGAATGAACTTTCTCTAGGATTGACCAAATGCTAGGCCATAAAGCAAGGCTCAGCAAATTAAAAACAAACAAACAAAATCATACTGTACATCTTCTTGGAACACAATGGAATGAAGCTGGAAATCAACAACTCAGGAATCTCTAGAAGATATGTAAACACATAGAGACTCAGACAACATGCTCCTGAAAGAACAGTGGGTCAGAGTAAATCAAGAGAAATTTTAAAATTTCTGGAAATGAATGATAATACAACATATCAAAACTTATGGGTTACAGCAAAAGCAGTGTTAACAGTAAGTTTATAGCAACTGATTCCTACATCAAGAAATTGGAAATATACCAAATAAATGAGCTATCAAAGCATTTCAAGGACCTAGAAAAACAACAACCACGCCAACCCAAGACTACTAGGAGAAAACAAATAATTAAACTTGAAACCAAAAATACAAAATATCAGTGAAATGAGCTGGTTTTTTGAAAAAATAACCAAAATTGACACACTTTTGGTCCAGCAAACACACACACACACACACACACACACAGGCCCAAGTCAATTAAATTAGAGATGAAAATGGAAATGTAACAACAGACACCACATAAATAAAAATCAGAAATTACTACAAATAGCTGTATGCTGACAAACTGGAAAACCTAGAAGAAACGGATAGATTCCTGGATGCATACAACTTACCTAAACTGAGCCATTAAAACACAGAAAACTGAAATAGACCAATAACCAAGATGGAAATTCAATCAGTAATAAAGATCCTCCCAACAAAGCAAAGCCCAATACTACATGACTTCATTATTGAATTCTACCAGACATTTAAAGAACTAATTCCATTTCTTCTCAAGCTATTCAAAACAATTTAAAGGGCAAAAATCCTCTCAAACTCCTTCTATGAAGCCAGCATCATCTTAATTCCTAAACCTGAAAAAGAAACAGAGAAAGAACTACAGACCAATTTCCCTGATGAATATAGATACAAAAATCCTCAACAAAATACTAGCAAATCAAATCCACCAACAAAACAAAAATCATTCACCCAGACCAAGTGGGATTTATCCCTAGTATATCCTAGTGGATTTTAATCCTAGGATGGTTGAACATTAGCAAATCAATAAACATGACACATCACATTAACATATTGGAGAACAAAAACCATATGGTTATTTCAATAGATGCAGAGAAAGAATTTAATACAACACCCTTTCATGAGGAAAACTTCATCCAAATAGGGTATAGAAGGAACATTCCTCAACACAATCAAGGCAATTTATGACAAACATATAGCCAGTGTCCTACTGAAAGGGGAAATGACAGAAGCATTCCTCCTTAAGATCCACAGCCAGACTGTCACCAGATGCCCACTGTCACCATTGTTAGTCAATATAGTCCTGGGAGTTTTAGCAAGAGCCATTAGGCAAAAAATAAATAAATAAAAATTAAAATTAAAAAAAAATCAAAGGGATACAAATTGGGAAGGAGGAAGTCAAACTATCCCTCTTTGCAGATGACGTGATTCTATATGTAGGGGATCCAAAAGCCTCCACTGAGAGTTTGGCAAAGTGGCAGGATATAAAACCAACACACAAAAATCAATATCCTTTCTATACACATACAATACGATAGCTGAGAATGAACTTGTAAGATCAATCCCATTCACAATAGCTCCAAAGAAATTAAATACCTTGGAGTAAATTTCAAAGATCTCTACAATGGGAACTACAAAACATTAAAGAAATAGAAGACATACACACACATAAAAAAGGAGAAATCTTCCATGTTCATGGATTGCATGGATTGGATGAATCAATATTATCAAAATGGCCATACTACAGAAAGCTATTTACAGATTCAATGTGATATCAGTCAAAATACCAAGGACATTATTCTCAGATATATAAAAAAAATGCTGAAATTCATATGAAAACACAGGAGACCTCAAATAGCTAATTCAGTCTTGCACAACAAAAACAGAGCTGAAGGCATCACAATATCAGATTTTAATACATACTGCAGGGTATTTATAATCAAAACAGCCTGTGTTAGCCCTTCCATTTATGTATCTGATTCACTTTGACAGAAAATCAGCAAAATCACACAAAAATGTATGACCTTAGACAAGGATGGGTTCAACTTCATTCCTTTGCATGTGTACATGCAGTTCTTAGTATTGTTCGCTGAAATGACTATTCCTTTTTTGTTTGTTTGTTTTGACAGGCAGAGTTAGACAGTGAGAGAGAGAGATACAGAGAGAAAGGTCTTCCTTTTCTGTTGGTTCATCCCTCAAATGGCCGCTACAGTTGATGCACTGTGCTGATCTAAAACCAGGAGCCAGGTGCTTCCTCCTGGTCTCGCACGCAGGCGCAGGGCCCAAGCACTTGGGCCATCCTCCACTGCCTTCCCAGGCCACAGCAGAGAGCTGGACTGGAAGAAAAGCAACTGGGACAGAACCGGCACCCCAACCGGGACTAGAACCTGGAGTACAGGCTCCGCAGGCGGAGGATTAGCCTAGTGAGCCATGGCACTGGCTTGAAATGACTATTCTTTCCCATATTAAATTGACCTGACACCTTTGTGGAAAATCAATAAGCCATAAACAAAACAGTTTATTTCTTGACAGTCAATCCTCAGTGTAGTTGTAATTTTTATTCCTTTATTGTGAGTTGTCACACATTCATTCATTTGTTTAAAGGTTCCATTTGTATCTTCTGTGTGTGTATTTTATACAGTAAATTTTTTTTTCTTTTTTAGTCTTTTCTTTCAAGTTTTCAGGTTTGGTATATTATCCTTTAGCTATAATGTAAAATTGCAAATAATTTCTGTTGATCATTTATCTGTTTTTATTTATTTGAAGGGCAGAGAAACATCCTCTGGTTCACTCCCCAATGCCCGTAGCAGC
Source organism: Sylvilagus floridanus (assembly GCA_949820135.1). Lineage (NCBI taxonomy): Eukaryota > Metazoa > Chordata > Mammalia > Lagomorpha > Leporidae > Sylvilagus > Sylvilagus floridanus. The sequence goes on along the minus strand of OX463244.1, from coordinate 69,285,923 downwards.
CATGTCTGGGCCAAGCCAAAGTCAGAAGCCCAGAACTCCAGGAATCCCATCTGGGTAGCAGGTACCCAAGTACTTGAGCCATCACCTGCTGCCTGCCTCCCAGGTGTACATTATCAGAAAGGTGGAATTGGAAGTGGAACCAGAATTCAAACCCAGGTTCTCCAACATGGGATGCAGATATCTCAACCAGCCTCTTAACCCTTGAACCAAATGTCCATCCAGGCATTCATCTTTTGACTTTGCTTGTGGGATTGTTGATCAGGCAGAAAAATTTTGTTTTAATATAGTCAAAAGAAAACATTTTTCTTGTACTTCATCTGGATTTGGGAACATTGTTTAAATCTTTCCTACATCTACATTATAGAAGAATTCATCCATATTTTCATCTAGTCCTCATCTAGTAGCTGGTTTCATATTTTATGTTCAAAATTGATCCATTGGAATTTATTCTTGTGTGTGATGTTAAGAATGAATCTAGTTTTTCCTTTTTTCCAAATAATTGTCCATTTACCTCTACACTATTAAAATTTCATCTTTTCCATATGAAGTTTAATATGAGCTTTTCCAGTTCACCTAAAATAGGTTTGGGGCAGGCATTGTAGTGCAGTGGGTTAAGTTAGCACCTGCGATGGCAATATTCCGTAACAGAGCACTGCAATTCCTATGCAGCTCCCTGCTAATGTGTCTGGGAAGACAGCAGATGGCCCAAGTGATTGGGCCCCTGACACCCTGTGGGAGACCCTAGTAGAGTTCCAGCTACAGGTTTCAGCCTGGCCCAAGCTAGCATATGGAAGATCTTTCTCTGTCTCTCTCCCCCTCTAACTGTCTTTCAAATACATGAATAAATCTTTAAAAGTAAAAGTTTGTATTTTTATTTGGAATATGTTAAATTTATCAATTTGGAGAGAAAGTTGAGTAACCCTATAAAAATACAAGGGATGTTTTTCCATGTTAAAATCTACTTTTGCATATTTTTCAGGAGTGTTTCAAAGATTTCCTCATATAGGTTTTACACGTATTTTGTTAATGTTTTTCCTAAATGTTTTATCTTCATTGATGTTATTGTAAATGGCTTTTTCCTTTAATAGTATCCTATAATAAATTATTATTTGTATGAAAGCTGTTACATTTTGTATGTTAATTAAATACACACACACACACACATATAAACATATATACTCAAGTGGAAAAAAATAAAAACAGCCTGCTACTAGCACAAAAACAGATGTGTAGACCAATGAAACAAAATACAAACTCCAGAAATCAACCCACACATTTACAACTAACTTTGACAAAGAAGCTAATACTGTCCTGGAGCAAGGACAATCTCTTCAACAAATGGCATTGAGAAAACTGGATCTCTGCATACAGAAATATGAAGCAAGATCCCCACCTTACACCTTACACAAAAATCCATTGAAAATGGATCAAAATCCTAAATCTACAACCTGATACCATCAAATTATTAGAGAACACTGAGGAAACCATGCAAGACATTAGCATAGGCAAAAACTTCTTGGAAAAGACCCCAGAGGCACAGACAATCAAAGCCAGAATTGACAAATGGGATTACATCGAATTGAGAAGATTCTGCACTGCAAAAGAAACATCAGCAAAGGAAGAGTCAACTGACAGAATGGGAGAAATTATTTGCAAACTATGCAAGTGATAAAGGATTAATAACCAGAATCTATAAATAGCTCAAGAAACTCAACAATAAAACAAACAACCCAGTTAAGAAGTGGGCCAAGGACTTAAACAAGTATTTTTCGAAAGAGGAAATCCAAATAGCAAACAGACATATGATAAAATGCTGAGGATCACTAGCAAATAAGGGAATTGCAAATCAAAACCACAATGAAGTTTCACCTCATCCCCATTAGAATGGCTTTCATACAGAAATCAAGAAACAACAAATTCTGGCAAGAATGTAGGGGGAATGGTACCCCAATCCACTGTTGGTGGGAATGTAAAGTGGTACAGGCACTGTGGATGACAGTATGGAGATATCTCAGAAATCTGAATACAGACCTACTATGTGACCCAGCCATCCCACTGTTGGGAATTTACCCAAGGGAAAAGAAATCAGCACATGAAAGATTTAACTGTACCCGCATGTTTATAGCAGCTCAATTCACAATAGCTAAGATATGGAATCAACCCAAATGTCTGTCAACTGAAGACTGGATAAAGAAATTATTGGATATGTGTACTATGGAACACTACACAACAGAAAAAAATAATTAATGAAATCCTGTTGTTTGCAACAAAATGGATGAAACTGGAAAACATTACACTTAGTGAAAACATTATACTTCCAGTGAAACTGGAAAACATTATACCCGTCTCAAAATGAAATACCATATGTTCTCCTAGATCTGTGGTAACTAAAAGAACACTTAAAAGGAAATCTATAACTAACACTGAAACAGTATTTTTACACTTTGTGTTTCTGTGTGGGTGCAAACTGATGAAATCTTTACTTAGTATATACTGAATCAATCTTCTGTATATAAATATAATTAAAAATGAAAAAAAATCTTGGTGTTAAATTGGAAATTGCACAGAAAATTAATCAATTTAAAAAAAATAATATATCATGTAGAATCTCTGTCCTTAATGTCCTTAATTGTGAATTAATACTATAACTAGTACTCCAACAGTATTTTTCACTTTGTGTTGCTATGTGAGGGCAAACTGTTGAAATCTTTACTTAATATATACTAAACTGATCTTCTGTATATAAAGAGAATTGAAAATGAACCTTGATGTGAATGCAAGGGGAGAGGGAGTGGGAAAGGGGAGGGTTGCGGGTGGGAGGGAAGTTATGGGGGGGGAAGCCATTGTAATCTATAAGCTGTATTTTGGAAATTTATATTTTTTAAATAAAAGCATTATAAAAAGTGATTAAATTATGCTTCAATGCTAAAAAAAAAAAAAGGAAATCTATAGAAGTGAAATTAACATTTTGAAATGTGACAACTTTGAATAGCCCTTGTCTTGATTGTTGAGGATCAGTTTCTTTTTTTATACTACTTATTGAACTCTTTACTTAGTATAGAGTTAATTTTATATGTATAAAGTTAATTGAAAATAGATCTTAGTAAAAAAAAAAAAGAATGGGTGGGAATAGGAGAGGGAAATAAAGAATGGTTGGGAATGTGGGTGGGATGGGAAGAATCATTCTGTTCCTAAAGTTGTATTTATGAAGTACATGAAATCTATTAAATAAACCTTAAATAACAGGTTTCTGGGTTAAAAAAATAATAAAAACAATGAAACCATTCCATTCACATGTATGGGATTAGTACCCTTATAAAAGGCATAATCAGTGAGGGGTGAGCTCTCAACAGATACCAAGTCGGCTGACATTTTTATCTTGATCTTCCCAGACTCTGGGGCTGCAATAAATTTATTTGGTTTAAATTATCCAATGTGTATTGTTTTTTTATAGAAACTCAAACGGACTAAGGCAGAAGCTGGTACCAGGAGTAGGGTGCTACTCGAACAAGTAAAAACATAGAAGTGACTTTGGAACTGAGTTAGAGATAAAGGCTAGAATTGTACATATTGTACATATTGAAAAAAGCCTACATTGCCATGAATGGATTTTAAAAGACACTCCAGGTACACTGTTGAGAAAATGTCAGTATTCTTAGACATTTCATAAGCAGTCTTGATCAGACCATTCATAGAAATACAGATATAGGGCCAGTGCCACAGCTCACTAGGCTAATCCTCCACCTGCGGCGCCGGCACACCGGGTTCTAGTCCCGGTCAGGGTGCCGGATTCTGTCCCGGTTGCTCCTCTTCCTGTCCAGCTCTCTGCTATGGCCCAGGAGTGCAGTGGAGAATGGCCCAAGTCCTTGGTCCCTGCACCCACATGGAAGACCAGGAGGAAGCGCCTGGCTCTTGGTTTCGGATCGGCACAGCGCGCCAGCCACAGTGAGCTGGCTGCAGCGGCCATTGGGGGGTGAACCAATGGAAAAAGGAAGACCTTTCTCTCTCTCTCTCACTCTCTACTCTGCCTGTCAAAAAAAAAAAAAAGAAAGAAAGAAAGAAAGAAATACAGATATAAAAGCCATTCTAATGAGATATCAAAGAAATGAAGAACAGGCTGTTGGAAACTGTAGAAAAACCAATCCTTGTTATAAAGCTGAAAAGAACTTGACTGAGTTGTGTTTATGTCTTGATGTTTTGGATAATTGGTGAGAAAAATATCTAAGCGTATGTTACAGGAATGGCACAGTTTCTTGTGACTGTTTTTCATCTCAGAGGAGAGTAACTACATAAAATCAAAATTTGTAACTTAAAGGAAAGCAAAACTTAAATATTTGAAAGTTTTTCATCATGATCATGTTGTACAGAATGAGAAAAAACTGTTTGGAGACAGAACAATGGATAAGCCAGGTGACTTGCCCAATGGAAGCCAGGTGCTGTTCATCAAGACTGGAAAAATGTCCCCACAGGTATGTCATAACTCACCAGAGCTGCCACTTCCACGACAGGGACAGAGCACCAAGATGTGGGGGCAGAATTATGTCAACAGTGGGGCCTCAGGTTCCAAACGGACTTTGGCACAAGATGCTCAGTGCTGGCTCAAGACTACTCCCTACTTGGGCACAGCACTCACCCACCTCAAGCTGAGGCTCCAGTGGGCATAGGTGAAACAGTAGCAGCTTCTCCAAAGGGCACAGGCATAGACCCTTGCAGTGTCTATCTTGTGACACCTTCACCCACGCACAGGGTACATGAGCTATTGAGGTGTGGCTGCCTCTCCCCCTGTTTCAAGGGATGCTTCAGAAATTCTTGAACTTCATGCAGAGAGCCATTGTATGTCCAGAGCCACTGAAGAGTACTCACAACTAGCGCAATGCTTAGAGGACTTGTGGTACCAGGGCTCCTTTGAGAACCTAACGTAGTAGAGCCACGAATGTACAACTCCAACCATTGAGAGCTACAGGCACATGATTCCAATCCATGAGAGCTGCGATACAGGACACACCCAGCATGGTTTATTCCTCTACAGTAGTCATCACAACCTTTCACTGCCCTTGTAACATATGTACACCTCTACATTATAAAACCATGCCTTTATTTATTTCATTATGTTCTGTGTCTAGGGAGTATAATGGCTTAATAAATTTCTATGGAATCAATTAATGATCTTTTGATCCTGTAGTAACCTCTAGGTTCCTGTTGAGTAGCCAGAAAGCAAAAATGGAGCTATACAATTGGGAGACATGAGTTTAGCCAAGTTACCCTAGTTAAGGCTTTATAGCAGCAGATGAGAACCTGGGATTAACACATGGCCTAAGGCAAAAGCTCCAACTTGGGGCTCACAAAGGTCACTAGGAGATAATGCAAGCAAAAGGGGAGACAGAACAATAACATGCCTTTGCCTACTCGAAAACACCATGAAGCCCGTTTCCAGGGAAGGACTTGGTGTTGGCTAATGAGCCCGATTTTAAGACAGCCTGGTAAAATGAACTCTTCCTGTTTCCCAATCCCTATGGAAAAGATCTATCACAGGTACAACTTACACTTGATTCTGTGTTGTAACTGCTAAGCTGAGGCTTCAATGGTTTTGTTTTAATTTCATTTGCAATTTTTTAATTTAGTATCGCATTTTCTCCACTTATCAAGTAATATACATATATGAGTATGTATATATACATATTTTCTATATGTACTATGTATATACATGCAAGCATTATGCATATATGTGTATACAAAATATAGTGTTTTTTACTCTAGGCAACAAATCTGTACTAACATTTCATTAAACACCCACTATTATATAATAACAGTAATATATCAAGTAAATATTTAACAATATTTGTTTAGCATAGTCTGCTAATAGTGAAAGATTCATATTCATTAAAATGTGTAATTACTTTCCTACCATATGCTGTTCTGTTGTAAATTAAGGTTAGGTTTTTGAAGGAGAAACCTATGATGCCAAGATTAGATCACATCCAGCATCTTCTAAACAGAAAATGAGTTTTTATGACTTTCAAAGTTCAGTGATAAAAAAGTGTCATTCTTTTTTTTTTTTTTTTTGACAGGCAGAGTGGACAGTGAGAGAGAGAGACAGAGAGAAAGGTCTTCCTTTTGCCGTTGGTTCACCCTCCAATGGCCGCCGCGGATGGCGCGCTGCGGCCGGCGCATCGCGTTCGTCCGATGGCAGGAGCCAGGTGCCAGGTGCTTTTCCTGGTCTCCCCATGGGGTGCAGGGCCCAAGCACCTGAGCCATCCTCCACTGCACTCCCGGGCCACAGCAGAGGGCTGGCCTGGAAGAGGGGCAACCGGGACAGAATCTGGCGCCCCGACCGGGACTAGAACCTGGTGTGCCGGCGCCGCAAGGCGGAGGATTAGCCTGTTGAGCCACGGCGCCGGCCAAAAAGTGTCATTCTTATCATTAACAGTTTTTTTTTTTTTTTTTGGACAGGCAGAGTTAGACAGTGAGAGAGAGAGACAGAGACAGAGAGAAAGGTCTTCCTTCCATTGGTTCACCCCCCAAACGGCTATTACGGCTGGTGCGCTGCACTGATTCAAAGCCAGGAGCCAGGTGCTTCCTCCTGATCTCCCATGCGGGTACAGGACCCAAGCACTTGGGCCATCCTCCACTGCCTTCCCGGGCCTCAGCAGAGAGCTGGACTGGAAGTAGAGCAACCATCTTTTCCTGTGAAAGTATTTAAGCCTTATCCACATTGAAAATATAATAGCATGTACTCCACTGTCTTATTTGTCCATCATCCAACATTAGAAAATAAAATTCATGAAGGTAACTACTTGCCCTGTTCTTTTTAACAGGACATGGAGGCCCCTCTTTTCTGCAGTACTACCAGACGTCAGCCCTGGGTATACGGTGGCCGAGTATTACCACTCAGGCTCACCGGTAACATTCAGGATGCACGTATAGATTGCCACTTTTCCCATGGTTTTATTGAGCTCAGCACTCTGCCTAGGGAGGCAAGATGAATAGTACATGTTCTCTCTGGAGAAAGAGGGCATTGTCCTACAGTCTGTCCTGTACATGTGGGGAGAAACAATGGCAAGCTTTTGAGGTTTTTTCTTCATACCTCCTCATCCTGGTAGAGAGCCAGCATGCATCGCGTTTATGCCCATCCTAGGGGAAATGGAACCACCTGTGCCTGAAGGCGCTGGGCTGAGAGCTTGTACTGAAAAATCTCACCTACTTCACCCAAGCATTCCTGTTTCAATTTATTCTGAAGTTACCGTAACTCGGGAGGTCTTCACTCATTACCTGGGCACCCCAGAGGCTTGCTTTAGACCCCTGATAATTCCCTTTTCTGCTGTTTCTTGTAAGGACCCTTTCTATCCAGATCCACACCCCTACCCCCAAGTATTTAGACCTCAAAGCATTCCTTAGCACTGGTCCAAACTTGAATTCCCCTTTTGCACATACTGATCTGCCCGACTGCACAGCTAAGGAGGGCCTCCTTTAAGAGACAGTTCGTTTGCTTCTTGAAGCATTTCACAGATTCTTTGCCTTAGCTATTTTTCTCCTCCCTTTTTCTGTTCTTCTAGCACCCTTACGTGGACTTTTCTCTGGAGTTTCCTATCTGAAGAGCTTGGTGGTCATTCCCTTCAAAGAGGATGTTCTCACGGTCCCAGTTGCCTGTTCCTCACATTGCTGCTTCTTGGTTGCTAAATCTGCGCAGCCACCTCCAAATCCTACCACATAAGCTCATGCTTCCTGCACAAGGGCTGCAGTGCGCCTGCGTAAACAAGAGCGTCCTTTAGCTTACCTTCATAAGGTTCTTCATCTTCTAAAATATCAAACGTCCATATGACGACCAGCACCCTGCAGCTGTGGCCTGTCTTCTGCTATTGCACCCCTTTCACTGAAAGCCTGTCTACAATCCACGTACATTACGTAGTCAATCTGCTGCTCTGACTCAAAGACGTGAGACTGCCGGCGAATCTCTTATTCGCGTTTTTCACTCTGAATGCGTTGAACCTGGAGTCTGCCTTCAGCTGAAACCTAGCTTAATTTGCAGTCTCTCCTTCCAGTTACCTTTCTGTGCTCCCCAGGTCTAAGGGACAAGCCCAGTTGCATCTTTTAAAGCCACCACACTAAACCATTTCTCCTCTTCCTCACTTAGGACACCCGTTAGTACTTCCATTTGTACTGCCAGTCCTAATCCTATTCCTATCAACTGGCTTTGGCTGTCTGAAGAGAGGATGGGGACAGGGTTGCACTTGAAGTTGAGGAGGTTTTAGCCAGCTCCCTTCCTAGTGCTGGGCCCACCAAAGTCAGAAGTTGGGGCCAAGAGAGAGCAGACATATGTCTCCATTACCCATCACCTTCATGCAACCAACAGGAGATACGTCCGGCATGAAGCTGGGGGATATGGCTCCACTCTGTGTCTCATTAACAGTGATCAACCCTAGCAGAACTTTGTATTCCCAAGTTAAGTGAACTCAGGCAGTTATCTCTACCACTTGGCAGCCTCATCATTTGAGAGCTCCAGGGATCCAGCTGGGAGCCCGAAGGTCAGAGACTCAGTTTCACTACCATTTTTTTCCAAACATTACTGTTTACTAGGTTATGGCTACCTGTTTCCATCTTCTTTCACCCTTCTCCCCGACCACACTCACATACACAGCGCCCTTGTCCTTTCATTGAAACTTGTTTCTTATCTCTGGCACAAGGATAATGAGCATTTTAGTGAAGGTGATCAAGCATTTACAACAACACAGACTTTAAAAACCTAATCTAATCCCATACTTAACCTTTCATCTTCAAGAATACATTCTCCTGCTTATAATTTACTCCACTCTTTTCTTTCCTACCTACCACTTCCTTTAAAACGTTTCAGAAGAATCTTTAAAGAAACATACAGAATTTTAAAACGATAAAGCCATTTTAAAATCTGGGTAGGAAACAGGTAGATGACTTCTAAAAGCAAAAATACTATTTCCCGTGTTCGACCATTCGTCCCTGTGTCCGACTTTCACTGTGTGCTCACCTGTGACATGGCGATTCCTGCGCACCCCTCTCAAGACTGGCAGTCCCTGGGAATCACTAGGACCTTACATACTCACACTTGCCAAGTAGTCATAAAATGTTTATCAGGGAAAAATAATGATTCTTGCATTCCCTTTGGGAGCAGAAGGGCCAGGATTAGAGTTGAGATTAGTGAAATATTTACCTCAAATGCCATATGTAAAGGTATAACAAAAAACTTCAAAAGATAGTATTTGAATGCAATATTTTCAAAATAAAAATCAATGCGAAGTATAGGTGAAGCAACAAAACAACAAATTTTAAATAAAGATGGGCTGCTGTGTGTTTTATGACTCGGCATGATTGTGCAGTGGAAGCCTTGGTTCTCTGGCCCAGCAAGGCAGTACAGTCCGTGGCCACCAGAAGGCAGATTTATGAAGATTGACAATGATGCGGCTACCAATCAGGCAACACAAAGCTTTATATATAGTCATGTTTTGATTGCAAAGCTTTTTATTTACTTTCCTATTTGGTTCAAAATTCGGGACAATACATTGACAAGTATATATTGGGTGTCACCCTTTTTGGTGGGGATTCTCAGGCTTCAGTGATAAGGCTTGGCATGGCACTGGGAAGCAATGGTCGGAATGATGAATTTTAAAGTCCTTTGTCTCTAATACAGCCAGTGATAGAACAAGTCTTTAAACTATAAAAGTCCCAATTTTTTTCATTTGTATGTTTCTGGCTATGTCCAGATCTATAAACACATTTTCAAACAGAAAATAGCAATTAAAATTCACTGAGCTAAATATGTATTTATTTATTAATTAAAAATTTATTTATTTACTTGAAAGTCAGTTACACAGAGAGAGGAGAGGCAGAGATAGAGAGAGGTCTTGCATTCGCTGACTCACTCCCCAATTGTCCACGACGGCTGCAGCTGCACCAATCCAAAGCCAGGAGCATCCTTGGGGTCTTTCCACGTGGGTGCAGGGGCCCAAAGACTTGGGCCATCTTCTACTGCTTTCCCAGGCCATAGCAGAGAGCTGGATTGAAAGTAGAGCAGCCATGACTTGAACTGGTGCCCATATGGGATGCTGGCACTGCAGTGGCCCCTAAATGTGCATTTATTGACATGAAAAATCCTCTGGAATTTTCTGTTGAGTATATACAGCAATGTATATGCAGTGTGTACATCACGAGCACATTTTTGCTCTCAGTATGCACATATACTTTCATATGTGTATGGCAGACAAGTGGCTGATTTATGAGAAGGGAGGGAAGCAGAGATGCAGGCAGACAGACTATATAAGGCTATATGTCTAAATGTGAACTTCATGTCATTGAAGATAAACTGTGAATTAGTTTTATCTTATTTTTTCTGATTTGTATTTTCTAGCTTTCTACAGTGAAATCACATTATTTGGTAAATTAAACAATAAAATTATTTTAAAATTCTAATCGTAATCCCATATATTTCCATAGTCTGATTTTACGTGATGTGAGATTAACTGGCATCATTTTTCTCCTAAATGGAGGCTCTCTGCTTCATTAAAAATGTGCTTAAAGTAAAGTATCATCTGCAACATGAAACATGCTGTAATCACCAACAATAACACACATCTATAAGAAAACAAATCAGGTAACCCATTGGTTGGAAAATGCAATGCATTGAAGGGGTTCTTGCAACTTTCACAGTGTTTTCCAAGAGAGTTTAAGAACTTACCACTCACAGCTATTCTTTTGTCCTCACCCCTGATGTTGTGAATTATTTTCCAGGAAGAAAACACAGTACTCTAAGAGGGGCGGTGGCCGTAGATGCAGGCTTTGCCCATGTGCTAGGCTGATATGGATTTTAAACCCCCAGGAAAAAAAGTGAAGCCACAGTTCTATGTGAAATGAAAGAAGTCTGCATTTCTAATACTTATTAGCTGACATTTAGCTAGAAGAGGTCACTAATCATTAAGTTATTTTTATAGCCTGATTAACAGAAGCTGTGTTTCCATGACAACAGACAATGTATGGGAAGGTATAAAAATAAAGATAATGGAACTTGTGGTGATCTTAATAACACTGCATGGAAATCACTCATTAATTTGATGTTTTTATTCTCCAGGCCTCCGGGCCAACTGCAGAACTGACTCTCTGGGCCGGCTCATGTTGGAAGTAATGCATTTTTGAAAGCTCTAAGTGCCTTTAACCTGTGTCATTGAGTCAGGGAGTTTGGTAATCTTTCCTTGAGTCCTCTTACAAGCTAACTATGGAAGGGACACCCTTTGATCATCTTGTACTGGTCAAGGGAGAGTGCAGGATTGGTTAGAGCAGTAGGTATAAGTTTTATCCTAATTCTTATGGAATAATAACAGTAGGTTTACTCACGAATTAAATATTACATAAAAAATGGTAAACCAGGCTATTTTCTAAATTTCTAAGCTAAGCCACTATATAGGTGATAGTGGAAAAGATTGGAGGATCAGTGAAATGTGGATAGGGAAAGTGGAAATAAAGGGTTCTATTTTAGAAATCCCTTCATCTTCAAACAGACTCAGATTATGTTACATTGTGACTGAACATTTTAGACCCAAATAAAGCAGCTCAGTTCAAAGACCTTATTTCATGCAGACAAGGTCATGGTTTCTTTATCAATGGAATATTGGTGCTGGAACCAGAATATGATCTTATTACCATTTGAAAGGATCACCTGTCTATGTCGAATCCTTTTGTACTTGTCCTCAACCTGGTTTTTATGTTTCAAAGTAATCTAGGTGTGGATGTTTTAGAATCAACAACTTGTATTGCTTCCTGAACAGAATTTAGAACCTACATGTTTCTATATTTTGGCCTACACTGGTACTTCTCAGCAATGTACTGACTGTGTGTGTGTTTACTCACATTATTGTATAACAGATGAGAACTGCAGTTATCCTTGGTGTGTCTTTCAGGATCATTTCCAACCTCTCTAATGTGACTTCCTTTACCTTTAAAATTCTAATACAGAAACAAGACTTTATAAATCAAATAAAAATGAGTATTCAAAAATAGGAAATAAACAACTCTGAAACAAGTATTGATACCACTATTAAACAGGGAATCTGTTTAATATATGTTTTTTTTTAACTTTTATTTAGGATATAAATTTCCAAGGTACGACTTATGGATTGTTTAATATATGTTTAAAAGATCATTTGGCATTTTCAGTATGAATGTGTATTAAGTGGCAGAAGGTTAGAATTGTGCTTAGAAGACATTGAATTGTTCAAAGCAACAGGATTATATGTATCTGAAGTATATTCGGGATAGAAATTAAAGCATTTATTCTTAAAAAAAAGAAATTAAGCTGGAATAGTATCCTAAGGCAATATGTTGCCATACACTTTATATAACTTTGATCCAACTCATGGATGAATTTTTCCAATACTTTATTCCATATTTGATAAGATCAGATCATTGTTGAGCTGTAGACACTTGTTCCAAAGTCTTCTATGGAAATCACACCAACTCCGAATGAAGCCAAATTCTTTAACTGATTTAACATATGTTACTGACACTTTGACCTTGTTCTTTCTAGTAGTTTCTTCACATAAGAGTTCCACATAGATTCAGTAACCGAGGAAAGCCTCATAGATCCAGTGAGGACTCATGCTTCATGTGACACCAGCTTTCTTGGAAGCAGTAATTGGGAACCGGTTCCGCACAGAGCTGAGCAGATTTGCAAAGGTCCTGAAAGTACTTACACCCATGAGCATCATTTTAAGGGATTTCTTTTTTAAAAAAAATTTATTTATTTTTATTTGAAAGTCAGGGTTACACAGACAAAGAAGGAGAGGCAGAGAGAGAAAGAGAGGTCTTCCATCCACTAGTTCATTCCCCAATTGGCCACAACACCTGGAGCCGCACTGATCCCAAGCCAGGAGCCAGCACCTTCTTCCAGGTCTCCCACAGGGGTGCAGGGCCCTAGTGCTTAGGGCATCTTCTACTGCTTTCCCAGGCCGCAGCAGAGAGATGGATCAGAAGGGGAGCATCCAGGACTTGAACCAGCGCCCATATATAGGATGCCAGCACTACAGGCAGCAGCTTTTACCTGCTGCGCCACAGCGGCATAGGACAGAGCATGACTTGTTAAGAATTTGTACCAACATTGCTTTATGAAATTTTGGGAGTTATAAATAGTAGATACTTAAGGATTTCAGACCATTGCTTTGTTTCACCTAGGATCTGTTTACCTTCTAACAGAAAGTATTCAGAAAAATATAACTAAATTTTGAAAAGTTTAATAGTGGATTGCTTAATATATGCCTTTTCTTTGCATACTATTTACAACAGCATGTACAATGATTGTAATTAATCAAGAATCTGACAGCTGCCATGTGCAGGGATTGCCAGTCCAACAGAAGTTCATAAACTGATTTAGATAGACTGGAGGGCTCAATATTGGATTAAATTAAGTCATCTGAACAAAAGCCTGGGGGTTTCTAAGAGTGACATGAGACTTTAATATATAACCTAGCAAGACCTGGAATAACCTTCTATTGGGTAAAATGAACTTCCCTTGTGTCATCAAAATAATCTGAGGTTATCTTAGTAAAAACAAATCCTAGTTTATGTTAAATTCAAATCCCTATGTTGAAGTCCTAATCTCCAGTACTAAGAATGTATCCTCGTTTGCTGACAGGGTCTTCACAGGGGTAATCAAGTTAAAATGAGGTTATTAGGTTGAGTTCTAATCCAGCAGGATCAGTTTCCTTATAAAATGAGAAAAATTATGGGGTTGGCACAGTGGTGTAGTGGGTAAAGCTGCTGCCTGCAGTGCTTGCATCATATGCAGTGCTGGTTCGAGTCCCGGCTGCTCCATTTCAGATCCAGCTCTCTGCTATGGCCTGGGAAAGCAGTAGAAGAGGCCCAAGTGCTTGGGCCCCTGCATGCAAGTAGGAGAACTGGAAGAAGCACCTGGCTCCTGACTTCAGATAGGCCCAGCTCTGGCCATTGTGGCCGTATAGGGAATGAACCAGTGGATGGAAGACCTCTCTCTTTGTCTCTCTCTGCCAGTCTGTAACTCTGCCTTTCAAAAAAAATGAGAAAATTTGGACAGAGACATACATAGAGGGAAGATATAAAAGACATAAAGAGACCGGGGGAGAAAAGATCCATCCATAAGCCAGAGAGAACCAAAGCCTTGGAAGGAAGCAAACTACCAAGATCCTAATTTTTGGACTGTCAAGCTCTACGACTCTGAGATAATATTAAGTTCCTCTTGTGTAAGTCATTATATCCATGGTATTTGGTAATAGCAGCTACAGCAAGTTAATACATGGCCCAATCATCCCAGCAGGAACTGGAGTCCTTGAACCTGACCGGAGACTCGATTTCTTTCCCTGGGTTGTTCATGATAGGCAGAGAAGCTGGGCAGACGATAAAGGGAAGACCCCAATGCATCAAGTGAGCTAGTGAGGAGGTGGAACAGAAACACAGAGCCTCTGGAGTTTGATTACTCTGATGATTTATTAATATTCAGATTGAAAAAGGAGCCTTAGAGCCGCAAGTTACGCTAATTGGCACATTTGCTTTATTTATTTATTTTTAAAACAAACTGGGTTTTTGATTTTTTTTCCTTTTTGTTCATTCCATCACATTGAAAAGAAAACAAAAATGGTTTTGAATTCACTCAATATTTTGGACTCCTCAGATGAACGGAACATTGCACACACACTTGGAACAGAGAGAGATAGAGAGGAAAGTGGACTCCCACAGGGCCACACGCACCAGATCAAAAAACTTGGATACAGTGCAAGAATTTCCCAAAATGATTGGATCATCATTACCAAAAACTCGCCATAACAACACCAAGAAACGAAAAATTTTTAAGCCACACTGTTTGACTTGGGATCTTTCCTGCTTTTTTTTTTTTAAATGTTTGCCACACAGAGAGAAAGAGGGCTAGCGGGTAGGAGAGGACAGACTCACAGACGTGAGCAGGACAGGAAGGGAGACTTCAGAGTGGAGTTTGAAGAGGGTGGGAGAGACAGGGCTCAGGAGAGGGGAGGGTGGGGACGAGGAAAGCCGTTTCTTAGAGTTCAGGCATGTTCTTGGTCAGCCTCGCCTTCTTCTTTACCCTCATCCTGCCGGGCACTTTCCTTAGGTTTGGTTTCATCTACAGCTTCTGAGAAGGCAAACAAGACAGGGTGGGGGTGGGGAAGAGAAAGGAAAAGTTAGTATTTTGCATCATCAGCTCATACAATAGGACAACATTTTTTCACATCATTACACAGACCTTTGGGATAAAAAGAGATATTTAGTGTCCTAAGCTGTTAATTAAATTCAAGTTCAGAAGGATTGCCCTGCAGAAAGTTTTCACATGAGTGGCACATGTGAAAGAGCTCAGAAACCAAGGTCTATGGCTAGGAAATAAGGAGTTCATGAAACAGAAATGGTGTGGCCTTACAAACTTCAGCCAAGGTATCTGCACGTGGGATTCCCCTAGCAAATCAACAGTGTTATATTTCTGTCCCATTAACGTCAGAATAATTATGATAGATAATCGATACAGGTCATGGAGCATCTGTTTCAATTTTCTTATCCCTATTTCTAGTAGTATAATGAATGAAAAGCAAAATACTGACTTTGCTTTTGCATTCTCCCATTCCCAATGACTGGAACATCAAATTATCCCTAATAGTGTAGTCACTCTCTTGTGATCATGAAGACAAAAATGGAACACCAAGGATGGTGGAGACAAAGACAGAAAAAAAGCATTCTTGAGTGACGGTGCTACTGCTTGACACCTTAACCTCACAGTTATTGTGTCAAATAACCTCTGTAAAGTGCTGTGGTTTTCAGTTTTTTGCAATCAAGTACATTCCAACTAAGTACACTTATCCATAGGGCAGGTATTGTTTTACATAACAAGGGGTGCTTTATAGAGAATATTTTCTTCTTTACCTCCCACCACCCACTCTCCTTGTAGAACTCAATCAAGTGATGTTATGCCACAAGATAGCTTACTAAGATGCCAACTGTGGAAAGAGGATTCACTTTCCCTAAAGTCATCTGTGTTTCCAACCAACAAATTCTCTGTATCAGAGATCTCCAAGACCACCCAGGGCTTTAACCATTTGCTGCGACGTCTCACAGGAGTCAACATACAGTCCTGTTTATGGTTAAAATTTATTACAGTGAAAAGATACAAAGTAAAATAAGCAGAGGGAAAAGTTGCTTGGGACAAAGTTTGGAGGAGACCAGGCACAAATTTCCAAGAATCTTCTCCATGGAGAGTCATTCAGGTAGTTCTTAGTTCTTCATTTTCTTCAAGCAATAAATTACAACAACATGTGAGATGTTGTCTATTAGGGAAGTTCACATGTGCCTACAATTCCAGAGTTTGTACTGGAAACTGGTTAGGTAGGCACACTCTGCCTAAAGTGTACCAAATCCAGATTCCAAGAGAGAGAACAGACATATTCAGCAAAAATTACAATGTTTGCACAAAGATTTTAGGCATAAGGAACCGCTCCTATCAGTAACAGAATGGGGAAAACCCTCTGAAAATCCAAGTTTCCAGACACCAACAAGAGCTAAGGAAACCAGTCAGTTATTAACCCTAAAATGACTCGGGAAATGGTCCCAGGCCTGCTTTCTTAACTTCTTTCTGTACATCCCCTCATGTTGATTATGTCTGCATCTCTGAATTTTTTTTTTTTAATTTTTAAAAATGTATTTCTTTTGAAGTGTTGGAAGAGAGAGAGGGAATCTTCCATCTGCAGGAAGACAGGACTGGACCAGATCAAAGCCAGAAGCTAGGAACTCTATTTGCATCTGTCATGTGGGTGAGAACTCAAACACTTGGGCGGTCATTCACGACCTCACAAGGTGTACATTAGCAGAAAGCTGGATCAGAAGTGGTACTCAATCCCAGGCACTCTGCTTAACCAACCACAGACAATGCCTGCCCCACCTGTGTTTTGAAGCTCTATTATTGCTTTTCCTCCTCTTAATGTCTACTAGCTGCTGACTTTTCTCAGAAAGTTAAACTGCAGTTAATGGAATTTTGTTAGGCCAAGAAATTTGATTTGATTTGAAGGGAATGGATAAGTTTTTTAAGGCCCCTAGTGAAAAAGTACAGCTGTACTTTCCTAAGACTAAATTGCATACCAAATAAAGTGGTTTTGGTGTTGGGAGAAAATACAGATAGAAGAAACGGGGCTATTTAGGAAATCATTAGAAGAGCTCATAAATATATATATATATATTTCTTTCCAATCAATCAGCTATAAGATTTTTTTAAAGGAATTTATTAATATATTAGATTCTCAGGGTCACAGCATATACATAATTACTACAATACAATTTTCATCAATTTTCATGTTAAAGTGATATTCATACAAAGAGAACAGATTCAGTGTATTTCATACAAGCAATTATTCTCCCTACCCTACCTCCCACTCTTTTTCTCTTTTTTATTTCTTCCCTTATTTCTCTCTTTCTTATTTTAAATTTTGAGATAGCATATTTTTATTTATATTATAGTCAAAGGCTTAATGGTCCACTAAATGAAAAGTTCAAATACTAAAGAGTAAAAAGACCATAATTTTGGAAGAATATAGGCAAGGGCTATAAATAATAATCAAATTAAAATATATCCATTTCATTCCTATACAGTACATTTTAAAATGATCATAGATCATTAAAACTATAGTAGAATATAATTCTTAACCACTGGTTTGACAGAGATCTAAAACAAACATTTTTTATTTTTATTTTTACTTACTTATTTTAGAGAGAAGAGAGAGCTAAGCAAAGAAAGAAAGTTCCCATATGTTGATTTACTCCCTAAATGCCCCTAAGTCTGGGACTGCCAGGCCAAGGTTGAGGCCAGGAGCCAGGAACTCAATTCAGGTGTTCCACTTGGGTGGCAGGAACCCAGTTACTTAGCCATCACCTGCTGACTCCCATGGTCTTCATTAACCGAAATCTGGAAGCAGGAGTAGGAGCTGGATGTCTTAAACAGCACCCAAACTTGTAGGCTAAGCACTAGTTATATATTTATATTCAGAAGAAGCTGAATAGTTATATCCAAATAAAACCACCACTGTTAACACATATTTTTGGAATCTCTTCTTTTTTATAGAGCCAATCTAGTCTTGTTTGTTAAGCAAAGCAAACAGTGATTATGGGTCATTTGACCCTACACTAACATTTTTGCCCAGTATTTTTAAGACGTTATTTTGTGGGGTTGTAATTCACTGTAAGCTTTCTCCACAATAGTTTTCTTCAGGTGCTACCTATCAGAATCAAAATGTTTAAGGTTGTAGCATTCCAAGGTAACTATTATTTACTCCTGAAGAATCAGTGCACTGACCCCAGGTTTTGGATGAAACAAAGCTCAATTCTGAACATTGTAGTACTCTATGTATCGGTAGAATTCTGCGGGCAGTAATAGAATTTCTTCCTGAAGAAAGTTTCTGTGTATATTTTAGTGAGGTACCCCTAGAATATGTAAAATACCTTCAGAGAATTTTCTTAGTTCCATAACTTTGCTCAAAGCTTTGGATCTCAAGATAGCTTACTATCCATATCAGCTCCAAGAAACAATATTTTTGATGCCCTTTTCAAAATGCAAATAAACATGATATTGACTTACATTTCCCACAAGCATATAGAAGTATCAGTTGTAGGAAGGGAATATTTCAAATCTCTTCCACTAAAGTAAAAACTTGGGAGCTATGATATAGGATTTGAGGGATATTAGAAACTCAATAGAAAGTGGGAAGTAGTATAGGTTTTACAAGAATTGTGAGTATATGTGATAAAGGAAAAGAAATTCAAAGGTGGGAGAAACAAAAAGACAAAGATTCCAACCACTCTGAGATGCAACCATGCTTTTTATCTCTTGCTGGGATAGAACCAGGTTAAATAGTCATCCTAAATTCTCTCACCTTCTCTTGTCATCTTTTGCTTGGTCCTAGGACAAAAAGTAAAATTTGACATAAATTGTTTACTATGACAGGAAGCTATTGCTATATATTCCCTATTAAAAGAGCATCAATATCTACCTACTCTTTCCCTCAGATGCCTCCCAGTATTTTAAGTATAATTATTTCTTCATTTACTTGCTTATTAAGTTGTTGTTGAGCACCTACAATGTACCATGTAGTCTACTAGGTATTGGGAAGAAACAGTGAAAAAACCTGGCAAGTATCATTGCTGTCGTTGAAGGCTGTCATAATACAATTATACTTCAAGTAGGTTTGAAAACGAGATTAAAATGTAAGTTGCTATGGGGGCAAAAGTTTGAAATCTATGCATTCAAAAGGTCTTCAAAAAGTTCAGGAGAAATGTGTATTATAAAACAAAAAAACTATGCATGAATTTCAAAGTCTTTGTGCACCAAAATAAAATTACCTTTTAATTTCATTTTCCATGAACTTTTTAGAGTACTTCCATTTGACTTTAGCTGACAATAAAATCCATAATCAAAGAAAGTTAGTCATCAGAGGGCCTTAAGTCATCCAGTTAATGAACTATAACTCTTCAAAGGTAACAAAAAAAATCTCTACTTTTACTCAACTTTGAATCCTCAGTGTCCATCATGGACACAGGGAAGGCTGTCAGTAAAGATTTGTTGAATGAAAGAATGAATGATCATCTTGAGGAAATTGAAGTCTAGGTCCATGGAGAGACTTTCCCTAAATCATACGGTTTGCTTATGATCACATCAAGACTAAAACTCAGGTCTTTTGCCTGTCCAGATGTCCCCATTATATTAGGTATTCAAACTTCAGTAGCAAAGGTCAAGGTCAAACCTGTTTTAGCAGTTCAGCACTACAAACTAAGTAGCTAGAGTCCACAATCATTCCCTGAGAAGTAAAACTTATGTGATTAAAAACATGTTGACTAGCTGGGGCTGGGCCACCCTAAAGTCAGGAGCTAAGAACCCAGAGCAGATCACCCACAATGAAAAGATGGCAGAGATCCAAATACTTGAACCTCATCTGCTGCCTCCTAACGTATGCATTAGCAGGGTGGTGGAGTTGGACGCAGAGATGAGACTTGAACCCAGGCACCTCCATGTGGAATGTAGCCATTCCAAGTAGCATCTTAACCACTGAGTCAAAAGCCCTCCCCCATCTCATTTATTTTACAGATTTGCTTTATGTATTTAGAAGTCAGAGTTACAGAGAGAGGGGGAGAGAGACAGGGAAAGAGAGAGAGGTCTTCCATTCGCTGGTTCACTCCTCAGATGGCTGCAACGGCCGGGGCTGGGCCAAGCTGAAACCAGAAGCCAAGAACTTCTTCCAGGTTTTCCACATGGATGCAGGTACCCAAGCACTTGGGCCATCTTCTGTTTTCCCAGGCAATTAGCCAGGAGGTGTATCAGAAGTGGAGAAGTCAGGACACACACCAACACTCACATGGGATGCCGGCGTCACAGGTGCCAGCTTTACCTGCTACGCCACAGTGCCGCCCTACCACATCTCATTTTTTTAAAGCGAATTTGTCCCTCTTTTTATTCTAGTTTAAAATGACTTCAAAAAGCATTTAGAGTTGTTCAGCCATAGCCTATGGGTATGAAATTATTTCCTTTTGGCTTTCTCCTAACAAACAACCTAGTGCATTTATTGTCTGCATACTTCATGTTAACAACCCCTGCAGATTACACTATCTCTGTTGGTCTTAACTTCAAAGCTGATCAAATTGAAATAAGGAAAATGATCCTAGAGTGAATTTTTTTAGAAAATGTTTCAGGATCTCATTACTCAGAAAATAACTTTCATAGACCCATGATTTCTCATAATTTTTTAGGTTTACCTAAGAAAGGCCATTTAAAGTATTACAAAGAGATTACTTTTTCTCATTGCCAAAAGCCCTTTTAAAAATACAAAAGTAGGGGCCAGCATTGTGTTGCAGTGTGTTAAGCCAACACCTGCAATGCTGGCATCCCATATGGGTGCCAGTTTGAATCTTAGCTGCTCCACTTCCATTCCCTCTCCCTGCTAAAGCACCTGGGAAATCAATGGAAGAGCCAAGAGCCTGGGTCCCTGCCACCCATATGGTAGACTGGGATAGAGCTCATAGCTCCTGGTTTCAGGCTGGCACAGTCCTAGCTAATGTGACCATTTGGAGAGTGAACCAGCAAATGAGATCTTTCTCTGTCTCTGTGTCTCTGTCTCTCTCTGTCTTTCAAATACAGTAAACTCTGCCTTTCAAATAAAGTAAGTAAATCCCTTAAAAAATACAGATAGAAGAAAGTGATTTTTCATCTTCACAATACCATAATAAAAGGCTTCTAAATTTTTTAATTTGGGGATGTTGACAATGAGCCATCATCAGGGGGTAGTGGTGTTTGTGGATAAATAATTCTCTAGGGTCAGATATATGTAAATACTTTCCTAAATTAATGATGAAGGTATGAAAATAAGTCTTTGAAAGTGAAGCACTCTTTAAAATCTTCTAGATATATTTACTGAAGTATATAAGTCATCCTGTCTGAAGGTATACCTTTCATACCACAATACACCCAAATAAGATCTGAAACTTAGCTTGCCTAATGTACAATTTATGTAATCCACTGCATGGATGGTAAGAATTGATGTAGGGGCTGGGACCATGGTCTAGTGGGTAGGGCTGCCACCTGCGGTGCCAGCACCCAGGCTCTTCCACTTCCGATCCAGCTCCCTGCTGGTGCACCTGGGAAAGCAGTGGAAGATGGTCCAAGTGCTTGGACCCCTGCACCCATGTAGGAGACCTGGAAGAAGCTCCTGGCTTCCCATTGTGACCATCTGGAGAGTGAGCCAGCAGATAGAAGATCTAGTTCTCTGTCTGTAACTCTGTCCTTCAAATAAATAAATAAATCTAAAAGAAAAGATAAAATCACATTTAAAGAAAGAATTGATATAAACTGTTGGCATAGAAATGTATTAAAGTACCATTTTATTGGCTGATTTCTTTCTTTCTCTTTTTTTTTTTTTTATTTGACAGGTAGAGTTATAGACAGTGAGAGAGACAGAGAGAAAAGTCTTCCTTCCGCTGGTTCACTCTCCAAATGGCGGCTACAGCTGGCGCACCACGCTGATCTGAAGCCAAGAGCCAGGTGCTTCTTCCTGGTCTCCCATGCGGGTGCAGAAGCCCAAGCACTTGGGCCATCTTCCACTGCACTCCCGGGCCACAGCAGAGAGTGAGACTGGAAGAGGAGCAACCGGGACTAGAACCAGGCACCCACATGGGATGCCAGCACCAGAGGCAGAGGATTAACCAAGTGAGCCACAGCGCTGGCCCCCTTATTGGCTGATTTCTTTGGATATCCACTATAACAATCGTTAGATTTCTAGTTGCCTATTAATGAATTATGGAGAAAGTTTTAAAAAGATGTCAGAGGAAGAACAAGTGGAGGTAAAGAAAAGAATGGTATGGGGAGGGCACTGTGATTCTGTGTTGTCCTAAGGAGCTTCTCCTTTGTTCTGCTAGGCATTGAGACCTTCAGCTCTCAACACTTGTGCCATACACATATAGTGTTATTTAGGGAAGTAATTAATACAGTGGCCAGTTCACCAGATAATAGGCTTAGATCACAATTTTGACATTATAATCAGAGGGCTGTGTTATGTGGAACCCCTGAAGGTTACAACCAATTTGGATGAGATTTTATAATTACATAGTCTGTAAGATCTGTTGTATCATTTCTAAACCATTTTATTCAAAGATTCATGAAAGTGTCTTAAGGTTAAATAAGTGACAAGGAGTGTATTGTAACTTTTTTCCTCAGAAATACTGTTTACCACTATCCCCTTGTCTCCAGTGGAAGTTAATTTATCTATAAATTAATTGGATTATTATTAAGCAGTTAACCAAAATCTGTAACATCATACTGTAATTTCCTCAATTTAGTTTCAAATACTCATTACAGCCATTAAGAAAGGATTGCAAATATTCTTGGAAGAGTGCAAGAATTCTCAAGAATATGGTCAGATGTTGAATCAAGTCTTAAAAATAGGCTAGCTGGGCCAGCGCTGTGGCACAACAGGTAAAGCCACCGCTTGCAGTACTAGCATCCCATATAGGTGCCGGTTTGGGTCCCAGGTGCTCCGCTTTTGATGCAGCTCTCTGCTATGGCCTATGAAAGCAGTGGAAAATGTCTCAAATGCTTGGGCTCTCCCTGCACCCATATGGGAGAAGCAGCTCCTGGCTCCTGCTTTCAGACCAGCCCAGGTCTGGTTGTCACAGCCATTTGGGTAGTAAACCAGCAAATGGAAGATCAATCTCTCTCTCTCTCTCTCTCTCTCTCTCTCTCTCTCTCTCTCTCTCTTTCTCTCTCTCTTTCAAATAAAATAAGCATATCTTTTTAAAAATAAATAAATAAACGCTAGCTAACCTGTATGCATCTGTAAATCCCACAGATGTTTTCTTAGAGACTTATAACAAAGAATGTGCTTAGTCAGTACAGGGAGCTTGAATCTTGCCTACACTTTCAGAGAATTTGTGCCTACTTGACATGACAGTTGTGGGAAGGTAAGTATTTTGAGGAAGTTTTTAAATCAGAGCTTAGAGGCAGGAATTGAATATCTGCTTTCCTGTGGAATTTCTGGAACCGGTTCTTACATCTGAATCTGACTTCAGTCTATGTTGTAATGATGAACCCCAACCCTGATGGCAAGTCTTCAGGTTCTCCCAGTGTGCGTTCATTCTTGAAATTTTCTTTAAGAAAAATGGAGTAGGAAGAAACACTTTGTCAATGAGGCTTGGCTTTCATGAAAAATTCCTGAAGGATCCACTGAAAGTTTTGAAGCTTATGAAACCTAATAATGGGGATGTGCACAATAGAGTGAGCAAAGAAATCTACTTAAGTCTTCAAAGGTTTTTTAAAAACACAGTTAAATACTCTCGAATGAGTGTGAAGATCTCTATATTTATGTCTAACAAACCTGGAGTCATTGTATTTTGCTGTCAATAGATACATTCTATCATTTTTCGGTTTCTTGTCAGATCTGTAATTATATACAGCTTCTGTAATAAATAAAACAACTCAAAGGAATTGTGAAAAAAAATTAAAAATTAAATAAAAACTTGTTGGCTCCAACATGCAAAATAAAAACCATAGAAATGTCAACACTTAGCTGGAACTCAATTCAGCTGAATGCATAGAATTATATATCTATATCTATATATCACAGAGTACTTAAAACATTTCATGGAAAATGGAATCAAAGATAAGTTATTTTGCTATAAAAACTTGAAATTCATGAATATGAGGGGTCTTAACAGTTTATAAAAATGCATATTATGAAAAAACTACATGAGTCGGTACCGCGGCTCACTAGGCTAATCCTCCGTCTATGGTATCTGCACCCCAGGTTCTAGTCCCGGTCAGGGTGCCGGATTCTATCCTGATTGCCCCTCTTCCAATCCAGCTCTCTGCTATGACCCAGGAGAGAACTGGAGGATGACCCAAATCCTTGGGCCCTATGCCAGCATGGGAGACCAGGAGAAGCACCTGGCTCCTGGCTTCAGATCAGCGCGGTGCGCCGGCCACAGCACACCGGCCGCAGTGGCCATTGTGGGGTGAACCAATGGAAAAAGGAAGACCTTTCTCTCTGTCTCTCTCTCTCACTGTCCACTTTGCCTGTCCAAAAAAAAAAAAAAAAAGGAAAAGAAAAGAAAAAACTATGCATGAATTTCAAAACCTTTGTAATGAAATTAACCTACAATTTTTCATCTTCCACTTTTAAAGTATTCTCTTACATTTTATTTTGTATAGATGGAAGTAACCTTTTTACTAGATATTATTGAATATTGGCCAATATGGTCTACTTTGTTATTAATGAATGGATGATTAGATAGCAGAGAAAATAATGGGTCAATTCAGGGGATCCAGTGAAGTTTTTATATGCCACCAAGAAATTATGAGGATAAAAACCAAAATGCAGGGAGGAACCAACGCAAAGCAACAATCTTTCACAACCACACAAGTGAGGTAAACTAATAATCTATAATAACTACTTAAAGAGAAGACTACATGCAAATGAAAGAAATGTGAGATATGGACTATTCCTGCTCTTCCTAGAGTCAGTATGATTGGAGACTGAATTTTGAATTTGGGAACGATTTTTAACTTCAGGCAAAGAGCAACTTTAAAAATTCTTTATTTATTTACTTGAAAGGCAGAGTGACTGAGAGAGGGAAAAAAGAGTGTGGGGAGAGGTCTTCCATCTAGTGGTTCATTCCCCAGATGTTCACTCCATAACGGCCAGGTCTGGGCCTGGCAAAAGGCAGGAACCAGGAACTTCATCTGGGTCTCCCACAAGGTTGGCAGGGGCCCAAGTACTGGGACCAAAAGAGGAACTTATTATAATGTGAATTCAAATTAGTTTAAGGTGAATACATTTGAACCTCTTTGCAGAAGAAAACATCTCAGCATTGCTAACTGACTCCTTCTACTGCTGCTGTCAACCCTCGACAAGTCATTACAGTTAATACTATGTTGACCATAGAGTCATATATGTTTATTTTCTATCCTCTTCTATCAGCAATTTCACTACCTGGACAATGCCAGGAATTAGCACTTCCTGGCCTTTGATTAAGGACTTAGCTATAACTAACAGTGCCTAACTCTTACTTCATGCTTAGAACAAGTCTGAGTGCTCATGTTTCATTTCACTTTATCCTCACTTATCCTAATTGTCTCATTTTATAGCTGGAGAAGGTAAGGCACAGGAAAATTAAATAGCTTATCTAAGTCCATAATTTTAGCAAATAGCAAATTCTAACCTAGGAGAGAACTATCTTGGCATCTTCTACCTTGGATTGTTTTCTCTGCTCTTAACTTCCCACAAGACGGATGAGTGATTTCTGAGTGGGAAAAAGAGGAGATCATCAACAGGTGCGTAGCTTGGAGTGTACAAAATCTGAAAACATGTCTTGTTAAAAGCAGCTCAAAATGGAGGGAAGAACCCTGACTGTTTTCTGTTATGTGAAATCTGGTTTGCTGGCACTAATTACATAATTTGTAAATGCTAGGCATGAGTTTCTATGTAATTTTTAGTACGTTATGCAAAAACTTTGCTCATCTTAGTGAAGATCAGAGACAGATAAATGACAAAGGCCAGCTGGTCACTCCAATTACCATCATCAAATTAGGGTAAATAATCACATTTATTGTCCAGAAGATCAACCACCCTCCAACTTATTACTTAACAAGAGGCTGTAGAAACTAGAAAATTGAAGTGAAATGTTCAGTATCAAGTGGCATAGAACAAGTGAGTGGTAGTAACGGGGTCTGGAGCTAGCAAATGAGGAGATCCTGGAACTTCTGGGGGGACAGCTGAAATCCAGCAAGTTAAAGAGTAGAAAATGCCTTTTATTCTGTTTGATTTGTACTTCTACTTATTAAAAAATGAACAGCTTATTATTCATACTGTTAATTAGATGAAGACATCACACAAAAGAAAAAATAACTGAATTAATGTTATAATCTGAATATTTGTGTCCCCTAGAAATTCATATGTTCAAATCCAATACCCAAGGTACATTATGAGGTAGAGGCCTTTGTGGGTGATTAGGTCATGAGAGCTGAGCCACTGTGATTGGGCTTATTGCCTTTGTAAATGAGGCCTCAGGGAGCTAGCTAATCCATCCTACAATGCAAGGAACAGTAAGAAGATGCCATCCAAGAGGGAACAGGCCTTTGCCAGAAAGTGAATCTGCCAGTGTCTTGACCATATATTCCCAGAGCCTCCAGAAAAGTGAGAGATACATTTCTGTTGCTTAGAAGCCACCTTGTTTGCTGTATTTTGTTACAGAAGACAGATTTAAGACATACATGTATATATGAACGGTCTTCAAAAAGTTTGTGGAAAATGCATGGTGTTACAAATGTATCAAATTCAAAATAAACTCATTTTAACTTGTAAGAAAATTTCTGAATAAGATCTAGTTTGAGGAACTAGGAATGATGACACACAGTTTGAAAAGAAGCCCTATCATAGCAACATGGATTCTGCTAAAATTGAAAAACGAACAAACATAAAACTTATGATGAAACTTGGGTCGAAGAAAGATAAAATTATTGATGCATTATGAAAAAGATCACAAACGGATAGCATATTTTAAGAGGGTTGACACAATGCTGAAGATGAAGCCTGCATAAGGAGACCATCCACAAAATTTGTGAGAAAAAACTTAACTGTGTTCATGCCCTAATTTAAGAGGATTGCAAAATCCTCTTAACCGAAGAAACAATAAACAACACCAAACTCATCCCGACTGGTTCCGTTTATACAGTTAAGTTCTGACTGAGAAACGGTAGGTAGCAAAAGTGTTCTGCCCAGATCACCTGCAGACGAAAATGAAGAGCTTTCAATGGAAATTTTAGTCAAGTAAGTGCCTGATGCATTTCTCCTAATGGGAAGAGAAGAAGAAACATAGCTTTACTTGCATGATCCCAAAGACAAAGCACAATCAAATCAATGCTACCAAGAGATGAAAGTGGTCCCATCAAAGTGAAAGTAACCAACCCAGAGCAAAGATCTTGGTAAAAGTTTGTTTTGTTTTCAAGGCATTTTGCACATTGACTTTCTTGAAGATAATATACCAGTTATATCTGCTTATTGGGAGAGCATCTTTTTAGGAAGTTAGTCAACACTTAGCAGAAAAGTGCCTGGGAGAGCTTCACCAGAGAGTCTCTCTCTACCACAATAACACTCTGACTCATTCCTTTCATCAAACAAGGAAAATTTTTAGACAGTTTCTTTTTTTTTTTTTTTTTTTTTTTACTTTTTTTTTGACAGGCAGAGTGGACAGTGAGAGAGAGAGACAGAGAGAAAGGTCTTCCTTTGCCGTTTGTTCACCCTCCAATGGCCGCCACGGCCGGTGCGCTGCGGCCAGCGCACCGCGCTCATCCGATGGCAGGAGCCAGGTGCCAGGTGCTTTTCCTGGTCTCCCATGGGGTGCAGGGCCCAAGCACTTGGGCCATCCTCCAGTGCACTCCCAGGCCACAGCAGAGAGCTGGCCTAGAAGAGGGGCAACCGGGACAGAATCCAGTGCCCCGACCGGGACTAGAACCCCGTGTGTCAGCGCTGCAAGGTGGAGGATTAGCCTGTTGAGCCACAGAGCCGGCCTTTAGAGAGTTTCAATGGAAAAATCATTAGGCATCCATCTTACAGTCATGATTTGGCTCCTTCTGATTTCTTTTGTTTCTTAATCTTGAAAAACATCATTTTTAAAAGATGTATTTATTTATTTGAAATTCAGAGTTACTGACAGAGAGGGAGAGATACAGAGATCTTCTATGGACTGATTCACTCCTTATGTGGCTACAATGGCCAGGGCTGGGCCAGGCCAAAACCAAGAGCCAGAAACTTTACCCATGTCTCCCATGAGGTTGATAGGGGCCAAAGCACTTGGGCCTTCTGCTGCCTTCCTCATCTACCACCATGGAGTTGGATCAGAAATGGAGCAGCCAGGACACAAATTGGTGTCAATATGGAGTGTTGGCATTGCAAGAGGCGGCTTAACACCAAAACCCTTAAAATATCTTTAAACAGTACTCATAGTTTTTCAGCAGTTAATAATATGAAAAGGATTGTATTGATATGGTAAATTCCCAGGATCCTCAGTACTTCATGGAAGACCAAATGAGACTGGTAGCATGTTGAACTTGATGGAGCTTATGTCGAGAAAGTTTATATTCTTTATCCATTAATTCTATTTTCCATGATCTTTTTGAAGTGTGTGTGTGTGTGTGTGTGTGACATGACTAATAAACTTCTAAGAATAATTACTATTTTCTATCTACTGAGTGCTTCTCCCAGAATCATTCATTACCAGGGCAAGATCAACCCTCCATCTTCAACTCTATTCTAAGACAGAATGTATCTAAAATAAGCTGGCAAGCAACTAAACAAAATACACAAAAACTGTGAGCTAAAATTTTTTTGAATGTTGTTTTTAAGAGATTAGGAAATTTTAAAAATGTGATATAGTCACATTTTTTTTTTTAACAGGCAGAGTGGACAGTGAGAGAGAGAGACAGAGAGAAAGGTCTTCCTTTGCCGTTGGTTTACCCTCCAATGGCCGCCGCGGTCGGCGCGCTGCGGCCGGCGCACCGCGCTCATCCGATGGCAGGAGCCAGGAGCCAGGTGCTTTTCCTGGTCTCCCCATGGGGTGCAGGGCCCAAGCACCTGGGCCATCCTCCACTGCACTCCTGGGCCACAGCAGAGGGCTGGCCTGGAAGAGGGGCAACCGGGACAGAATCCGGTGCCCCAACCGGGACTAGAACCTGGTGTGCCGGCGCCGCAAGGCGGAGGATTAGCCTGTTGAGCCATGGCGCCGGCCTATAGTCACATTTTTAAGGAGTAAAAATACCTTATTCATCTGACAGGTTTCAAACAGGGGCTCTAAAACTTGTTTAATCAACCCTCTTAATATGCCACAATTTAAACAGTACACATAACATTTAGTCTCAAAAAAGATATTCAGTTAATTTGGACACTTTTCTGTTAGAATCTGGCAAAAAGCTGTAACCTATTTATACTATCACAATCCAGCCTTAACAAAAGTATTGCTTTTCCAAGCCCAATGGCCTCTTAGAAATAAAGCCCACGCTGTGGCATACCAGGTAAAGCCACCTCCTGCAGTGCCGGCATCCCATATGGGCACCGGTTCAAGTCCAGGCCGCTCTACTTCCAATCCAGCTTTCTGCTAAGGCCTGGGAAAGCAGTAGAAGATGGCTCAAGTGCTTGGGCCCCTGCATGGGAGACCCAGAAGAAGCTCCTGGCTCCTGGCTCCTGGCTTCGGATCCGCACAGCTCTAGCCATTGCGGCCAATTGGGGAGTGAACCAGCGGATGGAAAACCTTTCTCTCTCTCTGCCTCTCCTTCTTTCTCTGTGTAACTTTGACTTTCAAATAAATAAATAAATTTAAAAAAAAAGAAAGAAATGATCACACTCACTAGAAGCCTCTGTGAGTTTTCTCAATTCTGTGTTAAAGAGAAAATTAATACCATAGATAGTAACGTCACATATTCTTAATGTTGCAGCTAAAGAATGCTTCAACAGGGAGGGGAAAGTGTGCCCAGTCATTCCTTTAATCATCCAACGAAAGAAACTGAGCCTCACTGTGTGCTACACACTGTTAGATGAGCTGCAGATGGAGCAGCAGTGGCACAGCAGTGAAAACATGAAGCAAAACTCTCTACCTTCTTGTACCCTATATGCTAATCATTGCTGTAATATTATGTTGTTTGCTGAGGAAAGGAGGGGGGGTAAAGGAAAGAATAGCTATACGTGAAGAATTCAGCCACAGGGATAGACTTAGACTTGGGCATTTCTCTTGGATTTGCAAAGTCGAATATCTTTCCTGAATTTCACTTAACCTCAAAAAATGAAGAGCTCTACTTGTTTTCACATTTTAACTCACAAGCACCATTCCTAAGATAGATCAAGACCACGCTGAGACAACAATGAAGACAAAAGTTATTTCTGTATACATATGCACTAGTGCAATGGTAGCTTAAAAAACAAGGTTTGGCTGGACATCTCACAGCAGTCCCTGAAAGAGATATGCCAAACCGGCCGTCTGATCCTGGCAGAAACAGATTCTGGAAGCAGCTCCTGCCTGTGTGCATTCCATTCACTTCCTCTAAAAGGTGAGAATAGCGTGGCTGTGTGTCCTGTGGGTGAACAGATACCCGGAGCATATGCGGCGGCGGCTGCCTGTGTGCTCAGCCAGGCAGCCTGGTTGCAATGCTGCTGGAGGGATGGCGGTGTTCCCAGCTGCCATCGCCTACGCTGAGCTCTAATGGCCCTGTTTCCTGGCTCCAGTCCAGCCCCCTCCACAGCCCTACATTACTGAAATTAGGTTGAGTGGATTTCCGAGCAAAACATTACCTCTTGGGACCTGCCCAGCTCTCCCCAGCCTTGTCAACATTGATTAAATAGAAGCTGCTATCATCCTGGGGCCATGCCCACAATTACTCTACCAATCACCACTGGGCTAGGGTGTTTGCTTCCTTTCCCTTTTTATTTTCATCTCTCTTGAATATTAAGCATCACCACCTCCAAAGCTCAAAGGAAGCAATAAAAAACATTTGGTAACTAACTCACATATGGCCCCTTTGTTGCTTCCATGGTCTCTCTCTTGAGCTGTGCACCAGATGTCAGTCTGGAGCCTGGATGATGGCTTTTGGTGGTCACTGAGATCCACATTTTACTCTTTTCATCTCCATATTTCACATTTAAATTTGCTTTGAAAATACTGCATAATTATACACCATTTTCATGTCAGGAGAATGGCACAAATAACATCTATGTCCCTACTCGCTGTTTTCTGAGCCTTTGAAGGAGAGAATTCTATTGCTAACTACACCACCCATTTAAAGATTTTGTAGAGTAACAAGAAAGAATTTAAACAAGAAAACTAGAGGCATCATAGTAGGGCCCACTGGTATCCAAAACATGCCCTAGACATTTCTACTTGTTCTTCAAATGTTAGGCCTAGGACAAAGCTAAATTGCATTCTAGTCTGGACTTTGCCACAAGTCATATGTCTCAGAGAAGTTATTTTCCTTCTTTTGATTCAAAGTTATAAATAAAATGAATACTAGAAGTAATTCCTACCCTACTTTATCTGCAGGTTGTTGAAAGGTTGAAACACTTAAATCAAATAATTAAAAATACTTCAATAAAATGTAAAGTACAGAATGCAATATGATGAGATTTTAACCCAATCTATAGGACTTGGGGTTTTTTGGATAATAACCCAATTTATGGAATTGGGAAAATCCATTGAACCTAATTTCAGCCACTAAATTTAACATTTACATGAAGGAGGAGAAAAAAAGCATTATCTCAAAGGAGAAAAAGAAAATCTTCTTTCCCATGTAAACCAATATGAGAAATTCTCTCCCAAAATGTTCCTGTGAAGTCCTTAACTCTGATCAAAAAATAAGGATATGAGTGTCTATTAATTAAAGGGAGTTATTTCCATAGACATTAGGGCAATATATAGCATTTTTACAGAACAACAATATTTTTAACTGAAAAGATATAGAGATTTTAAAAATTAAAACAAGAGCCCAAGAATATATGGCCAGCCTTAAAAACTTCTTAAACATTATCTTTAAAGGATGTCTACTAAATCATCAGAAATTAGTAATGTTTATCTTTTTCTCCAATAAAAGCTTTGCAGAAAGTTCAGTAGTCACAATTTATGTGACTTTCCTGATTGCCCTCAATAATTTGTGGAATAAGATGAGGTAAATGCATACAATTAAGTGATATAAGCTTTATTTCTTAATATAACAAAGAATAAGTCTAACTTCTCAAAGTTAAAAAAGCAAAATGAATGTCAGGGACTTTTTTCACTCCAGTATAATAAGTAGACTTAATCACTCATCCCTGCTCCCAGCTAAACTACAGCCTAAGATGGAAGTTGCATCTGTGTTTACTGGGCATTGCTTCTGTTAGTATGAGAAGAAATGAAGAATGCTGAGTCAGCATAAAGGCAAACAATGCTGGTTCTATGACTCTTAGAAACTTTTAGACATGCCCTGTCCTGGATAGAAAGACTATGTTATTACATCCAATACTGGAGTGTCTGGACTTGAGTCCCAGCTACAATCCTGACTCCAACTTTCCTGTTAATGTGCACCCTGGGAAGCAGCAAGTTATGACCCAGACTATTGCCACCCATGTGGGAGACCTGGATTGAGTTCCCGGCTTCTGGCTTTAGCCTAATCTAGCCCCAGCTGTTGTAGGCATTTGGGTACTGAAATATACACACAATAAATAAATAAATAAATAAATAAATAAATAAATCTAAAGTTAGATGATTCATTGGTGCCAAATGAGTTCTATGTTGTGAGATAATGGAGAAAGCAGAAATTGCTTCTGTAATAAATGAAAATTAAATTCTCCCAAAAATGAATATCCTGCTGTGAGGTCAAAGTTTTATGATTTAGGTACTCTCAAATGATTTAAGATCAGAATCCTTATTTTGTCTCTGTTTTGTTTTTCTTCTTCTTCATTCTTAATTTGGCAAGACACTAAGCTTCACTTTTCCATCCAATCCAGTTTAGGCATAGAACCAAAGCACACTTCCATGTTTGAATGTCATCTGCACTTGTCTTCTAATAAGATAGATGGGTCTTGGGTATGATTCTGGAGGGCTGGGTTTTAGTTTTGCCTTCTGAAATTTTGTGACAATAGTAAATTACTCTCTCATAGCTTAACTTTTCTCATCAAGAATTTTGGGATAGGTAGAATATCTCTTACATCATTTCAGGCTCCAGAATTTTATATTACCACATCTCTACATATGAAATTACAAAATCCTCCATAATTTGTGTGTGTGTGTCCATGTGTTTAGAATTCCTCCATTATCTCAAAAGAAATTTTTAGTTCTTCGAAGCAGAGTACTATGAGCCAATCTTGCAACCACAGTCATGACCATGTGCAATGAGTACACACTCATGAGAATTCAATAATGCTGAAAGAACAGATCCCCTGCAGAGTAGGTCTTTAGAAATCTGTGATGAAGTTTGTGTACACACTCCTTTCAGATGGGATTTTGAACTTGTTTAAAAACATATGGTCATTCCACAAAAAAAAAAAAGGCAAACCCATCTGGGAAGAAGTGTTTCTGGTCATCACTGTTAGCACCGTTCAATGTAGTATTTGGGGAATGAACCAGCAGATGGAATCTCTTTCTCTCTCTCTCTCTCTCTCTCCCTCCCTCCCTCCCTCCCTCCGTCCCTCCCTCTCTCTCTCTCTCCCTCCCTCTCTGCCTCTTCCTGTAACTCTACCTTTCAGACCAATAAATAAATCTTAAAAACAAAGCAAAAGACAAAAACAAAGATCATGATTAGCAGAACTCTGTAATTCAACTCTAGGAATACTTTTTTCGTTTTGTTTTTAACTGGTCAGTGAATCATAAAATGATTGCTTTCCTCTTTAAATATTCAACAAGTCAGTTTAACCAAGATTGAATCAATGTATTTTATAAATATTTGGGTAAAAATATTTAAATTGTCTCATCTTCAATCAAAATAAAAAATGAACATACATTTCACTCAATCCAAACTTTTTAGTTTTCCCAGAATAAAAAAAGTCAAAGTATAGCCTATCACACAAGGATACTTCAACAAATTTATGGAAAATGGACTTAAAGGTAAGTTTGTTTTGGTGCAAAAAAAGGTTGAAATCCTGTATGTAAGTTTACTTTTGTAGGCCGGTGCTGCGGCTCACTTGGCAAATCCTGTGCCTGCGGTGCCGGCACTCTGGGTTCTACTCCTGGTTGGGGCGCCGGATTTTGTCCCCGTTGTCCCTCTTCCAGTCCAGCTCTTTGCTGTGGCCTGGGAAAGCAGCGGAGGATGGCCCAAGTGCTTGGGCCCTGCACCCGCATGGGAGACCAGGGAGAAGCACCTGGCTCCTGGCTTTGGATCAGTGCAGTGCCGGCCATAGCAGCCATTTGAGGGGTGAACCAACAGAAGGAAGACCTTTCTCTTTGTCTCTCTCTCTCTCACTGTCTAACTCTGCCTGTCAAAAAAAAAAAAAAAAAAGTTTACTTTTATGCAAAATAACTTGAAAACCATGCATTTGAGGAATCTTCAAAAAGTTGATTAAAAAATCTAGTGTTAGGGGCTGGCTCTGTAGCACAGTGGGCTAAGCCTTTGCCTGTGGCACTGGTATCCCATAAGGGCAACAGTTCTGGTCCTGGCTGCTCCTCTTCCAATCCAGCACTTTGCTATGGCTTGGGAAAGCAGCAGAAGATGGCCCAAGTACTTAGGCCTCTACACATGTGTGGGAGACCTGGAAGAAGATCCTGGCTCCTAGCTCCTGGCTCTTGGCTCTAGCTCTTGGCTTCAGATCAACCCAGCTCCAGTCACTGCAGCTATTTGGGGAGTGAACCAGCAGATGGAAGACCTTTCTCTCTGTCTTTCCCTCTGTCTGTAACTCTACCTCTCAAATAAATTAATAAAGTCTTTATAAAAAAAACAAACTAGTATTAAGAAAAACTGCAATTCTCATCGTAGAGCTCTTTAATGTCCTTGATTAAGTTTATTCCAAGGTATTTGATTGTTTTTGTGGCTATTGTGAATGGGATTAATCTTAGAAGTTCTTTCTCAGCTGTGGCATTGCCTGTGTATACAAAGGCTGTTGATTTTTGTGCATTGATTTTATATCCTGCTACTTTAGAAAATCAAAAAGTAGTCTTTTCCTTGAAGAACCAACTTCAAATCAAGGGTTCTGAATTATAGTGCTGCCTTTCTCTTGCTAAATTAAATTATTCACATTCAAGAGTTTTTCAGTGAATGAAGTACAAAACAAATAATACCATTCAGATTGTATAAACTGGCCTACCAAAGGAAAAAATGATAGCAAGAAAATCAGCTCTCAATATCTCTTCCTTCACTTGCCATTGAAATATTGTCTATGTTTCTACATCCCTAGCAGTGCCTTCGCATGTTACAGGGATGCTCTCAGATCTTCCTTTGTCTGACCCAGGACCCTGTCTCCAAGCCACTGGAAGTAAGGGTGTATGTGTGTGTGTGTGTGTGTGTGTGTGTGCATCTATAAATACATGTTTTCATGAATCAGTGAACCTATCTTATCCTCAACTCCTAATGTCATGCTTATCATAACATTTATAGGAGGAAAGAAAGCAATGTTTTGTGACATGTATATTGTGGGTGATCCTATGCCTGCCTGGGAAACTGCCTACCTAGGGCATGCAGGAGGTTAAGAAGACATGGTACACCATGCCTCCTGGGAGAAACCCTGGTCAGGGGCTCAGGCACACTGAGAGCCACACATGACCTGACTGCTGGCAGGTGGCAGGAGCCCCAGGCACATTTCCCCACCCCACTTCCTGTTGAAGGGCCATGTAATTGTCAACTAGGCAAACAGCTCCCGGGTGTGGCTGGGACCCATAAAGACCACCTGGAAGGCTATGACCTGCAAGATGATTGGAGAAGCATAGGGGCACCAGTATCGGCTTTATCCTATAGAATTAGCGTTGCCCTGAACTAGCTACTCCCCTTTTGCCTGCCCAATAAATACCTGTGTCCTATTGTTAATAAATGGACATGTTCACCGAAACTTGCCTCTAGTGCTTCTTGTCAAAAACACCACTGCACCACCATCCAGACAGTGTGGGCCTCACAGGATGAGCCTGCCATATATAAGGCTTTAATGACCTTAGACAGAAAATGTGTAGCCCTATAATGTTACCAGGACCAAAGAGGATAGCAAACATTTGTCTGAATCACAACATATTGGGTTATAAAATATGAACTTTAACACTATTTTGACTCATAGTCACATGAAATACATTACTCATCATCCTCTATTTTATTGCTAATTTTAATTTTGCATCTATATTTTAATTTTATAATAAATTATTCAGACATAAAATGTAAAAAATAAATATCTACTGTAAATACAACTATTTTTAGATGGAATAGAATAATGGTTAAGAGAGCTGATTGTGAAGCAAGACTGTTGCTTTTTTTAAATGAAAGATTTATTTTTATTTATTTGAAAGACAGAGTTACAGAGATAGAGCCAGAAAGAGAGAGAGGTCTTCCATTCCACTGGCTCACTCCCCAAATGACAGCAATGGCCAGAGCTGAACTGATCTGAAGCCAGGAGCTTCCTCCAGGTCTCCCACATGCATGCAGGGGCCCAAGGAGTTGGGCCATCTTCTACTGCTTTCCCAGGCTATAGCAGAGAGCTGGATCAGAAGTGGAGCAGCCGGGACTTGAACTGGTGCCCATATAGGATGCTGGCACTGCAGGCTGGGGCTTTAACCCACTATGTCACAGTGTGGGCCTGAAGACTGTTGCTTTTAAATCCTATCTCTAGCACTGACCATGACTTTGAGTAAATTACTTGACTTCCTATTGTCTTATTTGCCATATCTGTAATCGGCAGTAACATTGGTACTCATTAGCTTGTGTGGATTTTGGTGTGATGGTATCTGCATTCCATGCCAGAGTACCTGGGTTGAAGTCCTGGCTGCACTCCCTATTCCAGATTCCTCCAGTGCAAACACTTGGAGGCAGCAAATGATGAACCAAATGTTTGGGTCTTTGCATTTCATGTAAGAGACTCAACTGAGTTCCAGGCTCCTGGCTTCAACTTGGTTCAGTCTCTATTATTGTGAACATCTGGGGAATAAATCAGCGAATGGGAGATTTCTCTCTCTCTCTCTCTCTCTCTCTCTCTCTCTCTCTGTCTCTCTCTCTCTCTCTCTCCTCCCCGCTACCCTGAAAAATAAAATAGAAATGTAAGTGTCTTGCTTTAAAAAGGAATGACATAGTTAAGTAAGCACTCATAAGCACTGGCTTTAGTGACTGCAAAGGAGCTAACATTGCTTCAATATTTACTAAGTGACAAGCTTTGTGCTAAGAGGTTTCACACATATGTATCCAATATGCATCTTCCCTGATTCTCTATTTCTCTTTAAGTAAAATTGGAATAACACCTACTTCATAATACATGTTTCATAAATCGCTAGGCATTAAATGAGAAAAAAAACTAACAGAGTGCTTCTTCCTTGCTCATGTGGGTACCTAATAAATGAAATTTATCTTTTCCTTCTTGTCTACTAATTCATGCTTCTATAGGTCTTAGCCCAAAGTGAATGAGAAACTTTCTTCAAGTGTCTTGAGGAAGGGAAAGGAAAATTTGTAATTTATGAAGTCTTTGCTTACAGAGTAAAAACAAACAAACAAAAGAAACAAGAAAAGAAAAAGAAAAATGCTCTGAAGTCAGGGTCCAAAGTCCAGAAATGATTGCATGGATGAATCTGACCCCTGGGCAAACCTCAAGAGCAGCGAAGAATGGAAGTCAGGATTCTCTGATGCAAGCTCAAGGCACTGAACAATAAAATCTGAAAAGGCAACCGCATCTCTGCTGCTGCTGCTACTTAAGGATGGAACAACCTTCTCTATTTCACACTCAGAGGGCAGCAGCCAGTTAGTCTCAAACAAAATACCTTATCATTGGGCTTAGCTCCATGGGTCAGAAAAGGTTGTTTACCATACCACACGAGCAAGAGCCAAGCCACCATCTACCCTGAGACACACCATCCACCCTGCTCCAATCGTGTTTCCAGTCACAAGTTACAAAGGGGATGACAATGTTTCAGGTATAAGATATCATATCCACTTTTTCAGAACAATTCCCATATTTGATCATTATTACAGAATCCTGCACTTGGAAGAAACCAAAAACGCTTTGTTAATAATTAGCCCCTATACTTACAGAAAATTGCAAGACACAGTGAGAATTTTCAGCTTTGTATTGAGAAAGATCTTACCATTTCCCAGAAATCTTGCAGTCCTCTGGGGATAAGTTGTATGTTGTGAGAATGGCCCTGGGGAAGGCAGCTCTGATGTGATTTTTCTTTCTACTTATTCACAGTACTACCTCATTTCTAGGCAAAGAATCCCAGTAGACTTTGACAAATAAAGAGTTAGAACAGGATAGGGAGTGACTGTTCAGGGAAAGAAACATCCCTACATCTTTTGGAATCTTGTTCAAACATTATTGAAGTTATTATCCTGTCAACACTAACATCCCATGCTCCTAAAGTTTTCTGTAATTTCTTCTGCTGCATTTTAGAGGATGCTAATAATTTTCAAAAAAAATCAAACTTCACATATTTTATATGTTAGTTATTTTGTTTCATATTTATGAGATAAGGGAACATTAAATAGGTAAATCACCCTTGTTGGTCATTTTCCATTGAGTTGTCATTGTCTTTCTCACAATTTTTCAAATAAATTGAACTAGATTGTTGCTAGTCATTTCAAAAAGTTTGTTTTCCTTAGGTATTTATATTATATAATTTATTTTAACAATGAGTTGCCCCAGACCTTATCTAGTAATCAGTTATAAAAGTGTCAATAACTCGAAATAACTCATTTGTGTCTTGGACTTTGAGAAAGTTAATGAACTTTCTTCCTGGTTATACCAATTTCCATTTAAAATTTAACTAATCATTTGTAATATTTTAATACACATTGAGTTAATTAATGTGCTTTATTACAAAGTTGGCATTTGCAACATTTATTTTTAAAAGCAAAGGCAGATTTGAGTTTGCCAAAACTCATGATCTGATATTTGCTTAAATGATGTGAGAAAACAGACACCAAAGCTAGATATGATTCTAACTCTAGTAAAAGTCACATGAATAGTGACTACAGTTGTTTAAAAACATTTCCTACTTATGAATATCTACTGTTTGGATAATATTTGAATTTTTAAATAAAAGCACTGCAGTTATGAGTCACAGCTCACTTGTGCCTTGCCGCGACTTGCCATGATGTGTTTGGATAGTGCTTGAGATTAGCCAGACAATTATTTATCTTTGTTGTTTAATTTCCCCTTATGGTTGTATCTAAGCAGCACAAAGAGAACTAGAGACTTGGCAGTTGTCTTGCTCATTTTATCAATGCAAATGGCTAACCCACATGATTCAGGACAAAAATACAGAATCAGTATATACTGTCACAGACTCAGTTTGTAATTGTTCATAAAACTGCAGAGTATTGGTATCTGAGGGGAGCCTTAGCAGGGATCTGATTTCACCTCCATGTACCCATGAGAAAAACTGAACATTTTCTGTGACTTGCCAGAAGTCACATTGACGATTAGAATTCCACAATCCTTCCATTTTGCCTTTTACAACCTTTGAGGATAAGGAATTTGACTGTTGAATTTTAACTTGCATCTTTCCCTACTAGTTCTAAGGGTACTGTATGTTTCAACTGTTCTCTGCATCCTCTGTTCCTCCTTCCCTCTCCCCATTCCAATTTCCCCTTTTAAAATACAAGGTAATGACATATAAGTTTTGCTTTAAGGGCTACAAAAAGTAATCTTAGATCCTCTGGAGGCTTGTAGAACCAGGTCTGAAGATTTTTTTTTATCAAATTTCAACCTATTATGTTCAAATTATGGGAGGAAAAGTGGGTATACTATGCAGAAATGAAAAAAAAAAGGGACCTCTAAAATTTAATTTTGGCTAAATAGCTATCATCAATTAAAGTAGGTTCTATAAACTAAATAACTAAAGAATTATGGGATAATGAAAGTCCAGAGGTAGCTAAAATTATCACAAATACAGTCCATATCCAGGAATCCTTAAGAGATCAATTCTATGATCTAAAGTAAAGAAAATAAACTGTTTACCATTGACTTCATCTCCCACTCCTTCCACTTCCAAGTGCTAAGTTAGAAAGCTAACTGTGAAGGTTTAACTTGGGTTCAAAGCTAATTCTTAAAAATTATTGTAATGAGAAGCCTTATAAAAGGTGCTTTATTATATGCTTACACGTGGATAAATAAATGCAATCCCCATTTCTTACTGGGACAATTCATTTTGTGCTCATTGTGTGTTGGCTTCCTGGGGCCTGTCAAATTATGGTACTGCCTTTGAGTAAAAAATTGTTTTAAGAATCAATAACTCTGAATGGAACATAAGCAAGACTACACTGAAAAAGTAATGTTAGTATTTGTACTGATTTTTTTTCATTTTAGTCAAAATATCCAAGTTCTGTTTTTATATTTAGTGGCAAAAAATGTCACAGTTGTGGCTATTTGGGGACATTGGGACCATAGGCAGTTAAAAAAAAAAGTTTCAGGCCGGTACCATGGCTCACTGGGCTGGCTAATCCTCTGCCTGCGTTGCCAGCACCCCAGGTTCTAGTCCCGGTTGGGACACCAGATTCTGTCCGGGTTGCTCCTCTTCCAGTCCAGCTCTCTGCTGTGGCTGGGAAGGCAGTGGAGGATGGCCCAAGTACTTGGGCCCTGCACCTGCATGGGAGACCAGGAATAAGCACCTGGCTCCTGGCTTCGGATTGGGGCAGCGCCAGCCGTGGCAGCCATTTGGGGGATGAACCAACGGAAGGAAGACCTTTCTCTCTCTCTCTCTCTCTCTCTCTCTCACTGTCTAACTCTGCCTGTCAAAAAAAAAAAAAAAAAAAGCTTCATAGTGAGTCTTACCTCATCTAGGCAAAATCACAGACTCACATGCTCTACCCATCATGTCATTCTGCCAATTAAAAAGTCATCCATTTTTCTCTTTTCTCCATAATGTTTTCTCTTCTTCTTCTTCTTCTTTTTTTTTTTTTTTGACAGGCAGATTTAGACAGTGAGAGAGAGAGAGAGACAGAGAGAAAGGTCTTCCTTTTTCCATTGGTTCACTCCCCAAATGGCCATTACAGCTGGCGCACAGCGCCAATCTGAAGCCAGGAGCCAGGTGCTTCCTCCTGGTCTCCCATGCAAGTGCAGGACCCAAGCACTTGGACCATCCTCCACTGCCTTCCTGGGCCACAGCAGAGAGCTGGACTGGAAGAGGAGCAACCGGGACAGAATCCGGTGCTCCGACCGGGACTAGAACCTGGGGTGCCAGCGCCACAGGCGGAGGATTAGCCTATTAAGCTGCGGCGCCGGCCAAATGTTTTCTAATATAAGCATTTCTCAAGGCATATCTTTTGTCTAGAAACTGTCTCCTATTATATTTCTTCTTTCAGAAACCCTATTTCCTTGAAAGCACTCAGCATATACAGATAGCTTAGAGTAGAAAGGAGCCTTAGGAGCTTGTAACAGCCCTTCACCAGAGGCGGGAATCCAGCAGATGGACAGCCTTGGTTTCCATGGCCGCTCTGGCTGTGACTGCAGTTATTCCTGAAATTCTGCTGAAATCTACTTAGCTAAGCTTTCATGGAGTACTCTGTGTTCTGGGATAACACTGAGCAAATATCTTCAAAATGCTTTTTTTTTTTTTTTGACAGGCAGAGTTAGAGAGAGAGAGAAAGGTCTTCCTTCCATTGGTTCACCCCCCAAAACGGCCGCCACGGCCAGCGCACCGTGCTGATCCGATGGCAGGAGACAGGTGCTTCCTCTAGGTCTCCCATGGGGTGCAGGGCCCAAGCACTTGGGCCATCCCCCACTGCCTTCCCAGGCCACAGCAGAGAGCTGGACTGGAAGAGGAGCAACCCGGACAGAATCTGGCGCCCCGACCGGGACTAGAACCCGTTGTGCTGGTGCCATAGGCGGAGGATTAGCCAAGTGAGCCGCAGCGCCGGCCTTCAATATATTCTTTCTCTTGCACAAGGTAGTCTTCGAACAGTAGTCTTTGAGCAGTGCAAACATAGCCTCTTTTCTTTTCCTCAACAAACTTCATAAAAGAAGCAACTATAATTGTGCCATTTCCCTCTTCATTTTACCTTCATTATTTTTCTATGTTTTGACTTTTAAACTTGCTGTTCTCCTATCAGTGTGGTCCTTGAATTCACTATGTACATATTTATGTTTCCACCCCAATGCTTTTTCTCATTTTCTCATTGCTGTGGACCTTTCCTTGACCCTTCAGTGTTGACCTACAGCAATCACTGCACTCCAGAAAACAGTGATGTTTAAGAAACTTCATCCAACCTTTTGCTGTCTGCAGTTCCTCTATCCTTTTGTATTTCAACAAATGGCTCATGTCAAAGAATGTCCTTTTCATATCATTTGCTGTCTATTCTTTCCCAATTTTTCCATTCAACTCAGAGATGACTCCATTATTTATCTGAAACAAAGCTAAGTATAGACCTTTTCCACTTTGCCTGAACCTCCTAGCAGAACCACTCGCAGATCCTATGGATTCAATTCTCTGTCTCTTGAATACACAATTGTTTGTCCCTTTGAAAAGATATAGACACATGGATAAACAAATCCTGTTCACTGTACTCTGTTTCTACTGATTACAAAACATCTCCATCTGTAACTTGTCTAACCTTTCTTCTAAAAATCGAACATAAAACCACCCCTGCCAAGACACCATAATCTTGGGACCTGGGTCCCTATAATAATAGCCTGGACAAAATAATTTCCTATTTGTTGGTATATTTTGGTCTTGCTACCTTCTTAAGCTGTTTTTCTTTCTTAACTTTAATGAAAACCATTTCCTCAATTTATTTCTGCTCTTTCCTCGTTTTTCTTTTAAATTCTAAGTCCAGTTTTTTTTGCTCCCTGTCCCTAACATGAATAAAACTCAAGATTTAATTTCACATTATTTTTGTGGACTCTGCATGAAAAAACTCATTCTCTCTAATGAGTTCGGTTCTGGCCTCTACCCAGATAACTAACAAACTGATATTAACACTTTCATATTATTAATTCTTATATGCCACTGTAT
Source organism: Sylvilagus floridanus (assembly GCA_949820135.1). Taxonomy (NCBI): domain Eukaryota; kingdom Metazoa; phylum Chordata; class Mammalia; order Lagomorpha; family Leporidae; genus Sylvilagus; species Sylvilagus floridanus. The sequence goes on along the minus strand of OX463244.1, from coordinate 69,242,774 downwards.
GTTACTTTCTCCATCACAAAACTTTAATGATTCAATTGTCTCTTATCTGTTAAGTTCCAAATAATACTGTGAAATATTTCTCAACATGCTTGATTCTACTCTTGGTTCTAATCCTATATCTCAATCTATATTAGACATCACCTGACTACTATTACAACAAACATAATCAAACTGGTCTTATCATTCTCTCAATGATTCAAATTTAAATTCTCTCTTTTTTGCCATATGTATACCGTACCATATCTGTGATTTTTCTTCTGCAGAGATAAATCTCTCTGGCTGAAACTATGAAATGGGGGAAAAATGATTAAAAAAATAAGAACTTGGGGCTAGCACTGTGGCATAGTAGGCAAAGCCTCCACCAGCATCCCACATGGGCACCAGTTCATGTCCCAGCTGCTCCTCTTCTGATCTAGCTTTCTGCTTATGGCTTGGGAAAGCAGTAGAAGATGGCCCAAGTGCTTGGGCCCCTGCACCCACATGGGAGACCAGGAAGACATTCCTGGCTTTAGATTGGCTCAGCTCCAGCCATTGAGGCCATTTGGGGAGTGAACCAGTAAATGGGAAACCTTTATCTCTGTTTCTCCCTCTCTCTGCCTATAACTCTACCTCTCAAATATTTTTTTTAAATTAAGAATTATACTGAAATACTCTATTAAAAACAAACCAGGCTCAAAGGGAACAGAGGCTCCCTGGACTTCTGGCATGGAGATAGGGGTAGCAGGCAACAGGAGCAAGTGATGGTGGGTGGGGGTATCTGAAGCATATGACTAGCGACAATAGTCAAATAGGAAATCAACAGCAGAAGAGGTCAACAAACATTAGAAACTGGTAGAGCAAAGCAACTAAAAGAAGCCAGTATAGATAGACCATGGGCATTTGAGGATATGTGTCAGTAATAGTACCCTTAATCATGGGTTCAAGAATAGCATTACCATTTCTAAGAAGATTAGTGAAAAAAATAGCTGGTCTTTAGAATCTCAAAGAGCCAAAGGAGATAAGGACTTAAGTAAAGCACACTCAGCAAAAGTCTACTTGGTAAAACCATTCCCAAGTAGGAGATAAGTTATTGGTGGGTATGAATTGACTGGTTGCTGAGTCAGTTGTGTGTAGGACTCTTTAAATAAACCTAGCAGAGGAATGAGGATGATACTAATTCCAAAATCAGATATAGCACTTAACCTAAAGGAAAGATGGTAAGTGACCCCAGCAGTTGATGGAACTTGCATTTCAGGGGATGGTAGAAAAGACACTAATATTTCAACCAAAGTAGCTCTCTCTTAATACATCTTTCTGCTTCTAAGATGCCCTCTTTAACACTTCTTTTTCATACATAGTGATAGCTAAAAATCATCATTTAAAGGTGATAGGTGATAACATGAAAATGGGAGGAGATGGTTGTCCTAAAGAATTCTCTAGACCATTAAGTCTGAAAACAGGGGATATGCCTTTCATTGTTGTGATTTATGTATGTATGTATGTACATATGTATGTATGAGGGGGAGAGAGAGAGAAAGGAATCTCCTATCTACTGATTCGCTACCCAAATGCCCACAACTGCTGGAACTGGGCAGAGGCTGAAGTCAGGAGTCAGAAACCCATTCCAGGTCTCCCCTATGGGTGGCAGGAATCTAACTACTTAGGCCATCACCACTGCCTATCAGAGTCCACATTAGTAGGAACCTGTAAACAGGAGCTGGAGCTGGGTATTGCACCCAGGCATTTTGATATGAGACATGGACATTTAAAGGCAAATTATCCAGTAGTCTAAATGTCTGTCCCTTTCCTGGTAAATCAAATTAAAGTATACAACATTTAAAAATTTTTGACATAGTCTCTCTATAATTTTGCTTGGACATGTTTGATGTCATATGTTTGATCTCATGTCTTTATTGTCACTGTTAACTTAGGAGATCCAATTACCAATGAGAAGTAAGGAGGTTTTCAAATCATCCAGTGTCCTGAACCAACATAAATAAATAGTAAGACTGAAAAAAAGAAAATATTAAAGATAGGAAAACCAAATTGTGTTAACTTTATTTTCTGAATTAGATCTCTAGGAGATCCTAGAAAGATAATTAGTGTACTCAGACATAGTAATAAGTTTAGGGAGGGAAAGATAATATAGAAAATAGATGGGGAGAAGATGAGAAAAAGGTTTTTTCACTAAAGTTAACTTGAGCATACATACTACTATAGAAAGAAATTTTAAACATAAAGTTTAAACATGTTGTAGTTAGGGTGAATACAAGGGAACTTCAAAAAGTTTGTGGGGATATAGAATTAAAAGATAAGTTTATTTTGGTGCAAAATTTATTTAGAAATTTATGCATAGTTTTTTTCATAATATGCATTTCCCATGATCTTTGAAGACCCACCACATATACTATGGCGACCATGAAGACATCTGGGTTAGAAGGGATTACAAAAGACTTAGTTGGGCTCATGTTAGATGGTTTGGAGATAGACTAAAGGAGTAGAACTTTGAACAGGCATGCTATCATGAAATAGGGGTAATTTTTCTGACTGGGCACCTCAATTTTAATTATCATCTTAAAGAAAGGATGAATGAAGAAAGCATCACCACTCATGTTTCCCAGACTAAGGCAATATTTGGTCACGTGATGATTTCAACACTGCTCATATTCAGTGTTCAGATATGATTGTGGTGACTTTATTTTGTCATGATCCATCACAAGTGCCCTTGTTTGTTGTTGCTGTCCAGTAAGATTATTTATGTTAACAGGAGAACACTAAAGTTTAACTTACAATTGCCAGGCCAGCTCCCAGGTGTTAGGGATTGATTTCTTTTTCTAAGGAGAAATAATAGAGATTTAAACTTGACTTTATCCGATTTGGAGTGTCACATATCCATCCGGTAATACAGAAGACAATGTAATTCCCCTGAGCATGATAGAATGAGAAATTACATTGATGCCTAGAGACAGTGAAAAAATCCAACCTCAATCCAGTACCATCAGCAGAAACTGCCTCTTGAAAATGCTTTTACTGGCTCTCAAAGATGCTTATGACCCCCAGTGGATTAGGGGCACTGTTTTCTAATTTAAAATATTTTAATTATAAAAAAATTCTTCACCAGGAAGAAAGAGCAAGCTAGATCAGAATTGGTCCCCTTAGTTGTCTTCTCATTGCACTGATATGACAAGGCAGTAAGTTTGGGTTTTCCACCCTCTCTCTCTTTTTCTCTCCTTCCTTTAATGGCCTGTCAAAAGGAAATTCCATCCAGTGTTGGCATTAATGCCTGCTGTAAATAAAAAGGAAATGGGAGGGAAGAGGAGGAGGGAAGAGAGGGGGTGGTGAGATAGAAGCTAGATTTGCAGCTCAATTGCAAGGCATCTCTCAGAATGTCTAGACACCAGCTGCTTAGTTACCATGGAAACCCACTAACTTTGGCTGATGGGCTGAGCAGTAACGACTCTCAGGAGATGGGAGCGCTGCAGTGGGGAAAGAGGAAAGAAGGTTGGGAGTGATAGCACAGAGGGTGTTAGAGTGAAAGGGGAGAGAACAAGAGCAAACACAATTCTCTGTGTGAAAGGGTGGCATTAACCTTGATACCGTTTCTCTCATGCACATTACACATGCGGTGACAAGGTACAAATCTGCCACAGCCAGCAGGTGTCAGGACACCAGTTGCTAAAGATGAATAGCTGGGCTAGAATGATTATATTTCCATCAACCTCCTGCTAGTGCCCAGGCACGTCCTCTGTAAACCGAGGCTTTTGATGGTAAACAGATATGGTTGACGATTGTCCACCCAGGTTTCATGAGTAGAAAATTCCAATCCCCAAGAAGGCTGCCACTGTCAGAAGCACTCAGCAATGATGACAAAGCACAGCTTGTTGGACCTCAGAGTTCTTCCCTTCCTGCTCCTATTATTTCCCTTGTCAAATGTACAAAACTAAATGAGGACGGTGGTGAGAATGTTGTGGGGGTGAGTATTAAATGAAGGGTCACTAGTTTAGGGCCAAATCGCTAAGCATAAAAGCATATTTTGTTCTCTTATTATTCTAGATATTCTGACCATCAGAGTTCTACAATCCAGTAATTTTGAACTTTTACAGTTGCTTACTGTTGTCCTTTTCCTTTCCCACTATACTTTCCTTTTGGATTGGAAGTTTCAGGTGGCACTGGCCTTGCCACCCCCTCAGTCTTCACATCAAAGATGCTGTATTCGTTCCTACCCCCTACCTGCATCTTTCCACTGTCCTCCCTGACTAGGTACCACCATACCCAACCCTGCTTCCATGGGCCTCCAAGTTCTTTGGTAATAAACAGCATATTTTCCTCATCAGAGTCTGTCTACAACTACACCGACTGGATTTGTAATTTATCTCACAGGTTTTTGCCTTAGCAGCCACAATTAGAATCCAAGACCAAGTGATTTATTGCAGTTATCTGGGTCATAAAACTTCTATCCAGGAACCAATGTTGCACCATAGTGGGCTAAGCCTCCGCCTGCAGCACTGGCATCTCATCTGGGCACTAGTTCCAGTCTCGGCTGCTCCACTTCCAATCTGGCTCTCTACTATGGCCTGGGAAAGCAGTAGAAGATGGCCCAACTCCTTGGACCCCTGTACTCACATGGGAGATCCAGAGGAAGCTCCTGACTCCTGGTTCCTGGCTTCGGATTGTCACAGCCCCAGCCATTGTGGCCATTTGGGGAGTGAACCAGCAGATGGAAGGCCTCTCTCTCTCTCTCTCTCTCTCTCTCTCTCTCTCTCTCTCTTTCTCTTCCTCTCTATGTAACTCTGAATTTCAAATAAAAAATAGATAAATAAATCTTTTTTAAAAAGCTAAGAAATAGGCCGGCGCCGTGGCTCAACAGGCTAATCCTCTGCCTTGCGGCGCCGGCACACCGGGTTCTAGTCCCGGTCGGGGCACCGGATTCTGTCCCGGTTGCCCCTCTTCCAGGCCAGCCCTCTGCTGTGGCCCAGGAGTGCAGTGGAGGATGGCCCAGGTGCTTGGGCCCTGCACCCCATGGGGAGACCAGGAAAAGCACCTGGCTCCTGGCTCCTGCCATCGGACGAGCGCGGTGCGCCAGCCGCAGCGCGCCTCAGCGGCGGCCATTGGAGGGTGAACCAACGGCAAAGGAAGACCTTTCTCTCTGTCTCTCTCTCTCACTGTCCACTCTGCCTGTAAAAAAAAAATAAATAAAAATAAAAAGCTAAGAAATAGATGATCAGAGAACCTATGCTCTCCAATTGATCATGACCAAGAGAGATACCTGTTATGTATGTGTGGTGCATGTATGCTTTGAGGACTTTTACACAGTGGTTCCTTTGAAGAATTGCTCATATATGAAAAAGCATCCTAATCATGTGGAACTATAATCACTTTGTAAGTAAATTTGACACTCTAAAAAGGTGCAATGACAGGTAAATTCTGAGTTATCTAGCATTTATGTTAAATAGAAAATTTTAACTCACCAGAGACTTTTTACTAAACATTAGACTTCCATGATTTATTTGCTGAGTCAATATAAGAGACAGGTAGCAACTCTTAAGCAAAGGTGCATTCTTGTTATCTATTTCAGGTCAGGGCAGAATTCCCAGTGATTTTGAATTTGCTAAATTGGTTCTCCTTTTAGAGATATAAGAAAATCATGTATTTATTTGAAAGGAAAAGTGACAGAGAGAAAGAGAGACAGAGAGAGATCTTCCATTTACTGATTCACTCCCCAAATGGCTGGCCCAGGCAAAGTCACAAGCCTGGCACTCCATCCTGGTTTCCCACATGGGTATCCAGGACCTCAATACTTGGGCCATTATCCGTTGCCTCCCTGGGCATATTAGCCGGATGCTGGGTAGGAAGGAGAAAAGCCTGGACTTGAGCTAGTGCTCTGACATGGAATGCCAGTACCATAAGCAGAGAGATACACCCTTTGCATTAGGAAAAGAAACGCTTCTCTCCCTGTGGCTCATTCTCCATGAAGGGAGTGATGGTGACACGTTGAGACTAGGACAAAATCTGGTGCCACAGACACAAGCCAGTTATAGTTACTGTCCAGCCAATGGCATCCATAAGTCATTAAGAAGGATGACTGTACACGTGAGAGCTCTATGAGTCACCAAAGAACTTGCAGGGCCAAAGAAAGAAGGGGTAACAACTGCCCAGGGGTCAGAGAGGAAATTTCCTCAGTAACGACAACACATAAACCAACTGATTACGACAGTGATTTGGGTTCACCTTTGCCATTTACGTTTTGACAATCAGGATGAGGTCTGACCAATCATGAGAGACAGAGCTGTCTGCCATCTCTATGTCTTTATTTAAATAGGCACCCTGTCTTCATGAAACTTATACCGTAAATAAATAAGTCAAATGTATAGGATGTTAGGTGGTGATAAGAGCTATAAGGAAAAGGGGACCAGCATTGTGGCATAAAGGGTAAAACTGCCACCTATCATGCCAGCATCCCATAAGGGCACTGGTTCATGTCTCCACTGCTCCACTTCCAATATAGCCTCCTGCTTATGGCATGAGAAAAGCAGCTGAAGATGGCCTAAGTGACCTGGATGGTGGGAGAGGGGGGGATGAACCTGGGAACGGGATTAGCTATGGCAGGAATGAAGTGGAGTGACCATATAAAACAGAGAGAAAGTTTCTTTGAGAAGGTAAGATTTGACCAGAGAGCGGAAGAAGGGTAGAGTATGAACTCTATGAGCATCTGTGGGAGGGAGGTTTCAAGACAAAGGATTCAGGGGCTGGCATCGTGGCACAGTAGGTAAAGCCGCTTCTTGAGATGCTGGTATACCCATATGGGCACCGGTTCAAATCCTGGCTGCTCCACTTCTGATCCAGATCCCTGCTGATGGCCTGGGAAATGCAGCAGAAGATGGCCCAAGTGCATGTGTCCCTGCTACCCATGTGGGAGACCTGAAAGAAGTTCCTGACTCCTGGATTCTGCCTGGTCCAGCCATGGCTATTGCAGTTACCTGGGGAGTAAACCAGCAGATGGAAGATCTATCTCTGCCTTTCCCTCTTTCTCTGTAACTCTTTCAAGTAAGTAAAAAAGTCTTTTAAAAAATGGCAGTGGGAAAAATAAGTACAAATGTAGTTATTGAAGGAGCAGCAAGGAGGTCATTTTGCTAGAATGGACTAAGAAAGGGAGAGTTACAGAGATGAAATTTGATGTGTGACCCAGTGGGGATGTCAACTGTGGAGAGCTTTGAGGCCATTTTAAGGAGTTGTCTTTTTTGGAAGTGAAATGGGGGCTAGCCAAAGAGAGACATGCTGAGATTCTACATATATTTTGATGGTGGAGACAAAAGACTTGCTAATACATTAACACTGTCAAAGAGAAGAGTCAGAGATAGTTTCAAGATATATATGCTAAGATATATATGCTAAGCAAAAGGAAAACATGTACTTGCCAATTTTCTGAGATGAGGAATACAGGAGAAGGAGCAGATTCAGGAAGAAATGACAGGAGTTTGGTTTCTAAAATCTTTAGTTCCAGGTGTGTATTTCATGTTCACATTGAAATGTAGGGTAAGCAGTTATCTGCAGTGATGGGAGAGAGTGAGCGACAAAAGGAGTGCTGGGCTTTATCACCCTGTAGACAATATTTGAAGCCATGAACTGGAGCAAATAACCAACAGTGTGATATTGACAGAAAAGAGAATAGGAGTTCAGGAACTGAACTGCCGAATATTTCAACATTTAAAAATCAGGGAGTTAAAAAAGGAGGGCAAAGGGGCTAGACAGTGGGTTATGAAAAACATGAAATTTGTTCACTTTTATAAATCTAAAAAATTGAGAATGGGCAATGCACTGGAAAAGCAGAAATGAAAGTTCCAAAGGGTAGATCAACTGTCAAACGCTGTAAGTAAGCCAAAGAAATTTAGACCTTTTGACTGACCACCAGAGGGCAGGCGTTCGAAGCAGAGGTTGAGAGGTGATTTGGGGAAGCCTGCATGCCTTATGGGAGGGAGTGTCTGGTTTGAGTCACTGCTCCCCTTCTGCTAACAAGCACCCCGGAAGGTAGCAGGTGACAGCTCAAATAGAAAATGCCTGTCATGTGTGTGGGAGACCTCAATTCAGGTCTCCAGCTCCCTTCCCTACGTTAGCCTGGCCCAGCCCTAGCTGTTCTGAGCATCTGGGGAGTGAACCAGTGGTTAGAAAATTTCTTTCTCTTTCTCCCTCCCTGTCCTAAATAAATAAGCTAAATAAAAATTTAAAAAAAACAAAAAGAATTGACCACTGGATTTTAGCAATGTGATTTGTAATTTTGGTCATCTGTAATTTTGGCTGAAGTTGTTTAGCAGATAGTGGGAATAAATATGAGCATTAAATATTTAAGTGGAAATAGGAAGTAATAAATTGGATGAGAGTGAGTGTGGACTCCTCACAACACAACCTTAAGAGCACACAAACTTGGGAGAACACAACCTTGGGAGCCAAACTGTTGGAGTTTGAATCCGGAAGCCACTACTTGCCAATGTGATAGCTTAGGTACATAACATCACCCCTCTGAACTTTGACTTCTCCATCTGTAAACTAAAGCTATAAATCCACCTCAGGGAGCTGCTTTCAAGTGCAATATATGTAATATGTTCAGATATGCACAGTACATACACACTAAAATAGTGCTCATGGTCTCTTTCAGAATCTTTAAAAGGATAAGCTCCTTGTAAATAAGTTCTATTTTATTCAGTTCTGGAGATGAAAATCACAAAAATAATTGCTTGAACCCTATGATGAAAACACTGCCATTCTACTCCCATCGTGCTTAGTGCCAGAGTTGGATTGACCACCTCAAGGGAGTGTCATCTTCCCTTTCCCACATAGTATAAGGTTCTGGTTTTAAAAAGCACAGTTGAGCTATTCAGAGTACTTAATGGATTTGAGGTTTTCCAAGCAGTCACATTCTTTAGCTCTGAAAGGTCCCCAAAGGATTTTTTTTTTCAGATCTCATTGAACTTCAGTGGTGGTTTATATAATGTACCTTGGAATATATAATCTTCAAAGTGTTAAGGTACTGACATTTTCATGCTCCCATAATAGTTCTTCTGGCATGGAATCAGACAGAAGTTTTTATCAACCAATACTTCTGCATTATAATAAAAATTGGCATTTGTATAATGGTTCTAAAAGGATTTTATGGATTTTATGATGATTACTATACCTCTAATATTGCATGTTTTATTATATCCCAGACCTTTTCCTATTGAAAATCCAGTAATGATATGGATGGTAATTAATGAAAACATTTGATGAATCAGAATGCTTCATTCCCCAAGCTCACTGGGTAAATGTCCTTTGCTAATGACCCAAAACTCCATCTAGAAACATTGCTTTCTAAAGTCATTTTTTTTTGACAGGCAGAGTTAGTGAGAGAGAGACAGAGAGAAAGGTCTTCCTTCCATTGGTTCATCCCCCAAATGGCTGCCACGGCTGGCGCTGCGCCAATCCGAAGCCAGGAGCCAGGTGCTTCTTCCTGGTCTCCCATGCAGGTGCAGGACCCAAGCACTTGGGCCATCCTCCACTGCCTTCCCGGGCCACAGCAGAGAGCTGGACTGGAAGAGAAGCAACCGGGACAGAACCGGCACCCCAACTGGGACTAGAACCCTGGGGGTGCCGGCACTGCAGGCAGAGGATTAGCCTAGTAAGCCGCAGCGCTGGCTCTAAAGTCATTTTAGTGAATAAACTAAAATGTTGATTAGTCTTGGAATCGAATTAGCAAATGTGCATTGTGCTTCCTGCAGACCTTTTAAGAACTTCAGAGTCATCTGAGGCCAAAAATATCTACCAAAAGCAAAAACTTCAACCACTTGTTATTTTGCTACTGGTCCAAGAGTGAAACCCTGACACTACAAAGCTCAGTGTGTCCCACCTTCCCCTCACTAACACAGCTTCTGAGACCAGTTTCCTCACTATGCCCCAGAATGGTGCTCATTTCCTTCCTCCAAACCCTACCCACCCCTCTGGCCCCTGAATTCCTCCTCTGCAATTACAGGCTGCCCTTGCAAGTGGCCTTGCACACATTGCTGTAAATATGTTGTCCCTTTCCTATCTATCTGGAGGCTACCCAAGTTAAATAGTAAAAGAGGATTGAAAGTAATTGCACAGAGGGAGCAGGATGAGACTTTGATGTATTCACACAGGATCTAAGATGAGTCACTCAAGTGTTCTCTTGCTTCTGTTTCCTCATCTTTAAAAAGGGCCCACAGCTAGAACCCCTTATCACAGGATCACTGCGAGGCTTACACAAGAAACTCCACATAAACATTTAGCAGAAAGCCTGGCACCAGACAAGTTAATGTCATCTGTATTTTTATCATCATCAGTATTTTTGTTGCTATTGTAATTATTCTATGGTGAAGACCTAATAAGTGAACACCAGACAAAAGATGGGCTCATTCAAAGCTATCAAATACGCATTAGGCTGGCTTCACGTTTTATTTAAGGTTTGAGTTAATATTAAAATATAGAATCACCATCTTTTTTTTTTGTGAGGAAGTCTCAATTAATTATAGGCACTCAATAAACATACGGGTCTTGTGATACATTCATATGGATTTATTCCAGATGGATAGCTTTGGGGGTGGGGCTGGAAGAAACAACCAGTCGGTTTCCGGCTGTCTGCAACAACAGCGACAGTCACTTCGGCCTTCACAGCCTCCTGAGGAACTGCACCTCCCCCCGTAAACACACAAGTGACAGAGGACAAATGGCTGCTGTCTCACATCTCCCCTTCCCTTCTCCTCCTTCCCGCCAGCCCATCAGGCACGTGCCAACAATGAGCTTCCTGCCTTGCTGGGATCCTCAGCTCCATTAATAAGCCCTGGGTGGCAGATAATTGGGGATTCGTGGAGCTTGCAGTCTTTCAATAAGCCAGGTTGTTATGGAAACCAGAGACAGGCCTCCATGTCTATACTATTGATCCCTAAAATAAAATAAAATAAAATAAAATAAAGTGAGGATTTGAAAAAGGTTACTTCAATTGGTCCACTCCCCTGGCCTGCCCCAGGCCCCATTATTTAATTTTAGAAGTTCACCACCAATTTCTGCATGTGAGAATTCACAACTCTTCTCTTTTGGTTTTCTTCTCAGCAAGTCCCATTCCTTTCTTAATTACAGCTTCTTGTGTCTTCACCTCAAGCAGAAAAATCATCTTAGTGCGGGACTAAAGGAAAAATCCACATAAACACTCTAAATCTAATCTAAAACCATGGCAATGGTTCTGATTATTTGAGTCAAGAAAGTCAGCAATGAATATCAATGTGTTTTTCTCACCATTAAAAAGAAACAATAATTAAATAGGATTAAAAATGGCCTCTGAGTCTCCCGCTGGCCTCTCAAGATGCCTTGTTCTGTAGTGAGATGGCCACACAGGATGAGTCAGGGTGGAGCTGTGTTCACAAGAAGGAGTGTCCAGCTCTCTGGAGTGAAGGGGGCTCTTCTCTTGGACACTTTTAAAAATTAGCTGACAATCACTCTACAATATAAATCCAATTACTCCTTTTGGTTAATGAACTTCAGCAATGGTGCCAGAGCCTACCTGGGAGAACTGCCTTTAGAATTAAATGAATCCAGCTTGGAGGCTGCTGTGGGCCCAGGATCACTGACACACTCCTTGCCTGGTAAAAAGACCTGGACACCATTGTTTCCTGCTGAATTTCCTACCTCATCCCAGCAGAGGGAGCCAGTGTAATTCTGTTCCCAGCTGTGGTGCAGAAATAGCTCTCCAGGAAGAAATGGCTGCAGGCAAATGACACCAACAAGCAACAGTGTGGAAACTACCTATTGCAATTGGGTCCTATGTGGAAGTTGTCCTGACATTAACGTTTTATTTTTCAGTCCTTTTAAAATGGTCAGAAGTATTGTTTACTAAAGTCGTTTTAACAAACTACAGTGTTGATTAGTCTTTGAATTGAATTAGCAAATGTGGATTGTGCTTCCTGCAGACCCTAAAGAACATCAAATTCATTCATAGGCAAAAATAATCTACTAAGGCAAAACTTAAACCACTTGCTGTTTTGCTACTGGTCTAAAAGTAAAATCCTGACACTACAAAGCTCAGTGTGTCCCACCTTCCCCTCACTAACACAGCTTCTGAGACCAGTATCCTCACTATGCCCCAGAAAGGTGTTCATTTCCTTCCTCCAAACCCTACCCACCCCTCTGGCCCCTGAATTCCTCCTCTGCAATTACAAGCTGCTCTTGCAAGTGGCCTTGTACAGGTTGCTATTAAATGGTCCCAGGTTGCTTTTTATTTTTATTTTTTCCTATAAAAGTCTTGCCTTTTTTCTTCAACCACATTGTGATTTCCATGGCAACAGATATTAGCTTTTATACATGTGCATTCTTCATAGTATCTAGTACAGTATGGAAATTAAGCATATTAATATATACAAATTGAAAGACAGGGAAACATACTCCTTCAGACAGTTGAGTCTACCTCCTCAAACTCATAGTCCTTGTATGATCATAGCAGACAGATCATGCAACCAGAACCCCAGAATATGCATCAGCTTTCATTAAAACCCACACATACACATCCCTCCTGGAGATCATTCAAGTACCATGGATCTTAATCTTTTTGTGTGATGGTCCCAGTTGAATAGATGATGAAACACAAGGACACTTTGCCTAGAACATCATTCATATGCACATATATAAGGCACACAATATTGAAAATCATTCCAGGAGCTTAAAGGGATCTCCTGAAGTCCATCTATTTCCCAAGTTTAGGCAATTTCTGAGTTTCCTTTTAGGTGTAAGTCTGTAGGATTGAAATTCAAGATGTGATAGTTCATTGCTGGTATCTACCTAGACAGTGTATTAGCTATTTCCCTTAAGAAACCCTAACATTTTCTATTGAATCCCTAGATTACAATTTCTGAGGGACCAATTACATGAAGCTTAAATTACTCCTAACATTACTACCTGGTGGCCTTGGCCGAATTCCAGGCTCAATCATTACTGATAATGTAAGGACTTGATAATGTTGTTGAGCTACAAGTTAGGCCAAATAGAATAGTCTCTGACTCCCAAAAGGGACTGCAAATCATTATGTGTCTCTCTTGCTGTCCATAAATCAGATCTTATTTGCACATTAATTTCCTTTACAAAATAAGAGGTATAGTGCCAAGGAGAAAAACTCACCCAACAGCTTCTATTGAAGAGTTGAGAAACACTGGTGACTTTGTATTAGGCACTCAATATGTGTTCAACATAATGCTAGTAGTCAGTAGACACATGATCTAGTCAATTCTAACAGCCTCCAAGGTCAGCAATGAAACTATTGTATCATTGCACAATGACAAAATTGATGTTGAGCTGGTAGAACAGACTTAGTTAAGGGCCAAACCTTTGAGTCAGACATAGGTTCAAGTCTGCAACTATTCTCTTGCACTACAGGCCTCCATGGAGGAGACTGGGTTAAATCCATGGCTGTTGCCCAGCCCACATAGAGAGAAAAGGGTACTAGTAGAACAAATAATTATTTCAGATTATCAGAAGAAAAGTAAGGCAAAATGATATTAATTGAGAACCCACTCTGTACTGGGTTCGTTAAATACATTACATGATAAATCCACCCAGCAACTGTGGATAAATCCACACAGGCAATGTTCTTGTCCTCACCTTATAGATGAAGAGATTGGGGTAAAACAAATAATTAAAATTACATAGAAATCTGAAATTGAACCCAAAACTGTGCAATTCCAAGACTTCTCACCATTAGCTGATCTAAGTAAAAAATATTTCTGAAACATGCTTTAGCATCTGTAACTTACTGGCAGGGACATAGGCTTACATTTGAACTATTAAGCTCAACTCCCCTTTTCTCTTCCTGTCTAGGAGCAAGCAGAGGCAGTATCTCTTGGTTTGTTGGGGCAGGGCTGGCTGAGCACTGAAGCTGCAGAAGGGATCAGACAATAGTGGGTTGGGTGGGGGAGGTGGAGGGAGCTCTCCTTGGGGAGCCAGGCCCCATCTGCCACTTAGATCTGTTCAGAGACAGAAAATCCATTTGCCAGGGAGCCCTTTAGGGCCTGCTTATTTGTCAAGCAAAGAACAGAGAGTGCTGCAGATGGAAGATACCTTAAAGACCACCTCCTTTTACCAGAAAGGAAAGTAAATTTGCCCTGCCCATAGCCAGGAGCTTGTTAGCAACAGAGCTACAGGGGACCCACGTGTGTTTTGGTTCGGACTCAGCTCAAGGTCCTCGGCCTTTCACTGCCCTCCAGTGCTGCTCTCCCACTCTCCAGGCTTCCTTCACTCTTTCTCCTCTTTCTCCACTTCTCCCTTCCTTGTTCTTTCTGCCTCAGAGGCTTCCATTCCCGGCCCTCTCTCTTTTCTTCTCCCTCTGTTTTCTTGCATGTTCCACTCCATTCTCCTTTCTGTCAACTTGCCCTTTTCTCTATTAAATGAAGACTCACCGTGCACACCCCTGCCCGCTTCTTTCTAGGGCTCACACTTCTCACATTCTGACCAGTTTTCCTTCTGAGTCACCCAGTGTGTCTGCGCTCCTGGGGACATGTTCTGAAGTAGGTCATGGAAAGGAAGTTGCTGATTTATAGCTTAAAAGTGTTGGCTGCAAGCAATAAAAATGGACACTTGCCTGAAAATTACTTAGCTTTTCTTGTGAGGCTTCCAAATTTGCAAATTTAAATGGTTCTTTCCCTTTCATGATGTTCACAAAAAGGCATCTCTCCATTGGTGGAAGTCACACCATTTGCCAATCAGTAGATAGCTAGTGATGGATTGCTGTCTGCTGTACCTTATTCTGAGCACTATGCTAAAAGAAGCAGAAAGTCTAGTGAAAGAAAGACAGCAAACATGTCACAGATAAAAAATAAACTCATTTGTGGCACTGAGAATGCTATGCAGGACATAATTTGGGTAATGTGGTACAACAAATGGGACTAGCAGAGATAGTACTTTCCTGACCAAATGGTCAGAGAAGCCTTCTCTGAACAAGTGACATTCAAATAGAGACCTAAGTGCTAAGATACAGTCATGGGAGGATCGAAAGTGAAAACAAATGCAAAGGTCCTGTGTTAGGCTCCAGCGGAATGTGCTTAAAAGACATTAAAAGGGGCCAGCACTGTGACACAGTGGGTTAAGCTACCATCTGAATAGCTGGTATCCCATATAGGCTACAGTTCGAGTCCCGGTTGCTCTACTTCCAATCCAGCTCCCTGCTAATGCACCTGAGAAAGCAGTAGCAGACGGCCTAAGTTTTTGGGCCCTGCACCCATGTGGGAGACCTGAAAGAAGCCCCTAGCTCCTGGCTTAGGCCTGGCCCAGCCCCGGCCATTGCAGCTATTTGGGAAGTGAGCCAGCAGATGGAAGATCTCTGTCTCTTCTCTCTCTCTCTGTGTAACTCTTTAAAATAAATAATTCTAAAAAAAAGACATTAAAAAGGTAGATACGGCTACAGAAGTGTGAAGAAAGAGGAGACGGATGTATGATCATAGACATAGCACAAGTCAGATCACATGAGGCTTCAGGGGCCATGCAATAATTTAGATTTATTCAGGTTGCAAAAGATAAGCATAAGGTTTCATGTAGGGTGCTGATAAGAACAGGCACAAGGCTGTAGCTCCACATGAATGGTCCTCAGAGTAGTTGATTAGAAATTATAAGAAGGCAAAGCCCCTCATACCTGAAGCCTGAAACTATCATGACATCAGTGGATCAACTGGGTTGTGTCATCTGATGATGCTAATCACTGAAGTGACGTTTAGTATGTCAGTCCCTGGAGTTAAATATGAATTAGTCCCATTGCCCATAAATGTTTTCTTTTGGGCCATCCTTTTAGACCTACACAAACAGTTATTATCCACTGGAGCTGAGAAATGAGAGAAAGAAAGGTAACTGATTTTTTTAGTTTTTGAAACAGATTTTATTTTCTAAAAATCTTACTCCTGGGGCCGTTGCTGTGGCACAGCGGGTTAACGCCCTGGCTTGAAGTGCCAGCATCCCATATGGGCGCCGGTTCTAGTCCCGGCTGCTCCACTTCCAATCCAGCTCTCTGCTATGGCCTGGGATAGCAGTAGAAGGTGGCCCAAGTCCTCGGGCCCCTGCACCCACGTGGGAGACCCGAAAGAGGCTCCTGGCTTTGAATAGGTGCAATTTCAGCTGTTGCAGCCAATTGGGGAGTGAACCATCAGATGGAAGGCCTCTCTCTCTCTCTCTCTCTCTCTCTCTCTCTCTCTCTGCCTCTCCTCTCTCTGTGTAACTCTGACTCTTAAGTAAAATAAATAAATTTTTTTAGAAAAACTTACTCCTGAGGGAATGTCAAAAGTTGCATAGCTGGGATCCCTGAAATAGTATCCTGTTGAGAAGAATGTGCTATTTATACAACTATGCTGCAAATTGCAATAGAACTAAAAACATGATTGCACTGTTAGTCTGTTTCTTTTTCTGAAGGACCCAGAAGCCATGGATGAAGTAATTTTACTTCCCTTGGTTTATAACCCTGGATGACCAGTTACCTAAATTCCATTTGTTTATGATTTGCACTACAAGCAAATTCTCAGAACAATTTCTGTAATACATCTGAGATGATCATCTGTTTGTAACAATTCAAGCTAATCACAAAGTAGATGCCTGAATGAAAAGAGGAGCTCTGAATTATGTTTGGTTGAATTTCAACCTTGCCAAAATTCAAGATTTTTTGCAATTGGCCTAAAATCCACAACAGCAATTTTCATTTAACTCCATTATTTGTTACAATGTCAAAGTTTTACCAAGATCCAGAACAGTTTTGTGAAAGCATGAGGGATTTTAGGGTGTGGAGGACCCAGATCCCTGCCAACTTTACCTTTTCCTTAATCACACAACATGCAACAGAAATACTTTCAAATGATAAAACACATTCTCCTGGCATCATATACATAAGTATGTGGATGTTTGTGATTCTATACTGACAAATTATCTGGAAGTTGAGAAATACTATTCTAGTATTTTGGAGGCATCAAAAGTAACATTTGTTAAATTGTTAAAAATATATTGATACGCTGGAGCTGACACATTGGCAGCTGAGAACCAACTGACAATATCTGTTTCCAGTGGTTTGTTCAGTGACAATATATTAATAGCCTGAAATCAGCCTTAAGAGGGGTATTTAAATCACAGTAATTGGCAATCAGCCATAATAGGGGTATTTACACCAAAGAAATTAGCAAGCACTACAAATCAGGGCTTTTAGAGTTTTGCTTATGTGTATGCTTTGGAGAGTCAGTTTACCAATGTGTTTCATAAAATATCTAATAAAATCATCATGAATGATTTATGTTTTATTTTGTTTTATATTGTAACGAATACTCACATGCAATCATCATGCATCTCAGGTCAAATGGCTAGGCTATGGCTAAAATGAATGAATACAAAGCAAGAACTGGAAAGAGAAGAGATGTTATTCTGTAATTCCTGAGAATGTGATAAATGTTCATGCTACCTGGCGTTTCAAACTAACCCTATGGTGGAGAGTCCTTATGTGATAAACATGTAACCAGAGAGTCCCAGCTTAATCTTGGCCATAAGAAACAATGTTTTCATTTACTTTATGACATTGTTATATCAAAACCTGCTTTATTAGATATTCACAAAACAGAGAAGGGGGTGTCTCCTCATAGGTTTTCAAAAATAATATGTAATTTGACAACTGCACCAACCTGTACCCAGAACACTAGCAATGTTCTCCAAATAAAATAGTATATCTAAAATGCCTACTTTTCTTCTCTCATTCTTTCTCTCTGTCATTCTGTCTTTCAAATAAATAAGCAAATTCTTAAGAAAAAGGGGGGAGAAGAGAGCATGTTGTGGTGCAGCAGATTAAGCCATCCCTTAGGACGCTCCCATCCCATATCAGAGTGCTGGTTTGAATCCCAGCTACATGGCTTCCAATCCACCTTCCTGCTTATGTGCCTGGGAAACAGCAAATGATGACTCAAATATTTAGGAGTTCCGGATTGAGTTCTTGGCTTAGGGCTTCAGCCTGAGCCTGACCCATCCTTGGCTATTGCAGCCATCTGGGGAGTGAAACAGCACATGAAAGATTCTCTCTCTATCTCTTCTCTCTACTCTCTTCTCTCTTCTCTCTACTCTCTTCTCTCTCTCTCACTGGTGTGTGTGTGTGTGTGTGTGTGTGTGTGTGTGACTCTGCCTTTCAAATAAATAAATAAATGGATGAACAGATAGGTCTTTGAAGCATCTACTTTTTTGCAAGAATGAAAAATCATAAGTAGCAAGGCTTTGCTTTGCTTCTTTCCTTTAAAAAGTGTCAAAAAAAATGGAGAGAGGGAAGGCAAGCATGTGGCACAGAGTTAAGATACCAATAGGGACACCCACGACTCATCCTGAAGTTCTTGGTTCAAGTCCATGCTTGACTCCTGATCTCAGCTCCCTACTAAGGTCCACCCTGGAGGTGAGCATGAGGTATCCCAAAGTAATTGGATCCCTGCCACCCATGTAGGAGATTCGGATTGAATTCCTGGCTCCAAGCATTTGGAGAACCAACCAGTGAATGGAAATTCTACCCCTGCCCTTCCTTCTCCTTCTCCCTCCCCCTCCCCCATCCTCTCCCTCTCTTTAACTCTGCTTTTAAAAAAAAGAGCAACAACAAAGAAAAAAAAAAGACACCTGAGGGGGAAAAAAAAAGGAAAGTAAGTGACTTGTCTCTTCCAATATTCCAACAGAGGCCAGGTTTTCCACCAACACATAACAGATTTACCCACTGGTATTAAAGGAGGCCAAAGAAGAGAAACAAAAATATTCCACTGTTACCTTTTCTTCAAAAAGGATTTAATTACACTGAAGTAGAGAATGCTGGAACCCACTGCTAAACCCTAGGTCTTCTTAGCCTTTTAAGTTAGAACAATAAAGCAGGACTCTTCCAATCTTTATGCCAAGAAGAAATTGCTCAGTCTCCCACACCAATGTCGTCTAGTGTCTGTAGTCTGAATGGTTCGCCGGCTACAGGCACATGGTGCTTGCACCTCTGTGGGAAAGTGGAATAGGCAACAGGAGTGAGAAAGACCATTTCCTGGTCTCTCCCCATCACTGCTGATTAGGGAATGCATTAACAATTCATCCTATAGTGGGGCAGCAGCAGGTTGAGTAGACTCATACACACCTTGCAGAGATTACTTAACTGTGTCAGATGAGGAAAAGGAGCCAAGGAACCTGGCAGATCATTCCTTCCCTGGGTGTTCCTATCACATACTGGGCAAGAGCCATCCACAGGTCACTCATGGGGCTGGAAAGAAATTAATCACCTGCTTTCTGAAGAGAGCAGCCTTGGTTTCCTCTAGTTCTCAATATGTTTCCAGACGTGATGCAAAATGCTCGCATTGGTGTATGAACTCCTAAATGTTTTGCATTTTGGCAGCCACAGGGTAGACGTATGGCCCTGAGCAATGACAATACTTTCCAGTGAGCTTCTGCATTAAGCTTCTAAAATAGCAGGTTTATAGCACCAGAGCTTTGTGTTTGAGCAACTGTCTGCCTCCTTTTGTCACTTAGACTCTGCATATAAACTCAGAGTGTGTCATAACACGGGCATTGTAAAGCTATTTTAGAAATGGTGGTAATTTTCAGATCCTGTGTTCAACATTCTTGTTTCATGAAAAGATAATCTCACACCCAAAGAACCTAAGGAATTTGCTAACCCAATGTTTCAAGGTTAGAATCCAGTCTTCAAGGTCAGTTTAGGACTTTCTCTATGCCATAATGTTGTGCATTCATATTTAACTCATCCATCAAATGCTTTTTGACTGCCTCTAATTTCCAAATCCTTATTATAATTACAGGAGATTCGACAACAAACAAAACATATCTTGGAGATGCTTTTTAAATGTGGGGTTAATCGCAATTAGCATCTGCTGAATTATGATTATAATTAAACTACTTGCACTTCTGTGCTAATTTGAGAGAAAGATTAATTCCTTAGTTTTAAAATAAATGGTATTTCTTTCCAGTTTGCAGTAGATACGTCTAGTACTTCTGGACTTGACTGAGGTAACATCTAGACCAAGAATTCTTCCAAATCTTCCTCTAATTAGCCTAATCAGGACTGTAATTTTACAACATTATAAATTTCATCACAGATAACTCCAGGCTCAACTCCTGGCTCTCCCTATTCTATTGCAGGATCACAAGCACACCGTAGTGATACAACCACAGAGAAAGGACTATTAGTCTCTGCACACACCCTCAGAGAGACAAAGAGATTTTTCTGAAGCCATGGCCCACATCTTGTTGCCTTAAAGGGTAAAGAAAATGTATAGCTCATTATTCTTCCAGATTTTCCCTAAAAGGCAAAACTCTTGAGCAAGCCTTTCCCCGCAAATTTAATGCGTGTATGTACAGAAGGGTATAGCACAAGCATGGATACAGTAATTAAACAGATCTAAATTATATTCTCCATGTTTGATTTCCTCTCCACTATCTCATAGAAACATATACATTTGTTATACACTAGGAAATATGGGGCCATTTTGGGTAAATAGTTTCTGGCTTTTATTCCAAATCCAAAAGATTTCACTACTCACATTTAGAAACAAACAAAAAACATTTTTCAGAAGTTACTTTACCATGTATACAGTTTGATACCAGGAAAGAATACTTTTAATGAATGTGATTTATAACAAAAAGTGAAGAGCCTACCTAGGGTATATTTTTGTACCTGAATAGGCCTCAAGAACCAAAACTTTCCTTCCAAATACAATGCTGTGAAATGACCAAACCGAAATATCCTATCTTTTACAATTCTTTGATTTGTGATTTGAAAACCGAAAATAAGTATGAGAATTGCCGAATAATCACATTTAACTTGTGTATCGTTTACACAGTCTTTTCTCTGGATGTCTCAATTTGGATACCCAATTCTAAACACTCAGGCCTGTTAGCCCATTTCATTAATGGTTAGAATTTCAACTACTGTGACTACGTATTTAAAAAGAATTGAAAGAAAGTTATATTATGCTTATCCATGTAGTGCTTGTGTTCAATACAGCCTATATCAAACAAAATTTTGCAAAGCTTATCAAATGTCTTCTGGTACATCCATTGGTCCTATACAAGAATCCAAGGCTTTATGAACTCTAGAAGCTATTTCAATACTAAATGCTTTAACATTTTAATTACTTAATGAAATAAAATTAATATAGGAGTGAATTAATAATGAAATAAGTCTAAGATGAAACTATTAACTGCAAATTGTGGTCATGAAAGCTTAGAGAAGCAGGAGGTCAATCATATCAGAAAACATTTTTAAATCTTCATTTTCTTTCTTTTCTAAAAAGTTATCTTTATTTGAGAAACAGAAGAGTAGATAAACACAGGGAGAAAAACAGAGAGAATTTCCTTTTACTGTTCCATGCTCCAAATGCCTGCAACAGCTGGGGCTGGCCTAGGACCAGAGATAAAAACCAGGATCTGGGAACACAATCCCTCTCTTCCCTGAGGATAGCCTGAACTCAGTTACCATCACCAGTACCTCCCTTCATTACCAGGAACAGGAGAAAGAAATGAACCCAGGTACTCTGCTGTGGGGCACAGGTGTCTTAACCATTAGGTAACCACCTACTCCGAAATTTTACTTCCAATCTCAAGTGTAAGGTGAGGTTAGAAAACTCCATTAAGATTTCCTTGATACCTGCTGGACATCCAGTGTAAGATTTCTTAGAGTTGCCTTTTCATATATTCCTATCCCACTATTCAAACTCTTTACTCTTGGGCCCACCCTTAACCCATTATCTAATAATGAGGAAAATGAAGGGTTAAAGTGAGATTTTTGAGTAAGAGGCCATCAGCTCCACATTTCAAAGATACTTCCTTTGTCTACCACTGCAAACTTTTAGAGTTGGGAGGCAGAAAATACCTAATGTAACACACTTATTTCATAGATGTCAGAACTCAGCTCAAAATGTAGAAAGTCTGGCCTGATATCAGCAGCAGTATCTGAACAACACCCCGGATCTCTTCATTTAGGATGTACCATATACATTCCATATAATAATTAAAAACATGCTATTCATCATCCTTATGAGAATAATTTAAAAAAATATTTATTTATTTATTTTGAAAGTCAGAGGTTTTTTTATATTTTTATTTATTTGAAAGAGTTACACAGAGAGGTAGAGACATAGAGACAGAGAGAGAAGTCTTCCATCCACTCATTCACTCCACAGATGGCCGCAATGGCAGGAGCGATCCAAAGCCAGGAGCCAGGAGCTTCTTCCAGGTCTCCATTGTGGGTGCAGGGGCCCAAGGACTTGGGCCATCCTCCACTGCTTTCCCAGGCCACAGCAGAGAGCTGGATGGTAAGAGGAGCAGCCAGGACTAGAACCAGTGCCCACATAGGATGCCAGCACTTCAGGCTGGGGCTTTAACCCACTGAGCCACAGCGCCAGTCCCATGAGAATGATTTATGATAATTCTCTTAAGCAAACCCCAAAATAAAATTTGCCTAGCGAGCCAAGCTTTATTCTTGTTAGATCAATAACTGGCTAAACATTTTTTGGAACTTTTTGACTCAAATTTTCTTGATTATATAAATTGGAATGAGGTTCACCACCTGATTTAGTCATATTCTTTCAACAACAAAAAAAATCAAACATGACTAAGAAGGATAGAAAAAATCATATTCTTTTAAGCCCCCTCTATTTCTTTATACAAGCTGTAAGCCACAAAATCTTGAGGGCTCTTTAAGAGGACATAGGTCCTGTAGCCTTAAGCACCTTCTTCCCTTCCATTCTTGTCTGGTTACAGGAAGATTTTCATTTTATTTAATAAAGCTATGATTGTGCCAATAAAAAAGAATGATGACCACTCAGTGCTTTCTAGTCCATTAGACTGAGTGCTCTGCTCCCTCTCCATGTTTAGTCAAACGAACCCACTATATAACTCTTGCTGCTCTGCCTCTTCCTGTTTTTAATATAACTAGGAGTGTGTGTGTGTGTGTGTATACATTTGTATGTATAGAGAAGACAGCAAATATTTTGTAAGTATACAATAATATCTGAAAAACATTCTCTGTTTCAATAAATTTTGTTCATTTTCAATGCCAAATAGAATATCACAACTTTAAAATTGGAGGAGGGAGTTACATGTTTTTCTATTTATTACCTTTGATTATAAAGTGATACTAACAATTTAATGAGTTATATGGACAAAGGGATGTAACAATATAAATTTCTTAACCCTAAAACCCATTTCTTAATCTTTTGTCTGCTTCATTTTGAAACTAAAGAATTAAAGTGATCTCCAGTTTGCCTTTTCTATTTTTTTTTTAATATTTTAACTATAAAGACTTTACAGATACCACTGTCTTTGGAAATACACCTAACAAAGGGGGAAAAAGATCAAAACAAGAATGTTAAAAACATATTAGTTCTGATGTAACAGATTTAGAATAGGAGTAACCTACAATAAATAAAATGACTTTCATCTGATTAAAATATGAAAATTTCCAAATTTTAGTTTCTTCTGACATTTGATGGAGTCAGCAATATTCTTGTTAAGAACAATGAATTTCAACGGATCTTTAGATCTCTCACAAATTGAGCACTCGAAATATGTTTGAGGAAGACTCTGAGACTCACTGGCTTAGCATTCCCAATAACACTAGGGCGCTAGAGTTATAACATAATTGTAATAAGGGATTACAATAATTACTGGATTTCCACCTGTAAATGTGATCATTAATAATTACCAGACAAGGACTTGAAATATCCAAATTACATAAATAAGGGGTTGTTCTTAGATTAAAACATGATGTGAATCCTGAGACATCTCTCTTTCTCTTTGTGTTTTTCAGAATTGTACATGTGTGAGTGTCAGGGTTCAGCCTGTGACCTCTGCAATCAAACTGTCAGGGTTTAGCTGCTGGTTGGACACTTGCTAGCTGTCCACAATGATTAACTGCCATAATTTCCCTAAACTTCAAATTCCTCGTGTGTAAAAAGAGAGGTGAAGCTACATTACTTATACCACCAAATGGTTATGACGATTAAATAAGATAAGTCCTGTATAACACTTAGCAAAAGACCTGGAACTTGAAAAATGCTCATTAATTGCTACCTATTACTGGACTTTTATATTTTAACCCTTTAAAGGAAGCCTTAAAAACCAACTAGACTAGCCCCTCTTCTTAAGGATGAGAGAGCTAATGGCCAGAGAAGCTAAGACTTACCAAAGATTTCACAGCTGGCTTGTAAAAACATTGAGACTATTATTCTTCTCCCTGAGTCCAGTGTTCTTTCCCTTGTACTACCTTACAGGGCATGAAGGTCAGAGGAGCCCTAGGAAACTCCTGGTTGGTATGGGTATTTCCCAAGCATCAGAAATTGTCACAATTACTAAGACGAATAAAGTGAAAATATGGAGAGTGACATGAAAGTGCCAGAAAAGAGAGGTAAAGAACTGTATGGCTGGGACCAACGTCATAGTGCAGTGGGTTAAGCTGGCAACCCATAACAATGTGCTGGTTCAAGTCCCAGCTGTTGTGCTTCCAATCCAGAATTCCTTGGTAATGTGTCTGGGAAGGCTGTAGATGATGTCCAAGTGCTTGGGTCCTTGTCAGCCACGTAGGAGACTTGAATGGAGCTCTGGTTCCTGGCTTCAGCCTGGCCCAGAGCTGGATGCTGCAAGCATTTGGAGTGAACCAGCAGATGGAAAAATCTCTCGCTCTCTCCCAGTATCTTCCTTTCTCTGTGTCGCTCTTGCTTTCAGATAAATAAATCTTAAATAAAAAGCAAACTACAGCGATAACATTAAGGTGAGGGTTTAGAGATCTATCAATTTGACCCATTTTGTCATTGACTGGGTCTGAATTTGCTTCTATTCGTAGCTTGTAAAAATAGAAAGAAAAATATTATCAAATGCCTCTAGGTTGTTGTCAGAAAAGAGCCAATAAAAATGATTACTCTAGCAATATAAAATTGCTCCATGAAAGCTTTATAATCAACAGTATTTAAGCAGCATACCCCTGAGTCTCTGACAGAGAGCTCATGTTTTATAAACAGCATTTATGGACTGTCACAATCCAAATTCTCACTCTTTATGAGTTGTGTATAAACTTGGAAAGTGGCTGAAACCACATTTCAAATCAAAACCACTTATGAGGCACCCTGCCAAACAAGTGTAAATATTCTTGGGAAAATTCGTATCTAATATTCTGCTTAGTGGAAGTGGATTTAGTTTTGGGGGAGCTGAAAAGTGGACTATTACCTTGGTCCATAGGGAATTATTGCCCTGAGACCCAAAGAATTTCTCCAAATCCAGAAGCATTGGCTAGTTACTTTACTCTCATAAATTTAATAATCATTCTAGGGAATTACATTATTTTTACCTTTTTTTCCTAATAATTTGGTTTTATAGATCAGATATAAAACTGTTTTTTAGGAAGCATCAAAGTATATCTTGGCCACTCAGCATTGGCTCATTCATGTTTTGTTTTAGAGCACATTGGCATACTTTAATATTCCACATTTATTTGCACAATTGAATTGAGATTATTAATGTGATTCTCAATATCATTTCCTGAATTTCTTCTCACTTCTCCTATCAGATAAGAACTCCCAAAAGTCAAAAACTATATATTACTAGTCTTTGTCACTCTAATACTTAGTACTGCAGAAAGTTAATGTAAATAGAAGTAAAATTGAGAGAAAAATGGAAGGATGAAATGGACAAAAGAATAGGAAGGAGGGAAAAGAAGAAAAGGAATGAGGGAGAGAGGTAGGGAGACATGGAATTAATTTTTTGATTAAAATAGAATGGCAAATTTCCTTTTCCCCAGATTATTGCAAATTAAATTATCCTAATTTGAGAGATGTAATGAGATCATGTAAATAAAATGTAGCCAAGATCAACATACAGATATCTAGGGTGACCTGGAACTACGCTTCCTATCAACATCATTCAGGACCTATGGCAGCCACCTGGTCCACATCACTGATAGTACTTGGATAGGTTACCTTGGTAACACTATGTTATAGAATATGGTCACAGTAGAAATGCTCGAGTCCTCTACTGGGGAAAGTCAATGTGCTGCCAAGGAGCAGAGAAAACAGAACAGAGAACTCCTTCATCAAGGGCCACTGAGCACATTAACACCTCCCAGGAGGAGACACCAAGGGCATTATCACTAAAGAGAATTGAAAGTTCTCTCTTCATAGATCAAGTGGACAGGGTCCTATGGATGTTTAAACACTTCTCTTTCTGTGAAAAAAAAAATCCTCTTCAGAAATGTACTGAAGTCTTTTGGTGAAAGGCCCTTTGCTAGGTGGGCAGGCAGAATGGTGAAGCAGAGAGAGGGAGAGACAGTTAAGAGTTAAAAAGAAAAAAAACTAACCAATTTCACAGGTACCAATGCAAATGGCACCTACTTGTAACAAATTCAGAGTAGATGAAGTGAAAAAATAACATATTTTAAATTTACAAAGTACTCCCATATATATTTAAGCAATGATCAGATTTCATGCAAAATTTTTGACTCTCTTACAGACAAAACATATTTTTTTAGATTCTTTTAACTTATTTCACTCTCCACAGCATTGCACCCTCTTTGATGGGCTTTCTCTGCCCTTCTAGGCAGCCACAGACTCTGAAAGCAACCCATTGAAGTCATCATTTCCAAAAGGTACAGCCCAACTGAAAACACTGTGTCTTTAACCCAGATTATAACAAAATCCAATGGGAGACAGACGAAATGCAGTACAAGGCCCTTGGGAATGTAGACCTGATATGATGTGATAGATCTCCTTGTCACATCTAGTTTCTATGATTCTATGAGGTTCACCAAGGCAGAGTAATTTGTGCTTGTCACAGATAGCAGGCAAGGCTAATAGATAATTCGGTCTAGAAACTACAGGCAGCATTGCAGAATCTAACAGAGAGGAGATACCTATATAAAGCCAAGAAACAGTGTGCAATAAAGTGCCCTTTTTGATTACTTTCAAGTTGAACTTCATCTACATGTTCAATGTTTATAATACAGTCTCATTATCTGAAGCATTTTTAGTTGGAATTTGTAAAATTTAGGACAAAACATGATCTATTTTCACTGCAGACACATTTTTAATCAAGTAAATGAATAGTGTTAGAAACGTTGCTGGAGGAATACATGATTAAGTGAACAAATTATTATCTACAAATTAAAATTAGCCAATTTTCATTCATTCAACATTTGACATTTATTGAGAACTTATAAATAAAATATCTCATTAATAGTTTAAATGATTTAGAATTATCATTGTTTGAAATACAATAAAATGGAATTTCTTTAAAATTACATTGTATATTAGACTTTTCATTGATTCAAGAAGCTCTTATTTCTACTAATCTAAACTAAGTATAGCTGAAATCATATCATGTCTTTTTCTCTACACTCAAAATTTCAGAAATCCCAGTTTGAAAAAAAGTATATTGTCTTATTGATGGCAATATGGATAGAACTGTAGAACATTACGTTATATGAAATAAATCTGTCCTAGAAAGACAAATACCACATATTCTAATTGATATGTGGAAGTTAAAAAGTAAATCTCATGGAAGTAGAGAGAGTATAGTGGTTACCAGAGATGAGTAAGGGTAGACGGTGCAAGAGGGTAAAGAGAGGATGGTTAATGGATTTGAGGTATAATTGGATAGGGAGCAATAGTTCCCAATGTCCTACAGCATAGTAAAATGGATTATGGTTGACTATGGTTAGTTGTATATTTTAAAATGGCTTGTAGAGAGGATTTTAAATGTTGCCAGCACAAAGAAATGATAAATGTTTGAGGTGATGGACATACCAATTACCCTGATCATTATATATTGTATGCATGTATTAAAATATCACACTGTGCCTCATAAATATGTATAATTATGCATCAATGACAAACTTTTATAAAATTAAAAATTATGGTCTCAGCAATATCAAATATTTTCTGTATTTAAATGTGTGATTAATTTCCAAAATTTATGAGATGACACAATCTATCAAACAGGCAAAGTGATTTGCGAACATCATTTCTGAGGCTTGAACCTTAAATTAAAGAAATTGGTTAACAAGCTTTGTTTTATTGAGTAAATTAAAATTAACTATCTGTTCCTTATGCAATGTCTTACCTTTTCAGGGGAAAAATTTCCGTCTTCTTAACCTTTGGGTTTGGCCCCAGAGGAAGATATGTAGTTAGAATAAATATTTAATATGAATCAGTGGTAGAAAGCAGCATGTGATTTATCTGGACCTAGAGTGTTAGAATATGGTGATAGCAATATTTTTTAATAAAAGACAATTCTTACAGAATTTTAGGGAGAAGATGAAAGAAGTACACTGCAAATATCTGGAATAATTATCTGCCTTCCTGTGGCAATAGATTTGGAGAAATGCTTCATCAAAGCAAATGTCCAAACACTTCACCCTCACTCGGATGGTTAGAGGGCAAATATTTTCCAGATCACTGTCATGGAGTAGGCCCTCTCCCAAAGGCCAGTGTGGTCCAAGGTGTACTTGGATCCTTGATCCCATCATGGGTTAAATCCATGGGGTTCTAATAGCGTAAACTCAGGCTTTTCAATTGGCACAGAAGCAACTTTATCTTTCCATATAGTATATTTGAGTTGGAAGGCACTCATGGGTCACAGTAAACTAGAAAAAGACCTTGGAGAACCTTGGTCTCCCCCACACTGTGGGCGTATGGGGGTGAGGGGTGGGTCCGATCTCCCAGGGTGAAGATTGATCAGTGAAATTTGTATTGCCCTGAGAAAGTTCCCTCCCAAGTCTGCCCAAGCTCTTTGGGCAATAATACTGAAAACATGACTTTCAAGCTACAGCTTCAAATTGAAGAGTTCAGTACATTTTTATAATCATAGTCAATCCTCAATTGTTTACACATTTGGTGGAAAATAGTGTCTTCAGTAATAGAATGATAATTTATGTTTGACTTCACAATATGCTCTGTATTTGGGGTTTTTCTTTTGTTTTTGGCAATATCAACAGACTTATTTTCCTCATTATGTTTGACCCCAATTAGTGTTACAATTCGTATTCTCTGCACGTACACACACTATTTACCAATCGATGGTGGGGAGAGTGCCCAGAGACATATTGTGGGATGGGGAAAGGTGGTCAGAGATTATGTTTTTGCTACTGGCAATTCACACAGTAGATAATCTGGATCAATTGAGGAGTTGGCTGTATTTATACCAGACACTTCCTGGAGCCAAATAATCACATTAGCTAATTCCCACCCATAAAATATACGTAGCTCTAGTAATTACTTATTAAACTAAGTCTATCAGCATATAGAATATTTTTTTTTAACCCAGGATTATCTAGTTCGGCCGTTTAAATCAATCCAATTACTATAATTGCCAGCTTCACTCTCCAGGACTGGCTGCTGCACAGCCCCGCCTGAGTCCTCTTTTGGCCTTGGAGTTGTGTTGGAAAAGTAACCTGAGCCCTTGGTTCTGCCACTCTGGGGGAGGAACTACAGCTTCCCTTGCTTCCGGACTGCACCTGTCCCTGGATGGCCCAGCGGCCTCCCATCTGCAGAGACCCCCGCCCAGCGCCCCGCACATCGGACCCCCAGAGGCTCACCTATCTTCTCTTCGGCTTGGCTGCTCTCCGCAGTCTCCGTGGGAGGCTGGGCTGCCTTGGCGGCAGCCTCTTCTGCAGCAGGAGTGGTGGCAGCAGCAGGCACGTCGGCTTGTTTAGGCTCCTCCTTGGCTGCGGCATCTTCAGCCTTGGAGGACGGCGAGTTATCAGGGGCAGCTTTAGTGGCACTTTCTGTCTCCGCAGAGCCGGCCTTTTCCTCCGAGGGCGCAGGAGCCTGGGGGGCTGCCTCGGTGGCAGCATCAGCGGCTCCCTCTGCCTTCTTCTCCTCAGAAGGAGTTTCTCCTGCTTTGCCCGTTTCATCAGCCTTGGCGCCAGAGCCTGGGGCCGCTTCAGTGGCCGCCGAGCCTTCTCCCTCCTTCTTCTCCACCCCGTCAGCGGCAGGGGCTTCTTCCTTCTTGTCGTCGGCCTCGGCAGCCTGGGCGTCACCCTTCTTCTCGCCTTTGAGCTTTTTCCTTGTTATGTGTCCACGGAAGCTCGCCTGAATTTTGGTGGCGGCCTTGTGAGCTTTGTCTTCTGGTTTGATGCCATCTTGTTCAATCTTTTGGTCCTCATCATTTTTTTCAACCTTTAGGGAGAAAAGAAGAAAAAAGAGGAGAGTTCAAAGGATGTTCTTGCCCTTCGAATCACAGCTTGCAACAAGTATTAAGTGACTTAATGCCAGGCCTCACACTTAGAGTTCAGGAATCAGCAAACTGCTAGAAGTTCAGATCCAGCCTCCCCTGTCCGTCAAAGGATGTTATGGGAAAGCTGATGTCTTTTTGAACTTCCAGAATCACTGGCATTATTTTGCATGTATTTCCTTTCCCCAGGTCAATATCCCTCTACTGCCAACATTCAAAGCTGCTTTTTTTTTTCCGATGTACCTTGACATTTCAAAGCACATTCACCTCCAAGTGTCAACCAAAGAGCTCTGAAAGATATTATGTTTTTAGAGCCTATGAGAGGGCATCTGTATAAAATTGGTTTAAAGGCCTGCGCCGTGGCTCAACAGGCTAATCCTCCGCCTTGCGGCGCCGGCACACTGGGTTCTAGTCCCGGTCGGGGCGCCGGATTCTGTCCCAGTTGCCCCTCTTCCAGGCCAGTCCTCTGCTGTGGCCCAGGAGTGCAGTGGAGGATGGCCCAAGTGCTTGGGCCCTGCACCCCATGGGAGACCAGGAAAAAGCACCTAGCACCTGGCTCCTGACATCGGATCAGCGCGGTGCGCCGGGCGCAGCGCGCCATCTGTGGCAGCCATTGGAGGGTGAACCAACGGCAAAGGAAGACCTTTCTCTCTGTCTCTCTCTCTCACTATCCACTCTGCCTGTCAAAAAAAAATAAATAAAATAAAAAAAATTGGTTTAAAAAATATTATGCAAAAGTCTGTTCTTTCCCAAGGTTTCAAGCCTGATCAGGAAAATAAGAGATTCACAGCAAAGAATGTGGTAAAGGTTTAGAGAAGAAATCTTATAGGAATTTCATGCAAAATGCAAATGAGTGCAAAGCTGTTGAGGAGTTCTTCAGAAAGTGACAATCAGAATGCTGGTCCCAAAATGATGTCTCACTTCCCCTGGTATGTGGACAATTATCAGTAAAGACATCTTAAACCTTCAAAATTGGACTGAGGGATATGGTCACTATTCCTGAGTTGAAATAAAACATGCAACACTGTTGCCACATTTGAAAAAGTGGCATCTATTCACCAAATCACAATCTTTTATTCCCATAGCAACTTAAAACTCAAATGAGTTTCACATTAACATCTTTAGAGCCGATTTACTACTGAAGACAAGAGACTAGAATATAAAATTTTGCTTGTTGATAGCAACATTTATAGTGCAGTATGTGCTGCAAATGGCTTTTATCCACATGGAGATTAAATCAAAGGAAAAGAACTCAAGGCAGTCATGGAAAAAAATGGATAGGCAACTACATGATATTCTATATAGCTCTATTGCTCACCACGGTGCCCCAATGTGGCTATGGATAGTCTCCATTCCTTCCTTTCTTAAACTTTTGAATGCTTGATGTGACTGTTATTCATTGTTACAAACACTGTTGTAGGCACAGGGGAAATGTAGCCATGAACAACCATGAGGTCACTTCAAAGGACAGTTACTAAAAGAGTGTTTTGCAGGTACCAACTCCTCTGCTTATTCTTGGCCTTGGCCTTGACCTTCATTCCACTTTGAGAGGAAAACCACAGCCCGCCAACACACAGTATGTTTTCCACCTGTCATACTCGCTCTGCCCCAGTGACCCAGATCCTGCTCATGATGTAGGCTTGTCTGACATTCTGTGGACAAGTATACAGGCCTGTCAATGCTTAGTCCATCAACGTGCTAGTGAATACACAAAGGTATTTTTGAAAATAAGCTATCAGCAAAAGTAAAAGCAGGATTAACAATTTTCTCAGCAAAACTTATGGCAAGTTTTTCTTCTTTCCCAGTTAACCATGCATGCATCAATACAAAGAAGGAAGGAGTCAGTGCAAAGCATTTTGGAGAGTGCTGTCCTGCTGCCTCCTCCCAGCACCCTGCTAACCACTCAGTCCTCTGTCCTGCTGTTCTCGATGATACCTACTGGGACAAGCACAGCACAATCTGGGGCAGGGGAGCAGCTGTCCCTGCCAGGAGCACTCTGCTCAGTGACGGAGGCATAACCCTGTAAAATTAACAGTTGTGAGTGGAGCATGGAGCCAAGACGTTGTTAATTTGTTTTAGCCTACCTTAAGTTTTCTGAATGTGGCAGTTCAGAGAGGGCGGGTGTACAGAAAAGACCCCTTTAGTGCCTGAAGAAAGCTATGATTTTAGAACCCAGTTTTCTCTTTAAGAACACAAAGCAAAAGGAATGAAATTTTAAAAGCTAGAAAACAAAAAGAAAGCTTAGAAACTGTGTGGGTGAAGGAGGAGCTCCTCTCAACTCTTTTTCTCTCTCTCTCAATTTCTCAGAGCATCTGCCACTTCGACTTTCCAAATGATAAGGATTTATGCATAGATACACAGCATCTATGTTCAAATGACTATTTACAAAGGCTCAGACTAAGCTTGGGTGTCAAGATCATGGGAAAAGCCACAGTTCAACCGTCCAGGAATAGAAGGGATGCAAGAGAAGATGAGTAGGCAAGAGGGAAAAGACATGGAACGGTTAGAACTAGTGGAGTGAGGTGAAGCCTTTCCCACAAGAGCCAGGTACCCAAATATGTGGATATATCCGAAGAGGCACTGAAAATACTCTATGGGACATGACTTGTCCAGGAGGAAATGCTGGATCTCTTAACATCATTCAAGATTCATAGGAACATGTATTTCAGAGGATCAAAAAAAAAAAAAAGACAGCTAATATAAATTTTTCAGATAGTCAGAAATAGACAGTGCCAGAAAGAGAAAAGGAAAAAAATGGAGAAGGGAAAGAAAAGGAGAGGAGAGGGGCGAGAAGAAACTTGCTAATAAGAGACCTGGATTAAGTGACTGGAACCAAAATATTTTAACCAAAAAACTGAGTTTAAGCTACATACTGCTTAATTGTATGTACATCTTTATTTTATACTTGTTACTGATTATGTTAGTAAGACTTAAACTATAGGTTATTTTCTAGTAAAATTCATTTCACAATACTGAAGAAAAATGTATCAGAAGTGTATTTTTGGGCCAGTGCTGTGGCATAGTGGGTAAAGCTGCTGCCTGCAGTGCCAGCATCTCATATGGGCATTGGTTCGAGTCCTGGCTGCTCCACTTCTGATATAGCTCTCTGCTATGGCCTGGGAAAGCAGTAGAAGATGGCCCAAGTCCTTTGGCCCCTGCACCTGCATGGGAGACACAGAAGAAACTCCTGGTTCCTGGCTTCAGATACGTGTAACTCCAGCCATTGCAGCCATCTGGAGAGTCTACCAGTGGATGGAAGACCTCTCTCTCTCTCTCTCTCTGTCTCTCTCTGTCTCTCTCTGCCTCTCTGCATCTCTGATTACAAATAAATAAATAAATCTTTAAAAACAAACAAACAAAAAGAAGTATATTTTGTTAAGGGAGGAGACAAGGAGAGAAAGTTGATTTTCCAAGACTGATTGTGGAGGCAGCTCCAAGGCATCAGGCCGTGTAGGACTTTTCTAGATATAGAAGTACTTACTTAAAAAAAAAAAAAAAGGACACACAAGCCCATAAAAACCAGAGATCACTCTGTACATTCAGCACAATGCTTGTAGCTTCTAAAAGGGAAAGTCATGACCCTGAAGAATACAGTGACTTGCCCAAATTCATAGAGTGAGTCAATAGCACAATCTGTAGTGAAGCCCAGCTCTCTGCCCTACAACCACCCCCACATCTATTATTGCATCACTGATCTGGAGTGCCCTCTAGTTTCTTGAAGAAGATAATCCATAATGTATGGTATGTCAACACTCTCATTCATTTCTTCATTAAACACTACCGAGTGACTATGATAAACACTCTTCACACACTAGTGAGCAGATGGATGCCCTATCCACTCATGTAAGATTTTTTAATATACTTAAATAATTTTCTAATTCTTCAACAATTGTTGCCAAGCAATTCTCAGTAGACACCTGAACTTACACTCAGCTTGAAAAGTAAGGCCAAAATTCTAAAGTTGCTGAGGTACAGAAATGGGATCCTGGAATTTAATGGCCAAAGAGTCAGCTGATGTCTCATTACAGATAGATTTATTTTGTAAACTCAGTCTTTCCATAATTAGTTTTGTGCTGAGCTCTGGTGCTTTATGAGGAATTTTCAAAATTCTTTAATTTTACATGGCAATGTGTTGTCTGTGAATTAACTAAAGAGGACGTTCAAATGCCGTTTCTCATATCTGGAAAGAATATTTTTATGAGTTGCTATAATGTTTTCAAGATTTTTTATTACTACTGTTTTATATATTTTAGTGATTTGTTTGGGCACTCTGTAATTTATAAAATTTTAACAACTAAGGTACATGAAATCTTTACATTTCATATAAACATTAAAATCTTGGATGAATTCATAGAATTTTCTAAATGTTCATGGAAAATGTATATAACAAAAATATGCATGAATTTCAAATTTTTTGCATCAAAATAAACATTTCTTGAGATACAGAAAGACACACATACACATACATATATATACACATACACATACACACACAGAGAAAGAGAGAGAGATGAACAGAGATGGATCTATATGCTGGTCCACTTCTCACATGTCTACAGTATTTGGAACTGGGCCAAGCTGAAACTGGGAGTCAGGAACTCATTCTGGGTCTCCCTTGTAGATGACAGGGACCCAACTATTTGAGCTATCACCTCTTGCTTCCAAGAGTAGACATTCTTAGGAAGTTGAAGTTGCAAACAGAAGTGGGACATGAACCCAGGCACTGTGAGGTGGGATGCAGGTCTTCAAGAGGCATCTTAACCCCTGGATCTAATGCCTAACCCGAGAAACTTATCTTTTAATTTTTTTTTTCACAAACTTCTTGAAGTACCCTTATATTGGTCTCAAGAAGATGAAGATACCATTCCTAGTTAAGTTTCTAAATCTATTGGATTAAATAGCAGTAATTTTAATTGATTTTTAAGAAGTGCAGATAAGAAAGTTGGAAATGAGAAATAGTTGAATATTCAACATTGTTACTCTGGTTAACAGTTTCCTTTCCCTTTGAGGAAAGGAGGAATGGAAAACAAGATTCATTCTAAACATCCAAACATTTTTATTCCTATGTTTACAAAAGAACACTAGGCAAAAATCACAAACACATAACTTTCAGACTAAAAGTAATACCATCCATTCATCTGGGACACCACAATGCATTTATCATTGTCCAAAGACCACTGGAATACTTCAACCTTCTAAGCAAAGAAAACCTTGGCCCTGTATCTACTTCTGCCATCTATAAACAGCACTATCATAACACCTTAAATGTTTTTTAAATGCTTTTAAAATCATTGATGTATACCATTGCTAAGTATTGTCAATCTGATTGGGCAGAAGATATTCAGAAGGGAAATTGAAGGGGTAGAATTAACTTTTGTGATTTTTCTTTAAAAAAAACTCCATAACTTTTATGCCTACCAGAATCCTATGCAGCCTGGAAGACCCAGAATACAATGTTGATGCACAGGTATGAAATCTAGCAAGTACATATTTATGACTTATTTTTCATTGATAATTTATTGAGGTGAAATTCACAGAAGCCTTCATTCTAATTTTAAGCATCATTGATACTATAGCAATATACTTAAGAGAAAATGTCCAAATATTAAAGTAGTTCACAGTGGAGCTTGTCTACTTTCTTTGGACCTAGTCAAAGATCTGAAATACACAGAAATATTCCTTATGGAGGAAAGAAAGAGGTGATAGGCCACCCTCCTCCAGTTCTGCAACTAAAATCTCCTTCAGGTTCTGTGCAGACAGGAAGAAGGTATCATCTATCTTTTTATTATTATTTCAGAGAGAGAGAAAGAGAGAGATCTCCCATCTGCTGGTTCACTCCCCAAATGGCTGCAACAGCCAGGACTGGGCTAGGCCAAAGCCAGAAACTTCCTCCAGGTATCTTACGTGGATGTAGGGGCCTAAACTCTTGACCCATCTGCTTCTGTTTTCCCAGGCTCATTAGCAGGGAGCTGGATTGGAAGTGGAGCAACCAGAACTTCAACCAGCACCCATAAGGGATGCCGGCACTGCAGACAGTGGCTTAACCCACTCACTGTACCACTGCACCAGCCCCAGAAGGTGTTATTTAATGATGAATGGTGGGGCCAGCTCTGTGGCATAGTGGGTTAAGCCTCTGCCCATGGCACCTGCATTCCATATGGGTGCCAGTTCTAGTCTTGGCTGCTCCTTTTCCAAACCAGTTCTCTGCTTATGGCCTGGGAAAGCAGTAGAAGATGGCCCAAGTACTTGGGCCCCTGAACCTGTGTAGGAGACACAGAAGAAGCTCCTGGCTCCTATCTCTTAGCTTCAGATTGGCCCAGCTCCAGCCATTGTGAGCATCTGGGGAAGGAACCAACAGATAGAAGACCCTACTCTACCTCTCTCTCTCCTTCTCCCTGTCTATAACTCTTCCCCTCAAATAAATAAAATCTTAAAAAAAAAAACCTGGAACTTCTCAGCAATTATATATGTATTTTTTTTAAAAAAAAAAAGATGAATGGTAATGACTGGGGTACACATGGTTTCCATAACCTTCAGTTTGGTTTGCAGATCACACTGAGGTTATCAGGGGAATGGGGAGCAGGATGCAGGTAGAAGCAAAACCTTTGCTAAAGATGGTCATTGCTTGTTCAAACTCTTGATTTTCAGTCCAGTGTAACGTACTTTGATGTTGGGCAGGCAGAGGCACAGATATAATGATGAGTGATGAGTGGGCAATTCTCCAAGAGAATGTGATATCGGAAGAATGATCCTTCTTGAAAATCCTGGCAGAGCGCTAATGAGGGAACTGTCTTTTCATTTTCAAAGATGTGTATTGCCTGGATACATAAGAAAACCAAATATCCCACATTTGAAACTATGATAGTCATGGTAACTTTTCAGATAACCAAAAGATAGGGTGTTCCATTTACTTTCCTGTATCATTTATTTAAATATACAGCTCCCCTGCTTCCACAATAATCTGAGGCGGTCTAAATAACACAGTGTGAAACATTATTGGAAGGGAACTCAGTTCCCATTGAGAAAAATTGCCCTTTATTAATTTTGTATATTTTATCTCTAGTTTTCCCTAAAACAGAGAAGAGGAAAAGACTACCTTATAACTGATGCCTTCTGACACAAAACTCAGCACATGATGAGAAAGATCTTATCTTGTTTACAGCTGAGTCTCCAATTTCTAGAATCATAATAGATGCTCAACATTTGTGGGATGAATTAAAATTTTGTATGTTTCAGTGCTCTTGCAGAAAGCTGATGATAAAGATTGTATTCTATTTTGTCAACTTTTTGTTAAAATCCCTCACTTTCTAGTAACAGGCTTCAAAAGTATGTAACTAAGAGAGGTATATATTTTTCCCAGTAATAGAACTAAAGAAGCAGAAACTAAACTAAAGAAGAAAAATCAGCAAAGCAGTAAGAATTGCATTGATAATAATAATAAAATAAAAAATAGACAACCAAGTACTTTCAAAAAGCAAAGACATGACAATTATGTGATAAAGACAACTGATATTCACTTAGTCTACAGATTGGCTTGAGTCATACCAGCACAACTATTGTTACAAAATACATCTCTGATTCTTCATTAGTAAAACTGCTGGAAACATTCACGGGAGATTGTTGAAAATTTCTACTTCTACTTCTCTTTATTTTTACTTCCTCTGTGCATTGCTCTCCAGGGCCTAAGGCACGTAGGCTGGGGGCAATTGGCCCTTCATTTTTAAAGGAAAGAACCCCCCTTTCCCTCAGACTGGGGTTGGGAAGAGCCCAGGGTTCAGATGAAGCCGATATGATGGCATTGATACTGGTCATCCGCCAAGGCACATACTGGGCAGAATAACTTAATGAAACTCTTCCAGGAAACTTGTGGGTATGGCAGACACAAGAATAAATTGCCTAACTGAATCAAGGTCCACAATCACAGAAAGCTAGGCATAAGCTTGCAGAGAGCTGGTCTGGGAGAGAGGAAAGGGTTTCACCAGGGAGCAGGGGGAGTAGATGCTCCGATGAACACTATCTGCTGCAGAAGCTTGCACTGACTGCCTCTAGAAGTGGCACGCTCAAAGGAAGAAGTGCAAGCAAGGTGAAAGGATGCTAACTCTGGTCACACAGAGGTCTCTATGCCTGGTGTGGCCACTGAGCTGAGAACAAAAGGAAGGCACTCCCTGTTAGGCTGCTGAAAGGGCTGACAATCACTTGAGAGGGACCATGAGCTTCTTCTGATAACAACAGGAGTGAGAGGGAAAACAGCGGGCAGCCCACACGTCTGGGAAAGACAGAAAAGAAGCCTCCTCCAGCAGACAGCCCCCAGACCACCTCCAGAGGTGAGCCCATCCCCTCTGAGATGCTCCAGGGACAAACACATCCCCTGCTGCTGCAGGAGGTAAGACAAAGTTCTGACCATCAGGAAGGTAGCCCCACAGCCTGGAGAACTTACATAAACATCAGGAAGGGAGCCCAAATGCCAGGAGAACTTAGCATAAAACAAATTTCTTCCCAGAGAACACCTTGCAAAGTATCTCTTGTTGGATACTCCAGCAAAAAAGGAACCAAAAGACACATAACTGGTTTCAATTACTGTCCTCCCTACATCAAATTGTGATTCTTGATTTAGAAAACTTTCATAAATTACATCATGAGTCAATAAATCCTTGATGAGACACCTCCTCCACCCACAGTATCATACAGGTTTCCTCAACTATTGTCACTTTACATCTGCTTACTTTGCTTTTCCTTCTTAGTATTTAAAATCACCTGGCCTATGCTTTCTTCTTGTTATTAATTGCATCTACCCTTGAAGCATAGACTGAGAGTTGAAATGTGTCATCTGAACACTCCTCAAAACTTCAGAGGCTAAAATAGTGCCATCAGAACAGTTGATACTCAGAATGACACTTAGGTGTAGCAGCTAACTTGTGCTATGCTTTGTTAGTGATCAGAGAGCCCGTGAACAGGCAGCACTCAGCCAGCTGGTTGTGTATCCCTGCAACAATCTGCAGAAGCTCCCAGCCATGAATGCTGGAGCTGTCAGGAAAGCACATTCTCCAGCAGTCACATCCTAGGTCCTCCTACACTTGCAACGTGTGCAAGCTCCAGGCACTTAGTACGTCAATGGAATCTTCACAAAAACCATGGGAAAGACACACCACTGCGGCTCTTCCATGATGGAGTTAACTAAAGAATTAGAAAGGGGCCTGGTGTTATGCAGTTTCCAAGTGTCAAAGCCAACCTTTAGACCTAAACAGGAGCTTCATAAAATAGAGTGCAGAAAGCCAATAGGTTTAAGAGCATGGGTCCTATGGCTAGCCAAGTGTAGGTTTGAACTCTAATTTTGCCACTTATTTACCAGCTGTTAACCTTTGGCAAATCAGTTTCAGCTTCTTAATTTTTTTTTTATTTGACAGGTAGAGTTATAGACAATGAGAGAGACAGAGAGAAATGTCTTCCTTCCGTTGGTTCACTCCCCAAATGGCCACCATGGCCCAGCGCTGCGCCAATCTGAAGCCAGGAGCCAGGTGCTTCTTCCTAGTCTCCCTTGCAGGTGCAGGGCCCAAACACTTGGGCCATCCTCCGCTGCCCTCCCGGGCCACAGCAGAGAGCTGGACTGGAAGAGGGGCAACCAGGACAGAATCCAGTGCCCATATGGGATGCTGGCGCTGAAGGCAGAGGACTAACGAAGTAAACCACGGCGCTGGCCCCAGTTTCTTTACTTTACTTGTGAGTCTGCTAGAGCTACCCCATTAGGCTGTTGGGAGGATTAAAAGAGCTAATACATATACACTACCTATCACAGCCTCTAACATATTGTACATGTTCAGACAGGAATAGCTGCTATGAGTTTTCTCATCCTAAACATTGTCATCATCATAATCATCTCAGAGTAATTTCTACTTCATCATGAGTCTAGATTAAGTCATGTCAGCAAGATAAATACCAAAAGACCTAATTCATCTCCTAGATTGCTGGTACCCTCATGCAGGGAGGAAAAATGGTGTTAACTATCTAGTGTTCCTAAGCTATCTATCTTCAAGGAGATAAGCAGAAAACTGTCCAACATGGGCTCAATACCCAATTCAATTCTCTCTTATCCTGGGGAAGGGCATACTGTCTGTTTACATTTTCAACACATCATCTGACTCCCCTTCAATTCTAACTTTACCCATCACCCAAACCATATTGCCCAACAGCTTGCTGATGGGAATTTATTTAAATTGGAAGTCTATTCATTCTCAAAATTTAGGAATTTTGGGGTAGGCGCTGTGGCAGGTAAAGCTGATGCCTGCAGTGCCGGCATTGCATATGGGTACTGGTTTGAGTTCCAGCTGCTCCCCTTCCCACCCAGCTCTCTGCAATGGCCTGGGAAAGCAGTAGAAGATGGCCCAAGTCCTTGGGTCCCTGTATCCATGTGGGAGACCCAGAAGAAGCTCCTGGCTCCTGGGTTCAGATCAGCTCAGCTCAAACAGTTTCGGCCAATTGGGGAGTGAACCAGCAGATGGAAGATTGATCTCTCTCTCTCTTTCTCTCTCTGCCTCTCCTTCTCTGACTTTCAAATAAATAAATCTTTAAAAAAATTATGAACTACACATCCCAAATTAAACCTCATCCCTAATAAAATCATATTTAGTGATTATTTTATTTTATTTGTTTTTTTTTTTTTTAAACAATGTGTGTGTGTGTTTTTTTTTACAGGCAGAGTGGACAGTGAGAGAGAGAGAGAGACAGAGAGAAAGGTCTTCCTTTTGCCGTTGGTTCACCCTCCAATGGCCGCCGCGGTCGGCGCGCTGCGGCCGGCGCACCGCGCTCGTCTGATGGCAGGAGCCAGGAGCCAGGTGCTTTTCCTGGTCTCCCCATGGGGTGCAGGGCCCAAGCACCTGGGCCATCCTCCACTGCACTCCTGGGCCACAGCAGAGGGCTGGCCTGGAAGAGGGGCAACCGGGACAGAATCCGGTGCCCCGACCGGGACTAGAACCCGGTGTGCCGGCACCGCAAGGCGGAGGATTAGCCTGTTGAGCCACGGCGCCGGCCAGTGATTATTTTATTTATCTATCTTACATCCCTTACATATCCCTTACTGCCTCTCTAAGTTCTGAGAACAATCCTAAGTACTTATATCTGGAAAAAGATAGGAATGTAATTGCCAGACACTCTGTGGGAGTCTGGCTTAGAAACCTCTGGTCCTGAGGAGACATGATTATCATGATTTGAGATATCCAGCTCTACCTCTGCACCTCCATTGAATAAAGCCTGTACGCCATACACCTAATCTCCAGGGAAGGTTCAGAGGATGTGTCATCATTGTGCATGTTGTATAAATGAGACATGGAATAAGGACTTGGACCTCCACTTGAAAATAAAAGCGAATTTTTGAACATGTGTATTGCAGTTTATGAAGTATTTTCAACTTAATAAAAATGGCTCCTCAAGGAGTTGCAATGAAGTGGACTGTGCAAGTATGCCATACCCTTTTACAAAAGAAATAGAGATTGGTGGAAAGCCCTACTGGAATGGGTCTTAAAGCTAGTCCTCCAAACTGTTGCATTTCCAGAAGCCTAACAGAGGATGCAATCTAAGAATTCAGCCCCAAACACTCAGAAATTGTCATTGAGTAAGCAGCAAGCCTATTATCAGTTCTAGGACTACTTGGAGTATTTTTGAATTAACAGATTTGGTCTAGATTGCAGATCTGATGTTTTTATTTGTTTAAAATGGGTGGCTCAGGAATTTTGTGCAGGAGGCACCAGGGACAAGAACAAGTTTGAAAGGGGGCAGCACTAAGTGAAACTATAATTGCAAGCACACTGCTTTCTCAAGTCTACCTTTTTTTTTTTAAATTGATTTGTTTATCTTTTTCTGAAAAGCAGAGGAAGAGAGAGCCCCCATCTGTTGGTTCACTCCCCAAATGCCTGCAATGAATTGGGCTGGACCAGAAGTCTGGAACTCCATCTGGGTTTATCATAGGTGTGGCAGGGGCCTAAGCACTTGGGCCATCTTGCACTGACTTCCCAGGTGCATTAGCAGGGAAATGGATTGGAAGCAGAACCTCCGAGACTTTGATGAACTGGCACGCTGATATGGGATACCAGCACCGCCAGCAGCAGCTTAATTCTCTGCACCACAATGCAAGTCCCTCAACTGTGCCTCTCTTTGGAGATGG
The DNA here is from genome assembly GCA_949820135.1 of Sylvilagus floridanus. Classification (NCBI taxonomy): domain Eukaryota; kingdom Metazoa; phylum Chordata; class Mammalia; order Lagomorpha; family Leporidae; genus Sylvilagus; species Sylvilagus floridanus. The sequence continues at coordinate 69,200,416 of OX463244.1, read as the reverse complement.
TTGGCAGGATGATTTTGTAGGGTCATTGCTCTCTAGCAGCAATACTTTGCACTTGTCTTAATGGTCTGTATCAATCACCTGTTGAGTGATTAAAAAGTTTTAGAGAAATATCAAAAAGATAAGCAAAAAGGTTTTTTTCTGATTCTGTAAGATACGTTGTTGTATTCTTCCACAAATGGGAAAAAGCAATGGGATGTTTGTGTTCTGAGTCTGAGGCAGGAACCAGGTGGTTGGGGGCAAGGTGGTGTCAGGTACAGTACCTGTAGTTTGAAAACAAATAGACTGAATTTCTTTCTCCAAGCTGGTAGATGGTATAAGGGCAATGTACAAGATCTTACTAAAATCTGTAAATCATAAATCTGAGTCTAAATTTGTTATTGTTGCCCATGTAATTGTTGTCCTTGTCATTCTTCCTTTCCTGCCATTTCTGTCATTTTTGGAACCTAGCTCTCTCTCAATTATCAGCCATCAATGCTCACTGATTTCATATTCCCTAACATGGCATTGGGGGTCAAATAATTTAAGTTTGGGTGATGGATCAGTCATAGCTACAAGTATGACCTGGGTAAATAACTTAATTTCTTAGAATTCAGTGCCTTCATACCTCTTGTTAGGAAACTAATAACTACTATGCAGAATTTTCTTGAGAATCAAAGGAAATAATACATGTAAAATGCCTGAAACAAAACAATACATATGAAGTGAAAATTGCTACTTTCTGAAGACTGAAGAGTGAGTGAATCATTTGATAAATATTTTATGATTTTCTGTCTTTGATAACTTCAAGGAAGGATTTTCAGGGCTATGAATACTTAAAAAAAATACTGCTGTGCCCCCACTCCCCAAGAAACCTTTAAAGGTAAAGCCTCTAAAACATCCTCATATCTTTGGAGAACATAATACTAATAAATTGAAAAATTATATGGCACTTCGTCATACAGTCTTCTAAGCACTTTATTATATGTTATATATATAACAAATTTCATTATATTTTAATTTTATATAAAGACTAATTTAATTCTAATAAGATGGGTATTTATAATTTCACAAAGAAAGAAACTAAGGCACAGGCTCACTGAATAACTTGCTTAAAATCATACAGCCAGGGGCTGGCGCTGTGGTGCAGCATGTTAAATCCCTGTCCTGAAGCGCTGGCATCCCATAAGGGCGCTGGTTTGAGACCAGGCTGCTCCACTTCCTGTCCAGTTCGCTTCTTTTGCCTGGGAAAGCAGCAGAAGATGGCCCAAGTCCTTGGACCCCTGCACCTGCATGGGAGACCAGGAAGAAGCTCCTGGCTCCTGGCTTTGGATCGGTGCAGCTCTGGCCGTTGCGGCCAATTAGGGAGTGAACCAGTGGATGGAAGATCTTTGTCTCTGTCTTTCTCTGCCTCTCCTCTCTCTGTGTAACTCTGACTTTCAAATAAATAAATAAATATTTTTAAAAAATCACACAGCCAGTAAGTGGCAGAGCCAGGATTTGAACCCTAAATATTTGTATAGGTTATGTGATGTGAAATGTCCTTCAGAGCCAGGAAGTCAACATAATACATGGGTGAGGTCTGAGTTGATCTCACCTCTGCAGGTTTTCCATCAAGGCTCCTTGGCAAGGTAGAAAGCAGAGTAGAAGGTGGGACAGTTCAGGGCAGGATTCTGTCACGAGTGCCTGCCAATGCTGAGCAAGCTCAAAGCGTGCCAAGGACTGGGCTTCAAGGCCGTCACCCCCATTTCATCCTCTCCCTTCAAAATCCCTTTACAATAAAGAAACAGAGATGAATTTTCAAAGCCAAGGCTGAGGCATCATGACCTCATCACCTAGGTGATGCTGTGACTCATTTTCTTCGCAAAGATTTTGACAGGGAAGATTCACACTTGAGAGCAGAAAACAGCCCAGAGACTGGCTTTCCTATTAATTCTGAAGGCAGGAGAGAGAACATTTCAGAGAGCAGAGAAAGCAATTCTGGGAGAAAAGCGGAGGCAGGGAGCCTCAGGTCAGGAATTATGGCTGTTTAATTAAATGAGAAAAGCAAATGGATGAACTGGAGTCACCCTTATGCATTCTTATCAGAGCAAAGGGATTGAGCAGGTGGTAAAAAGCAGGTTCTACAATTTATTCTTCAGTGAGAATTTAAATCCAGTCTGAGTTCCTGAATTAAACATTGCCTTTTCCTTGAATCAACTATTTCTATTCTTTTTCTCACAACTGTAGTGAGGCAGACAGGAAACTCCATCTATTTTATGAATGCAGTGCTAGTTGCTCAGGTCACATTCCCCAAAGATATCATACTATTTTTGTCATAAAGGCCTTTGTGAGAATGTACTGTAGCATCCCACCTTATCCTCAGGGGATACATTCCATGACCCATAGTGGATGTCTGAAATCATGGCTAGTAGCAGATCCTGTATAGAGTATTCTTTTTCATATATATATATATATATATATATATATGATAAAATTGAACTTATAAGTACTGTAATGGAGTAACAATAACCCACAATAAAAAAGAGCAATCATTAGAATATACTGTAATAAAGATTCTTAAACACTTACAAGTTATTTATGGAATTTTCTCATTGCATCTTTTTGGACAGTGACTGTGGGTTAAAGAAGCTGCATCCATCATGCCACTAAGCACCAGCATACTTCTCACTTTGTGGTTCTACAGGGAAAAACCTTGCATCCTTTGGAGCCATAGAGAACATTCCTTCTTTTTTTGCAAACTAGGTAAGTACATTTTACAACTTCTGAATTAATTCACATGAACACGTCTTCCAAGGAATTATAATAACCTAATCTTTGAGCAGAATAATCTGCTGAATTGAGTTAAACTGGGAATATATTATTTGATTCTAAGGCCTTTGAAGTCAATGGTAATTATTTTTTTCTATTTGCTGCTTAAATAACTAAGAGACATACCATAATCATCTCATAAACAGTGTCACGTAACCCAAAGAAAAGTCCTGAATACCAAGTCTGTGCAGCACAGCAAAACTCCAAAACATGAGGAACTTTACAAGTGTGTCACAACATGGAATGTTCTAGAGTCTCTGGTGTGTAAAGATCCCAAAAGGGTAGGTGATACCACCACTCTTCCCATAGTTCTATTTACTCACCAAGTACGATTCTTCACAGCCCTTTGCCAATTCAGGACTAGACCCAAAACTGAAAAGGAAAGATTCTCAGAGGAATCCAAAACCATCACAATGGCTCTTAACTAGAAAAATTCCCAGGTTCCTCCTTGAGCCAAATGCACACACGCTATCAAACACGAGTGAGCCAAACAAACCAAAACTTCCTGCTATCACTGCAGCTTCTGATAAATGGGCACATGTCAATCTAATTGCACCTAGATACAGAAGCACTTGAGGAATATACAACAAAAGGTTTAAGTCACTGTGGAGAATCAAAGCAATAAGAGGGATGGCTGGTGCAGTAAAGGAACAGGTGAACGTAGACAAAGATCTGCTTTTACCAAATTTCTGAAATTCTACCTTGGAACATTGTTCCCTTAGTTTTTTTTTTTTTTTAAGATTTTTCATTTATTTATTTGAGAGGTAGAGTTACAGACAGTGAGAGGGAGAGACATCTGATTTACTCCCCAGATGGCTGCAACAGCTGGAGCTGTGCCAATCCGAAGCCAGGAACCAGGAGCCAGGAGCTTCTTCCCAGTCTCCCATGCGGTCGCAAGGGCCCAAGGACCTGGGCCATCTTCCACTGCTTTCCCAGGCCACAGCAGAGAGCTGGACTGGTAGAGGAGCAGCTGGGACTAGAACCGGTGCCCATATGGGATGCTAGCGCTGCAGGTGGAGAATTAACCTACTGCACTACAGCGCTGGCCCCAGTTCCCTTAGTTTTTAAGATTTATTTATTTATTTATTTATTTATTTGAAAGGCAGATATATATATATGAATATATATATATATATATATATATATGAATGAGAGAGAGAGAAAAGGAAAGGAAAGGAAAGTAAAATAAAAGAAAAGAAAGGAAGGAAGGAAGGAAGCTTTAATCTTCCATATGCTGGCTCACTCCCCAAATGAACTCAACAGCAAGGTCTGGGCCAGGTCAAACCCCGGAGCAGGTACTACATCCTAGTATCCCACATGGGTGGCAGGGGCCATATGCCATTGTCTTCCCAGGTACATTAGCATGAAGTTGGATCAGAAGCAAAACAGCTGGACTTAAGCTGATACTCTAATATGGGATGTTGGCATAGTAGACAGAAGCACAAACCGCTCATGACACTTGCCTCTATTCTTTAAGACTCAAAATAGACCCTGAAATCAAACACTGTAATATTCAACTTAAGTAGTTCTCTTACTTGTTCTCTCTTCTACTCTGTCTACATATCTATCACACACAGCTAAAATGACATGCCTGCCCAAGAAAAACAAATTTTAAATATTTCCATTGCCTGTCAAGCTAAGATAGGCCTCTTCTAGTACAATATAAATTTTAAAATACGTTATCTCCAAAGTAAAAGTAATATATATAATGTTAAAAGATAGACATTGCTTTGGCATTTGAGCAATTCATGGACTTAATTCCAAATTGCCTTTTCTCTTCTCTCGGAAGCTACCTTGAGATTGCATCCAGTAAAACCGTACCTGCAGTGTAGTTTGTAGTCTGGGTACCATGTGGACTACTGCACACATCTCTGTCCTTGGTATCTGCTGAAACTCTGCACATCCGTCATGACTCATCCCAATCCCTACCTATTTTTGGTTTTCTGAACCATATGTTCTCTATTGCAACTACTCCATTCTGTCACAGAGGTGTGAAATAACCTATAGACAATACTAAATGAATAAGCATGGCTGTATTCCAAGAAAACTTACTTATGAACAGCAAAATTTGAATTGCTTAAAATTTTAAAGTATCACATGGTATTATTATTCTTTTGATTTTCTTTCAATCATCTAAAAATGAAAAAACTATTCCTAGCTTGTAGGCTGTATTTGCCAACCTCTGGGATATTTTCTTTATGCTAAATTTTCATTGTATCTGTAGTTGTATTTCTTTTTGTATTGTAATTATTAGTGCACCTACTTCTCAAATTCTCAACTATTCTGAGGATTCTTTCAAGGCAGGAATATTGATTTATTAATAGCAATAATGGAAGTTAACAAATATTGATCACTTTGTGCCAGGCACTGAGCTTTGTGTTTTGCACAGGAAGAATCTCATAGCAAGTGTATGAGGTAGGTATTCTAACGTATGAAGTAGCTATTATCACTATTTTTGCAGATAAGGACACTAATACTCAAGAAATTCCACATTTAATAAGTGGTCGAGCTAAGATGTGACTACCTACGGAGCTGACTTTAGAGGGCAACCTCTCTACAGCTCCACTCTGCAGCCTCTCTACCACTGTTTCACACAGAAAGGCCTTGATAAGTGCATGGTGAATATGTATTACAACCGGCATGAAATTCTGCTCCTTTCCTAGAACAACTTATAGCAAAACAGATATCAAATGAACTCCCAGAGCAACATAAAGAGCCATGGGAGAGGCACTTCCAAGGCAGGCAAGCTCCAGAGAACTGAGGAATAGGAGGCACTGAAGTTTGCTTTAGAAGATTCTCTGCTGTGTCACCTCTTACTGGCTTATTCAATGCAGGGAATGCACAAAGACACTCAGACCTGAGCCTAGCTATAACAAGCAGAACTGTAAGACAGAAATGAGCGACAAGGAACTGCATAAACCCCCTTGCTGGGCCATGGAAGGGTCAGGCCTGTGAGCTAGCAGCATGCCAGCTGCCCTCTCAGTAAGTAAGAAATGAGCCACAGCTGGGAGGATGCTTGTGTGAAGACGAGATTTTTTTTTTCTTTTCTATCAGGGTTGAGAAAAATGCTTATGGGCAAAAGGTTTTGTGAAACCAAGATAAATGGTGCTAAGTCACTAGACAAAAGATCATACCCTCTTGCTGTAGACACCTGTCTCTAGGGACTATTTCACACAATCTCAGGACTGTATGAGGACAAGGCAGCAAGGCAGTAAAAAGGACACAGATCACTAAGACAGCACAGTGATCTGGCAACGAGAACAACAACGACAGTCAAATATCTTTCTTAACTTGCAGGGCTGCTTTTCCAGTTAGAAAGGAGAGGCAAGGAGGAAGGACTGACTACAGCCTTGCTGCTGAACAGGTCACCAACAGCGTCTATATCACGCAGGGCAGGGTGGGCAGTCAGCAGAGAGTCTTGCCTAGCCCCAGACCTACTGAACTAGTATCTGCATTTTCATAAATCATACATCACGTGTGAAATGCATTGGCCCACAACACCCAGACTTCAACATACCTGCTCTGGGAAATCCTTTATAGTATCTCATTAAATGAAAGGAGGTGTCTCTATTAGGAAGTTCGGAGAAATAAGAAGCAACAGGTATATGGTGAAGCCAATGGATTGGCAATCAGGGGGCTAGGGCATAGACCTGACACATTCCAACTTGACTGTAACTTATGGAATTCTCTTTACTTATCTGGGCTTCAGTTTCTTTGTACATTAACGGAGTCGACTAGGGAATGTGAGAAACAAAGTAGCCAAGTTCTAACTGTGCACAAATATATATGTGTGTGTGTATACACACATACACCCCCCCCCCCATTTTCTTATTTCCCTAGAAAAGGCTAAGCAGTTAATCCAGGATCTAATTCTGGACTCTGAATGAATGGGGTCTCCCTGCCATACTCCAACCCTTATTGCCACTTACCTTCTAAAACTGTCTATTGCCTTCCAAATTTATAATAATACTGTGACTCAAAACAGAGCTCCCTCCAATGTGCCAGTCCCCAAAGGTGACCACCAAACTAAGAAAGCACAAAAGTCTTGGCCAGCCCGCTTGGCCATTACACGTTTGACGCAGCTCAGCATGATTTGTCTTTTATGCTCTGGGACCTGGTGAATGAGCGCCTCATCAGGAGAGCAGACAGAACCATCCTTTAGTGCCTGATCCCAGCCCTTGCAGAATGCAGGTACACGTTATTCCTACCTCAGCAAAAAGCTACATGGTCCATTTGGGGGGAACAGATGAAGATTCCGAAAAGCCACCTTGCCAGTTGGCTTTCACCGATTTAAACAATAAAAGCAGCTCAAGTCCCATCAGCGTCCTACACCCATCGCTGGCAAAGGCACACGTCTCCCGCTAAGGTTTTTGTAGGCTCCTAGGTCCCTTCTTTGCGAGCTGGAGACCGATCGGGTCCTAACACCTCGCGGCGCCTGACACCTTGTCTCTCTCCTCTTCCTTCTGGCTTCCCTGTCACGTGGACCTAAAGTGGTTTACAGCCATGACAAGTCGAGCACAGCGTTAAGTCTAGCATGGTGCCGGCATCTGACTCCAAGAGGAAATCTCACCCAGTCTATATGGGTAGCCACACCCAGAGTCACCTCACTTCTTCCTACCTCCTTCAACGACTCAACTCCCCGCCCAAAAAAGTTTATTTGCAACTGTCTTCGGACAAGAGTGCAAAAGGGAAATTTCAAATTTAGGGGCCCAGAACACATAATAGAAAGAATGCGTTATTTTTCCAAATTAAGTGCAAGGCTTTGGCTCTTTCGCTGGCTTTGTTCAAAACCTCACGACCAGTCATTGCCTGAATTTTCAGTGTGTAAAGGCTCCTGCTGACGTCAGAAAACCTCCCCGCCCAGGGCGCCGCCACTCCCCTGGCCTGCCAGGAAGACAGCGGGAACAGCCCGAGGAATGCTAACGCGCTCTTCGCAGCCTCCGAGCCAGGCAGAGACCCAGCGGCCTCTCTGCTTCCTTCCCCACCCGCCGCGTGACCTTGACGGTGTCCCAGGGCTCAGTCCCAGGAAGGAGGCGCTGCTGCCAGGGGCGCAGGTGAGGGGAGCGGATAATGGAGGGCGGAGAGGCCTGGGCAGCATCGCTACCTGCAGCCCCGCGGCGAGGCCTAGGGGCAGGGACTGAGGCTTTTGTTCTCTCAGCCACCACCAGCAGCAATGAGCTCCCAAACAAGAGTTCCTGGAGGCTCGTTTCAGTAAAACCGAGTTCCTCGGGGCCCCGTGGGTAGGAGAACGGCTTCCCGGAGGCTGGTGGCCTCGGAGGCGGGACCCCGCCGGCTGCAGACGCCGCGTCGCCGCCTCCGCGTGACGTCGCAACAGCGAGCGGAGGCCCCGCCCCGCGCACGCCGGCCCCGCCCCGCGGCCGAGGCCCCGCCCATTCCGCCCGCCACGCCCACAGTCCCGCGGGCGAGTCTGGGAGGTGGGCGCGCCGCCGAAACAAAGGGATGAGATCACCCTGAAGCGAGGCCGAAGCCGAGCGAACGCCCGCGGGAGGAGGAGGAGGAGAGGTCCCCGTGCCGGGGCGCGGAGGGTGGGGGAGAGAAAGGCCTGACCTGCGGGAGGGAGCGGGAAGTCAGTGTGTGCGCGGAGAGCGAGCAGCCTTGGGTAGAGCCGGCTGCGCTTTTGGGGTGGGGATGTTTGCTTAAATCCACCCCTCTGATCGCCAGCGTGTCGTTCCCCCCGTACTTCCACGGTTTATCAGTTCTTTAAACCCTATAGTTGTGAGTCTGGGGTCTGAGATGGGTTTCAGGGTATGCCTGAATGTGAGGTAGTGTGCAAAGCATGATTATTGTCTATTAAATCCATAGCTTTTCTAAGAATGGCACCCGCCCTGCTCCACGAGGGTTAAACATTACTAGGCTTCAGCGTCAGCGTCGTAGAAGAGAAAATAATAATGATAATTAAAAACACCGAACATGCAAATGATGCCAAGGGTGAGGAACTGGTAACACCGCCCTCTTGGGATGCTCAGATGGTTAGCTTTCTCCTGAACCAGATCAGCGTTGTACAGGCCAGTGCTTTTCCTTGTAAGAAGACACTTTAAATTGGATCATGGAAGACCAAGTATGGGAGGCATAGACTTTGAGGCACTGCGGGGGCGGCATGGACAAGGCTGGGGCAGGGAGAACTCTTGGGTCCACCTTTTGGTTTTGTCTCTGGCTGAACCTCACAACCTTAGAAGACCATGAATAAAGGCTTTGATGTGTATCTCAAGCCATTGTTGACAGGGCAGGGAGTTTGAGCTATGAGACTTGGTGGGCACTCCCAGCCTAACCCTGCAAGAAGCGAATGCAGGAAGTCCTGGATCAGTTTCAACAGGCGATTACTGTTACCCCGGGTTCCTTTCTTCCGGCCTGACAGTGACCATCTTCCCAGTCTTTCCCCTGAGCCCTCAGCAACTTCCTCGCCCACCTTCCGCTTTAAATCAGCAGATTCCAAAACCACTCATCACCTCTTACTCCTCTTTTTCTGTTTTCTCTTTGTCCTTCCCTACCCCAGTGGTGCTTTTTTTTTTTTCTAACTTTTGTCTAATCTGCCTGGGAAATGTCTTTGAAGTTTCTTTTTATCCATCCCTCCTTTTGTTCATTTGAAAATCTCATGACACAAAGGTACCTAATAAACAAAGTTTTGCTATAGTTTTCGTTCTCATAAATGTTGAGTGGGGTTTTTAAAACACCTATAGATCAGTAAAAGGAAAACACAGTAATGGTTATATATATATATATATATCAAATGAAATTATATATAAGAAATGGTTCTGGGACCAGCATTGTAGCACAGTGGGTTTAGCCACCACTTGTGATGTAATATCCATATTGGAGTGCTCATTCCAATTCTGGCTTCTTTGTTTCCCATTCCAGTTCTTGCTGGTGTGTCTGGAAAGGCAACAGTATATGACCCAAGTTCTTAGGCTCCTGCCATGATTTGAGAGACACAGATGGAGTTGCTTGGTTCCTGGCTTCAGTCTGGCCATGCCCTAGTTGTAGCTACTTGGGGAGTGAACCAGTGGATGGAAGTCATTCTCTCTCTCCCTCCCTCTCTCTCTCTCTGTCACTCTACCTTTCAAATAAATAAATCTTTGAAAAAATAAATGGTTCAACCCCTCTCCACAGTGCAGTAACATTACAATCTCCTGTATTTCCTTGACAAAGGTACAGAATTTCAGCTGGATTTTGTATCAACCAGAGTTTTATGGACAAGTCTGGAAATCACCATTTTATGTTTCTTCTGCACAGAAAGCATTCTAAGTTTCAAGTGTAACTATTTTTGATATATGAATATAACTTATAACTAGGAAATTGCTTTCCTAAGAAGCTGTTTTCTAAGAGGCTACTCCACCAAGACACTAACATTTTTATTTCTGAACAATGGGGAAAGACAGATAATGTTTCTATTTTTACAAAATTGAGGTTTAAGGTAAATTAAATGAATATTTTCCAACCAAATTTCTGATTAGCAGAAAAAGTACTCTCCCACTTAGGTTGAGGGTTTGCAATCTTTGGTGGGAATATTCTGGATCAGGGTTTCATGAGTCTAATCCCATGAGGAGTCTGGTGTCAAGTAGCCAAAATACATTTTAGTAAGTACCCCAGCAAGCTGCTCTACAGGGTCCATAAACCACAATGATGACTATAAACTGAGCCACACTCTCTTTGGAAGCAGTGTCCTTGAGTTTCTGAAAAATACAGTAGTAAGCAAGTCAGAATTTTCTATGCCTATCTCATTGCTTCTTGACAATAGCGTCAACTAGACACCAAGCATCAGCTATCACATACAAATGACAAAGAATCTCTGTTCTACTTTCCAGCATGCATAGCTACATAGAGCATGACACAAGTCCTGGAAGAGCCCATCACAGCATGTTGCATCACATCCAGGGAAAGCAAGCCCTAGGGAATGAAATCAATTCCTTGGTAGAACTGGACTAGCCCTCATCACCTCCTTTGTTTCCTAAGTCCCCAGTGCCACAAAGAACAAGAAAGCTGAATGTGGGACAAAGTAGGTAACTGAATTAGCTCATTAGTGTCAAAAGGCATGGTTTGGCCTTAGGCAGTTGGCAGGTCTCAATTTATTATCCTTCCATTGTGGGCCTGAAAGATCCAGATTAGCAGACTAGATTGTTCCTCTGTTACATTTCAATCATAGAGACATGCTTTGGTGCTGCTTAGTAGTTCCTATGGAATCATAAAAGCCAAAAAGCATAGCCTGAAAAAATAGCAGAGTATGCTTTTCTACCTCAGAAGCAAAATTCCCAAGTTTTGCATAATGTCATTGAATATTATAATATGCAATATAAATGCAAATCAACTTCCAGGATTTTATCACATTTTCTAAGTTATAGGATACATATTGCTCCTTTGTGAAGTTTCAGTACATGTGGAGGTATAGATAGCCCTGGTCCAGGAGAAATCCCATCCCTAGTGGATCACAATATTACATTGTGCATGTACTATGTGACATAGTTTGAAAACAAAAGAGAATGTAGCAAAGCTTATAGTGATATCCAAGGGGTCTTCAAAAAGTTCATGGAAATGTATATTATCCACAGACTCCAAAATATTTTTTTCACTAAAATAAATTTATCTTGTAATTCCATTTTTTCATGAAACTTTTTGAGTACCCTTATCCATGATAGCAAATGTATTTAATCAACTGTTCTGATACAAGTAGCTGACTTTGGTTGGTGGTGTTTTAATTTTTAGGGGTAATATTGATTACCATATAGCCACATAAATACTCAACCTGAGGGAAGCAAGTATTTATAATGCAATACATTAGCTGTAGAAGTTATTTTATCTGTCTCTCTGTTATATCCAAGGTAACATATACTTTTTTACTTACTTATTTATTTATTTATTTGAAAAGTGGTGTTAACAGAAAGAGAAGACACAGAGAAATCATCCACCTCCTGCTTCCTTCCATGGATGGCCACAACAGCCAGGACTGAGCCAGGCAGAAGCCAGGAGCCAGGAGCTTCATTTGGGTCTCCCACATGGGTGGCAGTGGCTCAAGCACTTGGGCATCCTCTGCTGCTTTCCCAGGCACATTAGCAGAAAGCTGAATTGCAAGTGCAGCCAAGACTCAAATAAGCCTAAATGGGATGCTGTAGGCTGGGGCATTAACCCGCTGAACCACAGCACCAGTCCTGGGTAACATATAATTTTAAATTTAGGAGCCATTGAATGCTGGTTTTCTGGAAACCTGATCCCTACCACGCCCTTCAGCAGTGAGTTTAAGAATATTCTAATTTTCACAAGTCAGAAGTATGATCTCCTTGGTATAATCTTGTTTTGCTGATGTCCTATTTATTTTGAAGAGTCACAGACCTCAGAGGTGGAGGGGCCAGCAGAGGTTTCTTAACTCCATCCTCTACTCAATACATATTTCTTGCCTGGCAAACTTATTTCCTTTGGATGTGGCAATTTGCCCAATATTGTTAGGAATTTTTGAACACACCAAACCCTGTGAATCATTTTTGAGGTGCTCCAAGATTTCCCAAGATGTCTTGGTGAATTTCCGTATTCTTTAAATATAAGTACATTCCATTTTGGACACTAAAGAGACCCCCACACACAAAATGTTACAGCTGCTCTGCACTGTGTACATTTCTGGAAAGTGGACTTGGCATTATTTTCCCCCAAGAAACCACCAATTTACACATCTGTGCTTTGCAGTGTTGAATATAATTACCATGATGTTGTTTGTAGGCACATGACCCCTGGAAGGGGCACGGTTAAACATCTGTAAACAGGGATAAACATCACATTGTGTCCCTTTCTCAAGCAATTTGAGCAATTATTGCTGGAGGAAAAGAAAAACCTTTTGTCCAGCCGATAGACAGCAGTATATTCCAGTGTGAGGCTGTGTGAGACTGCTTTTGCCCCCCCTCTCTCCCGGAAGGCAGATGTTGCTGAAGCACTCTTTTGACTAAGGAACAGAGTGTTCAAGTAAAACCAGGCTTTTAACAACAGACTGTGAGAGAGGTGTGCTGAAGTAGCAGTGGGTTTGTTCAGTATTTCCTCAGATCCTTCTGGGAAGAGCTGAACTCTTCAGTAAGGACAGTTTGTATTTCCTAAGGATTTGCCTCCAGAGAAGAACTTTTCAGATAAACTCTTGTCTGTTATTCTTTCACCTACTATAAATGGATGAGGGCACAGGTATGTGACTTGCGTAAGGTCACACAGAAAGCAAATGTGAGAATCAGTATTTGGATCACTTTAAACCTCCCTTTGACAAGCAACCAATTCTTTTTTATATGTAGAGTGACCAATGGATAAATTAAGCTGAGAACAATGGAAGAATTGAAAGGTGGGCCATTGTAGGGTGGAACAGAAATTTTCAAATCTATGAGAGTCAGTTGAGCTGAGTTTTCCAGCCTTAATGAGAAGCAGAGTTACCGTATAGTAGAAGCAACATATAAACGCCCCTACGTGTAAATTTGAGTGGACAAGGTAAAGATAAAGACCAACATTTTCTCACTGCCATTGTTTCTCATATTTTAGAAATATTCTTTAGTACTAAATTTCAAAATTTCAAATGTTTAGTATCTGAAGAAGTGAATCTGTTTTTGATGGGAAGATTCATTAGATATGAGCCAGGCAAAAATGTTTTTCTTAAAAATAACAGCAATATTTATGCTTGGAAGGAATTACCCAAACTCTAGGATCAGTACATAGCTGGAATTTCAGAGGTAAGACCCCAGAGGCAAGGATGGGGAACCCTAACATAACCGGTATTAGAAAGGAGGCAGCATTTTTCTAAACAAATGGTTGCAAGTAGATGGTCAACTCATTAACTCTGCTATTTTTTTAATTTATTTGAAAAAAAGATTAATGGAATCTCACACACACACAGAGAGAGAGAGAGAGAGAGAGAGAGAGAGAGCTTCCATCTGCTCTTAACTTACCAAATGACAGCTACAAAGTCCCTGTAAGACCAAGTAGAGGCAAGAACCAAGAATTCTTTCCAGGCCTCCCACATAGGTGACAGGAAGCAAAGCACTTTAGCCATTACTTGCTGCCTCCCAGGGTGTGCACTGGCAGGAAGCTCCAACAGAAGTCGAGTGGGAACTTGGACCCAGTAGTTCCAATATGGAATGTTGGCATCCCAAGCAGCCTCTTAACTGCTGTACCAAACTCACTAATTCTATGAATCTGTAAACTTGATCTTGGGATATATGGGTGTTTAGAAGGCAGAGGTTACCCTTGGTATAAAGCATAAGATGACAGAAGAAACTATTCCTTATACTTTTTTCTAGCCTCCTTTAATACTGGAAACACTACTTCATAATTTGGTCAAGAAAAAGATAAGTAAACATACACTCTGTGATATCAGTGTTCTCTCAGATTTCTATTCAACCTTATTGCCTCATTTGGCTATCTGCTTAACCTAACTTAACTCTGCATCCTTTAACATGCCTTATACATTTCTTGACTGCTACTTTCCTCTTACAAAGGTTCTGAATAATACATGAAGTTACAAAGCTGTATAAAGTTTTACAGCATTCATTGTTAATAATAAGTTATAGAAATTCTCTTATCAATACCTTTATTGGCTGTCATTTTATCTCAAGATTGTAGATTGAGCCACAATTAATTTTATCTGGGAATTTTCATCAAGATCTTTCAACCTTTTCAGAAATTATGGGGGGGGAAATATTAGCAATTTAGTTGAAATATATTAAATACAAATTATTTATTGAACACTAAATAGTATCCAGGAATATAGAAAATGAAATTGTTGCCCCCAAAATAGTTACCATTTAGATATGGTAAGAATAAACTAAAAATTAAATAACACAAAGAAGATACATTGAGCTGGTATAATATATGCTTCAGAAATTTAGAAGAAAGGATCACCACCAAGCCTTGAAGAAGGAATTGACAGAAAAGAGAAATTCAGAGGGAAAAAATAGATGTAAGAGAAAGGTGATGGGTTCACTTTTTTTTTTTTTTTAAAGTTTATTTATTTATTTGAAAGCCAAAGTTACACAGAGAGAGGAGAGGCAGAGAGAGAAGTCTTCCATCCGATAGTTCACTCCCCAACTGGCCACAATGGCCGGAGCTGTGCCGTTCCAAAGCCAGGAGCCAGGAGTTTCTTCCATGTGGGTATAGGGGCCCAAGGACTTGGGCCATCTTCTACTGCTTTCCCAGGCCATTGCAGAGAGTTGGATTGGAAGTGGAGCAGCCGGTTCTTGAACCGGCACCCACTTGGGATGCTGGCGCTTCAGGCCAAGGCATTAACCCACTGCGCCACAGCACCTGCCCTGGGTTCAGTTTCAAATATAAAAATGTAGAAGAAAGGGCCAGTGTTGTGGGGTAGCACGTGAAGCCACTGCCTGTGATGCCTGCATCCCATACTGACACCACATCTTGTCCCAACTGCTCTACTTCTGATCCAGCTCAGTGCTAGTGACCTGGGGAAAGCAGTAGAAGGCTGCCCATGTGTTTGGAAGACCCGGATGAAGTTTCTGGTTCCTGGTTTTAGCGTGGCCTGGCACATTGGCTGTTGTGGCCATCTGGGAAGTGTACCAGAAGATAGGAGATTTTCTCTGTCTCGCTCGCTAGCTCTCTGTGACTTTCAAATAATAAAAAAGTGTAGAAGACATTGGACATTCAGTAAACAATTAAAAGCATTGTAGGGCAAGAAGTATGAACTTGAGCTCTTTTGTAAAAAGTTGTAATTGAAGCTATGAAGGTGAAAGATATTTCTAATGAATAGAATTAGAGATCAAAGGTCAGGAAGATAAAAATCTTGTTCTGGGGAATATCTGTATTGAGAAAACAGGAGAATGCTGATCCAGGGAGAGGCAGTCACTATGGTTTGGATGTTTGGTTGGATGCCATGTTCCCCAAAGGCCGGTTAGTTAAAGGCTCAGTCTCCCACGTCTTATGTTAATGGTACCAAGAGGATGAGAACTTAATCCAGTTACAGTGTTTGGAGGTGGGGCCTTTGGGAGGTGTTTAGACTGGGTCAGTAACGTGGAGCCCCCTTGATTACATCCCAGTGGCTTTATCAAAGACTGTGTCAACACAGACAGGCTCTCGCCACAAGGTACCCTGCATCACTCTGAGACTCTGCCAGCAAGAATGCCGTCTCCAGATGCTCAATAGCTGGGGCCTGCCCCATCTTGAACTGTGAGCTGAAGGAAATCTCTTTCTTAAGTTGGGCTGCTCAGGAACTGACTAATACACCTACCTAGGAGAGTACGAACCCAGGGAATCCAAGGAGTGTTCAGCAGTCAAAGGAAGTGAAATGTTAAGTGAAAGCTAAGAAAATCTTTCTAGAAATGCATATGAAGCAGCCAAGTAGGGACCTCAGAGAAAGTAATATTTGAACTGTGAAGGAGAGAGAGAAGGACAGATTACATGTGTTTAAGAAGAGCATGATGGAGGGGGCTGGCACCGAGGCTCACTTGATTAATCCTCCGCCTGCGGCGCTGGCATCCCATATGGATGCCGGGTTCTAGTCCTGGTTGCTCCTCTTCCAGTCCAGCTCTCTGCTGTGGCCCGGGAGGGCAGTGCAGGATGGCCCAAGTGCTTGGGCCCTGCACCCACATGGGAGACCAGGAGGAAGCACCTGGCTCCTGGCTTCGGATCAGTGTAGCTCTGGCCATAGCGGCCATTTGGGGGGTGAACCAACGGAAGGAAGACCTTTCTCTCTGTCTCTCTCTCTCATTGTCTAACTCTATCTGTCAAATATATATATATATATATATATATATATATATATATATAAAAGAAGAGCATGAAGGGATGGCATTGTGGAGCAGCAGTTTAAGCTGCCACCTGCAACACTAGAATCCCATATGAACACATGTTTGAGTCCCGGCTTCTCCACTTCTAATCCTGCTCCCCACTAATATGCTCAGAAAAGCAATGCAAGATGGCCCAAGTACATGAGTCCCTGACACCCACATCGGAGACCCAGATGGAGTTGTAGGCTCCTAGCATTGGACTGGCCAAGTCCTAGCTGTTCCGGCCATTTGGGGATTAAACCAGCAGCTAGAAATTGATCTCTCTCTCAATACCTTTTCTCTTTCTCTCTCTCCCCTGCCTCCTTGACTTTCACTCTCTGTAACTCTGCCTTTCAAACAAATATATATATATATATATATATATATATATATATATATAGCATGTACTATACAAAAATGAAGAAAATTACCTTTTGGGATATTTATCAAGTAGAGAAACTAGAACTTCCTGTTTCTATATTGGTGCATGAAATGGAACACAGAGGAAAGAAAAGCATAAAAATGTCCATATGAAGTGAATTTGGAATGTTTACTTTTTTTCTTAAAAGGTGGCATGTACCAATGCCATCTTACTAGTAAAAGTGATCAGTTTAACTTCATAATTGATCATAATGATAGGATTAAGTGTCAGAGATCACATAAACAAGACTAGTGGCTGCTAATAATAACTGACAGAATTAAAAAGGAGAGAATGATCCAATGTGGGAAGCGGGATACACAGCAGACTCATAGAATGGCAGATGTCCTAAACAGCACTCTGGCCTCAGAATCACCCCTTAAGGCATTCAGATCCTGCTAAAAAGCCCATTAGAGTTTCTTAGGCATGGAAAGCCAAGACATTGTGACAAAAAAAAAAAAATGACCTAAATGAAAGATCTCTGTGAGTGAGATCCCAGCAGAAAGAATGGGCCATCAAAGAAGGAGGTACCTTTCTCTAAAGGGAAGAGAGAACTTCTACTTTGACTATGGCCTTGTCTAAAGAAGATTGGAGTTTGTGAACTCAAGAGGCTTCCATTGCCTTGGCAGTTCAGGACAAGAGCCTTGGGTGATTACTGACATCATAAATAAGGGTGTCAATTGTTAAATCAATAATGGAGTCACTGTGCACCTGCTCCCCATGTAGGATCTCAGTCCTTAATGTGTTGCAGTATGCGAATTAATGGTAAAACTACTACTCAAACAGTATTCTATACTTTGTGTGTCTGTGTGGGTACAGTCTTAGTATATACTTAGTATATACTATATATGTATATGTATACATATACATACATATATGTATAGTATATATACATATATATATATATATATATATATATAGTATGTACTAAGTTGATCTTCTGTATATAAAGATAATTGAAAATGAATCTTGATGAAGAATGGGATGGGAGAGGGAATGGGAGATGGGATGGTTGTGGGTGGGAGGGAGACTATGTTGGGAAAAGCCGCTATAATCCAAAAGTTGTACGTTTGAAATTTATATTTATTAAATAAAAATTGAAAAAAGTAAGATAATATTATTTATTTATATTCATTTTATTTGAAAGGTAGATACAGAGCAAGTGAGAGAAAGCAATTTCCTTCTGCTGGTTCTCTCTTCAAATGCCCACAGCAGCTGGCCTGGTCAGGCCAAAGCCAGAACTCCAGAACTCAATCCAAGAGTCCCACATAGGTGGCAGGGAGCAAATTACTTGAGCCAGAACTTGCTGCCTCACAGATGTGCATTAACAGGAAGCAGGAATTAGAAGCAGAGTCAGAACTTGAACCCATGCACTTCAAAGTATGACTCAGGTGCCCCAAGTAGCACCTTAAATTGTGTATCAAATACCTATACCAGGATATGCTTACTTTCAATAATAGGGTTAACTGTACATTCTATGTTCAACCTTGACTCCATCTGTCATTCTAGAAAACCAGTAGTGAAATTTTTATTTCCAAACAAAAAACCAATCAAGTGAAATAAAAACTGAGATACTTTTCAAACACTAACCTAACTCTGCAAACAAAATAAGACAACAGCTCTTCTCTATATGTGTGTTGCGGGGGGAGACTTGACATAGAAGGAAACTCATGTTGCTGTAGTTCATACAACTTCACCACTAATATCTATGCTTCCTATCCTGAGGGCCTCCTGCCCTAAGAGTGCCAAATAATAAAAGGTGTCACAGGGTAACAGAACTGAGTTTTATTCTTTATTCTTTTTCTTTCCCTTTTACCATTTATGAGGAATAAGACTAGGAAACAGTGACTTTTAAAAATCATAAACATATGTGTAAATCAAAGCATGCTATGAGAGACAGTCATGTTAGCAAAAGTGTCTGTGGATCTTCTACATGTGCAAATTTGAAAGCTTTGGGATCAAATGTCTGGAAGACCATCTAGAAGCCAGCACAATGCATAGAACCACATCTGTCTGCCTCCCACTCCAGAATCTAGAGTGTAAATGCAGCTTGGGGAGTAAGTACACAGGGATAAACATGAAAGCTCAGAGAAAGAAAGGGATTGTAGATGCCTACCTGAAAAAAACTCTTAATGGATGGATAGCTAACTCAATGGAGAAAATACTGGGTTTTACATCACCCTGCAAATGTCAGGTGCATGTGCGTGTGCATGCATGCTCAATGTAGGTTTCTTCTTTGGTTACAGATGCATTTCAATGCCCTCTCGAACATGACCAAGAATTCATGCCTGGGTATGAAGGGATGAGCAACACTCTTTCCCATGGAAACGCATCTCACAAAGGGAGCACTATGGAAGATGTGAGGGTTGAAGTGACCACACCATGAGAGGCAATGTAACCTCCCACTGGGTTCCTAAGTGAGCAGCACTTTCAACATGGCACCACCTCTCAACAGGCACTGACTCCTGGACATTTGAATGCATAGAAAAATCTGAAGAGCTTGTCAGTAACATCTAATCTCCAGAAATTATTTTAAAAACTCCTCCAGGTAATGCCAAGTCAGGGGATCCATGAAACATTTCAGAAAATACTGCTTAACTCACTGTTGTTGCTGAGTAACTGTAACTGTCCTTAAAGTTTTTGTTACCCCATTGTTATTTGAAACAGCTGACCAAAGGTTTTCACTGAGAGGGGGAAAATAAAAGGTGGTGGTGTTCCAGGATTCTGACAGAATACCCTGAATATCGACCATCCCAATTCAACATTTTTCTCATTCTCCTCTTTTTCCTGTTTCAGTTAGATCATCTCTCCACCAGCATTCCTCTTGAAACTTAAGTATGTGAACCCAGCTGTTCTTTGATGCCATGTTGGTTTCCTCCTTTAAGCTTTCGGTCTCTTCTTGTCTCTTCTTTCCTCTGTTTTAATACTTGTCTCTTTCTAGCTTGAAAGAAAAGTACTGTTTTCCTACAATCTCATATTTCTTCCTCCATTCAACACTACTATGGTTTGAATATGCCTTGCCAAAATTCATGTCAAACCCTATCTTCAATGCAAAGCAGTAAGAGGTAGAGACTTCGGGAAATGATTCAATCATGAGTTTTGTCCCTGAAGACTGGGACTGGTATCTTTATAGAAAGGTTTGCAGGAGTGAGCTTGGCCTTTCAGGCTCTTCTTCTGCATGAAGACACAGTAATGAGGCAGCGAGGTGGAAGAAGGGGGCAGGCCTCACCTGACACCCATCTACTGGCACCTGAATCTTGAACTTCTCACCTCCAGAGCTGTGAGGAATTAGTGTCTGTTATTTTAAGTTACCCAATACATGATATTTTGCTACTGCATCACGAATGAACTCAGCCAGTCCTCCAATTTCTCTATGTGCTGTCTATGCTAATTGTATTTCTTCTACCTCAGTTGCCTTCCAAGCCCTTGCAATCTGGCTTTCATTTTTGCCACTGTACTAAATTCCCACTGAGAGCTTATCAATGGTCTCTTCATTCCTAAATTCAGTGTTTCATTCTCCATTCTCATGCTTCTTGATCACCCTGATTTAATAGTGTTGACCATTCTATTTTCGGGATTCCTTATCACTGTCTTCTCTAATTCCATCTGCTTGGTTTTCCCCCACCCCCAACTTTTCTTTCTACTTCTTTTAAAGGGCCTTTAAAAGAAGAAAAGGCCCTTTTCCCAGCTGCTCTCTTTTTGATTCACCCTCATCTAAACACAGGAAGATAAATAAGCTCTCCACAACACTTTGAATCACTTACACCCAGTCCTTCTGGCTTTAACTTCTAAATCTTCAGTCAGGCATTTCTTTTTGGATGCCTCACTCATATTGATTATGTTGGAAATTAAACCCTTGTACTCCTTACTAACGCAATGCTTAACTTTGAAGCTTATCAGTTTTGCCAATAGTACTTCTGCTGGATTAAATCTAAGCTAGAAATCTTAAAATTATATTTATTTTGCTATTCATCAGGGGGCAAATTAGGGGGACTGGCTAGGCTTAAAAGGTTCAGTGAATTTGAAATGAGGTAAATGATCTTAAGTGCTAGAGATGGTGTCCAGAGCTAGAAAACTGCTGGAACAAGAGCCCAATAGGCAGAGGCTCCCCAATCTCAGAAGCTAAAAGGCTATTTTTGATAGAACCCACCCAAAGAAGTCAGAATCAGAAAATAAGGGTGGGGTATAGAAAAAACAATCTAAGAATCAGGGAAATGAAAATGAAAAGCAAATAGAACTATAGAAAGGAGCAGGGTAATTGCCTAAAACAAGGTCAGCTTCTGTGTCTTGCCTTGTCATACTGCTTACACCCCATATCAATTGGCCAACCAACCGGACGAACTACAGACCACATGCATTGAGACTTTTCTTCATGTCCTACAGGCATTTAAAATGGCTCATGTTTCTTCAAAAGATCTATAATTTGCTTTACATTTCAATTTTGAACTATAAGACTTTATTTCCTCATCCATTTTTTTAAATTAATAACCTCTTACCTTCCCGTGTCCATTCTCGCTCTGCAATCCTGTGTAAATGCGCTTTTACCATGTCACCCTTAGTCAGAAGATTCTAATGACACCAACTTCTTACCACACTGTGTTTTTTAGTTGAGGCTCCTCCCAAATCCCAATCCAACCCCACCCCAATTCTTAACATCAAACACTCTTCACTGGTGTCAGGATGATTCACTCAACCCCCCATGAACATGCCCATGTCATCCCACTTTCCTGGAGCACTTGCTCTTCTCCCTTCAAGTTGAGCATGCTAATTGGTACTCCCATTTTAATGAGCCCAGATTCCTCTGCCGCCTGCAGGGAGTCCTCACTAAGTGCTCATACCACCTGTATCCTTAACAGGTGGACTTGTTTTGTTATCTTCATGACTGCTATTCCTCTGCTTGTACCTATTTCTCAAACACCAGCCACCTTTCCCCAATGTTTTAGTTCAGGTTGCTATAACAAAATACTGTAAACTTGGGGGCTTATAAACAGCAGAAGTTTATGTCATACAGTTCTGAAGTCCAAGGCCAAAATGCCAGCTGACCTTGTTTCTGGTGAAGGCCTGTCTTGTGGATCACAGAAAGAGCCCTCTTATGGTGTCCTCACATGGCAGTAGGGGCAAGGCATCTCTCTGGGAGTCTCTTTATAAGGACAAGAATCTCATCCATGGAGGATCTGCTCCCATAACCTAATCACTTCTGGAAGTCCACACCTCCTAGGTTAGGATATCACCATATGAATTTTGAGGGAACACAAATATTCAGAGAATAGCACTTTCCTTGGTGGTGGGATTTATGGCCTCCTGCATCCGTCACAGTATGTGCCATAGTAGTCCCTAAATAGACTTGTGTTCAGGAAACACAAGTTGGTTGTCTAGTTTTTTGCAAAGAGCAAAAATGCATAAAACACAGTGGGAAGAAGGTTCCTCCCACATAATATGGCATCAAATTATAAGCCTCTCAACAGAGAGATCTTCTGTGGTTAGGGTTTATCCTGATTATGTTTTCTTTGTAAAAATGACAATCTACTAACTTAAGGCACTGCAAATATTTCTGAGGACTTACATTCAATTTTGGATACGTTAAGATTTCCCTTTTTGTGTCTCAGATTACTCTATTTTCTTCAGTATGATATGAAGTACCTCCTCTCTGTTTCTCTTTATGTCTTTCTCTATATCTGTCTCTCTTTCATTAAAGTCTTTTAAATCCTCAACTATAGTAACCATCCCTGAGACCTTGCTACATCACCAATACATGTTGTGCTACGCTTGAATGCTATAATATCGAAGTCTTCTCCTTCAGCTTCTATCACTGAGCAGAAATGATTGGTTCATTGAGTGTTCCTTGGATCCAATAAATAGCACCAAAACCAAAAATTTCTAGCACAGTAGTAATTAGTTGTATAAGCAAAAAAAACCTGGGGAAGGAACAGCTTTGGAAGTTTCCACTGCGCAGAAACAGTTGACAGAAGCAGAGCTACTTGCAGAAAAAAATTCTTTATAGGTCACAAATGCTGGACAGATTGGTGGCCTAGGCCAGACAATCTGTTTATCTGAGGCTGACTTACCCTTGGCACTGAATTTTTTTGGATCCGACAGAGAGAGAATAATAAAAAACTCTTAGATCATTGTTTAAGACTAATCTTTTCAAGAGACATAATCCAATATACATAGGTTTTTAGTAACTATTTTAAATTTCTAAAATTAGTCTATGCTTAATTCATAAAAATGTATTAAACAAAAATTATGATAAACATCAGTTGACTATCACCCTAGATCCAAAATAGAAATCTAGAAATCCATAAAATTTCATGTAGGAATTTCATTTTAATACTTTATATTTATTTCAAAGCTCAATTATTCCATGCACACAAAACTAAGCTGAATTGAAGTAATGGGACTTTATTCAATAAGATAGAAAAATGTTCTGAAATATATTAAGAAATTTTGGCATGGTTTTTTGGTGGCAAATCATTGAGTTTCAAATACCTAAATTTAGTATTTAGCTTCCATGTCTGCATAACCATGGAAAATGGCTATGTGTAGTAAAGATTGACAGAGGCCAAGACAAGAAATTAAAGATAAGGACATCACTAAATTAACTTCTAAGTATTTCTCCTCTGACTCTGTTTTGGTCTTTGTACCTGACTTTTTGAATAATGAAGAGTAAGCAAAATCTGATGGGGCCTTCTTACTCTTAAGTAAAGACTGACTTGCTTTCTCTCACTTGGTGACTGTTGTAAGAATTGAACAGCAACAACACATGAAATGTTGGAGATACAGAATCAAAGACTGCATTCCAACCTACCAAGGATATCACAGAGGAATTAAATGCATGGCATAGAAATAATGAAAATATCTGGTTCATATTTTTGGCCTACAGCAGACATTCAATTAATATTTCCCAATGAATATATTAATATCTCATACACAAGAAGACTTCTAAAATCCTTTGGAACTCAGAAATACTATGAAAGTAATAGGAGAGCTATTGATAAACCAAAGTAATGTAGGGGTCAACCATATATATACTTTAAAAATGTCCCTCTCTGGGGAAAGATGGGAGACTCAGTGGTTAATGGAGGCTCTCTCCTTCAACAAGATTGTTAGATGAATTCAGACATGCTGAGAAAATCCTACATTAACAGAGCTATCACTTCACTTCTCTCTGGAATAAAAAGCTCTGATGAGGTTCTGGCTTTGACAATGGCCAGAATTTCATAACAGGTTATAACCACAGATTCAATTGCCTAACATTGTGGCATTTGCCATTACATTTTTTATTCTTCAATTCCCATAAATAATTTTCTCTCAGAATGTCTTGAAATATCCTGATTGGTTTTCTAAAATCTCCATTTATAAGTCACTAATGCTAAAAAATATGCAGAATTCTCCTTGCAACCACAACTATGTAGAATCATTGCATACTTGGTAACTATAAAGGATTTTTCTTTTTGCTTTGAAATTTATATCGTTTCTAGAAGATCTTGCTATTTTTATCATGGAATGTTTTTGTCATGTTGACTCTAAGATTAACCTGGGATGCAAATAGGATGGGCAATGGATGTTCTGTCTTATCCATTGCTTAAAATGCCTCATGGAGTCTGACTTATTGCTCCAGGTTTGTTATCCTTTCTCAACTTGTGTTTGAACTCCTCCCACTCTCACCCATTCATCACCCTGATAGTCCTGTCCAAAGACTATCAGGTAAAATACAATAATCAGTCAAAGCCAGATGGTGCCA
This sequence comes from Sylvilagus floridanus, assembly GCA_949820135.1. NCBI lineage: Eukaryota > Metazoa > Chordata > Mammalia > Lagomorpha > Leporidae > Sylvilagus > Sylvilagus floridanus. The sequence continues at coordinate 69,175,719 of OX463244.1, read as the reverse complement.
GTGGCAAAAGCAAGCATTCCCCCTACAGTGCTTGCAATAAATAAATAAATAACACAGTCACATTTGACAATTTAATGAGTATAAATTTACCACAGCAGGAAATCCTCCCCAAATATTTAAACAATTAAAATGTAAAAGGAGAAATAAATTAACATTGTAGTGATAAGCAGGGCCAAATTCCTTGTTGCTTGCTCTTAGGAAATCCACTGCATCACATATCTTTGACAGCTGGACTGAAAGGAATATATGGAATGGATGGACAAGACCAAGGGGAAGAAATCAGAAGGACATGAAGGAAAGTGGAATGGATACACCAGTTATAGCATATATTTTAGCTTATTCTTATTGCCTCTGATCAGAATTTAAATGCAAGCATTTGTTTTTCCAAGGAATATGTATTAAGCATATTTTATGTGTCATGCAATATACTAAGTTTCAGGAAATAAAGGTTACTAAAAGAATAATGGAGGGGCTGGCATTGTGGCACAGCAGGTTAAGCTGCTGTTGATAATGCGGGCATCCCACATGAGTAATAGTTTGAGACTCAGTTGCTCCATTTCTGATCCAGCTCACTTCTTTTTTTTTTTTTTTTTTTTTTTTTTTTTACAGGCAGAGTGGACAGTGAGAGAGAGAGACAGAGAGAAAGGTCTTCCTTTGCCATTGGTTCACCCTCCAATGGCCACCGCGGCCGGCGCATCGCGCTGATCCAATGGCAGGAGCCAAGTGTTTATCCTGGTCTCCCATGGGTGCAGGGCCCAAGCACTTGGGCCATCCTCCACTGCACTCCTGGGCCATAGCAGAGAGCTGGCCTGGAAGGGGGGCAACCAGGACAGAATCCAGTGCCCTGACTGGGACTAGAACCCGGTGTGCCGGCGCCGCAAGGCGGAGGATTAGCCTATTTCCAGCTCACTTCTACTGTGTCTTTGAAAGCAGCAGAAAATGGCCCAAGTACTTGGGACCCTGAACCCATGTGGGATACCCAGATGAAACTCCTGGCTGCTGGCTTAGGCCTGGCCCAGCGCCATCTGTTGCTACCAGTTGTTGCAGTGAACCATCAGATGGAAGATCTCTGTCTCTCCTCCTCTCTCTAACTCTGCCTTTCAAATAGAATAGATAAATAAATGAAGCTTAAGAACAAAGAGTCATGGAGGCCTCATGGTCTTCATATACCACTGGTGTGAACAGATTGTAATAAATACATATCTTGGGTAGATTCAAGAACTAAAGAAAAAAACAGAAAAGAAAAAAAGAGGACTCATAGGGAATGTGTGGGTGAGGTGCTATTTCATATAGGATAAGGAAAGTCTCCTTGATGACATTACAAGTAAGAGCTGAGTAGATCCCTGGGGAAATACAAGAGCTAGTCATGAGAATATATTGCAATAAAGCATTTTGGGCAGAAGGAAAGTATAAAAATCATCAGGATATTACAATGATCCATTACAATGGGCCTGATGTCTAAATGTATTAGTGAGTTGTATCAGTGAGTTTCTTGGATGTAGGCACTATAACCAGAACTGGAATAGGATGATATCAGAATCATATCACCGAAGGGAAGGCGAGAGAACCAGCAGCAAAATATAGGCAGGAATCAAGGGAAGGTGGGCACAGGAGACACACTGCAGGGAAGAACACACACTGGTTAAGACATGGGTCCCTGGGCACCACAGCCATGGAGCCTCGACACCACTGAGGATAACTGGTAATTCTTATTGCATCTTTGCATCATTCCTTAAAGTTTCAGGTGGCTAAGTACAGATCTTAAGATGCCTAAGTTCGAGCTCCCAGGAACTGTTGGCCCTCTCCTTGAGACAGACTCAAATTTCTATTCCCCTATTGTTGGTCATATTAGTAAGGTATGCTAATAATATCTCTCAATTCCACATTCCAAGAACCCATGTATATTAGCATTAATGAGTGTTGAGAGCATAGAGTGTGAAAAAAATTAATTAGTGGAATTAATATCATTTTTCTGTTAGTTAATTATATACTCATTGAATGTAAGACACATATGCAAGTATACACACACAAACATACACACCATCAAAAATCTAGAAGCTAGTCCTTTAAGGATCTCAGTAGGGGCTGGCGTTGTGGTGTAGTCAGTAAAGCTGCCACCTATGATGCCAGCATCATTTATGGGTGCCTTTTCATGTCCAGGTTACTCAGCTTTCTGATCTAGCTTCCTGCTAATGGCCTAGGAATAGCAGCAAAGATGGCCCAAGTGCTTGGGCCCCTGTCACCCATATGGGAGACCCAGAAGAAGCTCCTGGCTTCAGCCCCGCCCAAACCTAGCCATGTGGGGAGTGAATCAGCAGATAGAAGACCACTCTTTCTCTCTCCCTCATCTCTGTCACTCTGACTTCCAAATAAATAAAAAAACTCATTTTATTTATTTATTTTTAAAGGTTTATTTTATTTATTTGAAAGACAGAGTGACAGAGAGAGGTAGAGACAGAGAGGTCTTCCATCCACTGGTTCACTCCCCACATGGCCGCAATGGCCAGAGCTGTGCCAATCAGAAGCCAAGAGCCAGGAGCTTCCTCCAGGTCTTCCACAAGGGTGCAGGGGCCCAAGGACTTGGGCCATCTTCTACTGCTTTCCCAGGCCACAGCAGAGAGCTGGATTGGAAGAGGAGCAGCCAGGACTAGAACCGGTGCCCACATGGGATGCTTGTGCTTCAGGCCAGGGCTTTAACCTGCTGTACCACAGCACCAGCCCCAGTAAATAAATCTTTTAAAAAATAAACAAAAAATGAAGACTAACTTGAAGAAAAGAACAGTGTCTTATTTTAAAAACGGATAAATCTGAACGGTTTCCTATAAGAGTTTGAAATAACAAATAATGGGGGCTGGTGCTGTGGCATAGTGGTGAAAGCCAGCCCCTGTGATGTCAGCATCACATATAGGAGCCGGTTGAAGCCCTGGCTGCTTCACTTTTGATCTAGATCCCTGCTAATATACCTAGGAAAGCAGTAGAAGATGGCTCTAGTCCTTGGGCCCCTGTACCCACATGGGAGACCCAGACAATGCTCCTGGCTCCTGGCTTTGGATTGGCCCAACCCTGGCCATTGTGGCCATCTGGGGAGTGAACCAGCAGATGAAAGGTCTCATTCTCTCTTTCTCGCACTCTCTTTGCCATTCAAATAAATAAATAAATCTATTTTTAAAAATTCTACAAAAAGATACTAACATAAGTTTTAACAGAAATATATAATCATCATCAATATCATCAATAATCACAAACAATAGCTAATATCAAGTGCTTACTATATGCAAGGTATAGCTTTAAGTATTATACATATGTTAACACAGTTAATACTTAACACTGTTGGATATTTAAGTCTTTAAGCCCATGAATATTCTCTTGCTTATAAACTCACCTCCAAACCTCCAAGACTAATTGGATAGTCATACCTACACAAGAAGAAATGCCAGTTGATTCCTATACTTGGAAACATTCTTGAACCATTAGGAAAATGCCACCTAAAATTAACACAATTATCTAGGATATACATTTTTAAATTGACATAGATAGGTCTATCGCATGAGAAGTACACTAGGAACTAATGTAAGGTAGATAGATTTTTGTTTTTTCAAGAAGAATATGTCTGTGTTTCAGGTACTAAGCACAGTCCTTAGTTCTTGGTAGATGATTAAAAAATATTTGTTGAATGAACAAATGATTTGTATATAATATTTGAGGAAAATATTATCTCCAAAATTTAGTCTTGTTGAAAAAGGCTAGTTAATAAATAAGATAAATAAGAACCAAAATATGGAAAATGGAAAAATAATTTGTGGTTTTCACTGTAAAAGAACCACATAAATGATGACTTGAATTTAGAACATTTAAGGGAAATGTACATGCAGAAGTGGGAGCATGATCCTTCCTCCATATGAACGGAGTAGCCCTCATAAAGGAAGGAGACAGCTTGGTTTTTACCAAGTTGCGTGACATTGAACACAAAACATCCCAAATCTGTAAAATCTCTACTCCTCAGGCTTTACCAGTGTGGTCTCAGTGGACATAAAAGGGAGCTGATCAGACATATCTCTAAGCCACCAAACTCTGCTTTAGCCGCAATAGCTCCTTGTGTCTGCTTTATACAAGCAGGCTTCAGAAAGTTTGTGGACAAATTGAATTAAAATAAATTCAGCTATTTCCCCATTCTGAATCTGGTTCCACATCGAATTTACTCTAGTACTCTCTCTAGCAGTTTCTTCCTCACCCAATATTGTTTATGTATACATATGAGGGTACTTCACAAAGTTCATGGAAAACTAAATTGAAGGATGTTTATTTGGGTGCAAAAATTGTTCATGATAAATATGTATTATGAAAAAACCTATTGATGTGATATCCAAGATAAACATCTTTTATTTCCATTTTTTTTTCATGAACTTCTTGAAGTAATTCCATTTATGTATATTTGTAGAGGCTGGAATAGGAAAAAAACATTCAGAACGTGATGTACTTTATACTTGTATGTTGTTCTTTCCTGGAGACTGCTTAATGCCCATTCCTGGGTTTCCTATTTTCAAAATGTACTCTGCAATGCTTGCATACACTGGGTCTACAGTTGAAGCTAATTACCTTTTTGTTCCGTCTCCCAAAGACAAATTGTCACTCTCCGTCTGAATACTTGATGGTAATAATTATCATTGGCTAGTAGAGCTAAAGAACTATCTAGGTTTTCTTTTTTTTTTTTTCTTTCATTTCTTCTTTTTTATTTTTTTAAGATTTATATATTTATTTGAAAGAGTTACAGAGAGATGGAAACAGATCTTCCATCTACTGTTTCACTCCCCAAATGGCCACAATGGCCAGGGCTGACCCAGGTCAAAGCCAGCAACCAAGAACTCCATCTGGGTCTACATGGGTGGTGGGGACCCCAGCACTTGGGTCAACATCCGTTACTTTTCCAGGTGTATTAGCTGGGAGCTGGACTGGAAGTGTAGCAGCAGTGACTCAAACCTGTGTCTATAATGGATGCCAGCATTGTAGGCAACGGCTTAACCCAATACACCACTACACTGGCCTTTAGGTTTTCTTTTTTTTTTAAACTTCTTTTTAGCCATAGAAACTTTTTTTTTAAAGATTTATTTTATTTATTTGAAAGACAGAGTTACAGAGAGAGGTAGAGACAGGGAGAGAGGTCTTCCATCTGCTGGTTCACTCCCCAAATGGCTGCAATGGCTGGAGCTGAGCCAATCTGAAGCCAGGAGCCAGGAGCCTCTTCCAGGTATCCCATGTGGCTACAGGGGCCCAAGCACTTGGGCCATCTCCCAGTGCTTTCCCAGGCCACAGCAGCGAGCTGGATCGGAAGCCCATATGGGATGCCAGTGCTTTAGGCCAGGGCGTTAACCCGCTGTCCCACAGCACTGGCCCCTGGCCACAGAAACTTTTGACCAAGGTGAAATATTGCTCAGAATCAAAATATACAAGGATGCTTCAAAAATTCATAGAAAAATATGTATTACAAAATAATTATGCATGGACTTCCAGAAGTTTTACACCTAAGTAAACTTATCCTTTCATTCCATTTTTCCATGGACTTCTAAAAGTACTCTACTGGGGCAGGGTTGTGGCATAGCAGGTTAAGCTCTGCTTGGGGTGCCTATTCCCATTTTGGAGCGCCTGGTTCAAATCTGGGCTATTCTGCTTCTTATTCCAGCTCCCAGCTAATATGCCTGTACTTGAGTTCTTGTCACCCACATGGGTGACCTAGATGGAGTTGTTGCCTCCTCACTTCAGCCCCAGCTGTTGTGGCTATTGGGGGAGTGAACCAGAGAATGGAAGATTCCTCTCCTCTCCTCTCCTCTCCTCTCCTCTCCTCTCCTCTCCTCTCCTCTCCTCTCCTCTCCTCTCCTCTCCTCCTCTCCTTTCCTCTCCTCTCCTCTCCTCTCCTCTCCTCTCCTCTCCTCTCCTCTTCTCTCCTCTCCTCTGCCCTCCCTGCCCTCCCCTCCCCATCCCTTCCTTTCCAGTCTCTTTTCTCCTCTCTCTCCCTCTCTTTCTTTCCTCTCCTCTGCTCTCTTCTCCTCTGCTCTCCTCTCCTCTCCTCTCCTCTCCTCTCCTCTCCTCTCCTCTTCTCTCCTCTCCTCTGCCCTCCCTGCCCTCCCCTCCCCATCCCTTCCTTTCCAGTCTCTTTTCTCCTCTCTCTCCCTCTCTTTCTTTCCTCTCCTCTGCTCTCTTCTCCTCTGCTCTCCTCTCCTCTCCTCTCCTCTCCTCTCATCTTCTCCCCTCTCCTCCCAACCCCTTCCTTTTCCATCTCTTTTATCTTCTCCCTTCCTCTCTTCCTCTCCTCTCCTCTACTCTGCTCTCCTCTCCTCTCCTTTCTGCCGCACTGGCTTTCAAATAGAAAAATAGTCTCTTTAAAAAAAAAAAAAAAAAAGTCGTGCCTAGAAAACATTGTTATTCTCTAACCTAATCTTGTACCAGTGTATGCCTGATCTGTCAATCCTCTACTAGAACTCAAAGGAAACTTCCTTCTTAGTTCCAGATAAGTTCCTGATATTTGTTTTAATAAGAATATCTCAGATTTATTAGCTATTCCCAGAATATCATATGATTATCAGCAACTTGAGATCCACAGTGGCCACTGAAATGTCCTTGGTTACATCAATTGAGGTTTCCAGAGCCTTGACGCAGAGGTGGTTTTCCATTCCATGTAGAGTTCTGTTAAGAAAGCAGCCTAATGGAAAAGTCTATGAAAACTGAAAGTAAAAGGATGTACAACTAGATCGATCAGATGGAAAATGAATTATCTTCTAGAAATGGCTTCTAGAAGTAGTTTCATCCATGACCAGTGGGTCTCTCAAAGTTCTACCATACCCTTGAAATCAATCTCTCCAAAGTTGAACACTTGCCTCTCACATCTACTTTCTCAGCACCCCAAAGTACTCATGCATATTCTCTACCTTCCACATAATTACCAAAATAAAAAATGTACAACTAAGAAAAGTGACTCATAATTTTTTTAGTTGAAGTCTGCCTCATCTTGCTTTCTTATGATCATCCATACCCTAAACAGGAAAATTATATTCTTTTGGTTCATTCCAAATTTGAATTTGGAATGAGCACTATCCCAACCTATAAATGGGATGTATTTCCAAAGTTTGCTTTGTATGTTTTCAGTTTGAAACTCAAGAATATCATTTCCTGAAAAAAAAACTAAAAAAGTATTTAAGTTTCCTTTCTAAATAAAAAATGTATATTCAATCTCTGTTATTTAACTTTAGTTTTATATAGTTTTAGTTTATATAGTTTGCCTACCTAATCATCATAGACAATTGTTCTCCCTTCTTATTTCTTTTTTTTATTTATTTATTTTTATTTTTTATTTTTTTTGACAGGCAGAGTGGACAGTGAGAGACAGAGAGACAGAGAGAAAGGTCTTCCTTTGCCGATGGTTCACCCTCCAATGGCCACTGCGGCCGGCGCACCACGCTGATCCAATGGCAGGAGCCAGGTGCTTCTCCTGGTCTCCCGTGGGGTGCAGGGCCCAAGCACTTGGGCCATCCTCCACTGCACTCCTGGGCCACAGCAGAGAGCTGGCCTGGAAGAGGGGCAACCAAGACAGAATCCGGTGCCCCGACCGGAACCTGGTGTGCTGGTGCTGCAAGGCGGAGGATTAGCCTAGTGAATCACGGCGCCGGCCCTCCCTTCTTATTTCTTATATCTACTTGATTCTTATATCTACTCTTACAAAGAGAACAGATTAATTGGAGATGTCCCTCCCTCACCAAAATTGCAAGGGGGAGCCTATTCCTTTTCAGCTCATCCTCCTAAGGAATCATTCTTGTACACAAGGTTGTACTTAAGAGTTATAGGTTAAATGTTGCTAAGTCATTGATTTCCTGGCCATTTGTTCTTTCACTCCCATGTGGGAAAGTCTACTAGTGTCTGCTTTTGTTTATCAGTTTGGGGGTAGGTACAACAATATCAGATATATGGATGTTTCTATAGTATAAATGTGGGAGTGGGGAACTAAGAAAAATAAGCATTAGTGTATAATTTTTCTAACTAGAAATTAAAAAGAAAGGCAAGAGAGAGAATGTACATGCAACTAGAAGTCATATCACTAACAAAGAGGAAGGACCTGAAACCTCATCAGAATTCCGGTGGGGCAGGACCAAAAGGTTCTAGTTGAAGATGTGAGAAAAGGGCTGAATGTTCAGCATTAGGCTTAGGAGGCAGAATAATTAGCTAAGATATAGCAGGGTATTTTAAAATGCCTACTCATCCTTATCCCAGATAATATGAAATTTATAGTGTCTAATGTGACTGTCTTTCTGACCATGTCCAAGTGTCTCTCTACAAAATGGTGACTGTTATTTGCTGAAGCAACCAGCTGGCACCACTTGGAAGAAATCCAAGTCTGTGCAGTCTTAGCTCTGTGTGAGATATCTATTAGGTGCCCAATTATGGACTGTGCCAAAAGTGGGCAGTTTCCATGATTGATCAGTGGGAGCTGAGAACCTTTGCCTCAGTCCTAACTAAATTTTGCATTCACATATTACTCATTCAACACTACCATTTGCCTTTATTTGTGAAGTCTTCATTTACTCAACTGCTATTTAATGACAGTTTACAAAGTGCCAGGCATTGACTTGGAGTTATATATGGGTGGTAAGTGAAATATGGCTTCTACCCTAAAAGAATTCCTGGTGTATAAAAAAAAGACATGTAAAAGAATTCTTATAATAAAGTCGGTATAATGTTGTAGTAGAGGTATGTACAGACACAATGATTGCACAAAGAGGAGGATATTCATACTTGACTCATGGGTTAGGGAGTTATCACAAAGAAGAAAACAACTCCTGTCACATCATCTAATAAACTTGAAATGTGTCACTTCAGAAAGGAAAATAAGGAAGGCATCATGGGCAAGAGAAAGAGTATTTATAAAGGAAGAAAAAAAATAGATCAGTCCATGAAATAACACAATTGCAGTGGAGTATGGGATATGAAGAGGGGTGGATTTTGAAGTTTGCAGAGATAAGCAAGGACCAGAGGAATGACATGTAAATTATTTTTGAAAAAAATCAGATTTTGAACAATCTTAAAAAGAAAATAAATGTGATGGACAGTACTCAGATGGAAACATTTCTCAAATAAAGAACCAAAAGAAAGAGAATTCCAGACATAGTGGGAAACACATGGAAAAGCCTTGAAGAAGGGATGTGCTTGATTTTTAGAAAAAGCTAAAAAGAAGGCTGGTAAACTTAGTGACCAAGAGGAGTAAGGCTATGAGAACTGAAAGAAGGAAGCAAGGCCTGGACCATGTAGGATTTTGTAGGTCTTAATAATGATCAGTTTGGTGTTAATCCTAAGAAGAAAAGGAAGCCATCAGTGATTTTTAAACAAGGGTAACACACATTCTGCTAGACAATTTTAAAAGATCACCTTGGCTCCCAAGGGAAGGATGATTTTACGGGATTGAGGATAGAAGAAGGGAGATTAAAGGAAAAGTCTATTGCTTTGGTCTCCATGAGAGGTGACTGGGTCTGAGATGAGTGGAGAAGGGGAGGAGGAGGTGGAGTCAACGCACAATTTTCAAGTACTAAAGAAGGAAAAAGAAGAACTGAGAAGGTTTTTGGTTTATTTGGTTTTTACTTAAACTAGGGAAAATAGTAGCCTGGAAATGTTAGGTAGGAAGTTAGAAATTAGCATATTTGTGTGAGAGGGGCCTGAAGAACCAGCTCTGCTGGGACAGCCCCAGAAGCCCAGCATTCTACACTTCAAAGCCCTGCCCAGGCCCTGATAACCTGCCAGGTGGTCCCAGTCCCCCCCCCCCCCCCCAAGGAAAGCTCCCAGGAGAATTCTCTCCTCTTGACCAAATAGGTTACCTGACCTGATAACGTGGGCAATAAAACCTTCACACATGCCCTAGGGGAAGCCCTTCTGCCCAGCTCCAGCAAACCTGGGGAGGAATTGGCTAGTTTACTCTCCACAAAACCCTTTATCCTAAAGGAGAAGGGGGAAGGGGTGAAGAGACTCCATTAAAAATCCAGTCTAAACAAAGACTGCTCTCCGCTGAGCTGCCCGCCTGGCCTGCCCAAGTGTATTCTCTCCATTCAACCATGTAACCTTGTTTTCCCCCAGTCTCAGTGACTGGGCACTCTCTCTCTCTGTCCCTTCCATTCTGATGGATGCCCTATCCCCAAGAAAACCTTTCTTGCGTGAAGACAAGAACTCCACGGCTTTTCTCTAATCATAACAGGAAGATATGCGTGGGAACTATTTCTATATGAGATGAATAGAAGGGGTAAGAAATTTGGGGATTTTTATAATTATTCACTTTTAGATCATGTTGAGGTTGATGTTCCTGGGGGTCATCAGAAAAATATTTCCAGCGGACAGTTAGGCCTCAAGCTCTGCAGTGCAGGAAGTAGATTTGACTGGAGTAGGTGTAGCTTGAGATTCACTACTCCACAGGAGAGTTGCGGAAGTGAATTAGATTATTCATGGGGCTTGATTAAGAACATGTGAGGAAAAGCAGAGATGCCTGGGTTAACACCAGCTTTCCAGAGATTGGTAGAATAAAAGAAGCCAAGGTGGGAGGTCGGAAGAAAAAGAATGTAGAGGGAGAAAAGCAAGAAAATAAGAGATTTTGAATGAAAGGCATGTTTCATGACATTTCAACATCCAAGAGAATTCAGGCCAGAGAGTTCCATTTGTCTTTGTGAGAGTTTACTAAATTTTCTATTTGTCATGTGGACTCCCTCAGAGTTCAGCACAGACTCCAACACCGAACAAATATTCAATATATACCTCTTGAGCCAGGCATTGATCGGAGTATCTTACATTCGAAGATTTTGCCAACAAGTTGTGGGAAATCAGATTCAAATAAATGAAAATGAATAAGTAAGGCTCTGATTAACATCTGATTAACAGATGACAAGAGAATGGAACCTGTGGGATGTGCTACATAAGATCTGAGAGAAGTAGTCACAGAAACACATCAGATAACTTGGTTCAGGGATTGAAGGCTGGGTAAGATTGAACTGAGCCAAAAGCAGACTTTCTAAGTAACATGAAGGTCAATGAGTAAAAGTATAGGCACAGGGCTATTTTTAAGTTTGGCTGGGAAAGAATATCCAAGGAATACATAGATATTACATAGAATACATTATATGACAAGTTGCGATGTCTCAGGGATGATTTCATTCAACTTTTTTTTTGCATAAAAGGACATGACAACACAGAGACTAGATCTACTTAAATTCACAAGGCTAGATTACGTCAGAGCCAGTATAAGAGAAGACAAGCATAGGGGATTGGTAATAGATTCTGAGGAACTTTGAAAAACAACCGGGAGTAAATAAATTATAATTAACACAGTAAACAAAGAGAAACAAAGGAAGTTTGAGGAAAAGGATAATTAAGTATAAAATTAACAAGCAGGCAACAGGCAGGGATGATACTGAAAATGATGTAGGCAGGCATACAGGATAAAACTGATCAGGTTTGTGAGCTGGAAGACCATGCCTTTGCCATGCCCCTGTGTGACCTCATGTCCCTACCTGATCACATCTGGGTGCCCAGCTGCTCACCAGACCATGTAACCACTCCCCTTTTAAAAATATATAAAGGCAAAGAGCGCCCCAAAATCTCTCTCTTGCTCTGCCTCTGCTTCACTGCCTGTGATAAGCTGTGGATAGCTGCTCAAAATGCTTGCTGCACATGGCTTTTGGCCTTCTTTCTGCTTGGTATGGACTCCAACCTAATTTCCAGACTTTCCCTTCTCCTTAGATTAGACTAACGCCTTCACTCTCCTATGCATCTTTCTCACTGAATAAAAGCTTAAAACATATCCTGCTGTCTTGTTCATTTATGCTAGTATTCAGAATACTGAATATTAGGCAAGAACCCACACGGGCTTATTAATATTGGGAATTTATTAATAAGCACACGGTAATATCATATGGCACCCCATATTCCAATATCAAAAACAGGGAATTTTAGTGATATCCAATCCTTTATACTTTGAGTTTCTCATCTGAACCACAGCATATAAAACTTGGGTGACTATTTTCTCCTCTTCCAAGGGTGACTTCTAACTAACACCCATCTAGATGCACAGGGATGGGTTAATTCATTTTTTACAATTGCAGGCAATCATGAGTATTAAGGCCTTGAATATATAGGATTTTGGTTCTTTTCTAGAATGTTGACTGAAGAAGCCTGGCAGATGATTGGAAGGACAGATGTAAAAGCCATTGCAAGAATCTGTTAACTGACTGTATGATCTTCATAGGAGAAGGTAGAGTCATCAGTCATTTGCATGTTACAAGCTGGGAAACTGGGAATATGTTGGCATATCTGTAAGATATTGTTAAGAGTAGAGTCAGAGGTCTAATGTATGGAGAAGATAATTTGTTTAGCATAGCATTTTTCTGAGGTGACAAAAAAGAATAGAAGGAAAAATAACATTGTTAATATCTGGAAGTCCTAGGTTATGAGACTGGATTTTTTTGTTGGTTTTCCTATTGTTATTATGGTTTGATTCTTTATAGATGGTTTTTTACTACATTGCCAAGTTGAGAGAAAATAACAATTTTGGTAATATGTGTTTAATAAAATTCACTTCAGTTTGTACACAAACCAGTTTCCACTGGTACTTGAAAGCCTGTTGAAGGAAAACAGTAGAGGCTTGCAGGAAAATTCCTGATTACTATAATATATGTTTCAGGACAAAATAGGACAATAACTATGATGAAAAAATTGGCATTCCTATTTTTAGTCAAGAATCAATAGTGTCTTCCCACTGAGGGAGGAATAAAAATTGAGTTTGGTCCTAAGTGTGGTTAAGTACATTTATCTACACTAGTGCCCAAACTTCTTGGACTCTTTTCCGAATACTATTTCTCTTGGGCATATTGTGTTTTCTAGATGATGTTCAGAAGTGAGGTCTGAGCCATCTGTGGTCATTAATGTTCCCATGACAGTTTTTACTAGAGGGCTATGGCTCAATTCCAAATTGAGTAATTTTATTTTATAATGTAACCTCCTCCTCCCTTTTCAATTATAGAAACCTCATTTTCTCCTCTGTAAAATACTGATTTTACCTAAGAGGTATAAGTCATCAAGTTCAAGATCAAGAAAAGAATATGCAAAAAATTAAGTCTTGTTCTTGGGTTTTCTCTACAGTTCTCCAGGCAAATGTCCAGCAGTATGGAAGCACAGATCTCACTAAGTTATCCAAAAGATATCACCTTGTATCTTTCAATCAAAGCTCTGAGGAACAATGAATTAGGAGGATTAGCATAAAAGACTTATTCAAATGAATACTTAATACTAACCTGAGTTCTCCAGAGTAGGTTTCCCAGGTGATAGAGAAAACAATCTCATTTCCTTTCATGGGATTAAACAAATCCTTGAGGGTTAAGGAAACATTACAAATCTTACTCTTTAGCAAAAGGACATGTGGATAAATAAAACTTCCAACTCAGATTTTCTAAAGAAAGAGTTGGTGTTTTTCAAGTGAGACAATATTCTCCTGTTCCTTCTGAAAATCTCAGAATTTTTTACAAATATTAATCCAAAAAAACTCGAGTATGGAACAAAAATTCTCCAAATATATAGATGAAGATGAAATGGGGTGCATTTATGATGATCATTTACAAAGTCTCACTTCTCCTCATCTCTCAAATAGAGTATTACCTTTTTATCTTAAATTGATTTAAAGAGAAAGGACTTTGAAATGCAATGTTGACCAAAAATACTCAATGCCTTTTTATTTTCTCCCTTTTGAACCCAGCCAGGTAAATCTGCATAACTGCCTTCCCTAACATATCACATAACTATAAGTCTAACTGAAAATTAATTGCTTTAAAACTGGAAATTGTCCTGAATTGGTTTCTGAACCAAAAAAAAAAAATAAGAATGTGAGAGATGTACACTACAACAGCTGCTAGTCAAGCCTAGTTCCTAGGCTGGTTGTGCTAAGAACTTCTGAAGACACTTTACAAAGCAGCCAAATTCTGAGTTTGCTTCACCTTGTCTTTTGGAAACCATTTAATTTTGCTTGGCCTCTTCTAGTTGTTTTATACAACCATCAATGGAAAGATTAAATTAGGGTCTTTCCAATTTTTATTTCAAAATAACATTTTGGAATAGTTATTGGAGCCAGGATTACAAATAATTGATGTAATGCTAATTACCAGTATTCTACATTTAGAACAAACTGGTGCATATGCACACAACAGCTCAATATTTTAGGAAGTGCCAATTTTCTAAAAATAGATAAATGTGATTATTGCTGGAATTAATTTGAAAATATTGAAATATTTGGAAATGAGATGACTAGTGTCAAGGAGTAAGTAACATTTCTATGATATATAAATTTAAGGGAGCAGTTTTACACTCATTCTTACTCCATTATTTTCAGGAAACTGATGCTATAAACTAAAAAGAGAAGTTAGAGGAATGCTACTCCATGCTAAATTAGTATAAAGAGCAAGAATACTATGATAGAATCCTGATAAATTATCAAGAATATATGATAGGATTCCTTGGACAGGTGCTCCCTACCAGAGTTAAGCTTCTAGAGCACAGTGAAAACCAGTTTCATCTCCAGGTATGGTATTTTGCCCTAATCTTTCCTTTTTGGATATATAAATTCCTGAGGTCAAGTATGTGGGTGGCTACTGCTTCCTTAGAACCATCAGTTATGAGAAGCCCACCAATAATAACAATATGCAAAACATGTCAAATTGAAAACAAACAAAAGGAAAAATTGAAGGTCTACCATATTTGAAAGAAGTCCCTCCTGATTGAGTAGATACTGTATTGTGAACCTATGGATATTTATGCAAGAGACTCTTCCTTAGCCAATTGACTCTCGTACTAGATTTACACTTGTGAGCTTCAGAAATTATGTCCAAACTGTGACCTAGCCCTTCTTTCAATCAGAGATGATTCACCTAATGGTAGTAACAACTAGTTGACCCAAATAGAACCAATTAAATTCATTCACCCTCATTTTTTCTCTTGTTCTTTCCCTTTCAGAATTTTGATTTCAGAGGCAGAGAAACCATGGCTGTTAGTAACAGAGCCATTGAAATGTAGGACTCCAGAAAGAAAGCTTATAATTCCTGTTGTTGAGGATCATAGATCTACCTTTACTCCCATAAGCTTAGCTGTTCAACACTTTTCATTTTTGGACCCATAGAGTTGGTTTCTTTTTCTTGTGCCCAAAGGACACATAATTGGTAGAAGTGTGTATCTGCTGGGGTGGTGACTGGGGTGGGAGAGAGGGGAGAATGGCTACAGTGAAGTAATAAACTGATACTGATACTGATATTAACTAGATATTGTGAAATAATTATTTCTTTCTGAATACTAGTATATTCCCAAATTTCTAGTTAATAAGCCTTTCCATGTTAGTCCACATGAGCTCTCTCTATAAAAATAATTTTGCAAAATGAAACTTTTTCTTTCTAAAAAGTACAATGATACTAATTTTGTTTTCTATGTTAGTCTTTGGCTTCTAGGAAAAACAATCTCTTGAGATAATTTGATCCAATATTATCATATAAAAATTTTCAAATTTTATCCATCTATTAAGAGTTTAGTTTCTGGATTGAGAATTTGATTGCTTATATGAGAATTTGATAAATTTTGTTTTATTTCATTGATAGCCTCTCTTAAGCATAATCAGGGACACAGAAGAACTGACATGTCTTCTGGAGATTCTGAAGGCCTAGAGAATTATGGCATTTAGAGTTGACTTTGAAAAGGCTTGGGATTGTAGATCACCTGTTTTGACCAAGGTTTACTTCTGATGCACTGAGAATCCTTGAGCTCGTTAAGAAAAGGGTGCTCAGGTGATAATCCATAAGTATGCCTCCTCCAACCAGCTGAATCTCCATTTTCCATCATCCAACCAGCCCTTAATTCCCTCTCCATTCTTCTGCCTGACTGGGCCTTCATGTGATGGATGTGAGCACAGCATGCCTGGTAATCTTAGTGCTGAGAACCCAGTTTGGAGGAAAAATGGGGGGTGGAAATGGGGGAATTGCAGCTGATTTAGCAAATGGAGAAGAGATCTAAATGTGAAGACAAGACTAACACAAAGACAAAAGGGAAACTGGATATTTCTAATGCATTTGAACTGATCATTCGGCTTCATGACAATTTGAATATTGGCTTATCTAAATTCTGTTGCTGAAGTTTCTGAGGAAAATTATAAAAATATAATACACTTCCATCTGTCAGTATGGTTAGTATTTACTCTGCAGAATAGAGAGGAGAGTTGGGAGGATGTATATGTTCTATACAGAGAGCAAGGGTACCTCTTGTTTGTGTAGAACTATGAATACTTTAGAATTCATTAAATTAAATTCATCCATTAATAATAACTTGCATTTAAAAAAAACACATTTTGACAAAACATTTTTTTATTTGTTTATTTGAGCCTCACACCAGCCTAGCAAAAATGCAAATCAGGATCTGGAGGGTATTTTTTAATGTGTCCATTACATAAATGAATAAACTGAGGCTCAGAAAGATAAACTTACTTACCCAAGATCACACGACAAACAATTGGCAGAGCCAGGTCTAGAACCCAGGAGAAGGGTTTATTCCACTACAAAGACATGAAACATGACATTAAATAAACAACATCTAAGAAAATAATATTGGTAAATAATTAAGGATGGAAAATCTGGAAGGTCACACTCCCAACCTAAACCTGACATGATTGTAGGTGTGCCATTTGGATCTGAGCAGACAGAAGAGGGAACTGTAACCTTGACCGCACCACTTTGAGAAGAGGACCAATGGAATTGACTGTGCATTGTACAGAAAGCTTACTACGGATATGTGTACAGAAGTGGTTTTCTGTCCCAAAACATCTCTCCTAATGGCCCATCGTGATGATCCTTCTCTTCCTATACTTATTCCCTCAACAAATTTATATAATAAGAAACTACTGTGTGCTAGACATAGCTTAAAATACCTGTTGGGTTTAAAGTATTTATTCAGAAACTTGGGAGGGACACACTTTTTCTTAAAGGTTTACTTCTATCTCCTCATCCATTGAACACTAATATTACTTAATCAGAAAAATTCCATTGAACTTGAGAGGAGGAAAAAAGCATAGCAAAACTCAATGCGAAAAAAACAGGGAGCATTGAGCAAAATATCAAAAAAGGTTATGGTTCCTGACAAACACTACTCAACTTTAGCAATTGAAGACAAACATCACCTACAAATCATTTTGTATTATTCTTCTTCTCAAGGACTTGCCACTCAGAGAAAATGCACTGCTTAGAGTCTGACAAAGAGTATTTTCATGGAAGGCTGTCATTGCAATTTGCCCCATACTGGGCACAATAGGCCTGCCTTAGGATCCAAATTTATTCAATCTCTTCAAGCCTAAGAGAGACAAAACTGGTTATTTAACTGACATTTGAGAGACTACTTACCATTAATCCTCCCTTTACCTTCATGCAAAACTTATCATTGTAGAATATTATTATATGGATACTTTAGTGAGAAGGAACAAAATCCAAATGAAAGCCAAATTAATTCTTGAGCACACAACCTCAAGCATACATCGACATCACAGATTTTTTTTGGTGTTTTTGCTGTTGGTGAAATAAATCAACTTAGAGCAAAAACAGATTGAATCAGGGTCTACTTGTAATAGTTGTGGGACCAAGCAACAAACAGAAGTATGTGGGGCCCCAAAAGAATGGTATATGAAGACTCAAGACTATGGTGATCCTGTATCTAACCTGGGACTCTGGTAACCGTGGTTGGTGGAACAGGTACACTAGTTGTTGCAGGAGAAGACACGGGAAGGGAGGTTTCCAGATACTACCAGCTATGGTTGTTTCTGTGCCTACTTTCATTAGAAACTGATGGTTGTTTTATCTATAACAATAATGATGAGCTTCATCACATGCAATAGTTTTTAAAAAAATGTATTGATTCTATCCAATTTGATGTCAGAACTTGCGGAAACCCTATAAGCTTGGTTCACTCTGACTTTGGGAACAGATTATCCACAGTTAAAATTAATTACTTTATGTATGAAGCTTTACAGTAAGCAATAGAGATAAAGAAATTAAGGTGTCATCAAGCAGCTCACAGTGTAGACACCACCAGTATGTGACAAAACACACATATACACACTCAACTATATTGTTCAAAAAGTGCTATTAGAGATAGTACAAAAAGTGATATGTACATAAAGAAGGTGGAAGAAATCTTAACTAGGGTGGATGAGTATGACTTTAAAGAGCTATCCTTTGCAAGGAAAATGGGAGTTTTTTGGGCTGATAGGTAAGTATAATGCGGGCAGAAGGTACAGTATGAGCAAAGGTACCAAGAAGTCCCAAATATTGACGTGGTGCATTAAAAGAGGGAGTGTTTGCAGATGGTGCTGGAAAACTGGACAAGACTAGATGATTTTGGCCATGCTGAGGAGTTTATATTCTAGCCTATAGTTGACAGAGAACCATTATAGGATTTTAATGAGGGAAATAATATGAGCATATAAGCATTAGATAAAGATAACTCCAGTGTTGCAAAAAGAAAAATGTGATGGTTAAGAGTTTATATAGGAAGAAGCTATTGCCTTTGTCCAGACAAGAAGTAATTTAAAAAGTCTCAACCAGGTTATATATATAAACATGGAGGGTTGAAAAGCAGAGGATGTCTTAAAAATCCTTTTAACTAGAATCAAGATTTAGTCACTGGATGGGGAGTTGAAAGAAAGGACCAAATTCAGGGTTAATTATAGGTTCCTAGATTCCTGTGGCTGGGTGGACATATGGAGAGAGTTAAGGCAATAAAGGTAGCAAGGAAGACTGAGTAGGACACAAAACAGAAGACAATGAGTTTGGTTCTGTGCATAATGAACTTGGGTGTCTTTTAAATACTTCAAGCTAGTCTAAAGAAATGGAGATTTAGGTACTTAAGTTTCTAGGCATAGGTCAGATCACTAGGACTAGTGAGTCAAATGAGAAGAGGAATGGATCAGGATTGTGAAATAGCAGATCATTGACATCTTGGGGGCAGGAGAGTAGGAGAAACCAACAAAGGAGACTGAGAAGGTCATGAGTGAGAAGAGGAGCAGAACCTTCAAGGGGGCCCAGTGAGGAGAGATTTTTGGGGTTAGGGATTGTCAACAATAGACAATACCAAAGAGATTTCAAAGAAGAGGTAAACTGAAGGGTCACTGGATGTTCTGCCCCTTCCAGAATATGAAAACCAATTAGAGTAGACAGGATTGTGAGAAGGGAGTGATAAAGAGTGGGAAGTGGATACATATGCAGCAGCTTCATTCTAAAAAGAGGGCAAGAAAGAGTACTAAAGAGATGGGGGGCATAAAGTCAGGGCAAGGTCCTTTATGATAGGAGAGACAAGCACATACTCACAGGTGTTGGGGAAAGAGAATGGACACTCGAGAGAGAGTAGGACCTGAGGAGTGATGCTCTGTTAAAAACCCATAAAGGAGGGGCCGGCGCTGACGTAGCAGGTGAAGCCGCCACCTGCAGTGAGGCGTCCCATATGGGCTCTGGTTGGAGTCCCAGCTGCCCCACTTCTGATCCAGCTCTCAGCTATGGCCTGGGAAAGCCGTAGAAGATGGCCCAGCTCTGGCCGTTGTGGCCATGTGGGGAGTGAACCAGTGGATGGAAGACCTCTCCCCACCCCACCCCTGCCTCAGCCTCTTGTAACTCTGCCCTTCAAATAAATAAATAAATCTTAAAAAAAAAAAACACAGAAAGGAGAGAAACTCAACTCTGACCAGAAGGAATCATTTTCTTTGATTTGTAAGATTATTTGTTTACTCATTTATTAGTTGTTTATTGAAGAAGAGTGACAGAGAGATATATCTCCCATCCACTAGTTCACTCCGCAGCAGCCAGGGCTGAGTTAAACCAGGAACTAGGAATTCCATTCAGGTCTTCTACATGGATGGCAGGAGCCCATGTGCATTTAGCAAGAAGCTGGATTAGAAGTGGAGCAGCTGGGACTCAAACCAGTGCTCTGATATGGGATGCTAGTATCACCAACAGAGGCTTAAACTTCTGTACCACAATGCCATCCACAAGAAGGAAATAATTTCTAAAAGAAAAGGAAGACATATTAGGTCCTTGATTATCATAAAAAATATGTGATTGGAAGCCAAGTCTCACATTGCAAAACTTGAAAAGTATTTTTCTTGTATTGCTTTACTTTTATTTCATCTTCACATCAACTATGCTTAATCCCTACAAAACACCTTTTTTAGGTAAGTAGGGTGGACTCTTTGGTTTGTTTTTGGATTTTTCTTAATTTGTTTTTGCTTTCCAGTCCCCATTCATAAGAGGAAACTGAAGCCCCAAGAAGATGTAATTCATTCAAAATCACACCATCTGTTCCATCAACTAAGGGCTCACAGCACAGTGCTCTTCCCAATACTTCAGAGAATCCTGGGAAGATTTCATGGCAATGGATAACTGCAGCTCAGAGACAACCTGAGCACACTTCAGAAATTCCAAAGGGAGAATTCCTGCAAACAAGCAGTTCTTTGGTTTACAAAAGACAGGGCTTGGTTGCCTCAAAACTTCTGTTACAATAAGGAAACAAAGGGTTAAATACTGCACCTTCTCTTGATATGAACATTCTTATGTGCATTCTTTGATCTCTTAGTAGAGGAAGATTTCAGACATGTCTTACTTTGCCAATATGAACAAGGGGAACATGTGGTTAAGGGACATGCTCCATTATTGCCTGAAAGAATCCCAGCCCACTTCCTTATGGGGCTAGATAAAACTCTGAAGTCTATAAACTAATTCAGCCCCAGGTATAACACTGACAATTTCGCTTTGATGGGGGCAAAGGAGACCCCAAGCCCCTGACTCTCTCAGTAAAGATTACCACCGCCCTTGTAGCATAAAACAGTAAAGGTTTCTGTAGTTTCCCCAGTTCAGCAAGAAAGAAATTAACCCTGTGTTTTCTTATTCCTGTTGCCTCAGCATGGATTGGGATGGTGGGAGCAGAGTTACAGATTCTGTCAGCAGGAGAGATCAGAGCTCATTGTGTATGCGCCTGGCAACATTTAGAAGGAATTATAGTCACTAGAAATGACCATATCTCTATATTCACTATGAATTTTCTAAGGTTCTCTAGAAGCCCAGATAATTTGGCAAAAAGAAAAAATTCCCTTTAAATAATTCCTTCTATTTAAATTTGGAAATGTTAGTGGAAATCACTATTTTACAAAAAGAGAGTAGCTTCAATTATACTAAGTAGAATGCCTTCATTTAATTAATTCACCAAGTCCCTGGATGACACTGGGTGTGGCTGAGAGAGATTTAGGAGGAATCCAATGTATCATTGGGAAGAATCGCCTGCACCAAGCTGCAAAGCTGCATCCTTGCACACCTTCCCGATGCTGCAAGGGAAGGCGCAGCCAGGTTGGAATTCTACACCACAGATCACATTCTCATAGATAAGAATTATTAGTGCGGGTGGCGGGGAGGGGGAAGACAGAGGTTGGCGGGGTATGAGGGTGGGGACTGGGATGTAGAGGGACTACTTGTTTGCATATTATTTTTTACACTTCATTTGCAGACTAAAGTCATTTTTTTAAACAAAGGAACCATCTCCCAGGCTTCTTTGTGGACATTTATGACACCTTGCAAGTTTTTAATCATATGCAATATGCATGGAAATTGAGCTATTTAAAGTAAGCCCCAAGATATTTGAAAAACCATAAGCCAACAAAATCTCTGGAAATTTTTATTATATTCCTCTTTTTCCCATTCACTTACCATCTCTTAATTTCCATTTCACTCTCATTCTCTTCTCCCTTCTCTGATAATGTGGAGGAAACTAATAGTTAATATGGATCATTTATGCTTTTTTTTCTCATCCACTGGCAATGCCTTACAACTTAGAAATCCAGGATTGCTTCTTTTTGCTGCTCAAGTGGAAGAGGAAGGAAGTGCAAGCCCTCCATACCCCTCCCACATTTCTGCTGGATTTCATGGGTGTGGCAGAGTTTAGACCTTTGCAGGGTTTTGAACGTGTTGTATTCCCAGTTAGGGACTGGGGTGATGAATAGATGCTAGAAGAAAGACACCATTGGATTGTGCCCCGGATGAGGCTGGATCACTGCAGCCACATGCAGGAAACCTGTGTGAGCCTTAAGGACTCACTCTATAGAAAATGCCAGTCGGTGTAGGGTAAGCCCACGCCCTGAATACACCATTTCCTTCCGCCTGATTTCATAGTCTCTTAAATACTGACTCATGTGAATGACACACAGCAGTGACATATGGGAGACATGACCATTTCATGTATAAGTGCATGCTATAAACTGTAAGGGCAAACTATGACAATATATTTCCATTTTCTGTCTTGAATATGAATGATGCTACAACACAGGAAGACATGTAGAAACCATACAGAGCACATGCGTGACTGTTGCCTATAAAGTATGCGGATGCCATGCACATTTACATGTGAATTTATATTACTCTCTAAACACAAAATTTCAGCTTCATTACTTGGCACATCAGAGTAAATGCTTGGGGCTGTGGGTGAAATACAACCTTAGTGAAGGCAGCTGTCCTCATTTTGGGAAGGGAAATCCTTCAGCCCCAGTTCTCTTAAAATCATGCATGGTTTCCTGCATCAAAGGAGGTGTGTATATACTTGCATGTACACAAACAGGGTGGGAACAAGTTGTAAACTAGTATCTTTTTCCTTTCTAAAATTAAAGCCGTTTTCATGAATAGCACTGGCTTGCTTAAGGCTTCACCTTCCCCAATTTTAATTCCCCAGCTCACCGGTGGGGTAACCTCAGAACCTTTCTTTGACAGTATGCTTATTCAGACACCTGTATCTACCACCTTTGTATATTAAAATGAAAGAAGTCAAGAAGAGGAAATATCCTGGGTTGAAAATGAGTCAATGGCAGCATCAATCCATAGAGCCGTTTTCAGAAATGCTGCAAATACCCCCTCACCCCATAGCTGACATTCCCCTAAACAGCCCCACGCAAACCAGGAGGTCTGTTACTTTATTTATTTATTTTGGCCATGCCTGTCCACCCACTGCTCTGAGCTTCTGCTTCCTCTTCTTTCTCCTTCTCCTTCATCCTTCCTCCCCACCCCTCCTTCCAGGGCGCTGGCTAAATGTGCAAGGCTGGCAGGCTGTGCTTCCCCACTCTTCTCCACCCCCTTCGGATGCAGGGAGTGTATTACAAATTGCCCAGTTTCCAATACCTGCACAGGAATAATACCCAAATCCCATCTCTAGCACCCACCCCAAAGGCAATCAATCTGCAAAGAGCTTCTTTGATCAAAAACTGCCACCACCACCATCGCCACCCCCGCCTCAGGCACACACACACACACACACACACACACTCAAATCCTACAACCGTTTTTTTCTCCTTAACCCTGGCCAAAATCACTCAAACATGCTCCAACAAATGTTTGAAAGCTTCCTTTGGAGAATGCCAGGGCACTGTGGTTGCTGCGGAATACCGTACTTCCCCCATCCTCACCCCAATCAAGTTTCTAAAATGTCTTTCAAGAAACAAGTGAGCAATCTGAAAGGGAAGAAAACCTGGGTGGTGGGGGGAGGGGGAGGGGACTGGGACGCTTGCTAATCTTGGATGTGTCCGTCTTCCTGAAGAAAATGAGTCACCATGCTTAATACCCAGGACGTGAGCACGTCTCTGGTCACTGACAATCCCAGGGAAGGAGCAAGGGAAGGGCAGGAGAGATAAGCCTTGATTTCCAACAGGTAATACCTGGCTCCTCTTTCCCATCCCAGCGGAGCGCAAGGCTCCTAGGGGCGTGGTCCACCCTCTCGTCTGACCAGCTGGGGCACAATCGCTAGCCCCTGATTTTCCCCTTCTACATGGCCAGATTTTTCCCCAGCCCCCGTGGTTTTTAGGTTCTCCTTTTACAAAATTCCCTGCATCACAATCCCATTCATTCATTCATTGAAAAATAAATAAATAAATAAATAAATAAAGCCTTCACATGTTTTCCCGCAAATACCTGCGCCCCCCGTGAAGCTCATGCATGTACGAAATAAGACGTCTTCCGCAGCACATGTGAGAAAATTGTACGGCAGAACAAGCAATACTCATCCCTGAATATTATACCTTCAACCATGCTTTTTGGCGAATAATATAAAGGATCGCCTCCCCATCTTGAAAGGTAGAGCCCACATCTTCTTCCCCACACCCCTCTCTGCATCCACACCCTCAAAACCAGAAATCTAAAACGCTGAGCATTTACGGATAAGCAAAAAGAAACCTTAGTTGTAAGCCAAACGAGCGTATTTTTTCCCACCCTCACCCCTCTTTAGTAGCAGCATTCCAAAACCAGAGCATGAAAGACAGAAAAGAATAAAAGCTGATATGCGACCATCAGTTACCATATGCTAAGGAAACGCGAGTACCATGGCCAGAGCAGAAGCCGTTAAACATTTTATCTGCCTTTACAGGGAAATCTTGTACTCTGGTCATTTCACAAGAGCAAGAAGTAAAAATCTTTAGCTCTACCTGTTTGGTTCTTCTCATACAGCACAGCATGGTTGTATCGTCCCTTGCCTTCTTCCTGCCTTCTCTCCTTTCCTCCTCTCTCTTTCTTATTCCCCCCCTCTCCACCTCTTTTCTGCTCGCTTGCTCACTCGCTCTCTCGCGCTAGCGCGCTCTCTCCCTCCCTCCCTCTCTCTCTCCTCACACACACCAGGGCAGTTAGCAGCGACTGTAAGGTCCACAGCTACTGCTCAGCGCACATGCTCGCTTCCTCTCTCTCTCTCTCTCTCTCTCTCTCTTTCTCTCTCTCTCCCTCTCTCCCCCCTTCACCCTCTCCCTCTCTCTCTCCCTCCTCTTCCCCCTATCTCTCCTTCCTCCACCCCCCCAAGTCTCTATCCCTTTTTTCCCTCTCTTTCTCAGAATTGTTCACTACCTTTCAATGACTAATCACTTCCCCCAGCCCCTACCCCATTCTAGACAGTCACCCCTCCCAATCCCCTGCCAGCCTCATGAATATTTAAACACCTCCAATCTGGACCCAATTACCCACCGACTTTCCCACTGCATTGCGAGGGTGATGGGGTGGGGGCAGAGAACGATATTCTAGTCCATTCATCAGACTGGGTGGAACATGTTTTAGGGAAAAGGGGCCCGAGGAAGGCTTGTATTTCTTCACTAACTCTGCTTTTCCCAAAAAAGCAAAGAAGAGCTAGCTATTCCTAAGGAGGAGTTGTATCAGACCTATACAAGCTATAGCTGCCATTTAGGTTTTTTGCAGTTAAAAATTTCGAGGTTTAAGATCCCTCAAAAATTTAAATAACATGTAACTGCCACATATGATAAACACACACACACATACTGCTCTCAGGAAACGTATAACCTAAAACACATACACACATATAGGCTTAGAGATGCACAGACTTATCTCATGTATGCTGTAATATCCTGAAGAAAGTCACATGAATATGTAAAATTTTAAACACTCTAAGCACTTGAGTTTAGAAATAATAACACAATTTTAGGAATTAGCATCCAAATCTAAAATCACATGGTGGTTTTTATCCTAATGCATGCATCTGAAAATCATGGTTTCTTCTAATTTTAATGAGAAACCTGAGTACATATGAACAACAGGTCTTTGAAACATCAATGGTAATCAAAATTATATTTTACGGTTTGGGCACGACAGATAAAAATAAACTATTCTGCGATGAGAATAAAAGATACATCATGCTGCCTATTTCTTCCATTCTTTTGATGTACTTTAATAGTTTTGGGGGAACATTTGATTTTAAGGTGCATAAAATACAATTTTTATATATGTAGTGCTGTAGCAGCATGGAGCAGTCATGGAAGAGCTGTGTACCTGATTTCCTCATCTGTAAAATGGGGATAATCATGCCAACATGTTGTAAGAATGAAAGAACATAATGCACGGGGCTGGCGCTGTGGCACAGGTTAATCCTCTGCCTGCAGCACCAGCATCCCATATGGGCACCGGTTCTAGTCCTGGCTGCTCCTCTTTCAGTCCAGCTCTCTGCTATGGCCTGGGAAAGCAGTGGAAGATGGCCCAAGCCCTTGGGCCCCTGCATCCACATGGGAGACCTGAAGAAGCTCCTGGCTCCTGGCTTCGGATTGGCACAGCTCTGGCCATTGTGGCCATTTGGGGAGTGAACCAGCAGATGGAAGACCTTTCTCTCTGTCTTTCCCTCTCACTGTCTGTAATTCTACCTCTCAAATAAATTAATAAAATCTCTTTCAAAAAAAAAAAAAAAGAAGAAAGAACATGATGCATGCAAAGCACAACAGAACCACTCCCAGTGCACAGTAGCTCTGCCCTAGAGACTGGACTTTTCTGAAATTTTTGGTGACATTTTCAAGTGAATGTCTCAAGGAACTTTTCAAAGCATTTCTTGTTGTTAATTAGTGATGACAAGTACCCTTAATTAAACAGCATGTATTCTTTCTATTCTCCCCTACACATACATTTGTTTAATAGGTGTCAACTAAACAACTTATTACCATGCCTATTTCAGGATCGTTGAGTTCAGCAGATGCTCAATACATTTTAACAAAATTCAAGGTACAACCAACTCAGAATGGGCTGTCTCAGAAAGATACCTGGAGATGATGGTGTTCCTAGCAGGTGATGGTTATCAATTATCCCTAGGGTTCTTCCTGAGAATGACTGGCTTGAATCCAGTCTACCTGCTCTTTTCTAGTCAGTATGCTTCTTAGTTTTCATAGTTTATAATAAATGTCAGAATTATATTCTGAGTTTAAGATTCTTTTAATGTTTAAGATTGTTTTAATGTTGCTAAGTCCAATCAGGGCAGAGCATTCAAAAACAACCTTCTATGAAGAAGAGCACAAAGAATGGGTGAGAAATGGCTTGGATCAAAGACATCTCGATTGTGGATTAGGATCACCTTATGTAGTTTGTTAGTGGCTGGAAAGTATTTAAAAGAGGAAGCAGAGCGGGTGAAGGCTGGGAATAAGGAGAAGAAATTGCTTCTGTTGGTGTTTAAACAGGCTGAGCGCTTTACTGATAAGATCATTTCATTAACTGTGTGGCCAAACATAATGCAAAGGCTGGGAACAACTCCTTTTCACTCACCCCAGCTCTCCCGTTTGCATTTTCTCCCCCTTTTTATTGATTGGAAGGAATTCTGGAAACACCATCACACAAACTAGGGCTCAAAGCCTGGCACAGGCATTAACAAACTTTGTGACTAAATGTGCAAACCATCTTCTTAGCATTAGTCTTCCCATCCATTTACATACATTATTTCATGCAACATTCAAAATGAGGTAGCTGAAGCATGAATCACATTTTGATGGGGGATATAATGCTAAGGGAAGTTAAAAGCCTTTACTAGTTAACAC
Source organism: Sylvilagus floridanus (assembly GCA_949820135.1). Classification (NCBI taxonomy): domain Eukaryota; kingdom Metazoa; phylum Chordata; class Mammalia; order Lagomorpha; family Leporidae; genus Sylvilagus; species Sylvilagus floridanus. Next base: position 69,148,328 of record OX463244.1, on the reverse strand, counting down.
AGCTAGTAAGAGGCAAAGCTAGGATTCTAAATAACCCTCTTAGTCCCTAAGCTACATCACTACTCCATGGGCTTCAACTATCATTACTATACCTCAGGTCTTAGATTAAACTACAAAATGGAAGTTTTGTGATAAAATGAAATCTACATTCTATAAGGGCTACCTATTAGGTATAACTCTTACCTCAAGAGCCACAAAGAACAGGAGGATAACCTTATCTCACAGAGAGCCCTCCATATATTGCTGACCAAACGTCAGCTCTTCCAATCCTTCCAGTGTGTTGGATTCTCACCATTTTGATGCTTTCCTCCAGACACATTATATTCTGTCAATGAACCTCTAAAAAACTTGCAAGAAAGGAATGCAAGATTCCAAATTGAGTGTGAATAATATGGAATTAATCCCAATGCACCTTTTTTCCTCTAAGCAATGGAGGTTATGGGATGGCACATGAATGAGGAAGGGAGAACACTGGGCACAGTGATTCAGATGCCAACATCCCGTATCAGAGTGCCTGGGTGTGGCTCCTGGCTCTGCTCCACATTCTAGCTATCTGCTAACGCACACCCTGGGAGGCAGCAGGTCAAGTACTTGGGTCCCTGCCAACAACACAGGAGGCCAGATTGAGTTCCTGGTAGCTTCAGCATGGCAATTTCCAGCTGTTGAGGTGACTTGAGGAATGATTCAGTGAATGGGACATCTCTGACTGACTCTTTGTCTCTCCTCTTTCTCCCTGTCTCAGCCTCTACCTTAACCTGAAACATACTATACACTTAAGAAGTGAGAGTTCACTTTTCTTATACTTCCTTTCCAGATTAACAACACCCACTTTCTTGTCACTGGGCCCCAACGTATTCTTCTTTTAATTCCATACTATACAACGTTACCGTATGCATTCTCTATGTGTTCCCACTCACTAATCTTAGTTCTAATCTTTGGTGGGACCGATTTGTGTCTTCTTAATCCCTGTGACCTACAAATGTGACCTTATTCAGAAAAAGGCTCTTTGCAGATGCACTTAAGGATTGCAAAATGAGATGCTCCTAGATTTAGGGTGGGCTCTAAATTCAATGGCAGGTGTCCTTATAAGAAGAGAGGAAAATAAGAGAGACACAGAGAAGAGAAGGCCAAGTAAAGAAGAAGGCAAAGATTGGAGTGATGCTTTCTCAAGCCAAACAATGCCAGGAGCTGAACACAACCACCAGACGCTGGGGAAAAGGTATGGGATGGACTCTGTCAGACCCTCCAGAAGGAACTAACTCTGCCACTGCTTTGATTTCTAACTTTTGGCCTCCACAATTATGAGAGATTAAATTTTTTTCTAAGTCTTGAGATTTGTGGAAAGTTTGTCATGGCCTAGGAAGCTAATACATCCCCTTACCCTAATCTTTAAGGCTGCCCTCAGCCTGGATTTAGCCTCTTCTGGGGTCTCTTATACCCAGGCTTTGCCAAGTCCCCTTGTCTGCATACGAACAGTCCCTTGCCAGGCAGTGAATATTGGTGCATTTTACCTTTTCTGATGTGATTTCTTTCCCTTTCTAAACTCATTGTGTTTTCCCTACTTATTCAAATCCTCACCATGAAATGAAAGGGCTACCCTGGCCCACAGGGAATGTTTGTAGCACACATCTGACATTGAATCATACTTTGCTCCAATATTATTTACTGTTCTTTTTTCAGGTATGTGTGTGTTTCTTTGAGAGAATAATTACTTTTGCAACATAGAAAATGTTGAATAAATAAATTGAATCAACAAGTTCTGACAGAAAATGAAAGTTTTATAAATCGAATTATATGCCACCCCCTACTCCATTGCATATGTCACAGCCCTAACCTCTAGTGCCTCATGAAATGATTGTATTTGGAGACAGGGCCTTTGAAGAGATAGTTTAAATGAGATATTTGTGAGCTCCTAGCCAGTCTTACCCATGTCCTTATAGAAAGAAGGATTAATAAATACAGAAACAGAAACCATGGGTTTCCATGTACATAGAAATGACCACATCATGTGACCAGGCGGCAAGCGCATAGTCTTCTGCAAACCCAGCAAAGAGGCTTCCAATGGATTCTTCCTTCACGGCTCTCAGAGGAAAATAACCCTGCCAGCACCTTGGTCTTAGACCTCCAGCCTCCCAAACTATGACACATGATATTTCTGTTGGTTAAGCCACATAGCCTATAGTAGTTAGCAATGGCGGCTCTAGGAAACTGATAGAACAGGAAAGAGGCTAAGACAGAGATTTCAAAAAGGTTAAGGGATTATGAACAGACTCACAAATTTTCTACCTGAATGATGATGTTCTTTTCTCTCAAATATTAGTCATATTTCCAAAATGGATGTCTAATACTTGGCAGAGCCCTTAGTAAAGACTAGTGACTTTTGGGTTCAATACTTCAATATGAAATTCAGAGATCTGAGACTGGACCTGTGATGTGGCCTTTACTATTTCTTCATCTTTTTCTAGAATGATATTGTTCACTGGAAGCTAAGCAAGAGTCTCATGGGTGAAGCTGCAAATCTAAAATTGTATAATGTTTAGGCATAGCCCTTATGCCTATGCATTTTCTGTGATTGGTTATTAGGGTATAACAACTAGTGAATCCATTGGGAGGCTGCCTGTTAAAGATCAGAACAATCCCGGTTCCTTTTTAATTTGTGTGAGTGTGTGTGTGTGTATGTGTGTGTGTGTGTGTGTGATTTTGTGTGTAATAAAAATCAGATCACTATGTGCTTTACTGTTCCTCATTCTTTATTTTTATTTGTTTCACTTAGTTCGTGCTTGACATATTTTGTTCCATTTTTCTCATAGGAGACTATTCACAGATAAGAGAAAAATGGAAGAACCCAACATTGTCTGAGATTGAATGTAGGCAGTGTGGAGAATGAGGAGATCCAGAAAAATCTGATTTTGTGAGAAATCTGATGAGTCCAAATTGAAAGTATCATTTTATGGAAGCATTGAAATGCTCAAGGGCATCACCGGATCATGTTATAAGAAGTCAGACTCAGAAGTGTCTCCCAATGGGTGATTGTTGGGACTACCAAAGACAATTCATTTTCTCAGCTTCAGAGCTCTATGAAAGTCAGAGGGCCAAAGAGCGACTGTTTAGGAATATTTAGAAATATTAAGGACTCAAGAACTTGAAGACAGGATCAAGAAAAGCAGCTCTCAGGAGTGAAACTAGAGGTAACAATAGCCTCTAAAATGCTGGAGAATGTTTCTTAGCCTTTATCCCTCTTAAATTTTCAATTACAATTTCAATGGCCTTATTATTTAAATAATTGCATAATTAAATATAATTATTTTATAAGTATCCATAGAGAATTTTTTCATGGAATGGTGCAATCTCTTTCCAGAGGAAGGGAACAGTCTACACTGAACTTTCTCAATATGTTAGTTTCTGATATCCTGAATGGAAATTTTGAAACTCAAATATCATTACAATGATTGATCAGAAAATTCTGTATTACCAAGAGACAAGATTTAAAGTGGGATACCGTGCAAACATACTGACACTAAAGTAACCTGCTCTCTCCCCACAGGAACAAAATAGAAAATAAAACAGAAAAACTGAAACCCAAATCCTTTCTTGTCAAAGGTATTTAGTTCCTGCCCCATCATTACCATAGTGAGACACCTGGGTGGCTCATGTATGGCTACACATAAAGAAGCAATAGTAACAAAAACCACAAAACTAGAACCTTGCTCAATCCAGCTGCAATGACAATTTTATATATAATGGTGTACAGGGGAATCTTTAATTCTCCTATGGACATATAAATAACTTTTTACAAATTCACGGCCAAGTGACCTTGATTTGGAGTACATTTCTCTAGGTACGTTAGCTCTACACCACTCCCAGTGTGGATTCCTCATGTTTACTCTAGGCTATAACTCTAGTGGTGAGCAGTACAATTTTGATTAAATCTCTCTCAAATTGCAACTTTAGAATGGAATAATCAATTGGCTTCTGGATATTCACAGAAATGGCTCCAAGATACCCCAATCTCAAACTAAATCTCAACCTGGCATCTTAGCTGCCAACTTGTTCTTCTTCCCAGTATCAGTGAAGACCCAGTATTAGTGAAGTACCCCCACTCATCATTCACCCAAGCCTTTATCACCTCCTCCTTCTCCATCACCACCACTAGTCCACAACCAACCAGTTGTCATTATCTTCAAAGTGTTCTGCCCATGTTTATCTCTGAAATATTCTTTTTCAAATATTTCTTTGTTCTTTCTTATCTATTCATCTAGCTCAGGACTTTAGCTTCTCTTGACAAGACTATTGCAACAGCACCCTAGTTGCCTCTGCTCTTTTTATATGAAGGTACTTCAAGATGTTCATGGGAAAAATGCAATTAAAAGATAAGTTTATCTTGGTTTAAACTGTTTATGAAATCCATGCAGATTTTCCATGAATTTTTTAAGGTATCTGTATTTACCCACCACTTATTTCTGCCTTCCACATTGCATCCAGATGGATCTATCTAAAACCAAAATCAAAGAATATCTTTCCTCTTCTTAAAAATCCCTCTGTGGATCTCCTTGTCATAATTGATCATTCTCAAACTTCCAGTTCACACAAGATCTCCTGAAGAACTTACTAAAAATATAGTTCTTTAAAAATTATTTATTTTAATTTTATTTGAAAGATAGGACGATGGAGAGATTTTTCCATCAGCTGGCTCCCTCCCCAAATGCTTACAGCAGCCAGAGCCAGGCCAGACCAAAGTCAGGATCTCAAAACCTAAGCTTGCAAGTGGTGGCAGGGATTCAAGTACTTGAGCCATTACCTCCTGCCTTCCGGAGTGAGCATCAGCAAGAAGCAAAGGAGCTGGAACTCAAATCATGTACTCCAATGTGAAATGGGGACTTCCAAAGCAGTGACTTAACCACCATGTCACATGTTCATCCCCAAGTGCAGATTCTCTCTAACAGACTCTCTAATGTACATAGTCACCCTCAGATTATTTGATACAAATGCATCTTTGATTGTACTTTGAGAAAGACTAGTCTGAAAATAAAACCATGAGCTCAACCTCAGAGAAGCCCTTTTCAATATTCTGGCTGCGGTTTTCACCTCACTCTACACTTAGCAATATAATAATGAGAGAGTCTAATTAACCTCTGATCTTTTTTTAACTCTTTAGGCCACTCTTCCTTATACATAGAAAAACTTACCTACTTTGTAAACATCTTTAAAACCAAATGAGCATTAACAAGGTAAGTAGCAGCTTTCTCTAAGAAGCTTTCCTGCCCCCAAGAAGAGGCTTGCTCTACTTCCCCTGAGTCCCACAGCACCAGACTACAGCATTTTGTTAGCATGTACCATGTTAATGTCATTTATTGTCCACATTCAAATTTAAACTCCTTATTTGCAGGACCTTGGCTTGTTCATTTTTGTACTCCTAGCATCTGGCTTGGGGGCTGGCATGCAACATGTCCTGAGTGGATGTTTTCTCACTGGACCAGCTTGCAGGTCTGGGTTGATGTTGGCAGATACAGCCTGCCAAAGGCTTCCAGGCAGACAGGGCTGCTTCTAGTTCCAGGGACAGGTCTGCCTCTGTGATATGATGTCACCATATTAATTAGGCTGATAGCATTTCAGCATGGTTTTGCTGCCAGGATTCACCCTAGTTCCTGCAGGCAGACAAGATTTCCGAAGCCAGGGCCAGGATGATTTTTAGGACTTTCTAAATCTTGGTCCATCTTTCCAGACTTGTTTCAAGATTTCTGAGAGTGCCTCCCTCCTGCACACCCTGGAGACCATCCGAATCTCTGAGTGGATGATATTCCAGAACAAGGAAATCTCAGGGAGGGAACCATGTGCTGGTGGCACTAGAGGAGACTGTGAAAGGTGTGCAGCCCATATGCTGAAACTCCACTTGCCTCCCAGCTCCAGAAGGAGTTTGTGACTGCCTGCGTGAGCAAATCGAACTCTGGATTACTGAGTGCATGAAGCAGCTGATGTTAAAAACTTCATTAGATTCTGCCAACTTGTATTACCAACAAACCATCCAAGACTGGAGTCAGAGCATTTCACTTGACTTGGTCATTGAAATCAACACAGAGCTTTCCATACACTTCTGTTCTTTTCCCTCTAAGTGTTGTTATAGTTTGTTTGCCAGCCTATGCCCTGCTGGACTGCACATTTGTGGGTGACAAGGACAATGTCTTAGCTTTGAAATTTGTTTTGGCTAGGCCAAGCTGAAGCCAGGAGTCAGGAACTACATCTGGGTCTCCCACAGTGGTGTCAGGAGCCCAAGCATGACACATCATCTGCAGCTTATCCCCAGGATAAGGTCGTAAGAAATTGGAACAGAAGAAGAGTAACTGGACTCAAACAGACACTCCAGTAGGAGATCACATTTCTTATTTGTTTTTTGTAAAGATTTATTTATTTGAGAGATAGAGTTTCAGAGAGAGAGAGAGAGACATCTTCCATCCACTGGTTCACTCTCCAAACTGCCTCAATGGTCAGAGCTGGGCCGATCCGAAGCCAGGAGCCAGGAGTTCTTGCAGGAACTTGTGCAGTTCTTGCACATGCATACAGGGGCTCTAGCACCTGAGCCATCACACACTTCATTTCCAGGCCATAAGCAGAGAGTGGGGTTAGAAGAGGAGCAGCTGAGACATGAACTGGCACCCACATGGGCTGCTGGTGCCACAGGCAGAAGCTTAACCTTCTATGCCATAGCACTGGTCCCTATATCTTTTCATATGTTGAACCATCCTTGCATCTCTGGGATGAATCCCTCTTGATCATGGGGAATGATATTTTTAAAATGTTATTGGATTGTATTTGTTGAAGATTTTTTCATCTATGTTCATCAAAGATATTGCATTTAGTTTTCTTTTATTATTATGTTCTTGTTTGGTTTTGATTTAAAATAATCTTGGCTTCATAAAATGAATTGGGAATAATTTCTTTTTTCTATCGCTTGAAATAACTAATAAAGATTGGTGTTAATTCTTCTTTAAATGTTTGGTAGAATTCAGCAGGGAAGCCATCTGATACAAGGCTTTTCTTTAATGGGAGATTTTTTAAAATACTTATTTAGTCTCACTACTTATTCTTGGTCTATTTAGGAATTCTACTTCCTCATGATTTGATCTAGGTAAGGTATATATGTCCAAGAACTTGTCCATTTTTTCTAGATTACAGAATTTGTTGCCAAATAAATCATAATAATCTCTAGAAATGCTATTTTTTGTGATATTAGTAATAATGTCTCCATTTTCATCTCTATTGTTATTAGAAATGTTCCTCTCTTTTTTCTTGGTTATTATTGCTAAACAGTTATCAACTTTGTTTATCTTTTCAACAAAACAGCTCTTCATTTCATTGATCTTTTGGCATTTTTAAAGTCACCACATCATTTATTTGAGCTCTGTGTTTTATTGTTTCTTCTACCAATTTTGGATTTTACTTGCTATTGTTTTTCTAGTTCTTTGAGGTGCAGCTGTAAGTTGTTTACTTGAGATTTTTCTGTTTTTTGGGTTTTGTTTTGGTTTTGTTGCAGGTATTGATACTATAAATTTCCATTAGTACTGCCTTAACTGTTTTGGTATGTTGAGTTCAATTTTCAATCATTTAAAGATACTTTAAAATTTCTTCCTTGATCCATTGGTTGTTCATGATTCCCACTTATTTTTTTTATTTGTGTGGTTTATAATATTTTTATTGTCATTTTCTAGTTTTATTGCATTGTAATCAGGAAAGAAACCTTCTATGATTTCTATTCTTTTAAATTTGGTGAGACTTGTCTTGTGACTTTCCATATTATCTATCCTGAAAAATATTCCATGTGCTATTGAGAAGAATGTGTATTATAGGATAGGAATTGTGGTTTAGTGAGTTAGGCCACTGCTTGCGATGCCTACTGCCCATATCAGAGTGCTGGTTCAAGTCCAAGATAATCTGAGTTTCAGATCCAGCTTCCTGATAACGTGTCTAGGCAATAGTGGATAATGGTTTAGGTGTCTGGGCCCTTGCTGTTCACGTGCAAGACCCAAATAGAATTCCAGGCTCTTGGATTCATCCTGGTCCAACCCTGGTTGTTGTGGGCATTTGGGGATGTGCCAGTGTATAGAAGATATCTCTCTCCCTCCCATTCTCTATCACATTCTCTATCACTCTACCTTTCTAGTAGATAAAAAAATTAACATTGAGAAAAGGATGTGTATTATGTAGTAGTTAGAAGAAAGCTCTGTATATGTCTGTTAAGCCCAATTGATGTAGGGTGGAATTCAACTCTGCTGTGTTTGTTGATTTTCTGTCTAGATGAGCTGCCATTTCTGAAAATGGAAAGTCCCCTCCTATTACTGGATTGTAGCCTGTCTCTCCTTTTATGTCTATTAATATGTATTTATTGCTCTGATATTTGGTACAAATATACCTACAAGTATTATTTCATCTTACGAGATTGACCCTCCTGGTCTCTATTTTACTGGCTTTTTATAAAATCCATTTTGCTAGATTGAAATGTGACTAGTTCTGATTCTTTTGGGTCCCCTTGCAAAAAATATCTGGTTCCATCTTTTCATTTTCAGTCTATGTGTGTTCTTGGAGGGAAAGTGAGCTTCTTGCCAGCAGCAAATAGTTGAGTCTGGTTTTTCAGTCCATTAGATCATTCTATGTCTTTTAATTGGACAATTTAGTTCATTGAAATTTAAGGTAATTATTGACAGGTAAGGTCTTATCACTGCCATTTGCTTTGCATTTTATTGTAGTTACTTCCTTCCTCCCTACCTCCTTCCTTCCCTCCCTCCCTCCCTCCCTCCCTTCCTTCCTTCTTTCCTTTCTTCCTTTCTCTCTCTTTCTCTTTCTCCCTCTCTCCCTCCCTCCTTTCCTTCCTTCCTTCCTTCCTCTCTCTCTCTCTCTCTCTTTTTCTTCCTCTCTTACAATCTTCATTTGCATACTCTTTGATCACCTCTTGGTATGACATTAACTTTATAACATATTTTTTTCCTCTACCATAACTGATTTGGTTTGTTTTCATTTTTTGGAGTCGGGAGGCATAAAACGTGAGTGTAGAGGAATGGCAGTAAAACACACACACACACACACACACACACACACACAAAACCAAGAACTCTTGAGAAATTCTATTTCAAACAGTTGTCATTGAAAGAGAAAGTTTGTATGAACACAATATATACTTGTGTATGTGGTGCTACCAAATTTATTTCTGACAGAAAAGAAATTGGTTTTGATAAATTGTAGTAAAAACTGAATCTCCCACTTAAACGTTTATATGGATGATGACTGGAAGACTTTCCCACAAACTGCTTCTGGTTGTGTGCATTTCAAACCTGGTTTCTCATCTACATGGCTTGGGTGATATAGACCATGTTTACGCTATAATTCCACCTCTGGTCCTAGCATTCTTCTTGTGATGCCCAGGGAGTTTGCACACTGTATTCCTTGAAGCTATCCCTCACCATGGCTGGTAGTAACTTAAATCTCCACAGACAAGGAAAGAGATTACAACCTAATGAGTTACCATTAAAATATTTCTCTATTTCAAATTTTACACAAATGCACAAATGCATGGCCCACTCAAGTGAGGGGCCTTAAGCTTAAATTGCATTAGCTATTTGGTTAATCTACTTCTGATTTCTAGTACTGAGTACAGAGTCACTGAGTCTTTAATAAAGAGACAACCCAGAAAAGGAGAGAATAAGTGAAAAAAAAAAAAGGAAGTAGAAAGCTATTTGCACTAATTTACAAATTATCCAATTGTTTCAATTTGCAGTTGTTATTTTGTTTGACACAGACATAATTGTTTTCACCATTTTCCTTCATATTCTGGATTTTTACCATTCAAAAATCCCTTCTGTAATATGCATGGCTTGGAGAAGCTATGGGCTTACTGGCAGGCTCCAAATATGACACTCATCATTTGGGTTCATTAAATGCTAACCATGTTCACTTGGGGCACAAGGGAAGTGTCCTCCTACAAAGACTACCCCTAAACTCATTAGCTTCTATCTTCTCTTGCATCCTATGATACCTTTTTTACTATGATACCTTTTTCAAAAATGTACTATTTTATATAAACTGAAGCAATTTTAGGAGGTTTCAAATAATGTATAATTTATAGTTGCATAGTAAAACAAATTTGACATGTGCTGCTTCATATTAATTTGCTGTGTGAGCTTGAAGCACTAATACATTTCACTTCTTGTTCAAAGAGGACAGTTTGTATCATAATCCAGTCCTTTAATACTCACCACCCCTACACACCTTGTTTCATGTCCCCGCCCCACAAGGATTCTGTCATATCTAGAACTCAGCTTTTTTTGGTTTAACAACCTGGGTCTCTCTATGTCTGAAATCCAAGCCCACTCTTTCCTTTTACATTAAAAATCACAGCAAAAGCATCTGAAACACACCTAGAGTGTATAATGTACTCAGTCCATACAATTTTCCTAAACAACCTTCTCCATTTTCTGTTCCTGAGGATCTAGGGTCAACATCCTGATAATCCTAATCTGATCTTCCTTCAAGCCACTTTTAGTGCCTGTTGCTTCCTCCAACACTCTTCTATTAATCAGTTCTCTATATCCAAGTACTCTACACTAAGTTGTTTATTATTTCCTTAATGTCAAAATCCCAAAATCTCCAAAATTCCACCAAAATTTCCATATTTCAGACTTTTCAAAATTGTTGACTAAAAAAATACCCTTCTCTGGAATTCTATGATTAAATGAGCATGTTATTATTCTCCCAAGCTCTCTATACCTTCACTACACTTCAACCCACAGCATAATCTTCCTAACTCACATACAAAAGTTGAATGTTGGAAATGTGATATTATATTCACATTAATTTATACTTTTATCCACTTATTCTAGTGAGACAGCATTGGAAGTTTAGAACTTTTGATCCTGGAATTCAAAAATGTCATCTAGTTCATCCGCCAGTAACTAAACATTACAAAGTTTTATTTAAAAAAAAATTGAGGGAGTATCTCATTGAAATTTTATCTTTCTCATTCCTAATATTAGTGGTCTTTTCCCCTTATGCTAACAAATTGTCATCTTCTGAGCTACCATCAGAGTGGATGTGTTTAATGGTCTGAATGACAGCGAGGATATGGGCTCCCTCTTAATAAGCCTTGAGATAATTAGCTTCACTGAAATTGGTCCCTGCATGCCTTCAATCATTTGCATTGCATGCTGATGAGCTTCAAAACTTGCAGGTTAGGCAACACCTATAAGATCATCAGCATTGCTATCCATTTCATATTACTAAATGTTAAAATATCTTGTACTCGGAGGAAAGCATGTTACTTCCAAAGCTTTTCACTTTTAAATTTTGATATCCATTGGGGTATTATTTTCCATAAAAACTGATACTGTCTCTGTCTGTTCCACCTTTTGGTCCAGATTGTATGCCTTATGGTCAGCAAGAATAAAACCTTTTATTTCAGCAAGTAGTTTAATACAACTCACATACCCTGAGTCTTCTAAGCACTTATTGAGCTACTCTTTGTTTAACAAGATTTTGAGTATCTGCATTCTAGTTATTCTCTTATTTCCTTTCAACACACTGTAAGTTATTTCTATCTCTTAAAATGCAGCATCCAAAGTTAAAATTACATTTGTGTTGAGAAAGGATTTAATGGGAAGAATGAATAACTCAATATCATAATTTTAGATATTAAGTATTAATTTAAAAATCACAGAACTATAAGAGTTGTGTGAGTGTGTGGATGTGTGTGTCACTACTATATTAATTAATTGTGAAAGTATTCAATGGTGTGTTGCTAAATGTTTAACAATAGGCTCTCAGCAGAAGGAGGAAGACATGACTTGTAGCATTACATTTTCTATGCTGCTGTTATTCCAACTATGGCATATTTCAAGCTGCAAATGTGCTGTTACCAAATGCAGAGCTGAAAAGAGATGTACAGCAAAGCAACATTATGTAGTATTTTCACCAAATAGATACAATAAATCTAAGCTCAAGAACATAGATAATTATAAAATATGAAATAATTAGGAAGCAATATATTTTGGGTACTTTTTACCTTTTGAATGTAATTATTTATTTTTTGAGCTTATATTCTTTAATATTTATTTAAAAATTTATTTATTTTTAAAGATTTATTTGTTTTATTTGAAAGGCAGATTGACAGAGAGAGAGAGGGGAAGACAGAGAGAGAGAGGTCTTCCATCCACTGGTTCACTCCCCAAATGGCCAAAAGGGCTGGAGTTGAGCTAGCCCAAAACCAGGAATCAGGAGCTTCTTCTGGGTCTCCCACATGGGTAGCTGGGCCATCTTCCTCTGCCTTCCTAGGCACGTTAGCAGGGAGCTGGATCAGAAGTGGAGCAGCCAGGAATTGAATCGGTACCCATATAGGATGCCAGCGCTGCAGGCAGCAGCTTCACCTGCTATGCCACATTGCTGGCTCCAATATACTTCAATTTTTAATAACAACTGGCTTGCATATTCCTGAAAATTTAATAATTGATTCACCTAGGTCATACAGCTATGTCTAGCATACCACTAATTCACTCCAACTTGGATTTTGAAACATTTGTCTACATGTGATTCTACTAAACTAAGCATTCTCAACACCAACCTGAAGTTGTCCAGTTCTATTATTAAGATTTGTTTTCTTTTGTTTATCAACCTGGGTAAAACACTGTATATGAATTCTTACATATTTTTAGTCAATCATTTCACCTTGTCAATAACTCTCCAGATCCTAATTCTGTCATCCCACATCTCTGTCATCTTTATCCCTTCTGGCTTCATGTCATCCACACATTTGATAAGCAAGTCTTACTTTCAAGGGATTGTATTTTTAAAAAATGCCTGAAAAAACAGAGCCAAGAACAGAATCCTTAGCCATGCAAATAGAATTCTTCCTCCACATAGCATCAGACCATTAATCAGCATTCATTCAACAAGGTATGCATCTATTGAATTGCCTTTGTACCCAGTCCAAATATTTTTACTTTTAAAAAAATGCTTTGGAAAGATTATTCATAAAGTACACAATTGAGTTCAGAATACCTCACTTACTTCCCTCTTATGTCAAAGATAGATATTACACTCCCCCTAAGCAAAGCTGATCACTTTCTCAAAAATTCATCCATTATGCCTTCTTTTTTCTCTTAATAACATGCCTCTTCTTCTACCTCCACCCCCTAATATAGAAATGCAATACAGAGGCAGTGCCTGAAAATCTTTGCTTCTACACTGATTTTTCTCTCATTTGGAATATTCCACATTTCAATGTGTTTTCTACTCTCTGTGGCCTTACTATTCCACCTGTCCCCTTTTACCCTCTGCAACTGGCTATCACCATGATCTTGCTCCTACTTATAAAATAGATGCATTCAGGCAAGAAATACACCCATTTGATGAGATGCCACCTCCAGACTCAATAGGAAGTGGAGCTGAAAGTTTCCCTTCCATATTCAAAATACAGCCTTCTCATAATCCCAAGACTTTAGTTTTGCTATCCCTTTATACCATCGCCCTCTTGCAGGAACTTCACACACATACACACATGCACACACAAGCACATGCACGCATACACACACACACCTTTTATATTTCTTACCTTGTAAGGCTTCTCTGTGGTTTTAATAGTAATCACTCTTGTTTTGTTTTATTTTTCTTTCCTTTTATTTCCTTTTCTCTGTTTCCATGACAATCCATTCTCTGAATTTTCTTTCTGAATGTCTGACTGCCTTCTCTCTCTTTTTGTCAGGGTTCTCTTCCTTAGACACTGCTTGCCTGGGCATTCTCAGCAGTGCCCACAGCCTACACCACCTCATCTTTGTGTATGACTCTCAATTCTCTATTTTCAGCCCAGACTTTGTTGGAATGCTGCTCAAAGTCAGATCTCCATATGCGTGATTCATTCTCCCAAAATGAGCATCTTATATCTTCTCTGCATCTTCTCACCAAAATATGTTCCTCTTCCTACTCCCTGTTCTGGTTTATAGGATAACCACTTACCCACTTGTCCAGGACAGAAATATCTGGAAATCCCACTTGTTCTCCATCCACAAAATCACAAAATCTTTTGGATATCAATATATCAAGTTCTCATTGCTCATCAGATTTTTAAATAATTAGTTTTCTGATTACTTTTCCTGCCTGAAGTCTCCCAGTTCTTTAAACCATCCTCTACTTACAACCAGAATCATCTTCCCAAAACAAACCTACAAGATCCTGGGTCTCTTTCAGTTCATACCACATAGTGACTGCCAATTCACTGTCGAAATGCCCCACCTTCACATAGCCTGCCTATCTACCTCGTCAGTGACATGTAATTTGCTGCATTTTCCAAAGAGGTCCATGCCTTAGTGATCTCTACCCCTTTCTATACACTTACCTCATTTCCCCATTTAGTGACTGAATTTTTTCTTCTAAGTAACAGCTAAAATAGACTCTTCTGTGAAACAAAACCATACTCTCATGTCACTATTTCTTATGTTACTGCTGTTTCATTTACAGGATCCTGTCAAGCACTTATCACATGTTATTGACAGTATCTATTAACTAGCAAATTTGTATTATAGGATGAAAACTAAGAAAATAACAATTTTCTTAAAAAAATTGTATTGTATTTCTCTGGGCATCATCAGTTCTTAGCACATAGGCCAGCATATCCTAAGTAACTCAGTAAATCTTCATTGAATGAATGACTTTTCCTTATGTCATATTTCATGTCTCAAAGAAAGAAACACAGAAACGTGTTCTGTTCTTATTGAATAGATGCTGGCTCTTTGGGATTAGTACATTTTCATTTATCTACTCTCAAAGTAGGATTTCTTTTTTAAAAATTCTATTTAAGTTATACAAATTTCATGTATTTCATATACATAGCTTGAGGAACATGGTGATATTGCAGTTCCAAACATCATGGATGTTTTCCAAGCAGGTCTATGGGAATGGAGCAATACTAATATCTGACCCTTTTATAAGATAGCATCAGCTTTTCCCAAATCTTCTTGGTAGACTTCTATGTTATCACATTGATCAGAACTGAGTTGAACAATTGTATCTAGACAATGGGGAGATTGGCAAAACAAGGATCTTGCTTTTTGGTGTCTTCAGTTGAAGAAAAGTAAGGGACAGGGAAATTGGAAAGCAATTTCTGTCAAGGGTAGCGATAGGATCAGGTGTTCTGTAGAATCATTGCTCCATATTTCCCAGGTTGTAATGGTTTTTGTCTTATACAACTCCATTGCTTTCTGAACTCAAATATTTTCCTGAACTTGTCCTAGATAATTTAGAATATCTAATGTCTTTTATGCCTGAACAATAACTGTTTTGAATAGTGTTTCTCCCCTGATATATTCACTGACATTTTTATAGTCAAGGCTTTAATCTTTTCCACCCATGTTTCTAAACTCTTTAGTATATTATTTTGTCATAAATAACTCAAAGTTTAATATAATTTGCAAAATTCACTAGTGTGATGCTTATTCCCTTTTCTAGATCCTGAGCATAATACTAAGTAGAACTAAATCAGAATGTAAAATATTGACCTTTGAGTCATCCTAAAGGAAATATTTCTTACCAACTGTATGCATGTTCATTTCACAGTTCTTCACATCTTTTAAACATACTTTAAGTGTTTTTGTAGAGTTGAAGGTGATCAGAACTAAAAGGAGTTTCTGGCATTAATGAAGAGTTGAGATCGCTGAGATGAAGAAAGTCTAAATGACTAGTTAGAGTTTGAGACAAGGCCTATTTCAAAGTTTTTTCCAATAGATTGATATGTGAGTGGGTTTTGCCTGAGAAATGTTAGATAGTAGAAACCATGAGACTTGTGGAGCAGGATCTAATGAGACGGAACTAGAGTCAGTCTCAGGGCAAGGACAAAGTGTGGCTGAGAAACATGGAGCAAGCTCAGGCAAGGTTCAGTCAATCTTGGGCAGTAGGTTCACTGTTGTAAGACAGGGCACAGCAGTATGTGAGCCCTTGGGGCTAGGCAGGTGGTGTTCATGATTCAGGGAGATATGTCCATTTGTTTCAGAAACATTGCCAGAGGCTAAATTTAGACAAGGCTTCAGTTCCTGGGGCAGAGCTGCCAGGTGCCAGGTGGGGTTCAGGTCCTAGTCACAGGTACTCAGAATAGGGATCTGGGAATAGGGAGAGGATGTCTGTCTCAGGATGAGCACTCACAACTCAAGACGGAAGAAGTTAGGCAGTAGTAAGATAATATGGCCATTGCCAATATCAGTGATAGTTCTATGATGTGAGCTATATGACACCCAGGGATAATCCTGGAATTCTAATACTTGCATCTTCAGGGCAATAAGGATAGTTGTAAGGCAAAAAGAAACCCCAGCAGTCATAGCCTAGGGCTCTAGGCTTATTTTAAGGCACTACCCCAGGATGGGAGAGCAGACTAAGCCAGCAGGTCTGTAGTACTATGAATGCAGACTGGAGATCAGGGCAAGGCATGCTGCAGTTGCTAGAATCCAATTTATACTTAATTTTTAACCTAAGATTTTATAGGGACTAAGTGATAGCAGAAGATGCATCAGACTCCCCACACCTTACTGTAATAATTCAATAGGAAAAAGGTTGTCTTGCAACCTCTTTTTAAAAAGCATTTCAATTGTAGGTGGTGTTCATGAATTCATTATCTACGATATGTTTACTGCTGTATGTCTTAATATAGTTGCATTGTTGGTTTGTCTTAATTTTAGACCTTCTTTAGCAGCAACTTAACTCTATGATACATTTTTTTAAAAATTGAGACATGAAAACAGCTATAAGCACGTTATATAGATTACAAGAATCCATAAATTGGAGATGAAGAGAATGTGTGGTGGTCAGGCTTCACACAGTCAATACAACTGGGTTATTAAGGTGACTACGATCACCAGACCATGAAAGACTTGGTCCCATCATTTCATCCATCTTAATGACCACATCCAAACAACTGCACAAAGATACAATCAATTGCTCAGTAACTATCCATTAGGATCGCAGAAAGCAAAACAAAACAAACTGACAATGCTTTGGTTCCTCCATCAAGGCTACATAGACCAGACTGTTAATCACGTGCTGCCTCCTTTGTTTTTATGCCCTTTATGATTCGGATGATTTCCTCCATGCCAAATGCTTATAAATTCTCAGTTTTCCAAGTTTTCATTTCCAAGTTTTCTCATTGTCATTAGTTTCTGCCTACTTTACATTCCCTAATTTATCTTATTAACAATAGATTTTTAGAGCAACTTATACTTCATTTTGTAGGCATCACTTATTTTGTCATTATACATATTTATATGACTTATTGGAAAACCTATTTTTTCTATGTTTCAGTTTTGTCTGCTACATTTATATGAGCCTTCCAATTTCTCTCTGAAAGTAGTCTAGCAAAAATAGCGGTATGAGTTATACTTTACATGAAAATAGATATAATAAATGCATTTGGCCTTTTTTACATTTACCTAAATATATATTTAGCTTAGATACACATCTGCCTATGTGTTTTTGGATTAGCTATAATCCACATCCACAAACTTACACTTTATTCTAGCTATGTTATGTTCATGTCTTGCAAATGGATTGATCTGTTTTTCTCTCTCAAAGTCTACTTAACTGAATACCAACCTGCATTATTTAGTGTCTTTTTATAGTGGTCAAGTGCGTCTGTTTTATCACTGCTTCGTCCTCCTTAGCTTTTCTAGGCTTGTCCTACACAATCTTCATCAATCAGAAGTGAAATATTTGGTAAACTAGTAGTTTTTTGTTTTGTGTATTTGGAAAAACCACTAACATTTTTCTTTACTCATTTCTTTAATGAAATGATCAGAGTTGACTAAATGCTTTGGTACCTGTAGGCATGAAAATAGTTCATTAAACTTTTGCTTCCTGAAAAAAAAAAAAACTTTTGATTGAAGAGAATGTTTTATGTTAAAATTACAACTTTCCTTTGAAAAGGAAAAAAGATAAGAATTATCTATGTTTTCCATGAATTAAATCTACAACAACTTGATAACATTTGATTGTTGTGCTGTGTGCATGTGTATGGGTTGCATATTGCTTCTTTCTGGCAGTTATAATCACTGATACAGTAGGAGGAGGATACTCCCTGCTATAACTGGAGAACAGAGGCAGTGTGCTTTTGCCTCACGATGTGCTACTGGAATTGCTGGTAGCTGATGTCAGATGAGGTCATGGCCAACCACTCGGATCAGGGAATTGCTTATAAAGATTAATGAGGAATAGGTGAGGGTGGGATAGGGGTCAGAGTGGGCAGCTGTTGTTGAAGGTACTTGAAATCAGGGACACAAAGTTCCAGGCAAGGCAGTCAGCTGATTGGGTGACTTTGTATATATAAGAAAGCACTTTAGAAATAACCTGTCCATTGTCCAGGCAGTTTCCTGAAAGTAGCTGAAACCAATTTGACAGCCTTGACCGCCTTTTATTCTCAAAGTCTCAGATGTCCAGGTTGTCTCTTTTAGATACTAGAATGCCAGTCAGCTAGGTTGACTCAAAACTTGGTCCCATGTGTAAATTTCCTCACTTTTGTCCTTAGTGTACACTGTCCTGGAGAATCATCTCCATGAACAAATTAGCTGCCAATTTCCATCTTGCCTGGGCTGGGCCTTTCAGTGATATCAAAAGTTCTAGAAAGTTTGACAAAATGAGGAGAGGAAGAACCTTATTCTTCATAAATAGATTACTTGTATTTCAAGGAACCCCTCTTTCAAATAGTAAGTCCACACAGGATAAGGGCTTTGACACTTTCCTACATAAAGAATGTCATCTGCCCACATGAGAACAACCTGAACTTCATGGAGGTCTCATGATGGAAATGTGAGACAGTGTGGAGTTATGATTTTCATAAAATAGTACTCAAGGATTATCTGTTGAGTTTAAAATTGGTTACTATTGCTTCCTCTTATAATCATAAGGAATGAAGATTTTATTGAGTACATATTCAATAACTGCCTGAGAAAACAGTTATAGACTTTGGGCATATGTCATTATTATTGGTAGTAGAGGAAGACAAAGGAATGGAGAATGTGATATAATAAAAATATATTTCATCATTCTTCCTTATTCCTGGCACAGAGATCTTAAAACACTTGGAATTTCTTTTATTTCCTTTTTTAATCATAGACTTTTAGAAATTATTTATTATTTTATTTATTTAAAAATAGAGAGGAAGAGAGAGAGCTTCCCCATTGCTCATTCACTCCTGAAATGTCCACAAAGCCAGGAACTGAACACATGTTACACAAATGGATGGCAGGGAACAAAGTCTTTGAGTCATTACCTGCTGCCTTCCACGCTGCACTATAGCAGAGAGCTGGAATAGAAAGTGGAGCCAGGACTTGAACCCAGGCTGTCTGCAATGAGATGTGAGCATCCCAAGTAGCATCTTAACCACTACACCAAAAGCTTGTTTCCATGGAATTTCTTGAGTGATAGAGGTGTTGTTTGTTATTCATGAAGAGTTCTTTTTTTGCTCATACCTAAGTTTAATTATTTTTAAAATCTTATTTATTTATTTGGGGGGGGGGGAGAACAGAAAAGGGGAGAGGGAGCTCCCATCCACGGGTTTACTCCCTAAATGCACACAATGCCTGCACAGAGAGTGATAAAGCCAACTACTCGAGCCCTCAGTGCAGACTTCTTGGAGGAAGAAGCTGGCATCCGGAACCAGAGGCAGGTATCAATCAGCTCTACAATATGGGATACTTCCTGTTAGCACAGATGCCTGATTCATGAGCTTATTTTAATGTGATGATTTAAGTTAGAGTTTCTAGATAGTCTCAGGTAGAAGGCTGGTTACCAGAAAGCCAAAACATGGAATTAGAGAGTCAGACTTTCAACCTTATCTTCTGACTTCTCAGGGAGAAAAAGGGGCCTGGAGATTGGATTGCAAGAACCCTTGAACAAGGAAGTTTGAAGAATCTTCAGGTTAGTGAACTTACTGGGGTGGTGTCATGCTCAAAGAGAGCATAGCTAACATATCTTCCATTTCATTCTTCCTGAGTTGTGTCCTTCATAATAAACTCATAAATGTAAGCAAAGTGCATTTTTAAAGTTTTACAATCCTTTTTTAGCAAATTACTGAACATTAGAAGAGTGATTTGAGAATCTCCAATTTATAGTCAATGGATCAGAAGTATGTATGGTTCCTCTGACTTGTGATTAGTGTCTGAAATAGGAGAGGTATTGCTGGACAGAGCGCTTAACCTGTGGTGTCTCAAATCTAGATGTTGACTCTCAGAATTAAATTGTTGCACACTACATTGGTGTTAGAAAATTGGAGCATTAGTTGTTGTCAGAGAAAAGACCCCAGAGGGGAAGAGTACTTTGAAAGTCATTGCAGAATTCCATCCGTCAATTCATCATTTAAAATGAAAATGTTCTTGATTTAATGATACCACAGTTCTTTCCATACCAAAACATGAAAAATTTTGATCTACCACAGTAGTGGATTATAAGGAATTTGAGTTTATTGAGCAACCTTATGATACATTAGTTAAAGCAGTCTAGTATAATTTGTCACTATTTAAGTTCCATGTCTGATTTTCATTCTCAACAAGCCAAAGTG
The DNA here is from genome assembly GCA_949820135.1 of Sylvilagus floridanus. Classification (NCBI taxonomy): domain Eukaryota; kingdom Metazoa; phylum Chordata; class Mammalia; order Lagomorpha; family Leporidae; genus Sylvilagus; species Sylvilagus floridanus. The sequence continues at coordinate 69,127,762 of OX463244.1, read as the reverse complement.
TCAGAAGAATGCACTTATTATTTATCATTGACAAAACTACAAAAACTGAAGCTGCTTGATCAACACTAGATCACAGCTAGGGAGAAAAAGAGGGCAACTCTCACATCATAGACCTACTACTCTTCACCCTTCAGTCTGCCAACATTTTGAAGCTAGGACTGGATTCTTCAGAAAAGGCAAACGTGCCGCCCATGCTAATTATTATTTATGTCATATGTAATAGGAATCTGAAAATTAGAGGAATAAGCAAAGAAAGGACTCATTTTTTTCTTACATGTAGGATACAAAGGTACACAATCCAAGGCTGCTGTGGCCATCCAAATGTGCTCTTAAGGGACCTAAGTTCATTCTGTTTTCCTGCTTCAACATCCCAAGCAAAGAGTTTCCAACTTTTTGGTTACAAGATGACAGTTACAATTATGCAAATCACATTCATGTCCAGGCAGAAGAACAAGGAAAATGAAAATGACATTAAGTCAAGAGGAAATGGAGTAAAAAGCCGGCTGTCTGTCCCCTTTTAAAAGCTTTTGCATAAGGATTCTATCAGTGATTTCTGTGTACAGCTCTGGCCAGAACCGAGTCACAATCACTTCTAGCTGAAGGGAGCCTGGGATCATCAGTATTTTAGTTGAGCAGGTTGTACATTTAGAGCACTCCATAGTTCTAAGGCACAGATGAAGGGAAATGGATATGTTACTAATAGAACTGATGCTTAACTATAGTCTAAAGAGTGACCGCCTCCAAATATGACTTCTTAGCCACTCATCAATCGGAAGGTTCAAATACTGCCATTGCCTGAAATAGAACCTCCACAGGAGACCTATTCTTCTTCCTCTTTACCTTCCCTGAACGTATGTATGTTCTCTGTAAGTTCTCTCTGTACTTTTTGTTTCCTTCTATATCTCATTTCCCTCTCAGTATTTTTCTTTTTTTATCCTTCTTTCATCCTCCCTTTTTGTTGTAATACATTCTCGTTCTAACCACTTGTTTGTCTACTATTGCAAAACAAACTGCTGCTGGTGTTAGTTGCTTGAAACAGATGGGAACAAATGACCGTGATGGCAATGCATTAAAACCATATGAACAGGGGGGCTGGCTATGTGGCGTCATAGGCTAAACCTCTGCCTGTGGTGCCAGCATCCCATACAGGCACTGGTGCAAGTCTAGGCTGCTCCTCTTCTCATTCAGCTCTCTGCTATGGCCTAGGAAAGCAGTGGAGGATGGCCCAAGAGGTTGGGCCCTTCCATCCAAGCGGGAGATCTTGGCTTTGGATCAGTTCAGCTCTGTCCATTGTGGCCATTTGGGGAGTGAACCAGCAGGGAAGACCTTTCTCTCTGTCTCGCCCACTCTCTCTGTAACACAGGTCATCTCTGACCTGCAGATTGTAATTTGTAAATATCTGAGTTACAACCACACTGATTTATCATTTCTCACAGTTCTGTGACTTGACTAGCTCAGCAGGGCACTTTTTCTGTTTCACAGTATAACTTCGATCACTCTGAGGCTGCATTTAGCTCCTAGTTCAATTGGTGTTGGAACATTCAACATTGCTTATTATCTTCCAGAGCCTCTCTACATGTAGCATCCGGTTGTTCAGTTGTCTGATCTGAGCTCTTTTGCTACATGGTATATGGCTTCCAAAAATAAAAAGTGTGCCAAGAAGTCAGAGTGCAAGTGCAGTTCAAGCCTCTGCTTGCATCATTTTGCTCACATCTCATTGGCCAACACAAGTCACATGGCCAATTCAGTTCACGATGTGGGTGAAGATGGCATAGGAATATACTGGGAAGCAAGGATCCTTGGAGGCTCCCAACATAACAAACCACCAGTATGCTTTCTGGCCTTCAATGATTCACTCTTCCCTTACACATAAAATATATTTACCTCCTTCCCAGGACCCAGAAAATATTAACCCATTTCAGCACAAGGTTCAGGCTTGGCATTCAGCATCTTGTCACACAAATCATTATCAGGTTTAGGGGAAGGCCCTTGGGTAGGATTCTTCATGTGTTTAGAGCTTGAACAAGTTCACTGCTCATACATCCAACATTCGTTCAATGGTGAAATAAGAAAGGATGACTGCCATAGACTTCCTTTCCAAAATTAGCAATGAAGAGGAAGGCCAGAGGGTACATAGTTACTGATAGCATCCTGTAATTGATCTTTATCTCTGCCAACACTTCTTATTTTTTCTTAAATATTTTATTTATTTATTTGAGAGGTAGAGTTACAGACAGTGAGAAAGACAGAAAGGTCTTCCTTCCGTTGGTTCACTCCCCAAATGGCCACAACGGCTCAAACTGTGCCGATCCAAAGCCAGGAGCCAGGAGCTTCTTCCAGGTCTCCCACACAGGTGTAGGGGCCCAAGCATTTGGACAATCTTCTACTGCTTCCCAAGCCATACCAGAGAGCTGGATTGGAAGAGGAGCAGCCAGGACTAGAACCAGCGCCTATATGGGATGCTGGTACTGCAGGCAGAGGATTAACCTACTGTGCCACAGCACCAGCCCCGACACTTATTTTACAATGTTTTGCCAGCTGGAGAAACTGGTAATGAGAAACAATTATGTTGTCTAGCATAGAAAGTTGGGAGTTGGAAATGTTTCCTTTAAATTCTGCTTGAAAACTGAACAATATTGTATTTACCCGTCTTCTATTTCTTTTGCAATCTTTTATCACAGGTGAGCCAAAACACATATTGGCACACTTAGTATTCTCTCTGGAAATATCTTTAGCTAAACTCTCAAGTTTATTAGTTATGTTTTTCATTTTGTAAGTTATAGGCAACAATTTCCTTTATCACTCTATAGTATATAACAATAGTTCCCTTTTCCACAGGTTTTAATAGAAGTTTTACTATTCTTCTAGTCTCCATTCATAGTTTCCTCACTGTGTAGGCCTCTACCTTCCATGCAATCCCAAATCCTGCATTATTTGTGATTTTTTACATTCTGTATTTTATGATACCTTGGTATCTCAGGGCCTTTATGACCCTAGAGAAACTTCTCTTTCCAGATATAATTAATCTCTAGAAATAATAAGATATTTCCCTGGAACTACATCTTTTATCTGCAAATCAGACATTTTAGCTACTGTAATAAAATGCTACAGACTGGGTGGCACGAACAACATGCTTGTAGGAACTGGGAAGTGTAAAATTAGAGTGTCAGTGTGGCCCATGGTGGAGTTCTTGGTTAGGGCTATCTTCCTGATATGGTTGCCTTCTCATTTTTTCATATGACATAGAGAAAGAGAGCACTGGCCTCTTTGCCACACTGAGATGGGTTCACACCCTTAGGACCTCATTTAATCTAATTACCTTCCAAACACATAAACTAGAAATACCATCCCATTGGGAATTAAGGCTTCAATATATGGGAAGACATAAAAAGTTTTGTGGAAAAGGCACAATATCTTTTAATTCATTTTCCAAGTATACTTGAAGTTCCTTTATATAAATTCTATGGCTACACAAGCATTCAGTCCATAAAACCAAGCAATCTGGAAACCAAAACACTCCTTCTCCATAAATAACCTCTTCTTTTGAACTCTCACCTGTCACCTATGGGCGAGGAACAGATAGCTTACTCAGAGAAGCCTCTATACCCTAGTACCCACTGAAATGACCCAAATTGTGCAGTCCTAAACTGCTTAGTCCTCTTGGACTACCTTATTTCTTCCTTCCCATGAAAACTACAGTAAAGGCTCTTGCCCTTCCATTTCTCCCACTCCTTTGCCTCCTGACAGACCCTGGGGCTTCCCCACATGGTTCTGCATAGCATGCCACGCCACTTCCTCACTTCCTCTCAAAAAATATAAATAACAAATTATCTTTTCAATGGCAGTCATATCCTTATCTGCTGGCTTCACCATCCTGGAAAAAAAAATCCTGGTACATTGAAAAGCAGTTCAATACCATATGCTTAAGTTTGTGTTGCAGTAGCAATGTATCTCAATGCACCAGTTTCTATGTTAATTAGTTTTACATAACAGTTACCCAGAATCCAAAGGATCTGAACATCAATGAGCTGTTATTTCTCACAATTCTGTGGGTTTACTGACTCAGCCAAGCATTCTTCTGCTTTTTGTGGTAGAGCTGAGATAACTCAGTCTGCTACACACAGTTGGGAGTTCAGCTGGGACTGGAATGTGCATGATTGTCCTCTCTATTTGTCTACTAGTTACTCAGTTTTCAAAATCAAGTTTCTTTTTAATGCAGCAGCTGGCTTCCAAAAGGGAGTTTTCTAAAAGACAAGCCCACTGTACAATATCAAAGCACATGCCTGCTCATATCTCACTAGCTAAACCATCAGGCAAGATCATACTCTACATTGAAGGGACTATTCAGAGGTTGAATATCTAAAGGTGTCTCTGGGGGTCACCCATGTTGTTACAATCTTTTACACCATTATGTATAATTTCATCTCAAGATTCCCATTGCTTTAGGGGTAGCCCACGGAGTACAGTAGAAAAGGTATAGTTGTGATGAGATGGTAAAGACGAAAGGCCTGGGAACAGGATTTAGACAAAACGATCCTGATGGGCTTGATATTTACACCCAGCTGGCCATTGTGGCACCCTAGACACACAAACATTCATTTGCTTAGAATGTATCTTAATTTGGGATGGCACTGCCAGTCAGCTTCTATTTAATTAACACCCCTATCACTACTAAACAGATCCATCGTGGCCAACTCTATTTAGGATTACAAGATCGTTCTTCTACTTAGAAAATATGATTGTTGGGGCTGGCACTGTGGCACAGTGGGTTAATCCTCCGCCTGCGGTGCTGGCATCCCATATAGGTGCTGGTTCAAGTCCTGGTTGCCCCTCTTCCAATCCAGCTCTCTGGTATGGCTTGGGAAAGCAGTAGAAGATGGCCCACATGCTTGGGCTTCTACACCCGTGTGGGAGACCCGGAAGAAGCTCCTGGCTCCTGGCTTTGGATCGGCACAGCTCCAGCCATTGCGGCCATTTGGGAAGTGAACCAGTAGACAGAAGACCTTTCTCTCTGTCTCTCCCTCTCACTATCTGTAACTCTACCTCTCAAATAAATAAATAAATAAACCTTTAAAAATATGATTGTCATTGTGCCTGCTTCTTTTTCCTATATAGATTCCTCTGGTTACATTAACATTCTGAGAAATAGTCCTCAGAAATATCTACATAGAAACATGTACTGCTTACGACAGTGTACTCTTGCATGTTTTCTGTCTTTCTAAGTTTGTGAAATTGGTTATTTGTGAATAGTTCTTGTTTACACAAATAACTTAAGCTTAGAATTGTGGTAAAGACTTAAACAACTAAGGTCTTCTATATGAGTCTGACTCATTAAGATCAAAAGAGGAAGATCAAGGATACCATCTGACTATCAAACAACTACTTAATTAAAAATATGAAGAGATTTGAAAAAGTTTGTGGGAAATGAGATTAAAAGGCCAGTTTATTTCAGTGCAAAAAATTTTGAAAGTTATATGTATTTTTTCATACCATGTATTTCCACAGACTTTTTAAAGGCCCAGCATATTGATAGATTTAATTTCTTTCATCAAAATAAACATATCTTTTCATTCCATTTCTCACAATTTTTTGAGGTCCTCATATTGTTGGGCTTATAAATCATATAGAGGAAATCAAACTAAGAGCTGCTTTATTGAGACATAGAAAAATAGTGGGGCCTCTGTGCTACTCACTCCAGATGCAGTCCTGAGCAAACCCTCTCCCAAATACAATTACTGCTACACTCTGTACATTAACCTTTGCTTGTTTACACTGCCTACTTCTGAAGCACTGCAACTTCTGTCTTCCAGATATACAGTTTGGGATATGCTCACTCTGACTTGCCCCAAGTGGTGGAGTTAGAAATGTGCCTGGGGATTCCAATTCAATCCCATCAAGGTTGCATGTACCAATGCCATCTCACTAGTCCAAGTGATCAATTTCAGTTCACAATTAATCATAATGATAGGTCTAAGAGTCAAAGGGATCACATAAACAATATTAGTGTCTGCTAATACTAACTGATAGAATTAAAAAGGGAGAGAACAATCCAACATGGGAAGTGGGATACACAGCAGACTCAGAATGGCAAATGTCCTAAACCGCACTCTGGCCTCAGAATCAGCCCAAAATTGCTATTCTAAAGGGAAAGACAAAACTGGGGCATGGGATTCAACCAGAGTTAAGCGATATCTATATTTGGTCTCTGAAAAGAGGAGTAAGATCTGATTTTGGCAAAATGCAGAACTGAGATATGTCTTTGGGGGATCTTCTTATCTCCCTTTCATGTCTATGCCCTCTCGTTTTTCAGTAGTTCAATGGTAACGGTTATTTGTTCATTTTCACTATAAGCAAGAGCAAGTCACTGAGTTTTGAGCTTCATAAAGTCCTGTATGTTAAGTAATTGCATCATCACATCATTTCTCAGGTGGGGATATTAAGATTTATTGAGGTTATGGAAGTTGTCCAAGACCAGGGGCAAAGCAAAAACAGAGCTGAGATTTGAACTACCATCTGCTCTATAGTAGAAAAAAACGAATTCACAGCATGGTGTTGGGTATTAGGCTTCCAGATACTTGAGTGTCTCTCCATCTGTCCTCTGCCTATCTCTTGATTTTCTGAATCTTCAATGCCAACACCTCTGGAACATCTTTCTCTTTACCTCTTAAGACTGTTTCTGACAACTCTTTCTATCAAAGGTTTGTTTATTTATTTATTTGAAAGGGAATGGGGGAAGGGAGAGGGGTGGGGGAGAGAAAGAAAGGATATCTTTCATTTGTTGACTCCTTCCCTAAATGGTTGAAATGGTTGCAATAGCCAGGCTAGGTCAGTCTGAAGCCAGGAACTCCATGCTTGTCTCCCATGTGGGTGTAAAAGGCCTAAGTGCTTTGGACACTTACTGCTGTTTTCCCAGGCACATGAGCAGGGATCTGGATCAGAAATGGAGCATTCAGGATTCTAACAGGTGCTCTGCTGCAGAATGCTGAGATCTCAAGTGATGCCAAAGTGGCACAAGTGATAGTTGGTGACTTTCACACCTGAGTCCTCTCTGAAATATTTGTTATCTGGCAAAATGAAGCTTCTCTGATTTCACCACTTCCTCAATATCTTCCAGTCATTTTTACTGCAGTCATTTTCTTCTTCATGAATGACTCTACAAAGTCCACATCTATGCTTCAGTCACAGTTCTGGCTCTAGCACCTAGAAGAGTGCCTTGTGCACCAGGCTCATGAAGCACTAAGTGCCTAAGTGAAGAAGCAAGCTTCATTTTGACTCTATAGCTCTCATCAGAAACTCAGAAGGTAGGATAGCTAGAATTTGGGTTAAAAGTTCTGAGAGGGGAATAGAAGAGAAAGTTGACCTCCTGGATAGAGCAACCCCATTCTGTGCATTGAGCCTAAAGCAAAAAGCTGAAGGTGTAACCCAATGGGTGGCCAAGAAATGGGAATTTTAATCACTTCACCGAGAATATCAACCAAATATTGATGTGTGTCTGCAGATACTAGCACTAAATTCAACTGATCCACCTATATATTAATTATTTCTTGCGTTACACAGATGTTTATTAAGCACCTAGTACATACTAGGAATAGCTCTGGGCACTGGAAATCAAAAGTCCTAGCTTTGATAGAGTCTATTACATTCTATTTTTGATTAGATGGTGGAGTGGAAGTAGTAAAAAGTAAATAGAGACCCTGACTAGCTGTGGTTAACAGAGGCAAACAGGCAAACAGACAAGCTCAGGCTGACATCAAAGGTATCTGGACAGAAGGTAGGACGAATGACCCCTGGAGTCCAACACATGAAAGGGTTGCACAATGCACAGCTCTTTTTGCACAGGGATTTAGCTCTAGAAATGGCTGCATAGGAGTAGGGCTTGGTCTGCAGGGGAAAAAATGATGTCAGCATGTTGCCATGGTGATACTCTAGCTCTCCCCCTCCCCTTCCTTTGCAGCCTGCATTTCTGCATTGAAACCCAAGGGTAGAAACGATGCTTCATGTTCACTGTGAAGTTTGCTATAATATAGGTTCTGCTGCTTTGGATGTTGCTAAAACCCTGAGCTTGTGCACCTGGCCCTGCCATGACATGGGTACCGCAGACAGAGAGGTTGCGCCTGCCTCCCCTGAGCTGGTGGACAGAACGAGGAGACACTGTGGGGAAGATATCCCATGCTGAGCCCTTGCTCATTCTCCTGAGTCCAGCTCTGCTGGCCTAGGCCTCAGTGACACAGGAAATGTCCTTGTCCCTCAGTGCAGATGTGTGTGTACCGCCAATCACACACAGATTCAGGACCCTGTCTCTTCTCTCCTCCAATGAAAGCAGCCCTGACCCTAGTCTAAACTGCTGGAAATTTTTGTGTTTACCCATTCTGTGACAGGACCTGGGATTCACAGTCTCTAAAATACTCTTTCTTTCTCTGGAAACCTCTGGATCTCCTGCCTGCAGGCCTGGGGCAGTTTTATTAGTGTCCCACACTTTCTTTCCTCATAAAATGCAAAGATTCAAGGGAGAATGAACTTTAAGTTCTTAGCACACGCGTGTGAAGTAAGTGACACGTACATGACAAAAGAACTGAGAACAAGACAACTTCTAGGAGAGGTAAAACGTGTAAGTAGAATGCAGAGAGGCGGAGGCCTGGGAGAAAGAGACTGCAAAGGGAATAAGAGTGAGTGTGTGTTCACAGATGGATCACACAGACACACTCACGAGCACGTAAATCAAGGTCGCCAGTCACACTTCTCTGTTCTTGCTGGGACTTTCCCATGGAGTGCAAGTTCAAGAGGAAGCTGTAGGGATCGGGGCCCCAGCTCTGCAGTGGGACTAAACGAGGTCTAACACTTGGTCATTTCTGAGTATGACCTGCTGCGTGCTATTGAGTCTTTCCGAGCCCTTCTTCCCTTACCAGGAAAAAGGGGCTACTAACACTTATTTCTTAGGTGTGCTGTGAGGATGAAGTAAGATGTGTGTTGGGTGACTGGCACAGTGCCTCTGTGTGAAAAATCGAATGAACGGACCGCGAGCCTCAGAGTGTTTGGAGGGTTTGCAGCTTGCAGAACTGCCAGGATCCCGAGCACTTCCCGTCACCTCTGCTGCTCTAATCCTGCCGAAGGGATTAGGAAGGGAAAGGTGTGCTGAGAGAGGTGATGCTCCTCTGCTGTTTATGCTAGCCTCACCAGAGGCTGCAGATTTCTCTTCCAAACTGTACAGCACTCAGACATTAGCCTCCCTGCATAACCACCTGCATTGTCAGCTACTGCTTCTCCAGCCAGTCCACAGTCCACACGACTGCTTGTTCCTGTTGGAGCCTGCATGGGCAGAAGGCATGTTATAGGTGAGCCTGAAGGAGCATGGTGCACAAACAGCTTTCTTGGTGCCAGCCCAGCTCCCTCACTTGGGGACATGCTACCAATCCACATCAAATGTAACGTGCTCTCCATGACACGTGGCCTGCATTCTCTTCTCTCCTTCCTGCGTCTCACAACAGGCAACCCAATCTCATTTCCTCTGGGATTGTATTTGTAAATATCATGTCACCTTTTGCTCTCAGCCTCAGACTTTTGCCAGGGAATATTGATTGGAAAGTGCAAGGAACATTCAGATTCACTTCTATGAATAGAAGCCAAGATCCTCAAAACCTACTTCTATTTTTGTGGGCCTAAATGTTGTCCTCAACTGGTCTGGTTCATTGACTTGGAAGCTATCATTGAATTCATGGCAATGAAGAGAACGTGGGACAACCCCATTGGGCTTTTAAGCAGGAAGAGAGCAGTTGAAGCAATAATTCCTCAGTTCATTACCAAGAGCAGCTAATAGATTAATCAGTGGCTTTGAAGCAAGCCTTGAATATAAGTTTGAAATTAACTTGGTTAAATGCTCAGGCTAGAGCGTGCATGCTTGTGCATATTTGAGGGAAACAGATTTAATGGGTTTCTTGAGAAATATTCTTTCCTTTAAGACTTATCTTCTCTAAGCATTTGTACTGCCCTCCTCCAGCAAGGTACTTGGCTTTCAGCCACACCGGCCCCAAGCCTGATGGTGGGCACTATTAGGAGAATGAACAGGACTTGCTCCTGCCCAGCTGAAGGCAACAGTCACTCATCATATGACATCCCCCATAAGAATGGAGAGCTGATAGGAGTGGGGACTAGCTCGGCACTGCAGAATCAGGTTGCAGAATTGAGCCTGAATCTCTCTGGGGGCACTAACTAGCAAAGGACCAGTGTTAGCCTCAGTTTCTTTCTCAATAAAATGTTGACAGCAATATTTACCCCCAGAGAGTCACAAAAGGGTTAAGTGAGCCAATGAGTATAAAATGCCAGCACAATACTTAGCACATAGTAAGCATTTATGATGACCTCTGTGTTTTTCTAGCACTTAATTATTTTCAAAGCACTTCCTCTCAGTCTCACACGACTCTCCTAAGTAACCTGTCAGGTATGGAATGCAAAGCATGTAATATGATCCTCACTTTTGTAATAAGAAAAATGAATTAATAAAGGATTAAATGCCATACCTGTAATGGGTGGGAACCCTTTCTGACGCTTGTCCCATTCCACAGCTGCTCTAAGAAGCCAGATAGGAGGATTTTGCTATTTACAGCAGGAAAAGCAGATCTGAGTTACAGTACAACATAAACTTCTCATCAAACACCATCTCTCTGAGGCTGCCTTTCACATATGAGGTATCAGGGACCTCATAATCCCAGACTCATAATCTGTGTTTTGCAGTTCTCCCCTAACACTGGGGCCGGGTTCAGAGCTGTGCACCAAGAAGTGGCTCCTGCTCATTGGTCCCCACTTTCTAATTCTGTGACCCTTACAATAGACTGCATATATGGCAGCTACTCCTGTGAATACATTATTTTCCCAAGTAGAGCCAAGAACAACTGTACTCAGCTCCACGTACCATGTAGCAGTTGGCATAGCACTTCCCACACAGTCAGTATTCAAGAGCTACTTGTGGACTGATGACTTTATAATTTGGGGCCCTCAAATTCAGGCCTAGCAAATGCCCATTTCAAAGTCAGCCTCATTATTCTATTATGTATTTTGGTTTTCTTATGAGTATAGATATTCTTGTCCACAAACTGCAATTCCAAATGGCTTCAACAAGAAGATTAAAAGGGGAATGGATTTCTATAACCTAATATTTATTAAAAAAAAATAAAGCTGTCAGCTGCTCTCAGGCCCCAGAGACACACACACTATCATCACTGGTTTGAGAGATCAAAAAGACAGGTCTTCCTGTACATACACAAGTCTTTCAAAATCTTGGTTAAAAATGAACGTGGCTCTGAGACATGCACTAAGCAGAGCAACTTCAGGGCACCTGGTAGTGATCTGTAACATGAGGGAGGAGATGGCAAAGTGCCCACCCTCCATCATTACTACATGGTCCCCAAGTAGCCTCAGTGTCCTTTGAAACACAGAGTCTTACACGGCCATTATAAATGAACTGAAATGATCGTGTCAGAGGAAATCTCTTCTCTCTCTGATCTTGGAAGCACTGTTACAGGGGATGGTAATTACATCAATGGCTTTTCCCCTCTGTTTTGGATTCCAAAGAGAATCATTTCCCGGCTTTTATACAAATCAGGCAACTTTCTCTTAGTTAATGATGTCTTCTTTATGTGGCTCCATGGATTATGATCATGAGTAATTGTACATGCTCTAGCCAACTTTGCCTTTCTTTTAAAATTAAATTTCATCACAAGAGCAGAGGTGAGCAATCAACTGATTAGAAGATAGTACATAAAAAGTGATATATCCAAGCAGGTAGCTAGCAGGAAAGAGGTGAAGGTTCCAGTTATCTCACTGCAGCCCTGTCCGCTCTACCCAAACTACCACATGGGAGAAAACCAGTTTATGCAAAACCACTGCTTAGAAACTATGCTGGGCAAAAATAACCAAGATGAATGATGACTGCTTCCCCACAATGACCTTTATTTAGTTATAATACTATAAATAAAATTATGCTGGCTTACACTCCTATTCCCATCATGCATCTGATCCAATGACACAACTGAAATTTTCAAAACAGGGCAAGGAAATGGGTGGTACTCAAAGCTTCTCCTATCTCTGCCTCCTGTGAATATTCCTTTAAACTGTCCATATATAGCCTCTCTATCTTCAAATCAGACAACAGAATGATCTTGAACCTCACTGAGTACAGCTCACTCTCAAGCAAGCCCACATTCCCTCTTGAGTGTGTACTTTCACTTCACATGCAAACAAATCTTCATCTGTTAACATTTACTTACGTCTTACCCTTGAATTCTTTTTTGCATTGGAGAAAAGAACCTGGACCCAGCCATGTGCTGTCTTGACCCAGCCACCCCATAGCACCTGTGGCAAGCCAGCCAGGGAGGAGGTGAAAGTCCTCCCCAAATCAGCTGATGAATCATTCTCCTTTCACCTCTCCTATGCTTGAACCCTTCATTCTGTCTTTCTCTCCTTCTTCACTTCATTCTAACCCACTATAGACTAATTCCTCTTAATACAACCAGGGATGTTCCCTCCAGCAACTGTTGGAGATGGGAAGGCTGAAAGCTGACACCATGCAGATCTGACACCATTGGATCCTTCATGAAATAAGTACATGAGAGTGGTTGAGACTCTCCCACACTGCGCATTTCCTGGAGTGTCTCCTTGATTCTATCGCTATCTAGTCATGGACATTCTACTTTACCTGGCCTCTCTCTTACGTCTTCTAAACCTTCAGCCTTTTTGTTTCTTCAGGATGAATCTCCCATGGTATATTATACCACTCTTACCAATGAAGTGCTTAGTCCTCACAAAGTAAGTATCTGTCAGTATATGATGGATAAATTCTGCCATTCTCTGACCCCTGGGAACCCTTACTGTCTCTATGGAAAAACTCCTTGGCAAATGGCCACCCTCATGTTCCTGGCTCAAAAGCCTATAAGACCTCAACATCCTCTCCTCACCATCTACTTAGGGGTTCTGTTTTCTTTGTCATTTTTTATTGTGTTGTCATCTCCCACATTCATGACAATATCTAAAAGAGGAGCCTGGATGTGGTTCTGGGTCATGACTAACAGGTGCTTTAAGGAATATGCCATTTGAAAAATTTTCAATATTCTTCGAAACAGAAACCTTCTATCATCCCTTCAACTTTAACTTTCAGAATTATTTTAACAGTCTCATCTTACCACTTACAAGTTGCACCTGAAGTGACATGCAGGTTACCACCTGATTAAGATGCTAAAAATGAGACACAAGATCTCTCATGACAAAACACCATTCACTCCTCCCCTCATGCAAATCCCCAGGGGCTACAGATGCTTGAAAAATGAAGGGGCCCAAGGGCACTTAGGCACCATGGATCACATTCAAGATCTGGGACATCAGGTATGAATCAGTTCATGAGGTGTCCCCAGGGACCCTGACAGAGACAGTAGAGATCCTAGGACACCAGATATGACCTAGTCCACTGCCATTGACTGGGTTCTCCTAGAACTAAGCCCAACTCTTTTTCCTGTCTTCCCTTTTCTCCTATTAGGTTGTAAAGCAGCTCTTCCTTTTTTAATTTTTTAATTTTTATTTATTTATTTATTTATTTATTTTTTGACAGGCAGAGTGGACAGTGAGAGAGAGAGAGAAAGGTCTTCCTTTTGCCATTGGTTCACCCTCCAATGGCCGCTGCGGCCGGCGCACCTCGCTGATCCAATGGCAGGAGCCAGGTGCTTCTCCTGGTCTCCCATGCAGTGCAGGGCCCAAGGACTTGGGCCATACTTGTGCCGGCGCTGCAAGGCGGAGGATTAGCCTAGTGAGCCGCGGCACCGGCCCGAAAACACATATTTCTTTCTGCAACATTGTCCGGCCACAATATAAATTACAGAATGGGGAAACCTGGCCACCAAACAGCACCTCAATGTTAATATTATCCTCCAACTTGATCTCTTCTGTAAAACAGCAAAAATGATCAGAAATTCCTTGTGTACAGGTTTTTGTGGTACTCTTTCAAAACCCCACCCATAGAGGGAGCTATAGATTTCGTCTATACCTTCCTAGAGATACCACATTCGGAAAAGCAACAGATAGATATGGTGGATGACTCATTATTGAGTGGTCCTCTATCACCCAAGGCTCAGACACTGAAGCTCAGGTTGTCCCATTGCTGGAACAATCCCCAGGGGATGCTGAGTCCTCCTCATCTTCCTCAAGCCCTGATTTTCTTTCATTCCTTCCTATCCCATTGCCTTAGTTCTATAACCCAATCTTTCACCTCAACCAATAATATTAAGTAGAACAAAAAAAAAATACTAAAAGGGATAAAGTATTAAGTTATTCATCGACAGGACAAGGGATGATCAAGTCATTGTTTCTCATAGTGTCCATTTCACTTCAACAGGTTTCCTTTTTGGTGCTCAGTTAGTTGTCAGCGATCAGGGAGAACATATGATATTTGTCCCTTTGGGACTGGCTTATTTCACTCAGCATGATGTTTTCCAGATTCCTCCATTTTGTTGTAAATGACCGGATTTCATTTTTTTTTTTTTTTACTGCTGTGTAGTATTCTATAGAGTACATGTCCCATAATTTCTTTATCCAGTCTACTGTTGATGGGCATTTTTTTTTTTTTGACAGGCAGAGTGGACAGTGAGAGAGAGAGACAGAGAGAGAGAAAGGTCTTCCTTTTCTGTTGGTTCACCCCCCAATGGCCACTAAGGCCGGTGCACTGTGGCTGGCGCATTGCCCTGATCCAAAGCCAGGAGCCAGGTGCTTATCCTGGTCTCCTATGTGGATGCAAGGACCCAAGGACTTGGGCCATCTTCCACTGCACTCCCGGGCCACAGCAGAGAGCTGGACTGGAAGAGGGGCAACCGGGACAGAATCTGGCCTCCCGACCGGAACTAGAACCCAGGGTGCCAGCACCGCAGGTGGAGGATTAGACTAGTGAGCCATTGATGGGCATTTAAGTTGAATCTTAGACCATATGATTATGTGTTTCATGACTGGGATGAACAAATATATTATCAAGCCCATAAATTATGACAAAATTAAGGAGATAACAAACTTAAGAAATAGAAATAGCCTTATTATAGAAACACCTAGTAGAGGTCTCAAAAATACATATTAAATGTAGGCCCTGGCACCCCAGAAGGGCAGTTTTAACTTTGTACTTGTTTAATCAGTCAGCTCCAGATATTAGGAGGAAACTCTAGAAACTTGAAATGAGTCCCTAGTAATGAATCAATCATGATAGATAGAGTGTTTGGGGTGTTTAATAATAGAGATGAGGCTAAAGAGGAAAAGGGAATCTAACATGGGAAACAAACAATAGTTCAAACGATAGGTTCATATGATAGCAGTGTGACTATGCCCTGCGAGCTCAGGGCCAAACCAGGGGGACATTCAAACATGGGTAAAATGCCCAAGAGAGAATGCTTCAGGTCTGCTTTGCTCAGACATTGGTGCAAAGAATGCCCTACCTGAAAAGCCCACCTAGCCCTTGCTCCATTTGTGGACAAGATGGGCACTGGAAATGGGATTGCCCTCAGCAATGAAGGGAGCAGCATGTCCTTATCCAAGGACTAACGGGCTTGGGAACTCTGTCAGCTCCTGCAACCCATATGAATGTCACGTTCCTGGAACCCTGGACTACCCTGGATGTCACAGGTAAGAATATCAATTTTCTGATTGATATGGAGCCACTTATTCTAAATTCCCACATAGACCCCTATCCTCAAAGAGTCGTGTCAGCACAGGAGTTGGTAGTAAGTCTCATTCTTGACAATCTACTTTGCTTCTTGTTTGCCAAAGAGAAGATGCCTTGTCTCCCATCAGTTTTTGGTCATTGTAAAATATCCAGTCTTTTACTCAACAGGGATTTGCTATCCTCCATGGGCACTTCCCACAGGTTAATTTTTCTTATTATGATGCTGTTGAGTGCAAAAGAAGACCTAACTTGGATGATCGCCTTTTGAAATCCACAATAGAGTAGATCCTAGGATCTGGGTTTGGGGTAAACCTGGATGGGGTACATATTCTGCTCCCATCTTGGTCCTCCTAAAGGAAAAGGCAAGATTTTCTCTTTGTGCCAATATTTCTTATAACCAGAAACTAAACAGGGAGTCTAACATTTGATTCTGCAGCTAATAGAGTATGGATAACCAGTTGGCCCTGGACTGTCCTCCTGCAGAATAAGGTATAGTATGTACAGTGATTGCTGACATCTGCTGTAATTACATCAACCACAGTGAGCTTGTGTAAGAAGATAGTAAAAAGCATTATGATCAAGCCAAGTGGCTCCATAATTTGGTAAGAGAAGCCCCTCAGCATCCAACACCTGGGAAGCAGCAAAAAATGTTCTCTTTTCTCTAACATGTTCTTAGTCTTGCTCCTTATTGGATTAGGTATGCTCATCCTAATTTCCAAATTTGTCTCTTCTAGAATCCAACAGTTTTATGTAAAAATGATGGTCATGCAGGGATTCCAACCATTATCATTGACTAATGATGCTCTCCTCTATGGAAACTTCTAGATCAATTAGCAAAAATTTTTTATTCCCTGGTGAGGCAGAGACAATGCCTTCATGCAGCATGAAAAAGTTACAGAAGATAGATCTTCCTTCCTCAATCTCCTCAGAAAGATCAAACCTGCTGAACCTCACATAATGATCAAAAGATGAAAATCTCTGAGGTGAGAAAAGATGGTGTAGGTAATGATGTAGTTAGCAAGACAATCTGAGGTCACCAGTCACTCCCAGCAGCCCTTGTTGCTCCGTCTAAATTCACCCATTTGTGCAGCAGAAAACTGCAGTTTCCATGAAACTGACACTTAGAACTGATGTCAGCCAAAAACAAACAACATAACTGCTAGTTGAGTCCTTGCATTGACCTTTAGCTAAGCATAATATCACTGCAATACAATTACCATGGCTCACACTCCTACTCCCATCATGCAACTGACAACATGACACTTCTAAGATTTCTAGAAATAAGCAGTAATCAAGCCTACTTAAAACTCTGCCCCCCAAGATTATTACATTAAGCCTCAATTAAGAGACTACACCCTATACCTCCATATCACAGAAAGGGATGACCCTGAACCCCACTGAGTGCAGCCCACTATTGAGCATGCCCACATTCCCTCTCAAATATGTACTTTCTTGCTTTACATACAAATAAATCTTATCCCTCTGCCATTGTTTACATACCTCTCATCCTCCAATTCTTTTTCATATTGGAGACAACAACCTGGACCCAGCCATCTGAAAATATCTTGACTCAGGTACTCCATAAAAAATGACAGGCTATTAGAGAAATATGAACAAATACATGTTAAGGAAATGCAAGTACTCATACATGCTCTAATAGTATACCAATATATAACTCTTAATTACTATTAATACATATTTAGTTTAATTCTGATTTTATCATAGGAGGATTATAAAACAATCTATCCAGAACTTTCTGTTAGAGGCAAAAACATTCCAGAATGCACACTCAGCTTCTTCTTTTCAGTATATTGGCTTTTCATCAAAGCCCCTCACAGGGAAATTTATTTTGCTTAGCATGCACACTAATGATTCAGTTGTTCTGCTTATTCTTTAAATTTTTAAAATTTAAAAATGTTGATGTCTTGTGTCTAGTTCCAAAAGTAAATACTAAAACTGATATATAAGACTCCAAAAAGCAATGTAAAAACTCCTAGGTAGATTTATTTTCATCTAACAACTTTCCTTAACATAAGAACATAACATAACATAAAACATAAACATAAAACATAAAACATAACATAAAATGTAGAGTTGAACATCTTCTTACAGATTAAAGCTTATTACCTTTTATTATAAATGTTCACCTTTGATGTCTATCGAAGGCCCATTGATAAATTACTTTAAATAATATATTCAAACAGGATACAAATAGATGTAAAACTCATTTAACTTATTATTTTGAAATAATTCCAAACTTATATAAAATTATCAGGAATAATAAAAGTAACTGTTCTATTCCCTTCAGGTTTACCCATTGTTATAATTTACCACATTTAATTTATCTCTTTCTACATTTGATATATATATTTTTATTCCAAACCATTTGAAAGTATGTGGTAAGGGCCGGCGCCGTGGCTCAACAGGCTAATCCTCCGCCTTGCGGCGCCGGCACACCGGGTTCTAGTCCTGGTCGGGGCGCCGGATTCTGTCCCAGTTGCCCCTCTTCCAGGCCAGCCCTCTGCTGTGGCCCAAGAGTGCAGTGGAGGATGGCCCAAGTGCTTGGGCCCTGCACCCCATGGGAGACCAGGATAAGCACCTAGCACCTGGCTCCTGCCATCGGATGAGCGCGGTGCGCCGGCCGCAGCGTGCTGACCGCGGCAGCCAATGGAGGGTGAACCAACGGCAAAGGAAGACCTTTCTCTCTGTCTCTCTCTCTCACTGTCCACTCTGCCTGTCAAAAAAAAAAAATAAATAAAAAGAAAGTATGTGGTAAAAATCATGCCTCTTTACCCTAAATACTTCAATATTTATTAACAAGAAGGATATGCTCTTAATAAAAATGAATTTTTTTTTGACAGGCAGAGTGGACAGTGAGAGAGAGAGACAGAGAGAAAGGTTTTCCTTTTCCGTTGGTTCACCCCTCAATGGCCACTAAGGCCGGTGCACCGCGCTGATCTGAAGCCAGGAGCCAGGTGCTTCTCCTGATCTCCCATGCGGGTGCAGGGCCCAAGGACTTGGGCCATCCTCCACTGTACTCCCAGACTACAGCAGAAAGCACTGGGACAAAATCCCATACCCCAACCAGGACTAGAACCCAGGGTGCTGGTGCCGCAGGTGGAGGATTATTAGCCTACTGAGCCACAGCGCCGGCTAAAATTGAAATTATTTAATTAAGGACATTTAATATTTATTATCTATTATAAATTTCACTGGATATTTTTCCAATTGTTCCAATTATGTCCATTATGCCAGCCCCTTCTGCCATTTTTACCAATTCAGAATCCAATCCAGGATATTCCATTACATTTAGTTATGTATTTTTAGTCTCCTGTAATCTAGAACAGCTTTTCAGCTTTTTTTGGGGGGGAGGGGGTTTGTGATATTGACATTTTTGGAGGAGTGTAGCAAATTGTTTGGCACTGTCTTCTTCATGTTCTCAGTTAGGTTATGCACTTTTAGCAGGTGCAATGTGTAAGAAATGTTGTGTCCTTGCAAGGGCATAGAATGAAGAAGCATACGGTGTCATGCTGTCCCACTGCTGGTGAAGTCAACTCTGATCACTTGGTTGAGGTACTACTGTGAGTCAGCTACCTCCAGTGTAGATTTACCATTTCCCATTTGTTCTAACAAAAATCTGGAAAGGAGTACCTGAAGACTACAGAGCCATTTTGAAAAGCTCATGGAAAATAGGATAAAAAGAGAAGTTTATCTTGGTATAAAGTGTTTGAAAATGTAAGCATAATTTTTTCATAATACATATTATCTATGGACTTTTTGAAGAGCTCTCAAATACAATTATTCCGTTTCTCATCAAATTTTCACCAATCTTTATAGCACCCAAGATGATTTATACCTGATTACTATGAATGACTTCAAGCTGATGATTTTACAATTCTATTGACCTTCCACATTTATGATGTAACATTCTACTCGAAGAAAGAGTTCTCCTTTCTCCACTCTTGTTTTTTTTTTATATTTACTCATCATCAATATGAACTCAAGTTCTTTTTTGTATTCAGTGGGTTATAATACATTACTATAATTATCCATTTCTAGGCACAAATTGTCACAGAGTTGAAAATAAAACATTCTTTCAAGTTAGTCATTGTGTCTTTTTGTCAGTTTCCCATCCTTTTTTTGTATGATTTTTTTTGACATGGTAGCACAGCAAAATATCCTAAGCTCATCTTGCATTTTCTCTGTACCAGTCATGGTCCCTTTTAGTATAGAAAGGATACTTAGACACTCAAATCTAGACATACAGTTTGATTTAGAATTGTTTTTTATATTCCTTAAAAGACATTCAATAGGTCTCCTGTCATGGCTAAGTGCCAATTTGGGCAAATCTAACTGTTAACAGAGCAAATTAGTAGGTGATCTATATTGGCAGGTTGAGAATTACAGATCTGATAAAAAATGTAAAATACCACTGCATTTCTTCCATGTTGAGTCCTTACGATGCATCATAGTGTTAATAACGGTTTCTTTTATGGTAGGTGGAGAGTAAAGAATCCTACATTCATTGTGTATATTGGTTACAAGGAATATACTTATCTCAAAAGCATCATGATGTGAAAACTTTGCATCTTAAAAACGAGAAAATATGCAATTTGTTTCAAAGAAGATCATATCATCATGGCTTCATGCAGAAGAATGCAAGTGAATTAAGAAAGGCATTGAGTAATGTTATAAACAGAGTTATTGATATTTATTCTCTCTCTTATAAATCCTTAACTATGGATTATTTTATATTTTCTAGAATCTAATAAAAGTTTAGAGGACAAGTCAAATGTTCCTATTTTTTATAGTTATCATGAAAGATGAGAAATAATCCCCATTGAATCTTCTACTCCTCATTGATTGACCTTAAAGACATGTTATTACCACAAACATGTTGACTTGTGCCATTTTTCTCATGTCTCTAAATTTAATACGTATATTGTATCATCTCTGTGATTCAAGAACATTTTGTCTAAGTCTATGACTCTAAAGTTAACAAACACTTCACATAGACAGTTTTTTCATGGGCAGCAGAATGTGTTAACTAATTAGGAACACCTGCCAGGGATGTGACTCCGGGAGACAAGCCCATCTTGGCTACTTACTGGATTTGTGACCTCAAGCAAATTGCTCACCCTCGAAAGCCCTCAGTTTTCTCATCTGTTGAAGCAAGATAATATCTCAAAGGAAAATCTACCCCCAAAAGGTCATTGTGAGGATGAAATGAGAGAATTCAGAGAAAGTACGTGGACCAGTACTTAGAGCTCAGTAAACTAGTCGATAAAAAGTAGTTCAAAGAGAAATAGTTCAAAGATTGTTCATTCCAGCATTTCAAAGATATTTTCCTTTGTTCATCCACCATGAGACATGAGACAAAGTAATACCTTTTTTTCCTGTTTAAAATCTCTAATAGATACAATAAGAAGAATCTTCCCAAGCTCAAAATAAAGAATATGATTTAGGGAGCTGCATCAAGGTAACTAAATCAATGCCCCTGCCTTGTTCGTTTTACTCAGCCCAGTGGGTCATCATTTGCCAAACCCACCCAGTGTTTTCTCATCTGCTGCCCTTGCATCTGTGGGGAAACCATGCTTCGTAGGACTCATTGGTTCAGAAGACAGCAAACAGTTTGGAGTCCTAGATAAGCAGAGAAAAGAGCAAAAAGCAAAGAGGTAGCAGTTTACCCTGCCTCACTTGGGTTATGTCTGTTTCTGATGACTCACTGTCACAGTGCTAATCATAAAGTAGTTCTGAGGGTGCTTATCCAGAGACAATACCATAAGGGTGATTAACATGCATAAAAAAAAGAGGGGTGGGCGTCCGGCTTAGGCATGAAGCCACCAATTAGGACAAGGTAGCCACCTCAGAGTGCCTGGATTTTATACCCGGCTCCACCTCCTGATTCCAATGTCCTACTATTGTGGACTCTGGAAGACAGTGGGGATGGCTCCAGCAGTTGGGTTCTTGCATTCACATGGGAGATCTGAATTGAGTTCCTGTTTTTTTCTTGGTGTTGGTTTCTCTCTGTGTGTTTATCAAATACATTTTAAAAAAATTAAAGAAGAGAAGTTATCTTTAATTTTTCACACTAAGGGGCTACTATTTCTCTTATTTTTTGTTAAATTTTTTTAAATGATTTATTTATTTATTTATTTATTTATTTATTTATTTATTTGAAAGGCAGAGTTACAGAGAGGCAGAGAGAGAGCTCTTCCAGCCCCTGGTTTACTTCCCAAATGGCTGCAACAGCTGGAGCTAGGCCAGTCGGAAGCCAGGAGCCTGGAGCATCCTCCTGGTCTGCCACACAGGTGCAGGGGCACAAGCACTTGGGTCATTTGCTGCTGCTTTCCAAGGCCATAGCAGAGAGCTGGATTGGAAGCAGAGTAGCCGGAACTCGAACCGGCTTCCATACGGGATGCTGGTGGCAGCTTTACCCGCTAAACCACAGTGCTGGCCCCTCTCTTTTAATTTAAAAAATGGCCTTTCTAATTAAAAGGATTTGCTATTTGTCTCACTGTGATCTGAGTGGCGTCTGTGAGACTGGGCCAGATTATTAGTATCTTTAAAGAATGTTGGGGACTCCCTACCACTTTCTAGGGTTTCTTTCATGCCATTCAAGTGTTTTCGAGAACTGAGGTCAAGGATGATCCATTAGCATGCAGAAGAAGGAAGCAGGGATGTACCATTTATTTCAGAGCAATTGCATCACTCACTCTGGCTCAGTTACGACAAAGTCGTGTGAAGCAGTGGATGAAGCAATATGTGGGATCCACCTGTCACAGGTCCCCTGCCATTTGGGTTACTCTTGTGAAAGTTGTAGCAGCTACATACTAACTCTTGGGAGAACCCCATAAGTCCTCCTTGCCAAATTAGTGTACCCAAAGGTTCTGCCTAAGGAAAAGCTGGGAAAGAACAGAATTATTTGTTTGGAAGACACTGAAGCATGTGGGAACATGTGGGATAACAGCGTGGAACATAGTTCTCTATGGGCGGCACCACAATGTGGCTTAAACAAACAACATTAAAACAGAAAATGTAATTATATGAGGATCATAAGAAGCAATTTGTAACAATTAACTCTTCAGGGAGGCCTATTTCCACCTTGCCCTGAGGAAACCTCAGGTGTATGTTCCCAGGGACCAAGTCTACAAATTGTAAGAGTCCTTCCAACACGAGCGAGCCAACTGTGCTGTTTTGCTCTTTACTGTCCAGTGTTGTTCCTTTAACATCTCCCACCTGACCCCCAGTGTCCCTCACCGCACCAGCAAGATTCACTAAATGTGGTTTCACAAGAGTCTCAAGTTCCAATTTCCTCTCTCGCTCTGGATAGAAGCTTAAAGCCGTTTAGAAACTGGAGGGATGGCTGCCCTAGCCCTGGCAGCTAACCAGTTGAGGGATCTCCGTCAGCTGTCTGACCTTTTGTTATCTGAGCACAGCTCCTCTGCTGCAGGGGTTGGCTCTTCCTGGTTTGCGGCGATTTTCATCCTTGAGCTCAGTGGCTCACTGAAGATCTAATTCAGCAGACTGTCTGCCTCTGGCTCCTTAATTAGCTCCCGAGAGGCTTTTCTTGAAAGCCCTTCTGGATCGTTCTGAAAGGGGGCATTTCCTACAGATAAAGCTCCTTCCCCACCAGGAGGTATGGCTTAAAGCTCGCCTTATCCACACTATACACAGCCCACTAGGGCTCCTGATTATGAAAACATGCTGGTTGGAAGGCTCAAGATGAAATAATTTCTCTTTGTGACTCTGCTTTCTCAGCCGATATTATTTGACCACATACGTTAATTACACTGAACAGGCTGCGGTGATGAATGCATTTCTGTTCTTGTCTTAGAGGATTGCAGTCTGTAGCAATGGTTCATAAACTTCCTTGTGCGTCAGAAACACCTGAGGAACTTAACAAACTACATACTCCATCTTTGCAACTCAGAAATTATAGACTCATCGGTGTGGAATGGAGCCCTGAGAATATGTATTCTAGTTAATCGTCCCAGAGAACTGATGTGAAACCCTGGAAATACTTTAAAACCAATACAAGAGAGATCTATCCCAACCTCTTGCCTTTGTGCTCAGGTACACAGTTCTGGAAACCAGTAGGCAAAGCACAGTGTAGATGTCCAGTCTTCCAAAATCAAATGTTGAACTCATGTTCTGTCTGCATTTGTTGTTCCTTCCAAGTTGATCAAATTGCTTTACATGCTTTCTCATCCTTTCCTTTGTTATAGAAGTGAGCACTCTATCTTCGTATTTTTGTGATGGAACAGTTAAAAACTATCACTTGGTTTGCCACTCATTATACTTCAGGATCTGCTCTCCAACAAGCAGACTGATCACCTTTAAAAAATAGCAATTCATATTCAGAAAATGTAATGGCTTCCTTAAGCATCTATGTGCATTGATAAGATATGACTTGCCACTCTCAAGATCAGCAAGCCGTAGGTGGAGGTTGCTAATCTGGAAATTTAGGTTTCCAGACTCTGCTGATGGGAATCACTGTTATGGGGGAGGGATGTGTAGCAGCACAGAAGAGGAACGGATAAGTCTCCTCGCCTGCCTGTCCCATCACATTGTTCAACTTACAGTCACTGAACTTTGTGTTCATTATTATTATTATTGTCTTGGCCCCTGCCCCCACATATTTGCTTTTCTTTTTATTTCTATTTGGAAAAATACTTTTTGCACAACTCTATCTACTTGCAGAAATAATTACTCTATTTTCATCTGTGGGTGTCCAAGTTCATTTATCTGTGGTGTGAAGTCTATGGATTATGTGGCAATTTCTAAATTTTGCTGGTTTTGAGGATCTGTCTATGCAGACAGGATAAATATACACATATTAAATAGAAGTTATGGGGTTGGCACTGTGGCATAGGTTAAGCCTCCGCCTGCATCACTAGCATCCCATATGGTTGCCAGTTAGTATCTTGGCTGCTCCTCTTCTGATCCAGCTCTCTGCTAATGACCTGGGAGAGCAGTGGAAGATGGCCCAAGTGCTTGGACCCCTGCACCCAAATAGGAGACGTGGAAGAAGCTCCTGGCTCCAGGCTTCAGATTAGCCCAGCTCTGGCCATTGTAACCATTTGGGGAGTAAAGCAGCAGATAGAAGACCTCTCTCTGCCTATCCCTCTCTAACTCTGCCTCTAAAATAAATAAATCTTTAAAAAATAGATGTTAGATGTCTATATATAATAGATACATAATTCAAAACCTTAAAGGCTAGTACATTTTCTTTTTTAAATATTTATTTATTCATTTATTTGAAAGGCAGAATTACAGAGAGAGAAAGAGAGAGACAGAGATTTTCCATCTGCTGGTTCACTCCCCAAATGGCCACAATGACTACGGTTGGGCCATGCCAAATATAGGAGCCTCAAAATCCATCTGCATTGCCCATGTGTATGGCAAGGGTCTAAGTACTTGAATCATCTTCTGCAGCTTTTCCAGGATCATTTGCAGGGAGCTGGGTCAGAAGTGGAACATCTGGGACATGAACTGGTGCTCATATGGGATGCCAGGATTGCAAATAGCAGCTTTACCTGCTTTGTCACAACACTGGCCCCAGTTAGTACATTTGCTTTCAATTCAATCTACTGTCTTCAACGGCCAGCCTTATGATTCTTGCATCTAAATGATTTCTAATGGAAACTGCAAGCACTTATTTGTTGTCATCTTAATCTGGGAGATGCTCAAACCTATGTCAGGCATCTCAATACTCTGGAGAGAGGCAGTGAAAAACACCCATAACTATCCCAGTCTCTACGGTCTCAGAATTCAACACTGGCTCACAGTAACACCATAAGGAGCACCAATTTTTTTTGTGCTCCAGCTTCTTCTCCTCTTCTCAGCTCTGCAAATATTTTCCTGCTCAGAATTCCTCTGGTCTAATTCACACAGCAATATCCTCAATTCTGAAGAAGGTACAGATACCAGTTTGTTTTGCAAAGCATAAATAATCACTTGGGGGAGAAATGGAAAGTTCTTGATGCAGTGGCTTTTATCCAGATCCTGCTCTTCCCCTTCTTGGCTATTGACCTCTGCCAACTTCTGTGATCTCCCTTAGCCACGATCTCTTCAGCTATAAAATGCAGGTACTAATAGTGCCTCCTTCAAGGTGTGCTGTACTGCATCGCACATATGTATGCAAATTACAGCTTAATAAATTACTACACATAAACAACTGTGCTGTGTACTCTAATATGTGCAGGGCACCCAGCTGGATGCAGAGGCTACTGAGATAAGGAAAGCATGATTCCTTCCCCCAAACAGGAATACGCACTAATCAGAGCTTAGTTCATGTCCTGACTCACTACCTCACACCTCAGTGGGCCCCAAATACTGAGCACTTAACATAGCTCAGGACCATCATAAGCATTCATTAAAGAAAATGGGCATTTGGCCTAGAGGTTAAGACAGGGATTGGGGGCCGGTGCTGTGGCACAGTAGGTTAATCCTCTGCCTGTGGCACCGACATCCCATATGTGCGGCAGTTCTAGTCCTGGCTGCTCCTCTTCCAATCCAGCTCTCTGCTATGGCCTGGGAAAGCAGTACAAGATGGCCCAAGTCTTTGGGCCCCTGTACCCACGTGGGAGACTCGGAGGAAGCTCCTGGCTCCTGGTTTCAGATCGGCACAGCTCCGGCCGTTGCGGCCAATTGGGGAGTGAACCATCAGACGGAAGACATTTCTCTCTGTCTCTTCCTCTCACTGCCTATAACTCTACTTCTCAAATAAATAAATAAAAAATCTTTTAAAAAAAGACAGGAATTGTAATACCTATATCTTAGATCGGAGTGTCTGGCTTTGAGTCCTGACTCGGCTCCAGATTCCAGGATCCTGCTAATGTGCCCCCTGGGAAGCAGAAATTAATAGCTCAAATACTTGGGTCATTGTCACTTACATGGGAGACCTGGAATGAGTTCCTGGCTTTGGTTTGGCTCAGCTTGGACTATTTTGGGATTAAAAGAATGAACTAGCAGATGAGAGATCTCTGTCTCTCTGTCTTTCAAACAAGTATGCACATACAATTTTTAAAAAATAATCAGTGTTGGAATTTTTTGTCTTTTTATCTGGAAATATTTTCAATAATAATATAGAAAAACACAAATACTTCAATGAGCACACATCGATTTAACAATTTTTAACTTTTTTAAAGGTTTTCTTTGTTAAGAAAATATTTCATTCAATTTATTTGAAAGGTAGAGTTACAGACAGAGAGAGGGAAAGACAGAGAGAATGGTCTTCCATCTGCTGGTTCACTCCCTAGATGGCTACAACACCAGAGCCGAGCCAATCTTAAGCCAGGAACCAGGAGCTTCTCCTGCGTTGTCCATGCAGGTTCAGGGGCCCAAGGACTTGGGCCATCTTCTACTGCTTTCCCATGCCATAGCAGAGAGCTGGATTGGAAGAGGAGCAGCCAGGACTTGAACTGGCACCCATTTGGAATTCAAATGCTGCAGGCAGAGGCTTGGCCCAGTACACCACAGCACCAGCCCCAATTTTTAATGTTTTATAACATTTGTTCGAAATGTAAATAATATAGGCAAGCAAATATATTATTTCTTGTTGGTATTCCTCATTAGTATCAGAACTTGAAGAGATGAAACTCATTAAAAATATCAGCAAGCAAATGGATGTGGATTTGTGGGGGTTAAACAAATGTTCTTGTCTCAAAGAATACCACTCTTTTCTGAGAGTTTGGCTGTTGGATGACTCAGAAGCCTTTGCTTCCTTCAACTTTATTCATTCGGCAAAACTGCATCGCACATATGTATGCAAATTACAGCTTAATAAATTACTACACATAAACAACTGTGCTGTGTACTCTAATATGTGCAGGGCACGCAGCTGGATGCAGAGGCTACAGAGATAAGGAAAGCATGGTTCCTTCCCCCAAACAGGAATACGCACTAATCAGAGCTTAGTTCATGTCCTGACTCACTACCTCACACCTCAGTGGGCCGTTCCTGAATGAGTCAGTGTTGACAACAACAGTACACAAGGCCCCCCTCCCTGGATCACCTGACAGCTCTTGCAGTCATCATGGGGTCCTGCAGAAATCCTGCCCCTCCCACATTCTTTCCTTGCTCAGCCCAGTGCCTGGGTTATACTTGTCAAGAGTCTCCTTAACAAGAAAATGGGATGTGGATCTTATGAGAATGGAGATGACAAGGATCAGGCAATTAAAATGTGATTTCTATATTTGCCATGGCAATTTGGAGGGGTGGCATGAAAGTGGAGATTGTAAATTTTCTCTCACTTTGAATTTTTTTAAGATTTTATTTACTTATTTGAGGTGCAGAGTTATAGACAGAGAGGAGAGACAGAGAGAAAGACCTTCTATCGGCTAGTTCACTCCCCAAATGACTGCAACGGCCAGAACTGGGCTGATCCAAAGCCAGGAGCCAGAAGCTTCTTCTGGGTCTCCCACTTGGGCACAGGGGCACAAGCACTTGGGCCATCTTCCACTGCTTTCCCAGGACATAAGCAGAGAGCTGAATCAGAAGAGGACCAGCTGGGATGGATTTGGTGCCCATATGGGATGCCTGCACCACAGGTGGAGGCTTAGCCTACCATGCCATAGTGCCAGCCCCTCTCTCACTCTGAATTTAAACCTCGCACCACAAGTTCTCTAGCTGAAACTTCCTTGCCATTGGAAGACACTTCTACCATATTTCCTCCTTAGAAAAGGCTTTACAAATAGACATCTAAGCCATGTACAATTAGAAGAAAGTTAAAAAAAGCACCTTTAAGGCTTAGAAGTGTTGAAATTTTATAGAGGTTTTCCATTGCTTTACCATTTCTTTTGGAAGAAAGAAAAATTGCTAATTTCATTTAACAAAACCAAATGAAATACACTTTGGGTAAAACAACTGGGCCAGCAAAAAGTAGCTTTAAGTAGATATTATTTGGGTTCCATTAAATCAAAACCTAAAAAAAGTAAGCTCTTAAACACAATGATCTTTTGTTCAGGATGAGAGATCTTTTTTTTTTTTTTTAACAGCAAGGGAAGGCTACACTGTAACACCATGGAACAATCCTGAGCTGGGAGTTAGTTGAGAATCATGGGTCTCATCCAGGCTGCTATTGACCTCTGTGAACTTGGGTAAGTTGCAGAACCTTTCTGGCTTAGATTCATCTTCTGGAGAAGAAAACTGTGTGATGCTTATTGTCCCTTCTCTGTCAGAGAGACACATCATGTGCGTACTGTAAGAGTGTAGCATCACAGCTTTTGCAGATACCTGGATAATTGGATGAATATACTTCCCAAGTCTTGTCAAGGTTGTAGACATGCAGTTACTACAGACTGTCAGGCACATGCTTTTAACTTTGCATATTGTCTTCTTAAATAATTCCCAATACTTGCATTTGATTTCTTCCAGCCGGCTCTTGTGTTTTTGCAGCTCACAAGTCAATTTTTCCTACATTATTTAATATTTCCATTCTGTGAAATATTGTTTTCCATTTTATCTATTAGAAAAGTGAGCTCAAAGAAGTGAAATATTCTACATTCCATAGATGATAAATGGCATATCTTGGACTCAGATGAATGTTTTGACTTTCATGTTAATTCTCTTACACTTTTGTAGCAATCCTGGTTAATGCAAAAAGAGTTATGAAGACTTGGTTGCAAAAGGATTGTGAACTGAAATATTTCTGTCATCTGTTACCTAAAGCCCTGCCTACACCTGGTCTGATCGAATTAATTCGCTGCCCTTCATCCATGTAACACGCTGACCATGGGAGACCTGGAGGCATTTTTCCAATGATGCCACCAACTCAGATCATGGCTACACATGCTTGTCTTCATCTCTCAGAGTGTCATGGCTTCTAGCTTTATTCTTCTGACCTTATCATACACTTATGGTCCCTAGTTCATTCCAGGAGAGAAGATACAGGACAAGAAGATAAAAATTTGAATAGCCCAATCCTAGAACCATTGACATTTGAATGTTATTTGAAGAAAGCAGAATCAGTCATTGGAGAGACTTTTTAAGAAAATAACAAGAGCTTCAGAGAGCACAGAGGAGTGGCGAGCAGGGGATAATGGGTCAGAAAAATGGGAAGATTGAGCTAAATGGAAACAGGAGCTGTGCAACAGACAGCTCAGGAGATCTCAGAGATAGAACAGGAACAAAAGCAATGTGACTGCATCTCACTTCAATAGCAAAGTCTGCCTGCGATCTGACTGCTATGATGCCTGTAAACAAGTTGTCCTCAACACATGATTCATTCACTCAGTAAGCATTTCCTGAGTGCTTGGCTAAGTGTAAGGGGTCAGTTAGGCAACAGTAACACCGAAATTAAGGAAAAGGGGAAAAAATAACAAGGACGTCTTAAAAACTCCACAGCCCTTACATTCAAGGAGGGCATGACTCAGTGTTTTGGACTGAGGAGTAAATAAAACTGTAATAATGGCAAACACAGGATGTTGGGGGTAGACAGAACCCTGAGGGATCCAGGAAGATTTGTGCTTTAGAAAATGATACAGAGCTGATTTGGGAAGCTTAGGCCTCAATTAAACTCTTGAGCTTTGAAAGAATCTGCCTCGTTCACATATGGTAAATATTAGGCTTAATTAGTCTGAGAGTATGAATGAGAGTCCTAACATAAGTATCCTGGTTAGGGGTTCTGAGCCACCTTCAAACCTAGCAGGCTGTCAATCCCTTGCCATACCTCAGTCCTGTCCTCCCCTCGTGTCCAGGATGGTGGTATTATTCAACTAGGCTCCCCTATCAGTCTAGGCCTCCACTTTCTCCCCAGTCATTAGTGCTCTGCACTCCCCATCTCCACTCCATCTAATAGCCTGTGGCACTGTTGCTGACTTCTGGTGAATCTTGTAATCATTCCACTAGCCCTGGGTTGGGGTAGGGATGAGGCCAGAGTTTGTCATCCTATGCAACACTCCACTGACATTACAGGATGAATCCTTTATTCATTCCCAAAGGAGTTGAGTCCAGGTCATGTCTTCTTTTTTTTTTTATTTGAGACACACACACACACACCACACACACACACACACACACAGAGAGAGAGAGAGAGAGAGAGAGTTACAATCTACTGGCTCACTCCTCAAATGCCCATAACAGGTAGGACAGGGCAGAGGTTGAAGACTGGGGACATAGATGGCCAGAATCCAATTACTTTAGTGATCACTGTTTCCTCCCTGGGTCTGCTTTAGCAGGAAGCTGGAATTAGGATCCAGAGCTGGAGATCCAACCCAGGCGCTCTGACAGCGGACATGAATGTCTTAACTGGCATCTTTGCTACTTAGCCAGACATCCCAGGTCATGTTTTTTTTTTTTTTCTTTAAAGATTTATTTATTTATTTGAAAGGCAGAGTTACAGATAAAGAGAGGGAGAGGGAGGGAGGAAGGGAGGATGAGAGAGACAGAGAGAGAGACTGATTTTTCCATCCACTAGTTCACTCCCCAAATGGCCACAATGGCGGAGGCTGGGCCAGGCCAAAGTCACAAGCCCGGAACTCCATCCCAAGTCTCCCACATGGGAGTCAGGGTCCCAAATACTTGGGGCCATGTTCCACTGCATTCCCAGGTGTATTAACAGGGAGCTGGATCAGAAGTGGGACAGCTCAGAGTCTAACTGGCGCCCATACAGATGATGAGGTTGCAGACAGCAGCTTAACCCGCTGCAGCACAGCTCTGGCTCCCAGGCCGTGTCTTTTAATAGAGCTTTGCTGAAGTTCCTCACTGGCAGAAGGTCATCAAAACTCATAGAATAACACAGCTGCATCTGAATGTGGCTGCTCTGTGAGCTTTTGGGCCCTGTCTGTGCACTTAAGTTTCCTTAGATGGCTCCTGCTGAACTATGCGGTCCCCTGTCTTCCTCTAAGCCTTTTTCTCAGGTAAGGACCAACACAACCCCAGCATCAGGGATCTGTTCATGTAAGTCTATGAAATCTATAATTCTGGTACCAATAGCCACAAGGATTAGAGGGCAAAAGACACTGAGCAGGGTGAAGTATTAAGTTCTATTTTCCAAGATCCCCTTATCTCTCAAAGGCAGCGTTTGCCAGGATGATTGTCAATGGGGACAGCGATCTTATATAAGAGAAAATAACCTCCTACCTACTCTACTGTGATCCTGTCCCCAGATCCCCAAAAGGATTCTTACAGTAAAGTTGATAAAAAGTCACAATGGTAAATGTTTTTATTGTGCTAGCTAAGCACCAGGTACTGTTCTGAACAGTTATACTGTTAATTCATTTACTCTTCAAAGATACTTAATGAGGTTTGTACAG
The DNA here is from genome assembly GCA_949820135.1 of Sylvilagus floridanus. Lineage (NCBI taxonomy): Eukaryota > Metazoa > Chordata > Mammalia > Lagomorpha > Leporidae > Sylvilagus > Sylvilagus floridanus. The sequence goes on along the minus strand of OX463244.1, from coordinate 69,095,821 downwards.
TTATTTTTCCTCTTTGTAGAAGAGGAAATTGAGGCACAGAGTAGACATAACTTGTCTCAAACCGCACAGCCCTTAAGTCGCAGAGGTATTAGTTGCAGTAGTATTGTTTCTCCCCATGCTCTTACCCAGTATATCACACTGGCTCACATTTGAGAGAAGTGCATCTACCAAACTCTGAGTCATTCATTTTTTTTTTAAAAATTGGGATTTAATTCACATACCCTATAATTCACCGCTTTAAATTTGCAGCTCAGTAGTTTTCAGTATAGTGCAGCACCACTATCTAATTCTAGAACATTTTCATCTTCTGGAAAAAGCCTCATTTACTTTAGCAGTCATTCTTCCTTCTCACCTCCCCTTCCAATTTACATATCCTCTGGCAACTAGTACTCCGACCCTATAGATTTGCCTATTCTAGACACTTATGTAGATAGAAACATATAATACATACTCTTTTGTGACTAGCTTAATTCATTTGGCATCATATTTTCAAATTTCATCCATATTGAATCAGTTATCAGAATTTCATTGTCTTTCATAGCTAAATTATATTCCATTGTATGAGCATACCACATTGTTTATTCATTAACTAATAGTTGTTTGGATTATCTTCATGTTCAAGTACTGTGAATGATGCTGCTATGACTGTTTATGTAGAAGTTTATGTGTGATCCTATATTTTTATTTCTCTGGATATATACTTAGTAGAAGAATCATTGGTAATGCTATTATTTTAAGCTATTCAAAATGTAGCTCATCAAGAGAACAATCTAGATGGAGTTTCCACTGATTTGCTATACCTAGGGATCTCCATGAAATGATTTTTTTTATTTAATGAATGCATTTGTACATAGATACAACTTCAGGAATATAGTGGTTCTTTCCCTCATGTCCCCTACCCCACTCCCATCCCACTTCCCATTCCCTCTCCCATCTCCTTCTTCATTATGGATCATTTTTAGTATGATTTTATATACAAAGGACCAACTCTGCTAATCATAGATTTCAACAATTTGCCCCGCACTCAGACACAACGTATAGAGTACAGTTTGGGGGAGAATTTGCAGTCAATTCTCATATTACAATTCAATAGGGACAGAAGTCCTACCTGGGGAGCAAGTGCACAGTGACTACTGTTGTTCCTTTAGCAATTAACACTCTTTTTTATGATGTCAGTGATCATCTGAGGCTCTTGTCATGAACTGCCAAGGCTATGGAAGCCTTTTGTGACCATAGACTGTCAGTATTTGAACTCGGCCATAAGCAAAGTGGATGTTCTCTTCTCCCTTCAGAGAAGAGCGTCTCCTTCTTTGATGACCCTTTCCATGAAACGATTTTTACAGTGAGAAATGAAAATCCAGCCCATAGTTCTTCCTACCTAGGACTAATGACTTAGGGATCCAAGGAGACACATACACATACATTTATGTACATATAGATTCCCCAGTAATGAAAGCAAGCATTTATATGCATAGTATCCTCCAAATTCCTCTAGAGACAATAAATATATCTTCCTTGTCCCCTCTCCAGCCTAGCCCTAGAGTAACCTTTCTGAAGCAATATTTTTCTAGCTCAGAATCATATCAAAATTCATATCATCATCATGAAACCAAAGGCTTGCTTTCTCACTGAGAAGCATCTGTATTCAGATGAGTGCTTCCTTCTCAGCATTTTAAAAGAACTATGCAGAGATATTTGTTTTGCATTTCTTTAACTATGGAGTTACTTAGGAGGTTTGTGTTGACCAAGGGGTGAATTGTGCTAAAATAGAGTCTCTTTTTCATAAGCCAGAAAAGTGCTTCAGCCCTTCCAAGGTTAAGAAAAAAAATCATTTAATGATTTTTTTATATAAAGATGTTTCCTGCTTCTAAAAAGCTGTACCTCTTTAGATTAACATCTAAATCTACATCAAGATTAGCACTTCTCTAGGTGTATTTAAAGTTGTACAGATTTTTTTCAGCTAGAACATATTGTAAAAATGCCAAAACAAAAATATTTGCTGAATGGGTTTAAAATCAAATGTAATACACTGTGTTAGTCAAGTTTTTGTTACTTTAACTGAAGTATCCTGGAGAAGCTACTTAAAAAGGAAGGAGGTTTATTTGAGCTCATGGTTTTGGAGGTTTATAGTCCAAGATCAGGTGGTCTCATTGTTCTGGGGTTTCAAAAGGGCCAAGGATGACAGAATGGGTGCAGAGTAAGGATCATGTGGTGAGCCAGGGAACAGAAAACTAGCTGAACTAGGCTTAAAAGCCCAATCCTCTTGCAAGATCTATCTTCTGAGGGCATACTCCCAATGACCAAAGGATATCCCACTAGGCCTACTTCCTAAACTCCATATTTGGATTAAATCTCCATCCTTAAACTATTCACGATTAACATTATCAATTAATCATTGACATCAGACTTGAAGACCAAATCCCCAGTACACATAGGCCTTTGGGAGAATACATACATTGTTATCTAAGCCGTAATATGCCACCAAAGGATTAAAATGCACTAAATACATTAAATAGTTATCATATACAAAATCATAACAAAATCACCTGTGATTAAACCATTCCTGGCACCCAAAACTGAACACTGTCCAATTTTCTTCCTCCACTATTTCCCCATTCATTGAGGGCTCAGGGGTTTTGAGACAATGTCCTGTTCTTCATTTCTCATCAGCTTCTGTTGTGAAGTACTTCCCATTCAAGATATGCTTATCCAGTTATTTAAAGTGCAGTCAGTTCTGCTATATCGCAAGGAAATCTGGGGTAGAAAGTCTATGTATTGCCAGGTAGAGCTGGAAGAAGGTTAAGTATTCTATCATGTGCTTAACGGGCTCCATATGTATGTGCCTACCACATTCTCCAGCTCGCTCCTCTAGTTTCCCTTTAACTTGTATTACTCAGGCTCTGTTTTCTGCAGGGCCAGTGCAGACTTGGGTAACTGTTTCTCTCCTCAGTGCTGCCTTACTGCAGAGCACATTGGATCCCTGTAATTTTGGCTAACAAGCATCCCTTTTCCCTGAGCTTTTCAATAGGATTGAAAAATGCAAAATTGAAAATGGCTTAGGAGTGGGTGTTTGGCACAGTGGTTAAGCCACTGCTTGGATGCCAGCATCCCGTATGGGAGGGCCTCATTGGAGTCCCAGCTATACCTTCCTGCTAATGTGCACCTTGGGGGGCAGCAGGTGATAGTTCAAGTACTTAAGTCCCTGCCATGATGAGGGAAATCTGGACTGAATTTCAGGCTTCAATATTTGATCCCTGACTCCAGGCCATTGTGAGCATTTGGGGAATGAACTAGCAAATGGATCTTCCTAATAAAAACAAAGCTTTTTTTTCTTAAAAAAAGAAAATTGTCTAGTGAACGTTAAAGCTATTTTACTCAGAGAGACCCTGGTTGGGAGGAATAAAAATTATTCCCCCAGAAACAATTTCTAGGTTTAGGTGTTCATGTTAGAATGTAGACATGAGCCTCAAATTTCTTAAATGTCATTGGGTGTGTTCCACCTAATATTGGTGATCTATGAATTTAGCTCATCAAACTGGTTTTAAGTCACCTTTGTCCTGAACTTTTTAAAAAATATTTATTTATTTGAAATGCAGAGTTACCAAGAGGCAGAGATAGGCAGAGATAGGCAGAGAGAGAAAGGGAGAGAAAGGGAGAGAAAGGGAGAGAAAAAGAGAGAGAGAGAGAGAGAGAGAGAGAGAGAGAGAGAGAGGTCTTCCATCTGTTGGTTCACTCTCCAGATGGCTGCAATGGCCGGAACTGCGCAGATCTGAAGCCAGGAGCCAAGAGCTTCCTTCGGGTTTCCCACACGGGTGCAGGGGCCCAAGGGCTTTGGCCATCTTCCACTGCTTTCCTAGGCCACAGCACAAGCACTTGGGCCAACTTCCACTGCTTTCCCAGGACATAAGTAGAGAGCTGAATCAGAAGTGGAACAGCTGGGACTTGAACTGGAGCCCATACAGGATGCTGGCACTGCAGGTGGCAGCTTTACCGGCTATGGCATGGCACCGGCCCCTATCTTGAAATTCTATTTCTTTGTTTCTTCTTTCCACTTGAATGACTGATCTCAAATCTATCACTTTGTGGCTGTTCTCACCATGCAATCCTTTTCCAATGAAAATGTGTAAGAAATCTCTGGATGAGACAGAACTCTGTTGCAAAACCAAGAGACTTCCACGGTTCTCTGGTTGATGGTTCTCCTGTCTACCTGGTTCTGTTCCCACTTGTGATGTTGCTCTTCTCTTGGGCTCTTCACACTGGCTTGCATTCCTCGATTTGCTGTTACAATCCATTTAACTCACAGCTATCATATGCTTTGTTCTTCTTCTCTAATCTGACAGTCCAGTCCTACTTCTTCCCTCATCATTCACCTGCTACAGCTCTCCATTTCTACTGTCTTCTTGGCTCATCACCACTCTTCCGATCTGTTCATTGCCCACTGAGATGAGCCTTGCTTTCCAGGTTCAAATGTCCTGCAGCTATACTACTGCCGATGGTGCCATTGTGACCTAGAACATTTACCCCTATTTCATCAAATATCTTACCTCTGCTCTGCGTTGAAAAATACTTGACCAAGATGAATTTAATGGTATTCCCTTTCCATTTGAACAAAATCCATTTCAGTTACTGCAAACAAAGAGGGGAAAAGGGAAAGAATATCACAGGCAGCATTTTTAAATGATGATTTGAAAATTGTCAGTGAATCTGTGTAATGAACCATCATTTGATTAAAAAGATGAGCTGCTCCAAATCTAGATTCATCACTTAAATTCACTGAATTAAGTAAATTAAATACTATTTTAAAAGGGAAATATTCAAGGAAGGATAGAAGAAAAATAATTTAAGTCTATCATTGCTTAACATGTTAGTATTAATAAGTTGTCTGATATTGAAGGCATTAGAAGGCCCGGTTTTACATATGAAGTAGTATCACATGGATTATCAGATAAAAAATTAGAAATGAGACATTTACTTCATTCTCTTCAATATAACTGACTATTCCAGATGTTAATCTACATAATAAATTTTGATTCCAAGATTTGATTGATTAGTTAAATATGTTGTCTGCTAAGAATATAACTGCCAGGGCCAGCGTTGTGTTGCAGTAGGTTAATCCTCCACATGTGGCACCAGCATCCGATATGGGTGCTGGTCCTAGTCCTGGCTGCTCCTCTTCTGGTCCAGCTCTCTGCTGTGGCCTGGGATAGCAGTAGAAGATGATCCAAGTGCTCAGGCCCCTGCACCCACATGGGAGACCTGGAGGAGCTCTTGGCTTCTACTTCGGATCAGCACAGCTCTGGCCACTACAGCCATTTGGGGAGTGAACCAAAGGAAAGAAGACCTTTCTATCTCTCCCTCTCACTGTCTATAACTCTACCTCTCAAATAAATAAAACTCTTAAAAAAAAGAATATAACTACCAAGATTTCTTTATGTGCCAAGAATTGTGTTGGAAGCTTTACATGCATTTCCTGAGTTAAACAAAGAATAATCTTATTAGGTAGGTATTGCTATAATTAGTGCCATTTTAGAGAAAAAAGTGCTCTGCCTGGACAAATTATTTACCTCTCCCAAGATTATGCCTCTGTTAAAAGTAGCATTAGTAATTCCAGCATGAACTACCTGAGTCCAAAACCAGTGCAATTAACCACTAAGTACATCAGGAAGAGGATTCGCTGATTGTTCCTTTTTATTCTTCATTTTCTTGCACTGTGTGTTCTAGCCTTAACATGAAGGAAAACCACCATTTTGATTCATTTGGGCTGTGCTGCTTACGTCAATGGAGGGAGTAAAAGGTTAAGTCAGTGAGCATGTTGTCAAAAAATAAATACTGAACAAAATCTCTTTTCCTAAGATAGCTATTCCTCAGTACCTGATCTAAGTGGACTGGGAGGAAGAAAAACAAGCTACCTATGCATTTCCTCTGGACTTCAGAAGAAACCTATCAGAATATCTGTGAGTCATGATATGAACAGTGAAAATCTCATAATTTTTGATAATACTTCTTAAGCATGCTTTGTGTGCAGCTTAGTGAACTTCTCTTCAGTTGCACTTCCTGTAGTAGGCAGTTTCCTTTTATAGTTTGCAACCAGCATCCTTGTCCACCTGACCTGCTCATCTTTCCTATTCCTGCTTCTCCTTTATATAATCTTGCACATCTACCTCTCAGACACCACCCAGCCTCTCCCCTCAGTCTTCTTTCCCCTGAATTCTCTTTAGGTTAAATGCCTTCTCTTTCTTGCTTCCTCTAAAATCTATTCTCAGTATAAATTCAGCAAGTGGTTGGATTCAATCATTTTATTTTACTGTTTATTTATTTAGATAGCCATGGGGGGGGGAGGTAAGGAGAGAGAGAAAGTCAGAAAGACAGAGAGAGAGAGAGAGAGAGAATCTTCCAGCTGCTGGTTCACTTCCCAGATGGCCACAATGGCCAGGGCTGGGCCAGACCTAAGTCAGAAGCCAGGAGCTTTATCTGGTTCTCCCACATGGGTAACAGGAGCCAAAACTTGGACCATCTTCCACTGCTTTTCCCAGGCCATTAGCCAGGAGCTGGATTGGAATTAGAGAAGCCAGCACAAGAACCAGAGCCCATATGGAATGCCAGTATTGCAAATATTACCCAGTACACCGAAACAGTAGACCCAGATTCAATTATGTAAAAAAGAAATCAATTCCATAATAAAAGCTACACCTTAGTTGGTACCAAACTTTGGCTATTGTGAACAGTGCTGTTATAGGCATGGTGGTACACGATCTCTTTGATACATTGTGTTCCTGTCTTTTGGGTATATACTCAGCAGTAGGATTGCTGGATCATATGGCAAGTCTATTTATGGTTTTTAAAGACATCTTCACACTGTTTCCATACTAATTTACATTCCCACCAACAGTGTATAAGTTTTCCTCTCTCTCCATATCCTCACCAGCATTTGCTATGCTCTGCCTTGGATATTAACCATTCTGACAGGGATGAGGTGATATTTCACTGTGGTTTTGATTTGTATTCCCCTGATTGTTAGTGATGTTGAGCAGTTTTCCATATATTTGTTAGCCATTTGTATTTCTTCTTTTGAGAACTGTTTGTTGAAATCTTTTGCCCATTTCTCAACTGGATTTGTTGCTATTATGATGAATTTTTAAAGTTGCTGATATATTCAGGATATTAATCCTTTGTTGGATAGGTGGTTTGCAAATATTTTTTCCCATTCTGCCAGATATTTCTTCACTCTGTTTATCATTTCCTTTGCTATGCAAAAGCTTCTGAGTTTGATTAGTCCTATTTGATTAGTTTTGTTTTTGTTGCTTGTACTTTAGGGGTCTTATCCAAGAAGTCATCCTCTGTCTTGGAGTGTTTCCCATATGTTTTTTTTTTCCAGCAATTTCATAGCCTCAGGTCTTAAATTTAGGTCTTTGATTCATTTTGAATTGATTTTTGTATATGGTGAGAGGTATGGATCTAATTTCATTGTTCTACATATATACATCTAATTTTACCACTGAGAGGTAGAGTTACAGACAGTGAAAGGGAGAGACAGAAGGTCTTCCTTCCATTGGGTCATTCCCCAAATGGCTGCAATGGCTGGAGCTGCACTGATCCGAAGCAGGAGCCAGGAGCTTCCTCCAGATCTCCCATGCGGGTGCAGGGGCCTGAGCACTTGGGCCATATTCTGTTGCTATCCCAGGCCACAGCAGAGAGCTGGACTGGAAGAGGAGCAACCTGGACTAGAACCCAGTGCCCATATGGGATGCCAGCGCCACAGGTGGAGGATTAACCTAGTGCGCCACAGCGCCGGCCCTGGCAGTTATATTCTTAGCAGACAACATACTTGACTAATCAATTTAATCTTGGAACCAAAATTTATTATGTAGTTTAACATCTGGATGGGTCAGTTGTATTGAACAGAATGAAATAAATGTCTCATTTTTCTTACTCCACTGTATGATCCAAACACCTTTCAGAATGAAATTCTACCATTGGCAGCAAAATGGAGGCAACTGGAGGACATCATGTTGAGTGAAATAAGCTGGAGCCAGATAGACAAATACCACATGTTCTCCCTTATATGTGGGAACTAAAGTTTAAAAAATAAAAAAAAAGGAAATGTTTGTGTATATCAGTATTCCTGCAAATAGAGTTTTGTCAAACTTTGTTTTATACTTTTGTCAAATCAATAGTTAAGAATGTTATACTACTATTGTTTTAATGATCTGATTATTGTAAAATTTACTATATATGGGTAAAATGGTCCTTTTCCCATTCAATGGTTGTTTACAGCCATTGTCTATATTCCCACTAAACTACAGCCTTTTTGCTTTTTACTTGTTAAACATCTTTACTTTTTACTGAAGTATAAATTTAAAATATTCTATCTCAAAAACTAAAGGAAAGAAAGGGAGAAAGAGAGGGTTGGAGGGAGGGAGGAGGGGAATATCATTATGTTCTTAGAATTGTATCTACAAATCACATTGAATTCATTAAAAATTAAAATAAAAATAACAAAAGGTAAAGTCCGCACCTAAAATGAATTGCCCTGTAACTTTTCCCCATCTAATCCCAATCTCCCTGCTCACCAGTGAGCATTTTGGCCCCTGGATCTCCTGGATGCTCACCCTGTGTACCTAAAGCTTTTATTTACCTGTCCTTAAGCATCTATGCCATCTTTTTGTGTCCCAGCTGCCTTGACCAACTGCAACTTCAACAGCCGTGTCTGCCTGGCCCTCCAGCCATCTCATTTTCCCTATGTGGTGCTTGTACCCCAGCTGGACTTTCTTCTCTAGTTGCTTTGCTTCCCTTGTCTTCCAGAGGAGAACACTGACAGATGAGACCCATTTATGGTCCTTCTATGTTTGCTCTGCCAATCATAGGCATGATTTGGCTCAGAATGTACAAGGGATGAGGAATGACTCTTAGATATTGCTGCCCACAGAGGAGCGCATGCCTGACAGAAATCCAGAGGAAAGGGTTCTGACCCTGATCCTTTGCTTCCTTCTGTCAGACTTTATATTAGCACAGAATAATTTCTTTTCAGTGTATTTCTCTGACACTGGATTGATATGTATATGATTGCTTCTGCATTTTAAGCTCACTATTAAGTTAATATGTGCAAAGCTAAGCTGTTTTATGAAGCTAGATAGATGTTTCCTTCACTGATAAGCATGCCAATAATCACACTGTAAAGTATTTCTATTAGGTTGATCTCTGTATAATTAGTTTAGAAAGACTGCAATGAAAAGACTTGGTTAAGTTCAGTGTCTGTTGCAGACTTTGCCAGTGGTTTGCCACCTGCCCACACCAGCATCTCCAGGGAGACAGTGAATTTCAGCTGCTGCATCACCAACCTGTTGCCAAGGAAACAAGAGAGGGCAAAAAAAAATCTTCAATGACATTCGATTTCAAGCCAGTCATGACACCCTGAAAAGAATTTCAACAGTCCTATGAAGGAAGCTGAAATAGGCTTCTAGTTATAAATTCCAAGCCATCTCTTACACTAGGTACACTGCACAGATCTCATACTTCTAGTGACTCTCTGTTTACCAAGATGTATTCTAGACATCAAAATATAAAGAATTTTCCTGGATGGAGGAAGTGGTGAGGGGAGAAGAGGGGGTGGGGATGATGAAGACAAGTGAAGTTGTGAGTCCTAACTATGTAGGGATGTCATAAACATCAGTCTGCATTCTGTCTGGCGCCGCGCATCACTAGGCTAATCCTCCACCTGTGGCACTGGCACACCGGGTTCTAGTCCTGGTTGGGGCCCCGGATTCTGTCCTGGTTGCCCCTCTTCCAGGCCAGCTCTCTGCTGTGGCCCAGGAAGCAGTGGAGAATGGCCCAAGTGCTCGGGTCCTACATCCGCATGGGAGACCAGGAGGAAGCACCTGGCTCCTGGCTTTAGATCGGCGCAGCGTGCAGGCCGTAGCAGCCATTTGGTAGGGGGTGAACCATCGGAAGGAAGACCTTTTTCTCTGTCTCTCTGTCTCTCTGTCTCTCACTGTCTAACTCTGCCTGTCAAAAAAAAAAAAATCAGTCCGCATTGTAAAATTTCAAATGTATATATTCGTGGGTTTGCGTGGAAGCAGACTGAGGAATTCAATATACATACATAGGGCCTATATTGAAAGCGTGAAACTGTGGTGTGGTATTTGAGCATTTTAGAATTTATAAAAGATTTATTTATGTATTTGTGCTTTTGATTTTGAATTCAGGTACAAAACACACAGGGCAGAACTTTTGAGTTAACTGCCTGTGTGAGAGCCTCCCACCTCTGATCCCTAGCCAAATACACAGAAAATAGTATATTGGAATCATTAAGTTCATTAATGCTTGTGAGTGTCAAGTGTGTAAAGGGTTAGCTATAAAAATGCGTTGGTGAAGTATTTGTGTGGGAGCGCATAGAGATGGTGACGTTGACATGGACAAGCCTGGCAGTATGAAGCCAGTAGGTAGAAACCTCTCACTGCCTAGCCTTGGGGATCTCCCCTGGCCTTCCAATCATCTCCTTTCTCCTGAGCAGCTGTTGCCAATGCTCACCAGCTTCCTGTCCTCAGACTGGCTTTCTTAGTGAAATTGAAGCTCTTTCAAGTCCCTGGGCCTCAGAGCAATGTTTTCTGAGGGGTGTTATCTACGAAATGCCTAGACCAGTACTTCTCAGCCTTTCATGGACTTCCTAGGCATTCAGGTTCTGATCCAGTAGCTTAGGATCGCCAATAATCTTCCCGGTGGTACAGAGGTTGCTAGTCCATGATACTAGACCAAACATTCTCTGCTGACAACAGTTAACTTATATAATGCCTAATATGGTGACTGGCAGAACATACATTCTTAATACAGCTTTTCTGAATGAAATGAATCTTATGTTACTTTCCCACCTCACTTCACTTCCATTTCCACCCAAGGAAGATTTTTAAAAAATTTTTATAAAGGGAACATATTTCATGTATTTCATGAAATCACAATTTTAAGAACATGATGATACTTGTGACTTTCCCCCTCTCCCTCTCACACCCTCCCTCTTCTTTCTTTTCTTATTTTTCCTTTAATTTTCGTGATGACATACTTTCAATTTGTTTTATAATCATAAACTTATCCCTCCATTAGAATTGCATCTACAAATAATATTGAATCTGTTAAAAACTAATTAAAATTTTAGAAAACAAAGTATAGGGCCAGCCAAGTGTGGCACAGTGAGTTAAGCCTCCACCTGAGACGCTGGCAATCCCATGTGGGCAACACTTCAAGTCCTGGTTACTCCTCCTCAGATCCAGCTCTTTGCTATGGCCTGGGAAAGCAGTAGAATATGGCCCAAGTGCTTGGGTCTCTACATCCATGTGGGATATCCAGAAGAAGCTCTTGGCTCCTGGCTTCAGACTGGCTCAGCTATGTCCATTGTAGCCATTTGGGGAGTGAACCAGTGGATGGAAGATGTTTCTCTCTCTATCTCCCTTTTTCTGTCTGTAACTCTGCCTCTCAAATAAATAAATCAAATCTTTAAAAAAGCATAAAATCAAAAAACAAAAGAAGAATTCAACAAGTAGAAAATAGAAAGACAACTGTTTCTTGGAAGTATAGATAAGAGCTATAAATAATAATCAAATCTCAAAATGTCAATTTCACTCATAAATATTACATTTTTTGTACCCCATGTATTAGTTACCACAAATCTGAGAAATCATTATACTTGTCTTTTTGGTGTTGATTTATTCCATTAAGTATAATGGTCTCCAGTTACATCCATTTTGATGCAAAAGACAGACTTTCATTCTATTTTATGGCTGAGTAGTATTCCATATTTTGTATATTACTGCATTTTCTTTATCTAGTCATTAGTTGATGGATATTGGGTTGATTCCATATCTTAGCTATTGTGAGTTGAGCTGCTATAAACATTGGCAGATACTTCTTTCAAATGCTGATTTCATTCTGTTTGGAAAAATTCTCAAGAGTGAGATGGCTGGGTCTTATGGTATAGCAATTTTTATATTTTTAAGGAATCACCACACTGGTTTCCCTAATGGTTGTACTAGTTGACATTCCCACCAACAAGGACTTCAAAACTATACACACTTTTGGAAATTCATGGTTCGATGGCATTCCGTGTTGACTTCTCATGGCAGTCTAGCTAACTAATTAACACTTCTGATTCTTTCTCTTCTAGAACACATAGCATGACTACATTTCCCAGCTTCTCTTGCAATTAAACATGGTCATTTGAGAGGGTCATGGTCAGTGAAATGTGAGCACGAGTGATGTATGTGTATCTATCCTCCCCTTTTGCTGAGAACCACTAGAGCCAGGAGCTGGTACAGCCTAGGAGAAAGGAGCCTGGGTCCCTGAACTTTGTCTTGGAAGAGAACTCACCCACTAATCCATCACCCACTAGAGTCTTTATGTGAACCATTATGCATATTTTTTGTTACAGCAACTAAAATTAGTTTAATTGTATATCCCTATTTTAGGCTTTATCACACTATATTGTAATCATCTGCCTCTCACACTGGAATATGAGTTTTCAAAGGCAGTTAAGATAATTTTTGTCACTCTATAGGAGATCAAATTTGCTTTATGAATTAGCAAATGAAAAATGGATTGTTACTTAGTCATTCATCTGTTCAATTTATGAAGCACCTCATTTCACTCTTCACCCGAAACAAGAGAATTGGAGAAGGAATATATTTAATTTAATCATGCTTAGACTTTAGTTTCTTTGGGCACAGATGGTATTACATGGGTAAGGAGGGGGTATGCACTACAAAAGTTGCCTGACCTTCACTCCATGGTATGTGTATGACCTATCCATGACAGATTTGATTGTACAGAATGAAACAGGGGTGAATTACAAGGTGTTGAAAATTAAGTAGAGGCGTCTGTGGACACTGAGCACAACAGAAAGAAAATTAGAAAGCGGATAAAGAGGTTAAAGTAAAAATTGGATATGCCTGCACACATAAGAAGCATATACTTTAAGTTGGTACATGTGGCTATGTAAACTAGGTTTTAAATTTTTCTTTTTATGTTTTCATTTCTTTGAAAGACAGACGCAGAGAGGCAGCAACAAAGCAACATTGGCTATCTGCTGTTTCATTCCCCAAATGCACACAACAGTCAGAGCAGGACTAGTCCAAGGCCAGGAGCCTGAAATTTATTCTGGGTACCCTTCGTGGCTGAGAGGGTCCATCATCTGCTGCCTCACAGGATGAACATTAGCAGGTGTGGAAATTAGAGCTAGAGGTAGGAGTCACTCAGGAACTCTGCTATGGGTAGCATGCCTCCCAGTAACCACTGTGCCAGGTGCCCGTCCCTGTAATCTATCTGTTATGTAGGCTTACTGCTTGTGCAATACTGTGTTACATTTTCTACAAACCATTCATAATCATTGTGTCATTCCTAAAATACTATCGCTGTTTAAAGTTCAAGAAGTTAAGTCTCAGAGAGGATAGAGGAATTGAACTCACACGCATCCAATTTCAAAGCTCAATTTTCCCTGTATTATTATGCAGAGCAAAAAAGGAGTCTTTAGGGAAACTTCGTGACAGATTATTTGAAGACAGAATTATCCTGAAAAATTCAGGACTTGTGGTTGTTATAAGTTCGTGGGATTTTTTAAGCAGCCATACCAGAAAAACACATTGCTTTGATTTCCTCCCTCAAGGAGCAAAGGTCACATTGGATGAGTGAAATCTTTCTGGAACAGATGGAGGAGTAAGGGGCACTGCCTGGGCAGCATCACACGTTTGCTGACACAGAGGAAAAATGAAATTATTTGTTTCCTTACCACAGGAACGCTGGGATTCCATGAAAATCAGATGGCCTCTAAACCTCTACCTTTCCACTGGGCACCTGAGATGTAGGCTAGACGTTTCTTTTCTTTTTTTTTTTTCATTTGACAGGTAGAGTTATAGACAGAGAGAGAGAGAGAGAGAGACAGAGAGAAAGGTCTTCCTTCCATTGGCTCACTCCCCAAATGACCACTATGGCCGGTGCTGCGCCAATCCAAAGCCAGGAGCCAGGTGCTTCTTCCTGGTTGCCCATGCGGTGCAGGGGCCAAGCACTTGGGCCATCCTCCATTGCCCTCCTGGGCACAGCAGAGAGCTGTACTGGAAGAGGAGCCGCTAGCACTAGAACCCAGCACCCATATGGGATGCCGGTGCCACAGGTGAAGGACTAACCAAGTGAGCCATGGCGCCAGCCCCCAGACATTTCCATGACCTGTGTCAAGCAGCAGTGGGCTATTGGCCCTCTTGCATTTCTTTTAATTTTACACTCTTATATATATCCCTTTGAGTTGACTGTTGAAGAATGTAACCTGAGTACATTTTCCAATAGATCTAACTGTATGTGTTCGTATCAATAAACTCAGTGACTCCCAAATTTTCAAATTTAGCTTTAACTATTTTTAAAATCTGTTTTATACACAATCCATATAAAAGTAACTCTTTCCTGAAGACTGCCATGAACATTTCATGTATTTTTCAAGTCACTGCAGACTTCATTCTGAAACATAATCCAGGTTCTTCAAGTACTTTTATCCTTTTCCTCTTCTAATTACACCATTCCCAATTCACTTCATGTTATTATATTTATAATTTTTTCTGCTTTTGTGTATGTGTCTCTGTGTGTGCATGTGTGTGCTTGTAAATCTTGTTCACTTAACTAGGTTGTAAGAATTAGGAACATGTCTGCCAGTGTAAACTCCTTGAGGGTAGGGACTTCACTTCTGTAAATCCCTTGTAACTCCTCCAGCACTTGCACATGTAGTAATTGCTTATAAACACTTAGAAAAATTACTCATATGCCTTTTGCAGTCCTATATTGCCTGGTACAGTGCTGACCCCACAGTCACACAGGCAGCCATAATCTCCATATAGAGAGAGACTGGATTAGTCTTCACTGTATTCCTAGAAAGGTACTGAATAAATACAAGTTGAGTTAATGAATGGACGTTGTGCACGTTTATTTCATGGCTTTGCTGTATTCCCCTCACATTCCTCCACGTCTGCAAAGGAAACCACATAGATCAAAGCATTCCAATTTTTATGTACACACAGATCATCTGGGGATCTTGTTAAAAGGCAGATTCTGTTTCAATAGATCTGGGATGAGCCCGATTCCATACGTGAGGGAAGGGCACTGGAAAAACTAAATCCCTGTTGATGCTCCAGTGGTCTGCAAATCACATTTTCAGGAGCAAGGATATAGGCATGTTCATAAAAGATGTAGAGTTTCCATATTTAAATTAAACCCTATCACTGGGCATCAGCACAGGCTTTCATAAAATGTGTTTAAAAACCCTTGTTTTTCAGTCTTTCAGGAAAGACGTCTTAGAACAATAAATCTGGCAGCACCAAGAGGAGAATTACATGATTATTGAAACATTATCATCAATATCCAATCATCCAGATCTGCTAAATAAGTATTGATCAAATCTAATTCTACCAAATATTAACTTTGATGAGAATATAGCAATAAATGTAAGGGTGAAGCTCAGAAAGGCTGACATTTAAAGTTCAACTAATGATACCACAAATACTTTCTCTGTGACAAAGGCATAATAACAATGCCAGAATAAATTATACAGGAAGATTATCAGTGAGCATGAAAATTCCTAGCTATTTGAAAAGAGAAAACAACTTTTGGTATTCTGTGAGATTAGATCATTATTCACTTTTGAACCTGTCTTAGTGCTGATAGCAAAGAATGTCAAATTAAGGGAATTAAGCAGAAGTCTTGGGACCAAGGAGAAGTTCAGTGTCAAGGTTGAGCTGTAATGTTCCAAAAAAGTAGATGACAATTAAAAAATACATCTTATTTTTACATATGTTACGTTATGTGCAAAGGTCTACAGCTCACTATATTGAGAATTGAGAAATGTATTTATTAGTTTTCATTTGACCACCTCTCATCTTCTTTCATAAAATAATCTCCTGCAATTATAGTCACTATCTTTATCCTAAATATTTAAAAATTCTAATTGCCATGCTCCATGCTTTGCAAACCATGAATAAAGTAGATAATGATAAGTTTTAGTGATTATTAAACAGTGCTATGTCACAGTCAAATGTCAGCTCAGACATGAAAGGAACTGAGCTTTCATTTATTATTACTGCAGTGAATGATGGGGTAATCATTGTCATTGTTGCTGTCCCATAGAAAGGTTTCCATTTCAGAAGCTCGGAGTCCATCTTCAGGAAGTGTAATCAAATTTGCTCTACTCATTTGCATATATCATAAAGCATTTTGTATCTGGTCATCTAACGCTTTCATATCATGCCTCCTGAAAGCAGCTCTTGCATGTGCCCAAGATGTAAATATTCCATGACCATGTCTGGAGAGAGCTTAGTAGATAATTGAGTACAATAGGTTTTAGGACATGATACAAATTAGTTATGTCAGCCATCTCATATTTCCTGTATCTGATCCTTTACCTTCTTTCTAGTCCTCATCATCCTAAACTCCACTCTCCAGTTAGTGAGTCTTGAGATATGGGTAGAGGAATTATGAAGAGAAAGAGGAAAGAAAACTTTACAGTGTTAGGAGAGGTGAAATTAACAGGACAAAGTGGGAAAGGGCAGTAGCAGCAAGAGCTGGGAAAGCTGCGGCTTAGACAGAGGAATCTCAACCTTGGAGAATCCAGGCAGGGGAAAGAAAGGGAGGGACGTAAAGCTTGCTTTAGTGTGCCTCAAAAATTTCAAGAAAGACTTGGGCTTAAAAGAAAAGCAAAAACACAGAATGGCAGCTTTCTCTCACTGTCTTTCATCTACTTTAACCTCCGAAATAAGTTCCTTGGAGATTTCAGTTCTTGGATTACTGTCATTATCCTTGACACACTGTCATAATTTTTGGCAACTTCAATATCTATGTAGACAATCCTAATTTCTTCATCCCAGTTCTTTCACCCCTTCTTTGGTTTCAAATATCTTGCGCTCAGATTGTTATCATCATCATTTTGTCTTTGCAGTTTTTGCTGCCAGGAGAACGAACCATGACTGCAGCATTCTCTGAACACTGCCAGCTCCTGCCTGGTTCACTGCCCTCCCCTCTCTGGGGTGCAGAGATCCTCCCTTACACAGCTGACATTCCATTGCCACATTCTCAACTCCACTCACCCACCCCCTTTCCTAAAACCTCTACCAAGTCCTCCTTTCAATCCCATCTCAATGCCTTTGCTCGTCAGGTCACTGAAGAAAAAAAAAATAGAAGTCGTCAGAGAGAACTTCTACAAGTTGTCATTACCATGTTTAACTAACCTACTAAAGCTTATGTCCGTAGCCTCCACCTTTTTTTTCTGTTACAATGTTCTGTGTGCCTAAGGTTAGCCTTCCATTTGTGCATTAGATATAGCATTGTTTTCTCCCTTCTGGAAGATCAAGCTCCCATGCTATTACATTACTAGCCTATAAAAATGATGCCATTATTATGATGCATAAACTATGTTGTTTCTTGGTCCCACGTTGCTCTCTAGCAACCTTCCTATCTTAGCTTCCTCTATATAGGATTAGTTCTCTTATAAAACACATCCCCAGAGAATGCCCTTGACCTTTCTACCATGTGAGGTTACAGAGAGAAAATAACCCACACTCTCTTTTTTTGATGAATTTTTTCTTGGAAGGAAGGAAGAGTTACAGAGACAGAGGGAGAAAATAAAGAGAGAGAGAAAGATATCTTTCTTCTGCTGGTTCACTCCCCAGATGGCTGCAACAGCCAAGGCTGGGCAAGGCTAAAGCCAGGAGCATCATCTGGTTCTCCCACATGGGTAACAGGAGCCCAACCACTTGGTCCATCTTCTGTTGCTTTCCCAGGCCATTAGCATGGAGCTGGATCTGAAGTGGAGCGCTCATGTGGCATCCCTGCATCACAGGTGGTGGCTTACCCCACTATACCACAGCACTGTCCACAACAGCCAGTTCTTAACCACCAACAGACACTAAATCTGCTAGCATATTTATCTTAGGATTCTCAGCCTTCAGACCTGTGAAATATAAATTTCTGTTATTTATAAGACACCCTGGTTATGGTATTTTTGTACCAGCAGCCCCAACAGACTAAAAAGTCTCTTCAACTCTGACTCTCCATGCTTCAGCTATTTACCCATTATGGTCTACTGTCACTTAAAAATATATCAGGTCATATAACCTTGCTCATAACTTTCACAAATAAAAGGAACAACAACAACAGTAACAGGGCCCTTTGGATCTCTTTGAATTTCTTTCTCAGTATTTTCTACCTTGATTCACCCCATCGTCCCTTGAATGGTCTAGGCACATCTCACTTTAGAGTATTCGTACTGTTTCCCCCATGGGATCGTCTTCCTTCTAATGGCATGCTTTTCTTTTCATATCCTCTTGGTATTACTCCCCGTGCCACCTGCTCTGACCTTTTTCAGACTACAACCTTTGATCTCCCCATTTCTCTCTCTTGCTTTTTAAAAATTTTCTTCATGGTATTTATCATCATCTGATATAATTTGCTATTATTTGATTTGCTTATTGTCTCCCCTTTAGAATATAATTTTCCTGAAAGCTTGGATTTTCCCCTCTTTGCTTACTATTATGTGCCCAAGGCTAAAAATCTAGGCTGCTCACAAGTATTCATTGAATAAATAAGTGAAACAACTCTGGTGTTTTTCATTGTGAGTATAATATAATGACAGGGGAATCTCAACCCTAGGTGCTTTTGCAAGACGACACTGAGGTTATTTATCTAACATAACACTAAACCACAAACCATCTTAATTAAATGAAAATTATTCATCCAGTTATCCAGATATTTCAATTGTATGCCATAATCCACCCAAATAATCTACCATTTATGATCTTTTAGCAACGAAAGTGTTTTTCTAATCATTGAATTCCAGGGTCACTATTCCACTGCTCAAGCTGAAAAACCATTAAAACAAATATTTTCATTGAAATACAGGAACCAGGGGTAGAAGTTTGACTAAGTGGTTAAGATGCTGGTTAGAACACCCATGTCCCATGTGAGAGTCTGGGTTCAATGCTTCTTATCTGCTTCCAGCTTCCTGCTAGTGCAGACTCTGATGGCTCAAGTGGTTGGGCCCCTGTCACTTTATATGAGAGACCTGGGTTAAGTTCCTGGCTCATAGTCATGGCTGATGCAGACATTTGGGAGGTCGGCCAGCAGATGGGATCTCTCTGTATCTCTGTCTTTCCATCTCTGTCTCACTATAGTTCTGCCACTTGAGTAAATAAAAAATAAATAAAAGCTAGAGAACAGTAGAAAGAAATTAAACATGAAAAAGCATTACATTAAATTATAATCTGTTGCCAATCAATTCTAAAACAGAGAATATATACAGTAGACACACACACAAAATATGTTCAGTCCTTTAGGACAAGAAATATCTATGTGCTCAACATCTACTTGAGTCTCACCGTATCTACTAAATTTGGGAATAAAATATTCACATTGTACTTTGTGTGAAAATAATGCATAGATAATTTAGAAGCGAATCTATTGCACTGTTTAGAATTTAAGATTTTTTTCTCTCCTTTTTCCAATATTTCCAACTTCTGCAATAATTTTCATGCTGCTACTCGAGTAAAGTTATTGAGAATTCCAGGCAGTAACAGGTTATTTTCAGTGAGAAGCTTCTTGCTGGTTCTGTACTCATATTAGACTTGGAAAGCCTTGGTTACTTGATTTTTCCAAGATGGTGGGCATATGTCCTCCTATTTTAAAACGTTTACATTGAAAAAAGCAGGAAGACTCTAGATTGATCAAGAAGCAAATGGAGTATAGTATGACGAAAGGGAACAGAGAAAGGAGATGTTGGAAAATTGGAGGAAATTTTTGCCATGCTGAAGACTTTGTGGAATTATTCATTCTAGTTTCCTTCTACTCATACAAAATTTGAGTCAGAGGAATTTCTCATCTTGAAGCACTGAGCATATTTGCACTTTTAGTGACTTCTCTGTATTTTACCTGGCATAGAATTGATTCCAGTGCAATTGAATGCAAAATAATGAACGAGGTGAAGCCTAAGTGGTGGACCCTCTATCTCTCCTTTTACCCTAGTTGCTTGCTTCCTTAACCATTGTCCTGGGGCTGGCACTGTGGCATAGTGGGTAAGGCCGCTACCTGCAGTGTCAGCATCCCATATGAGCACTGGTTCAAGTCCCAGTTACTCCACTTCCAAAACAGCTCTCTGCTGTGGTCTGGGAAAGCAATAGAAGATGGACCAAGTGCCCCTTGGGCCCCTGTGCCCACGTGAGAGACCCCGAGGAAGCTCCTGGCTGGAGCTTCCAGAGAGCTGGATTGGAAATGGAGCAGCAGGGACTTGAACAGGCACCTATATGGGATGCCGGCACTGCAGTTGGTGGTTTTACCTGCTATGCCACAGCATCAGCCTCTCCATTGCCTTTCAGCAGTGGTCCTGAGACCACTGCAATGTTTTCCTGGTAGGGCAGAGTGAGCCTTCAATGAATTTTCTGGGCATTTGTACTGGTTACAAACATCTTAGCTAATGGTTTCTATTTCTGTTCTTTGTACATTCCTTGGCTAACATTACAGAAAATACTGTATGTGTCATTTCTAACTGGAGATTGAGATTTGTATTTTTTCTTTTATTTTTAAGACTGTGTGAATGAATGAATGCCTAACTTTTGTTACAACGCTGTAGCATGAAAATTTAAGAAAAAAAAATCTTCACACAGTGTGAATAAAAACCTAAAATGTTAGAAACTTGATAATAATATAGTACTAATCAGAGTTAATTATGTGCTGAATGAATAATAGTATGTTAGGTAAATAATATGTATTACTTTGAAATCAGTGTTTATTCAAACAACGTATGTTGAACACATCCTGGCTATTAAGTGGTGGAGATAAGAGAAATATTATTTATGGCCTTGACCTTGATAGCTCTTAGGCTACTGCAGTGATTCTTGAAGAGTGGTACACATAAAGACCATTTGGGGGTGGAGTGGTGTGTCTAAAACAGATTCTCATGTTCTGCTCAGAAAGACTGTGATACAGAGAGAGTGGGAAGGGGCTAGGTATTTATGTTTTTCTTAACTATCTCAGGAGATACTAATGCAAGTGGTCTTGGTACCATGCTTTGGGAAACACAAGCCTAACAAGTCAGATAGGTGAACAGATAAATTACAAAACTTGATAAATGTTAAAACTAATGTGGTAATAGAGGTCTATCAAGTCTCATGGTCTGAAGAAGTCAGGGGAGACTCCTTAGGAAGAAGACATAGGTGCAAGGCCCTGGAAGGTGAAGCAGAGCCGAGGAAGAAGAATCTCAGATCTCATGGAAAGAAAGTGCTGGAAAGGTGATGGTGGCATCTGGAGATTGGCATGAGATTCACTGTAAGAGGAACAACCCAGTCCATAGAAGGCAGCAATAGAGTGAGGCTGAGAAATGGCAGGGGACCCTAATCTGAAGTGTTTGTGTATTTAGGATTATAGGTACTGGGAAAACAAAATAGATTTTAGTCAGGAGACACTGGAGCCAGCCTTGTGGTACAGTGGATTAAGCGGCTGCCTGCGATGCTGGCATCCCATGTGAGCACCGGTTTGAGTTCCGGCTGCTCCACTTCCGATTCAGTAGCCTACTAATGCACCTGGGAAAGCAGCAGAGGATGGTTCAAGTTCTTAGGCCTCTGCCACTCACATGGGAGACTCAGATGGCTCCTGGTTTTTGGCTTGAAGCTGGGCCATTTGGGGAGTGAACCAGCAGATGGAAGATCTCTTTGTGTGTGTCTGTCTCTCTGTCTCTGTTTCTATCTCTCTCTTTCTCTGTAATTGCCTTTCAAGTAAACAATAAATAAATAAATATTTCTGAAAATGAGAAAAAAAGAATATGGAGACACTGAAATGACTGAACATGAGATAATCAGGTTTCTGAGCCAAATCTCTCCTTCCTTATGGTAAAGGATGGAGTGAAGAGAAAGGGACTTTGCAGTCAGAAAAAAAGACACAGAACTATGACAACAGTCTATCCAGTGGATTCCAGTAATGGCATTAGAGATGAAAGAATTTTGTGACTTACAGGTATTCAGTGGAGAATCTACAAGTTGTCAGGTTAAAACAAGAGTCATAAGAGAAGAAATTATTGCAAATGACATAAAAATTTCTAGCCCTGTCAAATCGGTGTCACCCTTAACTAGATCCAGAGCAATGGAATTGAGGTTGAAATAAATTGAGAGGAATGATAAATTCCATTTTGCATTTGCCAAGTTTGAAATATTTGGAGGAAATATTGATAGACACATCTAGAGGTAACTGACTACTTGGATCTGAACTTTTTATCTTCAAACCCCGAGCTGGCACCACCATTTCATCCATGTGCTCAAGTCAGATATTTTTAAATCATTCCTGATGATTTTTCCCACCCGTTGCAGCCATCTAACACCACATCCTTTGCTTAGGCTCAAATGTATGCAGTTGCTCTCTGTATGGATGTGTTGCATGTGCATGTGTGGATTCAATTAATTGCAGATTGAAAATATGTGGGAAAATATCATGTCTGTAATGAACATTCACAAGTATTTTCCTTTTTCATTATTCCCTAAACAATAAAATATAACAACTATATAGTGTTTAATTTGTATTAGGTATTATAAGTAAGCTAGAGATGATTTACAGTATATGAGAGTTTATGCATAGATCACACATTTTTAAAAGATTTTTATTTTATTTATTTGAAATGTAGAGTTACAGAGAGAGAGAGACCTTCTATCCACTGGTTTACTCTCCAGATGCACACAATGCCCAGCATTGGGCCAGGCCGAAGCCAGGAGCCAGGAGCTTTATCCAGGTCTCCCACATGAGTGGCAGTGGCCCAAGCACCTGGGCCATTCTCTGCTGAATTCCCAGGCCGTTAGCAGAGAGTTGGATCAGAAATGGAATGGCCAGGTTTCAAACCAACACCCATTTGGGATGCCAGTGACACAGGTGGTGGCTTTTCCCACTAAGCCACAAAGCTGGCTCCTAGTTTATATACTTGAGCATCTATAGATTTTGGTATCTGCAGTGGTTCTTGGAATCAATCTCCCATGGATACTAAGGGACACCTGTGAATCAGATCCATGCATTTCCATGCTCTCATCAACTAGCCCAGCTACAAACTCCCTTCTTTGAACTCCAGCTTCTTAACTGATTGTCAGGTTTACTTCCTTTTTAGTAATAAGAGTAGTAAAAAAAAATACACTGTGTCAATCACTATTTAAAAAGTTCAATGACTTATAAATAGATGTAGACAAAAATTCAAATTATTTTTCAGGACAAGATCCTGTGTCCTCTTGCTATGACGTTTCTCTTCAATTGACCTCCTACCACTGTTCTGTGTTCACCCAGGCAGAGGTCAGTAGTATTTTCCTCCCTGGGGACCTTAATCCATGCTAACTCCCTTTGCTTGGAATTGTCTTCCTCTGAAGCCTTTCTCAAGGCTATTTTCTTAATCAGTTTCTGCACAAATATTACTTCCTCAGAGAAGTAATTGACTACTTGGATCTGACCATCCTGTCTAATAGTTTATTTCCTATACTCTCATTCTCATCTCTGTCAGTTTCATGCATGAAAAGTGTTATAGTGTTAATTATCTTTTTTAATTTGCTTGTTTTTTAATTTTAATTTAATTTTATATATATTTTTAAAAAGATAGTCTAGAATGTGTTTATTGGGGTGATTTCCCAACTTATCTTGACTGAGGGTGCTTTTAGAGCTCCTAAAGGAACATCCTTTTGGAAGCCTTACCTTTCCTCCATAGGATTGCAGAGGACTGTGGAACAGCCCACACACAGAGCTGCTGATTGCATGGCTCAAGACCATGGTCATTCTGTAGCAGCCTGGGCTTTTCCCAGGTAGGAGTTGGGACTGTGCTTCGGGTGCTTCTTGTGATCCTCGTCCAGAGCGGGATGGGGGAGATTCTTTGAGAAAGACATGTCCTCATGGAAAGGTCGTCATTGCCAGAAGGGCTGTTTACATGTGTTTTGTATGTCTTCACTAAATCGTCTTCACAAAGATTATGGAGTCTCGTGGCTACTCTTCACGACATCATGTCTTTCTTATGTGTTATTGGATTCCCAGCTCCTCATTCAGATGTTTATTCAATGAATGAATAAGTGAAGTATTCTGGATGGAATCATTAGCTTATTAATCATCATTGAAGGTTCAGAAGTCAGAGAGATCACTAAAATGTATATGGATCAAGAATAAGACTGTGAACAAACTGTAGAAGTAGAATCCGATGATGTATAGAGTGGAGCGAAGAAAAGCAGCATGCTAAAGGAGAAAGAGCCACCATTGGCTTGAGAAAAGAGAGGACTACCAGAAGAAAAGAAGGCAGGTGAAACATTGCACATGCTTTGTGGGATCTTCAGCACTCACAAAATGCCTTGTGGCTAATGGACAGCCAGAAAGTATTTACCCATTCCTGGATGCAAGATAAAAGAATAAAGGGAAAAGACTCAGCAACACCAAATGTTCTGAGCAAACCAAGACAGTCTGAGCCAAGACTTGCCTCCCTGCCAGAATGTGCACCCTTTGGGGCCACAAAATGTTTCTTGGGACACTATATGTCCCAAGCCCCCAGAAAGATTCTTGAAAAGCTTAGGGAGATGAGTATTGGATTTTTCATAAGGTTTTGGTTCATATACAAAAGGAATTGTTTTTCCTCATGCTTAATTCTTTAGTGAAAGCAGACAATAAGAGCATCACTATGTTATCAAATCATCTCATTGTTCCCCCAGTGAATCGGTTGGACATTAAGCGGTTCTAAGACTTGTGCTCAATCATCCTTACAGATTTACTGTGTGATCTGGAGATAGGTTTAAATGTCAGCAGCCATTATTTATTGTTCAATCTGCTCAATGGAAGTCAGTACTTTAAATCTTTTTATGCAACAATAGCAAAGACTGGAGGGCCTGATTTTGTCTTTATCATCTTGGCACCCACACTTCCTGCGTACTGAGGCTATTGTAGAGAACATTTCGCCCTTTGGAGGATTCATTTAAGGCCAAGAGTCTGAAGTTTCAGCACCCTAGAGAAATCTACACTTTCTTCAATCAGTTGGACCAGTTGCCTAACTGGCAGATTACTGCAAAATAAAATTTATTCATTTTTCTAACTTAGACTATGCATGCAAAGGCTCTAACTTCTTTCTCTCAAGCTACTCTGAGAAGGAGATGTGTTTTTTCCCTGCCTGAATTCAACAGGGAAATATAAAATAGGTTTTTGCATGTTTCTGGTGGTTGGACTGTATTGTAGTTCTTTTGAATTGAGTATGTTTTTCAACGGTTTGATTTGCTCAAAAATTGGACAGAGTTGCAAGGTGACTAATGTTTGTTTCTTGAGGTTTTGAAAATGCTATATGCAAACTAGACCAAGGTGGTTAAATATAGTCAAGAGTGGTAGGAAAGACAAGTAAACTAAAGAGTAAAAGTGTGAGGAAACTGAGGTAAAGCAGTGGGAGTGGAAGAGTGAGTGTTTGATGTAGTCACCACTCAAGATACCTGCAGCCCATATCAGGGACCCTGATTCATGCCTTGGCTACTCTTCTTCTGATCCAGCTTCCTGCTAACACACATCCTGGGAGGCAGTAGGTGATGACTCAAGTTAGTCCCTACCAACATGTGGGAGATCTGGGCAGAGTTCTGGGTCCATGGTTTGGTCTGGCCAAGTTCTGCTGTTATGGAAATCTGCAAAGTGAACCAGTGGATGGAAGTGTCTGTCTCTCACTCTTTCAAGTAAAATGAAAATAAATAAAAATTAAAGCATTAGGAATGGAGGTTATATGACAAATTTAGGGATTATTTTCGAGTGGAAGTAATTGTGTGAATGTATATACATGAAGGTTGTAAATTTTAAGAATAAAAATTTATACAACTAGTTCTTTTTTTAAAAAAAATCAAATGTATGTTATGTTTAAATATTGAAAAACTATCACTACAACTAGCATTAGAGCTAAAGGATTGCAATATCAGGACATCAATTCACCAAGTCTGCAGGGAGAGGCGGTATATGTTCTGACTACTCTCCCTTGATTGGTCAGCTGCTGTTTCCATAGCAATTCATGTAGTGCTCAGACATCATTTTCCTCTCCATCCTGTATAACCTCCATTACACAGCAAAGAACACAAAGATTAATAAACACATATCCTTGATGAATGTAATGTAGAAGTATACATTGTTGCTGTGGCTGTTTATTTTTATAAACAATATATATGTTATTAATCAGCCCATAATCAATTCACATATTGAGTGCTGAATACTGTGACGTTTCAATATATGAAAACAGTATGTAATGATCTCATCACCTCAAAAATTTATGGTTCACATTGAGAATATTAAAAATCCTCTCTCATAGCTATCACATAGCTATTGTCGAGCCAATGTTGTCCTACTGTGGTACAGAACATTAGAAGTCATTCCTCGTATCTAACTGCACCCTTGTACCTGTTAGCCATGGTCTCTCCATCCCTCTGCCACACCCTTCCCTGGCTACCATTCTATTCTACTTCCAAGAGATCCATATTTTAGCTTTGTGGCTGATTGTTCTAACTGTATGATAGTTATAGTTATAGTCTGTATTACACCCCCAACCACATATAAAACAGGACAGTAACCTTATATTTTGTCAAATTGTTGAGAAAATTGATTATCCAGAGTTTCTTCGACATGTCATACACATTTAGGAAAATCATAATATATTTGCTTTAATCTGGAAAGAGTGAATACATTAATGTTTCTTTAAATTTCTTTTTTATATGTATATTTAGATGTTGCTGGAAGAATGAGAACATTTATGGAACATGTGGCTGGCATCTTAACAGTTCTTTTAGACTGAAACTGGTCCTTTGAATGGTAAATGTGAAAAATGACAATCATTACTCCTCAGCATCTTGAATCAGAAAGATATTTTTGTTCCAGATAGCTGTTCCATTCTCTACTTGCAACCAAAAATATCTGGATCTTCATAGTAGTAGGATTTTGTGCTGTAGTAGAAGTGGAAGTCTGGTTTCCATTCACTCTGCTTTTAAAAACAGTGTCTGGTTTATCTTTGGGGAAATTTTTCTGTCCCCACTCTGGGGCCATGTACTTTGGCACAGCCAACCCCATTTGTAGCTCCTGGAAAGATTAGAAGTTTAGCCCAGGCCTGGCAAATCAGGACCACATAGTTCCATGGTGATTACATCAACCATAAGCATGGGACCAAGGCCACTCCAAGAGTCAGGGCCACGCACAGTTAATTCTAGAACTTTTGCAGTATTTGTCCAATGGATTCAGGTTTAGAAAAATAAATATAGAGCAGCTAAATGATTGAGAAGCAGAGGAAAGAGACAGAGTTCTGTGAAATGGAAGTCACAATAGAACTTTCCTTGCCAGATGCTGTGACATTTACATGAATTAGTTACATACAGGAAGCATTTAAACAGTGTCCAACACATGGAGAGAGCTCAAGAAGTGTTAGCTTGGGGCTGGCACTATGACCCAGCATGTTAAAGCCCTGGCCTGAAGTGCTGGCATCCCATTTGGGTGCCAGTTCGAGATCTGGCTGCTCCACTTCCGATCCAGCTCTCTGCTATGGCCTAGGAAAGCAGTGGAAGATGGCCCAAGTCCTTGGGCCTTTGCACCCACGTGGGAGACCCGGAAGAAGCTCCTGACTCCTGGCTTTGGATCGGTGCACCTCCAGCCATTGTGGCCAATTGGGGAGTGAATGAGCAGATGAGCTCTGTGTCTACCTCTCTCTGTAACTCTGTAACTCTGTAACTCTATCTTTCAAATAAATAAAATAAATCTTAAAAAAAAAGAAGTGTTAGCTGTTATTATTATGAATGATGATTAAACTACTGAGTCATACCCTACCTAAAGTCAGACCTCTCCTTGGTTCTTTTCAACTATATGGAGCAAACATTTTATCCCACCCTTCCCCCCAGTTTTAATAACTTTTTTGGTCATTTATAACTCGAAAAGCTTCTATCTCTCCCATTCAATATACATACATTTATATATTGATGAAAATGTATGGACTATCTGTAAATAAACATGAACTATCTCAGAAATAGTAGAGAATGTATATTCTTTACCCAGCTGTTCTACTCTTGCAGGCACACATCAAAAAATGTGGATGAAGTTTATGCACAAATATAGTTATTGTACCAAAAAATTTCAAATACCTGATTTATTAAAAAGAGAAAAACTGTGTGAATTGTGGTGCAATGGGTTAAACCTCTCCTTGGGACACCTAAATCCCATATCAGGTACCAGTTTGAATCCTGGTGGCTACTCTGTTTCAATCCAGCTTGCTAATAAGGCATTTTTGAGGCAGCAGATGATGGCTCAAGTGCTTGGGCTCCTGCCTCCCACATGGGGGACTCGGATGGACTTCTAGGATCTGGCTTACGCGTGGCCCAGCCATGGCTACTGTGATCATCTGGGGAGTAAACCAGCAGATGGAACATTGATCCCTTTCTCTCTCTCTCTCTTCTAGCCATTCTACCTTTAAAGTGGATACAAATAAATAAATATTAAAAAGAGAAGACAAGAAAAAAAAAGAGAGAAGACAAGAAAAACAGGAAAATTTTAGCACCTTAAGGCCCATCTCTTTGCAGGTACTTCGAAATATCTATGGACAATGGAATTAAAAGATAACTTTACTGGGACCTGTGTTGTGGTGTAGCAGGTTAAGCCACTGCCTCCAACAGTGGCATCCCAAATGGGTGCTGGTTTATGTCCTGGCTCTCCCACTTCTGAGTCAGCCTCATGCCAATGTGCCTGGGAAAGCATTGGCAAGTGGCTCAAGTGCTCAGGACCCTGACACCCATGTGGGAGACCTGGATGAAGCTCCTGGCTCTTGGCTTCTGCCTGAGCCAGCCATGGTATTGTAGGCATTTGGGGAGTGAAGCAGCAGATGGAAGATTTCTCTCTCTCTCTCCTCTCCCTCTATAATTCTGCCTTTCAAATAAATAAATAAATAAATCTTTTTTGGAAAGAAGATAAGCTTATTTTGGTGAAAAAAGTTACAATTCAAGCATAATTTTTCTCATAACACATATTTTACATGAATTTTCCTAAGGTACCTTATATCTGAGTACTCATGGATTTCAATAAATTTTATACTGAAATAAGCATATTTCAATTCCATATTTCATGAACTTTTTGAAGGCCCTCATTGTGAAGTTGCCCATCAAGTATTATTAATATACTGGCTTATGATATTATAGTAAATAAAAAAGGAAATATAGCATGAATTTAAATACACATACATATATACTGTCATCTCACCCACCTTAGGTAATTATAAAAAAGAAGACCAGAAAAAAAGACACAAAGATATTAGTAGCTGTTTTTTCTTTATATTGGGACTACCAGTGACTTGAATTTTTTCTTTTCACTTTTCTGAATTTTATAAACTATATAATAAACACCTAGTGTTTTAAATATTACTTTGCATTATATACGTTTTTACAGAATTTTACCTACTCTCAAAGATTTGCAGTTATTTTACACATATTCATATAAAAGGAATTTAGAAAAATGAAGAAATATAAAGAATCTAAGGGGTGTTCTCTAATTCCATCATCTGTATAGAACTTACTAGAAGCCACGCTAAGAAGTTGTAACTTCTATATCTCACAGCACTGGAAGATAATTTAAGGCAAAGGAGACTTGAACATGAATCATATTTCAGCTCTTTCATTTCTATTACAACACTTTTTTTTTCTCTCTGCGCAGCAAAGAGTGGATGCACAGATCTAAATTTGCATCTGGTTTCCATAGTAACTGTTTTTTTGGCTTTTTACATTAGGCACCACCTGTTGTTCTGTGGCCAAACCTCCAAATAACACCACAAATTACAAAGGGGGAGGAAGGGAGACAAATTACATTTGTCTAGAATAGCGCTTCTCCAATATACTATTTTTCAGTGATGTTTAGCCACACAATGTCACATAGGGAAAATATCTGACAAAGTATCTATGCCTCCTTACCATATCTGCAGATCGAAGTGGCTGTATTTCTTGAATTTAAAAATTTTAAATCCAAGGTGGCTATTGTAGTACCCCTGGGTAAACCACTGCCTAGGATGCCTACGTCAGATATTAGAGTGCCAGTTCACATCCGGGCTACTCCACCTCCAATTCAACTAATATATCCTCAGAGGCAACAGATTATGACTCGAGTACTGGGGCTCCAGTGATCAACATGGGAGACCCAGATGCAGTTCCATGTTCACGGTTTCAGCTTGGCCTCGTCCTGGCTATTGAGGGCATCAGGAGTGAAGATTTTTCTCCTCTCCCACTCCCCAATCACTCTGCCTTTCTAGATGAAAATAAATTGACACCCATTAAAAATATTAAATCCTTACTTTCACACATTGCTTTGCTAATATGGAGCTCATTACTTTGCATGATAGAGCATGACGCACAGAACTATAGAACTATAGCATATGCACCATCAGCTATTTGATGATCTGAAATCACAACATAGTTAAAGCTCTCTCACATAGGTTCTCGTTTCCCCTTTTGCACAAGAACACACTCACAGAGTCACACTTCTAAATATATCGAGTTATTTTAGAAATTGTGCAAACCCTTTTTCTCTGATTCATTTTTAGTCTCTCCTACTTGAAAGCAAACCAGCTGTTGGGGAAGACTTGTGGGTTTTCCTTAATTAAAATGATCTCTCGTCATTCTGATTTAAAAGACCCTAAATTATGATATGAAAAGTCTCCCTCTTTGGAAAGACATTTTTTGCAAGGGGCAAAAGGACCCTCAGAACCTGACTCATTTAAGTGTTCTATCATCCTTTGGACATATATGATTAAATCCTTAAGGTCAGAAAAAAAATCAAATGCATTTTGATAAAAAATATGATCAGCTGCTCAGTATAGTTTATAGCATATATGAGTATTATGAAAGACTATGGTTCACTGTCTAAAGCAATCCATTAAAACAAACATAAGTATAGAATATATGTAATAATTCATTACAACAGGAATGTAACTGTATAAAGTGTCTATATAACATATATTATTTTTGATTTGCTTGCTGTTCCATAGCTCATTTCCTCTGTCAAGATGTTAACACAGCCTCCTGTCAACCCAGGCTCTCGGAATTCTGAGCAGTGGCTGAGTGCAGCTCCTCAACCTCCACTTTGTGTGTCCATCTTACATCTGCAAAACCATGACCCCCTCCCCCTATGCCTTTCTCTCCTGTTTCATCTCTTCCTCATTGGGAAAGGGTAGCTTCAAAGGCTAACAGGCCTACTTAGAATCCTGGCTCCACATACAATAGCCACATGATCTGCCTCAGCCTCATGCCTGTGTGCAGAGAGAACCAGTAACATCCGTCTCACAGCCAGGTGAGGGTGAAATGTGGTAAAGCATATATTACTTAGTAGGCACACCAAAATTCTACCTCCCTGATCCTCTCCACACCTAGAATCTAGGATCCTCAATCCTCAGCTGGAGATTCGAGTATCACCTTCTGGTACTACGGAGAAACTCTGTAATCCTCCTTTTCACACAGCAGCTGCCTGGTTTTTGTTCTTAGCTCTGTTTTCTTACTAGACACGTGTAGCGCAGCGGTGGCAGCAGGAGGGACCCCAAGGCCCCTGGGAAATGAAATGAATTTCCTTCTCCTAAACAGTTATGACCTGCTGGTTCAAAATTGTGGTAAAGCAGAGAGTCACTTCCATACCTCTCTCTGAAAAGAAGCAATCAAAATCGGATTAAAGGAGATGGTATTTGCAAAGTGCTTAGCACAGTGCCCAGCATACAGTAAATGCTCAGTAAATGTTATTCACTCTTATAAATTATTTTTGGAATGAATAACTACGCAGGTCAGGCAGGCTTTAATATCAGCATTAAATGAACCAATAATGATGGTGACCATGAGCACAGAACCTATTTCTGGTCAAATAGGAATTTGCAGAGACAAAATTTCAGATAAAATGTAAAGAGTAGGATATCTCACTTCCTTTAAGACAGAGTTGTAGGTTAAATTAAGTAGAGGCATATACTGCAAAACAGATATTCATTTCATTGTCAGCTGAAATCAGCATAGAATGCCTTCCCAAAACCCTTCACCTTGGACATTGGAAATATTATTCTAAAACAAAATACTTTTGAATGTGAATAAAACTGAGAGATGGAACTTTTGATGATAGCTTCAAGACTCTCAACTTGACCATTAAAGCAGAGGAAAATAGATCAAAAAGAAAGTGTTATATTGCTGGTCTGAAAACTGTAGATGAAAGTCACTCATTCCACCCCCAAATCCTCCCACTGCAGTCTGAAGGAATTTAGTGATGAGTCAAATGCCTTCTTGTAGGTTGGGTATGTCGTAAAGGTTATCTAGAGCAAGGACTTTGACTAGGCATGCATCAGACATATTTTGGGGGAGTGGCTGTGAGCCTGTAGACATTGTGTGCCAAATTGTGTATGTGTGTTTGGATGAACAAATATAATCATTGAAATATTAGGAAGCCAGAAGTGGAAATCAGTTCACTGACTGTTTTTCCCCCGCTAGATAAGGATACAGCTCGGCTGATATCATATAATTCAAGAATAAAGGACCAACTCTTTTTAAAAATAATTTCATCTGTTTCATATAAATGGATATAGGACCATAGTCAGATTTTCTTGACTGGAAACTTACATGTTAGTATACACTTTCAATGATGATATGAAATCTACATTCAAAAGAAAGTGGCACAGCAGGAATTCTCCCTCTTGAATTAGGTAAAAATCCTAATTTGCACAGAATCATCAATCCCCTGTAAAAAACACAGGCCCAAGGGAAGCTTCACTGAGATTTCACCTGCTTTTGGTATGTGTGGTCATATTATTTCTCAAATATTTTATATTTTTGGATAAGTAAATGAGAAATCTAATCTGGCTGTGTAGAGGAGGTATGCATGCACGTGACCACTTCTTGCCAATCTGTAGTATGGCAACATGCATTATTCTGTGGAGGGGATTTGTAGCTTATTTGTTTATTTGATAGGCAATGAGATCTTCTTTCCATTGGTTCAATCTTCAAATGCCCACAACACATAAAGCTGAGCTAGGTCAAAGCCAAGTGCCAGGGACTTTATCCAGGTCTCCCACATGGAAGGCAGGAACGCAAGAATTTGGGCCATCACTGGCTACCTCCCATGCACATCAGCAGGAAGCTGGATCAGAAGTGGAGGTGAGACTTGATCCAGGTAACTGATATGGGAAGCATCCTATGGGAGGCAGTTTAACCCACTGTGCCACAATCCTCTCCCCAGGATTTGTGAATTTAGATTCTCTAAGGGAACTAGACCCATCAGTTTAAGAAGTATCCAGCTACATGAAGAAAACAATTTTATAGATGTGGGAGTGGAATGTTGCAGGTTAGGAGATTTATTCCTAATGGCAGAAGTATGACTAGGAAGCAGTTCTACCCATTCTCAGTTCATTACTTTTGCCACTATATCATAGTAGACATTAAACACTTTTACAGTTGGGGATTACACTATGGCATAGTAGTTTAAACTACTGCCTGTGGCACTAGCATCCTATGTGTACACTGGCTTGAGTCCCAGATGCTCTACTTCTGATCCAGCTCTCTGCTAGTGGCCTAGGAAAGCAGCAGAAGGTGGCCCAAGAGTTTGGGCCCCTCCAACCAGGTAAGATACCTGGAAGAATCTCTCAGCTCTTGGCTTCAGTTAGCCCTGTGCCAGCCATTGTGGCTATGTGGGGTACTGAACCAGCTGATGGAAGATCTCTCTCTCTCTGCCTCTCCCTCTCTCTGTCTATAATCTGCCTCTCAAAATAAATAAATAAATAAATAAACGAATGAATGAATGAATGAATACTTTTACAGCCTCAGGGATGATCAAGTGAGTCAATGTCAAGATCACATCATTCTAAACCAGGATACAAGAGTCATTTCCTGGTTTGTGCCTTTTCTTTCTTTTAACTTTAGTTTTAGGGACTGTGATAAACTAGGGCAGCCAGAAAATGAGATGACAGTGTGAGGGTGTCAGGGAGCCATGGAATCTTAGATATGTAAGCAGATGGGAATAGTCTGAGTTCTTCTCCCATTACCTAGTGGATGGGCCACAAATATAAAATCTAACATTTCTGGCTATCAACAAAATGCATTCCTGGAAAAAAATTGTTCCACACACCATGTAGTTGGCAGCCATCAGCAGTCTAGGCATCTCCCTCTGAAGTTTAGCTTCACCATGGAATGGCTTTGGCAGCCAAAACTCTTCTGATGGTTTGTGCCTCCATTCCCAACAGCCATCTTATTTTTATCTCCAATGAGACTGACAAGAGGGTGCTTCCTGGACTATTCCAGGGGAGGCCACTTATAACAACTGATAGAGCCTCTTCATGAAAACAGAATCTCAACCCAACACTTCTTTCAGGTCTCTTCTTTATCTAGCTTCCTGCTCTTGGTTTTGGTTCCCTCTATATCTAGTTTCCTGCTACTTAAATCACCGCCTCTTTGTGTTCGAGTCCATCTTTCCTGGTTCCTCTGGTTACACATCTTTTTCACAGGTTAAATGACTATTGAACTGGGCTGCCTAAATCACATGTTTTGATAAGAACTTGAGCTGTTCATCTGGACAGCAGCAAAAAGGGTTTCTGGGCTATAAGAATATGAGACATGTTAAAGTGAGAAAAATGCACCATGTTGTGCAGAGTGTATGTTTTACAGAGCAATACCAGGATGTTTATAGAAACACATGCCAACTCTATGAAATCAAATTCTAAAGGGCAAAGTGCTGTGAATGCTGTCAATTTCCTCTACAAACCCATTCCATTAGTAACAACATTTATTGTTTATTGAGTACCTACTATATGCTAGACATTTACAATGATCTTCAAGTATATTTTCACTACCACAATAAGCACCATGGTCATCCTATATTTAGAGATGTAGAGACTTATTCAAAGTTTAAATAGGGTAGAAAGTGTGCAGAGCTGTACTGTCACTGAAGTCAGTTTTTCCTCTGCTGCTGATTTAATCAATATGCATATTATAGCATATTATATTTAAACATTTAAAGCCCTTAAAACACACACATTAATAATTTTAGATGTAGCCACCTCTTGATGTCAACAAACTCCATAAAATTACTATAGGACACATTGTTTTTATGTACCTAAATTTAATAAGGTAACTCATCTAAGTTAACATTTTGTGAGTGAGTCCATATTCTTTTTTTTTTTTCACATCAAGAGATACAAAACCTACTTCGTAGTAGTCCCAGAGAATGAAAAAGAAGATGAAGAGGAATGATTTCTCAAAGAAATAATACAATGACAATTTGCTAAGAAGGAAACACAAGAATCTTAAGCCACTGAATCTTCTGTTCAGTCATTGAAACAAAGATAATTCCATCAGGGAAATTCCAAACATTAGGAGCAAAAGTAAGACCCTCAAAGTGTCCAAGGAGAAAAATATATCTTATACAGAAGAGTAGCTTCAGATTTCTTATGACCCACACACAACTCTGAAATAAAATTGCAAACTGTCTTTGGCATTTTGATTGAAGCATATTTGGTCGAGAATTCTTTATCAAGTCACACTAGCCATTAAGCATGAGAAAAGAAGAAAGCTTTCTATAGTAGGCTACTAGAAGATGTACTCCTCTCATTTTTACTGGAGAGATTTATGAAGGAAAAATTCTTGAGAGGCATTTCTGCCTTTTCAGAGATGGTGTTGTGTACCCTGAGAGGTAGAGAAATGTCTTTGTAGACTGTTTTCTAATCATCTTGTAAGAGATAAATGATAAGCATATTTTGTATGTATTCTTAGAGTGATAGACATTTATGCAATCCCTACTTGTAGGTTGTGTGGCAAGGACCTAGGATAAGTGGGATGGATAATGCACAGTTGCAGCCTCATGCAGTCATAGACTCATCAGTGCATTCTGTAACACTGCCTGGTTATTTAGGTTTAGGGGTGGAGCATGGTGGTATACTGGCCAGTAAAATAATGGAATTGAAAGGATTGGGTCTAGCACATTCCACTTTAGATACCACAGTGTCTGGTAATCTTGTTAACCAGAAAGCGTATTTCTGATTGCCCTCATGGGGAGATAAAGTTCAAAGTAACAAAGGATATTTGTTGGTGTTTGTTGATGCATAGGTGCATCTTGGTTATTCTGTATCTCTGGTCTTTTTGCATTCCATTACATAAGAAACGATGCCTTGTAGAAAGGTAGGCTCCTTGTTTTGTTCACTGTTGTATCCAGAGCTTAAATACCCCTCTAACTAATAGTGAGTGCTTAATTACTAGTTCAATGAGCAAATCTAAAACAAAACAAAACAAACAACAACAACAAAAAAAACAAAGATGTACTCAACCAAAATGGGGGATTAAAACAAGAGTGAGAAAGACATAGAATCCGGGAGACAGAGGATACAATAGTGTAGGGGAATGGCAATCCCCAGGATAAATGGAAGGTCCAGGATGATGGTTTTGCAACAGGTTTCAGAAGCAACAAGTCTGATTGGAGTAGGAAGACACAGGGTTATTTATAATAGGCATAATAACCAGAAGAGGAAATTAGAACTTCTGAGATATGTGACATGTCTGAACCTGTAGACGACTAAAATATATTTAATAGAGCTGTTGAATAATGTGGAAGAATTAGCCAGTGGATATTTAAGCATACATACCTATGTTTATTTATATATGTATATGTGTGTGTGTATATATATATATATATATATATATGACATGTTAAGACAACTGATAGCTCCAGAAAACAAAAATAGTTGCTATAAATAAAAACATGGCAGCTTACTAGAGAGCTCAACTATACGCCATACTCATATACTCATCCTAATAAAATAGTAACAAAAATAAAGTGAAGAAATATGTAATACCTGAATGAAAAAAGAAAAGCACTTTATACACAGAATAAAAGACAACTTGAGTGAAGGACAGGTATGCCATGTTCCTGGACAAGTGACACATTTTCCAAATGCATCTGTAAGTGCAATGCTATTCCAATGAAAACAGTAAAGCAATTTTTAAAAATTTAAAAATTTTAAATTAAATTAAAAATTAAAATTTTAAGAATTTAAGTTTATCAGTTTTTTCTACAGTTCCAATATGTATGATTTACATTTAAGGCACTTAGTCTCTCAGACAAAAAAAATTACTATTGAGTTTTAACAAATCTGGAATTTGTGATAGACATTTTTATATTATATGGATAGGAAACATCTGTAAGTATTAGTAGAGGTTATGACTGATAGGGTTAACATAATCAGTAAAATTTTGATAGAGGAAGATAAAAAGCTTGTTACTTTTATTTAGATTTGCCAAAAAACAGATCTAGGACCCAGGATGGAAATTAAATGTCTGATTATTAAGGTATTTAAAGCACTGGAGACATAGTAAAAATCAGGAGTTTTACAAAAAAACTGCTAATGAACAGTTAACGTGGAGGTGGAGAAACATTCTCCTATGCTGCTGGTTGGAGCAGAAGACCATGCAACTTGGTAGTATTTAACAAAACCCCATGTAATTAACCTTTGACTTTATAATTCTACTTCTTTGTATTATTGCTATAAAATATATGTACAAAGATATTTATTGCAAGATTTTATTATAGAAAAAGATCAAAAGCCCGCCCCATGAATTTGACTGAAAGTGATTTCCAAGAAACACTGAATGAAAATAACAAAGTATGAAACAATATGTATAGTATCCTACCATTTGCGGAAAGAAGAGGACAATTTTAGGTATATGTGTGCATTTTAATGAATTTGCAAGTGTACAAACACATTATTTATACTATATCTATCCATATCTATCTGTTTCTCTTTATATATATATATATATATATATATATATTTGTTTATCTATGTGTAAAAGATCCTTGGATACTGATAACATTGAATCCTCCAGTGAAGCATGTGAGTGACAAGGTTGGGATATGCCCTTCGGTGGCTCTTGAATTTTGAACCATAATGATATAAATAAATCAAATTCTTAAAGTATTGAAATAAAATGAGTCAGTATATGCTGGACTTTTCATAACTGGTTTTGGGACTGAGTTGGCTATTTGTTTAATATTCCTGTTAAATATTAATAGTAGGAAGTATTCCCTGAGACTGGTGTCAGGAAGAAGTATTTCCTTCCATGCAACTTGAAGTATCGTTCTGTTATAGCATTTATCACATTGTATTGTAGTTATCTAAGTCTACTGCTTCCTCCAGTACTAGAAAGTTAGAGTGTCTATAGGCAGCATAGATAGATATTCATAGATCATGAATTCATTCACTCATTAACCTACTGCCAGACAAGCTGTTTATTCAGCCATGTATCTTTGGTTTCTGGCCTTGCCAATAACATAAAAACTCACTTGCCATTTCTGAATGGATATGTGAATAAGTGAACAACGTAAGTACAGCAATTCATCATAGCTTTCAGAATGATAGGAGCTTAAAATCAGTACTGTCCATATTCTTAAGGACTTTGAGAAAATACTAATATGTCTTGCTTCAGAAGTTAAGCTACAGCCATGTTGAATATACAATCTAAATATTTCATAAACTATTCATCTACCTGCAGAAAAATTAAGTGTATTCATTTGATCACAAAGATGACCCTAAGATTTCTTCAACTGCATTTTGTTACCTTCCTTCCCTCCTGGTATGTTCACATGTTTACAAAGACCATAACTGCATTGAACAGAATAGACAGACACCAGCAATTAATACTGAAGTTCTCTAATTACAAGCATCATGCCTCACTTGGATAAAATCTTTTCAGTAACCTTGTGAAGTAGATTTTTATAGCTGTAAGTAGATAAAAGCAGCATTAACAAGTAATTCCTACTGTCATTTATGTCAGCAGCACACTCAGATTAAACTCAAATGAATCTGTGCTTTATGAAAACGATTTGTTAAAACTATTTCACAGCTCTCTTTGCATACCTCTCTACTAGCCACTGCATCTTAAAGCATGTAAGCAGTATGATGACTCCATCCTCCTCCCACCTCCCTGGTTTGTTCCCCAAGAGGAACTGTCTCATCATTTTTTGTTTTGAATACCCAAGGCTTAGTCTTGTGATAGGTGTATCATTGTACTTAATCAATTTGTGGACCAAAGAATACAAGCTCTTGTTCACAGACAATATGATGCATTAGAAAACATCAGATTCAATACTGACAATTTTTCTAAAAACTGAGTGGGTCATTAGACAACTTTCTAATAACATTTTCAGTTCCAAAGTTCTCTGATTTATGTATGTACGATATTATAGCAGGAAGGAGACAGAGTGCTGATAAATCAAAAAAGAGATCAAACATAACATTAAAGAGTTAGCAAGTATCAAACCCTTGCTTGTGGAACTATGCTTTCATTTGCTCATTTAATCCTTGCAACAATTCCATGGCTTGGAAACTACTGCTATCTCCATTTCATCCGTGGAGAAATTGAGCTTCAGGTGAGTCACATGGACAAGTTCACAGAGCTCATCTGAGTTTGAACTTTCAATCACAACTTGATTTGGACTGTATATAGTCACAGATCCCAAAGGGTGGTCATTTTTAATATCAAGCTGAAAATAGAGATTTAGGGTATTGCATATGGATAGTAATTATACATTAATAATATGAAGGATTTCTTATCTGGAAATCTAATTTGTTTAACTATATAATATCCCTCCTTTCCCTCTTCCCAAGAATTAAGAAGGATGTAAATATTTAATTCTCTAGTTCTTTGTAGGAGGCTCATTGAATACCGAGATGTGGTGGAATGAGAAAGTGAGAAGGTCATGAGAAGGTGAGAAGGTCATGCCAAGATGGCCACTGACTACAGAAACTGCCTGGCAACAGGCCGTGATTGGATAGCTTCAGAAACAAGATGACAACAGAGCCTGACTGACAACAGGCTGTGATTGGATGGTTTTGAAAACTGCCTGGCAACAGACTGTGATTGGTTAGGGCATAGACCGCCCTTTGGCTGGATTGGCTGTCTTGGCTATATAAGCAGCTGTAACAACTGAAATAAACGAGTCTTCTCAGGCCTGCTTTCACCCAACTCCCGGGGTCTGTGTGGTGACTCCACACCTCTTGCCCCCACCACGCTCTTCCTCTCAGAAACGAATCCACTGCAACACCTAGATAAGGAGGACTCTGGTGGGCTTAGTTCCAAGTTAGATCTACAGTTGAGTTCAATATAGTTTTTTCTCATTAACATGCACCTTTCACTTTAAATTACCCAGAATATTTAACACACATACATGCACAACCCTTTCTTAAACTGATGCAATCTCTGACTCTCTTCTTTCAATCCACTGCTATTGGAAGGCCTACCTAGATTAGGTGCCATGAAGGATACCAAGCAGGTTATGGTCCCTGATTTCAATAGTTACTTCGTGCAATGGCTTATATGTGAGTGTGTGTATGTTGATTGCATGGGGAGATCATTCTATAAAATGACAGTACTAGAACTTAAGCATATGAAAGTATTTTTAAAAGTTCATGGAAAATGGAATTACAATGTGGTTTCTATTAATGCAAAAAATGTTTTGAAATCTATGCTGCTTTTTCATTATACACATATTTTCTTTTTTTTTTTCTTTTCTTTTTTTTTTTTTTTTTGGCAGGCAGAGTGGATAGTGAGAGAGAGAGACAGAGAGAAAGGTCTTCCTTTTGCCGTTGGTTCACCCTCCAATGGCCGCCACGGCTGACTCGCTGCAGCTGATGCACCACGCTGATCCGATGGCAGGAGACAGGTGCTTATCCTGGTCTCCCGTGGGGTGCAGAGCCCAAGCACTTGGGCCATCCTCCATTGGCCACAGCAGAGAGCTGTCCTGGAAGAGAGGCAACCGGG
Organism: Sylvilagus floridanus; assembly: GCA_949820135.1. Classification (NCBI taxonomy): domain Eukaryota; kingdom Metazoa; phylum Chordata; class Mammalia; order Lagomorpha; family Leporidae; genus Sylvilagus; species Sylvilagus floridanus. The sequence continues at coordinate 69,055,022 of OX463244.1, read as the reverse complement.
ACAGAATCTGGCGCCCCGACCGGGACTAGAACCCAGTGTGCCGGCATATTTTCTATGAACTTTTGGAGAGCCCTCCCTCCCATACTGTTTTAGCTTGCTCTTAATGGCTCAAAAAAACTAATAGTAAAAGAAAAGGACAATACATATCATATGAATTTATAATACATTCAGAGTTATACTATAGCTTATTTTGACCATTTTATCATTGTCTCACAGGACAGGAAAGATTTTTGAAAGTGAATATGATGTATGAGGTTAATCCCGTCAGTGAAAATAGTATTCCTGGAGAAACTTCAGTAACCTAAGCCAAAAAGGATGATAAAGGTCAAATCTCCTCTCTAGCAATCTCACAGGTAGTCGTGTATCCTGAGCTGGGATACTTCTGGAAATAGAAATCATTATCCTGTAAGAGAAAGATCATACTAACAAATTTAACCTGTAAAATAAGTATTTATTGTCCCAAATCAAAATGTATCTGTATACAAGGGTACTTCAAAAAGCTTGTAGGAGCATGCATGTGGCGCAGCAGCTGAACTGCCGCTGGAGATACATACATCCCACATCAGAGAGCTTGGGTTTGCGATCTAGCTCTGTTCTCCATCCCAGTCTCCCATCAGCGCATGCCCTAGGAGACAGCATGTGATGGTTCAGATCATTGTGTCTTGGTCACCTGTGGTGGAATGAGAAGGCCATGCCAAGGTGGCCACTGGCAAGCGAGCATCAGTTACTCAGGAATGGCTTTGAAACCCACCTGGCAATGGAGCCTGCCTGGTAACAGGCTGTGATTGGATGTATTTGAAACTGCCTGGCAACAGGCTGTGACTGGATGGATTGGAAACTGCCTGGCAACAGGCTGTGATTGGATGTATTTGAAACTGCCTGGCAACAGGCTGTGACTGGATGGATTGGAAACTGCCTGGCAACAGGCTGTGATTGGATGTATTTGAAACTGCCTGGTAACAGGCTGTGATTGGATGGCTTTGGAAACTGCCTGGCAACAGGCTGTGATTGGTTGGGGCATAGACCGCCCCTTGACCAGATTGGCTGGTCTTGGCTATATAAGGAGTGGTTCCAACTGTAATAAACGAGTCTGTGGGCTGCTCGCCTCAAGCCTGCTTTCACCCGACTCCCGGGGTCTGTGTGGTGACTCCGCGCCTCTTGCCCCCACCACACTGCTCCTCTCAGAAACGAATCCACTGAAACATTGTTGAGAAAATCAACTGCAACAGTCACCCACATCAAAACTCAGGTTGAATTCTAGGTTCCCAGCTTCAGCCTGGCCAAACTCTGGCTGCTATGTGCATCTGGGAAGTGAATCAGTGAATGGGAGTTCTCGCTTTCACTCTCTCTTTCTGTTTTTCGAATAATTATTTTTGAACTTCATGTAAAAACAATTAAAAGTGTTTATTTTGGTGAAAAAAATTTTAATTCCTTTGATACTTTTTGTATTCCCTGTCATTCTAAGTTCTCCAATATACCAAAAGCAGAGACACTCCGATGCTCTCTAAGTCACAATACAGTGATAGCACACATCTAACCAAACTCAGGCCCTGTTCAATTTTGCAAACTAATGACTCTTTTGCTTTCCAGGGTGGCATCCAGGAATTCACTACATTTTCTTTTTATGTATATTCTAGTTCTTTGCTGTTTTTCATGTCCTCAATGGATTGTCCAGGGTCTGTAATTGAGTTATCTAATACAGTAGCCAATAGCGACACATGGTTATTTAACTTAAAATAAAATTTAAAATTCTACCTCCTAGTCACACCTACCACATTAAAGTGTACAATGGTTACAAGTGGCTCATGGCTACTGAATTTGACAGTGCAAGTGTCAAACATCTACATTCCCCTACTCTTATGCCATTGTCATACTGCTTTCCTTTTTGGCCATAAAGAACAAGTCTGACCCTTCTTCCTCTTCTGCACATTTCAAATTGCTAAATCTTCTCTAAGCTAAATATGAATCCTACCTCTTTTTTTTGCCCCTCTCAATTATAGGTGTCTAAATATATTAAGATTTATCTGTAATCTTAGAGTGTGGTGAGCCTAAATGGGCCCAACATTCTTCATATTAGCTGACAAAATCAAGAATTGTGAGAATGCCTCTAAGATAGCTATAGGTTCATTACTGGACCCTAGGACCACAGTCACTTTTGAGAAAGAGCACAGTATACTGCTGACTCCCATTGAGGTTGCCGACATCTAACAGCTCTTCTGCTTGGGCTGTCTCCCATATTTTATAGGGCACTTGAAGTTAATGTGTGGGAACTTGCACTTTGTCACTCTTACCTGGATTTTCTTAGAGTTCAGTAACCACTTTGGTTTGCAGAGACCCTGTCGAGTGCAGACTGGACAGACAAAATACTTTTTCAAATTTTGTTTTCATTCTATGTGAGAAAGAGGGAGAACTCCTATTGCTGGTTCATTCCCCAAGTGCCTGTGGCATCCAGAATTGGGCCAGGCCTTCATTTACTGTCTCCTAAACAGGCGGCAGGGACAAAAGCCCTTGAGCCATCACCTCTGTCTCCTCAAGTGTGCACTAGCAGGGAGCTGGGACAGAAAGGAGAGCTGGGACTTGAACCCAAGCACTCTGATATGAGACACAGGCCTCTCAAATTTTGCCTTAACTATTGTACCAAATGTCTGCCCTATAAAATATTTTATATTACTCCCAGATTTATATCATTTAATTATAATGAGATTAGTTTCTAATGAAACTTAATTATGAAAATTACTATAAAAATAAATTAGAAAATGACACATATGAAGAGATAAGTAAAATATTAAAATGTGGAATTACGAATGACTGAAAAGATATGGGTATATATGAAGAGAAATAGAGAGGGAGGCAGATGGAACATGTTAAGAGAAACAAATACTAAGCAACTGGCAAAATACAGAACAAGACTTTTACCTGTGCATCAAAAGTGGTTATTCCAAAGAGACACAAGTATAATTTCACTTGAATCTTTTGATAAGAAAGCTATCTTATATGATTCTACTCACTACAGTATTAGAATATGCAATCTGAAGTTGGTACACTTGACCTTTTGTAAATAAGGTCCTGACTCTGAGGCTTAAAATTTTTAGTGATCTATCTATGATCTAAAAATAAAACTCATGCTATGGCAAACAGTACTTTCTATATCAGGCCCAGACCTTAACATGCTGGCACCCTTCTCTATGCGGAGAAATCTGACACACATACACAGTAGGTAGTGACTGCTGTTCCCAGACCACATCCTGCTCTGCTTGTCTCCACACCTTCACACATGCTTTTCCTTCGCGCGGGACCTCTCCCTTCCTTCACTTGGCCCAGGGCTTAGCTAAGGCGCCACTGAATTTAATGTCAACATAACTATGTGCTCTCCACTCAGTCTCCATTTATTTTGTGCTATTTTGTACCTATGTCCCATAGAGGACATCTCTTATTAGTATCTCTTTGGCTCTCTTTCTAAACTTCAGCAAGGAGTCTCACAGAGGAACGTTTGACATATATAAGATGCTAAACTGATGTGTGCTGAATGAAGAAAGAAAGATATGTCAATTATCCCCTCTGTAATCAGGTTACTGTAGTAGTAGAATTCTTGGTTTGCTGGAATGAGACCAATTCAAGTTATTTTAGAAAGTATAAAGTGGGAAGAGTGTGGATCTGTGTAAGTAGAAGGGTGTCTTTCAGAGAACCCAAGAAAGGAAGGGAACCAGAACCCTGGAAAATCTAAAACCAGAAACAAAAAAACATCTGGACACTTGATTGCTCTTTTATTTCTACTTTTCCCCACATATCACCCGCTTTGTTCTTTTTTTCTTCACTGCAGAACAGCTTTTCTCATACTCCTAACAGCTTTTGAAATTATGTTTTGGAGTCCAGCTGCAGGTCTTAACTAACTCACATTCTTTCTACTTCAGTTCCAAATGTCACCAAAGGAAATGTGATTGACCCAGGCTGAGTCAGGAATCACCCATTGTACAATCTGTCAATATTAGGGAGAAGTGAGTAGTACAGTGCAAATGTGGCTGCTCACGGGCAATCCACCCGTGTGCTGTGATGTGGGAGGATGTGCTCAGGAAGCAGGCAGGGGTCCTGAACTGAGCCCACAGCGCACATGGCCTGCTAGAGGCTGCCAAAGACCCCGCAGAATGCAGGGCAAGGTGCAAGCAGGAGAGTTTTAGTAACACACTTGGATTTTAAAGAAATACTTGGATGAAGATTTTATGCAGACATAGCATCACAAGTCACCTTTTTTTTTTTTTTCTATTTTCTGTATTATGGGTGGTTTAGGACAGGCCTATCTTGAACATTCATCCCCTACACCTTCAATTTTTATGATATATGTGTGAAGGAAGATGGAGTCCCAAGGTGTGTATGAGTGGGAGCAGTGTCTGAGAGTGAAACTTTGAAATTAATCTTTTGAAAAATCTGCATTGTATGTCCACGGGTGATTTGATTTTCATTTTCCCCTAATGTTCTATATTACAAAAGACCCAACTAATTTTTATCGTATTCAAAGAATAGTGAGCAATTGATTTTACTGGGGCATAGAGCATGGGAGAGAAGAGCAGAATATAAAGGTTCCAAAGATAGAGCTAAGACTGTTCTATTTATTTGAAAGCAACTGGGAAGTGCTGAAAATTGTTAACTGGAGAAATGGCCTGATTAGAACTACATTTTAAGAAAACTGGTTGGAAGGCTATGAGTTAGCATGCTTCACTATTTGGGCAGAAAAAGAAGAAACCACAATGATAAAATAAAAAACACAACAAATGTGTGGCAGAGAAGAAATAAAAGGAAATAATTGTGAAATATAACCCTTTTGAGTCAAGGGTCAAGAATTGGTGAAACTTATAGGTCTTCCCTCCAAGGACCCTCAGACGGTTCACTGACCTCTCATACCCATTCTTGGTCCCTTTCTGGATCAGAGACACTGAAGTAGAGGGAAAAAAGCTGTAAAACAGATTGGATGTGAAGATGAGGGAGTTCCAGTCAAAGATGATGTGAGGGTTTCAGGTCTTGGTGATGAGAAAACCTGAAGTGGGGAAGAAATTGGAAGTGAATGGAAAAAAGCCAGTCATTGCATAGGGATGTGGGGACATGACGGTATGCCTGGTTTTAAACCCATTGTCTCTGAGATTCCTTTGGGATAGCCACATGGATGCGGGTCAGACACCTGTATTTTTCTGAACACCTACTGGGTGCCAGGCAGATGATGTAATTGAACTCACCAAATAATAATTAAAATCCTAGGACAAAACATTTTCTTTATTTTACAGATGAAGCCTCTGAGACTTTGAAAATAAGTAAATTGCTCAGGGTCACACTGTTCATTGAATAGCAGAGTGAGCTTTTGAATCTAGATCTGCTGGGCTGAAAATCTGTGCTCCCACAGTGCCTCCCTGCAGGTGGCCTTGTGGCCAGGCTAGAGCTTGAAATTGCCTTGTCCATCAGGACCAAACAGGATGGATCTGGTTTGGTCTGTAAATGTTGGTGAGCGTGTATGTCTTAGGTGCACATGTAGGTTATAAATTTTTTTAGGGTAGAGATGGCATTATAAATTTTTGTTGCCTTCCTCCACAGTACTTCATGAAGCTCTGGACACAGAAGAGGCCTCACTGAATGCTTAGACTGATCAATGATCCTGACGTCTGGTGATAATTGCATAGCATCTTCATGTTGAGGTTGTAATTCTCATGCATCATTTATTTAGATGCCTCTTCTTGAATGTAGTGCCAGGTACAACATAAAGGAAGATGGAGTGTGGAAAAATAGTAGCAAAAAAACAGCTTTTTTTTCCCCCACCATTACCACCTTCCATTCCCTGAACCTTTGTCCTTTCCCATTTCCTTCCGGATCATCCTGGGGAAAACCAGAAGATCAGTACTTGGGACACTCGACATAGACCAAGAGCATCCCTATTTATAGATATTTGCTGTTCTTCCCCACAGGATTAATTAAGTAACTCAGCCTTGACCTAACAGCATTGGGACATATGAGCAACTCAAGCCTGCTGACCTCATGCCTCTGTCCAGAAGCAAGTGATGACTATTGCCTTAGGTAAAGAATTAGAGAAAGGATTTGAACAGATCAGTGGACACATGTGAGAGTTACTGATGCTCCACATGCTTTTCAAGAAAAAAGGAAATTTATAATTGTCAGTTGAACCAATTTTCTTCTATGATTTCTTAAAGACCATAATGCTAACATAGACAATAACTACCACGTAACAGTTTTATCTGCTATTTGGTAGCTTGCTAAGTGTGTCAAATATGTTGACTTATTTATTTAAGATTAAAATTAGTTTCCTAAAGGAAATGATTCTCTGGGTTACTCCAAAGTCGGTCCAATGAAACATGGAGGGAGGCAGAGGAAGTAGGTTGGAAACAACTTGTGCAGTCAAAGGATGGGGATATCTAAAAGCCCACAGATAATCCACATGTCCTTGAAACTTTTTATTTTACTGGTACCCAGTGCCCTTGTGAAATCTTACATGATAACTAGGACTGTATCTGTCATGTTTACTGTAATATCCCCAGTACTTCAAGTGTAGAAAGTGCTCAAAATATGTGTAAAATGAGCAGATAAATGAATCATTTGGTAAGTAATTACATGCAAGTTCTTAATTATATGTAAAAAGCAAGGGTCATATTTTAAGCTACTGATCTGAGCCAAAACTGAGTCCATACTGCCTAAGTATAGTATGTTATCCATCCTTCACATTGCCCCATCCCATCATTAGAATCCCGTTTTTAAATATAAATGTCTCTCCACTAGCAAAGGCAGATTAGATGTTTGGCAATCATATAGAACTTAGAATCTGATTGACACATTCATTTCTGCCAAGACTTCTAGTTGAAGCATGATTAGGGACAGAGAGTTCAAGGGGAAGGGGAGAGATAAGCTTGTGATTCTAATTATAAGAAAAATCAGGATCAGATGCCCTACCAGCATCTGCATCATTGCTAATGACTAAAGTAAGACCCTAAGGTGTAGCTTAGTTCCTGGGAGAATCTGAAGGCCCGGAGGCCACAAGTTGGTCCTCCTCTAGAGGTAAAAGTACAAGGACTAACCTTGAACGATTCCACTGCTGAGTGGTTTCAGCACAAGCAGGATTTTTTCATGTTTAGCACAGTAGAGAGCAGCTACAGACAGGTTACCCAGAGGAGAACGGCCAAAATCATTTTACGCCAAGGATTTCCATCCTCTTCTTAACCTAGCAAACTAAATAATATTAGCGATAATTGCTCAATTGCAATACTCCTCACAAACAGATAATGACAATGGCCTGCTGAATAAGTCGGTGAGACCAGGGGAAAGAAGACCACATTTAGAATGGTTTCCTTATGATTCCATTCATATTCCAATATCGTGAATGATTAGCAAGAAACAGGTGGAGACTGCAAATATCTGATGCAGGGATTTCTGACTATTCGCCAACTTTGCTTTTCCCTCTTGATCTTGCTCCATTAGTGGGCCACATTTTGTAGCCTCCTTTACATTAGTCCTCACAAACAGTATGAACAGAAGGAATGTGTAGCCTTTTAGGACCAAGACATTTTAAGGAGTAGATGTGCTTCCTTCAAACTCTCTATTCGCACCTGTACTCAGCAGTGGAAGACAACTAAACCGCCGAGGATGGTAGAGCCACAAAGCAGAAGAAGCCTGGATTCCTGAATCATCACGCGGACTAATGACACTTGCTGGACTAATGACATTTGCTAATAAGGATTACCAATCCTTACTAAGAAATTAGCTTTAATTCCATAGAGCCACTAGGCATTTTGAAGGTGTTTGTCACAACAGACTAACTCTTCTTAATTAATATGAGAGGTTTTGAAAAATTTTGAAAAGTCATATTATGAAAATAGCAAACTATGCATGGATCTCAAAATTTTTTGCACCAACATAAATTTAATTCCATTTTCCACAAACTTTTTGAAGTACTCTCATATATACCACAAATTAGATCCTCAGATTTATTACAATAGGATGATTGAGCAAAGTTCAACAAAACAAGATGCTTCAATGAGGAAATCCCAGTTCCAGTAGTTGCATTAAACAACATCATAACTGCTATAGAGAGGAGTCATTATCAGCAAGAGACATTTTCTAAAGTAATATCTTCCCTTTCCCAACAGCCATTTAGAGATTTATTGTAGGTGTCAACAGGGTGATAGGAGTATGGGCAAAATAGGAAAACAATCAAAGTAAGATAAGAACATACAACAGGGAGTACAATTAAATTTAGCAAAAACATAATTGTCCAAGGGTAGGCTAAAAAACTGAAGTTCTAGTCCATAAACCAAAGAATCAAACCCAAATGTTTAAATGGAAAGCAAAACGTGGACAGCTTTCAGCATAGCAGTATAGTCCTGCTAAATCTGCCGGTCACCTCACTGCCTCATATGATGATCGTGTGGTGACCATGCAGTTAAGTGTGTGTCTGTCAACTCCAAACTCATTAAGGAAAATTAGATAGGAGTGTCAAACTCCTTCAGATATCCAAAATGATTAGATTCTACCTGTAAATTCCAGAAAGTAATTTGTCTTGGAGTTTTATATTATGGTATAAAGAAGTAGAATTTCCAGAAACTGACACAAATATAACAAAATTATTATAATATGAACTAAGGGGTTGTCCTCACTTTGGAATTCCCAGGAACATAATAAGCCCTCAAAAGTATGAATGGAGATGGGAGTTGATGGATTATTTGTGGAATTTCAAAAAGCCATAATATGAGTAGACACTTGGCCTAGTGATTAAGACAGTAGCATCTGATATTGGACTGCTTCAGTTCAAGCTCTGATTCTGTTTCTGACTCCAACCTCCTGCTAATGTGCACCGTGGGAGGTAGCAGATGATGGCTCAAGTAACTGAGTCCCTGCTTCCCACTTGGGAGACACAGACTGAGTTTATGGCTACCTTGGTTTGGCCTGACACAGCCCCTGCTGTTGTAGGCATTTGGGGAGTGAACCAGCAAGTGGGAGCTCACTTGCGCTTGCCTACTCTCTCTGTCTCTCTCTCTCTCTCTTTCTCTACTTCTTAAATGATTTTTTATGAAAGCCATCATAGAAACCATGCAAACTGTTGAAATCTTTACTTAGTATATACTAAATTGATCTTCTGTATATAAAGATAATTGAAAATGAATCTTGAGGTGAATGGAATGGGAGAGGGAGTGGGAGATGGGAGGGTTGTGGGTGGGAGGGAAGGTATGGGGGGGAAAAACCACTGAAATCCAAAAGCTGTACTTTGGAAATTTATATTTATTAAATAAAAGTTAAAATAAAAAAGAAACCATGTATTTATAGGCAATCATATTGCACTATTTAAAACACTTTTGTTCTTTGATTTCACTGGGAATATGTTGTCTATTATGACTGCAATATTGGTTCTCTTGTGTCCATCAGAAAAATCTCAACACTCATTTTAGATGTCTTTAAAAATTAACAGAACAGCATTAATTACTATTTAATAAATGTTAGATGCAATCTTTCAAATATGAGTCCATTATTAAAAGAATAATGACACAAGGTTTTTCTTGAGAGAAAGGTTATCCAGAGTTACAAATCAGGATAGTACTACATCACCCAGCCACAGCGTGGACTACCCTGAATATCTCATTCTGTTTATATTTGAAATGGATGTGATAGCTCCTTTGACATCTGTCATTTTTATGGGAAGACTGGTAAGAAAATCTATATAAAGTATAGCAAGTGGCAGGTAAGGAAAGGGAATGGCAGGCAGAGAGAATGTGTGTGTGTGTGTGTGTGTGTGTCCTCTGTGTTATTACAAAACATTGTGAGTGTGCTCCCCTCCCACTGTGCAAATAAACAAAGGACATCCAAATGAGGACAAACAGAGGCTATTTATTCAGAGCATGCTACATAGCAAAAGATTCAGGCACCCTCATTTGTGTTTGGCAGAGACTCAAAGACAGGCAGGGGAATGGGAAAGCTCTGCCCTGCTTAAAAGGTGCTCTGACTGGAAGGCGGGTGGTGACTTGGGAAGCCATGCATGAGCAACGTGAAGCAAAGTATCCTATGTGATTGGTCTGGGGGCAAATATTTGGCTTTATCTAGCTGTGAGCTGAAAGTGGTGGGAGTGAGGATGGGAGTTGGGGAGGGAGACAAAACGTAGGAAAACTGCAGGTCATTGACTATGTCCTGACTGTTTGGCACCGTGTGCGCACTGTTGCAGCAGGGGTTGGAGGCAGTGTGCTATTGTCACACATGATCTGGTCATTGTTCATTTACTTCTCATTCTGCAACCACCACCCTCTCATCAAGGGCAACTTGAACTCCATTGCTGTCATTAAGTTTTCTTGAACAATGCTTCCTTCAAATAATTTTACTTTAAACTCCTACCTCATCTAGAATTTGTACCACATCATTAAATACTTAATTACAAAATGTTTTAGATGATCTTCATTAATTTTTGCACATTGTCTCTCCAACCAGGATATAAATTTGGAAGTTGGTATCATAGTTTATACATTCTCTTCTATTACACAATAGTCTATCGTGCCAAATCTATGCAGTAAATGCTCAGTGGATAATTGCTAACTGAATATTTTCTATAATACTATTCAATTGAGGTATAAAAAGGAACATAATTTTATCTATCCATCACCATTCCAGATGCTGACTTCAGCTCCCATCATCTCAATTTTCTTGGAACTGGAAGACTTTGCACGTTAAAGTTCTAGGATCCTGAAGAAGGGCTTCTCTCATATCCAGCAAAAAGGAGGCTAGTGATTGTTTTTTGACATCTAAGCCCTATATTGCAGTGAACCCTCTGAACAATTCATGAGCTACATATTAGGCTTTTAGTAAGAAGCGAATAAGGTCTTAAGGGTGAGAAGAAAATAAAAGTCAAGTAGTTCCCTTAACATCCCTGGGAGCAGTGAGAGCTGTGGCAGAAGAAATGAGACTATAAGTGAAGAGCTGGATGAATATGGACATATTCCTAATGAGAATTCTCCACATATTTCTGAGAAAACTTCAAATAATTTAAGTACAGCAGCTGGAGTAGAATCAAAGTGGAGAAGCTACGTATGTATGTCCAACCAAAGGCAACAAAGAGGTATATTGTGCCATAGATTCTACTGTGTAGACAATCCAGCTGTGTATCTTTCAATGTTGGGGAGAACTATGTGGTGTTCAACGGAAGGGCTCTTGCTAGCTATTGAGAGCAGAGTGGCTCACTCTCAGCAATTAGGCTAGCTGGTTGTGAAGCCATTGATAGCCTGAAATCAGCCATGTTGAAAATAACTTCAGGGAAATCAAATTCTAGAAAGCAGGGCTTTTATTTTCAGAGCACAGTGGTGGCTGCAGAGAAGAGACTTGTATCATTCATTCCATAAAGCACCATAGGCGAAGGGGTGTGACCTGAAAAATCCTGAATCTTCTTGCTTCCATCCTTCTTTGTCAGAAGTATATAATGCTGGATGAGACTGTACAGGGACCGTAGTCCAGCAACAAGAACTGCGTTACCCAAGATCGTGTATCTGGTCTGATCACAGAGAAAGTCTGAAGAAACACCCAGATTCTCTTACCTTCACCCATTTCTGGAAATGTAGTGTCTGGTCATTCAAAGTGGCATAGTCTCTTCCCTACTTCCCCTGACATCAAGGAAGGCTCCTGCTGGTAAGGCCAGATCGCTCTCTTGTGTCAGAAACTGGCTCATAAAATGCTATTAAGTGGATTACTGATGACCTAATTCCCAGCTGCAGGACACATTCCATTAGAGGCAGGCTGGCTGCCAAGAAGTGTCAGCAAGCACTGGATGGCAGGAGTGATGGAAACCATCCTGTCTTGGAAGGCAGGGCCTCTGAGAGTGCAGGTGGTGGTGGGGAGGAGGTGCTCCTCTTCCCCCACATTAGGCCTAGATGTTTTTCTAGGAAATGAGTTCATCAGCTTCAAACAGAACTTCTTTTTCTAAAGATTTATTTATTTTTTGAAAGGCAGAGTGGAGAGAGAGAGAAGGAGAGAGAAAGAGAGAATCTTTCACTTTCTGTTTCACTACCCAAATGGCTGCAACAACCACATCTGGGCCAGGTCAAAGCCAAGAGCTAGGACCTCCATCTGTCTACTACATGGGCAGCTGGGGCCAAGCACTAGGGCTATCTTCCACTATCTTCCCAGGCACATTAGCAGGAAACTGGATCTGAAGTGATATAGCTGTGACTTGAATTGGCAGTCCAATATGCAATGCATACATCCCAAGCAGCAGCCTAACTGGCTATGTCACATTAGCCCCAAGGAGAATGTTCTTGAAACAACAATGATCATCATTTCAGAAGTAACTAGACATAATGCTTCCTATGACATAAATGTCTAGAATCCTGATCAAATTTAACCATTGTCACCACACTACCACTTTGCAAAGACTTTTGTTCTTTGCCACCCACCTCTTCACTTCTTTCTTGCTTGCCTTTATGGTCAGGTTATTCATTCTTCTATTTCCATGTCTCATTTTCTTAAAACACAATGAGTTGCTAGTTGGTGATATATTAGAGAAGAGTAGGAATACGGTGCATCTGCTCACAAAGAATTTGGTAAGAATTTGTGGGAGAAATAGATCATAAATCAAAGAAAAGTCCCATATGATATTTACTCCTGTTAAGATTGGTACAAGGATTAAATAAAAATGTATGTCATTAGCTGTAGAGAAACAAGATTAATGTAAAAACATTGCTAGGTGTTAAAGGAAAGAGGGAAAGTTATTTAAGTTTCAAGGGAACTTTAGATTCAGTTAGGCTTTCAGGTAGAAGAAATGCAGCAGAAATACAACAGGTCCAACAATCGGAAAGCTGAGTTGGTAACAATGGCGTCATCTCTAACCAACTCAAATAGCAGACAAATCACTAAGCTCTCCCTAATCCCTGTTTTCTCACCTCTGAAATAAAAATGTCGACTTGATGGTCACCAGTTCCTTTCTAGAGCTAAAGAGTGCTAATCTTAAGTCAAGATGAGAGAGTAAACTAGAAGGTCTCAGCTTGTTCATCAAGAACTAAAGACACAATGTTGTATTTAGTTTTCTCCTTAATTTCTTGTTTTTCTACTATTTTTCTTCCTTCACTATCTTTCTGATTCATTTTCTTCTTTAGGCTTTCATGTTATCTCCTCTGCCTCTTCAAACTATTAGTGGTGTCAAATGGTCAGACAACATATTACAAACTCATTTTCAGGAACTACTATGACTATCATTACAAAAATGTACTCTATAAGTACACTTGACTGTGTCTGGATGCATGAGGTTCCCATGTGTGTGGGTGTGTATTCGAAGTTAACAAGCCAGAAGGTTTTATTCAATTATTTAGAGGCTTGGAAGAATGGCCTTACAGAAAGTGAATTAGAAGTCCAAGGAAGGTAAAGTTACCATGTGACTGGAAAAAAGTTGATTATTCCCTTTTGTGTCTTTATGGATTTTTCATCCAAAAATTGCTAATATTCTGCTACACCGCCAAAACTCTGGGGAGATGTTGCTATTGTAGTTATGTTCCTTAGCAAACTCAGAGTAAGTCCTTGAAAATAAACCATTAGTAACTAACATTTCAATAATAGAAACTAAGACTAGGGTGAGCACATCTGGCTTTCTTCTTTATAGAAATAATCACCGTCCATTAACTCCATCGCCTACCCAACAGCTTAAAGCCAAGAATTTGTCTTTGGATTTCAGGTCCTTTAATGCATTCCTGAATTTGCTCTAATTTTGGAATGAAAACTCGAAGGCTGATGACTAAACAACATGCACTAAACTCAGACCATAAGTGTGGTGGAATGAGAAGGCCATGCCAAGATGGCCACTGGCAAGCGAGTGTCAGTTACTCAGGAGTGGCTTCGGAAACCCCCTGGGAAACCACATGGTAAAGGAGCCTGCCTGGCAACAGGCTGTGGTTGGATGGCTTCGGATACTGCCTGGTAACAGGCTGTGAACGGTTAGGGCATAAACCGCCCCTTGACCAGATTGGCTGCCTTGGTTATTTAAGCTGCTGTACTGACTGAAATAAATGAGTCTGTGGGCTGCTTGCCTCTGGCCCGCTTCCACCTGACTCCTGGGGTCTGTGGGGTGACTCCGTGCCTCTTGCCCCTACCACGCTCCTCCTCTCAGAACGAATCCACATCAATACATAAGTGATAGGTATTTCAAACATTTCTCCAAAATTTGTGATGCTGTCATTCAACTCTATTCCCACCAGCCATGGCCCTGAAATAAGCTCCATTGACACAAATATCTTCATCATTTCAGTCCTCTCTCAAGTATAGAGGATTTTCTTTCTTTTCATTTTTTAAAAGATTTATGTATTTATTTGAAAGGCAGATTTAGAGACAGGCAGAGTTGTGCAGAGGCAGTGAGAGAGAGAGAAAGAGAGAGAGATCTTCCAGCCACTGGTTCAGTCCCCAAATGTCTGCAATGGCCAGGGTTGAGCCAGGTGGAAGCCATGAGCCAGGAGCTTCTTTGAGGTCTCCTTAATGAGCTTCTTTGAGGGGCCCAAATACTTGGACCAACCTCTGCTGCTTTCCCAGGCACATTAGCAGGGAGCTGGACTGGAAGTGAAGCAGCCAGGACTTGAACCAGCACCCATATAGGATGCCTGTGCTGTAGCTGGCAGCTTTACTGGCTATGCCACACCAGGCCCAGAAAATTTTCAATGTTCTTTATACCTATACGGTTCTTACTCTGCCTGAGCCTACACACATTTTAAAGCATTTCTTTCTCACAGCTCTAGCCTCTGCGTTTATTTTAGAATGAAACTACTATAAATTAAATCTCTAATACCAAAATATGGTGTGTTGTAATAGAAATACAACATTAGAGAGAAAAAATATAGGAAAATTAGCTCAATATATCACTTAAGAAAGTGTTTACAGAACTGGCATTTTATATCAAATAGGATTGTGTTAAACTTCTGCTATAAATGGCTGGACCTCAAAGGCATCTAATATAACACTCTTTCTATGTATAATTAGTTTCACTTCCCTTGGAGTTTCCATGATGTTTCTTATTTCCATTGTGAGTACATCTGCCTCACCAGAGTGTACGCACCTTGAAGGAAAGACCATATCATTCATTTTACATACACTTCTCTCACAACAGACCACAAAAAAAAAAAAAAAAGGGTTTATTAAATTGAATTGATTTCACATTATAAGACTAGCAGGCACTCTGATGTCTTACAATGGCTTTTTCTTTATTCAAAGACTTCCTTTTTTAGTGCAAACTCCACGTGACCTGCAGTTATCTAGGGCAGCAAGTAATGTTCAGATGATTATAGCAGAAAGCTGAGATTCCACTCCTGCTCTGGGAGTTGCAGGCAGAGATCAGCAGGGCCACCTGCTTAATATTTTAAAGAAGTGGCAGGGTCCTTTCACAGAGGCCTCTGCCATCCATCTCCTCTGAGGATTCAATCACTCAGCCACAGTGCACATCCACTGGGTCAGACCTTTATGCAGGCTGACGTCATCCCAACCTCATGCAATTCATTCCTAGTGTGTGTGTATTCTGCCAGGCTCCTCTGCCTCTTCCCCCATCCTCCAGCTAGGGAGTCAGCCAATAAATCGCCCTTAATCTAGAGCCCAGAGCTTGGCAACTCGCCTTCCCTGAGCTTTTACTTAGTTATGTTGTAGGGGGAGGGCTGGAGAGGGAAAGAGGTGTGCGTCCCCCCTCCCCGCTACTGCAGCAAGGATCTTTGAAACCTAGGGCCACCAGGAGCCAGGAGTCAGCCCCGGGAAACAAGGCTCCCAGCCTGCTGGGTAATTCTGCCCCTCACACCCTGATTCAGAAATGCTGTGTAGAAGATAGTCCTCACGCAGCAAACACCCTCTGCCCTCTGCTAGCTCCTTTGATTTCTCCCGCGAGCATGGAACATGAGGGGAATGAGGAATCCAGAGGGATTTTTTTCTCTACCCCTGCCTGAGTCCTTGAACTTCCGCAGGTTCACCTCCACCATCTTTCTCTTTTACCGCCCCCGCCCCCACTTTCCCTTATTTAAATACAAACGCTCAGGTTGCTAGAGCGAGCGAGCTCGGGAGCCGCCATTGAGAGGGAGCAGGGTCTCCATGGAAACCAGAGGCGCGGCGGCTCTTGCCGGCTCCGCGGGGCTCCGCGGTTAGGGTGTGGCAGGTCAGGAGAGCGGTGCGGAGCCTGGAGAGGCGCAGTGAGCCTGAGACTAGCAGAAAGGAAGAGAAGAAGCTCAAAGATCCGATTTTCTCTTAATTTTGGTTTTAGCCACCGAATGCTCAGAGGAGAGAGTCCCAGAAATCCCAAGGTCAAAAATCTCACCCCAAACCCCCACCCTCGCTTAATTTTCTCCTCTATCCAACAGAGCTCAGTGTCACGTGGGAGACTCAGGGGGGAGTGTTTTCCTATTTGGTTACAATGCAGCAGCAGCCACACCCTACTGGTCTTCCTGCAAACACTAAAACTGGGCAGAGAAGCAACCTTTTCATATGCTACCCGCGTGCCTTGACTGTCTAGTATGTTAATTCATGTCACCTTGAGATGAGCCCGCCTCCTTCACAGACATGGATGCACTTGTGTGTATGTGGGGGGAATATTCTGTCCATAGCCTCATACCTGATGTAAAGTCTTAGAGAAAATTCTCACCTTCAGGGTTCACGGGCCAGGGTCTCTGTTTCCCCTTGTTTGCACGACAGATCTTCATTCTTCTTTGGTTCTGTCAGGGCCTAGAATATGCTATCCTCCAATATGGCACCATGGAAGTACTCTGACCTCTCGCCTTTCTCCCCTGACTCATGCTCATAAAAACCTTCTGTGATCCACCTCTTCCAAAAGTGGGGCTCAAGGCCATCATCCCGGAGACTTCCTGCCCCATACACAGAGATCAAGGAGCATCTGAACAAATAGACCTTGCTGGGTCCCCCCAGGTTGTTACAACAGATCATACCCTTCTGTCCAATCGCACTCCTGTACTCCTATCCATAAAACTATAATTTTCCCTGGATCTTAGGTCTCCTTCCTTGGCCACCGTTTTGCTCATTTACAACCATTGCTCATAGGAGATGCCTACATTACAGGCAGGGACTCAACCCATTGTACCACAATGCCAGCCCTTATAATTTTCTTGTTTATTAGTCTTTGTTACAGGGTTATTAGCCACAATCCTTGAGATGGTTAAGAAAAAGACACTACTTTCTCTCCCCTTCAATTCTTTTCCTGAGCATACTAAAGTTACTTGTATTAGTTGTACGTTGCTGCTATAACAAATTATCCTGAATTTGTTGGCTTAAAAAGCAGAATGTATTTTAATTTATCTTATAGTTCTGGAAGGAAATTGGAAGGCTCACTAGACTAGAACCAAGAATCTGGAGGGCTGTGCTCCTTCTGGAGCCTCTAAGACAAGGATTCATTTGCTGCGTTTTCCAGCCCTCAGATTCTGAGTATTCTTCAGTGTTCAGCCTTCTTTCCTCTTTCAAACCAGCAACAGCATCACTTCACCCTCTGTAGTCACATCCCTCTCTCTGGCTGGGACCCTTGTGGTTACATAAATACCTCCATAGTCCAGGATAGTCTGTCTATTGCAAAATCTGTAAGTTAATCACATTTACAAAGTCCCTTTTGCCCTTTAAAGCATTATATTCATAGTTCTTTTATGGATAAAATACTGAGGAAGAAACAAAACCTCAGTTCTTTGTCTCACGTAAAAGAAGAATTTTCACACAGACAAAGCAGTGAGCAAAGTAAGATTTATTCAAGACAGAAACCTGCTGTAGCAGCCAGGAAGGTGCTCCCAGAGAGGCAGACCAGAGAAACTGTGAAGGTCAAGTCTTTTAAGCACAATTTTAGGGCTGAAAAAAATGAGTATCAGTTAACAATCAGTCAGAGGGTGGGGACAAAACCCACTCAAAGGCCAGATGTGTAATCCTGCTAGCTTGCTCATAATAAAACGAAAAAGCCATCAGAAGGGTGGGATCTGTGACTTCCTTCTGTTTTCATGATAAACTGAAAGCTCAGAAGGGTGGAATCACTACTTCTTTGCTATTCTGAAGATAAAACTGGAAACTCCAAAAGTATGGGATCCACACATTTGTCTTTCTAAAGGCAGCTTTTGGGGAGAAGCATGTAATGGGATTCAGCACTTGCTAAAGGTAGCTTTCGGGGAGAAGCAAGCATTTTGCACCATCTTAAAGAGATTTCACCTTTCTCTCATTCGACCAGGACTGACCCAACCGCCCATCAGCCCATCTGCCTCCTCACAGCACAGTCTCTGGGGATTGCTGTGTGAATATCATCAGAGAGAAGATTATTCGGCCTACCTCATTTCTTTCCTATCCTAAACATGACGACACCTTTTCAACCTTTAATGCCTCTTATCAGTCTATTTGTCTCTTTCTTATAATAGCCAATTTTGTTGACAAAGAATAGTCCATAATCACTACTTTTTCACCTACCATTTACTTAGCTTCCTACCAAAGTTTGCTTCTGACCCCTTTGTGGCACAAAAACTGTCCTGCCAGAGTTCAAAATTGCATTCAGATTTCCAGTTTCAGTTGACGTGTACCAGTCTGTTCTTCCTCACTACTAGCCTTTGACTTTGTTGTGCATTTTCTTCTTTGTGAAACTCTCTCTTCCTTTGGATTCCACAGTGATTCTTCTCCTTCTCTCCACACCCCCACGCCCAACCTCTCTTCTTACATCTCTGACTCCTACTCAGTCCATTCTGTGGGTTTCTCCTCATCTGCCTATCCATAAAGACTAGTATTTTCTAAAGTCCTGCTACTCAAAGTGTGCTTTCACACCAGGAGAATCAACAGCACTTGGAAGCTTGCTAGAAAATGATGACTGACAGACCTCATTCCAGAGCTGATGAACCAGAACCTATTTTTTTTTTTTGAACCAGAAACTGTTTTAACAGGATCCTCAGGTGATTTGTATACATATATAATGTTTGAGAAACACAACTGTAGATTTTTGTACTTGATCTTTTACTCTCTGAAAGATCTGATCTACTGTTCTGATACTAGTTTAAGTCTCAAATTTATATCTTCAGCCTATATCACTTACCATTACCACTACTAAGGGTTTGAAAAGTTTCCAAAACACACACACACACACACAGAGAGAGACAGACAGAAACAGGGACAGAGATACCACTTGATCACAGAAATCTCTGGCTTTGAATAATATCCTACCATGTGTAGAGTTATATCCCAGCTCTCCAGCATAGTTACAAAGGACGGCTTGATTTTGCCCTCTCTTTCTGTTCTCTTTCTCACCAGTGCTCTATTCTCTGCACATATATCCTGAACTGTATGCATCATTTATACCACACAGCTTTATACTTCTTTAGTTTTTGTAGTTCCTGCTGTTTGACAAATTCTGCCTATCATTTTGCAACTGATAGATTCCTGCTAAATCCTTCAAAACTGAGCTATCATCTATTTTCCCTGGCTTTAATCTCTGCTTACCCCCACAGAGAGGAGTATTTGCTTCTTTATACATACTATAATTACTTTTTAAAGATTATTTATTTGAAAGGCAAAGTGACAGGGAGAGAGAGAAAGATCTTTCATCTGCTGGCTCACTCCCTAGATGGCCACAATGCCACAATGAGGCCAGCAGGCCAAAGCAAGGAGCCAGGAATTCCATCTGGTCCCAAACGTGGGTGGCAGGGGCCAAGCACATGAGCCACTTTTTTAAAATTTATTTATTTCAAAGCCAGAGATACAGAGACAGATGCAGATACAGAAGGTGAGAGAAACATCTTCCATCTGCTAGTTCATTCTCCAAATGGCTGCAATAGCCAAGCTCGGTCCTATCTGAAGCCAGGAGCCAAGTGTGTCTTCTGGGTCTATCACGTGGGTATAGGGGCCCAAATACTTGGAAAAACTTCTGCTGCTTTCTCAGGTTCATTAACAGGGAGCTGGATAGGAAGTGGAGCAGCAAGGACTCGAACTGGCAACCCTATGGGTTGCCAGCACTGCAGGCAGAGGCTTAACCTTCTATACCACAGCACCAGCCCCATGCCTCTCTGGAACATTAATAGGAAGCTGGGTTGGAAGCAGAGTTGGTACTCAATCCTAAGAACTCTGATATGCGCTGCGGGTATCCAAGGCAGCGGTTTAATCTGCTGTACCACAACTACTGGCCCCATACTTCTTATTTACATACACACACACTCCCTATGTGATGGTTACCACATATTGCTGTGTTTTGAAATTGGAACTTTATGACTCCCCTTCTATGTCAAAAGCATACTGAGATGATACAATTATCTTATCATTTGTCTCTCTTTCCTTATCACTTTGCATAATGCTTAGCATATTATAGGCACTCCATAACTGTTTTATGAATTATTTTAAATATCTGTTTATTTGAAAGGCAGAGCAACAGAGATATAAAGAGGGACAGACAGAGATAATGCATCTGCTTTTTTACTTCCCAGTTGCTACAACAGCTAGGGTTGTGTCAAGCCAAAGAAAAGAACTTAGATCTCCATCCTGGTCTTCTACATATGTGGTAGGGCCCAAGTACTTGAGCATCTTCCATTGCCTTCCCATGTGCATTAGCAGGAAGCTGGATTGAAAGTGGAGTAGGTGAGACTGAAACCAGCACTCTGATATGGGGTGTTAGCATCGTAAGTGTTGGTTTAACCCACTGCTCCAAAACACTAGCCCCGTGTTATGAATTATTGAGTCGAATCAATTAATTGGTCATTCAAACAGCATTCCCCAGTTCTCATATTATAGCAGTGTGGGAGAGTAGGGACCCCTGGGTAGTGCATCCAGTACTCCATTAGCCTCTTAAAATGGAAGGCATCATCAAGGCAATGTTTGAAGAGTACCTGGAATTCTAAGTAAGCACCACTGAGTAATGATACTTTTTCTGGTTTGTGGATTATCATTTAAATTTGAAGACTAAAAGATTTAAATATAAATTTGATTGTTACAATGTAACTATAATACAGTTGCTTGGCTTTTTCATAGGAAAATGTCTGCAATGGAGGAGTAAGGTTGACTATGGTTACTTATTTTTAAGAAGATGGTGTTTTTTTGTATGTGAGTGAACATTCTATCCACTGGGTGCTGCTTCATGTATAAAGAGAATCCATTTTCACAGTTACCTCTCTGGAGCAGGGGTGCACCCCTAATTCATGATGCCATCATAGTATCTGGGGGGCTCACTGAGAAAGGTGCCTTCCTCCACAGGTCGGAAAAGGCAGGACTTGGTCCTGTCGGAAGTTCAGGCTACCATGGCCATCCAGTCTTACTCTCCATATGTGCTACTCTCCCAGCAGAGGTGCAATGTCATCATCTTTTCTGCTTCTTTTCCCATTTTCCCACTTCCTTTTCTTCTCCACTGGGTCTGGGATAGACAGAGGTTAACACTGACCCAACTTGTGATTGTCCGGGCCTTGTAAGTCTGTGTCTGTGTAAGTTCCACCAATAGAGAGTAAAAGCACCTAGATTCTACTTCTGTCTCTGAAACTCTGCTGTTAACCCTTAAGCTGAAAAGCACATATTCATGACAAGGGCTCTTCTACTCTCCAGAAGGTCAAAGTACAGAGAAGGAGAGGAAGAAATCTAAGCTAACGTGGAGAGGGACTTAGTGGGCAGGCATTAGGATCAGCTGACTAGTTTGCCTAAGCTGTTTCAGTAGTAGAGTTATAGAAGACCCTGGAGCAGGGACTCTCAAACACGTCTGTGCATTAGAACAATGTGGGACTTTCAGAAACACAGATGCCTTGTCCCAGACTTCAGTAAAGCCAGGCAGGGGCTGATCCTATATGGTCACTAGGGAAAACCAAGGCAGAAAAGGAAAATAAGGTGTGGGAATGAAAGTCTGTAATGGATAAACATCAAACCAAAGAGTTTTAGGGGTGCAAAAGGCTCGTGGGAAAAACTGAAGTAGAGTGTCAGGACAGAAGAAAAGGAATGGATTGTTTCATCAATTTAGTGAAATCAGGGACTGAGAAACTGAATGTAAAATAAAATGAAGTCCCCAAATTGAGTTAAGATATTAAAACTTACCTTGCAAATATGCCATGTCCTAATCCTTAGGTATGGTTGTCTCTTTCTGTGATTCTGCAGTTTTTAGTTGTGTCGATCACTTTTTGATTTACTATTGTCTGGTTACATGTTTCACTCCCAAAGGCCTAATTTTTTTTAAATAAAAGTTGTAAAAGAATAGTCTATAAAAATGGTAAATGACGTATTCAAGAATCAGTGCTTATGGTGTTGTACATGATAGCATGACAGAGTTTACAGTTCAAAAATACTTAATGAGAATAACAAATCCTTAACCCTAATTCTTGACAGGGAGCAATGAGATGTTCCATAAGTTCTCATTAAAACCAATGCATTCACTTCTGGGAGATATTGACTAGAATCGGGTTGCTATTTGGAGTCCTTAGGTCAATATTGACTTCTCTCCATTCTATCAAGAGTTATCAGGGGAGCCAGTATGCATGCATCCCACATGGGAGTACCTGTGTTTGATTATATAGCTATGGCTTCTGACTCCAACTTCCTCCTAATGCAGAAGCAGCAGTGATGGTTCAAGTAACTGAGTTCCTGCTACCCACATTGGAGACCTGGATTGCAATTCCTGGCTCCGCTCCAGCCAAATCAGGCCATTGTGCACATTTGGGCAATACACCAGCAGATAGATGCATTCACTCGCTCTCCATCTCTGTCTCTCTCCCTCCCTCCTGCCCTTCCTCCCTACCTTCTTCACCTCAAATAAATAGAATTTTATTAGAAGAATATAAGTAGCGACTTGAGGCATAAAAGGATCAATAATTCTTCAACAGGTCATGTATAATCCTTTTTCCAATTTCAAATTCTTTTAATCATTCAGTCTTTTATTTTAGCAAGAAATCATATTAAACATTTGGGGACACAATGATAATATGTTTGTATGTGCTATGGCTATAGTGTGGTTTTATAACCTTTTTAAAAATATGATGCACATAAACATGATACCTACAGATATTAGTTTATAATAAATTAGTTATACTTTATATGAATTAGTTTATGTGAAGCACTGAGATGGATGTAAGATTTTGCCTTACTTGCAAAACTAACAAGTTAGCCCACACAGTTTTATGAATTCTGGCAGAAGACATGAGACTCTTGGAGCAGGGACAAAAGACTATTACTCACAGCACAGCTGGGAGCATAAAGCTCATGTCGCTGCCAGTTCCCTGTGTCTTCTAAGACCTCCAGAATCGAATGAGGTAGGCATAGATGGATGCTGCAGGGTGGACACAGTTGATTTTTATCACAGCTGAAGAGCTCCTGAGCTTAAGAAACCACAATCTTTTAGATTAGGTTGCAGGCAGACCCATCCAATCCCTTGCTGGTGGGAGATGTTATCATTATTTTAATGGTGGGGAAACAAACTTGCCCTTTGCTCCGTACTAAGACTATCCTCATTTGATAGCTATTTGCTATAGAAACATCCTTGCAAAGATAGTCCAGATCAAAAAACTGTCAGGTCTGCTTGCAAAATGTTCAGAAACACAAGGGGCTTGTGTGATATATATCTTAGAGCTAACTTTGCTTATATGAAGGATGAAAAGGAAGAGTGATTTGAGAAAAGCAAATAAAAAAATAAAGCAGCACAGGATAAGAAATCCTAGGGAAAATGAAACAACAGCAGGAGCTGGAGGAAAGCAGGTACACAGACTATGCTTGAGTCAGGAGAGAGAATAATTCAAAGGTTTTGAATGGGAGATAGAAAAATTAAGCTACTTAAAGAATACACAGGTCATCTGAAAGAACATCTTCAGGTTGCAGTAGCAGCTTGAAAGGACCTTGTTCCTTCTAGAATTACGTTGCTAAGAAACAGAACCTAGCAAATCTGGAAGCAAGTTAGGATAAAGGCAAAAAGCAAGGGCATGTTTCTCTATGTGGCTAAGATTTCCACTAAAGCTGCCACACTCTACATATAAGGTGCTAACTTACAGAGAGTGGGGGTGGGGGTGCTCAGCACTGCCCCAGCTTTCTGAAGAAGTCTCAAGCTGGTTCCTGTCCATCTTACCCAACTGGAAGATCTGAGGACTTTTTCTTCTATATCATCATTAATGATATTTCAGGGGCCAATGAGTGTTGTAGGCTATTGAAATGGGGCAGAAACGGTTATATTAAGATAATTGTAGTTGTAACAAAAATTCAAAAATATTAGGAGTTTAACATGCTATAGTTCATCTTTCATTCACAAAATTTATTCTTTTTTTTTAAAAAAAAGATTTATTTGTTCATATGGAAGGCAGAAAAACAGAGAGAGAAGGAGGGAAGGAGAAGGAAAGGAAGAGAGAGAAGTATCTTCTATCCACTGGTTCACTCCCCAAATTGCCACAATGGCTGGGGCTTGGCCAGGCCAAAGCCAGGAGCCAGGAGCTTCATCTGAGTCTCCCACATGGACGCAGGGGCCCAAGGATTTGGGCCATTCTCCAGTGCTTTCCCAGGCACATTTGTAGGGAACTAGGTAGGAAGTGAAGCAGCTGGGATTTGAACCTGTGCCCATATGGGATGCCAGCATTGTAGGCAGAGGCTTCACCTTCTATGCCACAGTGCCAGCGACACAAAACCCATTCTTAATTGCTCCTAATCAGGTGGTATTTTAGTTAGCTATTCTACAACTACAAACAAAACCAAAACTGTCGTGGTTCACAACAGACCACATTGTATTATTGTGACTGCAGATGCTTTGTGTCTGCTAAATTCCATTTGACTCTTCCCTGTGTGCTTTTTTATTCCTGGGTACAGAATAAAGAAGAAATATCTATGTGGAATGTACCATTTTCATATCAGGAAGCAGAAGCAAAAACATGGCAGAAACTTTTGGTACCTCCTAACGCTTCTTGAAAGTGGCAGTCTATACACCTGCTCATGCTCCATCAGCACAAGTCACACAGCTGAGATGAACATCAATAGCCAGAGAGGAGACTATATTCACAAACAATAATATAACTTAACATGAATAGTTTTACTGGAAAAATTTTCTTCAAACGGATACTCAGGCATCTTCCTCCATCTTGGAACTGAGCTATTGTCTAGAGATAATCTGAGATGGAGAGAAAAGTAGCCTGTAGGAAATCTATCAGAAAAAATAGACAAGATATATATATATATATATACACACACACACACACACACACACACACATATATATATATATATATATATATATATATGGGAGAAGGGAGTTGTAATTCAAAATCAAGTTCAGAAAAAGACATCAAAGAGAGAGGCACTGGTCAAAGGCATAGCTTAACAGTTGCTGACTCTGGCCACAGTGCCCTATGGGACATTCAGAACACTCAAGCAATGCACCAAAAAGCAGAAAAGGTTGAAGCACATGACATTTCTTTTTCCATCCCTAAAAGTTTGCTGGCCATCCCAGGCAAGTATGAGTAGACAGAGTCCCTTTCCCTGTGCTGAAGTGGTTCAGTAGGGATCTCTTAGCTGACTCTGTTCCACAACCCCAGCACTCTGGTTGTCTCAACGGCATAGGCAGCTACATTTCCTTTCACTTTGTGATCTTGGGCAATTCTGCTCTTAAATGGTTATGTGGCCAAAGTTCTCACAGGAGAAGTAAGAAAGCAGAGGAATGCAGTAAGCCAGGGGATCATCTTTGTTAAAGAGCTTCGCTTTTATCCTTGGTTAGAGGCAGTAGGAAAGATAGCCTGACACTAAGTGATAGGCAGCAGGCTCCCGAGCGAGCCCTCAGTCCTCCTAAGGTCACTCTTGCCCTGTACTGGAGCTCTTCACAACCTGGTCACGTAGGAGGGCTGTCTGGCTAGAGTAAGCTTCAAATCGGCAGCAGGATCTTGAGGAAACTCCTTGGTTACCAGCCTTCCAGCTCTGTGTGTTCCTCAGTCCTTATCCAACTTGCAACTTCCCCTGACTGCACTCCAGATACACAGAGATTCATTATTGACTATTTATATGTTTAATAACCTTCTCTAAACATCCCAGCTTTAAAGTGAGAGCCCAAAGCGGTTTAAATTGCTGCATTATTCTAGTTAATTCACAGAGGCTTTCAGGAATGGTGGGGGAAGGCTGCACGCACTTGGATTTGCCTCTTTAATGAAATTACATGTGCGCATCAATGCAAAAAGAATACCGCCATGACTGAAAGCATCATTTGTCGTGTTCCTGCAGTGCTTTATACTCTTTATGCCTCTTCTCCAAAAAGGGCACCCTGTTTATTCCTTGGCTATTTAAATGTCATTGCTATTCCAACCACAAGTGTGTTTTCGGCATTCTGAATGAACATTTTGCTTGTGTGCCCAAAACGGGAGAGGGGGTGTCGAGAAGATGTTCTTGAGAGTGACAGAGAGCATTGGAGGACATAGTATGTGACACTGAGTCATCGCTGTGGAAGGATTTGAAGCAGCAGCTATATCTCTGCTGTAATGGATAGACTCCCAAACCTCAGTGGGGTTAAGGATTGGCAAACATCCAAACAGAGGGAGGAGAGAGGTGTCCTGTTTTGTAGGCTATCTCATGAATATTCTATATATAGGACCCAGTCCCTGTCTATCTCAGGACACTTGTCTATTACAGTGGCTCAGATTCCTCTCCATTCAGTGAGTGAATAAGAGAATAGACACTAGTGGATCCTGAATCGGGCCTGGAAAACAGCGTCAAGCACTTCTGCCCATATTCAGTTGTTCACAACTTATCACATGGCACCACGTCACTGAAGGTCTGAAAACGTAATTTAGTTGACTGCTCAGGAAGAGTAGGGCAGGAAGTTAATGATCAGTTTTTGCAACCAGTTAGTCATACAATTAAGAATGCAATTAGGGGCCGGTGTTGTGGCTCAGCAGGTTAAGCCACTTCCTGAATGCTGGCATCCCATATGAGCACCAGCTTGAGTCCTAGCTGCTCCACGACAGATCCAGCTCCCTGCTAATGTGACTAGGAAAGCAGAGAAAAATGGTCCAAGTACTAGGCCCCTGCCACCACGTGGGAGACCCAGATGGAGTTGCTGACTCCTGGCTTTGGCCTGGCGTAGCCCCAATTGTTGTGGCCACTTTGGGAGTGCACCAGTATATGGAAGATTGATCTCTCTCTCTCTCTCTCTCTCTCTCTCTCTCTGTGTGTGTGTGTGTGTGTGTGTGTGTGTGTGTATGTGTCTCCCTTTCTCTCTATAACTCTGTCATTCAAATAAATTTTTTTTTTTCATTTTTTAAAAAGGAACACAATTAAAGCCCTCTCACTACGGACCTTCACTGTTCATGAATTATGGCCAAACACTTTTCCTCCACCCTCTCGGGATGCTGCCGTTAGAGAAGACTGCTGTGCTCATTTCATCCAAAGACCAGGCCTCCCCTCAACCCATTCGTTCTCCTCCCCTGCACCCCTTAGTAAGGTGTTGTCCATGACATTGAAGTCTTGCTTGGACTGGGCGGATTGTAGGTCACCTGTTATAAAATGATTAGGACACTGAACTTAAAGTTTTATCGTTGCCCACATTTTCTACTTCCTCTCTATCTACTTTGTTCCAGGGCTAATGTCTTCCTGTTTTCTTAGTCTATGGACTAAGCTTATTTTAAACATCGGTGCCCACCCTCAGGGTTTCCTGACACTCTCATTCTATGGGCAAGGCTGCATGCCAACTTGGAAATATAAAATAGGCTTAAAAATAGTACTTCTTTTCCCACCCATAACTTTCAAGAAAATAGGTGTAGGGATATTCTTGTGTCAGATAAAATTAGTGTCTGTCCCCTGCCCCCAGCTTTGCCTTCTTTTTTAATTACTTCCTTCCTCCCACTGTTTTCCAGACTATCTGAATTGTATCAGTCCCAGGCATATGGGAAAGTGGGTACCACCGGATGGCTACTGTCAGTCAGGAAATAGCTACCATTCGAACACTGTTTGCTAATGATCTTATTTGATGTGATAAAATGGATTGGAATATTAAGTTTGAACAATCTCAGCATCATCTCAGATTTTAAAAAAAAAAGAGGCATGAGAACTGACGGTTTTGCATAAACTTCTTTCTTTCTATTTTCTGTGATTCTGACATATTCGCTTCCCACTAAATAAGAGAGAGCACTCCATCCACCCACTCACCAGGCGTTCGTTCACTTTATATATAGCTATAGATATTCGATGCAAGACAAAGAAAAAGGATTCTTGAAACAGAATTTGTAGTGAGGTTTTGAGGAGAACAGGGGCCAATGTTTCTATATTTAATCTTCGGCCTAGTCTTGGTTTTACAAAATGTTTTTGGTTAAGGTTTTATACATGTTTGTATTTCAGTTTCTTGTTTATTTGTTTCTTCACTCATGCATTCAATATTTATTGTGTATTGCATGAACACCTGGGACAATGCTAGGTTCTGGGGATAGAGTGTGGGATGATATTGTTCTTGCATAAGGAGCCAGCACCGTGGCATAGTAGGCTAATCCTCCACCTGCAGTGTAGGCATCCAATATTGGTGCTGGTTCATGTCCTAGGTGCTCCTTTTCTGATCCAGCTCTCTGCAAATGGTCTGGGAAAGCAGTGGAAGATGGTCCAAATGCTTGAGCCCCTAAACACATGTGGGAGGCCCGAAAGATGCTCCTGGCACCTAGCTTCGGACAGGCCCAGTTCTGGCCATTGCAGCCATTTGGGCAGTAAACCAACAGATGGAAAACTTTCCTCTCTGTCTCTCCCTCTTTCTGCCTGTAACTCTTTCTTTCAAATAAATATTTTTTTTTTAAAAAAGAAGCTCAAAGTCTCATGGATGCTATTATAAAAATATATAATAGTAACTGTTAGAAGGAGGAGAGTGAGAAGGGGCTTTGCAGCTGTGGAGAGTTCTTCAAAACTGGGATATTATCCAGACAGAAGACTTTCTGTTATATACCTTTGTACTGAGTGCTCATGATGGTTTGGGCACTGTGTGGGGAGCTGTATACGTGATAAGAGCTAAGGCTCTAGAGATTGTTAAGTCTTACAGTTTTTGAAGGCCTTATATACTGTGCATGGACTTTGGTCTTCAGATCTGAAGACTTTGTGAATAGAGTCACAGAATCAGTTTCTCAGAACTGCTTTGTTACATAGTGGGAACACAAAGGGGTTACATATATTCAGAGGTTATCTCACTTTTTGGTAACTCTTTTATTTATTCACTCTCTGGTCTTAAACTGAATACCATGCGGTATTTCTGAACCTTTGTTCAAGTGGTCAGGGTCATTCAGTTTTATCTGTATTATTGCCCTGAACACATTCCACATGTCAATTATAGGGAAAGAAACACTACTGCTGGCTTAAATACATTCTCCATTTCTTTCTTCTGCTTGAGTATTGGGAAGTCCCTGAAATCCAAGCTCTTGGAGCTTAGTTGGAAGGGCCTAGGAGGTACAACTCCTAGAAAAGAGATTGGATATCATAGCATGTACCTGGGAGTTTCTTTGGATATCAAAACACAGGCTATGAAGAAGAAAGACATAGAAGGCCTCCAGTTTGCATGCTTCTCACAGGGTGGGCCTAACATTTTAAATAGGACACATATGGTTCTTATTCACAGTAGGACTTCCTGCTTGCTTTCAAGTTCTGGCTATAACTCACTGACTACAACCACTGACTACAAATCACTCATTTCAAGAAATTCTGGCCCAATAGTCACATTCTGGCATGGCAAGTTAGCCTTCAGGACACACATGCTTTCTATGGAACAATCTGTGGCCCACTAACAGAGTCCATTCCCTTGTCTCTGCCTTGTCACTTTTGCTCAGAGACTCCAGTAGTCCTGGGAGAGATTTACTCTTGAAAACACAGCCTAACATCAACTTCCTCCATGGTTGTCTAGGAACAGTTCATGATCTGCCCCCATACTTTCTCTTCATCCAGTGATAGGAAAGCTGGATTAACTTCCTTGTCACAATCCCACTGTGGGTGTTCTAGACCATGCCAGTCTGAACAGACTGAGCAAGTTCATTCTCAGTGGACTATTGAAATCATCCTGTCTCAGCAGCTGATAGTCTGCAGCTAAGTACACCAGCAACTGCCTTCCAGAAAGTACATAAATCTGTTTTTGAGAATTCCAGCTATTATTGTGCCCCACCCCCTTCAGTTGCTATGCTTGTGTTTGTGGGGCAAAATGTTTGCAGGAAATAGCCACACTTTCTGCTTTTCCCCTGTTGGGGAATTTTTAGCAAGGTGAGTTTAGAGCGAGAGGTTTGCTGAGAAACCCCAGCCTACATTGATCCCAGGTGGATGTAATTAACAATTCTTGTTTAAAGCTCCGTTGGCTTGTATTTTCTGAATGAGTTCTCCTGCATTAGAGTACAGATTCCTTTTCTCACTAAACTTGCAGCCAGGAGAAGGGTGAATTACCCAACTCTCCATGATCTTCTTATCCAAGGGTTTGCTTGAGAGTTCTCACAAATTAAGAACAAAGATTGAAGTGCTAATCAGTTTGGGGTCCAGGTGACCTGGGCTGCTGGGATTGAGGATGGGGTCTCAGAGGAAACTCAATTGCCTTCAGCATTTCTTGGGCTCATGAACTCGGTGTTGAAGCACTGTTATGGTGTTCCCCAGTTAAGGTCCAAAAGCGTCCTAACTAGCACTGGGAAAGCTCTTCCTCTCCGACCTCAATTTCCAATAATCATGTCCCTCAGAAACAAAGGAAACTTTCTGCAATGACAGTGGAAGGGGGTTGCTTCTCATTACAAAGAGGGCTTTTCTAACCCAACTATATGTATCGTGGTGTCCAGGGTCCAGGGCCCTCCTTTTGTAAATTAAATCACCCTTCTTGAAGAATGCTGGGAAAAGGTATGGATTTTTGGATCATGTGTCTAGATCCTTGAGGGAAGAATTGTAGGGTCAACAGACGGGGCCCCTTATGAAAGCAGCATCAGAATCACAACCATGCTGATATATTTGCCAGGAAAAACATATCTTCCACGACTCTTGTTCAGATCTTATGTCTGCTAAATTCCAGTCTTAATAAAAGATTGCCGATAACCATACCAACCCAAGCACTAAGGGAGAGTATTTTTCTGCACCACCCTCAAACTACTCTATTGACCAAATGGTCCCATATAGAATTAAGAGTGATGGTAAAATGCTTGTGATGTGACCAAGTTGCAGCCACACTCAGGTTTACATTATCATCAGTGGGTGCCTACCTTGTCATGACAGCATGCATCCTTTACTGCCCATCCCAGACAACTCACAAATGCCCACAAATCAAAGCTCCTGGCAAACTCCATGATTGCTATCCAGGAGTTGCTTTTGATTTCTGGCTATCCTGGAAGATTCTGCAAAGCAAAATGCATGTGCCTTTGAAGAGACTGGTCCATGCTTTTAAAGACTAGACCACCAAAGGGCTCAAGTTCTAGGTGTAGGCAACTTTAAAGTTCCTTCCATAAACAGATAGTGGTTATCTGGAGTGAAATCTCATTCAACAAGTTAACTACAATCCTCCACAGTGCCTTCACAGCAATTTCGCAATGTCAGGATTCTTTAGCTCTTTAAACCAATATTTATGATTTCAACACCCACTGTATGGCAAACCTTAGTCCAGGCCAGTAGTTCTCAAACTGTAACTTGCATCAGAATTCCTGGAGGTCTTACAAAGGCTGCTGCATTCTACCTCCAGAATCTCAGATTTGGTAGAACTGGACTAACACTTATAAATTTGTGTTTCTGACAAATCTGAGTGATAATTGTGCTGGTATTGGGGCACACCTTGAGAGCCACTGTTGTACTTATTAGAAATCAGAGGTAGGGGAACATACACACATGTTCAGATTTCTATTCTTTTGAAAATGACATTCTTTTCTCTTTTGTCCAAATAGCAATCTTGGTAGATTAAAATTGAAGTTAGGCAGATCAAACTATTAGCATGAAGAAATTTGGCTTCCTTTGGCTTGGTGCAGTATATACTGTATCTACAAAGACCATAATAACTTGGTCTACATACCCTGAGGGATAGCATGGTTTCACCCTCTTCCACAGAACAGGTCAAATCACTTTATAATGGTGTAAGGAATGGGGAAAACCAAAGCTACCTCCACTTCAAAGCAGGTAAACATTCATTTTCCTTTACAAAAGGTTTGGGAAGAATTCTCCTGTAAATGATAGGTTGGAAGAAGCAACACAGAAGATAGGAAAACAAGTTAGGACACAGTTGTAGTCAGCATGCCCCATAAAAGATCAAGTTCTGAGACAATGTAATAATAATGGAGGTAGGTACTGGGATGGGGGTAGTGGGTGGGAGGAGAGAGGCTGTAGAAGTACAAGCGATGGGACTTAGAGACTAACCTAGAGTGTAAATTGAAGTGAGGAAGATGTCAAGAGTGATTCTGAGATTTCTATCTTGGAACTAATTCATTGAAGGAGCCATTCACTAATTACTAAAAATCAGTAGTACTTGAAAGAAAATGAGATTTAGGAGAAGAAAATGAGTTCAATTTTAGAGATTCCTTAGGGTTTCCAGCTGGGAGAGTTCTATTAAGCAGTTGTGTCTACAGAATGAGGTATCAGAGGTGAGTTCCATGCTACAGGTCACAACTTATACCTAGAAGTTTCTGAAAACAAGGTAGCGGTGGATTTGAAAGCCAAGGTTCTAATTGTGACACACCACTACTAACAAGGAAAGTAAAGGAAAATCAGCCCAGAGAGAAGACTGAAAAGTGTGATATAACAGGAGAAGCATAGGAGTAATGTTTCAAAAACTAAATGGGAAGCTCCTTTTAGGAGTGCAGCGTATGTTGTATCTATTCTCAAAAGGAAGCCCAACAACATGAGGATTGCAAAAAGCTTTTTAGATTTGGAAGTTGCATCATTAGAGAGCTTTGTTAAAGTGTGACAGGCAGACATTTAATTTCAGTAGAGCAAAAATAGTGAGAGGAATTAAGGAAAGGAGATTTTATTATTCTGGGTAACTTGGCTATGTATGGATACACAGGTTGTGATTTTAGGAAGAATTATTTCTTCATGAAAAACTTTAAAATGTCAAGGGGAAAAGAAGAAGGACCTGAGAAAAAGCAGGACCAGCCACGAACACAGAAATATGAATTTCCTTTGATCAGAAGGTATGCTTCTTCCTTGAGACTCAAAGGAAAAGAGGTAAGACTGTGTGCAGAAATTGATCCAACTGTAGAAAGGTGAAGATGTCCACAATTAAGAATCTCTATGTCATGGAAAGCTTCCATTATATTTTTAATAAAGTAGGAAGCAAAGCTGTTGGCTGAGTTAGGTAGGAGACCCAATAAGTGGATGGTGGAGACAGAAGATGTTTGGAAGAATGATTGTGGGGGGGTGGAAGAATCCACCAGGGACACATGAAAAAAAGATCAGAGTGGTGCTGAGAATCTAAATAAGGTGCCTGACTGTAAATGTGTAATGACTCCTTTTTGAGGGTATTCAATGGATGGCGCACATAATCAGAACAAAAGGACTAGGAAATTGAGAATACTGGGAAGAGAGAAACTACATGATAGAATACAGGGACTAGAAGTACACAGGAAAGTAAACAAAACCGTGAATGCAATGATGGGTTCATTGAAAAAGCAGCATTCAGAGTGTTGGAGAGTGAGCAGCTAAGAATAAGCGATAGGATCATGCTCAATACCTGATGTGTTTACTTTATATTTACATAGCATTATGATCTAAGTATTATTTAACATTAATTAATTGAAACCATATAAGAAACCTATGAACCATTATTATGTCTATAGTTGAATCTACAGATACCCTAATTTACAAATAAACTGGAATTACAGCTCCAATTTAAACCTGATGAACAGAGAAATGTAATTGCCTGTAGCCACACAGATACTAAGTGGTAGAGCTGGGATTTAAACTCAGGCAATCCAGCTACAGAAGTTGTAATCAATACTTCAGGCTGTTTCCCTGTTGATATTTTAGATTTCAGAGTTGCTGTAGGCCAATAGCTTTCAATTTTGATTGTACTTTAGATTTAGCCTGATTATACCCACAAATAAGAATTTTTGGGAGTGGGATTCAAGGGCCACTAGTGTATAAAGCTCCCTAGGTGACTGCAATGTGCTCAAAGTGTTGAAAACCATTGATTTTTACCTAAATGAAGATTCTCACAGGTCAATTTGACCATATTAAGGGATAATAGAAAGTAGAAGAACTAGAGTCAAGACACTGGTAAAAAAATGCTGACACTAAGTTGGGATCTAACAGAATTCAGAATCACTAATGGAAATTAAAAGAATGGGAGGCAAGGCCAAAATCAAGCTGACAATCTTTCCAGAGAAGGAGCTGGGGAACATCTGGCCCATGAAATCATTTGATCTGCTCTTGCCAAGGCAACTATGGGTAGGACTTGAAATTCAATAAATCTATAGCAGGCTAATTTTTAAGTTGATAATTTTGTCTGGCTCACAAACGATGTTATAAATGCCCAAATGGCCCTTGGCAGAAACAATGTTCCCCACTCCTGCTCTAAAGAATAGTAATGAAAACTAATGTCTAACTTCCAACCTGTCCCTGAATTTAGAAGCATTTATTCCCATACACAAGCCACATATATATGGCTTTGTATATGTGAGCTATGTATTTGAAAGACAGAGAGACAGAGAGAGAGAGAGAGAGAGACAGAGAGAGACAGAGAGACAGAGAGAGAATCTTCCATCCACTGGTTCACTCCTCAAATAGCTACCATGTTTGGGACAAGACCAGGCTAAAGCCACAAACCTGGTCTCCCACTTGGGTGTAGAGGCCCCGGTATTTGGAAAGCATCTTACACTGCTTTCACAGGTGCATTTGCAGTAGAAGTGGAAAAGCCTAGGGGCTGGCGCTGTGGCTCACTTGGTTAATCCTCCGCCTGTGGCACCGGCATCCCATATGGGCTCCAGGTTCCAGTCCAGCTCTCTGCTGTGGCCCGGGAAGGCAGTGGAGGATGGCCCAGGTTCTTGGGCCCTGCACCTGCATGGGAGACCAGGAGGAAGCACCTGGCCTGGCTCCTGGCTTCGGATTGGTGCAGTGGCGCTGTAGCAGCCATTTGGGGGTGAACCAACAGAAGGAAGACCTTTCTCTCTGTCTGTCTCTCTCTCACTGTCTAACTCTGCCTGTCAAAAATAAAAAAGAAGTGGAAAAGCCCATACTTGAACCAGTGCCCATATGGGATGCCAGTGTTGTAGGTGGCAGCTTAACCCACTGTGCCACAATGGCAGCCCTTCAAAATACATTTGAAAAAATTAAATGATCTGCCTGGTAAAGTCTAGGCTCCTTTGTGTGAGTTCCCCACTCTAGAGTAAAGCTCCCTTCGATAAGGTAGTAAGGTAAGGTGTGTGTGTGTGTGTTAGGGGAGAGGGTGCCAGGACACACATAGCCATGTGCTACAACCTAAAATGAAAAGTGCCAACCATATATCACTACCTAGATCTCAAATCCCAAAATGAGGAAACAAGTCTAAGTATTTGTATAAGAACACCAGGGCAGCAGATGTAACATTTGTAAATATTAACAACCAACTAATAATTCCTAAATAATTTACTTGCAAGATGATACCAGTTGAACCTTTTCTTTTACATGCATCAAAAAATAGGAAGCCCTACCAATTTGGCTGTGACTTCCTATTGATTCTAAAGTACATCTTGATTCCAGAGATATTAAAATATGAAAAAAGACAAATCTCAGAATGATGAAAGTTAGAGTTTGCAAAAAAAGGTAGCGCATAACAGACAAAATAGAATCACTGACATCAAAATAAACAGAAATAATTCATAATTTGAAAATATTTTATTTAGTCTGCCCAGAGAGATTCAAGAAGTTAATAATTTTATAGAATAAAAAGACTGTTACATCAAAATGAAATCTGAGTATAAATTTGTATTTGGAAATTTAGAGCATGAGAAACAAAAATCAAAGTTTAAAGCATTTGCTGTAGTTTGGATATGGGTTGTTCTCCAGAGGTTTCTGTGCTGGAAGCCTGGTCCTGGTACTGACAGGTGGTAGGTCCTTGGTACTAATATTGAAAGGTGGTGGAACCTTTGAGAGGTGGGGCCTTGCGGGAAGTGAATAGGTCATGGGGACACCACCCTACTGAATGGATTAATATTTTTCTTGAGACTGAGTCAATTCTCATAAGACTGTATTATTGTCAGGGAAGTCAGTTTGGTCTCACAGGACTGTGTTAATTACTATGAAAATGGAGTATTGTAAAGCAGGCCAGCCTCTCTTCTATTTGTCTGTCCCGTGCAATGCCATCTGCTATGAGCCCTAACTGGAAGCCAAGAATATTCCAGCACTGGGCTCCAGAACCATGAGCTAAATAAAACACTTTTGTTTATAAATTATAAAACCTCATGTATTTTGTTATAAGAACAGAAAATGGATGAGACAGGGTGGTAATGAAAAGTTGAGAAAATCTTCCTAAAATGTAAAGCAACATATGAAAGCATAGAAAATGTAATAAAGAAGTTTAAAGTTAGGAAATCATTGCAGGATATCTAACACATACATAAAACATATTTAACGAAGAATGAACAGAG
The DNA here is from genome assembly GCA_949820135.1 of Sylvilagus floridanus. Lineage (NCBI taxonomy): Eukaryota > Metazoa > Chordata > Mammalia > Lagomorpha > Leporidae > Sylvilagus > Sylvilagus floridanus. The sequence continues at coordinate 69,018,582 of OX463244.1, read as the reverse complement.
AAAATTGGAGAGGAGAATAAGTTTTAGAGCAATATATCAAGTTATTTAGAATTGAAATAGGATCCAACTCATCAGATTCAGGGCTTGCCAAATGTCTAATAGAATGAACAAGAAATTCAAGGATGGGATGGAAGAAAAAAATCTTAAAAACTTTCAATAAAAAGAGAGAAGGGTGTTATGAGCAAAAGATGCACTATAAGTTGAATATGACTTGGCTCTACAACTCAGGCACACATTTCAACTTCAAAGTGTTTTCTTTTTTTTAAGTTTATAGAAAAGGAGAAGCAACAAGGGGAGAGATCTTCCATTTGCTGGTTAACTCCCCAAACGGAGGCAGCCCTGCCGAAGCCATGAGCCAGAGTCATGGGTAACAGGTGCACAAGAACTTAGCTGGACTTGCAAGTGAAGCAGCCTGGACTCAAACCAACACCCATATGGAATATCAGCACTGCAGGTGCTGGTTTAGCCTTCTATGGCACAGCACAGGTTCCTCAACCCCACAGTTTTAAATTGGCAGCACTTACAGGGAAGACATTTAACCCAATTGTGGTGTCTGCAGGTATAGCCTTTCTTTCTCTCTCTCTCTCTCTCTTTTTTTTTTTAAAGATTTTATTTATTTATTTGAAAGGGAGAATTACAGATAGTGAGAGGGAGAGACAGAAAGGTCTTCTGTCCATTGGTTCACTCTCCAAATGGCTGCAATGGCCAGAGCTGCGCCAAACCAAAGCCAGGAGTCAGGTGCTTCTTCCCAGTCTCCCACATGGGTGCAGGGGCCCAAGCACTTGGGCCATCATCTACTGCTTTCCCAGGCCACAGCAGAGAGCTGGATTGGAAAAGGAGCAGCTGGGACTAGAACCTGTGCCCATGTAAGATGCCAGTGCCACAGGTGGAGGATTAACCTACTGAGCCATGGCGCCGGCCCATTTCTTTTTTTTCTTTTAAAGATTTATTTATTGGGGCCTGCACTATGGCGTAGCAGGTATAGCTGCCACCTGCAGTGCCAGCATCTCTTATGAACACCAGTTCGAGACTCGACTGCTCCACTTCCAAGTGGAGCTATGTTCTATGGCCTGGGAGAGCAGTGATAGATCACCCAAGTCCTTGGGCCCCTACACCCATGTGGGAGACCTGGAAGAAGCTCCTGGCTCCTAGCTCTGGATTGGTGCAGCTCCAGCCATTGAAGCCATCTGGGGAATGAATCAGTGGATGGAAGACCTTCCTCTTTCTCTCCCTCTCCCTCTCCCTCTCCCTCTCCTTTCCCCCACCTCTGCCTCTCTGTAACTCTGCCTTTTAAAAAATGATTTATTTATTTATTTGAAAGTCAGTAACAGAGAAAGAGAAGGAGAGACAGACAGCGATCTTTCATCCACTGGTTCACTCCCCAGATGGTTATAACGGCCAGGGCTGGGTGAGACTGAATCCAGGATCCAGGAGCTTCTTCTGGGTCTCCCACATGGGTGCAGGGGCCCAAGATCTTGGGTCATCCTCTGCTGCTTTCTCAAGTGCATTAGCAGGGAACTGGATTGGAAGTTGAGCAGGCAGGATTTGAACTGGCACCCATATGGCTATGGCTTAACCCATCACACCACAGTGTCAGTCCCTGGTACAGCCTTTCAAAGTGATTAGATGGGAAGAGATTGCTAGTATGGAGCTCCCATAATGGAGTCATGACGGCTTTCAAAGGAGGGACACAGCTATGGAGGAAGAGCATGCTCCCTGTCTGTGTGCTTACTGGCTCGCCATGTGATCATTTCTCCATACACACGAGGCCATTGCAAGCATCCACCTTCATCAGACATGGGCACACCATATATTGGATTATGAACCTCCAAATAGTAAGTCAAAACAAACTTTCTTCATTTATAATTAGCTTATCTCAGATATTTTAGTAAAAGTGCAAAACCAAATACAAGGTAAGAAACACATGGCTATCCAACTTCTAATCCATATCACTGTATAACAAAAAGCAATGCAACAAATGCCTTCAGACTTGTGCAAGCACCTGCATATGTGTACACAATCACTCTGTCACACACATACACATGCACTCACACTATATGAACTATGAGGGTAAAGTCACAGTATCTTTAGGCATGCAAATATTCATAACATTTTATAGAACATTCCTGAAAAACATTACATGTGGAAGTACTACAGCAAAATGAAAGAGCATCCAAGAAAGAACAGTACATGGACTTCAATAAGGATGGAGTTAAACTGGAGATACAAGAAGGGGAAATTCTAGCACAGCTATTGAGAAATAAGTCTGGAAGTAGTTGAGCTCCATCAGAACAGGTAGTTAGAGGCTTCTGAAAAAGATGCTTTCAAGGAGAAACTGGATTCCCTGTAATAAACAGTATAAATATGAAACTTGGAGACAAAGTGAAATCACATAACCCTTTTAACAACAATAAATGAACATAGATGCAAGGATTCCCAACAAAATAGTGGCAAACTAAATCAAAAAGCATATCAAAAAGATCATACATCATAAAGTAGTATTTATCCCAGAGATGCAAGGGTAGTTCAAATTCACGAATCAATAAATGTCATAAATCACATCAACAGAGTGACAAACAAAAATCATATAGCCATCTCAATAGATGTGGAGAAAGCATTTGATAAAATCCAACATCCTATCATGATAAAAAAAACCTTCCATAAATTAGGTATAAAATAAACATATCTCAAATTTATAAAGCTTATATATGACAAATGAACAGGCAATTTCATACTGAATGGGGAAAAACTGAAAACATTTCCCCTCAGATCTGGAAGAAGACAAGGATGTCTACTTTCACCACTCTTATTCAAAATAGTACTGGAAGTTTTAGCAAGGGTAATTTTGGAAGAAAAAGAAATAAAGAGCATCAGAATTGGAAAAGAGGAAGTCAAAATGCCAATGTTTGCAAAAAACATGATTTTGTATATGAAGAAACCTAAACACTCCACTTAAAAAGTTATCATTAGTGCTTAACCAATGCAGTAGAGTTGTGGGTAACAAAATAAACAGAAAACTGTAGCTTTTTTACATGCTAATGATGTACTCACTGAAAGAGAAATCAAGAAAGAAATCCCATTCACAATAGCCACACACACACACACACACACACACACACGTGCATGCACACACACACAATCAAGTATTAAGAAGTGAAAGATTTAACCAAAGAAGTGAAAGATCTCTACAATGCAAATTATCAAGCATTGCTAAAAGAAATCAGCAAGGATACAATAAAGTGGAAAGATATTCTTTACTCATGGATTAGAAGAATCAATACCATTTAAATGTCATACTATCTAAAACAATCTACAGATTCAATGCAATCTCTATGCAAATACTAATGGCATTCTTTATAGAATTAGAAAAAGCTATCCTAAAATTCATATGTAATCACAAAAGACCCAGAATAACCAAAATGATCCTGAACCAGAAAAATCAAACTGGAGGCATCAAAATATCTGACTTCAAAGCATACTACAAACCTATAGAAATTAAAACAGCATGGTACTGGAATAAAAATCAATACATAGATCAGTGTTACAGATTACAGAATATATCTGCAACTTAAAAAATAACAAAAACACAGTCTAATTAAGAAATGTGAGAAGGACCTCAATAGACAGTTCTCAAAAGAAGAAATACAAATGGCCCACAAATATGGGGAAAATGCTCAACATCACTAGTCATTAGGAAAATGCAAATCAAAACCACAATTAGATACTACCTCACCTCTGTCAGAATGGTTATGATCCCAGACACAGAGTAACAAATGTTGGTAAGGATGTGGAGAAAGGGGAACACTTGTAAATTATTGGTGGGAATGTAAATTAGTGGAGCCACTACGGAAAATAGAATGGAGATTTTGTAGAAAATAAGAAATAGACTTGCCATATGACTCAACAATCCCACTTCTGGTTATATATCCAAAAGGGAAGAACACATTGTTTCCAAGAGATACCTGCACTACCAAGTTTATAAGCAGCACTGTTCATAATAGCCAAAATATGGAATCAATCAAGTATGAGATTAGATTAATAGATAAAGCAAAATGTGGTATATGTACACAATGGAATATTATTAAGCTACAAAAAGAATGAAATTCTACCATTTGCAACCAAATGAATGCACCTGTAAGACAGCAGGCTGAGTGAAATAAGCAGACACAGAAAGACAAATACCACATGTTCTTCCTTATATATGGGAGCTAAAATTGAAAAAGAAAAAAAACTGCATCAGTATTGCTGCAAATATAGCTTTTCCAATCTTTGTTTTATACTTTTGTCTAACCAATGGTCAATAATGCTATATTGCTATAATTTTAATGATCTGTGATTACTCTAGAATCTACTGCATATGGGTGAAATGGTCATCTTTCCAATTGATTATTGTTTATAGCCCTTACCCATATTCCCACTGAACTGGAGTATCCTTGCTTTTTAGGTGTTAAACTTTTTATTTGGTGGATCATTAAGCTCTTGGCTGTAATGTAAATTTAAAATATGTTATCTCAAAAACCAAAAAAAAAAAAAAGAATGGGAGAGGGAGAGACAGCAAGAGGGAAAAAGGAAGGGAATATTATTGTATTCTTAGACTTGCAGTTATGAAATATTTGAATCTGTTAAAAACTAAAAAAAAAATTAAAAGGGAACAACAAGGAAAACAAGAAAAACATAAAAAGTACTAACTAAATTCTACTTGAAAGTCATAATATATATATGAAGCTAACTAAAATCAGGCATGCTTTGTTTTTTCAATAGGCTGATTTTTGATGCAAAGAAAATGTCACCTTCTCCACAGGTCCACTCACATGGCTTAGTCTTAATAATATCTGTACAGTTAACTTCAATTTTCATAATTGACTATGAACAAAGAATAGATAAGTAATAGGCACTCATCTTTTTCACAATGAAGAATGAAAAATAACATTTGTAGAAGATATAGGTATGCAGGTAAATAGATGATGGGTAGATACATATTTGTATACTTATATATACTCTATGTTAAGTGTATTGTATGTGTATGTTATATATAGCATTAAATCCAGTGTTTAAAGGTATAAAGATAACTAAATGGAAGGGCTAAAAAGTTAATAAAATGAGCAGTAAGAAAGGAAAAAAAAGGTAGTTTTAATGGATTAAATTTTTTATATGTCATAATTGATAGGTACTACTAACTGTAATAGTAGAGATACACATTTACATCACTTGGATTAATTTAACTCACCAGTTGGAGATCTGAGAGTACAAGTGGCCAAAATAGTTACTTCTTGGAAGTGGTACTACAGGAGGGGAGAGAAATTGTTCTTATTTTATATTTACATATTATTCCTGGATTTTATTACCACTGCTTTTATGATTTAAAAAAAACCAGTCAATATAGTAACAAAATAGGTGATAAACAATAAAGCATTTTTTTCTCCACATAGACAATCCTAGCTCTGTGCAGCTTTAAGTCGAGCCTGGATAACTGATCTGTAGTTAATCTGTAAGCCTCACAATAACCAGAGACTTCCACATTATCTCCACGGACATAACCACTTATTTTGTTATCTATTACCACCAAAAAGACAGAATTGATTTTTACTTCTCTTCCCCTGGCCTCCAACTGGGGAGTCTAATGAGCAGCAAAATGACCAAAAGGAAAGCCACTGTAGGAAAGAAGAGAACAATATGAAGACTCCACTGATTCCCTGAATGATCGGAAGCTATTTTCAGGGAGTGCATGACCACCACAATATAGAGCATATTCACACAATTACAAGGATGGATTCCTTTCAATTTAGTCAGAATTTAATATGCCCTATGGCATGGTGAAGCTACTTTTTAGGACAAGGATAGAAAATACCATCATTTCTAATATAAAGTTCCAAAGGCCAAGACTAGGACAAAAGAAAGATGGGATATGGGTGCATTGTATGTACAGGTGGATCGCAAAAATACTTTCAAGATTGAGGTTTAAGTAAGCGTGGTAAATAAATTTACAAATCGGTTTCCTCTGAGACTTGTGTAATCTCTGATTCAGATCCTTGTGTTGAACAAATACCAAATGCCTCTCACATTGTATCTGACTGTTTAGTGATCAACTGAGTGGAGGGCTCGTGATGGAACAAGAAATCCTACTGGCTAATGAGAGAGTGCAGGCAGGGAGAGCTCACCTTCCCATCTGCTGCCTCTGGCACTGATTCATCACAGTGGCATTTAGGAAAGGGCAGGCAGGTGTAAGAGCTTGTGGGAAATGCAAGCTATGAGAAAGGAAGATTTTTTTGCCCCTAAACAACCTTGATATATGAAAAGGAAAAGGAACGAGGGAAGATGTTCCTGGCCTGATGATGTCTACTCCAACAGTAAATGTATACAAGTGAAACTCACATTTGGAGATTCCATGATTGCTTACAGCCCTTGTCTCTACTGCAGAGAAACAGTGTTTTATTCATCTTACTGTTTTTTTTTAATTCTTTACTTAATGAAGGGTTAATCTTATAAGTATAAAATATAATGAAATAGATCATTGTAAAAGTTAAAGGAAGGAATGGGAAGGAAGGAGGATGGAGGATGGGAGTGTGGATGGAGCAGGGTATGGTGGGAAGTATTACTATGCTCCTAAATCTGGATATATGAAATACATGAAATATGTTCATCTTAAAAAATCTTTAAAAATTAAAAAAGAGAAAATATAGCATAGCTTGACTTAATGACTTAAACAATTGATAATATTAAAAAAATTGTTGGGGAAATTTATTACATAATTTATCATAAAGTAATAAAGTTGTTAAATGTAATCCAGTTTTCCTTTTTAGAAGGGAATATCATTATATTTTTAAAACTCTATGAACTGTATTGAATCTGTTCTCTTTATATTAACATCACATTAACATGAAAAATAAATGATCAGATGGTATAAAATTCCTGGAAATGGATATCATGGAAAAATTATGCATGGATTTCAAAATTTTTACACCAAAATAAATGTATATTTATTCAAAAATTAAAAATAAAAATGTCACTAATGCTAGGGGGGAAAAAAACTCTATTTGTGTTCACCAAGTTCCTGCCCCCATCCCAGGACCAGGGGGGGAAGTACATAAAAATTTAAGAAAAGCATTTATTACTACTCTATCCATTAATTACTCACAATTTTCAGGTTTGATCTCGGATAAATCTATTATAGGACTAAGTCAAAAACTTGTTTTTAATGATTAAAGTATGACTGTTCACATCTAGTTTTATTACTCTATTACTTTATTTAAAATATACTAAAATGTCTGTGTCAATCCAGGCTAGAATAGTGAAGTTCTTCTATAGCAATATTGGAGTTTGTATAATTTGATACTATGAGAAAAGGAAGCCATGAGTATATTGAGTGCAAAGTAGAACGAGCTCTGACTCTGGAGCCAGGTAACTTTTGCCTAAGCTCAAAGTTGGTACTTTCTTTGTGATCATTCTCTCTCTAGATCTGAATTTTATCATCCAGTTTATGTTTATAGAGAGGTACTAGACAATCTCTAATTCTCTAAAATTATAGAGTGATATGTGTGTTTTAAAGGATAATTTCTCCAGTCTCTTAATTTAACAGAGCTGAATTGTTGAAAGTGTGGGTTAAAAGTGAATTCACAAAAGAGTTATTTATGAACACAATAGATAAAAGTGTGACTGCAAACCACAGTAATGCCACTTTGAGTCTTACCCATTCCATTTTGTCTTCTCTCTCTCAGGCAAATGCTGACCACTCAGCAGCCTAACAGACCATACTCCAGCCATAACGTTTATGTGTTATCACAAGCCTGGGTGATACACCAGAAAGCTAAGTGAGACACCTGAAGGGTTAAGTCTGAAGAATAGCAAAGGAATATTGTAACACACGTTTCAACTTCAGCTCCCCATTAATTTATAAATATGAAAATGCCTTTTTTGTTATTCTCTGTGGGAAAATCCTTGCTACAGTTCTTGTCAGCCCTAGTCTGGAATCCCATATGTAAGATGCATTTTAATAAACTATTTTATTTTTTATGGAGATCCCTTCTTCACTTTTCAGTCTTAGCTTTTGCCTCATTGTAGGTGGTATTGCATTTCTGTCAACATTCAGACAATAGGAGGACAGGGTTTTGACTGGAGATTTACTGTGCAAAGCTCCGAAGATAACCTTAGTAATTGAGTTACACATAACAGTAACCTATATGATCCAATTATAGTCTTGACCTCCCAGATTCCTTTGCACTAAAGTGAAAAACTCATAACCGTTACATTCGAAAATGTCATGTTGCAGGAATGTTTAAAGAGATATTAGAGGAGAAATTAACACAATACAGGAAGTAGCAATAGAACTTTACTCCAAGGAAATCCAGGAAATTTCCTTTTTGACACCAAGAATGATGGGGAAGACAGGACAATTGGGAAGGGAGCTGTTTCATTCTAATTCATTAATTAGAAGAAGAGAAAAAAGAGGGTAGATGATACTCCAACCCTGACTAGAGGAATAAAAATGCACCCTCCACCACCGGTTCATAGCATTGCTGAAAATTATTTAGTACAGTGTGGTACTTGAAAAACTTGGATTTAACCTGTAACCCACAAAAATTATGCTTCAATATTTTCTAAACAGATTTCTTCTCCTGTTTAGACACACTTTCATATCCTAAGAAATTGCCTATGTACACTTGTCACCAAAACATCTAAATTAAGAGAAAGCTGAGTTGAATTATTAAAAAGTATATACTGGGGCCGGCACCATGGCACAGTAGGTTAATCCTCCACCTGTGGTGCTGGCATCCCATGTGGGCGCCGGTTCTAGTCCCAGCTGCTCCTCTTCCAGTCCAGCTCTCTGCTATGGCCTGGGAAAACAGTAGAAGATGGCCCAAGTGCTTGGGTCCCTGCCCACGTGGGAGACCAGGAGGAAGCACCTGGCTCCCAGCTTCAGATCAGCGCAGCTCTAGCTATTGCGGCCATTTGGGGAGTGAACCAATGGAAGGAAGACCCTTCTATTTCTCCCTCTCACTGTCTGTGACTCTACCTCTCAAATAAATAAATAATCTTTAAAAAATAAGAAGTATATACCACAGGTTTTAAAGAATGTATCTGACACTGCTCCACAAAGCAATCTATGGAAGAGATCGATTGGCATCCTCTGAAAAGAACAATTGGATTGGTTGATTATTTTGGCAGTTGATAATGTACTCTTTTGAGATACTATTTTTAGAAGTCTTTTCAATGGGCTGATGCTGTGGCTCAACAGGCTAATCCTCCACCTAGCAGCGCTGGCACACCGGGTTCTAGTCCCAGTCAGGGCACCGGATTCTGTCCTGGTTGCCCCTCTTCCAGGACAGCTCTCTGCTATGGCCCGGGAGTGTGGTGGAGGATGGCCCAAGTGCTTGGGTCCTGCACCCAATGGGAGACCAGGAGAAGCACCTGGCTCCTGGCTTTGGATCAGCACGGTGCGCCCGCCACAGCGCGCCAGCCGTGGCGGCCATTGGAGGGTGAACCAATGGCAAAGGAAGACCTTTCTCTCTGTCTCTCTCTCTCTCACTGTCCACTCTGCCTGTCAAAAAAAAAAAAAAAAAAAAGAAGAAGAAGTCTTTTCAATGGATATTTAAGTTGTTTTAGTTCAATATCACGTTTATACTTCACTTTGCCCATCTAAGCTCATTGCGAGCAAAAGGCACTTATACTGCTCAGCTTTGTGTGCACAGAGAGACCATACCTAGAAGTGCTAGGTGCTCAGTCACCAGATAAGTGCTTGGATTGCTCGACTTGGAAGTATCTAACTACCCAGAAAGTCTGATTTTTGCCACTCTAGTGACTTCTTGATTTGATTTATTCATTCATTATTGTTTCTAAATATCAAACTTACAGAACTATTTTAATGATTAAGGGAGGCTGTTGTCTAAGAAACATTTCCTTTTGGATGTAATCAGACAATAAATAGTGAAGCCCTGAATCATTGCCACTGACTTTGATGTATAATACTGGTGTGCCTTCCAGTATACTGGACCCCCTCCCTTCTCTTAACTGTGTGACTTGTATTGGTGTCTCTGAAATAACTCATAACTTTGAGATATACATATTATTGTGTCCTTAATGGTTAATGAAATAAATCTTAGTTTACATTTGTTGTGGGGGAAAAAAAGATTTACTTATTTGAATGGCAGAGTGACAGAGAGAGGAGATACAGAATGAGCAAATGAGAGAGAGAGAGAGAGAGAGAGAGAGAGAGAGAATCTTCCAACCACTGGTTCATTTCCCCAAATGGCTGAAATGGCCAGGCTGAAGTCAGAAGCCTGGAAGTCCATCCAGGTTTCCCATGTGCCTATCAGGAATCCAAGTACTTGGGCCATCTTCCATTGACTTCTCGGTGCCTTAGTAGGGACCTGGGTTGGAAGCAGAGCACCCAGAACACCGACAAGCACTCTGATATGGGATGTTGGCATTGCAAGCTGCAGGGTAACCCATTGCATCACAATGCCAGCCCTGGTAAAGCTCATGTAGATATTTTCTCTTCTGCAACATTGCTGACTTCATTTATCAAAGTGTTTAGCAAATATGTTTTTGCAGTTGTTGTTAATAAAACTCTAGAGCCATGTGTTCAAATTAATAAGTTATGAATTAACAATGCCAGATTTACTATTTTTATTAAAATATAGATCATCTTTTTCATCCCAAGCCAGAGCATTATAATTAAAATGATAAGGTAGCTACCCAAATTTAATGTTGATAAGTAATTTTAAAATAATTTTTTTAAAAGAATGGGTATTTTTCCAAATAAAAATTATATAACTATCTTCAAATAAAATTCATAAATATGTGTTGTCAATGATGAAATTATTCTAGCACATAAATTTGAGAAATAACTTTTAAATCACATTAATGAAAATGAGATTTTTATGAATATAAAAATTTCAATTAGTAACTATAAAATTTTAGACTCAATAAAACATTTTATTTTTAAGATTATTTATTTGAAAGTATCACAGAGAGAGTAAGAGACAGAGAAAGCGAGATCTTCCATCTGCTGGTTCACTTCCCAGATGGCTGTAACAGTCAGCCTGGGCCAAGGCGAAGCCAGGAGCTTCATCAGAATCTCTCCCTTGGGTGATTGTGGCCCAAATACTTGAGCCATGTTCCACTGTTTTCCCAGGCCATTAGCAGAGAGCTAGATAGGAAGTGGAGCAGCCAGGACAAGAACTGATTACATTTCGGATGCTGGTGTCACTGGTAGCAGCTTTACCTTCTATGTGATAATGCCAGCCCCCAAACATTTTACTTTTAAATATTGGATATGGAGCAGAAAAAATATGCATGTAGTTCATGAAGTTAAGAGGTAACAAAGAACTTTCTGCACACAAACACACAAATGCATATGAGGGGCCTTAAGAAATTAGTGGGAACTGTGATTCTAAAAAAAGTGTGCACAGATTTCAAAATCTTTTTGTGCCAAAATAAAGTTATCTTTTAATTACATTTTCATGAACTTTTTAGGATAGAAATGGATATATAGATCTACACATTCACATGTTTTTATATGCATGCACACACATTACACATGTATTTAGAGACTAGTTCTTCATCATCAATTAAACCCATCCAGCAACTTGAAAGGGCAGCCAAAAGCAAGATCTTCTATCGAGGAATATAAACACTAAATTTCCCAAATAATAGGATTATCTGAAAATGAGTTGCATGCTTATCCACTCTTAATAAAAATCATATTATTGCAACAACTTAAAAAGCAGTCTGTTAAAAGTGTGATACATACTGAAGGTCTGAGTCTGCAATTGACCCATCAATGAACGGTGCCCAATCACACAGAATTGAATTGGATGGGCCAAACAGTCATGGTTGAATCAAAAAATTACTCTCTCAGGAAAATCACTTGCATTTGCTACTGAAGAGGAGGCAGTGCTCTTGTGCAACTAAATGGGAAGCTAGGGCAAGGACAAACACATGCTATGGTTGGTCTGACCTTTTCCAAAGGGCATTTGCCTCATCTTCTCCTCAGGTTTTTGCTGGGGGTATAAAAACAGATCCCAGTGTAAATGGTGTTGCTCTGCTCCCATACGCAGATAAAGATTCCTCAGCAGATAGTGATTCCATTAAAAACTTACTGCAGGCTTCTTTTTGTAATGCTTACCAAAATTCATTGGTCTTCTAAATTCTGACTTTCAGTGAGAGAATTGATTAGCAGGAAAAAAATCCATTATTTATTTTATTATCATCATTAAATTTTTAGGTACTATATATAGTTTTCTGTTTTCAAAAAATACAAGATTTTTATGATGGATGTGAAAAGATGATGGGACAGCAATTGCTTCATATGTTGGCTGACTGATTTATATGATTTTGTTATTTTGTTATTTTAAATTTGTTCTAAGACACACATGTTTTTGTCAAGTCATTTATTTCTTCCCATTCCTGATGTTTCCTATTATTTTATGAGTTAAAAAAGTCTTTACTTGTGGCTCTTGGCTTCTCTGAGGGCATAGTGTGTGTGTGTGTGTGTGTGTGTGTGTGTGTGTACCCATGCATGCATGTTCACGGCCAAGGAGGTGTGGATGCACAGAGATGGCATTACTTTATTGTCACCCTTGTCATCTTCTCAGGGTTGCATCTGGCTGTTGAAATTTAGAGCTGACTCCTCTTATCAGGTGCACTGTGGAGTGCCTTAATAGCTTCTCTTCTAAGTTGCTGGGATCTCACCTGTCCTTCCCTTGCCAGCACAAATGTATCTCTCCAACCGGGTCTCTTTCACCTCCATTAACCCTACCTATTGGCAGAGGTAGCCTAACTTCTAGATAATTCTCTTGAGAAATATCTATGATAACCACATGTAAATTCCTCAAGAGAATTCACACTGGGCTCATGGGAAATATTCCCGCTAATAAATATATTACCATGCAGACTCTCCCACCCACAGCTACCTATCTTTGAATTGTATGAAAACAAGCAGTTCTAGATCTGGCCTCTTTCTTGATCCTCAAGCCTGTGTCAGACACAAGTTCAATGTTACTCAAACTATAAGAGAATCACTTAATCTCTCTGAGATCACTGAAGTCCCTTGCACCTATAAAGAGGGGACAGACCCCATCCTCCCTCTTGGGCAGGTGAAAGTCATGAGTTCACATTATTTGACCATCTTTCAAGGGAAAGACCATTCTCAAATTCACAACATTCCTTATCCTGATCTCTATGTCACCTTTTATAAACTAAAGGTAATGATCAGCTAAGGGTTATTAAGTCAATATTTCAAGCCTCCTTTGAAAACCCCACGAAGATGATTCATCACCTCACTTTGGGCAATGAATTTGGAACTTCCTAACTTTATTTTGTTTCTGAACTTTTGGAGACTCATAATAAACACCTTTTTGTGTATATATATATATATATATATATGTATGCATACACACATATATAACACATGCACATATACATATATACATTGTATATAGATACATATTTTACCATTATATATACATACATGAAACATATACATGCATGTATATGTGTATATATACATATGTATGTTACCATAACGGTCTTTTCTAAAATGATTTTCAAATCTCCCAATAACGCATACTGTTTCTCTATTCACTTGTTTGTATACAAGTTCCTTCTAAACCAGGGGTAGAGTAAGCACCCAACAAATGTTCCTGATCCTTGGCTGTTGGCCTTTACATGAATATGTGGACATGTGATGCAGAAGTGTGTAAGTGTGAATAGTTTTTATAAAGACCACTATTGAATTAAATTTTCCTAATCTATGACACATTATACAAAGTTCAAATATATGCTAAGACAGTAAAAATATTATTCTGAGGACTGCATAAAACTCTATTTCCCTCATCACATAAGCAATGGTTGTGGGTTTTAATATATTAATGTATATAATATGTGAGTGTGTTTAGCATCATTTACTGAACATTTCTAATATATAATATACAAAATGCACTTAAAGAAATGAGTTATTTGTAAAGGTACAGAGGACAAAAGACAATGGCTCCTACTTATTTTATTTTATTTTAAAATATTCTACTATGCTCTCTCCAGTATTTTTTAGCAAGAATATATTTATTAGATATGTATGGTAAAATACCCATCATTTCTGAAAGCTGAGGCCTGTAATGTGTGAATAAATTGTCAATATTGATATAAAATGAAAAAATTATCTATTTTCAGATTTGTGATTTGAATGTTTGACCATATACTCGCCCCTATGCTTATCACTAAATCCCATGGAACATACAAATATTTACAAGAGTTCAACATGGTGGGCAGATGAAGCTCAGGTGAAGCATTCCAAAACAAGATTAGTAAAGCAAGTGGTACAGAGTCAGGGATAGGCCAGAACCTTGAGAAAAGCCTTCCCTCCATTCACGTGTCCTGAAGCCTGGCTATCCATTCATTAGTGTTACAACTAGTGAAAATGTGCAAAGAACCCCCTCCCCCATTGTTAAATCCATTTTCAATAAGTTCATGTTAATTACTGCAATTGAATATCCACATAAATGACACGATCTGCATTCTGAATCTAGGTGTTAGTTGTAATTAACTCTGAAGGGGAAGCATCATTTGGAGCATTGGGCATTTATGGGGGATGGCCAGGCCCCTGTAGGATATCCCAATGGGATCCCCATAAAGAACTGAAAACTACACACTAGATTTAGAGAAGTGGAATAAAATCAGAACAAAATTAGGTAGAAGATATGTACAATGTTTTAACTTTTTTTGGGAAAAAAATAAGCCCCAGAAAGATCCCCTGCAGGTTTTCTTTTTTCTACTTATATACTGCAGGTTTTCGCTTCTCAGAATTCCATCTGACCCCAGATACCAAGATTAGTATAGAAGACTAGGATTTCAGTTACCCCTTCTATCCTCACCTAAATGGGCTGGTGCCTGTCCTTGTAATGTTCACTTTTTCTCTACTAGATTTAAGAGTAAAGGCAGACAAAAATGGAGATGCTGCACGCACAGAATCTGCCGAAGAGGAGACACCCACCTTCTCTCGACCTCAGCTCTCTGCTCAGCAACTACTCTCACTGTTATTTGGTTCACTGTTGTATTCTCAGCATTCACTCTTCACTTTATTTTGCCAGAAAGAACTTCTCCTAAGCTTTTTTGTGTCTTTCATCTTCCCAATAGGTAAATTCTTACCCTATTGGATTAAAGTTAAAAGAGAAAATAACTTACTCACAGTAAATGAATAGTAGACCTGTGTTGTTATGCTTCTTCATTCCTTGAGAAAATTTAGCAACCATTTGTCCTTTCAGCTCAGGAATTCATTTTCAAGACTTCTGCCTGCTAGGGAAATAAAGAAAGACTAAGCATCACCAAGATTTGCTGCCATCCTGAGAATAGAAATGTAATGGATTGTTGGAGCTTGTGAGGGGCTAGTGGGCTTCCTTCAAAGCTGATTATAGCATTACTCCTGCTCCCATTCCACCTCCATGCCCTCCCCCAACACATGCACATCAATCATAACTTTTCTCAAGCTTTCATCTAATCGATTATATAAGTAGCCTTGAAAATAAATTAATATGCTGATTTGCTGGGGTATAAAAGAAATCAAGTATGACATAATCTTTGTAAATCTACAGATGGGGTGAAAATGTGTGCCTGGATGTGTATGTGGTAGTGGTGACGGAAGGCAGTATTATATCTATGTTGCTTTTTTCATTCAAGAGGAACATTAAGTGAATAAAGGAAAATAAATTTGAGTCCTGGGAAAGAAAATAACTCTGGAGAAAAGGAACAAGGTTAAGTGTAAATTTGATAGACCAAACACAGTTTTTCCAGGTTTAATTATTGTAGAAGGCCATTTAAAAGGCTGATATAGCATTTTTATCTTGCACACCACCTGCACAGGCTCTGCCTTCAAACAGCTAATACAGGATGAGCTGATTGAGAGCAGCTCAATTCCAATTTTCCATCTTAAAAGAATGGAAATGGTGCGAGTGTCATTTCTATTCCATCTCACGTATATTTTTACTTCTGAAAAGCTTAAGCAAAAATAGGCAGACAATGAGTTGTTTGGGAGTGAGATGGAGAAGATCCTCGAGTATTTGGAGTGCCTACCATGCAGCAGTTTCTTGCATTAGGATTTTTGCATACTTGCTATCCTTCACCCTTTATTCTGGAATTGCTAGGCTTAAAAAGAGCATGAATGATCCCCACAAACTCGGAATGAGCAATAACACTCTAGATGTGACATTAGCCATGAATGCCTTTAGGATTTTCACATTTAACTCCAGGGCAGTCCCATGTGACTGAGTAATAACTGAGGTCATTCTGACACTGTGTGGGCAAAGGCCTTCTCATCGCCCATCAGCGTGATCCTAAGTCAAAAATGCTGTTTCACATCCTGCATAAAATCAGTGTAAGGGTCTAGAATTCCCAATTCACAAGTATTTAAGTTCAACACAGTAATAATGTTTCTCTCAAATGTAGCCAATCTTTTTTTTATTATTATTTTGAGAAGCAGAGAGAATATGAGAGAGAGAGAGAGAGAGAGAGAGAGAGAGAGAGAGAGAGAGAGGAGGAACACTTCTATGTACTGGTTCACTCCCCAAGTGCTTGTAATATCCAAGGCAGTTCAGGATGAAGCTGAGTTCTGGGAGCTAGGAATACAATCCAAGTCTCCTAGAGAGATGGCAGGGACCCAACTATTCAATGCATTACTGCTCCTCCCAAGGTGTGCCTTAGTAGGAAGCTTTTGCCAAGAGTCAGAACCAGGAATTGAACCTAGATATTCCAATCTGGGACATGGGCATCATAATCAGAGAGTCTTAACAACTTGTGGGCCAGTACTGTGGTGTAGCGGGTAAGGCCACTGCCTTCAATGCCAGCATCACACATGGGTACCAGTTCGAGTCCTAACAGCTCCACTTCTGATCCAGCTCTCTGCTGTGGCCTGGGAGAGCAGTGGAGGATGGCCCTAGTGCTTGGGATCCCACACCCACGTGGGAGACCTGGAGAAGGCTCCTGGCTCCTGGCTTTGGGTTGGCGCATTTCCGGTAGTTGCAACCAACTGGGGAGTGAACCAGCAGACAGAAGACCTCTCTCTCTCCCTCCCTCCCTCCCTCTCTCTGCCTCTCCTTCTCTCTCTATGTAACTCTGAATTTCAAATAAATAAATTAATCTTAAAAAAACCACAATTTGGCCAAAAACCCAACCCAAAGTAATCAATCCTAAATCTGCTTCAATATTACTGCTCAATTTTCCACTACTTGGATGTAATTTCAGTTCTCTTTTTTGTTGTGTGATATTCAGATTCATAATTTAATCACACAAAGTAAAAAGGCTGATTAGAACAGCACTGGGGGCCAGTGCTGTGACATAGCAGGTAAAGCCGCTGCCTGAAGTGCCAGCATCCCATATAGGCACCAGTTTGAGTCCTGGCTGCTCCTCTTCCAATCCAGTTCTCTGCTACAGCCTGGGAAAGCAGTAAAAGATGGACCAAGTCCTTGGGCCCCCGCACCCGTAAGGGAGACCTGGAAGAAGTTCCTGGCTTTGGATCTGGGCAGCTCTGGCTGTTGCAGCCAATTGGGAATTGAACCAGTGGAGGGAAGACTCTCTCTCTTTCTCTCTCTCTCTCTCTCTCTCTCTCTCTGTGCCTTTCCTCTCTCTCTGTAACTCTGAATTTCAAATAAATAAAATTTTTTTTTAAAAAAAGACTGAGTACTGGAGCATTGTTAGAGAGGTAGAAAATAGATGATATATGGAACCTGGATGTAGCAAAAAAAAAAAAAAATTGAATGCAGGAGTAGGTGGCATCTTGGTACAATAGGTTAAGCAGCAGCCTATGATACCTGCCTCTCATATTAGAGCCTGAGTTTGATTCCTGGTTGCTCCTCTTCCTATCCAGCTCCTGCTGATGCACATGGGAAAAGCAACAGATGATGGCTTGAGTAATTGTGCCCCTGCCACCCATGTGGGAGACCCAGATGGATTTTCAGGCTCCTGGCTTCAGTCTGGCCCAGACTCTGCCATTAAGGCTATTTGAGGAATGAATCAGTGGATGTAAGACCTCTCTCTCTCTCTTTCTCTCTCTCTCTCTGCACTCTGACTTTCAAACAAAATATAATATTTTTTTAATGGAGCAGAGGTACAGAGAACATATTCTCATGTTTTAAATCAAGGAAAAGCCTTTAACATGACAAACTAGGATCCTTTCCACCAATGCAAAACCATGATGAAAACAGTGTTTCAACTGGGTTGTGGAGATATTTAAGAAATCATATTAAAGCTTAATTCAATAGTAGAAGGGAAAAAGAAACTTGAAGAAGTAGGAGAATAAGTCAAAACTTCTCTTTTTCTCTTTTAATTCCAATGAGGCCCTTTATTTTTTTCTGGTTTGTTCATCAATGAAAAAAAAGTGAAAAATAAAACTGAGATTTCGGGATGCAGTTCAGATTAATCATTGCATTATCTGGTAGCAGCAGTAATAATAGAACGGGGCACATCACATTGGAAAGGTGGAACAAAGTTGGGAATGACAAAGAGCAAAGTCAATGTGAGGGGTGGGAGAATCTATGTGAGGAGGAAAGGCAATCACTCTGATGATGCTAATTTGCTGGCAGAACATGAAAGTTTTGCTTTATTTTATTATTTTTGCTTAGGCTTTGGAAACCGGAGATGGAAGTTGAAAAAAACTCTCTCTGAATGACGGCCTGTCACTTTGAGCTGGGAGGAATCTGAAAGGACTGGGTCCTCTAAGTCGTGACACATCAAAGCTTGCTTTCTTTCTCCCAGAACACTGATAAACGGCCAGCTCCCAGCTGGGCACTTCCGGGGACGGTCTCACAGTGGCGGTTATTACAGAGGTCCCCTACAAACTGAGTTGCGATTTTTCTTCCTCTCACTTTCCACTATTAATCTTCACTCTGTCTTCAGGAGTTACATAGAATAATCACAATCCTTCTTTTTTTTTTTATTTTTTATAAAGCTTTTATTTAAAGAATATAAATTTCCAAAGAACAGCTCATGGACCACAATGGCTCCCCCCCCACACAACTTCCCTCCCTCCCCCCACCCTCCCCTTTCCCGCTCCCTCTCCCCTTCTGTTCACATCAAGATTCATTTTCAATTCTCTTTATACACAGAAGATCAATTTAGTACATATTACGTAAAGATTTCAACGGTTTGCCCTCGCATAGAGACACAAAATGATAATACTGTTGGAGTACTAGTTATAGTATTAATTCACAATGTACAGCACATTAAGGACAGAGATCCTACATGATTTTTTTTTTAAAAAATTGATTAATTGTCTATGCAATTTCCAGTTTAACACCAAGATTTTTTAATCATTTGCAATTATCTTTATATAAAGAAGATCGATTCAATATATACTATGTAAGGATTTCATCAGTTTGCACCCACTCAGAAACACAAAGTGTAAAAATACTGTTTCAGTACTAGTAATAGCATCACTTCACATTGGATAACACATTAAGGACAGATCCCTCATGAGACGTAAGTACACAGTGACTCCTGATGTTGATTTAACAATTTGACACTCTTGTTTATGGCGTCAGTAATCTCCCTAGGCTCTGGTCATGAGTTGCCGAGGCTATGGAAGCCTCTAGGGTTCGCCGACCTCGATCCCACTCCCACAGGGCCATAGTCAAAGTGGAAGTTCCCTCCTCCCTTCAGAGAAAGGTACCTCCTTCTTTGATGGCCCCGTTCTTTCCACTGGGATCTCACTCGCAGAGATCTTTCATTTAGGTCTTCTGTTTTTTCCAGAGTGTCTTAGCTTTCCATGCCTAAAATATTCTCATGGGCTCTTGAGCCAGATCCGAATGCCTTAAGGGCTGATTCTGAGGCCAGAGTGCTATTTAGGACATCTGCCATTCTATGAGTCTGCTGTGTATCCTGCTTCCCATGTTGGATCATTCTCTCCCTTTTTCATTCTATCAGTTAGTATTAGCAGACACTAGTCTTGTTTGTGTGATCCCTTTGACTCTTAGACCTATCAGTGTGATCAATTGTGAGCTGAAATTGATCACTTGGACTAATGAGATGGCCTTGGTACATGCCACCTTGATGGGATTGTATTGGAAACCCCTGGCACAATTCTAACTCCATCATTTGGGGCCGTTCCGATTGAGCATGTCCCAAATTTTACATCTCCTCCCTCTCTTATTCCCACTCTTATATTTCACAGAGATCACTTTTCAGTTAAAATTTAAACACCTAAGAATAATTGTGTGTTAATTACAGAGTTCAACCACTAGTACTAGGATAAAGAGAAAAAAAAAATACTACCATGGATAAAGTATTACATTGTACAACAACAGTCAGCACAAGAGCTGATCGAGTCACTGTTTCTCATAGTGTCCATTTCACTTCTACAGGTTTCCCCTTTGGTGCTCAGTTAGTCATCGCCAATCAAGGGAAACAAATGATATTTGTCTCTTTGGGACTGACTTAATTCACTCAGCATGATGTTTTCTAGATTCCTCCATTTTGTTGCAAGTGACCGGATTTCATTGTTTTTGACTGCTGTATAGTATTCTGTAGAGTACATGTCCCATAATTTCCTAATCCAGTCTACTGTTGAAGGGCATTTGGGTTGGTTCCAAGTCTTAGCTATTGTGAATTGAGCCGCAATAAACATTGCTGTGCAGACGGCTTTTTTGTTTGCCAATTTAATTTCCTTTGGGTAAATTCCAAGGAGTGGGATGGCTGGGTTGAATGGTAGGGTTATATTCAGGTTTCTGAGGAATCTCCAGACTGACTTCCATAGTGGCTTCACCAGTTTGCATTCCCACCAACAGTGGATTAGTGTCCCTTTTTCCCCACATCCTCTCCAGCATCTATTGTTGGTGGATTTCTGAATGTGAGCCATTCTCACCGGGGTGAGGTGAAACCTCATTGTGGTTTTGATTTGCATTTCCCTGATTGCTAGGGATCTTGAACATTTTTTCATGTGTCTGTTGGCCATTTGGATTTCCTCTTTGGAAAAATGTCTGTTGAGGTCCTTGGCCCATCTCTTAAGTGGGTTGTTTGTTTTGATGTTGTGGAGTTTCTTAATTTCTTTGTAGATTCTGGTTATCAACCCTTTATCTGTTGCATAGTTTGCAAATATATTTTCCCATTCTGTCGGTTTCCTATTCACTTTCCTGACTGTTTCTTTTGCAGTACAGAAACTTTTCAATTTGATGCAATCCCAGTAGTTAATTTTGGTTTTCAGTGCCTGTGCTTCTGGGGTCTTTTCCAAGAAGTCTTTGCCAGTACCTATGTCTTGCAGGGTTTCTCCTATGCTCTCCAGTAATTTGATGGTGTTGGGTCGTAGGTTTAAATTTTTAATCCATGTTGAATGAATTTTTGTGTAAGGTGAAAGGTAGGGGTCTTGCTTCATGGTTCTGCACGTGGAAATCCAGTTTTCCCAGCACCATTTATTAAACAGACTGACCTTACTCCAGGGACTGGTTTTGGATCGTTGATCAAATATAAGTTGGCTGTAGGTGTTTGGATTGATTTCTGGAGTTTCTATTCTGTTCCATTGGTCTATCCATCTGTTTCTGTACCAGTACCATGCTGTTTTGATAACAACTGCCCTGTAGTATGTCCTGAAATCTGGTATTGTGATGCCTCCGGCTTTGTTTTTGTTGTACAAGATTGCTTTAGCTATTCGAGGTCTCCTGTGTCTCCATATGAATTTCACCATCATTTTTTCCAGATCTGAGAAGAATGTCCTCGGTATCTTGATTGGTATTGCGTTGAATCTGTAAATTGCTTTTGGGAGAATGGACATTTTGATGATATTGATTCTTCCAATCCATGAGCATGGGAGATTTCTCCATTTTTTGGTATCCTCTTCTATTTCTTTCTTTAAGGTTTTGTAATTTTCATTGTAGAGATCTTTAGTGTCCTTAGTTAAATTTATTCCAAGGTATTTGATTGTTTTTGTAGCTATTGTGAATGGGATTGATCTTAGCAGTGCTTCCTCAGCCGTGGCATTGTCTGTGTATACAAAGGCTGTTGATTTTTGTGCATTGATTTTATATCCTGCTACTTTGCCAAACTCTTCTATGAGTTCCAATAGTCTCTTAGTAGAGTTCTTTGGGTCCCCTAAATAAAGAATCATGTCGTCTGCAAAGAGGGATAGTTTGAGTTCTTCCTTCCCAACTTGTATCCCTTTAATTTCTTTTTCTTGCCTAATAGCTCTGGCTAAGACTTCCAGCACTATATTGAATAGCAGTGGTGAGAGTGGGCATCCCTGTCTGGTACCAGATCTCAGTGGAAATGCTTCCAACTTTTCCCCATTCAATAGGATATTGGCCGTGGGTTTTTCATAAATTGCTTTGATTGTATTGAGGAATGTGCCTTCTATACCCAGTTTGCTTAGGGTTTTCATCATGAAAGGGTGTTGAATTTTATCGAATGCTTTCTCTGCGTCTAGTGAGATAATCATATGGTTTTTCTTCTGCAGCCTGTTAATGTGGTGTATCACGTTGATTGTTTTGCGAATATTGAACCATCCCTGCATACCAGGGATGAATCCCACTTGGTCTGGGTGGATGATCTTTCTGATGTGTTGTTGCAGTCTATTGGCCAGAATTTTGTTGAGGATTTTTGCATCTATGTTCATGAGGGATATTGGTCTGTAATTCTCTTTCAATGCTGCATCTTTTTCTGGCTTAGGAATTAAGGTGATGCTGGCTTCATAGAAGGAATTTGGGAGAATTCCCTCTTTTTCGATTGTTCTGAATAGTTTGAGAAGAATTGGGGTTAGTTCTTCTTTAAATGTCTGGTAGAATTCAGCAGTGAATCCATCTGGTCCTGGGCTTTTCTTTGTTGGGAGGGCCTTTATTACTGATTCAATTTCTGACTCACTTATGGGTCTGTTTAGGTTTTCTATGTCTTCCTGGTTCAATTTAGGTAGGTTGCATGTGTCCAGGAATCTATCCATTTCTGATAGGTTTCCCTGTTTGCTGGCATACAAGTCCTTGTAGTAGTTTCTGATGATTCTTTTGATTTCTGTGGTGTCTGTTGTTATATTTCCTTTTTCATCTCTGATTTTACTGATTTGGGTCTTTTCTCTTCTTTTTTTAGTTAGTTGGGCCAATGGGGTGTCAATCTTGTTTATTTTTTCAAAAAACCAGCTCCTCGTTTGGCTGATTTTTTGTAATGTTTTTTTGGATTCAATCCTATTGATTTCTTCTCTGATTTTGATTATTTCTCTTTTTCTACTAGATTTGGGTCTAGTTTGCTGCAAATTTTCTAGATCCTTGAGATGCATTGAAAGCTCATCTATTTGGTGCCTTTCCAGTTTCTTGATGTAGGCACCTATTGATATAAACTTTCCTCTTAACACTGCTTTTGCTGTATCCCATAAGTTTTGGTATGTTGTGCTGTTATCCTCATTTACTTCCAGAAAATTTTTGATTTCTCTTTTGATTTCTTCAGTGACCCATTGTTCATTCAGGAGCATGTTGTTCAATCTCCATGTGTTTGCATATGCTCTAGAGATTCCTGAGTTGCTAATTTCCAACTTCACTCCCTCATGGTCTGAGAAGTTGCATGGTATGATTCTAATTCTTTTGAATTTGCTGAGACTTGCTTTATGGCCTAATATGTGATCAATCCTAGAGTAGGTTCCATGTACTGCTGAGAAGAATGTGAATGCATTACTTGTAGGATGAAAAGTTCTGTAGATATCTGTTAGATCCATTTGGGCTATAGTGTTGTTTAAATCTACTGTCTCCTTGTTGATCTTCTGTCCTGTCGATCTGTCAATATCTGTGAGTGAAGTATTGAAGTCCCCCAGTACTATTGTGTTGGGGTCTAAGTCTCCCTTTAAGTTTCTTAACAAATTTTTTAAATAAACCTGTGGCCTGTAATTAGGTGCATATACATTGAGAATTGTTATATCTTCCTGTAGTATTGATCCCTTAATCATTATATAGTGCCCCTCTTTGTCTCTCTTAACAGTTTTTGTGTTAAAGTTTATGTAGTCCGATATTAAGATGGTTACACCCGCTCTTTTTTCATTTCTGTTGGCATGGTATATCTTGTTCCATCCTTTTATTTTCAGTCTGTATGGATCTTCGTTGGAAAGATGTGTTTCTTGTAGGCAGCAAATAGATGGTTTTTGTTCCTTAACCCAATCAGCCAATCTCTGTCTTTTAACAGGACAGTTTAGACCTTTAACGTTCAATGTGACTATTGATAAGTGGTAAGTTTGCCCTGCCAATTGCCAGATATTTTCTAATGTATGCTTTGAATTCCCTGTGATCTTTCGCCGTGAGGTTCCCTTCGTTTACCTTCTTTCATGTTGATGGTCGTGTTTCTGTGTTTCTGTGTGTAACACGTCTTTAAGTATCTTTTGCAGGGCTGGACGAGTGGCAACAAATTCTTTCAATTTTTGTTTGTTATGAAAGGTCTTTATTTCACCTTCATTCACAAATGAGAGCTTTGCAGGGTATAATATTCTGGGCTGGCAGATTTTCTCTATAAGTACCTGGGCTATGTCTCGCCATTCCCTTCTAGCTTGTAGGGTTTCTGTTGAGAAGTCAGCTGTAAGTCTAATTGGAGATCCTCTGAGAGTAATCTGACGTTTCTCTCTTGCACATTTTAGGATCTTTTCTTTTTGCTTCACTGTGGTGAGTTTAATTACAATATGTCGTGCAGAGGATCTCTTTTGGTCATGTTTATTAGGGGTTCTATGAGCTTCCTGGATTAGGATTTCTCTGTCTTTCTCCAAGCCTGGAAAGTTTTCTGCTAGTATCTCCCTAAAAAGGCCTTCTAATCCTTTCTCCCTCTCCATACCTTCAGGCACACCTAGAACCCGAATGTTGGGTTTTTTAATAGTATCCTGTAAATTCCCGACAATATCTTTTAGTTTTCTAATTTCCTCTTCTTGTCTTTGGTTTGACTGTTTCCTCTCCTGTTCTCTGTCTTCTAGGTCCGATATTCTCTCTTCTGCTTCACCCATTCTGGTTTTAAGGCCCTCAAGATTGCTTGTCACTTGATCTATTGAATTCTTCAATTCATTAAGATTTTTTGTCACTCTCGTAGCTTCTTGTTCTACTAGTTGTTTCATTTCGTTTTGATTTCTCCTTAGTACTTCATTCTTGCGAGAGAGATTTTCTATCTTATCCATTAAAGATTTCTGTAGTTCAAGAATTTGTTTTTGAGAACTTCTTAATGTTCTTATCAATTCTTTGAGATCTGCTTCTTGCATTTCTTCTATCTCATTATCTTCATAATCCTGACTTGGGGTGTCTTTTCCGTTTGGGGTCATCATAGCGTCTTCCTTGATCTTGCTCCCTCGGAATCTGTTTTTATTTGGCATTTTTTTTTTTTCCCCACACTCTTTCTCTGGGTTGTCAAGGTAACGGAGTTTGTGTGCGGGGTGTGTTCCCAGTTTTTGGATCCCCTTCAGGTTTCTACAGCCTCGGGTTTTTGGTTCCGTCTGCCTCAGTGATGGGCGGGCGGGCGGGCGGGCGGGCGGGCGCGCCTTGTCCCACTGCGTTTAATCTAGCTCGAATTAGCAGGGTGGGTGACGAGAGAGACTAGTGTCCGTGCAGGCTCGCCTCAATTGTGCTGTTTCCCCCGTGGGGGGTCTGCTTCCCCCTGCCAGTGTCTCGGGATCCCTGTATCGGCCCCCGTTCAAGCGCTCAGTTCCAATGGCGACTGTGTTCCGCCCGGCTTCCGGTTCAGCCGGCGGGCGCGCGCCGTCCCACTGTGTTCAGTCTAGCTCGAGTGAGCAGGGTGGGCAATGAAAGAGGCTAGTGTCCGTGTGGGCTCGCCTCAATTGTGCTGTTTCCCCCGTGGGGGGTCTGCTTCCCCCCACCAGTGTCTCGGGATCCCTGTATCGGCACCCGTTCAAGCGCTCAGTTCCAATGGCGACTGTGTTCCGCCCGGCTTCCGGTTCAGCCGGCCGGCGCGCGCCGTCCCACTGCGTTCAGTCCAGCTAGAATTAGCAGGGTGGGCAACGAAAGAGGCTAGTGTCCGTGTGGGCTCGCCTCAATTGTGCTGTTTCCCCCGTGGCGTCTGCTTCCCCCCGCCAGTGTCTCGGGATCCCTGTATCGGCTCCCGTTTAAGCGCTCGAATCCAATGGCGACTGTGTTCCGTCCGGTTCCCGTCCCTCCCGGCAGCTCCCGTGCCACTAAGGCACGATTTGCCGTTCGCAAACTTATTTTCCCCTAGGTCCTCTGCGTCTCATTCACTGGGTCCGGAAGAATTTCCACTGCATTTTTTTCCGTGAGATTTTTCCTGAGGCTACAGTAACTCTGTTTTTATTAAACTATCTTTTTGCGGACTGCTAGTGCGCGTCCTCACTATTCCGCCTTCTTGGCTCCGCCCCCCCACAATCCTTCTTTTTGAGGGGAAAACCCAAGCAACCTTGGAGAGAGAAGTCAGGTCAAAACAGCAAAGTGATGACATGGTCAGATACGAGAAAGGATTGTGAAGCAATCTCTCAGCTTTTAAAGGGTGAATGGGAAAGATGTCCCATGGAAGGAGAGGAAAATGAAGCTGAGTCAATTTCCAGTGAAGAGAAGTTACAATAAAATACATGAGCAAAGTGGTATTCTTAGATAAACTGAAGAAAGATGATAGTGATAACAAGAAAGATATGGGGAAAAAAGTAATTAAAATCCAATTTTAACAAATAGAAAAATACACAACACTCATGGTAAATATGGTGCACTGAAGCTAAGATCAAGCCATAGTATATTATTGATATTAAGTCAAGCTTTGTGTGGTAACTTTTCTATTTTTTAAAGTTTTGGAATATAAGGAAATATCCTGAACTGCATTAAGCTTGTTCTGTAGGAGAAAACAAATGAGGAGACATTGGGCAACACCATTAGCATCTCCAGAGTAAGGGTAAACCAGGTAGACCGTATGGTCTCAGCCTCATGGTGTCCATGCTTTTTAATGCACAGTCCCCTGTCCTTGAGGGTAGGCGGGGCCTGTGACATTCTATTCATTAATAGAATAGAGCAAGGATGATGGGGTGTACCTGACTATGCTCAATAAGATCGTTGTGCCTACCTTTTGGAAAATTCGTTTTGCTGTGTTGGCCTTGAAGAAGTAAGCTGCCATGTTCTGAACTGTGTGAGATGGAGCTCTGTAGAAAGATGCAAGGCTGACTCCATAAAAACAAAAACAAACTGGGACCCTCAGTCTGGCACTCCACAAGCAACTGAATGTTTCCCACAACCATATGAGCAAGGTTCTTCTTCACTTGTCTTAAATGAAGCCTCTGTTCGATTCACATCTCAATTGCTGCCTTTCAGAGAATCCAGCTAAACCCTATCTACATTCCTAGCACACAGAATCTGTTATTTTAATTGCCAAGTTTTTTTTTTTTGCAATATAGTCATAGAAAAACAGCTAAATAATATAGTGCTCAATACTCTTCAGGCAAAGAACCATGGGAAGCATAAATGATTATTGGCATTGCAACTGGACTATGACTTTCTCATATAGGCAGTCGTACCTTACCCTGGACTAAAATGGTCCGTCCCTTGCATCCTTTGGCAGGGACTTTTTTTTTTTAACTACCAATTCCAATGATATGATGTATAAATACACATTTTAGTATTTATTTAGTACATAGAACTTAGTCACTTCTAAAATTCTCTCCCTGGCAGGCATAGTGGTAAAGCAGGTTAAACTGCCATTTGGGATGTATGCATCCCACATCAGAGTGCCAGTTTAAGACATGGCTGCTCCACTTCCCATCCAGTTTCCTGATAATGCACCTGGCAAGAAGCAGATGGTGTCTCACATACTTGAGTTCCTGCCACGCACACTGGAGACCTCAGTGAAGTTCCTGGTTCCTGGTTTTGACCTGGCTCAGCCCAGCAGTTCCAGTAATTTGAGGAGTAAACCAGCAGATGGAAGATCTCTTTCTTTTCACCCTTCTCCTCTGCCCCTGTTATTCTGCCTTTCAAGTAAATAAATAAATCTTTTTCAAAAAATTTCCTCTGCGAGGGGAAATACAGTGGATAATCTTGGATAAATGTGTATAATTCTCCAACATAGAAGTACTGATGCTTAAAAAGGAGTCAAAAATCCTGATGAAATATGAGTCTTATTTCTTAAAAGGAAGATAAGAAAAGTGAGTCAAGAAAAACATTGAAATGGTGTTACCTAGTGTTAACGAAACACTTTCAAATAACTTAAAAATGAAAATATTTTAAAGTTTATAGTCATTGACAATGTCATACCTTTTATAATTTAAAAACATGTGTGAAAATATTTTGAAGACTGAAAGAGCTAGTTCATTGTAGTATATTTCCTAGAATTTGCCATGTTAAATAATCAAGTCCTTGATTTCTAATTTATTTTTCTTTTTTTCCTGACATTTTCCTTTATTTGGGTTAATTCATTGGACTATAGTCTGAGTCTATTTATGTTATTAGGCTATTATAATCCTCATGTCAAGTATGAAAACCAATATTTTGACCACTCCAATTAATAATGAGATGCATGGTTGCCTTCAGTGAGACACTGCTATTTTTACAAAAGAGAAAATGGATTCAGGATCTCCCTTGTTTATTGGCTCTCTTTTATTAAATTTTGAAATCCAGCTGATTGAGAGAGTTTCTGTTCTTTTGACCAAGCCTCAAAGGACTGGAAAAGAAGTGGGTAGCAGAAATGAAATATTTCCCTCCTCTATGGAGATTAGAAACAACTTGTCTATCACCTATGGTTTTTGTATTAGTTTCAGGGTAGAGAAAAAAGTTTCAAAGAAACTGAGTCCCAGTCACTTCTTATTTTATCCCCATGACAATGAAACCTCAAAAGAACAGAGATGCCGGCAAAAGGTGGGACACAAAAAGAAGAAAAACTGTTTATGAATGCAATAATTTCAGGAAGTCCAAATAAAGGATAGTACACAATATTTGACTTTGCTGTCATCATTTTTCTAAACTACGGAAATCATTATTGATGAAAATCACCACTAACTCTCAGGGAAAGCCATTATTAATTGTGCTCACACTATAGTTTAATGTTTGCTTCCATATTGAGATACATTAATGCATTCATGCTCATGGTTGAGACCCGTTAACTGTTACCCATCGGCTGACTCTCAATGGCCGCTCTGTATCTGCATCTGAACACAGTCAGCACTGCTTCAGCTCCGCCTTTCAATCTCATCCACATGCTAAAAATTTTTATTAGTATAAACAGAACAAACTTTATGTACTTCATAGGTACAGTTCTAAGAAGACAGCCACACTTCCCTCCTTCCCCTGCTCACTCCTTCAATCCCCCTTCTCTTACTTATTTTCTTTTCATTAATTTTTACCAAGACATAACTTTACTCTATAATCAGGCTTAATTCACCACTAACTATAATTTTCAACAAGTAAAAATAGGAAGACTACAGTTCCACAGGAGTATGAATAATGGCTAAAATGACAATCATGTCACAAGATGTGCATTTCATCCCTGTATAATTCTTTTTTGTATTCTATATTAATTGCCACATATCAGAGAAACATGATATTTGTCTTTTTGAGACTGGCTTATTTCTCTAAGCATAATGTCAAGCACAATTTTAACAAAATGAGGTTTACTCATTCTGTTGTGACTATGGGTCTTCGTTTGTAATCACAGTTTAGGAACTTGGTCCCTTCTTGCTTCCTCCTGCCTCTTTACTATAAAGTTCTCATCTTAAGTCTTCTTGGAAAACAGTTGTCGCTGTGAGCTCCCATGGGATACTTTGGAGCCTGGAATCCTTACTCTGGATTCCGATGCAATCTGGATGCCCAGTCCTCACTTCCTCCAGGTTTCTGCTCTATGACTCTCACTTACTTTAGGCCACTCATCACCTTCTGCTCATGTTCTCTCTGGTTGAAGTTCTCTCTTTACTGCCCATCCAAAATCCCCAAGCTGAATTCATATGGGGACATATTATGAGTTATTCAGAATAAGAACAAAATAATACTACCCCAAACTATTAATACTTCCAGTTTGACTAGAGAAATTATTTTAGGTAAAGATTTTTCCCACAGAGCTTAAACCATCTTCCCTTAAGAAGCATAATGCAGCAGAAAAATCAATGGCTTTGGAATCAGAAATGAATATAATTTAGGCTTTGTCATTTCCTATAGGATTTTAGTTTAATCATTTCTTTCCCTTTGTTAATGATAATGGTTTCCAGCCCCTTTACCTGAAATGTGAAAATAAAATAAGTTATATGAAATGCTCCATGGGCCTGTTGAGTTTTTGGCAAAGACTATATAGTCATTTAATGTTATTGAAAGATGAAAAATGCAAATCATTCTTTCCAGTCTTTTTTAAGAAAACAGACATAATTTGATCATAAGAGTCTCTCATTTGAAACATAAGACTCAATAATTTTAGAATATTTATAGTCATGTAATTATCTACATAATCCAATTTTAGGACACTTTCATCACCATCAAAACATCTCCGTGAACTATTAGCAGCAACTCCACAGTCCCACCCTGTTAGCTTCAGCCCCAGGCAGCTATTAATGTGTTATCTTTTCTAGATTTACCTATTATGGATACTTTGTGCAATATATGATCTTTAGTTACTGACTTCTTTCACTTAGAATAATGTGCTTGAATTTTGTCTGTGTTCTTGTTCATTCCTTTTTTCTCAACTTTTTTTATTGTGGTAAAATACATATAACAAGTTTAACATCTTAATCATATTTAAGTATGCTGTTCAGTGGTATTAATACATATCATGAAACCATCACCACCGTGTATCTCCAGAATTGTCTGATTTTGTAAAGCCTAGAACTCTATATGAATTGCCTAATAGCTCCTTGCTCTGCCCTTCCTCCTGAAAAGTGATCTTGGTTAATTATGAGAGTGGGAATAAGAGAGGAAGGATATGTACAATTTGGGACAAGCTCAATCGGACTTGCCCCAAATGATGGAGTTAGAAACATGCCAGGGGATCCCAATACAATCCCATCAAGGTGGCATGTACCAATGCCATCTCACTGGTCCAAGTGATCAATTTCAGTTCACAATTGATCACACTGATAGGTCTAAGAGTCAAAGGGATCACACAAACAAGACTAGTGTCTGCTAATACTAACTGATAGAACCAAAAAGGGAGAGAATGATCCAACATGGGAAGTGGGAGTCACAGCAGACTCATAGAATGGCAGATGTCCTAAACAGCACTCTGGCCTCAGAATCAGCCCTTAAGGCATTCAGATCTGGCTCAAGAGCCCATGAGAGTATTTTAGGCATGGAAAGCCAAGACACTCTGGAAAGAAAAAAAAAGAAGACCTAAATGAAAGATCTCTGCTAGTGAGATCCCACTGGAAGGAACCGGGCCACCAAAGAAGGAGGTGCCTTTCTCCGAAGGGAGGAGAGGACCTCCACTTTGACTATGACCCTGTCTGAATAAGATCAAAGTCGGCGAACCCTAAAGACTTCCATAGCCTCAGCAACTCATAACTAGAGCCTAGGGAGATTACTGACGCCATAAACAAGAGTGTCAAATTGTTAAATCAACAACAGGAGTCACTGTGTACTTATGTCCCATGTGGGATCTGTCCTTAATGTGTTGTCCAATGTGAAGTAATGCTATAACTAGTACTGAAACAGTATTTTTACACCTTGTGTTTCTGTGTGGGTGCAAACTGATGAAATCTTTACTTAGTATATAAAGATAATCGAAAATGAAAAAAAAACTCGGTGATAAATTTGAAATTGCATAAAAAATTAATCAATTTTTTAAAAAATATATCATGTAGGATCTCTGTCCTTAATAGGCTGTACATTGTGATTCAATGATATAACGAGTACTCAAATAGTATATTTCACTTTATGTTGCTATGTGAGGGCAAATGGTTGAAATCTTTACTTAACACATACTAAACTGATCTTCTGTATACAAAGAGAATTGAAAATGAATCTGGATGTGAATGAAGGTATGGGGGGGAAGCCATTGCAATCCATAAGTTGTACCTTGGAAATTTATATTCTAAATAAAAGTTAAAAAAAATAAAATAAATACAAAACAATTTTCCAAAATCAAAAACCAAGAAAAAAAGCATACCATAAGCCTCAAAAAGAGGTAAATCACCAAAAATAAAGCCCACCCATAAATAAACATAAGTCTAATTCTTTAGGAGTCTATTAAAGTAATAAAAATCATTAGACACTTTTTTCTATCAGCCTCCATAGATATATTATGATTAGTCTACCACTTCTCAACAAAGTATTACCTCTCTTTCTTTCTTTTTTTGACAGGTAGAGTTATAGACAATGAAAGAGAGAGAGAGAGAGAGAGAGAGAGAGAGAGAGAGAGAGAGAGAGAAATACAGAGAGAAAGGTCTTCCTTCCATTGGTTCACTCCCCAAATGGCTGCTACAGCTGGTGCTGCGCCAGTCTGAAGCCAGTAGCCAGGTGCTTCTTCCTGGTCTCCCATGTGGGTGCAGGGGCCCAAGCACTTGGGCCACCCTACACTGCCCTCCTGGGCCACTGCAGAGAGCTGGACTGGAAGAGGAGCAACCTGGACTAGAACCTGGTGCCCATATGGGAGGCCAGTGCCACAGACAGAGGATTAACCATGTGAGCCATGGCACTGACCCACCTCTGTCTATTTCTTTTTATCTCATTTTGTCTTCAGCTTAGTCCAGTACCACATCATTACTGCCCTGGAAGACAACAGCAGCCTCTCACTCACCTCTCCTTGTTCCCAATGCTACTACTGCTCCCTTTCATTCCATTTCAACAGTACCAAGATTTTTTTAAAACATAAATCAGATTATAAACATAAATCAGATTATAAATCTTTCTATGGCCTTATACTTCAGATCTTTCCTAAGGCTCCATTTTATCTGGACTATGATTCCAACCATAGATTTTGACTCTCTTGCTCTAGTTCACCTTTCTCAACAGATTCTAAGTATACTGGCTTTCTTTCAATCCTTCAACAGCTCCTAGCTGATGTCTTGTGTACATGCTGTTCCCTCAGCCTAAGTGCTTGTCCCTGCCCACCTTTCCTAGGAGTAGGTCTTTCATATCTCACTTCCTCAGAAAGGTCTTAGCACACTACTCAATCTGGACTGGTAGCCCAGCAGTCATTTATTTTAGTAAAATGTTGTTCTGTGTCTTTGCTTTTATTCCAATTTGTGTCTATTTTTGTCCATTTGATTATTAGTTTATTTATCACACATAATATCCTACTAGACTAGGTATTCCACAGACCATATCTTCCCACTTAACTTTGAATTTTTACAATTCCTGGCATAAGTAAGTCACCAACAAATATTTATTAAACTAGCATTTGATGTTCAAATACAACCAATTTTTTTCATAATATGTGAATCAAGTAGTACATTATTTTCAGACATTTTTGTTGAAACCAACTCACTTGGAGAATCTGTATCTCTTTAGACAATCCAATTATTTGCATTTCATGAGATATTTACTTCCTATTGCTCTATACTCAAAAGCAAATATGGATGGCTGAAAATTCATTTGTCCTAAGGATTAAAATAAATAACATGGAACTATGGAATGTGAGAGTTAGCTGAAAGACAGTAGTAAGTCATCTTGTCTAGTATGTTACTCTGTGTAGGCAATGATCTATCCATATTTCTGGCAAAAACTGTCAGTCTTTAACATTTGTTGGGTTAACAATTTTATTAGTGAACAAAACAGCCCACATGTAATTCCAAGAATTTTCTTCATTTACTCAATGACAATCAGCAATATTGGTTCTTGTTCCCTCTACTAGATCATCACAGTAGATGCATATGGAAGCTTAGTTATTTGAAAACAGTGTTTACAAATACAATTACAGCACAGAGGCTAGATTTATATGAATTTCAAATAAAACATCATGTTTAGGATTTGTAATGGAAACACAACACATCTAAAAGGTACTTGTCCAAGAGATGGGATTTAGCACAAATCTCTGCACAAACCAACCTGTCTTCCCTGCTCCTGACCTATCTGAGAATCTTCCATCTCAGTTAGCTCCTGAAATAAGTTTGTCTATTTTGTGCTAATGCCTGAAATTGAAAAATATATATATTGGACAGTTGAGGAAAGCTGACTTTTCAGAATTCAATGAGATGATAGAATACAGTAGAAGCAGTAACTCAAGATAGTAACTGGCTCTAGAAAGAAACTGACTTCTACATGCACCATGGGTTTCAACCAAGGATTCAGGCATTTTATTTTAATTCTTTTTTTTTCCTAACTCCTTTTTTTTGGTAAATGACTTACCAGCCTACAAAGAGATGCACATTTACTTAGAGATTGCAACATTATAATTCCATTTGTAGTGAAAATTGAGAACTCTCAAAAATGAACACAATTAGTGAATTTGTAATTATTGTCAAACAAGAACTTTCCTTTCTTTCTTATTCAAAGATTTATTGATTTATTTTAAAGGCAGATCTAGAGAGACACAGAGAGAGAGAGAGAGCGGTCCCTCATCTGCTGGTTCAATCCCAAAAAAGCCACAGTAACAAGCTGGCCAAAGACAGGAGCCCTCTTCCCAGTCTTGTACATGTATGGTAGGGACCTACCCACTTGGTCCGTTTTCCACTGCGTTTCCCAGGCCATTCACAGCCTCCATACCCATTTCCCTCTTTCTCCTTCTCATTTCTCTTACCTTTCCCTACCATTCCCTACTTTCATTTTTAAATTCCCTTCACTCTGAACTTCTCTCCTCTTTCTTCTTTTCTCCCTTGCCCTCTGTACATATCCTTTCCTTTTGCTAACTTTGAAATAGCCTTCTTCTTATTTCTTAAAATACTAAATTCATTATCTGAACTCTGCTTCTAATTTTAAAGTAAATGATGGTGTACTACACAAACATGCACACACATATAGGAGTATACAGTGCTATGTTGTTTTCGAACAACAAAGGCAACAAAACATGGTTGATTTTATGCATGAGGCATTTCTATGGCTTTTAAATAGTGTCTTCCTGTGGTTCTTCCCCTCACATAGCATCTTGGCTATTCAGAAGTAGCACCCTGACCTATGAATCTGCTCCTGACCTTTCAAAAGATCAATACATCTCCCCATTAGCCTTTTTTCATCCTCTGAAAATGAATGGAAACTGATGCCAAATTTTCCCTTTGCAAGCATAAGCATTTTTGGAAGGTGAGGGAAAAGGAGATGTTCAGTATTACATTTTACACAATTAACCAACCTGCTACCTTGGCACAGCACACTGGGAAAATATATGATGCCTCTGAATGATTCTTTTCTAATGTCATTATCTACTCCAGCCACACAGCACCCCAACTCCCCCTCAATCAGGAGCGTCCAGGCCCCTTTGCACAGTGTGGCGCTCTCTATAACATTACACCATTTCTTATCTTACAACCTATTTCTGGATTCATTTGTATGCATGTGAAAGTGGGTTTCTCTCCTCTGGAGAGCTGGCAGGCACCCTGCGGTCTGAATCCTCTGTCCCTGAACAGTAGACACTCTGTTGCCAATGGAGAGCCACCAGAGAAATCATGTAGATCGACAGCCCCAGAAATTCCACTTTTATCTCAGTTGATTAGCATGCTTTTTTTCTTTCTGCTGTCAGCACAGAAAGATGACAAGTTAAGGAAAATGTAAAGTTAATGCTGATGGAAAGGCAACTTAGAAAGAGAATTATACAATTCAGTTTTCAATAAAAAAAAAAAAGACATTTCTGCCATGGGTTTCTAAACTACTAAAGATTATAGAGGCTCCAGGAAATGTTGCTGGAAAGACATTCTCTTAGATGAATCTCACTTTTCTGTTGTCTCTTATTAAGAAAGAAGAGTTATGTTACACTAGAATACTACAATTTCTCTCTTTTTGGTGTCAAAGCTGATAAGCTAGGGACCCACATTAATTGCCTGCACATTCCTTCCTAAGTATTCCCTGCAGTCTGCTCCTACCCGGGTCCATGTTATTGAATTCTTTCTCAAGTGTCACCAGTGACCTCCTATTTATCAGATCCAATCTCTGCTCAGCTTTCATCCTCCTGACCTCGTTACGGCTTTTGACACTGTTGAACACCTGCTCCTTCTTTTTCAGTCTTCTCTTGCTTTGCATGACCCTGCACCCCTTTGTGCTCCAATCTGGATGAAAGATTCTTCTTTGCCTTCTTTGTTCTTCTCCCTTTTCCTTCTTAACACACTGAGTTTCCAGCAAAGCTATGGCCTCTACCTTTGCCTCTTTTTCTATACTCATTCCATCTTCTCCTCTTCAATGAACACTCAGGTGGATAGATTCATAAATAAATTAGATATAGACATATGGATATATTTATCTCCTATAACCAACCCTAATGCTGTTCAAATTACAACATTTTAATTTAAACTGTCTACAGAACACATTTGCTTAGACAACCAGCCACTGACATCTTAATTCCCCTTAAATATCAGTGTTCTTGGAGTTTGCCTTGTTTTCCCTTCTCTCCTCACAGTTGGCATGTAAGTATATTATGATAGTTAATTTTGTGTTTTACCTTGAGTGATGTAACAGGACCCCTGATAGCTGATCAAACATTACTTTAGGGTACATTTGTGAGATTAGCATTTCAATCTGTACAGTGAGTAAAGATTACCTTCACCAAAGTAGGCGGATATCATCAATCCCTTGAGGGCCTGAATAGAATGAGAATGCAGTGGAATTGTGAATTCTCTCTCTTCTGGGACCTGCATCTTCCGTCATAAGCATCAGCTCTCTTGGCTCTTGGGTCCTAGTACTTGAACTACAGTTTACATCATTGGTTCTCCTGGTTCTTGAACTTCTGGGCTTGGAGCAGAACCATGCTATCAGCTTTCCTCATTTTCCATTTGTAGACAGCAGATTATGGAACTTCTCTGCCTACGAAATAACAGAAGCCAATCCCTCATTGTACATATCTCCCTTCCTAACTTCCTCCCTCCCTCCCTTGCTTCCTTCCTCCCTTCCTTTCTTCCAGCCATCCTTCCAACTCTATTCTTTTGGTGATGTTTTATTACAGAACCCTAATGCATGCATTCTGTATCTCCACCAAATACCATATTTTTTGTTTTGTTTTGTTTAATAAATATAAATTTACAAAGTACAACATTTGGATTATAGCAGCTTCTTCCCCCATAACCTCCCTACCACCCACAACCATCCCATCTCCCACTCCCTCTCCCATCCCATTCTTCCTCAGGATTCATTTTCAATTATCTTTATATACAGAAGATCAACTTAGTACATACTAAGTAAAGATTTCACCAGACTGCACCCACACAGCCACACAAAATATAGAGTACTGTTCGAGTAGTAGCTTTACCATTAATTCTCATAGTAGAACACATTAAGGACAGAGATCTTACATGGGGAGCAGATGAACAGTGCCTCATGTTGTTGATTTAACAGTTGACACTCTTTATTTATGACGTCAGTAATCACCTGAGGCTCTTATCATGGGCTGCCAAGGCTACAGAAACCTTTTGAGTTCACCAACTCTGACCTTTTTTAGACAAGGCCATATCAAAGTGGAAGTTCTCTCCTCCCTTCAGAGAAAGGGACCTCCTTCTCCGATGGCCTGTTCTTTCCGCTAGGATCTCACAAAATACCATCTTCAAAAGCCAATCTACCAAACATCTCTTAAAATATCAGTGCATTCTGAAAACTATTGTCTTATTTCTAAGAACTCCTATGGCAGCTCAGTGTCTGCTGCATTAAATTCAGACTCTTGTGTGTGATTTTCAAGGCCTTTCATATAGGCATTAATCTAGTCATAGACTACAGGACCATTCAATACAGGCTACTATTGCTGTTCAGAAATTTTCTTCAATGTGGATGTTACTCTGCTAAACACTACATCAGTTCTACTTCTCTAGCCTTTACTTTCTCTTTCTATGTGGAACTACTTTACCTAATTAATGCATCCATCTGCTGATTCTAACTTCTTATAAGACCTGGTAGCAATCAGTAGTTTTATGGGGAGGCCTTGTTTTCCAATGGTTTAGAACTGAGCCTTGAGAATTGGTCAGGGTTGTGTTGAAATAATGTGTTATGAACCACTGGATACAGACTCTGCCCTTTAGTATGTGCTCACTAAAGTCAGTCATTGTCATTTTAAATGTATCTGTCTTTACCCTTCTGAACTCAATTTCTTAATTTGCTAAAGTTTTAACAGATCAAACCTACATGGGAATAACATAAGAATAAATACAATAAGAAGCTAGATACTAACGAGTTGCCAGAGACCGGAGTGTCCTACAGCACAGGGTGGCAGGCAGATGATGGTACCATGAGGGTAGGCTCTCCTCTGGTTTGCTTGTCATTGTGTCTGTGTTGGATCACAATGATAGAAAATGGTCGGTTCTTCCTACTTAGGTATTGAATGAACTACACAGAATTCCCTAATTTAAAATTTGGATCTAAGACTTAATTAATTCTTCTAGTTAAGGCTTCTAATTAATAAGTCTCTGCTAAGCCAAAGAGAGCCTCTTGAGAAAAGTGGTGAAGAGTTCCTCCTCTTGCGGATCACAAAGCCCTGCTTCTAGGGAGTAATTGAGCAGATGGCAGGAATCTCCTATCTTTCACTATCTTTCACTACATATGGTTAAGAGGCTCTCCATAAAAGACAGTCCACCAGTAATGCTTTATAAACGATTACTCAGGGGCTGGCATTGTGGAGCAATGGGTTAAGCTGCCACCTGCTATGCCAGGATCCCCCGTGGGTGCTGGTTAAAGTGCTGGCTGCTCTACTTCCGATTTCCAATCTGGTTCCCTGCTAATGCACCTGGGAGAGCAGCAGAGGATGGCCCAGGTGCTTTGGGCCCCTGCACCCACATGGAAGATTGGGGTGAATCTAGTTTCAGCCTGGCCTCCCCTCAGCCATTGTGGCCATCTGGGGAGTGAACCAGTAGATAGAAACTCACTCTCTCTCTCTCTCTCTCTCTCTCTCTCTCTGTAACTCTGCCTTTCAAATAAATAAAATAACTCTTTAAAAAATTAATTAATCATCTCAAATAGTCCCTATGAGAGAGCATGGTGTGACCACATGATATTTGATAAAACATAAATGATTCTTTAACACTCCTTGCCCATCAAATTATTTTCAGCATTGAAACTACTTTTTGAATTATACTGAAGCAGAACTTTGTTTTTTAGATAAAATTGTGAAGTGAAAAAATTTTCTTCTCCTACACCTGTCTCTCTCTTAAGCACTGTTCTCATATTGAAAAAATTAAAACCCACCAATGGAGTGCCACACACAGTATTGCTTTCTCCCAAACTTTTTCATGATCCAGTATCACACTATTCATAACACCCATTTTTCCTTTACTTACATCTCCCATTCCTGAAACATTTTAACAGAACAGATTATTGTGGTAAAACCATGCAGGTGTGGGCCTTGTAGCGCAGCAGACTACTCTGCCTCCGTGGACTCCCACACCCTTCATCACCATGTGCGTGATTGAAGTCCTGTCTCTGCTTCCCTCCAATGCAGATTCCACCCTTGTGCATCCTAGCAGGCAGAAGATTACGGACCAAGGACTTGAATTGCTGCCACCCACGTGGGAGACCTGGGTGGATTTCCTGGCTCCTGACTTCTGCCTGGCCCACTCACAACTGCTGGACATCCATGGAGTGAACTAACAGATTAAAGATCTCTTGGTCTTTCCCTTTCTTCTGTCCTAATGTTTTTCAAATAAATAAACATTTAAAAGCAAAAAGAAAAACAACAATCCAAACAAAAAATCAACAGCAAAACAAGACTGAAAATTAAAGACATCCTTTTCTCGCACTGGAGTGCCTGGATC
The DNA here is from genome assembly GCA_949820135.1 of Sylvilagus floridanus. Classification (NCBI taxonomy): domain Eukaryota; kingdom Metazoa; phylum Chordata; class Mammalia; order Lagomorpha; family Leporidae; genus Sylvilagus; species Sylvilagus floridanus. The sequence continues at coordinate 68,978,873 of OX463244.1, read as the reverse complement.
CACTCTGGCTTCAGATTCCACTTCAAGCTTCCTGCTGATTTAGTCTCTGAGATGCAGTGGGTAATGGTTCAAATTGTAGAGCCACTGCCTCCCACATGGGAGATCTGGATTCAGTTCTCAGCTCTGGGCTTTAGCCCTGGCCCATTCCCAGTTAGTTCAGGAATTTGGGCCCTGAGCAGTGAATGGGGGCTTGGTGTCTGTCTGTCTGTCTGTCTCTCCTTCTCTCTCTCTCTCTCTCTCTCTCTCTCTGCCTCTCAGATAAATAAATACATACATAAATTCTTTTTGAAAAAGTAAATTACACATGCTGGGGAATAAATGTCTGAGAAACTCAGTATTCTCAGAGATGCCTTTAAAATATGAGTGAGTTTCTCTCTGTCTCTCTCTCTCTGTCCACTCTGCCTGTCAAAACATAAAAATAAATAAATAAATGAAATAAGAGTGAGAGTCAGCATTGTGGCACAGAGGTTAAGCCAGTTAAGCTGTCTCCTGCAAAACTGGCATCACACATGGGTCCCAGTTCCTGTCCCGGCTGCTCTATTTCCAATTCAGCTCCTTGTTAATGTGCTGGGAAAGCAGAGGAGACGGCCCAAGGTCTTGGGCCTCTGCACCCGTGTAGGAGACTCAGATCTTTCTTTTGCCTTGGCTTAGACCCATCTGTTATGGCCATTTGGGAAGTGAACCAGAGGATGGGAGATCTCTCTCTCTCTCTCTCTTTCCTCTTCCTCTCTCTGTAACTCTGCCTTTCAAATAAAAAAAATCTTTTAAAAAATTTTAAAAAATAAAATATGAGCTAATTAACACATTCAAGTCTCTGACTTTTGAACTGTCAGAATCTCAGATTCGGATATCTCATGTAAGTCCTCAGTAGTCAAATTACTCCTCAAACCTTTCATTACAAGGGGGAGGTTGTTTTTTACTACGCTTTGCAGGACAAGCAGATAATACTAATCACTGTTTTCAGACAGTCCTGGAGGTGATCTATTAGCGAACAGTACTCACTATCATTATATCGCACCTCCTCCTATGTGCTACCTAGTTGAGTCAATCGCCTAAATGTTTCTATTTACAGAGGATTTTTCCAAGTACTATTATATACAATTTCAATTAAAGATAATAATAAGACACAATTCCTTGCCTCAGAAAAGTTAGTCAATTTTGCACTCTCATTATTTTCCAGATTTCCTGATTAACAAACAGTTTTGAAAGTTCCCAGATTGTAAATATTTCAGGTTTTAAATTGCCTAGAAAATTAATCAATTTTTTTAAAAAAATATATCATGTAGGATCTCTGTCCTTAATGTGCTATACATTGTGAATTAATACTATAATTAGTACTCCAACAGTATTTTTCACTTTGTGTTGCTATGTGAGGGCAAACTGTTGAAATCTTTACTTAATATATACTAAACTGATCTTCTGTATATAAAGAGAATTGAAAATGAATCTTGATGTGAAGCAAGGGGAGAGGGAGTGGGAAAGGGGAGGGTTGCGGGTGGGGGGGAAGTTATGGGGGGGAAGCCATTGTAATCTATAAGCTGTATTTTGGAAATTTATATCCTTTAAATAAAAGCGTTATAAAAAAATAAAAAAAAATAAACACCAAAAAAAAAAAAAAAAAAAAAAAAAAAAGAAAGTTCCCAGATTGTAAATATTTCAGGTTTTGTTGGACAAGAGGCAAAATCAAGGATGTTATGCAGGTGCTTATGTAACAAGAGAGAAAACAAATTTCCATGCATATTTTATTCATGAAATTTAAAACTTTATAAACATTGAACTTTGAATTTTATATTTTATGTAACACAATATATTATTTTTATTTTTTCCCGGGCATTTAAAAATGCAGAAACCATTCTTAGCTTTTGGGTTGTGCAAAAACAGACCTGGGACCAGAAGAAGGTGGGGGTGGCAATGACAGATTTGGTTGTAATTTGTCAAAATCTGTTTTAGGAAATTGGTGGCTCAAATGAATTAATCCACATTTCCTACCTTCAAAAGGAAACAAAATTTACTATCAAATATTTTTGAATGAGTACCCATAATCTTCTAGGTTCAGTGGAGATTACACAGTCTATTGTGTAGGTCTTTCTTGAGTGGTTTATAGTCACAAAAATCTAAATTAAATCTGCAGAAGCAGAAAGGGGGATGCAGATTGACTAAAATAAGAGGAAATGTGGCAGAGCTGAAGTTAGGAATGGTTTCAAATGAGATCTGAAGCAAAGTCAGAATTTTCTATCCCTGTCTTCTCTCGGATTTTCTCTGCAGGCAGATTTCATTCTTGGCCACTGGGAGAAGGTCTTCTCCACAGGGTGGAGAAAATAGCTACAGGCAGCTTTAGGCTCACATTATGCCAACTTGCCTATCTTAAGAGGATGGTTTCCTTGCCTCTGGTTCTGACTATAAAATGCCAGAAAGCATGGCAGTAATAGATGCTGTCAGCAACCTACCCATATTCCCTGAGGGTTAGGTCCATCTCTCATATACACATCTCTCTGTGGGCTGTCACTGCCAACAGTCAGTACCCGCATCTCTTTGTCTGGGGACTTGCCCTCAGGCAGCTGCAACTGGCTTGGCCTGCACACACAGACTTCTAGAAATGCCTAGAAATTTAGATCCCTAACCGATATCCCTTTTAAAAAAATGACTGACAGGTGTGGAAACATATTCTAGCCTCTTTGCTCAGAAGTGAACTATGAGCCTAGACAGTTTTCAGAGCTTTCCTATGAGTTTGAGCCTGTGAAGAATGGAGTTAACCTAGCAAGACTGCAACTGCGAGTCTCAGAAAGGGCTGCTTGTAAGGTTGATCTTTGGCTAGTATTTTGGGAATGTGGATTTTGGAAGGATTTCCATCATTCTCCGATAAAAGTCACTGTGCATAAACTATTTGTACAAACAATATGATTTATGATAAACATCTTACTTTATGAGAATGTAGCCTTTTGGTATATGCTAGGTAGAGACTGACTACATGACCTGACCCAATAAAAACTCTGAGCGCTGAGCCTCTAATGACCTTTCCTTTCCTGGTTGGCAGCATTTTGTAAATTGTCACAATTCCTTTAATGGAAGAATTAAGTGTACCCTGTGCCATCTCTCCATTGAGAGGTGACCTTGAAGCCTTCATGCCTCATTTCCTTAGGACTTCACCCTCTGCTCCTTTTCTCTGTCCTGATTTTGCTTTGTACCCTTTCACTGCAGTACATTTTAGAAAAGAGTACAACAGTAGACTGCATCATTCCTACCTTCAAAAGGAAATAAAACTTACTATCAAGGTTATTGAACCTTGGGTGTTTTGGGGGAACCCCTACACAGTACCCTTCCTAGGACCCTTGCTGACACTGCACATGTGCATGGATCCTCTCAGCATCGCTCCACTCCTTCCCACTGTCCACTGGAGTTTTCTTGAGAACATTTCCAAACAAATCACAGTCATATCACTCCTCATCTCGAGGTCCACTTCTGGGGCACTCAATCTAAGATGGATTTCTGTTAGTCCAAGTCTTTTTTTTTTTTTTTTACAGGCAGAGTGGGCAGTGAGAGAGAGAGAGAGAGACAGAGACAAAGGTCTTCCTTTTCCGTTGGTTCACCCTCCAATGGCTGCTACAGCCGGCGCACTGTGCCAATCTGAAGCCAGGAGCCAGGTGCTTCCTCCTGGTCTCCCATGCGGGTGCAGGGCCCAAGGACCTGGGCCATCCTCCACTGCACTCCCGGGCCACAGCAGAGAGCTGGACTGGAAGAGGGGTAACTGGTACAGAATCTGGCGCCCCGACCAGGACTAGAACCCGTGGTGCTGGCTCCGCAGGTGGAGGATTAGCCTAGTGAGCCACAGCGCTGGCCAGTCCAAGTCTTAACTAGTGACTGTGACCAGGAAAACAAGGCACTATAACTGTCCAAACCTTGGCTGTGGGCTCAGATCTCTGGCATACTAGGGCAAGAAGGGCCTTGCACCAAAAGCCAGAGAAAGGGAGGGTGAGGGCTGACAAACACATGTGAATGCTAACCCATAGGTAATATGGGCCTCCTCCTAGGCTACAGAGGCTCATGGGCTAACATGACATGATATTTTTACGGGAATAGACTCACCTTTCTTTTCCCTCTTAGTCATCTTTCTTTTCACAAAGTGAGGATTTTTATTTTGCATGGCTATAGGTTTATAAAATTAGAAAAAAATCAAATCCTCATTGAATTAAACAGCCCTGCTTTTCACAAACCTTGCTAATAGCTAAATGACTTGTTTTCAATATATTGCTTTTTAGTACTTAACTCAAGCTTGTGCCTTGGAGAATGATAAATTACTTTGTATCACAAAATTTCAAAGAAAATTCTGAATGTTAAATCCATGATATATAAAAATATATTGGGTCTAATTTATCATGCTAAAATTCCATCATTTTACTGACCTTGTAAACAAATACATGACCCAGAGTTTTCCCCTTGCCCTCTGCATTCTATATGCCTAAGCATCTTCTCAGCTGCTATTTTCCTCATCCTCATACGATAATCAACCTTGAAGCACATTCATGTGTCTGTGTGCCTGTTGTTTTATTTTTAATTGGGATTTCCTTTATTCTTACATGGAAAAGTCTGATCATAAAAGAAATATATTTAAGTTGAAAGCATTCTGACAGAGATAAATACATGCAAAATGAAAATAAAAGTCATCCATAGTCTCATCTACCACAGAGAAGCATTGTTAAGATTTTTTAATGAGAATTGACTTGCTTACAAAACAATGGGCTATACTACTGATATCATCTTGCCATCCCCACATGGGTGCAGGGGCCCAAGCACTTGAACCATCTTCCTCTGCTTTTCCCAGGCCATGAGCAGGGAGCTGGATCAGAAGTAGAGCAGCCAGGACTCTAACCAGCACTCTTATGGGATGCCTGTGACTACCCATTATTCTACAATGCCAGCCTGCTTCTAATTTTTTACTACTCAAACAATTATGCAGCAAAATGTCACCATTTATATCTCTCTGTATGTCTGTGAGAGTTTACAATAAATTCTTACACGTTGGTTGAATCAAAGCATATGCACATTTAAATTTTTGAAAGTAATTTTGAAATGGGTTTGAAAGAGGCTAGACCTGTTTTAATCCTTTCAGTCATATACAAGAGTACAGGTTCCCTGTATGCAACTTCAATAATATGAAATATTTTATGTCTTTATGAAATTTTCCAGCTTGATAAGAAAAACAGAATTTTAATTTTCATGTTTTGATAATTTGTGATTTTGAGTGTCTTTTCAACTATTGGACATATTTATGTCTACTTTAGAATTAATGTGTAATTTTCCTATTTTAAAATTAGGCTAATCATTTATTTTTGATGCATTTTTCTATTTTCATTTCTTCTTTACTTTTTTTTTTAATGAATGTGAGACTTTAAATTCTAAACTTTAAAATGTTTCTGTTAGCCAACTTGTTCATTTTACTCTTACGGTTTCTCTCATTTTTGTCATGTTACTAAAGATCTCTCCCACTTCCGTAGTATGAATATAATTTCCTGGTCTTTTTTTATAATAAAATTGGCACAATGCATGCATCTTTCTTTTTGCATCACTTTATTTCTCTTTGAAGTTTCACCTTTAAAATATGTGTCCCTTATCATCAAATTCCACTTAATCATCACTTAGTCTAGCTAAGTACATTTGTTTCCTTTCATCTTTGCTCAAAGCCAAGCTTCTATTCTCATAAATTCCTTATCTGAATTT